>OY757242.1:48814189-51214189 GCA_963583935.1 Diaperis boleti
CACAATCTGTCTACAACTATTTTTCAACTTTTGTCATTAACAAAAGTTTCTAAAGAAAACCGCATCACGTCCACGACAGCAAATAATTTATATTAAAAGTGCAGCCGTCCTCGTCCACTCTCTTTCTAAATTGGAAGTGTGAAAATGAAAACCAAATAAAAGAGCAATAAAAAGGACGGACTCCGGTGAAAAACGTGGTGGATCGTTAACCGTCCCTTTTTGATCAATTCGCCTTCCTTGAATTTACCACTCGGCAAACATCATAAATTTTGAGATTATCTCCGCTTTTTGGGCGAAGTATAAAACCGTCGACCGAACATTAAAAAGAAAAGAATATTTTCGTTTCGACACGTAAACGTAAAATTTTCCAAGATTTGACGTTTTTGTTTTAACACCCCTTTAATTCTATTTTTGGCAACACCTTTCTGTTTGGGGCGTAATTCGGGTTTATTGCTTTATGGCGGTGACGTTTTATATTAGGGTGAAAGATCAACTTTCTGACGTGTAGTGATTTAAATAACGCTTATATCACTGATAATATTATGTAATTTATATTGTGGGGTGAAACATTATTAAGCGTTGCCAAACAGAAGGGTAGGAAAATTTTAATAAACGCGGTCTTAATAAATTAGAGCAGACCTGTGTGTTGTAACCAATAACTAATCACGGTTCCAATCAACCTGAGCTTAATTGCTGTTGTTTAATTGATCAGCCTTGCTTTCATTAACTTTTAGTAACGTTATCAGTGGAAGAATTGTTGACACAGTATCGATTTTAGCATCTGTGTAGCTTTTTATTAAATAATATACAATGTTCAGGAAATTATTGACGTATGTATGTAGAGATATGTAATTAAAAAATTTCACACACTATGTTCTGAAAATACTTTGTCAAATACTTTGTCAAATTTGTTAATTCTGGACATGAAAATATTCTTACCTTCATTAGGTAATAACAGAACATTTAAAAATTACATCCCATTTGCTATTTTACTTTGTGGTATATTACAAACCTATTTTTTTTGTCTCTTAAAACCCATTTATTTTAAGAATGATAAATAACATAACTGTTAACATGGTATATTCCGACCACATGCGCTCAGGTGATGGTTTTATTTTATTTCCGTGCTGAAAAATCCGGTAGGCTTTTTTCCTTAATTACACCTCTTGCGTTAATACATTGTTTGAAAGCACTGTAGAGGCTATCCCTGTTTGGAATTGTTACAGTTACTTACATTTGTAAAAAGGAATATGTTTGCTCTGTTACAACCCGTTCTAAATTTAATGATCACCAAAATTTAATTAAACAAAGTTTAAAGTTGTCACTACAACTCCCACAGCTAATGTCACCTCCACCAAAACATCTTTCCGCAATACCCGAAAAGACCGTTTCGTATAACATGTCCAAAACCGTTTATTCTCGCCGCCAAAAGTTTAATTAAATTATTTCGCATCAGATCTCCCAACTCATTTGCCCTTTTCATCACAGTCCGCAGAAGGTCAAGTACAGGAAGGAAATCTGACATTTTCTAACCCCCGTCCATAAACAGCATCCGACTTGTTCTAATCTGTTCCTGAAACTTTAGATAAGCGCGTCATGATTTACGCTTTAGTGGCCTACCTTTCCGACAAGTTACCATTTTAATAGGGAAATATATCTGTCCGAATAAAAGTTCGGTGTTGTGCGTTCAACGGGTGTTATTTATTTTTAAGGGAAAGAAGGGATGAAAGTGAGCGGAGAATCGCATTTCTCCCGGTACAGAAATACAGATTTATTACATCATATATTTTATAGTTGAAAATGCAAACCTCCCCAAAGTGAGCCCTTCAGCGGGGGAGATGAGGATAAGAAAAAGTTAAGGGATTGGTGGCGTCTCGGCTTTAAGGAATTTTCACTTAGATTGTACAGTTTTATAGGTAACTCTTGTCCTCTTTAAGGGGTTGATGTGAGAAGGTAAAGTGCAGAAAACTAAGAAGGCGCACCTGAACAAGTTTTACCATTCGGTAAAGTAGTTTGATTATCAAGAGTTTCTTAATTTAAACTTCAATGTAATTAATAGTGTATTATGATATGAGTTTTACGTAATGAAACTGAATAAGTGCGATAAAATGCCTTATAAACGAGTTATACAGTATTTTTCTACTTTGCGACTTTTTGAACAAAATAATCAAATTTCACAATCTAGGGAATTTCGCTGCGGTTGGCCACGTTTGCGAGGTGCATTAACGGCGGCTACGAAAAAGCATTGATTTGAAACGTCAATACTCGTATTTTAGTCCTTCCAAAAATGAGTTCTAAAGTTCTTCATTGTACGCCCCCAGAAATACGGGCTTTGGCGAAAATACGATGGGCAATTTGCTACCTTCAAAGTCACGCGAGGTATATGAAAAAACATACGCCTAATTTGATAATAATTGGCCGGAGGAGAACAAGATCTCTACGATCTCTGAAAACATTTTACTACCATATTTTGAGCTGCAACGCCACGCCGTTCCGTTATACTATAAAAAACTTCCTGTCGGCGTCCACATACAAAGGTATACATGGTTCATCCAAACCGCCAGTTCCCGTCCCACTCCAATGCGCCAAGTGTTACCAGCTTGGATACCCCCAGACAGATTGCCCCAACAAAATCACTTGCCCAAAATCACCCAAGATTGACAATATTAAAAAAATTAATTGTACTATTTTTAGTAGAACAATTATTATAACACCGTTTTTGTCTATTATGACACGCAAAAGCGTATCGTAATTCATTCAAGCAAAGTCTGCGGACATGTATAGCTGGATCCTCTGTACTCATTACAATTTTGTATATTTGTTGCTTAGTATCTCAGTAAAGTAAATAAAAATCCTAGATTAGACAAATCGAAAGCTCCTATTGCCAGGCGAAGGGACATTTTAAGGCAAAGTTTGCTAGAGTAAAGAAATCCCTTTAAGAGGTTTAATTTTTTAAGTGGTTATAATTCTGCAGACTTACTATTGTGCCACAGAAAGATAATTATGTAGAGCATCCAACAAACTTTGGAATTCAAAATGTCTTAAAAGTTGATCTAGTTGTAATAGGAAGACAAACTGAAAAGTTGAAATAATAATTTTGAGAGACTTGTGTTAATAAAGAATTAGGAATGAAGTTCGTGAATATTACCTTTGTAGATTTATTATTTCTTGACTTTTACATTGAATCCATAAATCTCACGTTTTGAAGCATTTTGTTATCTTTATACATTTCACAGATTCATTTTTAAATCGATGTGCGTTTCCAAACCGAACAAATACGCTTTGATTTAATTTTCTGATATCTCTCTATTCCGTTTTCCTCCAATATTGTTATGGTGATATCATAAACAATACGGGTTTAAGTAGCTTAAACGAAGAAGTTTACGATACAAAATGAAGCCACTATTAGCCTTGTGGACCAGGTGTTGCTCCAACTAAAATATAGTGCAAAGAAACCGTTTGTTTTACCAGATGTCGCAAAATTATACAAGAGCCAAATAGTGTCTGCCATCGCCAACGACCATAAGTTACAATTATTGTAATAACCTGTAGTAGAGAAAGCCTTGCCCTGTTAAAAATATTTGTATGTAGATATATTGAAAGAAGTATATAAACTTACTGTGGAGAATAGAAAAACATTAAAAAAGAAGTCAGTTAATAAAACGCAATTTGAAGTGTTTCTTAAGTTAATTTGTTTTCATTAAAAAGAAAACATAATTTTTCACATCTTGCTATAACATGGATCAACTAAAATTACTAGGGGTAGAATCATATTTAACCTTATTATGTCGTGAAATTTTTGATCTCGTGATCTATCGTAATAACAGTATTACCTCTCTTTTCATGAACTTAACGCCTGTAATAAAGATAAAACTTAATCGCTGCCGGTAAACCTTAAAATAAAATAAATAACTTTACGCGCCATATTTTTCCTAATAACGGGTAATGAGGCCACCTTTGATGAAAACGGCTGAACTTAAAACGAAAATACGGGAAAAAGCTTTTCATTTCCGAGCATTACACTCCTTCCATTATGGTTTTTATTCATCCTATCTTTATATCTCGATTTCGAATTTCGTCGATAAAGCCATCTGGCCGCTATGTGACGTATTCCATACATTACTAGCCATATAGTGTTTGAAAATGGGTCAGCTCGGGCAAAAGATGAAACGGAGCAAAAAATACCAAAGCTGGAATCGCTTCAACGAATCCGTAACGTATTTGTTTACCAGTCCAATAAACATTATTTCTTTGGCGATATCACTGAAGCTTCCATTAGGACCGCTCCACTCACTCACATACAAAAAACAAAAATTCTCGAAAAAACCATCGAACACTTGTACATTGCGGGTGCAATTTTTTCCTGCATATACAGGTTATTAGTAATTTTACAGTTATTAAAGTTTGTGGAGTTCGACTTAGATATATTTAAATTTTAATATACAGGTTGGACATAAATAGGTACATATGTATTTTAAATTTAATCTGTATTTTTTTTTTGTAGTGACCATTTCCTGGTCAGGTTTATATCGTACATCATAGCCACTTCTCAAAACCATGAGATTAGTCACTATGAATTCCGTATATCATGTACTGACTATTATTACTATAATAGTACGTATTATATTGTGGTGTTTTTTAGAAAACTTTCAAATATTTTTTCTTTCTCTTGAGTTTTTCAGGTTTTGTTATTTTAATTTCAGAAAGTGTTCAGGTTCTTATGTTTGAAGGTTTTGTGTTCTGTTTACTCATTTTTAGTTTTTCAGATTCCTTATATTTCAGACTTTTGGTTTTTGGGGTTCTCGCCTCTGAGGTTTTGTGATCAAGTTGACTAGGGAACATATCTGGATGGATGTTTGGGTGCGGAGTGTGAAATAGAGGACGAATGAAGCTGTGCAAAATACAATTCTTTTATCGCATAATTTTTCTTGCCGAAAAATTGGTTTACCAATTCCACAATATTTTATGACCTGCGACTTTCTCAACAAATCAATCGAGAAGCGGAAGATTTATTGTTTAATCAAATGTATGAAACGGCTAATAACGTGCCGTTATTGATCATATACTTCAAGAGGTTTTCCAACACAGTACTGGTAGTAATGTCTTTTGTTTCGTACATTCGATGGCCGCTGTTTCTACATTAGCGAACAATTCAATCAGGGGCATCTTACACCGCACAATGAACAAGTGTTTACGCAAAACATTGTATATAAAGAAATTATTCCGTCTTATTTTTTTTTAATGACTCAGACAAGGCAAATTAAAAATTGTAATATGTAATATGGTAACCAATTATGTTTCAAGTAAAATTCGGAAAGATTTTCTTGAATTTATTGCACTACTATGTACAAATCTAACGGTATTTACAACTACAGAATAAAGAATGATTTCCAAGTTAACTAAAAGGCGAATTTATAAACTACGACGGGTTAACAGCGAGGAGGCTTCCTATGTGAACCGCTGAGTTGGTTGCAGCGTAGTTCTCAGAATCACGGAAACGGGCTGCTGGCCAGGATGATTCTCATGGGAAATGTCAAATACATAACTCCTCCCCTCAAAGAAGGGACGATACCCAGTGTAGCCTGCAGGAATCGGACCTTAGATTAGGATGTTCGGCGGGGTATTGGTGCTGGTAGTTAAGGTAGGCGTTGTTTGGAACCATCTCTTTCGAATGTACCTGAGAATCAAAATACATACAATTGTTCCCGTCAGAATGTAGATCACGATCGTCCAAACACTGGGTTTGATGTAGAGGTGATCTTCAGTATGGATATCGTCTATGGAGTCTTCTTCAATCTTGAAAGCCTCGTTGATTCCATGAAGTTGGGTCAAATCGATGGCATCCAATTTTAAAGTATGGGTCTTGATTGACTTCATGTTCTCAAAATTACTAGTTTCCTGAAGCTTCGGGAACACATTTTGTCGAAATGTGGGATTTTTATTGAATGAAGATCCACGTCCAGGTATTGACAATTTTATAGTTGATCGGAAAACTTCAACAGCTGGACCTCGCATGGTGGATTGAAGTCGATTCGAATTGGGACCCAGGCCGTTACAGAGATATTGCTGTTTCTTTATCTCATTGCATTCGTTGTCCATGAAGATGTAATCGTGCTCGTTCATAAGGGTAAATTTAAAACGTAGGATGATGACATGGAATTTTGTTTGGGATTTGGTTGGGAGAGGGTACAAATGAAAATAATTGTAACGGTTCTCTTCAACCAAAGGAATTTTGATTATAAAAACGATCTGATTTTCCTTTTGATAGCAATGGACCTTTATATGTCTTTCAAAGGTTAATATTTGTTCTATATTTAAATCAAATGGTAGTTGACGTTTGTTAAAATTTAAATGTTGTTGGATAAAGATCAATTCTTGCAGCAAATCGCTTGGTTCAATGATTGAATTATGAAAAATATTTAATTTTGAAGGTGACTGCTACTTCAACATTTTCCAGAATGTTATTTATTAATTTATTTAATTTTTTAATTTAATTTATTATTAATAATGTTATTTGATCTTTAATTAAAGTTTTGAATTTTTTTTGGTTATTGGTGACTGCTTTATCATATTTTTCGGCGTCCTCCTGATCCAGATTTCCCGTTATAGTCTTAATAACAGATCCCAATGCGTTGATTAAATTACATTTTACTCGTACAGTAGAATCCGGATAAAGCGACGGTCAAGGGACCGGCGATATTACGTCGTACTAAACGGACGACGCACAAAACGGAAGGTGGAAAGCTGGTTAAATACCTACATAATATGCGTGTAAAATGAAAAGAAAACAAAAACTTCAATGAAGTAAACTTTAATATTAAAATTGAACATAATGTACTTATTTATTTACATTATTATATTTATTGGTGTAGAAAATCTGTGATTTTTTTTTTTTTTTATTGCTCATGTAGACAAATAGTATCTTTGCAACCTTGGTTACGGTTGCAAAGCAACGGTTTGCCCATTTAATAATTTAGGTGCGCAAAGTTTACTTGTCGCACGCAAATTCAGATAAACAAACTACTGAAAACTGAATTTGCCCCTGGAGTCCAATTTTATATTGGGATTTATTCCGCATTCGCAATAAAAAATAGTATGTCCAACTCGTGCGGCGTTGTCGATTGCCCCCTCAAGCGAATAAGCGCACTCACTTCGTTCGTGCGATCAACTTCGCTTTCGTGGGCAATCGACAACTTGCCGCACTAGTTGCACAATATACTATTTTTTTGCTTTTTGTGTCATAATAAGAACGTAGGTAAAATTCGGGACCGAACGGGTCCAGGACGGGCCCAAGTTTAAATTTTGGCTCATGAGAGGGGAGGTCGAGTCTGTTGACAAGGAAGGGTGTGAGGGCGGCAAAAGATACATAATGCGAAGTATTTATCCTTGAACTTATGAATTGTTTTGAGACGCGCGTCGTTCTAACCGGACGATTTTCAATAAATTACGTCGCTCAAAGCGGTTGGTCGCTTTAACCGGAGTCGTACTAAACGGATATACTTTCGCAGTATGTTTTATGAAAACCAAACTTGAGGTTGCATTTACGTCGTTAAAAGCGGTTGGTCGTTATAAACGAAGTCGCACTATTCGGATTCTACTGTATATTGTTTGAAGGCATTAGTTGACTAATTTGTGACTAGATTTTGTTTTTATAAATTCTACTAATTTTATTAGCTGTGTTCGCGGGTGCAGTTCTGAACCAGTTCAGAACTATTACGCATGCGCAGTGGAAAAAACAGAGTTCGCGGTTCGCCAAATTCTGAATTTGTAATAACAGTTCGGCGTTCGCGGATAATGTCGAACGGTTTATTATTGATTCGGAATCGATCCTGGCAGTTCTAGGACTGTGGTAGGGACTAATAATTCGGTTCGGCTTGTCTTGCACAATTTCGATTTAAGTTGTTTTCTATAAACGTCAGTTTACAGTTGTAGGTGCAACAATCTCTAGTAAAGAGGGCCCCCTTTTCCAACTGGGCTCCCTGAGGCTTTCCTGTCTTAGGAGTGTTCCAAGGGGGCCCAAGGAGGCGCCCAACCAAGAGGGCCCCCGACCAAGGGGGCTCCCGACTTAGGGGGCTCCCATCCAAGGGGGCTCCCGACCAAGAGGGCTCCCGACCAAGGGGGCTCCCGACCAAGGGGGCTAATGGCAAAGGGGTGTCCCGACCAAAGGGTTCCCGGCAAAGGGGGCTCCCGACCAAGGGGGCTACCGACCAAGGGGGCCCCCGACCAAGGAGAACGCCGACAACCAAAATTTGGCGCATCGCACATTAAAAATGAAAATCGATTCTTAAGGAGTAAACTCTAAAAGTTTCACTTCTGTCGTGCGTGGACTCCACACAATTTTTTTTAAATTTTTAGTGAACCAACCTACCCCCGATATTTTTAGTATAATTCTAAGAAAGTATTTTGGTGGGTTACTGATGAGTTTCTTCCTCCTCCTCAGGTCTTTCCGGAACAATTAAAAATTCGGTTAAGACTTCTAAAATTGTTTGGTTTAAAAACACATTTAATAGACAATCGTTCATTATTTACATCCTTCGAACTCACTCATTTTCTGATAGACAAATCAACAAACAATGCTAATTTGTTCGTTCATCTAGACTAGCATTTCAGAACCTTTCAGGGAACCGTTCAAAATCATCGTTCGCGGTAAAATAAAATCTCGAACCGGTTCAGAATCGCGCATGCGCTTTATGGCAATCCGGGATAGTTCTGAACTGGTTCGGAATCGATTCAAATTGTGAACCGCGAACGAAGCTATTGTTTATAGATGCATTACCCTGAAAGCAAAGGAAATTTTAGTTCCTTTATATGGATTATTTGGGTTTTATCATTAGATTTATTTTTGATTTTGACTTTATTATTTTCTAGCATTTCTACAATTTCAAAGGGTCCTTTAAATTTATTTTCTTTTTTATTTCTCTGTTCATTAACCATGTATACCGTTTTTCCCAATTTAAATTGATATTGATTGGGACCTTGCGTATTCCGAGCGTTAATGACTCTTTCTTTTTTGGTTTGTATTTTTAACTGTACTTGTTCATAAAGGTGTTTCACCTTGTCATTATGGTTACTGACGTATTCTGTGTAAAAAGCCGTTTTAATTAGCTGAGATGGGTCTCGAATATTTGTGTGTCCGAAAGTGAGTTCAAACGGTGAGAAATTGGTACTTGTGTGGATAGAATTGTTGTACGCTATTGAAGCATATTTCATCAATTGCTCGACGGTACCCTGTTTATCAGTTTGTCTCAAAAGTCTTAAATGTTCTATTATACTAAAATGAAATCTCTCAATTAACGAGTTAGGCTCGTGATGATGTCGGGTACCAAAATGTATCTCTATTTGGTGAAGCCTTAATAGTTCTTTAAGTTTAACATTATTAAATTCTGTTCCGCTGTCGAAAATAATCTTTTCTGGTATACCGTATAGGCTAAAGTAATCTGTTAATCTGTCACAGATATCAATCGCGGTTTTTCCCTAAGTGAAAATGCATTTCCCAGTTTGGAAAAAGCATCAATCAATGTCAGAAAATTTTGGTTATCGAATCTAAAAACATCTGCATGGACCACCTGAAATGGTTTTCCTACAGACTCTGTAATAACAAGAAGAACATACGGCTTTTTCCTAGAGTATTTTGCTGTTTGGCAAATTTGGCAATTGTTGATGTATTTGGATACATCTATTTGCATTGAGGGCCAGTAATAGATTCGTTTCAAATTTGCCATAGTTTCTTGGATTCCCCTGTGATAATTTTTCCCTCGTGTTGAAATCGAATAAGCATTATTCGTTCGTCTAGATCTCGAATTGAATTAACCAACTTGGTGCATTTAATTAATTTCAGTGGTTTCGAATAAAAATATTCCCGATAAACTTTATCAAAGTCTTGATACATACTATCATCATAGAAATAAAGATAAAACTTTTGATTTCCCGTGGTAGGTATAGTTTTGTAAGAATTCGAAAATTAATGTTGGGTTGGACTTTGGAATTTGAACAACAAGAATTTTATGATTTTCAAAATTATCTCTCACAACCTGAATGTATCGTTGTCAAATTTTCACGGAAATTTTGTGGTAGAATTTGAATATCTTGTAATTTTTTTATTTTTGGTGTCTTTTGACTCGTGGATAGTTGAATGTCAGTATGAATTGGGGACTCTAGAGAAACAGGTTGTGAAGGCTCGTGCTGTCCAACCTCTGGTGGTGATTCGAATGGTGCTAATTGTCGATTTAATTACATTCCATTGACATTTCCTCCAAATGTTCGAAAAAATCCGAAATATCGTGTTCTATATCTCCCGCATTGTTGATTACACTTTCCTGTTCTAAAGCATTTAGTTTAATTCGCGAAAAGGCATCTGCGTTCGTGTTCTGTTTGCCCTTTTTGTACATAATTTCATAGTTGTACTCCTCGAGTTTAATAATTGGGTTGATTGCGGTGGGTGTTACAATTTGGTGTTTTTGAAAATCAATCTTTGAGTTTAGTTTCCACAGCAGGTCAGCTCCGATTAGTCCTTTGAATTTAGATGAAAAATTAAACAAATAAAATTTGTGAAATTCAGGTGTATTAAACTCATCAAATAAAGGAATTTCTACAACTTGATTGTGTTCTGATGTTCCGTGAGCTGTTTGAATCTTGAAGTTTTCTTTATAGACATAAGGGGCATAAAATTGGTATGCTAACTCAGGAATTATAAAACTTTTAGTACTTCCCGTGTCTACTAAGAAATATGCATTAAGTTTAGAAATATGGATAAACGGTAGATCATGACCTGTATTATTAATGACAATTACCTCGGGTTGCCTGAGTAAATAGCCTGACAAAAAATTTACATCATCGTTTACAAAAGAGTCACTCGTAGTAGTAACAGCTGATGAGTATTGGGTTTCCTATTCATGATAAGACTCACCTAGTGCAACGTTCTCGACATCACAGTCAGCAAAATTCTCGTCATTAAATTCTACATCATTAATTTGTTGATGGAATAATTGCCAAAATTTATGTTTAGATGTACCTGATTGATTACTATTTTTTGCGAGAGTAATTGCAGAAAATGTGTCCATCTTTTGAGTTTGCACTGTTGCACAGTAAGCAAAATTTTCCTGTTCAACGACCTTTGATATTGCATCCTCTAAAGATGTTGGTTTCTGCAAGCGTACCGGTAACTGTATTTGATACGGCAGACCATTAATAAATGCCTTCAAGGCAAAATCTTCATAATGACTAATTTTAATGTTTTTTTCTGTTGCATCTGTAATTGTCAAATTTAATTTTGAGAATAAGAGACTTCGACAGTCTTGGATTCTCCTACCAAATTGTAGAGGAGACTCATTTTGAAATCGTTTAATATGGATCAGGTCCTGAATCAAGCAGTCAATACTCCTCTGATCGCTAAACGTTAAAGTTAGTGTTTTTTTTACTTCATTCCAACTTTTTAATTCAGTCCTTGAACTAATGATATCGACCTCTCAATTTTGACAAAATAGTATCGTAAATACAGACATTAATACTATCTTGGGGATTTTCAACATTTTGGAAAGTTCGAATAAAATTTTCGGAAGCTATAATGAATCGATTAAGATGCCTCATATTACCGTCGAAAGGGGGAATATTGTCGGCTTGGTAGCGCATTAGAGCAACATCGACAGATGATTTATTCGATGTCATTTTTAATCTATTTACTTTTAATTCTATTTCTTCAACTATATTTACCAAATCACTCAGATCGTTCATAAAATAATTATAATATATATTTTTATATAAGTATATTTTTGTTTTATTTGACTATATAGCTTAAATCTACTGAAATTTGTTAACCTGTTACAATTATTCACACTTATCAAAAAGGAAAAATGAAAAAAGGAGAGCACTTACACAATTGTGGCGAATAAAACGGTTTCTTTCTTCATTGGTTACAAGTAGTCCAATAAATTCTTGCCCCTGGGAACCAGCGATTTTTGTCCAGAATCCACAGGCCTCTTAAAGTTGTCCGATGTTAGGAACACACTTGAGAGTCTTTCGCGAATCACCGAACGAAACGTATTAATGCTGAATTAATTGTCAAAACAAAATTGTCTGAGCCCGATGCACGACAATTTCAGCAACTACCGACTGCGCCAATTATGTTTCAAGTAAAATTCGGAAAGATTTTCTTGAATTTATTGCACTACTATGTACAAATCTAACGGTATTTACAACTACAAAATAAAGAATGATTTCCAAGTTAACTAAAAGGCGAATTAATAAACTACGACGGGTCAACAGCGAGGAGGCTTCCTATGTGAACCGCGAGTTGGTTGCAGCGTAGTTCTCAGAATCACGGAAACGGGCTGCTGGCCAGGATGATTCTCATGGGAAATGTCGAATACATAACTAACCAGTCTTTATTCAACACTATTTACGTAAGTATTCACTTTTTTCTTATTTTTACATTGATTTGATTACCAATTCAATACATACCACTCGAATTTCGAGTGACGGGCGATCACTAGATATTGTTAATAGGTATGTGTTTAAGACATATTTTGGGGAAAATTTAACGATTTTGATCAGTATGGCATAACCGAAATGATAAAATCTGTTTCATTATTTGTTTTAAAGGTGTCGGTAATAGTATATTTCGAGACAAGTGCGCTGTCAACTCACTTTTCAGGGGCGCGGGCGAATTTTTGCAGCACAGGGCAAACGCCGAGCTCCTAAAAAGTGACAGTGCACGAGTATTGAACAGCGTTTTTTGTATTTGTTGACGCAAAATGAGAAAAAAACACAAATTAACATCAAATTTTGAGGTTACCTTTGACAGTTGTCAAATTAAATACCTATGGTGGAATATTTATATATTTACTTATATACCACTTTCTGCATTATGTATTTCACAAAGTAAATACAAAAAAGGTAGATTATATTACAAGTGAGTATTGCTTCATTGTCAACGAGTGAGATTGTTGATTCACGAGTACGATAGCACGAGTGATACACATCTCACGAGCTTACAATGACATTTCGGTCACGTGTAAGATACGACGTTTTATGCCCGACGTGTAATTTCTTATAAAACGTTAAAAATAAAAAAATAATGAAATTTTATTGTCAAAATGACGTTTCAAAAAATAATTTTACTTAAATAAATATCTTACCATTGTGTAACCATAGTAATTCACCCCTTTTAACATTATATCACTTGTGAGTAAAATGCTACATTATACCTTCCATTTGCGTGAAATAATAAGTCATCTAGACGTTGGTAAGACATAAAGAATATTTTTTTAGGCGATGATTACGAAAAAAGTGATTGTACGGCCTCTTGGAGCCGTAAAGTTTTACTTTTTTGTATGCATCTGTCAAACTCTACTTTTTTGGGACTGATCTGTCAGAATTTGACAAATGTGTACAAACAAGTAAAACTTGCGGCTCCAAAAAAGCGGCATCCAAAAAATCATCGCCTAAAAAAATATGACCAAATTTTTAAATTATTTTGTGATCATCGCCTAAAAAACGTCGTGTGCACCTCGGCCAAAAGTTCTTTTTTGGCCTTAACTGCATTGTGTCCTCGGCTCACGCCTCGGCCACAAACAGCAGATGCGTCCAAAAAAGCTAACTTCTACGGCCTAGGTACACAAATTACTATTGTATTCGTTTAATGAAATACATATGGCAAAAAAAATATCTGAGACCTAAAAACGAGAAGAATTAAATATGTTAAAGACTCATTTTTGAACTAGAGGAGATTTGTAAAGATGTTGAGAATATATGATCAATCTTGACTTGAGCTGCACCAAGACAAATCTGTCACGACTGTGGACGGACGTGCAGTTTTAAAATATTTATTTTTAAAATATGCTGCCTTTCATAATATCAGGGGCCTGTAACACAAACCGTACAATTGTAACAAGTCTACAAGTTACAAGTAATCTGCCTGCAACTACAAGTCCTACTTAATTCAGTATCACAATGCAAATTGCTACAATTGTAGAAGTTAAATAAATTTGTAGACATGTACCTACATATATAATGTAATTATTTGGTCTCTAATAATTCTAGAAGCGTCTATATTATTATAAGTGTTCCATCCACTGCACCACATACTTCAGGAAACCAGGCTATTGCAGGAAATCTTTGTACAACATCCAACATATTATGGGGCCATGACACTATTTCGTAGAATCTTATTTCATTAACAGCATCTACAAACACTCATTTTCGACATCCCATGCATATCGCAAACACCATGGTACTGACCTCCATTCCCTAACCAGTGCAGGGTAATTAATATCTTCTGCGAACTGTTCTATTTGCAAGTGTTGGTCCAATCTCCCGAAGAAAATATTCAAATTGGTATCGGCTCAGACGAAACCTTTCATTCAATTCGTTATCAATGAGAAAAGTGTATTTTCTTTTATTAAATCGATATTCTCCAGGTAAATCTTCATCCTCACTTTCGGAATCACTTGACCACATATTTGCAACCGATACGTAAAGTTCTGTTCAAATAAATCTGGGACAACTCATGTAACGTAACTATCAATTCCACTTGTTTAAATAAATTTGGGACAACTTTTTAGTTGTGTTGTATTTGTGGCGTTCAGCATGTTAGTACTTACTAGATTAGCCCGACGGGGCACCCACCAACGGGGGCCCCTGCGCGAGGGGGCTGCCACCAATGGGGCTCCTACCCACGGGGGACCCAGCCCGAGGGGGTCCCACCCGCAGGAGCTTCAGCCCGAATAATAATAATCGGCAATAATAATTAATTATTATTAAAGATTTTAATTTAAGATTTAAATTTAATGGTCCATTGTAACACTTCTCTTTGTCGCTTCAATTAAAATCTCGTGTTTTAGGTGTGTGGTTTACAAAGTACTAATAATTATGTACATAAGAATTTACAGTTTTGGTTCGAAACTGTTGTCGCATCTGAACTCTAAATCTAGCCTACAAGAGAAAATAAACTCCGCAATTAAAGTGCAGCTAGCGTATTAAAGTTGCAAGGCTTGATAATTCAAAGAGATTGCTATAATTCATGAGTCTTGTGAGAAAATGTATTTGTGCAATTATTTTTGTCCTAAAGGTATATTGAGATAAATTCAGGTTACAATTTACTTGGCAGACATTTTGTGGTTGGGATATGAAAGTTGTTAAGACCAATTAATTGGTTACCGAATTTCTCAGTCGTACAATACCTGCCTTTTTATCAAAGGCAATCTACCCCATTGAATGCTGAATGTCAGAGGCTAAGCTTTTGTGCCTTAGCAGATCCCTCACAATTGTAATTAAGGAGATTGTTTTAGGTTTGACCCTGTGCTTATCCTGATATTAAATTTGTCTCTTTGCTTAGCTCCTGGATTTCGAGGGCTAAAGAATGCGATTGTGAACGGTATTGTTCTGGGGAGGTCAGCTTGTTTTGATACAAAATTATAGAGACGGAGATGAATGAAACAGAACTGAGAATTTCATTCCGTAAAATCTAGTGGGAAATTGTGTCATATATTTATTGAGTTTGAAACTTTTCCTGTGTTGTTTTGTATAGCAGAGAGTAATGTTTCAAATACTCTTTTTTAGTGTAAGATTTTTTTGGTTCTTCAATAATTAGAGACGTAGGTCACCTAGATAATTATGTATTTAAGACCAATAATTAAACTAAACGCGAACAAATGAAAACGTCTTTCCCAATGGTGAACCGTAGTTTTAAACTGGCAGTAACTTTTTATTCAAATAAACGTGACGAACAAAATGATATACGTATTATACCTTTCAAAGTTAACAATTCAAATTCACAGAGAAATTCATTTTGTGGATAAAGTTAAGAGAAGTTTTTTATTAAATATAATAAAAAAATACCTACCAACATTATTAGAATTTTTTGTGTAGAAAAGTTTTAAACTCACTTAAACGTAATTTTATTAATAAACAGTTTAACATGAAAAGATGTACGTAGAATAAATTTTAAATTCATTAAACAAAGTTTTACCCGTTTTAAAATATTAACTTGCAATATTGTTTTGTTGACTCATTCATCATAAATGGATGTACTATTGATTGCATATTAAATATTTCATATCGATTAGGTCCTTGAAAGCGTGTAGCGACGTTTTTATATAATATTCATTATTTCTGTTCATTGCTTAATTACCATAAAAGCTCGGACGTACGCGTTGAACGCCACTATTATTAGTACCGACAGCACTCAACGTGTTTTTTTTACAGCGACTTTGAATATTCTAATATCTACACGTTTTATTTTCCCTATAGCCTAACCCAGCTTTAGTTAAATTATTACACCCTGCATAAATTCATATTTGAATTTGGTATACCCGCATGTATGTGATGTGGATGCAGTCCCACCGCTCCTATTAATTGCACATTCACAAAGCTCGAATAAGGAGTTGCCGAAGCAAACTTCAACTTTGATTTGTACCATTTTCCTTGTACAAGTTTCCACTTTACGCTCGTACTGTTACTTCCGGGACACGAAGAATATAATTCTATTAGATATTTCGTGCGAGAGCGATAATTTCTCTCGGCTATCTTGTGTGTACGGAGCACTCCAACATTAATTTAAAATGTGAAGATGTTTGCGCGCTACCATTGTATACATCTACAATAAATTCCTTATATATTTTATACTCAAGTGTGTGCTTTGCAGAGACATTATCACTTCTATTTCTATTTCTTCCTGACCCGAACTGCTGCTGAAATATCACAAGTGTGTGGGAAATCATCTGATGTGTCATGTAAAGATAACCTATGAGATCGATACATCAGAAACTATCCACGCGCCTAAGGCATAATAATTATTTAACGAGCCCTGTCTCATAGGCTGAAAATTGAACGCTGAAAGGAGGAACTAAACTGTCTGAAATTGACATACCTACGTGAAGTCCAAGAGGTGGAATGAGTGAACTTTAGCACCATGAATTATGCGTGCAAATTGCACAGAAACTGAGCCTGGTGAAAGAAAAGATTGAAAGCTTCTAATATGGGAACTCCCTGAAAAAGACAAACAACCGCAAATTGATCCCAATTTATTTTTCTATAAAAATTGCCCAATATCCCGAACTTTTTTGCTTCAGCTTATTCCCTATTATTAACCGGGTCGCCGTGAGTATTGTTCGAATTGTGATCAAACGTATCGATTTTAGGGGAATTTAGGGACCGGTTAGTTTTTTGTAGAAGTCGGTGAAATTCGCATCACTCATTGTCAACATCGGCGGCTGCTTAGGCATGAGAAATACGTTCTTCATCTATTATTTATACGCCTATATATTTTTACTGATGGAAAACAAGGAAACGGAAACATCAATTTATACCTCCAAATGACACAAGATCTCGTCTAAAAGACGAGAGATGCGTCTCAATTGAGACAGTTTGACGTAGAACAAACAAGTTTCAAATCCGCGTTACATTACCGGTAAAGCCTCCGCCATATGAGACAAATTTGGAGGGGATTAATATTGGCTTATATATTTTTTGATGAAATCAATGGGACAAATTAGGAGGCAGAATCACTCCCTACAAACGAACAAGACAATGAAGAATATCAAAAAATGTGTTCAAAATCAACTGAAATAGACGTGGGACAATATAAGTCATAAAAAGTGAATGCATGGTTTGTTGACTTGAGCAAATTTATGCATATTTTTGTGTTGTGTTCAAACTGATAACCTGTGATAGATAGATTTAGGACTTGAGAATCTTAAAAGTCGAGATCTGACTTAAGAAACTAGGAAATCTGAGAACTGACAACTTGTAATTGTTTAATTTTAAAATGTGTTAGTATTACAATAAAAGACACTTACATCAACTTTCTTCTTTTGAGTGGTGCTCGTTGGAAAAAGATAGTGTACAGAAGCAGATGGATATTTCTAGTTGCGCTCCTGACTGAACTATTACGACTCATTTGAAATATAAATTTCAATTTCAAATTTTGGCACTTGTAGAATATACAATTTTAGTATAAGTTCTTCATAAATATAACATGTTCGACACATTTTACATTTTTGTTTGTGCTATTAAATATATTTGAAATCTAAATAAAAACATAATATGTATTTCAATTTCAGCAAATCAATTTATAAGTAACTCCAATTTTAATTTATTATTATGCAATAAAATTACCTTTTGAACTTTGACAAAGCACCATATTAATTAAATATGTACAAGAATAGTAAAAATTAAACTGTTAATAAATTTTTCATTTTCATTTATTACATTGTCCAAAATGAAACTAATAAATTCACTGCTGTTATAATAAAAAAATGGCGTTGGTATTTGTTAGTCTCGACGAGTCTCTCGATTACATTTTGCGTTGGGCAATCTTCCGCTGACCGAACTGTCGAAATTGAAGACAACCACGGAATCTAATTAACTTGCCTTGATAAATTTAATCAATTGTTTCAAAAATCTCGGATTTCCACAAAACAAAAAGTAATAATGTATCGTGAAAATTTATAGCGGTTTGAACATTAAGAATGCGGAAAAAATTCAATTATGACCGGAAATTTGTAATTGGAATTCGACTGTTGTTACGTTGTCAGCATTGGGAGTAAGATAATTATCTCCGACGTTATACTACAAAATACTATAATATATTGTGTTAAACCACTTGAACCTTCTAATTTAAAATAATTGTCCTTGGAATTTCAATTTGAAGTTTAGTGTTAAAATTAGTGCATAGCAACTATAATATTTACTGTTTACAATTTAGAAGTTCCCACCCTCGAAACAATTCATTTAATTTACATGATCATAAGCCGACATAAATACTGAAAAATCTGACGTGGAGGACAGGAACGATTCGATTTCAGTTGATTTTTTCGGGGATGTAATTTTCTTCGCGCTTGACTTGTACCACTTCCGTATCTATATCTCTGTAATCTTCTTATTAGAAATACGTTCTCGAAAAATAACGGATAAGTTTTGTAGTCTCGATAGGTTGAAGCTGACCTACATTTAACTAATTGTAAGATACAATGCGAGGAAGTTCCAGCTACTTAGTATTTCTCGAATGCAAGCAGTGGAAATTTTTCTACTTAAACTAGTCTAGTGGCCAATAATGGGGAATTTATGCGGAGAAACTGCAAATAGCACTTTGAATGAGCTCCGGAGAGAATTCTGAAAATTAATGTATATTGAAACAAGTTTTCAGTTGATGGGAAATTTTACTTTAAAATGCTTACTATTCGAGCTTATTCGCATCTGCAGTCTTAAAAAATTAGTAGTTTGGAAGTCAGTTTTCAGCATTTTAACCGCATTTTACATACCACCTTTAATAATGTAGCCGTAATTGTCTGGGTAATATTTCTCTAAAAAACAACCGAAGTGTCTGGATCGGTATAAGATGTTGCAATTGTAATTAATTGCCCAGGAATTTAATTCCATTAAAAATATTTATGACTATAGTGGTATATTAATTTCGTAATAAAGAATGCACCATAATAAAAACATCTAGTAATTATTATGAGTTTTATTTAATACCAAATTTCTGGTTTGAACAAGTTAATCATTTTCCGATAGAAAAAACTATAAATGGGTTCCAATAAATCTAATCTGACTATTAATGTGTAAATTTGCATAGAGCGTATATTATATAATTCATAAATTGTGAATTTAAATAAATAAAGAGTTTAAATGCAAAACGTGCCAAAATTATGTAAATAATATAATGAGGTAGAAAGTGTTTCACTATTGTCTTTATGAGAAAAGGAGGCAAGCCTCGGTGAACTATTTATCCAGAGACAATAATTAAACTTTCACCGAGTTTTGCATACTATTTTATTCACAATCATCCGAATTATAATAATTAAATCTCATTAACAGAACTGTTTAATTTCAGTAAAATCCTTGCACTAGTAGGCGCTGAAACAATTTGTCAAAATAAATGTCAACATTGTCACCGCATTTTTGTACTATTAAACAGTTATTAAATCACATTAATATAGATATGTCTAAAGGTAATTTTAAATGTAACTCTTCGTTGGTGCGATGAGGCTGGAGAAAAAGGTAGGTTACTGTCTCTATTACCCTTCATTACATTGCTTACTTTTCACCTTTTTAAAATGCTCAGGTACAAAAATAATTTGTTCTATTCATTTCGTGAAACACATAATGCATAATAAAATACATACGGTTTAACATCGTTTATTTTCATTTTGGTTGTACAATATTTTCTTAGGACTAACAATGTATATGTGTGTGGGTGCTGCTGAGGCTTAAGGCCTTTTCAGCACGTGGCTCGATATAAAGCTAATGGGCTTAAGATGTTACATATCAAAGCTTAAGATTAACAGGAGATTTTAACATTTACAATTTTTGGTGGGATTTTCTTTTCGTGTTGGTTTTCTTGAGTTCTCAAGTGCCCTCCGTGGGCACTCTGGTTGGTGGATTTTTGTCCTGGGCTGTTCTCGGTTGCTCTCCGGAGCAACCTGGGGGTCTTCATGGTGCTGTGGGAGAAGAAAAAGATGGGGGGAAACACTCGTCCTTGGGATGGGGGGACCATCGCTCTCAGGGCTGCGACCTCATCGAGAGTGGGGTGTCCTCGATCAGATCCAGAAGTGCCGGGGGTAGTTCCGGGTACAGAGACTCTAGAATTGCAGTAGGTAAGTGTTTGATTTTACGTTTGGGTTTGTTTGGGATGCGGTTGATTTCTCCGTTTTTTACGAGTTTTTCCGAGTTTGTGGGAGGTGTGGAGTGTTTGGATGGCGGTTGTGTTCTGGGAATCTAGGGTTCTGAGGATGTAGTTTTTCCTAAGGTTGAGAAATCGGTCCGTTATGGGGGTGGATTTGGTTTCTTGGTGGACTTGGGAACTGGGGAATAAGGGGTCGAGTCTGAAGATTTGTCTTAGGATGTGCCTTTCGAAAGCGGAAATTTGAAAAAGCATGCGTTTGGGGAGTTGGGCATAGATTAAGGCACGGTATTCAAGAATAGGACGGATGAAGGTGTTGTAGGTGTGGAGCAGGGTTTGGGGATTGCAGCCGTTGTAACGGCCGCGCACTAGGTATAGAAGGTTAGCGCGGTTTCTGGCTTTTTTTAGGGTTTGTTGGAGGTCTATTTTCAGCGTGCAGGTATGTGCGAAGGTTATTCCTAGATAGGTAAGGGATTTGGATTTGGAAATGGGTTGGTTGTTTAGTGTGAGTTGCGTGCGGTTGTAGAATTGGTGTTTTTGAGGGTTGTTGTGAGGGTAGGTAAATAGAATAGATTGACACTTAGCCGGATTGGTCTTGACTCTCCAGGTGTTGGACCATCTCTCGATGACATGCAGTTCCTTCTGGGCGATTTCGGCGGCTACTTCGGCTTTCCGGTGACTGGTCCATAGGGCCGTGTCATCGGCGAAGAGCCTGGTTTTGGTCCTTGGGGTGTCTGTAACAGGAAAATCCGCACAGTATACAAGATACAATAGGGGTGAAAGAACGGAGCCCTGGGGGACTCCGGCTTCCAGTGAGATGGGGTCTGATAGGGAATTTTGGACTTTAATTTGGCATGTGCGGTTTGTGAGGAAGGATTGGATAAGTTTGGTGAACTTCATGTTGACGCGACGGTTTAGGAGTTTTTGGATGAGGCCGTCGTGCCAGACCTTGTCGAATGCTCTTTCGACGTCTAAGAAGACGCCTACGGTGCACTCTTTAAGGTTGGTGTGTTTGGTGATCTGTGTTTGAAGTTCGATGATTGGATTTTGAGTGGAGCGTTGTGAACGAAAGCCGAACTGGGCGTTGGGGATGATGTGTTTGTTTTCGAGGACCTGGGATAGTCTGTTGTTGAGAATTCGTTCGAAAATTTTACCTACGATGTTGAGCAGTGAGATGGGGCGGTAAGAAGAGGGATTGTGTGGGTCTTTTCCGGGTTTAGGGATCATTATGGTGTGGGCTTTTTTCCATGCGGTGGGGAAGTAAAGGTTAGAGAGGCAGTTGTTGAAGATCGTGGTTAGGGCTGCGATTGCTGAATGTGGTAGGTTTTTGAGAAGAATGGGTTTAATTTGATCTGGGCCTGAAGCTTTGCTGTTTTTCAGATTGGAGATTATTGAGAAGACTTCTGCGGGCGTTGTTGGGTCAGTAAGGCTTTCGTCCTGGAGTGGGTAGGGGAGAGGTTCTACTAGTGGGATGGTTCTGAAGTTGTTAACATTGCCGGCAACTGTTCGGAGAAAGTCGTCTTTGAAGTTGGGGTCTGTGGGGAGTTGGTGGATGTCTGACAGAAATTGGGCAAAACAGTTGGCTTTTTCTAGGGGGGTGTTGAAAATGTTGGTGTTGGTTATTAGGTGGTGGTTTGGGAGAGATTTCTGGCCGGTGAGAGTTTTAAATTTAGACCAAAATGATTTACCATCTTTGTAATTTAAATTTTCACAAGTTTGAATCCAAGTTTGTTCTCGGTATTTATTTAGGTCTCTTCTGATTACTGCGTTTAATTTGTTAAAATGGGTTTTTAGGAGCGGATCGCGGTTTCTGACAAATTCTCGGTAAATCTTGCGTTTTTCTTTAATTAATTTTAGGATTCTTGCGGGGATGGGTCTGCAGTAGTATGGGACGTTTTTGGTTTTTATGGTGGAGTTTCGGGCGTCGAGGATGGTGTTTGTGAAAAGCTCAACTTGGATGTCTATCTCGGGAATGGAGTTGCATGGGTTGGGGATTTGAATGTTGTTTTCGATGAATTGTTTGAAAATGGTCCAGTCTGCGTTTTTGAAGTCGTAGATTTTGGTATGGGATGGCGGCAGGGGGGGGTCCGTCACGGAGGAACTTGGCAGCTAGGGGAAGGTGGTCTGAAGTGACCGTTGTTCCGATGTGGGAGTTTGTGTCGAAAAATGGGGTAAGTGTTTCAGAGATTATTATGTGATCTGGAATTGAGCATCCGTTGTGATTGATGAAAGTGGGCGAGCTGTTTTGGAGACGGTAAATGGGAAGGTTGCTGATCAGATTGGATAGGGCTCTGCCGTTGGGGGTGGTGGCTGTGTCGCCGAAGTCGGTGTGGCGAGAGTTGAAATCGCCAAGGATGATTGAATATTGGAGATTGGATGCGTACGAAAAAAGATCATCAGAAATACGTTCGAGTGGCGGATTGTAATAAGAGAAGATGGAGACGGTTTTGTTGTCGATGACGACGTCGGCGGCGGTCAGCTCTAGGTCGGTGAGGTGGTCTGGGAGTTGGTGGGGTTTTGAGACGAGGGAGTTAGTGACAAGTAGAGCTGTACCTCGGGCGTTGTTCATTACTGAAGGTTTATGGAAACAATTGAAATTTTTGATTTTTATGGGTTTTTTGCTGCAAGTTTCAAGAATTTTTATTTTGTCGGAGTTGACGAAGTGGACAAGGTTGTGGAATTTGCGTCTGATGCCGGCAACGTTGATGGTGGTGATGTTGATGTCGTGGTCGGATTGTGGGACAAAGAAGGTGGGGCCCCCGTTTGGACTTGCGGGGGCCTGTGTTGTGGGTTGTGGAGCCATGGGAGTGGCTCGTTCGGACGAGTGTTGAGTGGAGCATCTACTCGAATGAGAAGTAGATGCGGTTGTTGGAGTGGTTGATTTTGGTGGCTAGGTTGAAAACTCGTTTGGTCGTGAATTCGATGACCTGTTGGATTTTTTGGCGTTGAAGGGGGAACAGGTCGTAGAAGATGGAGGTCAAAATTGCGGTCAGCTGTTTGGGGGTGACGACGTTGAGGTTGTCGAGGGTGATGGGCTCGGGTTCTGCGGGGAAGGGGTCGGCGAATTCCTCCGGGGGGTTAATGATTAAGGTTGGGGCTGCTGGGGTGTCGTCTGAGATGGGGGTTTCGGTCAGTTTGGGGCATTTCCTGGACCATGCAGGGTGGGCACCACTGCAGAGGAGGCATTTGACCTCGTTGTCTCTGGCAGTGCAGGAGTTGGGGGGATGGTTTTCGGGGCATTTGGGGCATGCAGGTTTGTTAGTGCATGCACTTGCTGAGTGGCCGAGCTTGAAACACTTGGCACACTGCATTGGGGTGGGTGCTGGGGGATTGGAGGGTTCGCATCGGTGATGCTTGCCGAACAGGACGAGACCGTTTTTCATTAAGTGATCCACGGTGTCGGTGGAGTTGGTTATTACGCGGATGAGGGGGGTTAGTTTGCTGGAGGCCCGGGAGGTGATTCGCCACGAGCGGAGGATGATGAGACCGAGGTCTGCGAAAGCATTTTCGATATCAGTGTTACTGACATCGAGAGAAACGTCCCGAAGGACCATTGAGAACTGGTGGTTAGGTTTGCGGCGTTGTTCGGGGGGGGTTTCTTGGGGCAATTGGGGCGATGGTGATGTTGGGGCATGCCGTGGCGGAACGGAGTTTTGAGGAGAAGTTTTCAGAGAATGGCTTACTGACAATTAGGGGGGCCGTCCTGTTCCAGTTAACGACCAGGGTTTCGATGTTGCGGAGATTTAATGTGGTGGTTAACAAGGAGTAAAAGGTTTTTTGGGTGGCAAAGTTTTGCGGGATATTTTTGATTGTGAACTTGAGGGGGCTGTTGGTGGGTGTAGATGGTCGTGAGTTGTTGGGTGTGGGGGTGTTTCTGTTGGTGGGTGTTGAGGGTCGTAAATTGTTATTTGAAGGGTTTCTGTCGGGGGTTACTGGCTCACCCGGTGTTGTCATGTTTAAAATACATAACTACATACATAAATTAATATTATGACATTATTTATTTAGTTTGACGGCTGTCAACCTAACCTCAAAATTTGATGTAAATTTGTGTTTTTTCTGATTGTGCGTGAACGAATACACAAAAAAACGCTGTTCAATACTTCCTGGGCTGTCACTTTTTAGTAGCTCGGGCTCACTTGCAACCCTCGGCTGAAAAGTGTCATGACAGAGCACTCCTATCGAAATATACTATAGTGAAACTATTAAAGACAATCATGTTCGAAGTTTTCCGGCGCTATTACAAAAACACTAGTTGTTTATAAATTAATATATTCTTAAATCTACATAATTGTTATTTTTACAGGTTTGCTAAAGATTATATTCATTTATTTTCATTTCAAATCCAACAACAGGCGGACTTTCTGCAGTACCGTAAAACGGGACTACTTTGTTCATGTTTCGATAGTTTTTTTTGGTGCTTACTTTTTTAACATCCAAAATTAATTATTTTTTTGCCCCAACAGAACAATATGTCCTTTGGATATCAAATTCATATCAATATCAAGCCCCACTAGCCCTCCACAATTTTATACACTACCCACAAAAATTAAGGAAAAAAAAATTCCAAATTTTTCGGTGATTTTTGACGGGCTGTATTTAAGTAAAAAATGGTCGTATCGAGGATTAAAAAAAGCATTTTAAAGCTCCAAGTTTCTAGTTTTTCGATCTTTTAGCCAAAAATTTTTAGGAGCCATGTTTTCCACGCAGTCCATGGAAATAGCGCGGATTTTTTTTTTAATTTTTCGCCTTCTTTTTTTTACTCCACGGGTTCGGAAAAAATATTTCGGGTTGAACCATCATATGTACTGGATAGCCTGTTTACTCAGCTTTAATTTCCTTTTCTTAGATTGCGTCCGTGACCATTTTTCGCGGGGATATCCGATATTAAGAGGGTTCTCCAGTGGCAGGTACATTTCTGCCGGTTGAAGCACATTTTCTCGCAATATCTTTTTTTTTATTCACAAATTTTAAAAAATCGCTCTGTAGCTGCAAAGATCTATATTTTAGCAACACGCTCACAAAATTTCAACGAAAAATCTTCAAAAATAAAAAAGTTACATTCAATGCCGCACATTTCTGTACATTTTTGCGCGCCGTTGAATATAACTTTTTTATTTTTGAAGATTTTTCATTGAAATTTTGTGTGCGTGTTGATAAAATATAGATCTTTGCAGCTACAGAGCGATTTTTCGAAATTTGTAAATTAAAAAAAAAGATATTGCAAGAAAATGTGCTTCGCCGGCAGAAATGTACCTGCCACTGGAGAACCCTCTTAAACGAAAAAGGATCTTTTTGCCTTCAACCATCGATATCTCAGAAACCAATGATCGTACAGGAAATCGAGGCGCAGTTTCGGAAACTGGAACAAATTTTTTATGAAATCCTATCCAAACATTTAAGATTTTTTTTTCCACCCACAATATCTACTTGAAAACAGTTGGAAAAATCGGCTTTTTCCCTTGTTTTGGTAAATCGACCGCATCTTCACAAATATTCATGAGGAGGACCCTAGGGATTTTTACACCTTAATCTCTAAAATCTCTCTTCATGTAAACAGTTGTTCGACAATAGCTGTTTGTGAGGAGCCAAGATCTGCCAAGATTGAAAATTCTACTTTAAATATTCTTTAAGGGCTGATGATGGCAATAGTGTTTTGCCGAAACATGTTCTATTTGCAATTAAAGTTTGTGGAGTTCAACCTAAATATATTTAAATTTACTCCACTTGGATTCATCGACATTACTAGATTAGCCCGAGGGAGCTCCTACCCACGGAGGCCCCAGCCCGAGGGGACTGCCACCAAGATGGCTCCTAGCCACGGGGGCTCCATCCCGAGGGGGCTCCCACCCACAGCAGCTTCAGCCCGAGGGGGCTTTACACACGAGGGCCCCAGCCCTTGGAAAATGTAATTAGACTTTTGCACTTTAACAAGAAACTCTAATTTTTCCTGACAGTATGAGAACCATGTGAACATTGTCCAATTTATCATCCACATTTACATTAGAAAATTAAAAATGTCCCAGATTCATTTGAACAGAACTGTACATAACGATTATTAATAAAGAAAACAGTTATAATGAAAATTCAAATAGAATCGCGATTAATAATAATTAATACGGAATGTCATTTAACCAAAATTAATAATTATAACTACGACATTGTTTGCAAAATAAATTGCACATAACTGGAATTGTTAATTTTGAACACATTATGTATTAATTAAACAACGGGAAGAATGTCGATGAATCAAAGTGGAGTAAATTTAAATTAAAATTTAAATATATTCAATTAAAACTCCACAAACTTTAATAAACGTAAATTACAATAGGAACATGTTTCGGGAGAAAACTACTCCCATCTTCAGCCCTAATTTTACAAGAGATTAATGATACAATTGATGAATTGCAGTGGGGTTTTTACCTTAAAGAATGGTAAATTATGACGTTGTTTTGGAAGATAATATTTTTGATTGGTGATGTAATAAAGTTATATTTCTATATATTTTTATAAGAGACAAACATTTACAGGGTGTGTCGTACATGTCGATTAATCTATAAGTTAGTGTCTGCAAATTCCGACGGGTCAAAAAGAAATGAGGAAAATTCATTAAAAGACTCAGCACTTAGAATTTACTTATTTTAAAATAGTTTGTAAATTAATTGGAGTATAATAAGAAAGCGAGCACGCTGCTGTAATTTAATATTTCCCTTCTTATGATTGCATTTGTTATTTAGTTTTCACTTTATTGTAGATTATTGTATAATCAACTTTCATCCCAAATTTCATTTTACACCTTACCAACAACGTATACGCTTTTGTTTAATTGTTTTTTACAACAAAAGCTTGATAATATCATGCAAAATATATTGGCTTTTCAGAAGTTAAACAGTTGCTCAAGGGTGTTTTGTTTCAGGTTTTTTTTTTGAGAAATTGCGCCGCAAAGTCTGCTTATACCAAGCTTTGATTGTTTTTGTCAAAAGTTAGACCTATAGATATTCACGCAACAAAGCTCTCCAGTAACTTATTACCGCCAGAACTTAAAGAAACGCAATTTCGATTCCGATATTCGGTTGATTTGTTTAGAAATAAGAACTGTCTGATCAGAAAACTCAATTTAAAGTCATCAAAAGATTTCCATCCATTAAAGTATATTTCTAGAAGTTATTGAGAAAGAAAAACTGAAAGTATAATTAATCGAGTCTGCTTTACCGCTACTTCCTGCGTAAAATCCGTTTCGGTCGAGATTTGTGAGATAATCACGGAATTTAATAGCTCAGGGTGGAAAGGTAGCACACTAATTAGTAAATCAAATACAATTTGCTGTGTTGTAGGTTTAATTCTTAATTTGGAAAAATCGCTGTAATTTCCGAGGCGAAATTTATTTAGATCTTGCGCAGTGACCAAATAACAATTTTATAATTTATAGTCACGCTGCAGACAACTAACTTATTTAAATCTTTCACCATTCCTTAGTAGTTTCTTTCGTAGCAAGAAGTTCTTAACGATAGTAATAGAGAAACTTTTCGAGTGAGTTCTGAAGTTGTGAGGTGCATTATGACACGATTAAAACTGTATAAAGGCGTTTGTGTGTACTAACGACGTTTCAGCTTCTTGGATAATGAATTATATTGTACTAGTTTTAGGTACATAAACTAATATTTAGTTATAGAAATAGATTGTCTAATTTCCTATCTTTTGGAATATAATGCTTTTGTTAAAGCTTGGATTAACTGGGACCTATTTAAATAGGAAGGAACTATTTAAATGTACTATTGTACAGTATACCACATACTTATGCGGTAATGGATTCAACTATATCGATTTCTAGTCTGTTGGCCTATAATACCACCAGTTCCCAACACACCCTCAACGAAAAAAAAATGCGATTTACAAATTATTTTACTATTTTTATTCTTATGCGTATAGGTCATTAGCCCACCAGTATCATCAGTATTAGGTTATAACATCTGCACCACAGGAAACTCCTGTTTTTTTTTGTGGCCCTATATAATTTACTGCCCTAAACCAAATTTGCTTTCTGGCCATCTAAATAGCAGTAAATAAAGTCGAACGGTGCGCAAAAACTTCCAATCCGTTGTAAACTCCAAAACCCCATCCTGTTTCGAGCTTTGCGAATTTTATGTTAGTACAGGAATCGTCTATTGAACGTAACATCCATAAAGCTTTGTTTTTCGGGAGACACGACCAGGCCGCTTCCCTCTACAATCCCTTCATATTTTATTGAAGATTCCCTAAATGTGTCACTTCCACGTCACATACACGCTTTCGTATCGTTTCTGCGCATTCTATGCATTATTTATCGTCCTTTAAAGACCGGCTTCAGTATGGATCTGCGGATTTTGCAAATATCGGATTTCACAATGTTTAGGGAGGAAAAATTTATAATATGTATTTCGCCGGTGTTCCAGTGGAAACAATAACTTGTTGATCGAGTGAAAAGTGAGAGCATGAAGCAACAACACTACACGTCATCAATCAGATCTAACGATAAAACGAAATTTATTTTTATGTTTGGCAAGTTTATAGCCGTGTGCAGCTGCTAGAAGTATTTTATCAGTTACAGATTTGTCGGGTTTGAGCTCGACGTTTATGAGAGCAATGCGCGTTCGAGGCAGATCTTCAAATATCTGGCGGAAGCAACTAGGTAGAACAGTTATTTAAAGGATGAAGCTTTGAAAGTGTCTAGATCTGGTGTCGCTTGCACATTTGGCCAAGTTGCGGTTTTACGCTGTGCAGGAATGTTGCGATGGAGTTCTGCTTATATGCATGAACACATTTAATTATTATCCACATCGCAAGAATAAATTCTGACTTGGTACCATCTGGTAATCAGGTGAAAAGGTGATTTTACAAGGATAGTTACTACAACTAAATTTTATGCAAAACCAAGGTTCGAGTGCGAAAATAATCTCCATATTACTTTTCCCACATTAAATTTCGTAAAATTGATACAATCATAATTTGGGTCATAATTGATTAAAGTCAGGTAACCTTGTTTCTGTACGTGCGGATCTGTTTTGAAATACCAGTTTAATTACCAAAATTACATTTCACTCTAACAGCAGAGTGACACGTCCGAATAATTTCGCTATTTTAAAAATGCAGCTCTCGGATGATGTGAATAGAATATAACAGAATACAATAGTTTATTATCCAGCAGACCACAAATGGTTCAGAAGAGGATATAAAGCAAAATACACATTACAAGTAAAAATTCAATTACAAATTAATAGTTAAACCTATTTCGTAAAGTAAAACTATAATGTAACTAAAATCGGTTCCCCTGCATGAAGGTTTACTAAAATTTGAACATTTTCTAATAGTACATCTCTATACGTTAATATGAAATTGCCTTTTTATCAATTTATCCCTTAAAAGTATATTGAAACACTAATTTTGTAAAACATGACACATGAGTTCAGGTTTGCAGCACGACTGCCGTAGGCAAGGGTGCCTGTAAAGAACGAGTGCTCTTGTAAGTTTGACAAAACGAGTTACGTAAGTTAAGTTAAAGTATCTATTAATTGGGTTATATCTTGAAACATTTTTTTATCTGTCCCAATGAGCAATTAAATATCGTATCGACATCGTCTTAATTCTATAACATTTGCACCAGGGAGAAATTTGCGTTATTACGTGCTGTGGATAACTAGAACGTATTTTCTCAACGCGCATTTTGCCTGTTAACTTTAAAGGAGATATTTTCAAGAATATAATGGACACTCTTGTTTACCATTCAGGACTTTATATAGCAGAATAACCGAATGTTGTAAACGCCTGGTCAGTAAAGGAGACAGTAAACGAGAGTAAAAGTAAAACCTTAGGATATCCTCAGGGGGAAATTCCGTCCGTAAAATAAATCAACGAGTTCAGAAATCTTCTTGGGATTCATTCAAGGAAAGAGATATGAATATTGAATGCAGGAGACGCATATTCCAGGCGGGATCTACAGAAACTGTTGAATAGGGTTATTAAAGTTTTAACATCATCAAGCTTACGACCAAAATGTACAACAAAACCCAGAGACTTAAAAGCTGTCTCAACAATACTCAGAACGTGGACCCAAAAGAAAGTTTCTGGTCCAAAATAATGATCTAAATTATAATTCTGTTTTTGGTAACTTTTCTTGTCTTAATGTTGCCTACAACTTTGCAACTGTACTGCAATGTGACTGCGACAGCGACGTTATAAACGTCAATCAACTAATCGCGCCATATGATGTCAACCAGATGTGAACGACAATAAACCAAAGAGAAGTAAATGACTTTCGTTCAATGATTAGATGTAAACATTGGTAAAAACAAGAATTGCATAATCAAAAGTTTCCAAATCTAACCTCCAGATCAGAAACGTCATTTAGCAGAAATACCAATTATATTTCGGCATCCATTCCTTCAGATATCACTGAGATAATAACAACGTAGTACGGTCCTGTGCTACTTCGGTCACAATGTTTAAAGCGCATGCCCCCTTCCCTGCTGTCCTGGCCATTCGAGTCATTGTTGGTTTTGTGCTTCTGTGAGTCACATCGCACCACAGCTGGTCTGGTTTGTATAATAAATTCTCCTTATTTATATCAATTTCTTATACACGCTAACTTAGGATGTGTACGTACTATCTTAGCTAATTTTCAAAGTAGCATAGGATAATGACCAGCAGGTCGTCATTCTGAAGTTTCGTCGCGGCATTTTCATCGAGAAATTCAGAAGTTAAAGAAGGACGGCGCAGGTGGCATCGCCAACATTATATGGGCGTGATTCCACGGTTCGCACTCGATCTCCAAGCCGGTAGCATTGCAAGGTCAACACTCGAGACAACGTTCATCTCGGGGGCGGCGGCACATAGATCGGCGACAAAGAAAACCGACAGTGTGCGGAAGCGATGATGGCGGCCCGCGAGGCGTCGCGTCGCTTCCTCGCCACCCCACCGACTCGCCGCCAGCAGGAGACGCCCAGCCTGCCGTCGAGGACGATCTCGTCTCCATTGAGTTGGGGGATGACATACTAAGAATTCTAGGAGGCGAATCAGAACAGCCCTGCACCTAGTCAAAGGTGCAAAAGCACTTCCGACTATCTGACACCCGATTCTTTAACAGGGTGTGGTCTCCTGTTTTTCCTCGCTACCGGCTACCGCTCAATTGCGACAGGCTGATGCTGCCGATCGTCAACCCGGAAGTGGCCGCCCACACACATAGCGTGGCTCACTTTATGGGTTCCTAGAAACAGCTCGGCGCACCACTGTCCGTCTTAGAAAAAGGTATTTCACTAATAATAGAGAAATCAGAAACTCTTCCAAAGCCTTAGGGAAGAAAATCTCCCCTAGGTGACTCTGGCCGCCTCCTCTCACATTATTTTACCACATCAGCTCGTCTCGATGGTTTATATTCTCCCAATCTTAAACAAATCATTTAGGATCTTGATCGAGAGCATTCATTCTGGAAAATTTTATTCCGGCCAGATTTTGGGGGGAAAAATAAACAAGGAAAAATCTGGAAACCAGGGAGAATGCTCTTACCTTTTCAGGCCTGTATCAGACAAATAGAGGTTTTGCAAGAGAAACAAGTGGGGGGCACAACCCTACTCTCGTACCATAACAAGACCTTTAAACAGGTATCACCCGGTTCCTCAGAGGGAGACGAAACTTCCACGGGCGCGTCCCTCGAGGGAGTAGAGAGAAGATCGGCGTGAAAAACGGCGCTATCATCAGAGACGCTAGGTAAGCCTGGCGGGGCGCTTAAAATCTTTTCACTCTGCGTGGCAACAAATCACCACAGGTTCTGTCAGCTTGAGCTAGATACAGTTACCATTTGTAGTAATTTCAACACAACACGGCCCGGCTCGGCCGCAGCTTTTGACCAGGGACGCTCCCCATATGCACAAATGCGTCGAGGAATTATGAGCAATTGGGCCATTAATCCCTGTTTTCCTGCGCCAGGTCAATTAATTTCCAGCTCATTTCTCGCCAAAAATCATCAGGCAAAAAACGTTTCATTCTTAATTAAATAATAATAATAATAATAATAACCTCATGGTTTTGAGGAGTGGCTATGATGTTCGAATAGGACCTGACCAGCAAGGAACCCCGTGAAGGTCGGAATCACGGGGAGCTCCTTCTGGTCAATTAAAAAAAAAAAAAATAAGTTCATTCAAACCGTACACTTTGAGATGGACGATATTCGCACTGCACTGCGTCTCATTTCTGAGAGCTGTTTAGAGCTTGACCTCAAGGACGCCTACTTTTTAATTTCAATCCGTCCCAGTGATCAAAATTTTTACGTTTCCAACACGAGGGCCAACGTTATCAGTTCACCTGTTACCCTTTTGTACAGGCCTCGGCCCCTTTAGTTTTTACCAAGTTGAAAAACTCATAGTTGAAACACTTCGATCCGAGGGAATTTTATCTAGCTGGACGATTTCCTGAGCTTGGGGGCGGATTATGGCGATTGTTCCAGGAAGGTTTTTCTCGAACTGTCGATTTAGTAGTCTCTAGGTTTTGTTCTAAACTATGAAAAAATCATCATGTTTCGTCATAACGATGAAAGACCGATCTCCGTTGGTGGCATCAGAACCTACATAAGGTTTTTAGTGCCAAAAATAGGAAATTTGTCCTAACGATTTTTTGTATGTCTTTGGGGTGCTGGGAACACGAAACGCCCTTATTCGTGGTGGACATTGAGCGATCGCTTTTACATAAATATTTTGGATTTACAAGCTTAGGGCTTCAATGTTTTGCTGACATCAAGTCTCAAACACCGCTCGTGGTGTTCCACAGCTCAATCCTGAATCAATACTGTCTGCAGTATTGGAAAAGCATGTTTCAGTTTGTCGTCAGCGAAATGTCGGCAATCATGTGTAGCGATTAAGAAGTAGCGCAATTGCAGGCAAAATTGACTCAGGCCAATGGCTCTGTCGTGAGCAGGTGAGCAGGCTGGATCCACAACCTAAAAGATGCGGATTCGAATCCCGTTAAAGCAAAAAAAAATAAAAAATTGTATGAATTAATTAATGTAAAATCGTTTGCTTCGCCCGATCGCACTTTTCGTAACCCTCTCTTAAGGGATTCACCAGCTTGCTTCCCAAGTCAAGTGTCCGTAAAGGAGTTTTACTTCAAAAAAAAAAAAAACGATCGTGAATCCATTGTCCAATCCAGAGGAAAGTTTGTAGCACCAACCGTCAACTCGTTCGCATCTTAGTGCAAAAAAAAAAACGTTAAATAACTTCATGCTTTAGAGGCTCTAGCGTCTTTGGCGTCAACGCCTTTAAATATGACGGCCGATTTTTATTTTTACCCATTTTTTCCTTTTGTATTACTTTATGAAAGATTCAAAAATACAAAAGTTTCTCCACGACCAAGCAGAGGGAGGGCATTCCTATTGTCGCCTATTGGATCTCTCAACCCTGGTACCCCCTTTTTTCACCCAGGTCTCTGTTAGCACTCCAATCGTGTTCCCTCCAGGTGAACACAACCCGACTTGTCCTTTTCACCAATTTTCATCCACTGTGGCGACAAATTTTCCTGGGGGCCACACGTGTCTCAACGAAGCCTTCCGCCGCTGTGGCATCCCCTAGAAAGTCATAGATACCATGCTCGCCTCTCTAGCTCCCGTAACACTCACAATACAGTTCGTCTTCCAATTGGCACTTTTACTCCTCCCAAAGCATTTCACCATTCGCAGGCAAGGTTTTGGAAGGTCCGATTTTCCTTCCAACACCTCTTGAGTCTGGGACAACAGCGATACGGCTTTTTTAATGCATATCGCTCGGCACTATCTTTCCTCCTGCCAGGACATATTCGTGAAGATCACAACATCTGACGTTTCATAAGGGGCTGGTGAGTTTACGTTCTGCCCGTCCTCGATATGCAACAACCTGGGACCCACAACAGGTGCTCCGGCTCTGGTAAGACCCATCGACTTACACCTTGCCGTATTTACCCAGGAAGTTTGTTAGCTTGTTGTTGCTGACTATTGGTCATCGACTAGAAACAATTTCCCTGATACGTCTCTCGGGCTTCGCTAGCCATGACGAAGGTGTTCATATTCTCACTTCGAATCAATTAGTCGTCGCTTTGGGACCAAATCAACTAGTCTTGAATCCAATATTTGTTCCAGAAAACCCAAGACTTGTTAGTGGCTTAGTTGCTAATTGATATGACGTACTTAAAATCAGAACGAGGACTTTTATATACAAAATAGGAAACCCTACAAGGAAGTCACGAAACAGACTCTGAGCCGTTGAGCAAAGCCATCTCTCCTTCAATCTGGTGTCTATATAGGTCTGTTCAACCCTCACTCGACACGGCCCGTTATACAAGCACCTCGGCAGCTCGTCGCCTGGGTACATCAGTCGATATTTGATCCAGGGTGGACCGGTTCGAGAGCTCTACAACATTTGTTCGATTTTATCATCGCCCTCTGCTCGAACCGTCATTATGCAACCACCATTTTGAAGTTCGTCTTCGCCTGAACGGCGAGAGTATATTTTAATTTCATTTATTTTTTTATTTTATCACTTTTCTTGGTTCCCGGTTTTTTAAAACCGTGGCCAAGAATCTTTTCAATCGACCGTTTTATTTGGCAAGTAAGCTTTAAACATCTACGTTGTTATTATCTCAGTGATATCTGAAGGAATGGATGCCGAAATATAATTAAACGATCAAACGAACTTACCTGTGAAGTTCGATCGTAATTATATGAGGCATCCATACCGAAGATATCACATCCCACCCTTCCCGCAACCCCAGTCGCAAATAAAACTCATATACTTTCAAACAATGACTCGAATGGCCAGGACAGCAGGGAAGGGGGCATGCGCTTTAAACATTGTGACCGAAGTAGCACAGGACCGTATTACGTTGTTATTATCTCAGTGATATCTTCGGAATGGATGCCTCATATAATTACGATCGAACTTCACAGGTAAGTTCGTTTGATCGTTTAGTTATACTGAAATACCACTCGTGTTATTCAAAAGTCCCAAAGTCATCAATTTAGCACAAATTTTCAGTTTTTCTTAATTAAATAAAGCGAAATTCGAAAAAATAGTATATTACACGCGTTTCACAAGCTCGCTGCGCTCGTCGTGCCCCAAACTACTCGTGCTACAATCAACCGTCTTGTGAAACTTGTATAATAATATACTATTTTCTACTTTGCGTTCGTACTGAGGCTATTACGATACGGTTTTGGGTGTCATAATAGACAAAAACGGTGTTATAATAATTACTAACAATAGTATAATTTATTTCTTTAACATTGGCAAACTTGGAAATCTCAGGGCAATCCTAACCTATAATACTTCGCTGTCAAGGTGTCAACTCCAACGATGTCTTACCCGGGTAAGTATCGTTGGTCAACTCCAAGTGGCTGGCAGAGGGAACAACAGAAACAGCTGTTGATGGGAATTGGCATTACTATATTGTTGGCACTTGTTTGGTGGCTTCACGTGCTTTTGGGGCATTTGAGCAATTTTGTTGCCTGGTGATGGTCAAGCTGGTAACACAAACAAGTACACTGATGGCGCTTGCCGAAGACGGTGATGCCACTATAATAATTGTGATGTTTGAAGGTGTTTGTGTCTCCGGTCAGTGATGACGCTGATAAAGGGGTCCATTTGTTTGTGCGGCGGGATTTGATCCCAAACATTTTCTGGATGGGGAGATTTCACAACCTCAAAACGTCAAACTTTTGTTCAGATTTTGTGTTGTTTTAAAATATTTATAACAAACGCATCGTGTTCATCCGTACCTCAATAAAAATGTGTAGAATATTTTGGTATAATCATTTCTATAGAAAATCTTGTAGTTTTTTGGGTCGTTTATCCGACAGTCACCCAGAATCATTTATTGACGTTTCAAATTAATTCCTTTTCATGGCCGCCGTTAATGCACCTCGCAAATGTGACCAACCGCCCCGAAATTTCCTAGATTGTGAAATTTGATTATTTTGTATAAAAAAGTGGCAAAGTAGAAAAAATGCTGTATGATATCTCGTTTATAAGGCATTTTGTCGCACTTACTCTTTTAGGGCACTCCTCGCTACGCTCGTCGTGCCCCAAACCCGTGCGTGCGACAAAATGCTTCTTATAAAACTCGTCTCTTAAGAATAGTTTAGATTGTAATCTACCATTATCGATTTACTTTTCTTTGTAAAAGTCTTTATTGATAACACACCACCTTATCATACCTTATCAAGACACGTTTGCAGTTTTACAGACTCATAATTCTAATCTATTAAACTAAAAATCTTCAGATTATCAGCAAAGAACTAAACAATATTATTTATAAACAAATTAAAAAGAAAAGGACCCAACACTCATCCCTGGGGAACACCACTTTCTTCTTTAATAAATTGGACTTAAAACTTAGCCCCAGGTAGGACAGCCAATTCGAATTTCTCTCTTTGTAAATTACAGGTTCCGTACTTCAGCGGCGAATTAAAACATGGTCAAATTTGGGATTTCTCAATATTTAATATATTTTTGTTTAAACTGGAAAAAGATACATCAATATCATCCTTGTTTCTCACAAATATTTGAGACAAATAACACAGGACAACGATGAAAAAACTTTTTCAATAATTTTACCTAGTTCCTGTGTTGTTTGGTGTGCTGATTCCGAAAATAACAATAAAAAAGTCGTATCACCCACCAATTTCTCACGTTTTAATATTTAAAAAAATATTTTAGCAACGATGAGTAGAAAGGAAAAGGAGGATATCATTTAAAGAAGTTTAGACTAAGTTTTTGAGCAAAATGAAAGCTCCTAACTATGAACTTATCGTAGCTAATATGATAGACAAGTTCAAAACTCTTGGCTGTCTGATGAGACTTAATAAAGTTCACTTCTTGCACAACCATCTTGACTTTTTTCTTAAAAGGGGAACGGTTTCATCAGGTCATAAAAGAGATGGAGAAACGATACCCTAGACGGTGGAATAATTATCAATTTGATGAGTAATTACTATTGGTCACTTCACAGAGAGCAACATCGAAGAAAAAGCTATGCAAGAGACTTTACAGAGAAAAGGGAAAAGAAAAAAACATAAGCACCTAAAATATTTGCATTGTAGTAATTTAATATTATCGTAAGTAAAAATTGTAACCTAATAAAAAACAGTTTTTAAGTTCTTCTCCCTTTAAAGATCATTTTATCTTTTGGTACAGATATGTAGATGACATAATTGTTTTATTCAAAGGATCTGATTCTGAACTGGATAACGCACTAGGCAACTTAAATTCTTTAAACCAATCCATTAAATTCACCGTTGAAATTGAAATCAATTCCCAAATTCCCTTTTTAGACTTGTTAATCACTAGAAATAATAATACTTTTGAATTTGACATTTATAGAAAACTTAGTATCACAGATTGCGTAATACCTTTTGACTCTTGTCACCCTGTTTCCCATAAATTTGCAGCTTTTCATTCCTTTTTCTACCGATTATTTTCTATACCACTATCAAATTCATCTTTTCAAACAGAACTGAATAACATTAAACAAATTGCTTCAAATAATGGATATTCTTTAAAAACTATAAATAAATTATACTATAGATACTATAACAAATTCAAATACACACACCACTTGGTTAAAAATCCTTCAGAAACAATTTCCTTTTCAAATTAATTAACATACTTTGGTGTCATCTCAGAGAAATGGTCTAAAATACTTAAGAAAAGTGGAAAAGTTTTATTTAAAACAGATAACAACTTATCCATATTTTGTATCTATCTATATATATATATATATATATATATATATAGATAGATACAAAATATGGATAAGTTGTTATCTGTTTTATATATATATATATATATATATATATATATATATATATATATATATATATATATATATATATATATATAAATGAATCCCTATTTTCCTTGGCCACGCCATCACTTGAGAACGGCTGGACCAATGAAGCCAATTTATTTTTTAAGTATTCCTTTAAGTTCGAGGAAGATTCTTATGAAGTAAAACATGGGCAGGGGGCTCAGGCTCAGTTAAGAACGGCTGGACCGATTTTTATGATCTTTGATTTGTTGGATTTTGCCTCCGCCCCGAATAGCAAAATAACTATTAACACATGGACAAGGGGGCCCAGGAGGCCCCCTTGGGTTTATAACTTAAGAACGGCTGGACCGATGTTTATGATCTTTGATTTGTTGGGTTTGTCTCCACCACCGAATAGCAAAATGACTATTGACACATGAACAAGGGGGCCCAGGGGCCCTCTTCGGTTTATAACTCAAGAACAGCTGGACCGATTTTTATTATCTTCGATTTGTTCTATTTGTCTCTGCCCCGAATAGCAGAATAACTATTAAAACATAGACAGGGGGCTTAGGGGCCCAACTAGGGTTTATAACTTAAGAACGGTTGGACCAATTTTTATGATCTTTGATTTTTTGTATTTGTCTCCGCCACGAATAGCAGAATAACTATTAAAACATAGACAGGGGGCTTAGGGGCCCAACTAGGGTTTATAACTCACGAACGGCTGGACCAATTTTTATGATCTTTGATTTGTTGTATTTGTTTCCGCCACGAATAGCAGAATAACTATTAAAACTTAAACATGGGGACCCAGGGGCCCCCTTAGGTTTTTAACTCAAGAACAGCTGCACCCATTTTTATTATCTTCGATTTGTTGGATTTGTCTCCGCCCAGAATAGCAGAATTACTATTGAAATATGGACATGGGGGGCCAGGGCCCCCTTAGGTTTATAACTCAAGAACGGCTGGATCGATTTTTATGATCTTCGATATGTTGGATTTTTCTCCGCCCCGAATAGCAGAATAACTATGAAAACATGGACAGTGGGCTGGGGGCTTCCTTGGGTGTATAACTCAAGGACGGCTGAACCGATTTTTATGATCTTTAATTTGTTGGATTTTCCTCCGCCCCGAATACCAAAATAACTATTAAAACATCGGAAAAATTACAGGCGCGGAAAGCTTGGCACAGGGCAACGACATTAACAAAGCAATTAACAGGGCAACAATAACAAATATCGCCGGCCACCAAAATTTGTCGTACCGGCCTTTAAAAATGAAAATTGATTTTTAAGGAGTAAACTCCAAAGTTTCACTTCTGTTGCGCGTGGACTCCACACACAATTTTTTTGATAATATCTAAAGAGCGGATTGACTGACATTTTTCGGGGGCGAATAACTAATAAAAGTATTAAAAAAATTCTATTCTCATACATTTTGTATGGAATCCGTATATAACGCAAAATTTGATACATGACAGAACATGGCGTTGTATGCTGGTTCCAGTAATGCCAGTAGAAGGCGTTGTGTGAATTATCCGTTGATAAAAAAAAACTGAATTTAATTCAGCTAAAAAGTTCACACAACATTTATGGATTCTGAGGCGGTACAAAGTTCGCCGGGTCAGCTAGTTAAAAATAAAGATCCATTAGATTACAAATCATCATCAGGTGTATACAAATTAAACTGCTCTTCTTGTGAGTCATTCTACATAGGTCAGACAGGTCGCAAAATATCAGACCGTGTTAAAGAACATTTCAGGCACATCTATAACAACACAGATCTTGATCCTCCACCATCAACACCTTCTTCTTTCGCCAATCATATATTAATAACAAAACATAGTTTTTCACCATCAAATTCCAAATTGATTCATAAATGCAATAAAGGCCGGAAATTACATTTTCTTGAGACTTTGGAAATAAGGAAAGCCTTGAAACTGGAAAACAGATCTTGTTTAAATGAACAGAATAACTTCAATAATCCCATTATTAATTCACTATTTTAATTTTTCACCACTCAAACAAAGTTACCAGATTCTCTTTGATCCATTTTTAATTTTTACATTTTATAAAATGTTGTTTTTACAAAATCTTTTAAAAATCATGTAACCCTTTGAAAACGTCAAATTTAATTCAAAATTACGTCAACGTCATAATTTTTTATATTCTTTAAGGTAAGAACCCCTCTGTAATTCAATTGTATCATTAATCTCTTGTTAAATTAGGGCTGATGATGGCAGTAGTGTTTTACACTTATTAAAGTTTGTGGAGTTCGACTTAGATATATTTAAATTTTAATTTAAATTTACTCCACTTGGATTTATCGAAATTCTTCTGGTTTAATAAAAAACAGTTTTTTTTTTAATTTTTATGTATCAAATTTTCCCAATTTTGAAATAGTACCTGGCGACCGAGCTTCTCGCGGTACTTATTTTTTGTAAAATCGTGTAATTTTTGAAAAAGCATTGAGATACATGTCATAATATTCGATACGTCTCATGACTCGGAAGTTTAGGCCCCCCTTGAAACACTTCGTCCCGAGGGGCCCCGTTGAAACATGGGAGCCCGAGGGCCCCCCTTTGAAACAGTTAAGACCGAAGGGAGCCACCGAAAAGGGAGCCCGAGGGCCCCATCCAAAAAGGGAGCCCGAGGCACGCCCCCGAAAAGGGAGCCCTCAAAAAGGGAGCCCGAGAGGGCTCCCCGAAAAGAGAGCCCGAGGGGATCCCGCGAAAAGGGAGCCCGATGGGGCCCCCCAAAAAAGGAGCCCGATGGGGCCTTCTGAAAAGGAAGCCCGATGGGGCCTTCCGAAAAGGGAGTCCGATGGGGCTTTCCGAAAAGGGAGCCCGATGGGGCCTTCCGAAAAGGGAGCGCGAGAGGAGGCCCATCGAAACAGGCGAGCCCGAGAGAGGGCCTCTCAAACAGGCGAGAACGAGAAGGGCCCCCAAAACAGGAAAGCCCGAGGGGGGGGGCCTCGAAGCAGGCGAGCCCGAGGGGGCCTCCGAAACAGGCGAGCCCGAGGGGGTGGCCTCGAATCAGGCGGGCCCGAGGGGGCCTCATCGGTTATCAACAATTTGTTTAGTTCTAAAATAGGATTTATGTATGAGACAAATTTAATTGACTTAATAAAGTCTTGAGGAGGGCCCATTGAGACAGAAAGGCCTCCTTGAGACATCCTTGAGACAGGGGGGCGTAGCTACCATCTGAACTGCCGTAATACCTACTACGCTAGTCGCAGTCGTTTCATTCACACGCGTTCCCGCTCTCATTCATCCCCACCACCAAAGTATTTGAAATTGTCAGGTATGACAGCGGATAAAGGATCTTAAAAAACGTTTTTTTGTGTAAGATTGCGTTTCTACAAGAAATCCAACTACATAGGTAGACTTAAAAAGCAAAACTTAATCTAAATACAAAATTTCATCCAAATCGTTAGAGCCGTTTTCGAGATCCGCGAAATAAATTTATATATAAATTTACAAGAATTGCTCGTTTATAGTATATTATTTATCTAGAACGAGAAGTAAAGTTTAAAGTACGAGCAAGTTGTTTACGGCCGAGGCGCATAGCCGAGGCCGGAATTACTTGTGAGTACCTTTAAAAACACTTCTTCGTTCGAGGTAAATACAACGTTTTATTTCATACTGCAAGTTTAATGACCTAACTCAAAATAAAAAGAAATGTTGTGTGTTTATTTCGCACAAATTATTCGTAATAATTAAATATGCGGGGACTAACATTCCCATAGTAACAAACGTTTGTCAAAAATGACAACGAAAAAACTGGGTCGCGATGAATGATTTTGGATGTTTTATTCGATTATTCCGTTTAAAATGGAGAAAATTGAGGTGCCTCAAGACATTGTAGATGAAGCAGATCACGTGACGAACAATTTGATGCCACAAAAATTTCGGGAACAATGTAAGAAATGATTGACGTATAATTTTAAAGTACTAGGACTTTAAAATTTTTCTTTAAAGTACTAGGACGTTAATGTTCCACTTTTGGTATCAAAAATAATCCGAAAAATGTAACTTTACATACAAGTATGAAATAAAATATATTTTGAAATATTTAATCGATGTCATATTGTGAAGGAATTGTGAAAATTGTAAAAAAAAATTGATACCAAATACGGTTTCAGCACCCAAAACTAACTACATAAGATTTAGGTGAATTGGTTTAATAGTATATTATGTATCTATAGAACGGAAAGTGAATTTTAAAGTTCGAGCAAGTTGTTTACGGAATTACTTGTTAGTATCTTTAAAAATACTTTTCGTTCGAGGTAAATACAACGTTTTATTTCTACTGCAAGTTTAATGAACTAGATCAAAAAGAAAATAAATCTTGAGTATTTATCTTGCACAAATTGTTCGTAATAATTAATTATGCGGGAACTAGCATTCCCATAGTAACAAACATTTGTCAAAAATGACAATGAAAAAACTGGGTCACGGTGAATTGTTTTGGATATTTTATCCGATTATTCAGTTTAAAATGAATAAAACTGAGGTGCCTCAAGATATTCCAGATGAAGAAGATCGCGTGAAGAACAATTTGATGCCACAGAAATTTCGGGAACGGTATGAGAGATGATTGACGTATAATTTTAAAGTACCATTCCGGCATGGAATCTTGGCCACTACTGACGTTTAACTGACAAGAATGTGTGAAATGGTCTTTATTATTGATAACCTTACATTTGACTCGATCTGTCATTGCGGTTTGTTGATGACAAAATGAGATGTGTTATGGTGTATGGATTTTAATATGCTAATGAGTCAAACATACCATTAACACGAAACCTAGAAGTAATGTTTTAATAAATTTATACAAATTAATTTCCAATAAACTAACATCACTAAAATTTAAAGAAAAACACTAATAGTTTGTCATGACCCCATTAGTCTCTAGTACGCGCATCAACCGCCTGGGCATAGAACGATAGATTTCTGTGGTAGTCTGTAGCTTCAGTAATTGGAGTCAAGAGCTCATCCCTGTTCTGAAAGACTAACCGTTGTCGTTCTATGTATTTGACAAGTAAAACTTCAAATTGATTTAATAGTATATTATTTAATGAGCATATAATGGTGGCTATTATACACGAGAATGGAAATTAAAATACGAGCCGCAGGCGAGGATTTTAACCATTCGAGTGTATACTAGCCACCATTATATGCGAGTGAAATACGACGTTTTATCTACAACTGCACTTTTAGAATTAAAATTAGAAATTAAACCTTGTTAAAAATTTGACGTTGAGAAAAAATGTCAATATTCCTTATTTCATGGCCAGTTAATAATAATTCTTAAAAACCTAGCCTGACTGTCTGTGTTCAATAGACCCAGTTAAGTATTCATAAGTTACATGTATAATACGTAAATTAAATCAGTTCTAGATAAAGAAATAAAGAAAGAATAAAACAAACCTTGTGAAAAACTTGACGTGGAGAAGAAATGTCAACAGTTGTCAATATTCATTATTTCATAGCTAGTTAATAATAATTCTTAAAAACCGGGCCTGGCTGTCTGTGTTTAATAGACTTAGTTAAGTATTCATAGTTACAAGTATAATACGCCAATTATTAATCAGTTGTAGATAAAAAAATAAATCATTCATTGGTGCCAATAAAGATTGGTTTACATATTTTTATTTGAGAAATGTCAGAAAAATGTTGGCCAAGATTCCATGTCTGGAACTGCACTAGGACTTTAAAATTTTTCTTTAAAGTACTGGGACGTTAATGTTCCACTTTTGGTATCATAAATAATCCGAAAAATGTCAGTTTAGGTATGAAATAAAAAGTTTTTACAAACATTTTTTTTGTTGGCCTGTGTAATCAGTAAAGCTGTTAACTAAATCTTTTGGATCATAAAAGTCTCTTGGAAGTCGCATTTGCCGGAATTGAGTTGGAATTTCTTCAGAATAAATTAACAAAGGTCCAAAATTTTTTTGGATCAGATTTGAGATAATTATTATTATTGTTGGTTTGTTGTGAATTCATCTCATATGCTGCTTTTATATCTGATTTTGACTCTCTTCTCAAGTTCTTTAACGTTAGATAAAATCTGTAGGTGCTTTAGTTTTGTTATTTTTCTTCTATCAGCATTATGTCCACTTAATCCTTTAATAAATTTATCATTGAACCAAGTAGGGTAACTGCCAGAAGTATTTCTTTTCTTTGTTACACAAAGAGACAAAGAGTTAAGAGTAGTTATCAAGGAACGACCAGTTGGTAGACTAGCGTATCATAAAGTCCGTTAAAGTTATACTTTTATTTTTAAGATCTAAATTAACCCATAAGAAGCAATTTAATAAGATAATGAAACTAATATTAAAATTACAACTAATATCAGTTCGCAAAACTAAATGATATCGCTTGTGATTTACAACGATATTTGTGCCAAGAGATTTTCATGTCCTGACCGGCTGCATTATTACAATCCCCAAATGTAGAGATTATCTCGATCAATGACCGGAATGTGTATCTACGGATCTATTTATAGGTACATCAGAGTATAAACAACGGAATTGTACAACAAAAACAACAACTATATTGGCTTGTAGTATTAAACAAAAGTGAATCCAAAAGCCCCAAAACATACCTACATAATAATTATACCTACTTAAATTTCTGTTCAAATTTTCAGCATTACTTATTAAAATCAAAATTGATTTAATATCAAAAAGGTACTGATTCAATAAAATGATGCTAACTAAACTAACCGTTTATTTGTTATTTGAATCGATTATTACACAACAGTTATGTTTATTGATGTTACTCGATTTACAGTCCACTAAGCACGTAAGCTTGGTTTTAATTACAAAATTAATTGCAACTGTAACTGTATTTCAATTAAATTCTTCTGAAGTAAATCTGTTGAAAAAGCATAATTAGAATTCAGTGGAAATAATTTTTTCACCCGAAACACGATTTGTTGATTTTATGAAAGTACCATTTAGAAATATAAAATTTATTCTCGTAACTCTGACAGACTAATTGTTAATCAACATCTTTAAGTGGAAGCTTACTTTTGTCTAATACAAAAAATTCCGCTTTGTCCCAACAATAATTAGAAACCTTTGGAAAAATCGGTAGCAACGTTAATCCGGATCATTCCAATTTGCAAGAAAATTTACAAATTTTAGATGTGAACATGTTACATAATAATTGTGGTCGCAGAACTACCATAAATCAGACCTAAACCGCATAAAATCCAAGCAGCATTAAACTAATGAAGTGCGGTTTACAGTGTTGGTATAAGCAAATATGCGTTGTAATTAGACAAGGGTGCGTATTAATGCGTCCACATGAATTTTGAAACTGCAAATTTTTACCGGAATTTTCCAGCTAAAAATTTCAGTGTTTAAAAAACTTAGTGTCCCAAACTATCTTGATATTATCTCGAGGAAACATTAAGAGCTGAGACGATGTTGATAAATACGAAGTGTCTTGTTGGAGATTTAGGGTTTACCGAAAAGACGCTTCCGGGGAAATAAATAATGCTAATTTGTTGGTGGATATAGCCATAGAAGAATAAATATTCATGAGTAGGGGCGTGGATACAGTGTTATGTTTTTGTGCTTTACAAAACCACGGGATGTTTAAAAAATATCGTTTATGCAAATAGTTCCCGCAATTACTAAGACATTTTCTTATGAAACAAAATTGAGATAATTTCAATTTTCCCACTAAATTAATGTTTTCCCCGCTGCATTACAATAATTCGAACCTAAAAGGAACGATCTCATGATGGTATGAAACACCGCCGACAAGATTCGGTTTAATGGAGTAACCGTCTCATATAATCACAGTTTCCCGGGTTCCGTCTTAAATCTTAAGAAATTTAATATCGAATAAGATTGTACACAATCTCCCCCAAATTGCCTCCATTTGTTGTAAAAAAATCGATGCTGTCTTTCGTCGTCCCATTTGTATTAATAAAGACGCAAATGATTTTCTTTTTTACGTCAATTCTATGTTACACCATGAAGATCGCAAAAACCGTTTCAGTTATTAGATTTGATGGTGAAGCTTTTGTTTAGTAATTAGAAACTCCGTAGCGTGCATGTAGCAGTGTTCTAGTTTTAATCTGTTTGCAGCAAAGTAAGTAAACATTATTAAATTAGCACAATTATCGTGCACAATGGTGCAAATTTGCTTCACCTTATTAGAGGGTAGACAAATTAAATTCTTGCTTAAAGCGATGTTAAATTTTTAGAGGTGGTTCCTGCAAGGAAGTGCTCGTGCCTAGAATATGCGTTTACGTTGAAAATGAGTCCGTAAGGAAGTCATTTTATGTTTGAATATGAAGATTAGAAGGATATGTTCACTCTAGTTTGACGATTTTCAGGAATGGTTCAGATTTCTAATCAGACAATAATCATTAAATTGAAATCGTCTTGTTTCAACCGTTTATGTTACAATTTACCTTGCATTTGCATGTGAATTTGACAATAAGCGGAATAATGAACGTTTCGCTCAAGAGGGAATACCAACATTGGGAATTAATTGCTTGATGGAGGAGTAAGCGCTTTTTCATTGCCGCAATCTGCATAATGTCGCACTTTAATAAATATTTCATGAATATCTACAACACTTTTATCTGGGTGAATTTTTTATGGTCCATTTTTTACAAAAGCTTGATGGCCATTGTTTCCGGCAGTGTTATTACAAAATAAACTGGGTGATTCGGTCGGGTCACACAGTTTATTTTCAAACGCAGTCCTAAACCTAAGAAAAAAAGAAATTCATGCAATTTCGTACTTCTTGTATTAAATCTTATTTGATCACTTTCTTTGACCAAAGCAGTCGCAGTAAAGGTGAGTTCAGACATGTAACCGAATCTCGTAACGTAACCTGTGTAAACGGGGCGTAACATCGCAACATCCACAGCGTTCCTTGAGTCCTAGGTCTTCTGAGGAATTGACGCAAGGGCGAACCTCTGGTTCGACGGAACGACAAAGTGTCACGCGCTAATGATACGCGACGGGGTTCTTACGTAACGGGCTTACGGTACGAGGTTCGATTGCATGTCTGAACGCAACTTAATATACTATAAAATGAATTGAATGAAACCCATTCTAGTAAATAAATTTTAACTCACCGAAGATAGATTTTATACATATACATGGAGTTAATATTTTCTCACCCAGCCAGTTCCGTATATTTTGTTTTTTTGTAACGCACCCTTATTTGCATAAGCAAATTTATCCCCTGTTTATTTTCCTTCCTGGCGAGTGTAGATTCGTTTAACAAAATGTTAAATCAGCAAATTGAAACTTTATACGGATGAGTTAGTAGAACTTGCTGCGAGTTCGTAGATACAAATCTCGACAAAGTGTTTATTCAGTTCTTGAGGAGGCTTTGCACGGTGTCACTGGAACATAGCGGTGTGATATAGCAGTCAATTTTCCTCTTTGACTTCTTGAATGAGTTTTGAAAACACATTTTCCTCCTTGGAATTAGAGTGAAGTTAGGGGATTACGAGATCGAAACGATCCGGAAGTTCAGCATCTTTATACTGTAATTCAACATGGAATTAGGTACGGGAATTTTATTGTTTGTTACAGTGAAATTACTAGGATTGGTAGATTAGGTTAGCTCAGTGGAAGGAGAGACAGCAGATTTATGGTTTAATGGGATTTGGATTGACTTGAATTCCTTGACAATTTAGTGGTCATTTCTCATTTTGCTAAGCCGAGATTTATTATCATTTGCATTTGGTGCTTGACAATTTCTCAACGGCTCCTATTTAACTAAAGTGGACAACGAGGTTATCCTCACAATAGCTAAAGACATTTGTATTTTAAACACCATAAAATGAAGGTTTTCTCTCCTCTGGTAATAATCAACATAACAAATAAGGTATTAATGCTGTTTATACAATACCATGACATTAACATGAAAATCATTTTATTATAACTCACGTACAAAACTTTGTCCAGAAAACGTAATTGATTTAATAATATTAGTGTTTGATGACAAATAATTCTGTATGAGATACTATGTTAAAATTAGTGTACCATTAAAACTGTCTTTTTCACTTAAAATTAAAATTAAATTATTTATATGCCTATAGAAAGCCACACTATTGTTTCTAAATGTGTCTGTTAAATTAGAAGCTAACAATTGACATTTGCCTTTTTAAATGTAGATTTACATTTTTCTATAATGCTGATCGCATAAACATTTAATTTATCGTAACTTATCTTAACAAAAAGTTTTATCATAAAAAGCTTTTAATTTAAAGTCTCATATATCCAAGTGGGTGGAAATCTCTAATTCAAAGCAACGCTTAAAAATATCGCGAGACTTAAAACCCAATAAAGCCAAGATTTACAACAACCTATAAATAACAATAAAATATGTTCGCGAGATTCATTTTCAGATATTCAAAAGAGCTATAAATTTTTATGCTCACCTACTCGACATAAATTTTTGTAGCAGTGGCAATAAAGCGAGACACTAATGTAAAAATAGTGTTACAACTTCTTCTTCAGTGGACGGTTGACATCTCATTCGAAGTGGCAAATGCGTTGTTTGAGATTTTTGGAACATCAACGGCGATTACGGTTATCAACATATTTTACTTACATTGACAATTTCGGTATAAATTGAAGACAATAACATGCTATAAAATAAAATCTGGGAATAAAGTTAAAGCTTTCTACTTTTCGCAAAAGAATTTTGAAATATCTTCTAAAATGACTATTCATGAAATGTAAATCGAAAACAAGTGCTTAAAAGTAACAAAGCGATAAAAAGGGCTGTTAAAAGCACTAATAAATGTTTCACATTGCTGTGTGGATCATAAATTACAATTTAAAAAAGATGAGACTTGATGGAGTATGTAATGTTTTGTAAACAAGTTCGTCTCTGTAGCGTTTTTAATTAAAGCTGTTTTCATCGCGAAAAATTGATTTATGCAAATATGCATGTTGCTAGTTGAAACTGTTCCTGTTCAGGGGCTGAACGAAATTATTACTGACAACAGATTGTCGGTAGGTACTGCAATATGCTGATATGCTGGTTGCTATAAAGAAGCCCGTCTCGACCACTTTTTCAGATTGATTTTTAATTTATTGTGAGGGTTTCTGGATGATTTTACTAACTTTTTTATTATACCTGCATCAGAATCGCCGTTTAAAGCACGCCTGAGCGTGCGAATACAGGCGATTAAAGCACGGCGAGCTTTAAAGGTTGTCAAGGAAATATAGGTATCATTACAACTTTATCAAATTTGAAAACTTTTCATATTCCTTCAGATATGGGTCTTTTGACTTCGATGGTAGTATTTTGGATTCCGCTTGTTCGGCCAATGCTTCTATATCGGTTGAAATCTCGTTTTAACTCATTTTTCCTCGATTTTTGCTGACACGACTAAATGCAATGACAGACGTGGACGCGAGAAAAACGTAAACAATAATTGTCGTAACTAATGGCAATATTATTACGCCATTTCGATTTATCACGACAAAAAATATTTCTAAGTTTTTAGTGCTTAATTTGTTTCCAGTATTGCTGGTATAATAAAAAATAGCGTAAAGTACTACGTTATCGCTACGCCGTCATGCTCGAAAACTCGCGCGTGTTTTAAAGACCTTGTTATCCACTCATACTTTAATATACTATTTTAGGCGATGATTACGAAAAATGTAATTTTACGGCCTCTTTTGGAGCCGTAAAGTTTTACTTTTGTGTACGCCTCTGTCAAACTCTACTTTTTTGGGACTGATCTGTCAAACTCCACTTTTTTGGGACTGATCTGTCAGAAACTAAAACTTTTGATACTTTTCAAGAAATCTGTCGTTTGCTCTTGAGATTTAACCGAAGGATTTAACATCAGCTGATGTTTTAGATCGCTGGCTGCTGTCGAAAATCAGCTGATTTTTAACCGTTTTTGTCATTGTGATGTGGTCATCTGGAATTGTTATAGTCATGTCTACTGCGGCTTTGTGTTATACAATATTGGCGATCCGTGTAATTTGTGTTGCTATTTACACCGGCGATCATTTCTACACATTTTAGAAAGTGATTTACCATTAAGTCAATACTAAATTAATGACATTGTAGAAAATGTATTTAAAACTGTCTACATTACTTAATTACATCCAACTACAACTACCTATTTGTTCAATGTGGGAAAACAAAAAGAGAAAATCGAATAACAGGTTGGAAAATACTTTTCAGTTAATTGAAGGTGCTAGTATAAATTATTTAATGACATGGATTCCGGGGCCTGAACAGGAACCGGAAGTCGTGTTGCGGCGTCTTAAGACACAAAATCCAGGTCTTAAGACAGAAAGCTGGTCAGTAGTGAATAGGAGGCTGGACCCCAGGGGACAGCAACTTATCATCCTACTGGATGAGCACTCCTGGACTAAAATCCGGGAGGAGCTGCAATGCAGGCCATACCTGAATCTCTCCAGGGTGGTGTTCAAAGCCCTGGGGAGAGGCAGGCAAGAATCCGAAGGGATGGAGGTTGAGGAGGGGGGGACCGCAAGGAATACTCCCGATCCGACACCCGAATCCCAAGGAGACGAACAAGGGGCCGAATAGGACCCTTGTGTCATCCGAGGGGATGAAGAAAAACGTGGGCATCTTCAAGGCCTTACAGATAAACATGCATCACTGCAAGGCGGCGTCAGCTGCTCTGCAAAGATACATAACTAATAGCGATATTGATATCGTGCTGATTCAGGAACCATGGGTATATAGGGACCAGATCAGAGGACTCAGGATGGGGAACGAATGGGAGCTCTTAGCACCAGGAGGAAGTCATCCAAGAGCTTGCATACTTGCAAAGACAAAAACGAATACACTGCCAATGTGGGGGCTTAGTGGTCAGGACCTCATGGCAGGTAAGATAAAAATCACTATGGCAGGAAGCGAGAGAGAAATAATAATCGGATCCGCATACCTACCATACGATCAAGCGGGACAACCCCCAACACCAGAGGTTAGACGACTGGTAGAATACTGCGAAGAAACCAACACGCAGCTAGTGCTCTGCTGTGATTCCAACGCCCATCATATAGTGTGGGGAAGTTCAGGGACCAACAGAAGAGGTGAGTCACTTTTAGAATTTATTATTAGTAATAAGCTAGAAGTAGTAAACCGCGGTAACGAACCTACCTTTATCACCGCGACAAGGCAGGAGGTTATCGATATAACGTTAGGTACGCCGTTCGTGTGCCGAGTTATTCGTGAGTGGCATGTTTCATCTGAACCTACGCTCTCGGATCACAGGTACGTAAGATTCGATATTGAATCCCCGCCGGAGACGGTCGAAAGGTACAGAAATCCAAGAAACTGTGACTGGCAACTCTACAGAGAGGAACTAGTCCAGGGGTTGGAAGAATGTCCCTCGAGACCTCAAACTCCGGCGGGAGTTGAAATAATGAACGAATGCATTACAGCAGCCATAAGGAGAGCTTATGAGAACAACTGCCCACTCAGAGAGAGAAAGGTCAAACGGGAGACCAAGTGGTGGAACCGTGAACTTTCCGAGATGAGAAGGGAGGTACGGAGATTGTTTAACAGGGCCAAAAGGACTGGGAGATGGGAAGAATACAAGACTTCCCGTCTAGAATATGGTTACGCAGTGAGGGAGGCGAAAAACACCTCATGGAGGAGGCACTGTGAGGAGATCGAAAGAACTCCGGAATGTGCCAGACTCCAGAAAGCCTTGCTGAGGGACAATCGGGGTAAGATTGGAACTCTGCAAAGACCTCATGGGGGATACACTGAATCGAGTGAGGAGTCTCTGGAACTCCTTCTAGAGACACACTTCCCGGGGAGTGTATCCTCGGCAAATGCAACAAACATTCCAAACTTAGACATACCGAGTCATCGGGCGTCCAGGGAGGAGTGGAAACTTGCCGATAGGCTGGTTAACAAAACAAGACTTGGATGGGCAGTGAAATCTTTCAAACTATTCAAATCTCCAGGAATCGACGGAATTCTTCCGCTGATGCTTCAACAGGGATTCGAGGAATTAGCCTCCCCCCTGTGCGCATTACTCAGGGCCAGCCTGGCCTTGAAGTACGTGCCAATGGGCTGGAAGAAAGTGAAAGTGGTATTTATACCAAAACCAGGGCGAGAAACATACGCCCGGGCGAAATCCTTTCGACCAATAAGCCTAACATCATTTCTCCTTAAGACCTTGGAGAAACTGATTGACAGGTATATCAGAGACGATGTTCTGGTAAACGCCCCTTTACATCGGTACCAGTTTGACTATCAATCTGGAAAATCATGCGAGATGAGCATCCACGAGCTTACTCGTAGGATAGAAGGAACCCTGGAAAATCGAGAGATTGCGTTGGGGCCTTTCTGGACATAGAGGGTGCTTTCGATAACACCTCATTCAACTCTATTGCGGAAGCAACTAAGAGGCGGGGTATAGCCCCTGTGGTAGTGGAATGGATCGACTCGGCCTTAAAAGGCAGAGAGATTTCATGCATCATCGGCCCGGTAACTAGGGGGGTGGTGGCAGCCAGAGGATGCCCACAGGGAGGCGTTTTATCGCCTTTATTGTGGTCACTCGTGGTCGACGACCTCCTGGGGAACCTGGAGCAGACAGGAGTTCACGCACAAGGTTATGCGGACGATATCACCATACTCGTAAGCGGCAAGTTCGGAGGGGCTGTATCAGAAATGATGCAGCGGGCTCTGACAGTCGTCGAGAGATGGTGGTCGAGAAACAGTTGTCGGTTAACCCCGATAAGACTGAAGTCATGGTCTTCACAAGAAGGAGGAATCTCATCGATTTGAAGAGGCTCCGACTGTGGGGAAAAGAATTGCGGATAGGGAAAGAAGTCAAGTACTTGGGACTAATGCTAGATACCAAACTTAGTTTCAAACCCCATCTAGAATACATCACCACCAAGGCTACTCGGGCCCTATGGGCCTGTAGAGGCATGGTGGGAAAGACGTGGGGATTAAAACCAGAAATGGTTCACTGGCTCTACACCAAGGTCATAATTCCCACGGTAACATACTCTTCGATAATTTGGTGGCATAAGGCGTCTGGAAAGCACGCTACAAGGCTTTTAGGGAAGCTGCAAAGACCTGCCTGCCTTGGAATAACGGGAGCAATGAATACATCGCCTACCGCAGCCATGGAAGTGCTCCTGAACCTCCCTCCGCTACACCTTTTGGTGAAATCGGAGGCAATGAAGGCAGCATACAGGCTTGTAAGTGCCGGATATGGCAAGACCCACGTTAGAAGGGGATACCACACCGAGATATTTGGGAAAATACGGAACGATTGCGTGCTGAGCATGCAATCGGACCGACTCAGGACAGAGTATGACTTTTGTAAACCCTTCGAGGTAGTCATACCGAGAAGGGAGGAGAGGGTCGATACCCGGAAACTGAGGAATAACAACGGAACCATCTGGTACACGGATGGGTCCAAAACAACAAAGAGCACTGGGGCAGGGGTAGCTGGAGAAGCACGGGGGGATGACATGAGCATCAACCTGGGCTCCTTGGCAACCGTGTTCCAAGCAGAAATCACTGCGATTGACATCTGTGCCGGGGAAATAATGAGGAGGGGCTGTGCAAACAGGCGGATCCACATTATGACTGACAGTCAGGCAGCGCTTAAAGCTCTGGAGAGTGTCGAAGTACGCTCCAGAGTTGTGAAAGAATGTCTCGAATCGCTTGTGGAACTGGCAAAACACAACAGAGTGACTCTGTGGTGGGTGTCGGGACACAAGGGATTTGAAGGAAATGAAAAAGCTGACCTCCTAGCCAAAGAGGGAGCGAAAACACCTTTGATAGGCCCAGAGCCCACTTGTGGGATCGCACATGAGACTGCAAAAAGGATGATTCAGGGCTATATCAACAGAGAACACCACATCCATTGGAATAACATTCCTGGACAGAGGCAATCGCGGATGTTCATGGAAGGCCCGTCAAAAAAGCGGTCAGAAGAAATCCTGAGATTGAGCAGGAGACAACTGAGAAAGGTAGTTGGACTCTTCACGGGACACTGCTGTCTCATGAAACACCTCACTACAATCGGGGTGAAGCAAGATCCTGATTGTAGGATGTGCAGGGAGGAGGAAGAAACTCCACTACACATACTATGCGAGTGTCCAGCGCTTGAGGCGGGGAGGCTTCGACACTTCGGGTTGACGTATGTTGAACCGAATGACATAAAACATATGCCCATAGATTCTGTGCTGAAGTTCATCAACAGCACAGGCCTTATGGAGTAAGCTTGCTAAGTGGGGCACAATAAGCTGAAGCTTCAGTGCAGCGGGGTCTGAACCGCGCCCCTTAAGAATAATAATAAATTATTTATCGTCGGATCAAAATGTCACTCAGTGTGTACCTTTAAAAAACAAGTCTGGAGTACAATCTTAAAAAAAAATCCATTCAAAACACAACATATAAACCAACTTCATATGGGAATGAAATGGAACCAGTGGCCTCCAACACAAATTTTATGTTGGAAAGCCACAAAGGTTGTTGGAGATAAAATGTCCTTATTTGGGTAAATGTAAATAACGACAGTAATCGATATGAATTTTTTATTGTAGGAAAAACAAAGTCCTCAGGCAAAGTCATATCTTTGTTGCCATATCTTCGAAAAGAAAATCATGCCTGTTAATTATAGGCAAATACAAATTTGCTTGGTTGTATTAAATTTATATTAATGCAAAAATACAAATTACTATTAAGAACATGAGAAAGAATACCAGTTGTTTTGTGAGTGGAGAGTACTGGGACTTTAAAATTCTACTTTAAAGTACTACGACGTTAATGTTCCACTTTTTGTATCATAAATAATCTGAAAAATGTCATTTTAGATACCAGCATGAACTCCAATTTTACAGATGTGTACAAAAGATGTTGTGTGCCTCACCTGCTACCATTCCATGAAAATTATTTTCATTCAACACATTTTGGGTTAATGAGCAATTTATTTAGTATTGTGCTCCGGAGATTATTCCCAATTAACTTATTTTGAAATGGTAAAGGTTTGAACAAATCATTTCTCATTAAGGACGGTATTTTATGTCTGTTAACACATCTCGTCAAATCTGTCAATTGTCTATTTTCAAGTGTCAGAACTTTTAGTTTGCTGCTTCAAAGTTTTCTAAATTAAAAAGCTAGGTGTATCAATACTGACATAAATGTTATAAAATTACTTCAGAAGTCGAGCGCGATTTCCAGGATAATCGAATTAGATCGGACTCACTAAGTGCATTAAATAAAATTTTTATTGGTATTGTGGAAAATAACTGTATACGTTTTTAATGCTGATATTTTATTTCTATTGATGCAGTTACAAAAGTATAGTAAATTTATGCACAATTACAGTAATAACGGCTTAAAAGTCACTGTTAAAAAAATAAATCCAAGCCATTTTGGTTTTGCAGATATTGTTTACATGTGTTCAATTCAGCATATGCTTTGATGTGAAAATGTTTGAACTGTTAGAGCTTTATGACTCATGACATAAATGTAACGGAAAAGTTGCACGAACGAACGTCAGTATTTGATTCAATTTCAATTCGTACAGTTTTCGAAAAAATTATTTACAACTGCGAAGTGTAGGTTACAGACATTCAAAATAAGTCTTAAAAGAGAGAATCTTTACAAACTTACTCAAAAACACATTCTTTTATGTGCAATAGATTCTCATAAAGTCTCGGGTTTCAGGTGCTTAGTTTGTCAATTCCATTTTTTTTTTCAGTTTTAAAGACACATTTATTACTTTCTAACAGCCCGATTTCATGTTGATTTGCGACGGTCTTAAACGTTGTTTTTCACTTATTTGATTGTTCTTCAAGCTCTCAGCTTTTTAATTTAGCGATTTACAGGTTCTCAGTAATTTACCAGTTTCTCGTTCGATCAGCTTCTCAGTATCGCAGATTTTCAGAAGCTTAATGTCTCGATATCCCAGCCTTTCAGTTTGTCTCGGCATTTCGATATCTCACATCGGCATTTCGATATCTCACAGTATCAGTGCTTTTTCTCACTCACACAGTTTATATATATTTCTTTTAATTTGGCTTTTCTGGATTTCTCAGTTTTCTTCTCTCAGTATCTCAGTTTCAATGTTTTAAATTTTCAGTTGTTCAATTTTGCGGTCTCAGTTTTGAAAAGAGTGGTACATTGAAAAGCAAATAGCACTCCAATTCACACAGCAGGGGTCAGGGAATTATAGTCCAGATTTAATATGCTCTCAAATATAATGAGAATAGTCGACGAAGACGAGTGACAATAATACAGCATGACCACTTTAACGAACACTATTATAGAAGCTTGAATTGGAAGTCCAGAAAACATCCCTTTATGGAGTGCTGTCATCCAGAAAATGTATTGATTGATAAGAATGGATCACATGCTTCCTAATAATTAATTATTAATTATAATTGTATCATAAATGAGTAGTTTTAAGTGAAACTGCTTTGTTATTTTATGCTAGGCTCAGTTTGTTGACGCCGAAGACACGTCTATTAAATTAATACCGTATGATTCAAGATGATAATCATTGACGAGGCTATGAAATTATTTTTAAAATAAAATTGTATCTCTGTATGATTTTTACTCGAACAGACTTGTTTTAGAGATAGGTATGTTATTCTTTGAACTCCGCATGATTTGATGGCTATACTGTTGTCAACTATACATCCGTTCGTCGGTAGTGCCTTAAACGTCGGAACCCACGCTTTTTTTATGTACATGCTTATATTTTCAGCAGCAAAGAACACACCAAAGGAAATTTAATATGAATATTTACGCAAAATTCCACTGTTAAAAAGGAGAATTTTTTACCTACTCGTCTTAAGGGACTAGAAATGTTTTGCTTTGAGTGAAGGATATAGAAAACATGTTCTTTTTCCTTGTATACAGAGAAAATATAAAAGTAGCTATGTCAGTTTTTTTGCGAGAAAGTTGGTGCTTACTACCCACTTTATTCGCTAAACGCCTTTTGCAACTCACATATTACATAAATAACTACTTAAAAAAATGGAAGATAATTTCTTGTTAAAAATTAACCTTGCAATCTACTTAGAGTTATTTATATCCCGTATAATCTATTCCAACAACTTTTTTAAAATTGACCTTAAATTTATTGTGATGGTTCCTCCACTCCTTAAGAACTCTTGTTCGGGATTACTCCCCCACGCAGCCACGTCATCCCATGAAAATTTATGTTATTTCCATTAAGCAAATTGTGCCGCCACATTTTCGTACCTTTGATCTAGCATCTGCAACCTCCACATAAAGCGTAACCGCAGAATCAAGTCCAACCTCAAGAACCTCCACCAGGCATAGTGCATTCCATTCCAGCATGTTATTTCTTGTTTCAGACCAAGAGTATTGGTACGAACAAGCGCGGATTGCTTTGCGGAAACGGCTGCAATATGCTACGGACCGGCGGCCGCACGCCAAGAATGTGGTGTTGTTTGTGGGAGACGGGATGGGGGTGGCAACGGCAACCGCCGCCAGGATACTACGCGGACAGCGACTGGGGAAGAAGGGCGAGGACCACGAGCTGGCGTGGGACTCCTTCCCGGCGGTGGCGCTGGCCAAGGTAAACATTCTAGTCTTAAAATAACTAAAAGTTGTTTTGTTAAAGCTGCAAAAGCAGTAATGCCTGATTTAAGATTTGGAACAAAATTTCACAAAAGATAACAGATTTATTAAAGAAAGAAAAATATATTAGCTTCGACAGAAAACGGTTGTATTTTGGAAAGAAATGTGTTAATTTAACTGCTTAAACGTGATCAAGGACTGTTTGAGTTGGTAATACTGAATTTCATTTTTAAATGGTAGAATTGTAACAACTTGACGTTGTTGACGTCTTGACATTGAAAGCTGTCATTCACGCGTGTCAGCATCATTCACAACTGACATTTCAAATTTGAAATTAAAACGTCGTGATGATATTTATTACTTATCAAATCAAATTATTACAACGGCTTTTACATTAGGACACGATATTTTTATTGGAATGGCCTATTTTCGAAGCGGGATTTTTTTAACCCAATTGCTGGTTGGCAGTATTCTCTGAACGCAATTTAGTTTTTTTCGGCCTCCGTCTCAATTTAGTTATTTTATTTCATACTGTGTCATATTTGTTAGTTTTACGTCAGAGTTTTGAGTCCGGAAAATGAGACTTTACAGTACAAGTCCTGTAAAAAAAAATACAACCAACAAATCAAACTGTTGTCATAGAGACTCAATTCATGGATGTTTAAATTCTGAATTCCAATTTATTTTTTTTAAATGAAAACAATGATTTAGTATCTGTAGCATGAAATAAAACGCATTGCGACATACGTCCGGAAACTTTTACAGTAACTTGTCTCAAAATTCCAAATTGGATATTTCCAAGAGGACTCAGCTACAGCACATACGGCCCGCGCTACAATGACCCATTTACAAGAGAATTTCGGTGAAAGAGTGATTATTACGGGATTTTGGTCAAGCAGGTTACCAGATTTCACTCCACTAGATTTCTCTATATTTGGGCTCTTGAAAGACAATGTCTTCAGAAATGTATTGCATACTTCCGAAGAACTGCAAGCAGCAATTGTTCAAAAAGTGGCAAGCATTACTCCAGACATGCTGGTGAATGTCTGCGAGAGCCTAGAACGAAGAGTTAATTGTTTAGAGCATTAGCTTCAGTTTGATTTTTTATTTTTATTTTTATTTTTTCCCGTATTGACCAGAAGGAGCTCCCCGTGATTCCGACCTTCACGAGGTTTTTTGCTGGTCAGGTCCTGTTCGTACATCATAGCCACTCCTCAAAACCATGAGGTCAGTAGCTATGAATCCCGTAAATCATGTGCCCTGCGCAGACGCGACGACCCCAAGATGACCGCTTTCTGCATTCCAGCCGCAAGGGTCTCTGCCGGCAGGAATGATTTTCAGATTAGAAACTAGCGAGTCCTTGATACCGCCCATGCACCCTATTACCAAAACGACGAGCTTCACTGAGTAACCTGAGTACAGCCTCCGAAGTTCAAAGAGCAGGTTTTGTTATTTTGTCCGCTTTTCCTCCTCCTTGACGCAGATGTTATTTTCAGCAGGAGCCAAAAATTCAATAACAAACATCTGCTTAGAGGAGTGGTTCAATAGAACCACGTCAGGCTTGTTCGCTATTATCTGCCTGACGGTGGAGTCCAATAGATTCGGCAACTTTCGTTCTCCACAACGGACTCAATATCGTTCGGGACATAGGGCAGTACTGGTGTCTGGTCTATCGCATAATGGTGTCTTAAATGAAAGTGTAACACTCTCAACGCCGCATTGTGGATATAGGTCAAAACTGCATACACCGGGCATACTGCCAATATATGCATTGCTGTTTCAGGGGACCTGTGACAAGCCCTACAGCCCACATTCGGCACTTTTATACCCTTCACGCGGCTGCGATAGACCAAGGTGTTAATTACACCATCTTGCGCAGCGCAAATGAATCCCTCAGTCTCAGACTTCAGTCCACTTGATCCCAGAAAGGCAAATGTATGCCTTTTGGATAAGCCAAGGTTTTCAATGTTCTTGAAGAAAACACTATGCATTGACTTATCCATATGCCTTCTCATGAGCATATCTTGCTCAGAGATTCTGACGTGGGCTGTTTGTAAGACGGAGCAAATTGAGCTCGCTCAACGTCAAAGTCAAGACCGAGTTCATCTGCTGCTCTTTGTGCCGCCCTAAACAAAAATGTCCCCCGCCTCTCGTGATGCCTGACAAGAAGCAACAGGGGATCTGAACCTTGGACGATCTTACAGGCTATACACAAGATTACCCTGTTATGAAGATACTCCAAACTCAAAAGTCCTCCGTCTCCCTGGTTTCGTTGAAGATATAACCTCGGAACGGACGATTTTGGATTCAAACTGTAGATGTATCATTTTTGCATAGTTTTTCGAGTATCCCGATCAATCTGCTTCAACTCATCTACTAACCATTTTTCTGCTCCAAATGAGTAGAACAGGATCGGAACGGCAAGCATATTTGTGGCAAAAATCTTGTTCTTCCTCGAAAGTTCTGACGACCAGATTCGCCGGAGAAGATTTTTGTACTTGTTGCAGAGAGACTTTTTTACCTGGTGACACTTGGATGTGGCACTGTTCCACACCCAAGTACTTGTAAATCTCTCCGGCGTTCAGATGTCTCAGAACGCTTCCGTCAATGAATTGACCATCTTCATCGAAATACTCGCATCGTCCTCTTTTGAGATGAACCTGAGCGCATTTGTCCCAACCGAACTCCATGCCAATAGCATCTGTGTACTCCTGCACTATGACTGCGCAATGACGGCGTCAGTTCTGGCTTCCCGGAAGCATACACTTTCAAATCATCCATGTAAAACAAGTGCGTGATCTTATGCTTCCGGTTACCGGGTGTACCACAGCTATAACCCTTTGCACCGCGCAAGGCTACGGACAGCGGCAACAGTGAGATGCAAAACAGAAGAGGACTCAAGGAATCTCCCTGGAATACTCCTCTTCTGAATGATATCAACTCTGTCTGAACTCGGTCCCGTCGAGATGTTATCGAGAACCGAGTCTTCCAGAGTGACATCAGTTGTTTGATGCATCTCACCAATGTATCGGGTACCGCAAACATTCGAGCAAGTGAGTAATCAGCTCGTGAGATGTTGTGTCGAATGCCTTACGATAATCGATCCAAACCATAGATAGGTTGCGCTTATATTGGACGACATCCTGCGTGACGCACCTATCGATCAGCAGGTTTTCCTTGCAGCCGTCCACGCCCCTTTTACAGCCTCGCTGTTCGAAAATTTTCGAATACACCGGGTTAATAGCGTGGAATATTCGGTAGTCCAGAAGTCTGGTGAAAATCTTGTAGCACGCATTTAGGCAAGTTATTGGCCGGTAGTTCTGAGGCTGAGACAAATTACCCGTCTTAGGTAGTAAAACGGTTCGCCCCTCGACAACCCACTCCGGAATGGGCCGCTCACCATTAAGCCAGGAATTAAATACCCTGGCCAGACGCTTGTGCGTGCTTCGGAATTTCTTCCACCAAAAGGTATTAATTCCGTCCGGGCCTGGTGCGGCAAAATTTTTTATTCCCTTAAGGGTCTCGCCAATTTCTTCCGGGGTTATCGGATTGCACACCACTGGTCTTAATTGAGATCTTCTTACGAAGTTCTCAAATTGTGCAAGGGCTGGAGTGTCTTCACGCAACGGTTTCGACCCCTCGTATATTTCCCTCCAGAAGACTTCGACCTCCTGCACCACCGGCAATTTCTCTGGGATAGAGTTTGCCCGCTGAAAGAGCCTCGAAGGATTTGTCTTGAACTTGTTGTTCTCGACCAACCTTCGCCTACTCCTTACCAGGGACTTTCTTGCAGCCACAAGACTGCGAACTCTATCCATGCAGTGCTGCTTCTCAACAGCAAGCACCGCTACATTCAGTGTATGATGGGTCCGGCAAAAAAGACGCGCGATGCGCCGGATTTTTGGCGTGAAAGGTTTCATCTCTTTGATGAATTCCATCACACACTGAATTTGAGAAATATCCTGCCTAGCGGTTCCTATCTTCTTGTCTATCTTTTCAAGGCGACATTCAAATTTCCTCTCAGCCTCAGTGCTCTCACCACGTGGGACCGAAGAAGAAAGCCTCGTCGCCTCTTGATAGACCATCTCGTTCAGGAGCAGGATGTCTGGATCCTCAGGGAGGTTCCTATCGAGTGATTCGTCTGCTGCAACTACATCGCTGGCTTTGGGTGGTGGAATTTTGTGGAGAGACTTTCTGTTCGGAGGCATCTCCAAATTTACCGGAACATCGTGGCGGATCTCCGGCTCGTCCGGCTGTACCTCCACCAACTGCTCCGGTGCTCTCTCGTATTGAATGCGACGAAGATAGGCCACATAGTCGCGGAGTTTTTGTGGCGCGAAAAAGTGATGCTCCGGGTGTTTCTCACCCCACAGAGCCTGCATCCTTGCCATGTAACCCCTTCGCCGCGGCTCGCTCGTCTCGTAGCAGTCGAGCAGGTCATTCCTTAGAGTGTTGGTCCACTCAAAGCGTCCATGGGCATTGCCAGAGTCGTCAACGGGTGATTCGTTTTCCGAGACCCCACCACCTTCACCTTGGTCCCTATCCGACTGGAACCGGTCGTGGGGGTCTTTCCCTGTTGGGGTAGTAACAACAGTTTAGGGTTCCAATTGGTTGTTAGCCAAAAGGAACCCCGGCCGGTACTGGGGTCAAGATGGCTTGACCTCCCAGGTGCGCCAAGAGCTACCGGTCCGATTTGCACCTTCAGCTCGGCAAGGTGGTGGCGCTACTCACCAAGACCAAAGATGTTATGTGGCCTGCCTGCCTATAGTTTGATTATTATTATCGTTCTGTATTTCACGTTTAATTTCTGCTTCCTTTAATTTCCTTGAATTAATTGAATTTCTATTCACCTAACCTACAAATTTCAGAGTTGACGTTATGTCAAATATGTGTATCCGTTGCAAATATTCCAACAAAAAAGTCTCTTGAAAGTTATTCCAACTCAAACAGTCCTTCTTGATCACTCTGTATGGTCATTTACATAATACAGTGTAAACTGTATATAGCGAAATTGAAGGGACCTCGTATTTTTTACGTTATAAAGAGTTTTTGTTATACAGAGAGCAAAAGAAAACAATATAATAACAATATAAACCAAGCACACCTTAGCAATTTCTACGTTTTAAGGAGTTTTTCGTTATATCGGAGTTCGCTATATAGAGTTTACACTGTATATAATTGTCACTGCAAGTTAGAGGAGATACGTATACAGTTTTATACAGTTTGAAAAATAGCCATTAAGAGAATGGTAAAGACACTTTGTTAAGCTTCTTGTCCGGCTATCAGCATACTTTACACAGTTTTGCTTGTGTTGCAATGCCACTGACATGAACAAGTCAGGTCGGTTTGGGTTCGGTCACGTTCTGTGCAGAAGTTTTCTCCAAGTTTATGAACACTCCTTTTTCATGCTTTTCCTTTTTTTAGACTTGTATATCATAATATAATATATGTTAGTTACAAATGAGGTATTTTTAAGGCATCCATATATATTTCGGATTCATTTACAAATGTCGAAGGTTAAGAATCTTTTAAAACAGGTTCCATATTTTTATAATTTGCTCCAGTAAGAATAGTCTTCTCATTTTCATTCTTTTTAGTGCTCCATAAAATAACTTCTTATTACGAACTTTTCCTTTTATACTATATTACCTTAAAAACTATAAGTTTTTAGAGGTGAGATTTATAACTTTATAGCTTTCATTTTCTTTTATTTATTGATTCCTTTTGCCTACTACATTAAATTTATGTCATATGTCCAACTCTGTCTTATATTTTACTTTTGTTGTTCTTTATAGAACTTATTACTTCTTCAACGGTGGCGTGTTCGTTAGAGGCATTCACGGTTAAAATATGTGGAAAACATGTCTTTCATTTGTACCACATATACATTTTCGGTTAAGATACTTATTCGCAATATTTTACTTTACACTCCAGTTCTTGCTTTTTATCTGGAACAATCACAATTTATAATCGTACTGTTGCTTCTAGATTACCTAAAAAAGTACTCTACGTGACAATTTGGGGGTGCCTGGTGTTGTTAGGACCTAAATGTGTTCTAACAATTCAAAACATGATAAAATTAAAAAAAAACAAATCTAAACGAAATCTAATGATTTCTAGAAGAAAATATCTGGTGTTCATTTAATAATCCGGTAGCATTACCTGGGTAAATCTTTTGTTTTCATCAAGGCATGGCTTCGAATGGGATCACCTAGCCGTAATATCTGGACAACTGTCATACTATGGATACAATAATTGTACATCTTTACGGAACAAGTGATGACAGGTTCCTATGGAGAGATGATTTTGTTGTGACAAACGACAAATTAAGATACACACCGATTGAGGTTGTCTTGGAATGCTTTCTTTTCAACAATGACATCGGGGAATTCAGCACGAAACTCTTCGAGACAGTTTCCAACCGAATACACCCATACACCATCGATGTTGGAGCCGTTACGAAAATAACTTTGAACCACAAATGTTTTCTGTGACATTTCATTGGCGGGTGATTCAAACTACGACATGCCTTCACCGAAACAGAAGTTTGGCAAAGGTAATGGCTACCGGATTGTTAAATGAACACTCGATATATCCGCCAAACTCAGTCAGAATACCAAAGTTCCTTCAACAATTAGTCAAAGAGATTTTTTTTACATAAGTAAATGTAAAACAGTTGATGCAAAAGGAACTGAACATCTGATTTTTAATAATAGAAAGAAACATTTAGAAAACAATAAAGCCTAATGTATCAGGAAAAAGAATAACTTCATAATCTACATGATATATCCTGAAATTTTACTCTGAGTTTTTCTACAGGGTGTCTCGCAAAAAGGTTGGTTTCCTTCAAAATAGGGGAACTATACAATATAAGCAGCAAAAAGTCTTATAGCAAACTGCATTTGGAAGACTTTTGAAAACACCTATAATGTAAAACTTTTGAGAACTTCTGTATAATAAAAAAAATTAGTTTTTGACAACAGACAAAATTGACACTTTTGCTATAGTAAATGAATGATCGATTGATTGTAGTAGGTTAGATATTGTAGTTAGCGGTTCCAAAATTTTATTTAAAAAAAAGTGCCTTTTTCTGTTATTGTTCAGTTTTGGCCCTAATGGAACTTAGATTGTATGTTTTGTTTAAAGCAACAAATCTAACATGTTCATGAAACCTTATGCGAGACACCCTGTATATTGAAATTTTAATTAAAACTGCCAAAATTAAGCCTGAAATATTAAAACTATTATTAATATTATGTATATTTGAATATGAGAGATTGACTAAATTGTAAAAATAGCTGCCAACTTCAGATTATTGACAATGATCTTAAGTTCTCCACATCTTCTACCTACATGACAATTCGCTTAAAATATAAAATGAAAATTCTACGATCGGTGTCCTAGATGCGTCACTCACTTGTTTTTCCACCCGTTCAACTCTGGCAACTGCACTTAGTGTAATTACATAAATTCCCTGTTATATTGAATTATGATCAAAGATATAAAGATATTTTGTCAGTTTAATGAATTAGTTTCAGAATCTCAAAGATTGATTGTATTTAAACATAATTTTCAGAAATTTTTGTAACGTGCAACATTTATCAACACAATACAAAAAAAATAACGAAAATAACTGTTCCATTATGTGGCCGTTCACACTTACAGTACCGCCGATAAAAGTAAGAAGAAATATCTATTTCCCAGCTCCCCCCATCATAACCTCTAGAGTACAAGCCATATATTGCCTTTTGGCCTTTTCGATATGATCAAACACCTTTGCTCTCATAATTCCACCAGAAATGGAACCTAGCATCTTATTTCATGTTACCGATGCTTTAAATTTGGAAAACGCTACGACCGTGTGACGGAGAAGTTGGTCACATAAAATAACAAGAAGTGTCTATCCTAAATTTGTTACTAAACGGAATATTTCTCTGAGGTCACGGATGCACGAATAACATGTTTATTGAAAAATCTGTTTTTTAGGGGCAATTATAAAACCAGTTATTGTAAGTTTATTTAAAAAAAATAGCTCTTTTATATCCATACAGAAAATAAAAAACATTTAGAATTGCTATATGTAAATTGAACTGCCATCATCTTTTTAGTGAGATGGGTCTAAGGAGGGTAAGAATATAAATAAGAGAAAAGCGTCGTTTACTGTTGAAAGAGTTTTTTTTTCCACTGTCGGTGTAATTCTTTCAAATTGCCAGATAGACATGTTACAGTAAACTTGTTTCTTCTCGGTCTTTCATAAAATCACTTTCAACTCACAAGTTTCAATTAAATTATCCCCATCGAATCTTTAAAGCTGCCACGTATCATCACCTTTGAAAATTGTAAATGATAATGCAACCTGCATGTATTTGAAGTGTACTCTTAGAAATTTCTTGAAGAACATTAAGGTTGAATCGATACAACAGTTGGTATCCATTTGGGATAAGTGAAAGAACGCAAGAAGCACAAGTGCAATTAATTTAACCAATTACATCGAACTATTATGTTTACATTTTTTGAAAATAGTTTCCGTTTCGTAGGTATTGAAAACGCAGAGCGGTGATCACTAACAAAGCTAAAACCATAGTAATCAATAGTTTTTGATATCAAATCCATCAATGCATTTTTACAAATATGAAAAAAAATATGTACATATCGGAAATTAAAGCGGCTTTTGTTAATGCTATTTTTAATTATGATTCAACATAATAAGCTGCTTACAATCAAACAATAAATTTAAAAAATACACCCTGTATATTTCAACTCAATCAGAACAATGTAAGCTAGGGTAAAAAAATGAAGCAAACTGGTAATTTGGGTATTAAATATATGGGCAGTATCCTGGAGCAATTTTATTTTCAATTAGTCGGCCAACGTTGACGCATTATTTTCCGTTCTAAAGAAACCATGTGTAAAATTTAGCAGTCATTATTCTCGCTCTTTTGTTCCCTACAAGCAATAAAGCCTACAGTGAACAATAACAAAACAGACATACATATATTCGCAAGTACCTCTGACGCCGCGTCAAATAAAATTTGCCGAACTAAACGTATAATTAAAGTCTCAGGTAATTCCGAATGCATCAAAATCATGTTTTCCAAATTACTGCCATTTGAAAGGAATCGCAGCTTGTTTTCCTAATATTAAACCGCGTGGAATAGGACAACAGGATAATAAAATACCCGAAAGTCTGGACGCTGGAAAAAGATGGTGCATAAAAATGACAAACAGCACGAGCTGAGGACACAAAGCTCATCCATTTGTAAACCTAAGCGTTTCTGGCCAAACTTTAAACTTTATAAGGACAAGAGCTAATGTGTTCAGGACTAATCCGCTTCTGCGTTCAGATTGAAAGGAGCCTTCATTAAGACCGGCTCGACAAGTTTGCTTTAGTGAAAATTGAATTTATTTGTCATCGTACCATAGAATAATAAAGTTTGCTATTTTCTCACAGACAGAATGGGAATAAAACGGTTTTCTGGGCGCAGAAGCCATTTGCATAAAGAGAAGCAGGAGGTAATAATTTAGATCTTCTTTACAGGTTCCTCCGAAAAAAAGCATTCAATTTTAGGTGGGAATAAATGATTCGCGGAACATTTTATGAAGCCGAAATTCTAAGCCGGATTTGATTGGCCAGTTGTAAAACAATGGCTTTACGGTTATTTAGATTTTGTTTTGAATGGTATTTTCTAAAATGATTTATTGGTATTGGACTTTGCTCCGATTGTGACATTTGGCTAAAGGAGGTCAGTTTGGAAGAAGTAAATTGAAACTGCACATTTTAAAAAGTAGTATAGTTTTATGCTATTGCACAGGATAATAAATATGTGCATAAATCTAGCTTCAGAGTACCCAACTTACGAATATCTACATTACAAATCTATGAAACTTATTACGGAAAAAGAATAAACTGTTTTACGACAGAATCACAAAACTGTTGACATTATTTCGTTCCAATGCTTCAAGGCTGTTACATTTAGCAACATTTAAAGATTATTGCCAATATAACGGTTATTACAATATTAAATAGATGCCCAGTATAGTTTTAAAGATATGTGGTAATTGCTAAAAAGGTGAAAGGACCAAATTGGGTCTAGTTTTTGGTGACGTTTTAGGAAGATTCGACAGATCGAGACGGTGAGCCGGGGTCCTGTTGACTCCCGTTAATGTAAGACGCTCAACATGTGTAGCTTTCGAAATACCGAACAAAAATGACTCAAATATTTAGTTTTTCTTCAGTTTTGAACGAGATCGTCTAGGGGCTCCTTTAGCTGTGTCCGTAGTTATGTCAGTAAACAATTAAGCGATTGTTAACTGTCCACAAAATAATACTTGCATATTATCCAAAACTTTGAAACCGTTACAATCAACATAACTGCTTGTTTTATTTCAAGCTTTAGTGTCTCCCAATAGTCTGTGCTGTACTCGATATGTTGAAATCAACATAAATATGCCACATCAGTATTTGAATTTAATATTGTTTTCAATTCTGCTACAATTACCAAGAAGTGATTTTCCACTTGTCTAGTATTACATGCGTCAATCTTTCAGTTGACCACATACACTGATTCATTTTTCAATAACAATTCGTAACGAACCTGTCTGTTGTTCTGAAACTAAAAAAAAATCTATCTAGCAGTTGCATTTCAGTTTTTTGTAAACTAATCACCACTCAAAAACTAAAGGTATTCTTTCTGATATGCTATTAATTCATTTAACGCTTTAATTAAATTATTTTCTGGAAAAAACGGGCTGCACTTGTAATTAAAAAGCCAGTTTCTAGAAGCGACATTTTTTAGGGTTGGAAATATCAAAGTTTACAGTATCGATCCTCACCATCAAGCTTTTAACTGAAGTTTGATTATTTTTTTGCGTGTGCGTTCGGGTTGACGTTACTCCAGCATCCATTCTTTGTTTTTATTTTAAAACAAGGGAAACTCTTAGTTTTTGCGCTTCTGGTCTACTTTTTATACACTCAGTCATTCCGAGACATTAAGTGGAAAGTATTCTTATTTCTGCTACTGTGCATAGGTATTGTTTGTGTACACCAATAGTAGTTGGTAAAAACAGTGAATCGTGAAAATACATTCTGAAACTGAAATACTTTCCCCTTATTCGCAGGAAAATTATTCGTAGAAAGTTAAATAAACTACATAATCGAATGAAGCTGGGATATGATCAAATCAGATACTTGGATCCCAGCGCATCCACCATTTATAATTTCAAATAAAAAGAGCAATAATTTAAATTTAAAATATCTCCAAATCGCATTTTTGAATATTAAGATTTATTGTTTTGATACCTCCTACATTAAGTAAGTAATTTCTACAAAACTTAATAGCAAAAGCTACAACAAAACAAATAAAACTCGGAGTCCATCTTTTGCTTTATATCACATTTGCCCGGAGTAAAGTGGATACAGCGTTAATATATTTTCTACGATGTTTATAATAGTCGCTAAAATGCAAAACAGTATTAGAAAGGTTACGAGCATTAAAATGGAATGATTGTTCCCGTTCCGTATATGCAAGGCTGCATCAAATACAACCAGCAGAGATCTAAAGCATTCGTAGTAGTTTAAATAGGAGAACTGGTGTCCAGTTCCCACGGTATCATTTTACGACAATGCATTTCCGCACAAGTAACTATTACAATATGGGAAAAAATAAATCACATAAAAACGATCATATTTGATGGATAAAAAAAGTTCTTTCAAGTGAGAATTTATGTATCCCAGTTAAGGTTTCATAGATCTTATATGATTGATATGGTTTTAATACAACGGTCTCTCAAGATACCACTCATAATATTTAACCTTGCATAATGTGCCAAAAATACACATTTAGGTCCTTAAGGCTACCAAGTGGAAAACTTATCTTGAAGTTTATTTGGGTCGCTTTTGAATTTTAAGACACGCGATTATATTGAATTCAACTCCTTAAACTTCGTTGGACTCATTGAACAGTCGGTCTCACATAATTCGTGAGTGTAGATCATCAACTCATGACTGTTCAATAAGTTCAGTGAGTGTAAGGTGCTTCACCCATCTTTACCCATTGAAAGGTATTTTTTATAAAACAATCCAGAAACAAAGAAATCGTTAATGGGTTGACAAAATTATATTCTGTCAAAACTATCCTTAATTAAAAATGTAATTTGTCAAGTAAAATGTTCTACTCACAAGTGAGTAAATCTGACAGCTGTCAGTTGTAATTAAAAATTGTAATTATTAATTGTAATGTAATTACATGTAATCTAATGTAATTTTCTGCTTTCCACTTCACGAACAGATCATACTCTTTCTCGTACATGTGTCTCGACCTTACCGGAAGCAAACTGGAAACAGCGGCTTCCACGTCTATTTGGAATATCTTTCGGTAGAAAGTCAATTTTTATTACTTTAGTAAAAATTGTGAAAAACAACGAGACTGTTTATTTCATAACTATAACAATAACAGGTCACTACGGAAACTGATATTAGAACCATGCTAATGTTACAGGCGCATATTTACTTGAATATCACTTATAATATAATGTACTATTTAACAATTCCATTCACATTCTGTGGCCGTTCAGCGTTCTTAAAATAATTTTCAGTAAGAAAAATTGTATGCCCTAATTCAAACATTTTGTCACTTTGACATTCAAATTTTAAATCAGATTGTCAAAAGTTAGTAGTGCCAACCTAGTTTAAATTTCACAGCCCACTCTAATTTATATGTAATTTCAATGATTGCACGGTACTACAGCGTGATCAAAGACTGTTTGAGTTGGTAATGCCGAATTTCATTTTTAAATGGTAGAATTGTAACAACTTTCGGTTGTTGACGTCTTGACGTTGAAAGCCGTCATTCTCACAACTTACTGACATTTCAAATTTGAAATTAAAACGTTGTTAAATTAGACTAAATGGGCAGCAGTTTGTGGGGGCATTTTGAGCATTACCTTTAGTGTGATTATCCTTCTGTATTTCAAGTTTAATTTCTGCTTCGTTTAATTTTCTTAAATTAATAGAATTTCTATTCACCTAACCTACAATTTTCTCTCAGTCGACGTTACGTCAAATATGTGTACATCCGGCTGCAGTGTTACAAATAGCCGAACAAAAAAAGTATCTTAAAAGTAATACCAACTCAAACAGTCCTTCTTGATCACTCTGTGCAATAGGAATGTTATTTCCGACCAGCCTGTATAAACTTGTCCAACTCTGTATGTGAGAAAAACTTAATATTTTGTTATCCTATATGTTACACCGATGCATAAACTCGAACCATACCAAATTTCATAAAATCTTTCCAGTTTTTGCGTGATGCGTAGACAACAGAGACAGATAATAGTATATCATGTGACTAGGAGTAGAAAGCGCACATTTTGTGCTGAGCACAGAAGGTTGCGGCCGAGGCTTTAGCCGAGGCCAAGCAATCTGGGTGAAGCACAAGAAAAAGCTTTCTGCTCCGAGTGACATATACTATTTTTTCTTCAAGCATTTTTAACAAAAACTTTCAAAGAAACATTTATAAAAAAAATATAAGGCACACGACCGAAAGTGAAACTTGCCATGGTAGGAATCGAGTTTATTTCATTATTTTCTGATACAAACGTTACAGTAACTAACTAAAGACTAAAGACCTCCAAAGGGGCCCCCTTGAAACAGCGGGTCCTTGAGAGAGGGGGGTCCGAGGGGCCCCCAAGCGACAGTTCATTATTGTACTAGTAGTGCGTTAAATACCAAAATATAAACATTTTGATACGCTTGAAGAAAAAAAAATGTTTTTGGTACGATTGGCCTCCTATGTTTAAATGATGATGGATTGTGTTTTTCTTTTTTAAACAGGGGTGCATTAAACATTAGACATTAAAATCTAGTGACATTAGAGCTCTATGACGCGGCAAAAATACTGGATTATGAAATTAATGAGACACATGAGAACAAATCACAAGAAATTAATACAATATATAGCTTACTATACTGTGTACTATCTTTGTTTTAAGGACTAATAAAATAGGGCTACATTATATCTCCAATTAATGTATTAACCTTAGAGAAGGAAAAGATAAGATAGATAAGAAAAGATAGTTAAGTGTTTCCCAGCCACAGTTAACTGTTACAGTAGATAGTCATAACGGGTATTCAACTGAAAATATGTTTGGAGGAGGCCATGGTGCATATTATTTTCGGCTTAACTGCACCTAACCTGATGGGTAGTGACTTTCACAGAACAGATGTTTTTCTAGCGCCATCATTCATTCATTCTTATTTATTATAAAACTAGCTGACCCGGCGAACTTTGTACCGCCTCAGAATCAATAAATATTGTGTTAACTTATTAGCTGAATCAAATTCAGCTTTTTTATCAAAGCATAATGCACACAACGTCTTCTACTATCATTACCGGAACCAGCATACAACGCAATGTTCATTTTTGTTTCTGTCATGTATCAAAGATAGCGTTATATGAGAAAATTTGTTTCATTTATTTTTCCGATGTTTTAATAGTTATTCGCCCCCGAAAAAAGTCAGTCAATCCGTTCTCGAGATATCAGCAAAAAAATTTTGTTCAGTGAAACTTTGGAGTTTACTCCTCAAAAATCAATTATCATTTTTAAAGCCCGGTTCCACAAATTTTGGTGGCCGGCGTTATTTGTTTTTGTTGTCCTGTACCAGGGGGGGCTTTCGTTATTGTCGTTGCCCTGTACCAAACTCCCCGCCCCCAGTAGTTTTTCCGATATTTTAATAGTTATACTGCTATTCCGAGCGGAAACAAATCCAACAAATCAGAGATTATAAAAAACGGTCCAGTCGTTCTTGAGGAATAAATCCAAGGGGGCCCCTCGGCGCCCATGTCCATGTGAATAATACTTTACCACCTATTCTCATACCTACCAAATATACAAAAAAAAATTCATTCGATGTTTCAATAGTTATTCTGCTATTCCGAGCGGAAACAAATCCAACAAATCAAAGATCATAAAAAACGGTCCAGCCGTTCTTGAGTAATAAATCCAAGGGGGGCCCTTGGCCTCCATGTCCATGTGAATAATACTTTACCACCTATTCTTCCTAAAACTTCATTTCGCCATTGTGAAAGTGCTCTTAATTTATGTAAGTTTATAAATGGAGCTAGAGAATCCTGAATTAATACCGTCTGCAGTATTGGATAATGCATGTTTCAGTTTGTCGTCAGCGAAAAGTCGGCAATCATGTGTAGCGATTAAGATAAGTAGCGCAATTGCATACAAAACTGACACACGCAAATGGCTGTATGAAGTGAAGCGAGAATTCACAACCTAAAGACGCGGGTTCGAATTCCGTTAAAGCAAACATTTTTTCTATGAGTTAATTATTATTATTATTATTAAAACTTCCGTTCGCTTCCCCCGATCACACTTTTCGTAACGCTCTCGTCAGGCATTCACCAGCTTACTCCCCAAGTCAAGTGTCCGTGAAAAAGTATTTACTTCAAAAATCATAAAAATCGGTCCAGCTCAAGGGGGGCCCCTGGGCCCCCATGTCCATGTAAAAAGTACTTTACGACTTATTCTCATACCTACCAAATATACCAAAAAAAGTTTAAAAATCGGTCCAGCCGTTCTTGAGTTATAAACCCAAGGGGGGGCCCGGAGCCCCCTGTCTAAGTTTTAATAATTATTTTGCTATTCGGGGCGGAGACAAATCCAACAAATCGAAAATCATGAAAATTGGTCCAGCCGTTCTTTAGTAATAAACTCCAGGGGCTCCCCTGGGCCTCATGTCCATGTTTTAATAGTTATTCTGCTATTCGGGGCGGAGACAAATCCAACAAATCAAAAACCATGAAAATTGGTCCAGCCGTTCTCGAGTAATAAACCGAAGGGGCCCCCATGGCCCCCATGTCCAATAAAAAGTATCTTATGTCCGTCTCCTGGTTCTAAGCTACCTCCCCACCAATTTTCAGCCAAATCGGTTAAGCTGTTCTTGAGTTATAAATAGTGTAACTAATACGACTTTCTTTTATATATATAGATTCATTGTGGCTGTGATGAAATCGTTTTTTTGGGCTCGTAGATATTATCATCAGGAATCATAATACTAAATATGAATAATGACTAGCTGACCTGGCGAACTTCCTACCGCCTCAGAATCAATAAATTAATTAACTTATTAGGTGAATTAAATTCAGTTTTTTATGAAAGGATAATGCACACAACGCCATCTACTGGCATTACGGGAACCAGCATACAACGCCATGTCCATTTTTGTTTCTGTCATGTAGTAGAGATAGCGTTGTATACGAATTCCATACAAAATGTATGAGAAAATGAATTTTCTTCCTAAATTTTTAATACTTATTCGTCCCCGAAGAAAAAAATCATCGAAATCAGTCAATCCGTTCCTGATATCATCAAAAAATTTGTGTGTGGAGTCAACGCGCGACAGAAGTGAAACTTTTGGATTTTACAGCTTAAGAATCGATTTTCATTTTTAAAGCCCGGTACGCCAAATTTTGGTTGCCGGTGTTCTTTATTATTGTCGTTGCCCTGTACCAAGGGGGTTTCCCTGCCCCCCCCCCTGTCCCAAGAGGCACCCCTGTAATTTTTCCGATGTTTCAATAGCTATTCTGCTATTCGGGGCGTTGGAAAAACTAAGAAATCAAAGATCGTAAAAATCGGTCCAGCCGCTCTTGAGTAATAAACTCCAGGGGCTCCCCTGGGCCTCATGTCCATGTTTTAATAGTTATTCTGCTATTCGGGGCGGAGACAAATCCAACAAATCAAAAACCATGAAAATTGGTCCAGCCGTTCTCGAGTAATAAACCGAAGGGGCCCCAATGGCCCCCATGTCCAATAAAAAGTATCCTATGTCCGTCTCCTGGTTCTAAGCTACCTCCCCACCAATTTTCAGCCAAATCGGTTAAGCTGTTCTTGAGTTATAAATAGTGTAACTAATACGACTTTCTTTTATATATATAGATTCATTGTGGCTGTGATGAAATCGTTTTTTTGGGCTCGTAGATATTATCATCAGGAATCATAATACTAAATATGAATAATGACTAGCTGACCTGGCGAACTTCCTACCGCCTCAGAATCAATAAATTAATTAACTTATTAGGTGAATTAAATTCAGTTTTTTATGAAAGGATAATGCACACAACGCCATCTACTGGCATTACGGGAACCAGCATACAACGCCATGTCCATTTTTGTTTCTGTCATGTAGTAGAGATAGCGTTGTATACGAATTCCATACAAAATGTATGAGAAAATGAATTTTCTTCCTAAATTTTTAATACTTATTCGTCCCCGAAGAAAAAAATCATCGAAATCAGTCAATCCGTTCCTGATATCATCAAAAAATTTGTGTGTGGAGTCAACGCGCGACAGAAGTGAAACTTTTGGATTTTACAGCTTAAGAATCGATTTTCATTTTTAAAGCCCGGTACGCCAAATTTTGGTTGCCGGTGTTCTTTATTATTGTCGTTGCCCTGTACCAAGGGGGTTTCCCTGCCCCCCCCCCTGTCCCAAGAGGCACCCCTGTAATTTTTCCGATGTTTCAATAGCTATTCTGCTATTCGGGGCGTTGGAAAAACTAAGAAATCAAAGATCGTAAAAATCGGTCCAGCCGCTCTTGAGTTATAAACTCAAGGGGTTCCCCTGGGCCCCTATGTCCATTTTTTAATAGTTATTCAGGGCGGAGACGAATCCAATAAATTAAAGATCATAAAAATCGGCCCAGCGGTTTTTGAGTTATAAACCCAAGGGGTTCCCTGGGCCCACCTGTCCATGTTTTAATAGTTATTCTGCTATTCGGGGCGGAGACAAATAAAAATATAAATATAAAAATTGGTCCAGCCGTTCTTGAGTTATAAATGGTGTAAGTAACCCGACTGTGTTTTATATTATACAGGGTGATTTACGAAGTATAGTAGATATTTAAGCCTCAAACTATATGGCCCCTAAACGTAGTTTTGACGGTATTACAAAACGTTTAATGTAAAGTTGAAAAGTTAACGACAACCCAGCGATGCACTCAAAATATTTTATTTTACGCAAAAGACTTGTCCTGACGATACAAACTATTGTAAACATCTCGGTCTTTACTGTTGAACCCTTTTCGACTGACAAAAACCACTTTTACTATCAAATGAAAAACATAGAGACACCTAGGTCAACGTACCATTTATAAAAATTGTTTACAATGACGACCGCCCTGAACACGTCGGGCATTTCGCGTATGTTTCGCATATTTGTTGCGTGTTGATGGGATTAAAATAACATGGATTTAACGCTGTCACAATACCGGCCTATTTCTTCTGATCCACCTTTGGTGTTAATTATTCTGACACGGCGTGCACACTGTACAACTCCCGAGCGATAATCATATCACATCTGTCATGTCACTATGTATTTGAAAATAAAGGCATTTTAATAAATTTACTGCAGCGTCAACAGTAAAAGTAAAACTGAAAATAATATTAATAATTGGCAGCCGTTCACCGCACTCGTTCCAGCAAAAAAGTCCTTTTTTGTTTAGGCCAAGAGATAAGAGTTTATTTACTAATGGGTCTTCAATCATGCTAGCTGTTCTCAATCGGTTTTGCCGTAAATTTTTAAAACCATATACATTATACATATCTTGTTTTTTTTTACAGGTAGAATTTGTTTAATATTTTTCTCTCCTCATATTAGGGACTGTCACAGGTTTAAATAACTACTAGACTTTGTGAATCGCCCTGTATATAGATTTGTAAATGTTTAAAGATACTTTCTTCCGAAACTATCTACTTCAGTCTCTGGTTCTTATGGACAAAAGCATATATCAACATTCTAACAAGCCATTAAAATAAATGGACTCATTATACGATAATAATATGTACCTACATGCGAACGGATTTTTAATCATAGCGGTTATTTGGTGTAAATAATGAAGGCGACGATGATTGAAAACTCCAGTTTAGGTTGCTCAAAAGAAAGAAGTATATAGATCGTTTTTTACACGTATTCCCAGATGTGGTATGATTCTTGTAATAACATAATAACCATACACCGCCGAATATAAGTTACCTACCTAATTCCACCATATTGCCTCCATCAGAGCGATGCAATCAACTATGTAACAATTATATGGTCTTGTATGTGTTCAAAAATCGTACATTAATATCTCCTTGATGTAAAAATGAGAAATGTAACCTGTAAACTTACAAGAATGGTATATTTTGTAATTTTATTTCTTCCAAAAAATGTAATTCTAAAACGGGCCGTGGTAGTCAATAACTTCTCTGCATCTGTGAATTATTACTTCCAGTGAAAAAATCGTTTGATGTGAAATTTAACTTTTTAACACTAAATAATTGTTTGCAGACCTACAACATGGACGCCCAGATCGGAGAGTCATCAGCATGCGCCACAGCTTTGATGTGCGGCGTTAAGACAAACTTTGAAACTGTGGGTCTGGATGCTCGAGGTCGTTTCGAGAACTGCTTTTCCAGTTTTTCTTCCCGCGTTTCCTCGCTGATAGATTGGGCACAGGAGTCAGGTAAGAATGGCGCAGTTTTCCCTTAACGAACATCCTCAGTGCACTTTTCTGGAATAAACATTGCTGCTTGTCTGGGTTAAAACCGGCCGCTGACCGCATACTGAGCTCTTTAGGAGAGAATCGAGAGTCGTAGCGAGTTGCTTAAGGGGGTGTAAAAAATAACGGGTGTTTAGATAGTGCAGATACGAGGACGGGGATGTATTTTTTGCGTCGGTGTAATGGACTTCGGTAACTTGTTGGGGTTAATGGAGGACTTTGGGTTCATCTGATGTGAGGCAGCAAAATTTGTACTTGTGGAATGAAAATGAAATTTTAATCAGCCATGTACAGAGAATGTAGAACCCGACAGAATTATTAAAACAAAGTTATGTTGTAAATGAGCGTGTCATATGCAAATATATTATAATATAATTTCTCACTTTTGAAGTTCTCAGCTTCGCAGTTTAGAGCCATGATTTTTAGGTAAATACATAAATTGTTAGGTTCAACTAGTCGCTTTAGCTTTATAATGTTTAAGCACGTATTTAGTTACTTGTTAGAGCACTTCACGATTGGGCGAATACTGATACGTCTTACATTCCGGAACGTCGGTGCTTCTTAAGAACGCTTTTGAACGATTATTGCAGCTAGGAATAATTTTCACTCGTTTAAGCGCCTTGTCTTTAATGAATGTCTCTAACTTTGCCTTAAGAATTTCCATTTTTTAATCATACCCTTACAAAATTGCGTCCCAAATCGATAAATAATCTTTTCTCCAGTGCTATCAATAATTCAGCTGTTAATTACCTGTTTGTGGCGTCCGCTATCGTTCGAAAATTACTGCTAAGTGCATGCAACGTGCCGTCCTTCACTTCCTTAATTGGATTAGCACATAATTAGCACTGGATCCAAAGCGTGAATATCACAATTACATGGTAACATCTTGTTTGTGTTCAAAGTTTCGGGTCCGGCTTCGTCCGCACATCGAATTAAAATAAACTCTCGTATAAATCAAGAGATATGATTTATCATGACGCTATTACTCAGCAGAATCTCCCCTTCTTGGGGAGCACTCCTCCTTGATAATTCCTGAATCGAAGAACCTATCTGGCGTGCATCGCTGCCTCTTTTATAACAAACTAGCGATAACTTCGACATTCCACCCTTTTCCTGCATAACTTACGATCCTTCCACAACTTCCATTTGAATTAATTGTTCTCGGAGGGGCGGCCCAAACAATACACAAGTGCTAATGATAACTCTTCATAGTCGAGATTTATTACAGGATTGCACGGAAAAATGTAAAACGAGTATTGTCGGTTGAACACAGCCACAAGAGACACGTCAAAGGGAGTTTTTCAACAATGTTGTTTATGTTGAACAACTTCTTCTCGCCGGAGGGATATATTTATGTTTTTATTATAAACTCACAGGATATTTTAAAATTAAAACCAGCATGAAAATAAAATTATTAACGCACAATGCATAAAAAAGTTGTTGGCGCATTCACCATTCATGCAGTATTAAACCGAAAAATCCTTTTTAAACGAGGTTTGTCCACATCTCCAAATTATTCTTCCAAATACGTAGCTAAAGGTAAAATTGTAGTGTTAATCAGTCTGTTTGCGTCACAAATTGTCTTGTTTAATCCACGGATCAACAATAGGTATGCAGCTTCTACAGATGTCGAGGCTTACAAATGAAGCACCAGATGCAGGAGCACTCTGCTGTAACCAAGTATTTGAGTTCTCCGGAAAAGATGTGGTGCCGTCGCCACCTGACGCATGTCAGTCCTACAACTTCACTATAGACTCAAGCTACATAATTAATTACAGAAATTGTTAATGGGGTGTTACGATATAAGCTACAATACCAGTATACATTATCCCGCCACAATGGCGTCGCAAAATAATAAGACTAATAATAAAGAGTTTCAAACAGTGAAGAAGTGGAAAATATCAAAGCCCAGATTCGTGAATAAAGCACTCCATGTTTACCCTTGGCAGTCACTTGAATGCAGTAAGTCAACTTTTTCAAACTAACCAAGTGTGTCGCATTAGAGACACAATTTAAAAATGATTAATTAACTCCATGAACGCTCGACCAATCATCGCGATAATATTTTCAAATTTTGACCAATGACATAAAATAATAAGAATAAAATGCGTCAAGCTCCAAACAATTCATGTAAACGGTATGCTTTGAAAACTGTTTCTGTAAATATCTGTCAAATTAATTTTTGTTGCAAAATGACTTCAAATCGGAAATGGTCGTGTATTAATCTCCCTAAAATACAGTCGAGGTTTATTTTTACTCTGGATAATTTTATTTTTATGTCACTCAAGTTTGTGTTGCCCCCAGAAAAAAAACTCGAGATTAATACCATGTAAAAATCGCGACAGCTTCGTAGCAACAAAACTTTCGTGTAAAAATAAAATTATCCGATTAAAATCAAGATCTTGTGTATTTACCCCCGAATAATAGTGCATTTACATTATATTTTCGGAGGTGTGTGGACCATCAATTACGCCCTTATTTTGAAAGATATCAAAACGTGGTTTTCGGGGGACGATAGCCACACGATATCTTCACAATTTGAAATTATTAGAAATCATATACAGAATGCCCTAATATGAGTAATATACAAAAGTTATGTTTTTTTTTTTAATGGAATGCCCTGTATATTAGTTGGTGAATTGATATAAGGTACTACAGGTTTATTATGGATGGTTCTTGTGTTATAAAGAATTTTAGGTCAAAATTAATGTTTTTTTTTAAAATGCAGAGACCTTTCCAACAGAGATAACTGAATACTTTTCTGTCAACAATTTTTTTATAGATCCAAACTTTAATACATACTGATTGGAAGACTAAATTGATATTTCTATACAGGGTGTACGGTTTCGCAAAATGTGTAATAACTTATTTATTTCAAATAGAACACCTTATATTCCATTATACCACCAAATAGCATTTTTAATAATCTTTTTTTCAATGTATGGTTTGCGTCGGCAAATGTTAGTACTTTAGGTAATTTTCACAAAAAACCTTGGAAGTTTCCCGAAATTGCTAAAATCGCGTATTAAGATCAGATCGCCTTGGACTTGTTGCCATGGAGATAGTCGTTTATTGTCTAATTTATTAAATCACTTCAGAAATGACACCGAGAGACAGGCTTAGGTTTACGTAAGAATTCGATAGACTATATCCTTTACATAACCACAAACGAAAAAATCTAGAGGAGTTAAATCGGGTAATCTTGCTGGCCATTTGACAGGGCTGCCCCTACCAATCCAACGTCTTGGGAATCAGTCATTTAAATATTTCCTTACATTCCTATAGAAATGAGCTCTATCCTGTTGCAACCAATTAAGGACCACTGATTCTGATAATCAATCGTCCGCATCCAATGGGGATTTTCAGTAGCATAATAGTGCATGTTATGCCTCTTGACATGCCCATTACTCTTAATCAGTTAACTCGCCACATCGGTGAACAAAATTCTGTTTACAATATTTCTATTTCTTTCTAGAAGATTGTCCATTATTTCACAGAATTCCACTCTTTTTGCAAAATAAGCTTCTTGCAATTCTTGATGGAGGTCAATGTGGTATGGATGAAACAGATGTTTTTTGATCACACGGTTTACTGAAGATTTCGAAATATCAGATTGGGCAGCAATTTTTTTTGTACTTGAGTGAAGATTTTCATTAATAAAACTTCTAGCTCAGTGTTTTCACCTATTCTTCTACCAATTTTGTTGTAGGCCACGTTTCCAGTGTTTTCAAAACGTAAATGTTTGTGGCCAAAAAGGAATTTCGGTTGGCTTCTCCTAACGCATTGTACCATATTCATCATTACTTCTTTCGTAAAATTCATTTTGTAAAAACATCACAAAAGTGAAACTATTTGTTATAGGATAACTTACTGTCAACAAAAACAAACGGCTCCATGGCAACAAGTCCAAGGCGATCTGATCTTAATACACGATTTCATCAATTTGGTTTTTTTTTACGTTTTTTGTAAAAATTATCTAAATTACTAACATTTGCCGAGGCAAACTATATACTGACAGAAAGCTTATTAAAAATGCTATTAGGTGGCTATTTGAAGAAAAAAAGTTATTATACATTTTATTTTATAATAAACTTTATATTTATAATTTAGATGACTTTCAATCAGTGTGTATTAAAGTTTGGGAATATAAAAAGTTATTTACAGAAAAATATTCAGTTGTCTCTGTTGGACACGGTCTCTGCAATTTATTTAAAAAGTGCTAATTTTGACCTAAAAGTCTCAAGTCTCAACTCAAGAACCATCCATAATAAACCTGTAGTACCATATCATTTTGTTCAGCATTAATTGCTCTTTCAATTCAACTACTAATATACAGGGCATTGTGAAGGTGTCGCGTGGCTATCGTCCCCCGAAAACCCCGTTTTGATATCTTCCAAAATAAGGACGTAAATGATGGTCCACACACCTCTGGGACAGCCGGTATATACCTAATGGACAGAGCCTGGAAAAAAATTCTCGTTGAGTCTAACCAAAGCCGGTTCCAATCTAAACCATTTAAAGCTCGTCACAAAATGAAAGAATCGTAAAAATTAACGATCTTGAACAAATAAAGTTTTTCTGAACATGGACGCGACCACTGCAGAAACTTCATGAATCTCTGAATTCCACTACAAAACTAATAAGATAAAATGACAAAAAGCTAAAAAAGTTCATAGAAATATTATTTAAGCTCGAACAAGACAAAGGGACTTGGAAGCTTTCCAACTTATAAGCAACTGGCCTTTGCGAAAGCAGATGGAAAGAAAACTGATTAGAGCTACTAGAGGAATTATTTAAGTACGTGCATTTTTCGAGGAGGAAAATGTGGATGTAACGGAGTTATTGTTGGAATGTCAGAAGGCACAATAAATTAGTTCAATATACTATAAAAGAATGCCATGCTCGCATGAAGGAATTTATAAAAACAATAGGAGGTATGCACTGTAGAAGTGTTACCTGTATACAGAATAATTTTTCATATAAAATTGCTATGCTTTAAGTGTTTTAAGTGTGTTTTACAATATACTCTTCAACATATTAACATTTTTCTATCTCATTGAGAATAATATTACACAACATAAAAGTGGCTCACTTCTCAACAGTAGTCGACGTGATCACGACGACGATCCTAGCACTGGTTTTCTGCGGTTTCCCAGTACAGTAACACGATGTTAGGATCATGTTCAAGGCCGCAGCCATGTGTGGGCACGCTAACCAGTCCTAACAAGATCCTGGACTCCCTCGCTGGACAGGCAGATTTGTAATTCAAATAAAACATCAGAATTATAATAATATAGTCAAAATCAAGTAACATCTGTGATTGTGATAATTCTCGGCAATAAACCTTATTATCTGTCTGTGTGTCACTTTAATCATTTTTGATCCTTCTTTTTGAGTAAGTAATAAAGTTAACGTATGTATTAAAAAGACCCAAACCGATGTTAGGTAAGATTGAAATAATCGGCGGTTATAATAATTATATTTGCTTTATTCCAATATAATATGATTATAGTAACTTAATAATATAAATATAAATTAGAGAAGTTCAGAAGATTTTAATTAGGTACATGAAGGATGAAGAAATTAAAAAACAGCACAAAGAACGCTTCAAAAATCAATTTTGCAAATTGAAAGAGTCTTTTAAAGCACCTACTGTTAGTATTATACGTAATACCGCAAAAATCTTCAGAATAAAAGAAATGCAATATAAGGAAGGCGAATTGCGAGGGAAGAGGTCGAGACCACAGAGCAGGATTGCACCAACGCGTCGAACTAAAAATTTTCTTTTATTTTATTTGGAATTTTACTTGCACATTTTTACAAACACAGCATCTATGCTAACCAAGCTTCATATAAAATGCTCCACAATTTATTGATTACTCTGAATGGTTTAAAATTTAAATTCATTATTTTTTAATATTAGGGATTACACGCACTTACACAGTTCACGTCATTTGAAGACGAAAAATAATTATTATATTGCGTGATCAAAACTTATTAACGGTGTTAATGTTCTCAATTTTCTGGATTGTATATTGGATTGCCCAAATATCAAAATTCACGTGCACAAATAGTGTTTGTCTATATTTTGTAACTAACGAATTATGAAGTTGCTATGTTATTATGTTCCGCATAATTATTATTTATAAAAGTTTTATATAAAGATGTCTGTAATCAGTGATACCTTAAATTTATTTATGCACAACCGACATATTCGGAGGTCATAATACTACTGTTTAGAGACGTCTTATGGGGTTAATAAAACACTAGTCTCTTATATCGTATCTTATTAAGATATGATTTATTAAGATTTACTTTGGAACATTTTTACATTTTAAAATTCACAATGAAACATTCTTTTCCTTTTTTGAGATTAACATCAAAGGGAGCTTGAATTGAAGTTTCACGAGCTGCTTCATCAGCATACATAATTTTAATTTAGATTACAAATCATCATCAGGTGTATACAAATTAAGCTGCTCTACTTGTGAGTCATTCTACATAGGTCAGACAGGTCGCAAAATATCAGACCGTATTAAAGAACATTTCAGGCACATCTATAACAACACAGATCTTGATCCTCCACCATCAACACCTTCTTCTTTCGCCAATCATATATTAATAACGAAACATAGTTTTTCACCATCAAATTCCAAATTGATTCATAAATGCAATAAAGGCCGGAAATTAGATTTTCTCGAGACTTTGGAAATAAGGAAAGCCTTGAAACTGGAAAACAGATCTTGTTTAAATGAACAGAATAACTTCAATAATCCCATTATTAATTCACTATTTTAATTTTTCACTCAAACAAACTTACCAGATTCTCTTTGATCCATTTTTAATTTTTACATTTATAAAATGTTGTTTTTACGAAATCTTTTAAAAATCATGTAACCCTTTGAAAACGTCAAATTTAATTCAAAATTACGTCAATGTCATAATTTTTTATATTCTTTAAGGTAAGAACCCCTCTTGTAATTCATCAATTGTATCATTAATCTCTTGTTAAATTAGGGCTGATGATGGCAGAAGTATTCTGCCGAAACATGTACCATTAGTAATCTTACAGTTATTAAAGTTTGTGGAGTTCGACATAGATATATTTAAATTTTAATTTAAATTTACTCCACTTGGATTTAAGAACATTCTTCTTGTTTATACATAATTTCGACTTGGTCAACAACCTTTCTTTGAATTATTTTCGCTCTTCAATTTAATTTGATAGATACTGAGCATCTGGTAATATCAAAAAAGAATATATCGCAAAAAGAATGTATAATAATAAAAATATTCTAATAAAAATCCTGAGAGATCTTGGATGTTGGCCGTAAAGACAGATATCTTCTACAGATTTCAAGAACCTTGCTAATGGTACACATTTTTTTCTTCTCCAATAAATTGTTCAACTCGACAAACTCCTTCTCGTGCAAGCTCTTGGACTTCTTCCGCAATATATTATTATCTAATGTTCAAGGAATCACCGCACTAATATTTGCTTTCCTTTTTTATTCCCTAATAAAACCGTTCCATGACCAATTGACTGTTTATCCAAGCTATTCAAATCTTCTTGTCATCTTTGACAACTACAAGTAAATCATAAAAAGAGTAATTCTTAAGTTTGCTTTCCCGGTTGTGGATACGATTTTGTATTTTATTCGTGTCTTATTACAATAAAAACTACAATAATTATTTAATAATGATCGTAGAAATATTAATAATTAATTTTCAATTTAGATAATAGAACATGAATTAATTAATTGGAAGCTGCAGTATTTAACAGATTTAGTTGCTTCAAGTTTTGTAATTTTCTGATTGTTATATAAACTTTGGTTTGCGGCCGTAATTTGCGGTTATAATAATTTACAGGTCATATTGCTTCAGCTAGTTGAATTTCCACTAAAATATGTATCGGGTATCATAACAGACGAATATAGATTTTCAACTGATTCCATTGTTGGGAATTATTAGTGCTACGCTGCACAAAGATTTTAAAACTACATTCACACCTAAAAATTAATTATGTTTCGTTTAGTAGAATCCATTTATGACAAGTTGAAATTGAAATGGAATGAAATTGAGCCTTATACTGATGCATGGTCTTTAGTTAAGACGTTTCCATAGCAACCGGCACTTGCGACCAGTCGCAAATCAACATGAAATCGGGCTGTTAGTTTCTATTATTTTTATTTTTCTCCAACACCATCAGCTTGTCGAGCAAAAGGTAGTGCGGAATCCGTATCTGGGGATTGTTATAACAAGGGAGCAAAAATGTTGCCGTTTACATCGTCTTAATTGCCCGTCGTGTTGTTTAATTAAAGCGCACAATTGAGAGTCGCTTCAGCAATCTCTTACTCCTTGTATAAATTTCGTTTCGATTTAGTAAGAAAGCTTGTACAGAAAGGATTTCAAGAGAGCTAAAAGCCTGTATAAATCTTATTCCCACTTGAAAGTATCGTCTGCGAAACCGCGAAATCTGAACGGTGCGTGTCTTTGTAAAAGATCAAATTGGAAGGCATTATCTTTAATAGTCAGCCACTGATATCTCATTACACCGTTTTAGCCGGGTTATAGAGAGGAAGATGTGACTGCCATGTATGAAGGAGATACGTGTCATATTAATAATGGCTGTCATATTTTCTACCGTACGCTAAAGCTTGAGGGCTTTAACATTTTAGTAACTGTTTTATTGTTTTTTTATTAAACACAAAAATTATAATGTAGGTACCATTTAATTTCGGGATCGATTTCGTGGATTAACTTTGTTTTGACGAAACATTAGAAGAGTTAAGTGTTGTCAAAGATGATATTAGTATTAACAGATAAACTTGACTAAGTGCATTTGTTTCTAATACATGACTTTTATAGCAGCATAAGAAAAAGATCTATTAAAAAATTGTACTAACACTGCAGATTATTTGAATTCACAACATGCAGTAAAGCGAACTGTTTTGTAAGGTTCAAACTATAAAAACTACAATCAAACAATAAAAGGTTTGTGATTTGACTGTCCAATAAAATTCCAAGTTTATTGATTTATTTGTGCATACTTTTATTAAGACCGTCGTAAACACTCGGCTAACCCTATTACCTAACTGGTTATTGCCAGAAGTAACATTAACATAGATTCGGTTTAGTGCTTGTAACAACGTTCAATGTTGTGGTTTTCAACTTACTAGTACACACAGCGATAAAATTATTTAGAAATCTGGGACTGTGACTTCCTGATCTACCCGCATATCTAAAATCAAATACATAATCAACAACATCGTTTCCATAGATGGATACAGTGCTACCACTGCAGCTACCATCATAAGAATGGAAAAAATAGATTCAAGTTATTGATAAGAGTTTCAAATACAATATGTACGGGGTGATTATAAAATAATGATTTTCCATCAAGTCGGCTTTGGAAAATATGTCAACGTTTTTTAAACAACTTGCCGCTTCATTGAAATACACTGTAAGGCTTGTTTACGGCGGCGGTTGCCTCGAGCGCCAGTCTTTTTAACGTGGTATGCTCCATGGGACCTCGGGTAGTAAAAAGTCGGAGTACGGTACGCCAGGGGTCAGCTGTATGGTTTGGCGAGAGGAAAAATAAATTCGACTCGGTGTTACAGTTTATTAATCACCTCATATACAGCTATTTACAGCATCTACAATATTTACAAATTGCGGTAGCAATTACTCGGTGACAGACATACTCACCCTGTATACCCTTATTATATTATGTTTAATATTTACAAGTTTCGGAACTCGGTTACCTTACAATAAATCTCGTGATTCACCCTGTATGCTACTTTTACAATACACCCGGTATACTACTGTTCACGCGTGAGTCGTCTCGTTGGCTCTCGCGGGGCGGGGTAGTGAGGTCCGAGGTGGTCCGGGCTAGCCAGCAGAAAAGACCGGTCTGGTTGTACCGGAAGATTGGACAGTGTGGGACTGGGGTCCCATCATCCGGGCCCAACCTTCTCGGAGACCAGTAGAAACCGGGATACCTTGCTACGATGGCCGTTGGCGGCTAGTTACAGAGGGGAAGCGCGGAGGACGGTTGGAGCCTCTACCTTACTCTTCTTCTTGGGCGGGTTCGGTGCACTGCTTTCTTCTGGGCTGGTCTTCTCGAGAGAGAGTACGACTCATCACTGTCGTTATAAAGCCGTTGCAGGAGTGGTGATGACGTGGGCTGATGCGCACAGCCTGTCGCAATGCCGAAAAGTGAGTCTTATCAGTTGGTTCACTTCCCTCCGGAGCGACATCGGCTGCGGGCGTCGTAGCGGATCCGGGATAGCAATATCCGATGCGCGCTTCTTTTCTGGTTAACATGATGTAAGAACCATCCCGGTAGGACACCCGGAAGCATTTGTTTTCCGGTGCTATGCGAAGGGCGTGGTCCGACGTGTCAAGGGCGGCGGCTGGAGGTGATCGTAGCGACTCCGAAATAATTTAATTCGCAGCGCGGTAATTTTCTGATTACGTGAGTGAAATAACTATTCCGCTACGATACTGGAAGTATATTTCACATCGAGTTCTTTGAACTTCGGCGAAGGGTGCACGGTCATGATCGAACAGTGTGTAATGAAGTTACCAAATTCCGCGAGGTTCGGGTGCATCGAGTTTAACCAGCAACGGGCGCCGCTCGTGAGTCCCAGCCTCTTGTCTCTTTGCCGTGTGAATAAAACCGATCGCACCACGCCGTAAAATCACGTCTTTCAACTCGCCGACAAAATATTTCTAAACATCGGACCGGGATAATTCTTTCGTTCCGGTTATCATAAAATCTGCCCGCTGCAAACCATCCCGGAGTCGCCACGACCACACCCAGTTTCCGCTCTTGCCACCCCTGATCATGCCCTTCTCATTGTACCTTTCAAGTGTAAAAATAAATGCTTAATGTTGACGTATCGGGATGATTCTTTCACTCCGGTAATCGGAATGAGACCGCGCTCCGGGTTTTGTCATTCCGGAGTTTGTGCGTTTCCCGGATTCACCGCAGTTCCGGGAGAGTATAACGCCGAATCGTATAGCGATAAAGACCTTCGATGAGTGGCCCACGCAGGGGAAGAACGTCACTGTGTCGTCACAAGCACCCTATAAAAGAGCGAACAGAAGCGAGCGGAGTTGGTGATTCCGACCGTTCCAGTTGGTGACAACAACCCTTCCAGTGGTGACCGTTCCGGTAGTGTGGTAAGTTCTAGTGCCCAGTGAGTGAGTTCTTGCCCTCTCGTCTACCGGCAGCAGACCAGAAGGACCGGACCGACTACCATAGGACAAAGTCAGGTAGGAGACCTCCTGGTGCCAGCCCTGGTATCTTTGGCGCCCACCTGGTGCAACGGGGGTAGGGCGCCTGTGGTGGCTTCTTCATAGGGGCTGTTCAGATGTCTGGTTTACGGTGCACCTGCTCTTCGAAAACCGAGATATTCGGGCAGATCCTTTTTGGCGGCCCTTCCATTCGCCGACCCCGGTCTATCCCCACATCCGACCCCTCGAGACGCGGCGGGTTGTGTAGGACACGACTGTTTGGTCCCCGAAATTAGTTCCGTGATATTGTAAAACCTTTGTATATAAATCTCAAATATCTGTAATTGCTGTATATGTCGACCCCTGTATATATTACCCTTGTAAATATTCCGTGTAATTAAAGTTTGTAAAAACTCTGACTGTTTATTTACCCTCCGCCAAACTCGACAGCTGACCCCTGGTTCACCGTACTCCACTAAGCTACCCGTGGACACGTGTGGAGCATACCACAATAAAAAACTGGCGCTCGAGGCAACCGGACCGTAGAAAGCGTCACAAGTGAGACGGCAGGCCGCTCGTTGCGGAGAATTTGGCTTGAGAGTTGTGAGCATCGCTGATGGCACTGGAAACTCGGAATTTTTGCTAACTTCGTTACAGCACAATATTCAATGTGAACAATGATCAAGAAGTAAATTGTTGGTTGTCTAGTAATTGATTAAAATAAGCGGCAAATGGTCGTTAAAAATACCTACGTTAACATATTTTCCAAAGCCAACTTGTTAAACGTTGATGAATCCTTTTTTATCTCATTTGTTCGCTATTGCTTAATCAGGTTAGTAACATGAAGGGTAATCCTTAAACGTCAGGTTACTCTACGGAAGCAAAACTGTTGAATTCACTCGTGCTAATAGACCGTCCTTACTACATAAATTATCCTTCGATTTAGAAAAATCTTTGGTGTGGAAAGAATTTTCGCGACAGCTAAAAGCGTGTATAAATCTTCCCAACTTAAAATATTGTCTGCGAAACCGCGAAATCTCAACAGTGGCTGCTTTTGTAAAATTTCAAAGTGGAAGGCATTATCCTAATGAGAATTCCTTTAAGCGATACGGTCGTCAATGAATGCGAGATTTTAAAACGCCCGACTAAAAACTAAGGTAAGAGTTTTACTTTTCCGTCTCATTTCTGCTTCTGCTGGAAGTAATCAGGAGGATAACGATCGCCCATTAGTTCATATCCACGGGGAATTTATTTGAATTCCAATTTATGCTTTACTTTTTCTTTCTCTCACAAAAGAAATATTGAGTTTTGCTGTGTAAAGAAGAATAATTAGATATTTCGAATGAGATGGGGAATGAAAATTTGCCATGTTTGATCAGAAAACACGAGACTTTGAATATAATAAAAAAGTTAAAGGAAATACACATCTCCTATCCGTCTCATGAAATTAACTTTACATCTAACAAGAGGGTGGGTAGCATTTATTAACATTGGTAGACGTGTGTGTAATTCAGAATTAAAAAATGGAATGTCAATGAAAATTTCACAATGAAAGGAGCTAAACTCAAAATATAAACATAAATTACAGAATCTTCCAGTGCCACAGAAAAATATGCGATAAAATAAAAATTTAATAATACAAAAAAATTATACCATTTAAATAGGGGTGCCACGGGGTTGCGGCTGAGTTGGATGCATCACTCTACGAGTATTTTATTTTAAAGATAAAAACCTACAATTTAGCATCAATTTCCTTGATGTACTGCATAACTTCAACAGGAAGTGACGGACAAAATAGGGAAGTGGGAGTTTAGGCTCCACATTTAGGTGGTTTCCTTGCAAATTAAAAAGAAACATTTCCTTCTTGGAATTTCGTGTCGTTTCTTTTCTTCACTTTAATCCTCCTAAACCGTATATCGTGTTTCAAGCCCAAATGCTATTTTTTTCTCTCCATTTCAGGGAAATCGACAGGGATAGTAACAAACACAAGAATAACTCATGCCACACCCGCAGCGTTGTACGGCCATTCTCCGTCACGCTACTGGGAAGACGACTCCAAAGTTCCACCCGCCTCTAGAAAATCCTGCAAGGATTTAGCTCGCCAACTCATCGAGAACGATCCTGGGCGCAATATCAACGTAAGTATTCTGGAATTTAAAATGTAGGGGACTTTCTTAGATGCTATGTAAAACAGACGTTGTTTTTCCTCTTTGTCGACTGAAACGTAAAAGGCCAAAATCTAGAAAAATGATAACTACGCAATCCTGGTATGTAAGAGATCATGCTGCTCCTGTTATTGGCACGTTTGTTCACTTTATGACGTGTAATAAGGCCACCACTTAATCTTTTTGAGTCTCAAAGTAAACACCTTAACTTAATTGGAACACGACTATACCTCGACAAGCCGTTTTATCCCGCTGATTCCTCGCGTTTCGGTCCGTAGACTCCTTCTGTTTCTGACTAGATTTAACTGATTAATTTTGAGTCATTAGGGGATGAACGACGTTTGATCTACAATTAGTTCAAACTACTAACACGCATTAGCGAATAGCAGCTAACCATTTCACGACTCTTTGAAGTAATTAAATACCGGGTAATGTGACGTAATTATTATTGACATACTCTGCTTTATGATGACTTTACCAGAAATGACAGACGGTGAATGCTTTTCATGGATTTTCTGCTCGTTAAAACCGCAGACATCTGCAGACCGTTTTACTGTCGACAATTTGGTAAAATTTCGTTCACACATTAACTGTAATTATTTTCGGGGTTTTGTTTTGGAGAAATGGAGGTTTCAAATCAATTTACGTTAAGGCTAAGTGAAAATCCGAATAATAGTTTTGACTTTTTAACTGTTCGAATTCATATGCTCAATTACTGGTGAAAGGTGGTTTATTAATTGTGGTCTCGTAAAATGCGACGTTGTGAAATGCAGTTAAAGAACAATGTTAAATTCCGTTTGTAACCCCACACGTTTTCGGCGTTTAAGCCTCCACCGACTTTGCGTTTTATTGTATTTTCCAACGCTTTACTGCAACGTTAAGATTCTTTAGGGAACTGCAATCGCGATTACAATGTTATTTCTTTAAAGACCTACTATAATTTGAAGTTGCATTTGGAATGTGGAATGTACTTGAGATTGTAATAGAGGATTTAGGTGTTCTGAACTTTCATTGATTGTTTTTGAAGTTTCTTTCTTTCTTTTTTTCAACACTGTGCTTCCTCCGTCACCCCTATTTCCCTTGGGGTATTAATCTTCATCAACACTGTTTCGTCGGTGTTTAATTCTGGTCCAACCTTCCGTGATTTTTTTGTTAACTTCTCTGTTTTTTGTATTGTCATTTCTCTAAGAATAGACAGACGTCGTCAGCGTATTGGTGATATCCTCAAATTGTTTGGTATTCCAGTGAATTCCTATTGTATTTTTTTATAATTCTTCTAATGAATTCGGTCATGACGCACGTGCGCTCCAGACACATTAAAAGACACGCAGCTGCGGCATGAGTTCGACCGTTCTCCATGTTAGTGCGAGTAATGTTAGACACATATTTTATCTTCTGCAACTTAATAATTTTTTTCTAACAAAAACATTTCAGAAGTTTATATAAACAACAATCAATCACTAAACTAATTTAGATTCTTTTAAAACAAAGACTTCAAAGCTACATTCTCAAAAATAAAAGCTAATTTTATGCTTGAAATTTGCTTTATGTCGGCATTTCTTAACATTCTGTGGACCTCAAAAAGCTTCTGAACCAGATGAACTTTCCTACAAAAAATACTGTCTCGAAAGATACTTGTGTGCTGGGGGCTGTTTGAAACTATTAATTCAATTGTTTAACCTGTCTACTTTGGACTACCAACTCGGTTTAGTTGAAAACTTCCGAACAAAAGAACGACTTTCTTAAATGTTTGTGGCTATAGGAATATCAAAAAGCTACCAGCTATACATCGGTAATAGATTAACGAAAATATATCTTTCTTATGCGGAATACCACTAATTACGTAGAAACTGATATTGGAAGAAGATTAGATCACAAGCGAATTTGTTCTCGAGTACAAACTGCATTAATAACTGAGCATGGAAAACCAGGGAACGTCTGTGACGTCCATCCTATAACAATGCAACAAATAAGGGGATGTCATTATAGTCTAATGTTTAGAAAGCAGTAATTATTGTTGCCCAAGTGATTATTCACAGATGCTGGTAATGAGAATTCTCGATTACAAAGTGTCCAGGAAACAGACGACCCCATTAGCCTTCTGTAACCTTGCTTGTCAAACTCAGATTTCGATAATTCAATAATATTAATTTGGCCTTTCTGGATAAGTTAACACTGGATTTTTTAAGTAAGATTTAAATTTTCAGGAAATTCATTTCCAGCAGCAAAAATGTACCAAATTTATGTGTGCCAGTGTGTACATGCATTAACTACCGAACTAAAGGCGTTTTTTTAAGATAGGGTAGAATGCAAACAATAAAAAATAACTCGTAAAGACACTCATAAAACTTTGCAGTCTGCAAACACAAAACAAACTTTAAGAAGTTCATATCACAAAAACTTGATGGTAATAAGTAGATCTTGCGGTAAGAAGATAAAATTAAAATGCCGGTAAATTCAAAACTCATTTTTTAATTTTTTCCTGGATATGAAAATTTTAGGAAACATTTATCTTTAAACCAGAATAATGTTGATAAACCGAAGTGGAGTAAATTTAAATTAAAATTTAAATGCACTAAATTTACATTCACTTTGTGAGACTGCCCTAGATCAAAATTTCTTTCAATTTAATAATAATTTTTCTTCACAAAACTCAGGCTTAGCAATGGGTTCTAATTTGTCACCTCTTTTAGCAGAAATATTCATGAATAACGTAGAAGATCAGTTTTTAAGTTCTTCTCCCTTTAAAGATCATTTTCTCTTTTGGTACAGATATGTAGATGACATCATTGTTTTATCCAAAGGATCTGATTCTGAACTTGATAATGCACTCAGCAACTTAAATTCTTTCAACCAACCCATTAAATTCACCGTTGAAATTGAAATCAATTCCCAAATTCCCCTTGTAGACTTGTTAATCACTAGAAATAATACTTTCAAATTTGACATTTATAGAAAACCTAGTATCACAGATTGCGTAATACCTTTTGACCCTTGTCACCCTGTTTCCTATAAATTTGCAGCTTTTCATTCCTTTTTCCACCGATTATTTTCTATACCACTATCAGATTCATCTTTTCAAACACAACTTAATAACATTAAACAAATTGCTTCAAATAATGGATATTCTTTAAAAACTATAAATACATTATACTGTAGATACTATAACAAATTCAAATACACACACCACTTGGTTAAAAATCCTTCAGAAACAATTTCCTTTTCAAATTAATTAACATACTTTGGTGTCGTCTCAGAGAAATGTTCAAAAATACTTACGAAAAACGGTTTCAAAGTTTCATTTTGAAACAGATAACAACTTATCCAGATTTTTTATTAAAAATAAAGATCCATTAGATTACAAATAGTCATCAGGTGTATACAAATTGAACTGCTCTTCTTGTGAGTCATTCTACATAGGTCAGACAGGTCGCAAAATATCAGACCGTATTAAAGAACATTTCAGGCACATCTATAACAACACAGATCTTGATCCTCCTCCATCAACACCTTCTTCTTTCGCCAATCATATATTAATAACGAAACATAGTTTTTCACCATCAAATTCCAAACTGATTCATAAATTCATAAATTCATAAATTAGATTTTCTTGAGACTTTGGAAATAAGGAAAGCCTTGAAACTGGAAAACAGATCTTGTTTAAACGAACAGAATAACTTCAATAATCCCATTATTAATTCACTATTTTAATTTTTTACCACTCAAACAAACTTACCAGATTCTCCTTTGATCCATTTTTAATTTTTACATTTTATAAAATGTTTTTACGAAATCTTTTAAAAATCATGTAACCTTTTCAAAACGTCAAATTTAATTCAAAATAATGTCAACGTCATAATTTTTAATATTCTTTAAGGTAAGAACCCCTCCGTAATTCATCAATTGTATCATTAATCTCTTGTTAAATTAGGGCTGATGATGGCAGTAGTGTTCTGCCGAAACATGTACCATTTGTAATTTTACGCTCATTAAAGTTTGTGGAGTTCGACTTAGATATATTTAAATTTTAATTTATTTTGAATACATAATATAAATTTAAGATAATGACGATTTATGATAATGTGATAAAAAGATCGTTCAAATACGCGACAAACTGACTATATTAGTAGGGGTTAACGACCAAAATAAAATAAACAGACGCGACAAATGATAAAGTGTAGGAAAAATACTTTTCTCTTATAATGTATTAATAATGTTGATGTTTATTCTTTAGATACGAGTAGAAGTAGTACAACTTTATTCTAGAAATAGCTACTATGGGACTATTATTTTATTTAGTTTTTTTTTTAACTTACTAAATATATTTTATAACCGACTAACATCTAGATGACTATTTTTGCCACGCAAAAGGAAGGTATAATAGAGGATTTCTCTCACAAGTGATATAATGATAAAAAGGGGTGAATTACTATGGTTACACAATGGTAAGACATGAATAAGTTTTTGAAACGTCATTTTCATTAATTTTTTTATTTTTAACATTTACAAGAAATTACACGTCGGGCATATAACGTCGTATCTTACACGTGACCGAAATGACATTGTAAGCTTGTGAGATGTATATCACTCGTGCTATCGCACTCGTGATTCAAAGATGTCACTCGCTGACAATGAAGCATTTCTGTCACTTGTAATATATAATCTACTATTATTGGCGTAAAAATTAAGATACCACAAAACATACGTTAACAATATCGTTTTATATTTTGCAAAAATGAGTAACATTTATCACAAAGTAGAACCAAAGGAGAACTTATTAATTCATCGATTAGTACAGACGTTCAGTTCTTTGATTCACCTTTTTTTGGCTCATAGCCGACGTCCTTCCTTTTCATAAATACACTCCGCGCCAAAATTGTCGCATAATGGTAATTTTGATAATTCCAAAGGGTAAATTAACAAAATAATATTATCTATTTATACAATCCTATAAAAATAACCAAATAAACATGAAATTTCTGAAAATTAACATTAACAACAAAAAATTCTTTGATTTTCAAGGAAATTTTTAATACCGTGTATTTCCACCTCCGGCTCTTATAACAACTTGGATCTGTTAAGGTATACTGTTAATCATATTGTCGATGTAATTCTGGTCTATGTTGTTCCATTCTTGGACCAGAATTCTTGCAACCCAAATAGGGTATTAATAATTGCAATGCGTTGCTCGCGAATTCGCCAACGTGCTCGATAAGATTTAAGTCCATACTAGTAGGGGACCACATCATCGATACAATTCCGACCTAATTTTAGGGTACGCATTAACAATTCTCGCAAATGGGAGTACATGTGGCTCTGAAATGTCCATTATATACGTGTGAGCAGTTAGTCTTCCTTTTGATAAAGAAACTAACTCAGTATGGGGTCCCAAGAAATGACTCCCTATAACGTGACAGAACCTCCACCAGAATGTACTTGCGGAACAAAATTATACTGAAGATATCGTTCTCCTGGTCTCCTATAAATTGGCATACGACGATCTGACGAGTACAACGTAAATCGAGATTCATCTATGAACAGCAATCGCCAGCTGCCCAATTAAATTTCTCCCGCAAAAGTAAGCCTAGCTATTCTGTGTGAGAAGGGGTGAAAAGAGGTGCTCTAGCAGGCATATGGGAGGTGATTTGATCTTCTCTCAGACGTCGACGAAGAGTTTGGATACAAATCCTAACATTTGTTGTATCAAACAAGTAATTCTGCATCATTTTTGCGGTAAAGTGTCGAGTTCTCAGAGCCATTAAAAGTAAACTTTTATCGTTTCTTTCAGTCGTAGCTTGTGGGCGACCCTGCCCTGGTCTTCGATCATATCCTCCTGTTTCCCTAAACCGAGCAACGGCTCGAAACACCGTCGATTGACCCACTCCAAGTTGTGGAGCGACTTCCATTTGGGATCGCCCCAGCTCCAATAGAGTTACTGCTCTAATGGCGCGGAGTGCATCTTCACCATGTTATACTTTCCGATATCTACATTGTAATATAATTATTTGCAACGTCGTATTTAGTTTAGAGTACAAACACCACAATGTGGAAGGCTTGATTATGTCCCCCTACAATACAACTCATGAAGAATCAAAATCAAAAATATCAACCAACCTTCTCCTTTAAAAATATGCCAAGATTACCATTTCCGACACGGATAATTGCGACTTCATTTTCAAACTTTTTAAAGCTTCTGTAGTACCTTCACTTATCCCAGCCGTGATTTCAATTTTGATTCGATTATTTAAGTGACATTTATCATATCAACGCATGACACGGACCCGTGATTCTGATAAGGGAAATTGGAAGATTTCTAATTTTTTATTAAAGAAAATATGAAAGTATTACCTATAAGAGAAAACGTTGTATTATACACGTAAAGAAATGTTGGCATTATCATTCTGCTCGTGATTCTTGTCTGAAACTCGTGCACTGCACTCGTTTCAGAAAAACATCACTCACAGATAATAATGAACAACTTTTCTTTACTAATAGAATAAACTACTATTATTAAATCTAAAATTTTGCAGATTTTTTTTTATTTTACTTTTTATTAATTTTACCGGCTGGTACCCGGCGCGCGTTGCTATACGCTCCAAAAATAAAGTAAAACACATCTCATTCCATTTGACCGGTGCAACGAACATGTAAACCATGATCGGTAAACACTGAACCGATTGAGATTACGCTCATGTTACACACTTCTCTTGACGAATATTATTTGATTTGTGGTCAAAATTTCATATCGATGCGTTGACCGGTGTAGGAACCTATTCGAAACATAGAAACAGACAAACGTACAAATAATAAAACGCATTTTATTGGATTTTTTCCCTTATTATTCTAGAGCAGTCGGGTAAACAATATTTTTGGTTCCACATTTGGCGAATACATAAATAATTTTTTTTGCTACTAGCTGTAGAATGTACGATTATATACAGTGAGCGGCAAAAGTATGGAATAAATTCATAAAAAAATAAACAAAATAAAAAAAAAATTTGACGGGTCAATTTCGGTTTATAAAAATGAATATTTTGATCCCAAATTAAATTTCAACCAGTCATTTGTTTTCGAGTGATGACGTCATCGATATTTTTTTTAAATAGAAACCCCCTATTTTTTTCTTGATTCAGATAGCCCTTTTAATTGTCTAAACGACAGTATAAAAGTTTTATCTTAGATAATGAAAGTTTTGAGAAAAAAAATAAATTGGATTTTTTATGACAAACAAAAACAAGTCAAAAAATCAAGTAGGTTAATCAAACAGTCAAATGGTAGTCAGTTTCATTTGTATGGGTAAATTCTTTTTCCGGAAATCGTCTTGGAAACAACATTTTCCTGCTTATTTACCTACTTGATTTTTTGACTTGATTTTGTTTGTCATAAAAAAAAATCCAATTTAATTTTTTTTCTCAAAACTTTTATTATCTAAGATAACAAATTTTTTATACTGACGTTTAGACAATTAAAAAGGCTATCTGAATCAAGAAAAAAAAAAAGGGGGTTTCTATTTAAAAAAAATATCGATGACGTCATCACTCAAACACAAATGACTGCTTGAAATTTAATTTGGGATAAAAATATTCCTTTTTATAAACCAAAACTGACCTGTTAAAGAAAAATTGAAAAAAAAATTGTTTAATTTTTATTGAATTTATTCCATACTTTTGCCGCTCACTGTAGTTTTTTCACTACTAGCTGTAAAATGTACCATTGTATAGTTTGTCGAGGATGTGTGAAATTGTTTTTCTCTCCTAGTTGTTAATAATCATTTCATTATTGACTAGTAGTTAATAATGAAGAGACTGGATTACATGCAAAATGCATATCTAATAAATGTGGTAATACCGAAGGTAGGACTTCATGAAAAAAAATTTCTTTCTTAGAATTTGGCAGAATATTCGTGAAATTGTTTACGTAATTATAAATACAAGAATGGACAGAAAAAAAATATTTATAGGATTTAAGCTGCTAGTAGTGAAAAAAATAATATATAAACCACGGTTGAGAAGCCTTTTCTCAGCTTTGCAAGTTAATACTGCTCAGCTGAGAAAAACTGCTTTTCTACCTTGGTATGTAATATACTATTGTAGAAGATGTGTGAAATTGTTTTTCTTTCCTAGTAGTTAATAATCATTCATAATGTTTCATAATTAATTAAACAAAGTAAAATATTAATGCTTGCGTCATATTCGACTAGACGCTTTGTTACAAATTTCCTTCATTAGGAGCGTCGGTTTTTCATTCCGCAAATCTTTGCAAAATCTTATTATTGCCATCTTCTCACGACGCAACAGAGGTTGTCCCGTACCTTTTTCCCGATTATATAACACAAAATAAATTCAGCCAATAGCAATTACAGATTTTTCATAGTTACGATGTATATCAGTGAGTATCCCCTTGACGACGGGGTATATTCATTTCGGTGTTTCGGCTGGCTCCAACAATGAACTTTGCCATAGGATCGATTCTTTTATTGTTGTTAATAAATGTAAGAAAAAAAGTTCCGTCAAAATTTCGCATTTTTTCGTTATATAATCGTAATGAATACCACTCGAGCATTGAAAATAATCTGATTAAACTATCCTCGTCATTCGACGTATTCCGCGAAATATTTAATCGATATTTTCTGTGCTCTTGTGATATTATAACTGAAAATTCATTTTTGCATAACCCTCTCCTTACGCACAGTCGTGTGTAAAATGAGGCGATCGCACAGTTTTATATTCCTGTTACGATGGTGACCGACTCTGTAGCATGGTGTATTAAATAGGACAGGAGGGGACAGGTTAAACTTGAAGGCGTCGCCATCGAATGTACTAGAAAATCATTAAATTATCTATCACTATTCGTAATTCAACAACCAATACTCAACGTACTGATTTGATGAGGGACTTGACTTGACTTGACTTGACTTGACCTAACTGACCTGATCTGACCTGAGGGCTTAAGAAACTTATTCTGAGAATCGGATTAATCTAAAAACTGAGAATTTGGGAATCCTGCGAATTTGGGGAATCTGAGTGATATGGAAACCCGAGAAACAAACAAAGGCGTCGACGTAGACCCGATAGCTGTAGCGGCGTCGGGCGTCGTCAATTACTAGAATGTGCTGGATTTATACTACATTGTACTAGAGTATGACATCATCCTTTGGAATATCCGGTACACATCGAGAGTGCCATGTAACATCCGGAGCGTCTAGGTTTAGGCTGGTATATTTATTGGAGGACGTTCCAGCGGGAGTCAGTCTTATCATCGAAGAACAGTGGGTCGAACAGTTGCTTTTATCTATCCGGAGTGCCGCGTGATGTGTAAATAAATAATACGAGACGTGCCGGTGAAGTAGTAAATTGTAAATAGTATAAATAATGTCTATAAGAAGAGTAAATAAGTTGTACATACTGGAACCCAGAAACGCTACAATATATCACTATTCGTAATTCAACAACGCATACTCAACTTTGTTCAACCTGCAAGAAATGAACCTCTATAAACATCAAATACTAATCACAATGAACTCTTGTTACGTAATATAGTATTTTGATGTTCTTTCATATCATTTTCATACATTTTTCCCAGTCGGTAAACATTCACAACATATCTTAAAAAAAATGTGTTGACGATGCAGTCATATTATCCAGCACAAATTTAAAATATTTCTTTTTCCTAAAAAATGTTTACCCTGAAATATTTCCGTTCTATAAAAATCACACTGCAATACTGGCCAATAAAAAAAAGTTTTATTGTCAACGTCGCATTTTTCAATCAACAAGGAGGTTTGGAATGTTGTGTGGGACTTAACAAATAAACCAAAAAGTCATTCAGATTTTAATTAATCACAGTGGCGTTTTGTAAAGGATCAAATATTGGTTGGCAAATGAATTCAATAATTTTTTTGTTAATGCTCCTAAAAATTCAGAGTTTTAGGCAAGTTAAACGAGGACAAACACTGAAGCACGGTGGAATGAAGTAAATAGATTAATAGTAAGATTGACACTTCACCATCAGGAGAAAATCGAAGATAAGGTGTTATTTATAATAATTGTGTTTTTCATAATTATGATAAAAAGGAATAATGTTTAATGTAAATATTTAAGACTTCTTTTTTTGTTACACGTATGTATTTATAGTTAATATAGAATTAATTAAAATTGACATTTCATTTTGACATAAAGAAAATTTCACTAAGAGAAAACCACTAGTGGTTTTTTCAGTTATAATATAATAAGAGTTGAGATTTCGTCGGAAAAATTTACCGATTGTTATGAGAGTTCGCCTAGCAATTTTGCGAATGACATTGTCATAAAAATCACGAAACGCAGTTGAGTGATTTTTAATCAATGTCATGAGCAAAATTGTGGAACTCGAGTCCACAATTGGTAAATTTTTCCAGCGAAATCTCAACTCGAATTATATTCCTCAGACTATTTCACGAAACCGCCCAAATTATTGATAATGTGGTGGAAGGTGACAGGTAATTAGGTAATTGAGGTATTTGGCATGCAGTATGCTGCCATAGTGACTGCAGCAATTGTTATTTTTTCGCTGAAAAATGAGGTACGTTGTGTAATAGCGACTGTTCATTGGTCCGTAACCCCCGATAAAATTTTGACAAGTTGATTTTTTCAATTTAAATTTTGATTCCATTGTTGAATGATCACATATGATTGGTTAAAATATATATGAGTGAAATAGTCAAGAATAAAACAGGCACCTTCATTGTAAAAATTTAAAAAAATATATCTATAAGCGTACAGGTAACGAGTGAGCAACAAAATTCGTGATCGCAGTTGGCTAAACGTATATCGGTTCTTTTACTTTACTGTTTCCATTAATCGTCAATTCACATTACTCGATGACTTTTTACACAAATGTATCGATCAAGAATCGACTCAAAATTTTGGATTCAGAGGCTGCTACGATCACGAATTTTGTTGCTCACTCGTTACATATCTGTTACTCGAGTAGGCCATTTGAGGATATGATTAAGATTAAAACTGTACAAAGCAGTACATAATAGATTAAAGGAATTGTTTTTATAAGCATCCAAATTAAAATCTCCACAAACGATTAATGTGATTAATTTTCATTGGATACGTTAACTTATCAAAGCTAGATGCATTAAAATGTCAAAAGCTATTGATCACAGCTTTACAATAATTATTAAACTTTCCCGTCTATTGCGGAAATTTATTGTCGAAATTAGTTGTTCTTATTCAACAATCTTCCATAAATCCAGTTCGATTCTTTTTTCGTCAAGGCGCAGCGCCGTCCCAAACTTAATCGCCCGAAACTTTCCATCTGACCAAACACGAATTTTATTGTTTACAAGCCCAACAGAAATGAATAAAAATGTGGTCCGCCTCCGTCTCACTATGAGTGATGATTGCAGGGGTAATTGTGTGGTTTAAATTTTCAAAATAATGCTGATATTGCTACCGATGATTAATTGTTTGTGGAGCCTGTGAAAATTGTCGGGCCTAAACAGAAGAGCAGTGTGCATTAAAACATTGAAAAGTTTTCGAGTGAAGGACGAAAAGGGTAATAAGAGAAAGCTCGTTAATCTTCATTTTCTTAGAAGCCATGTGAACATCGTCATCCGGCTTTGAAACTACAATTTGTTAATTTCATCAGGAGGTAAATTAATTGTTTGATCAAATTACCAGACTCCACCAAAGAGTAACGCCTCCTGTTGCCTATTGTTAAAATGTGGTGCTTATTTAGTTTTCGTGATAAAATAACATTCAGTGATTAATTGCTTCTTTTATCATAGAGCATTCAACATCTTCTTAAAAAACGTAATCATTTTTTGTCGGATACTCCATATTATGTAGCCTCGTCCAAGAATAAGAGCAGCGAAACTGACGAAAGAGAGCAAAATATCTACCGTCGAGGTTGATTGAGCTAACGAGGTTGCAGGTGTTCCAAGTTTCAGAATAAAACTTCCTACTCGAAGAAGATAATCAATTTTAATCTATCAACGCGAAAAGTTTAAAAATTCAATTTTCATAATTCATTTGCGACGACTAGGTCAGTGCTCGAACACTTCAATACTTTGCGCAAATAATCCTCGAGGTGGATTTACGGCCATTACGTATGGTCGGGATAAAACTCGATAAACTTAATGGATACATACACAAAAGTGCTCTATCGATGTCGCCGGGGCAAATACGCGACATAAATTCTGAAGACTCTCGAACGTTCAAATGGGAGTTGTTTTTATGAAATCGATTAGACATAGATTTTGAAATTGGTTGTACGATCCACTCTGCTAAAAATGAAAGGTTGAGGATGTACACTCGAAAATACAATAGCAACGGAATTGGATAAGTCCCACCGGACATGGAAGTTAGCGTAGCGATTTCACGACAAATCTTTTGTGCTTTTTTGATTAGTTCTCTTGTTTTTATTACCTAAATTATTTAATTAAACTTATTTTTTATCATCATCTCAACGATCATTGTTACTCCAGATTAGTTAAATTTACTATGACTTCTACATGATTACATGATTACGTACCTAATAAAGAATAACGACTCTCGGACAAATGTGTTGTAATTTAGCACCACATGCGCTTCATTATAATGTTTATATCGAGCTTGTATGAATAATAACTATAATAATGTGTTAAACTAAATGTGTGAAATGCACAGAAGAATTATTTAGAAATGTACGTGCTGTGGTGCACCACGGATTCAGCTTCAGTTTTACGTTAAATTTAACTCTGCTTTAATTTTCCAGTCACACGAATGTGGCTTAATAACAAAACTTTTAAAAAAGGAGGTAGGCGGTCTCATTCACATAGCCGTAAGTATTTACATGATAACACCTATAGTTGATGAAAGAAAAGAAAATTATACATTTTCTTCATGGTTTTAAAGTAAGTAGAACCCTGACCGTTTGGCTGAGAGCAGTATCCAGATGTGATTTAGGTGGCTGAAATGTCATTAAAATATTTTCTAGAGACTTATTTATAGGCACATTATAGATAATAACGAATTTCGCTGCGTGTATTCTTTCTTCGTTCTTTCATCACTGTATTAATCATTTCTAGGATTATTTAAAGAATAAAATCATCAGTATGATTTTCTCCAAACTTATAATATTTAACAAATTTGATTTTTAGTCTTAAAAAAATGGATGAGTTATTAGAAAGTCACTATATGTGTTTATTAGTTATGATTTTTCCATATCGTGACGCTCAATTTTTTAAAAGATGGGCGAATGAAATGTAAGACGTCTTCACGTCAATATTTGGTTAAACCTTTGATCTTATAATAACGAGTTTCCACAGTTTTCTCTATTTTCTTCTTATCGAATGACTATACTTTTAATAGAATATCGGAGAGAACTTCAATATAATTTTATTAACTTCTCGAATAAAGAAGAGTTGCAAACAAAAAATAACCTCTCTTTGTAGCCAAGGGGGTGATGCAATCGTTGGTTACAGTAAGGCTGTACAGACGACCAAACTGCCAGCTTCTGGAAGTTGGGTGGAAAAGTTTATCAATAGTTTCAACGACATTTGAGTTTGCCGGGCTTCAGAAAATGCAGTGAAATGTTTATAAGAATTTTTCAACTTGCTTTAAAACGTGTTATTAGCGAGAACAATCGAAAAGTGAACAAAAGTAAATTGAAAATTTTTAAAGGGAATCCTGAGAAATTAATTTTTAATTAAACTTTTCGCTATATAGTTCCAAATTAACCAAGGAAAAGAAAATTGAACTACATACTAAGAAATCGTTAAGTTCTTTTCAAGCTGTGTTGCAGACTTTTTATCTATTTACAAATATCCATTTACAACAAAAGTTGAGGCGACACCGATTTCAAAATATCCGAAATGAAACAAAGTTTAGCGCATTTAGCACCAGAAGAGTATAGAGAAGATATACCAGTTGGCTTGCAATTTTGCTGCAATAAACTTGGCAGAGGGAGACGTGTTCAAAAAAGAAATTGATAATTCGGAATCTAGGTGGGTACAAATATGTGACATAATTCAATTTTCGGTAATACACATACATGAAGTAAAAGGAGAATGCGTTTGGCAACAATAAGTGGCTTAGGTGAAATCAGTACAAAATATATAAAATCTGCAGGTGAATATAATTAGTAATATTGTAGGGATTCTTGAATTCCATTCGCTTTCTGATGTATATATTTGTAAGTGATTCAAAGCGCTTAAAATAGCATTTTAATTACTAGAGCGTACGATATCTAAGCTATATCACTAGCACGTGCTTGTAGGTATATCTATTTAGTAATAAGTCGATTCTAAGAGTATCTTTATAGCGGCAACACACGCACGTCCGTTCGCTTTGTGGCATGAAAAAATATTCCGTACTTTAAGATATGTGCATATCGATTGGATCGTTATTTTACCACATGTTTCTTTTGAAGTGAAACTTCTTATCCCACGGTGTAAGATTTTTATACGGGGTAAGCGCGCCGCAACCCGACACGAACCTGACACGAAAGTACAATATATATTTGGGAGGAATATTTTAGACCGGGAGGGGACCACAAGCTTAATATAGCAACACCACACATGTCCGCTCAAATAAGGGCCCCCTTGGTACAGAGAGGCCTCCTTGGGACAGGGCACCGACAATAACAGAGAAATCCGGCAACTAAAATTTGTCGTACCGAGCATTAAAAATGAAAATCGATTCTTAAATAGTAAACTCCTTCTGTCGTGCGTGGACTCCACACAATTTTTTTTTATAATGGAATATTTGAAAAAATAGTGAGACTTTTATAACATGTTCACAAAAGTAAATTACACCGTCGGATTGCATAAATCCATTAATTAAAACCCGGCACTTTCATCAGCGCCGATCGTTTACCAATAAATGCGAACATCCTTATTGCAGTTTAATAGTTGTTCGCCACCGACTTACGAAATTCAATTTTCCGGACAATTATTTGCTAAAGTAAGCGAAGTGGAACGTCCAACTACCTTAACTTTGTAATTTCAAAAATTGCCAGCTTTGAACTTTCTTCGTAATTACATCGTCGTTAAACTTCTCATATTTTTCTCTCTGAAAAAAAGCCTTGATTAAAGTCGTCAGATCAACATATTTTCCGAGTCCCGCGACAAAACAATTATCTACTTACTGTTTATATCCCCATCTTAACTGGAAACGTTATTTAAAACTAAAAAACCTCGAGGAGACTTTTGTTCTTCGAGATAAAGGGAGGCACTTTTATCTAACAGACACGAAGTAAATTGTTTTCTCTTACAGAAAAACGTCTTTTGAAGTAAGTGAAGCGGAAGTGACGTAAGCAGTCTTGTAACATAAGTTCTGACTGGGATTTTTCACTCTGGGACGTGAATGTGCATAATTGAAGTGAATTTTATAGTTTGTAACATGAAAAATGGAAATTTATACGTTGGTGTTGTAAAATCGATGAAGAAAACGAGCCGATGAAGTTACAAATTTCCGCTTATCTATGCACTGGTAACGCGCTGATTTACGTATTATATTTCCTCCGAGCTGCGTGAGTCAGAATTTTAAACACGAAAATGGATTTTTACTGCTAGATGTTAATGACCTATAGTGTCGCTACGAAAAAGAGAGAAAAATCCTCACAAAGACATATTTATTACATTAGTAATGTTATTTTCGTATATTTCATTTCAAAGTAACTCAATTATTGTTATTAAAAGATGTGGCAAAATAATGAATGCTCTTCCACTTAGGGAGGGGTATAATTACGTCCATTAAGGCGAAACGCTCAGTCGCCTCAACTTTGGAACCGAATTACGGCTTTCATTGTTAGGCTATCTTAACGTATTGGGCATCAAAATTAGTAAAAAAAAACCTTCAGCACGGCAAAACGTTGTTTGTTCAGAAAAAAAAAAAATTATTGCCAAAAAAATTTTCTTTTTAACAAACGTGTTGGTGCTTGATTTTTACTGATCTCTGTATTCGGTACATGCAAGGTGTTTTTATAAATATTGAAAAATAAATTTGCAAATTGTCCCCAAAGTTCGCTAGTTTCAAGCAATGTTGGCGTGGTTCAAGGTAACACAGGCCCCGCCCCTCAGCGGCAGGCAGACGTATCGACGGCTGACCGTATTATATTTCGTGTGTGTCGCAGCTCGTTCTTAAAAAGATAACAAAAAAGTAAAGTAAGCAAAAACGGGCCAGTCGCCTTAATAAGAGTACACATACTCTATAACCAATTGAGACAATCAAGCCTACATTTATCTACTACAAACTGAACTTTACGTAAAATTATTATCAGAGACAGAAAGCTGCAGTTTTTATTTTACATTAGTAATATTTTTAAATTACGTCCATCAGTTACCAACACTCCCATCAAATATGCCAAGTTCTCTAAAAAAAGTCCAAAAAGTTTTCTTACCGTGTGTCTCAAGTGTTTTCCTTCCGTTTTTGCGAGACCCTCCTCATACATTGTAGTCCTGAATACTCAAACTAAATTTTTCCCAATGCTTACAACGCTTTTTATTGCATAGCTTCCACAAGTTTAAATTCCGGAAAAGCGTTGCGAGGTGTGCCAAACTTTATGTTGATGGATTAAATGACAAAAATTGATTGATAGCGTAAGTTGGATGTTATTACCAAAAAAACGCGTTGAGAAAATAATGTTTTGGGTAGAAAATTACGGAAAGCCACATAAAACGGCTACAAAAATTTTAGGTGCTTGTAAAAATAGCGAAATATTTTTATGATAGCAATAAATCTCGTCACAGTTGATTGTGTGTTTGTAAAGTTAATGGACCATTTATTTAAGCCCAGGAAGAATTATAAAGTCGGAAAAATCGTCATCAGGTCAAATCCTGGGCGAGCTTCATACTTTTTTGCAGATTATGAATGTACCAACCCCATTTTAATACAGATACATATTTCAGCAGGGGACTTGATGAGACTGAATTACTTCAGAAATAACAGTTTTGTGCGAAACTTCAGCCCAAAAGTGGGAACTATAAAAGATGTAGGATAAATACTTCCTAAATGGAAAATCGATATAGATTAGGCACTTAACCGCACACAATAGTTTGGTGTCTGAACTGAATAAACTTGGCAAAGAGTGTGGAAATTATCTGACGATAGTGGCTCAGAAATGGACTTTTTCGGTCGTATGTAAATTTTGTTACAGAGTTTATGAAATCATCGAAATAGTTTCAACTCACAGTTAGTAAGATCTAAAGAAGTCTATTTCAATGAAACAGTAAACGAACATAAATTATTAATTAAATTAACTCGAAGAGGAGTTCCAGCTCTGGTTGACATTTATGCTTCTTACAAACTTGACGAAGACCAACAAACCCAGACTGACTAATTATATTCAACTTTTCTGAAAGAACAAAAGTAATATAGTTAAAATTATATAACGACTCTAATATAAGGGGTTAAGCAGTGAATGAGATATATCGGTCTCATAATTTGTAGGATGCTCACACAAAGGTGCCGGTTTAAAAGACCTGTTTACAGCGCTCACTTTTTTTTTACCATGAACACAGAACATTAAATGACAAAACTCGTCCGAAATTGTCTTTATAGCAGGAGCAGAAGCAAACTACCCTTAATAAATTTACTTATTTTAATCTAAAATGTTCTTTTCAGGTCCTGTTGGGCGGCGGTCGCAGGCACTGGTTGCCCAAAGTTGCCCACGATCCAGAACAAACCAAAGAAGAAGGCCGGCGCCTCGACGGACGTAATCTCATTGATGACTGGGCCCGAGATAAGAAAAAACGCGGACTCAAAGCCGAATACGTCTGGAATAAAGGACAGCTTGATAAAATTAACCCCAATCAAGTAGACTACTTGCTGGGTGAGTTGGAAGGTCTTTTCGGGTTGTGTCATCTCTTGATGAGGTAAAGGAATGAACCGACGGGGTGACCTATTGTTGCCACATACGGTGGTGTACGGTGAAAAATTATCCAGCCGAAAGCATAAGACATTTTATTTTATACAGCCGTTCTTCTTTGATATATTTTTAGAGGAGCAATAAATCATTATAGCAGATCGTATTATTGAAATAAAAATCACAGTTTTTAGGGAACACGTTTACCTACACAGCCGACTCGTTCAAGGAGTTCTAGGAAGTTGTGCCCCATGCGAAGTTCGAAAAATATCACTTTCATAAGTTGCTGATGCGATTAGAAGTATTGTAGGTATTTCCATGATACCCTGTATAGTGTATGTATATAATCCAAATAATTTAAAAATGTACATACATATTTTTAATTGCAAATTACTATTCAAAATCACAAAAAAAAAATAATAATAAAAATAATGGAGGGGTACTAGCAAAGATTAAAAACCAATTCCGTTCCTATTTAGAAAACTCCATTACTGTACATATTTTCATCATAACTGATTAAAAAGTTTAATCTTGTTGACTAGTTCTTTGCGCCGCGATTTCGCCCAGAGGTTGTTTTAGAAAAAGAGTTGGCAGCGCTGCAACTGCTGACGTACCGTGCGGCTTTTCCAAAGAAGTTTTTATTATTGCCATTATTTCAATCGTACCTGCTTGCAGAAAATACATCCATAGATCCGCTTTTATCGCAATGGTATTTTTAGGAAATATGTGAAGAGTTTCCAGTTTATAGCTCAACTTTGTCGTGTTTACATATTGAGAACTTTATTGCACGTTGTAATAACGTGAAAACACTCGATTTATCAATTTTGGTGAATTTTGCACAAAAGATCTTGTTTACTTGATCCAGCCCAATAACCGATAAATGCAGATGTAGAGACTAATAAATAGAACTGGTGAAAAAATTTGCTTTCTGAATAATTCACTGAGGACGGTAGCGTTTTGTGTGGGCAATAAGCGTCATTAACTAGATGAAAAGTTGAGCGAATTTGTAATTCAACGTTCAATTGACGTTTATATGTACATTGAGTTGTCGTTTTTCAAATACACCAAATCAATCGATGTGTTGAAAGCCGCAATTGTGTTTCACTTTGTTATTAAAAAAGCCCTTGACCAACCCGCAGAAACGAAACGTTCCAAGCCCTATGAAAGCAACTGTAATAAAGTAAACAGTGAACTTTATTTACAAATTAATAAGTTCCATACGGTACAAAATGGCTTTTTGTGTGTATATAGTTATACCACCGCAAACGGTGATATGGATAATTTTTCTCCATCTGAAATATTATCAGATGTTTTGGATTTTAATTAGATAGTTTGTATTACCTGTCCCACGTAAACTAAAAAATTAATAACTGTATATTGCTGATGTATGCATTCATATGCAAATTTCGAATTTACATATTTCCCTGAGGTCAAATGAACAATTCTGATCTGAATGGAGGAATAGAGCCAGATGCTCATAGGGACGACAAGAAACCAGTTATTATTCCTCATTAATCCCTATTAGCAAATATATAGGTCAAATTATTTAATACAGTGACCATAAAAGGAAAAGGTTTCAGACATGACGCGAAGAGCTACAAATCGCTGAAGGCAAGAGATGATGTTTTGTCCGCAGCACATCCAATAACTCTAGCACAATGTATTTTATTTTTATCGTAATTTTTTTATGGTTGCAATAAAGTTCTCAAATAACTGAATTGGAAAATGCAGCAAAATCAAGTTCTCAGTTTTTCGAATCAAGTTGAAAACTGCTGCCAAGTCTGCTGAGAATTTCGCACAAAGAATTAAATTAAGGAACAATGGAAAGCTGCATTAGACGAAATTTACTAGCAAATAAGAATGTAGTATAACATTTTTGATAGAATTTTCCACTTCTAGGTATTTATCAAGTCAGCAGAAGTGACCTGATTTCCTTTAAAGAAGCTGTTGTAATGAAAGCTACATAGAGTCGTCAAAACCCAGCGCGCGTATAAAAGTTTCACTTCATAAAGTATTCATGAGTTTGACACAGTCGTTCATTATATGGATTTTCTTATTGAATTAAATTATTTTAATACAGATTTTAAATAGAAGCAAATTTATTTTTTATTTTGGCACTTTTCTGACTGAGCAACCGGTATTAAATAGATTTGAATATTTCATACACTTTCTTATTGTATTGCTATTCTCTTACTGAGATTCGATCACTTATTTCTTCACACATTTAATATGTACAATCAAAATTGTCAACTATTTCGACTAATTAGTACAAATAAAAATTTTGTGCTTTCCACACAATTATGATTATACATCCACTCTTTCTGACACATTGTGCTAATCTAGGGTCAAAATGTAACAGTGTCGTATAGATTTAAACTGTAGGATAAAGGTAATGTTACAATTAAGATCAAGATTATTAGAGCATTGTGTTTAAGATTTGAAAGGGTAAGGTAACCCGTTTCGACTCAGCATCAGTAGTTATGACAAAATTATTTTCCGATAAGAGACACATAAGCTGGCAGGGAAATGTGAACTGTTAAGATTCTTGCCTAATCCTCTCTCTTATCGTAACCCAACAGCAGCACCTACATTAACTGAGTTGTTATGTAGTACATTCTTAAAAAATCATCAACGTAAATTTGTGACGTAAAAATTAATTCGTCGACTTAACACTTGGTCGATTGATTTGTGAAATTTAATAAACTCGGCAGTTTGAAGAGAAAGGATTGAAGCTTTCAAATCAAGTGCTACAAATTCAAAAGTAATTCTGCACTGCAATAAATCACTGTATTTTCATACTTCGTTTCAATAAATATATATTCCGAACTCACTTTAAATTGTAGGACCAAGAACCAAAAAGCCAAAAAGAAAATTTGACCAAAAACCTATACCCATACTTAGTTTTGAACGTATTGTAAGTTAAGCTAATTAAAACTGAATAAAGGTTTTTTTTCCTTTCCACCATGAAACCCAAATTTAGTTGTACAGTGTTTTTCTTTCGGTTTTCCTCTTTTGTGAATTGTATTTCACTATTTCTCAAAACTATTTCTTACTAGCAGAATGCCCGGCGTTACCCGGTTTACGTCATTTAGTTTTGGGTAATTTTATTATATAGCTGACCCGACAGACGCTGTCCTGTCCAAATTTCAATAAATTTGTTTTTGGACAAACTACCATCGGGTTGCCCTTGGAAGCCTCCTTGGGACAGGAGGGCGTAGCGCCCATTGGAGGCTCTCTTGGGGCAGGGGGGCGTAGCCACTATCGGGGACATTTCTGGGATGTGGAGGGCGTAACTGTCATCGGGCCGGCCCCCCTTGGGACAGGGGGGCGTAGGTTCCATCTGAACCGCCGGTGTCGGCGCCGTAATACCTACTAATCTCATTCATCCGCATTCATTTATGATACACTATGCAAAAAATCATGTCGATCCCTTGTTCTGTGAAAAACAAAAACAAATCTATCCCACAGAAAGCGTATTTTTTTTCGAGATAAAAGTAGCCTATGTGCTATTCCAGACCATACTCTATGTCTATGACAAATTTCATCCAGATCCGTTCAGCCGTTCTGGCGTGATTGAGGAACATACATCCATCCATCCAAACTTTCGCATTTATAATAGTAGTAAGATTTACATCACGTTGACATTAACAAAATTCCCTTTATTTCTGAAAATTTAAATAAACAAGAACACACGGTTGAAGACACAATTTATCAAAGAAACAAGGAGATAACAACAATACTAACTATACTAATACAATTATGTAACACAATACTTATGAATAAAGAATTTTGAATTAGTTAATTAATTAATTAATTGGAGTAAATTTTTTGAGGCGATGCCCAGCTCTTCTCTTAAGTCACTTCGTTGGTTAATTTGTACGCCCGGTAAATTTTTCTTACAGTGTCTGGCAATACGTTAAATTGCCGTCCTATTTGGACTGACGAAATACCATCAATCGTTGTTCTGATAATAAGAGTACGTACCACGATTTTGGTATTTTGTCGTCTTTCAGCATTCATTACGATTTAATAATAATGTGAAATTGATTTGACAAATAAGAAAAAGCTTTTGCCAAAAAAGGAAATTGTTTGACAAACACAACACTGTTTCATAGCGATAGGAAATAGTTTTGAGAAATAGTGAAATAAAATTGACAAGAGAGGAAAACCAAAAGAAACACTGTAATGTGATATCAGCACCTTTCAATACGTATTAATTTGGCATGATCTGAACTCTTTTTTTTGCTGATCGTTCGATCCACATTCTTACCACATTACTTTCAGATTTTAACTTGTCAACAGCTCGACAAAGTAACTACAAGTACAGTGGTTTTGCACTTGATGTTAACAAAACTGCAATATTAAATGTGATTTAGTTAAGTATAATATCAATATGTACTTTAGCAAAGAATATCCAAAACGCTTCAGTTTCTTATTAAAGTGTTTCGAAGTTCAGATTTACTCAAACAAATCTCCACCAACACTTTATGTTTTCCAACACTAATTAACTGAGATGAGTTACGCTTTAGCCTCTTTAATTTGTTTAACATATAAACACTTAAAAGCAACTCAAAACGCTTGCAAAGGAATTAACTAGTTACAATTATTAGCAATAAGTATATTTAATTATAAAGTGGGCCAAAATATCTGTACCATATCTTGTCACTTTGTAACCATTGCTGAGAACAAACACTTCAAGCTAGTAATTTGTTTATCTGATAAAAAAACTATAAAAACTTTTTGCAACAATTTTATTTTTCGTGCCGTAACACAAAATGATTTCGCTAAAGATGCAATTAAACCACCCCTTCGTGAACTTGAAGCTAAGGAACTCAAGCTCTGAGGATTATTATTGAAATCTCTTCTTGAAGACGCAAGAAGCATTTGAGAAATTTGTTAAGAAAATACCGGCGAAAATTCTCCGTTCTAATACCCATTCCAGAACAAACAAACCCTTGAGATACGTATGGAGCGTCACGCGTTCCTGGAGGATCCTTTTAAATTTTGTAAATAAGTTCTGATGTTAAAACAACTTCGCTACCGGCGATGTACTAATGGGATTATCCAAAACTCGCAAATACTAATTTCCGAACAATTTCAGGACTGTTCGCTTACTCTCATATGGATTTCGAAGCCGACAGGGATGCCGGCCCATCTGGAGATCCCTCCTTAGCCGACATGACCCGTTCGGCCCTCTCGATTCTTCTCAAGAATCCCAAAGGATTCTTCTTGTTCGTGGAAGGTAAGTTTTCTAGTTTGCATAGTTATTCTTGTGTTTCGCCGAATAACAGACTGGCATTAAGCTTGCACTAACAATGCATGCATGTATTTCCGAAAACAGGATTGCATCTCGTCCATCAAAAATTAATAGGTTAGCAAAAAAAATGGCAAACTTCCATTTTTCCTGGTTGTAAAATTTGATTACTGATTTCTAGGGTAAATTGTAATAGCTAAAAGGATGAACGTTAAATCACATTTGTTACAATTAATTTAACAAAAAGAGAATATCGTATTTTTGTTGTGTTTTAGCTGTGAACACTGATATAATGTCTACCGGGTGCACAAAACAAAATGAACACTATTTATATTGTTGTACCTTTCTGTATTAGACGAAGAGTTGAGAAGAGCTAAATACATTTTTTCACTAATATTTATATTTATAAACTCTCAACTTGTAGAACTACAAAATTGTGAAAATAAGATCCCCTCGAGTGGATTACCTATTAAGGTTAACTAGTCTTGATCCTTAAAAAGAATTCTGCCTACAGTAGACATCTTAGATCTTTTTATGTAAATTAAATGCCTATCTTTAAATACAACAAGATCTTGGTCTTGTTGTTGCAAATTCCTGGAATGTTCCGGATATCTGCCTGTTATTACGAAGTCAGGTAGACTTTGAAGCTTTAGTAAAAACTTTACTGTATTGCCAATTAACTTGCACTGTAATAGATGCTTATGAAAACTTAAATTTCTCATTATCGTCCCTCACTTCCTTGTCTTCGTGTCCCCGTTTCAACGTTTTGCTTTTCCGTTAATAAAACTAAAAAAACAATTGGGGCGTAAAATTTAAACCAAACTACGCTGCAAAGTAAATTATTCCGTTGTGTCTACATGTGCAATTGCATTTTAAACAACAACGGCTCACAGTTTATCCAATTATACTCTTTTGAATTTTACCGAAAAGTACAGGAATTACGGTTTACAATAGTCCTTTAATATAGTATTGTAGAAATATCTTCATTTAACGTCAAAGATCCAATTTGTTTCTATTGTCCCGGGTCTCCCCCTTTGCTTTTTCACGTCGTTCTCCTTTTAGAAGAAATTCAATTTCGATTGTGCAGATGCATTACAAATTTCCTATTGATGGGAACAAAATGAAATTTTCACACAGTATGAAAGTAATTTGTTTTATTACTTCTTTGACGCAAATTGTCTAGGAGTACAAAAAGACCTGCACTAATTAGAAGAATTAGAATAGATGAGAGTAGAGTGAGATGCACATCTAATGAGGGCAATTCTAGTTGTTAATAAGTTAGCGGGTTTATTAAAATTTGTACCTGAGATTGGAAGCGCTGAGGGGCATGGAGGCCAGAGACCGTGTAATGAGACTTAAAATCGATTTTAATCATATGAAAAAAAGCCACTAATTATGTTAATGATTTTAACAGGAATATTTTTTGGTAATAGTAATTTATTATGTAAGACAATTAAATTGAATTTTATCTTTGAGAGTGCAGTTAACCTCGAGGCGTAGCCAGCAATTTTTTCGTCGTATATAATATAAAATTTTATTCGATCTTCCCTGTTTTTAGTGCCATATGGATTTAATTCCTTGACGTGAACAAATTTTCAACTGTCAAACAAAATGTCAAAAAACGTTAGACACTAATACAACAATGGATGTTGGCATAGAAGTATTTTTTTATTGTCTAAACGATAAAATTGCATTTTAACATGCAGTAAAGAGTAAATAAAATGCAATTTTGACATTAAATATTAAATAAATAATAATTTATAAAATATTATTATTTATATTATTTTTTTTAGTACAAGAAATTTTTGGCAATTTTCAAGAAGTACATTATTGCAAATCTCATTCTTATACTGACAAACTTTCTGGAATGTTCCATTAAATTAAATATTACTCGTATGAAAGCTTTTATCTAAACACAGGGTGATTATAAATGATTTTCAATCAAGTTAACTATGAAGCTGCATATGGTCGTTAAAAATAGGACATATTTTACAAAGCCAACTTGATGGAAAATTATTTATAATCACTCTGTAGAATAGACCATTCCTTGTACCACTAATTTGCATTAAAAATTTTAAATATATCTAAGTCGAACTCCACAAACTTTAATCAGCGTAAAATTATAAATGGTACATGTTTCGGCAGAACACTTCTGCCATCATCAGCCCTTAAAGAATATAAAAAATTATGATGATGGCAGAAGTGTTCTGCCGAAACATGTACCATTTATAATTTTACGCTGATTAAAGTTTGTGGAGTTCGACTTAGATATATTTAAATTTTTTAATTTAAATTTACTCCACTTGGATTAAAGAACATTCTTCTTGTCCACTAATTTGCATTAGAAAATTTTAGATGGTAAGCTTTGCAGCATTTCACGATGGTATAGACAGGTATAATGTAATCCTTCCCTCTAGTTTCAGAAAAGCTATGATGTAAATTATATAATATTATTTTTATATATATAGATTTTATTTTTCTACTTGGACGGTAACGGTATTAAGGTTAAAAGTGGTTCTAAGCAGTCCAAATTGGATGCAGATATATGCAAAAGTGGTCTAGAGTACACCATAACGTTTTAGAAACATTAATTTTTAATTAAAATGTATAAACTACCAAACTACCAAAGAAGTACAATCATAGAACTTACTAATACTATAATTCAGTTTTATTTACAGCAGTAAGATTTTCACTTATCATACGATAAGTAGTCAAAGTTATTGCGAATTGCTTAAAATGCGACGAGTGTTTGCACGAACCATCTTAGAAATTGTCGACTCAACTTTGACTACGAATCGTATTCGGAGGACTATTTAGTGGACCAAACCATCTTTTTTTAAAACTACTAGTCCGATTGTCGCCACAATTGATTTTGATTGGCAAAAATTTTGAAATTCAACGGCTGTCGCAGTTTGACAGGTTAACTGAATAGTCACTGTATAATAATGTCTCTCATGTAAAAATGACTTGGGTGTAGATTTATATCGGTCGGTTTGATTGCGGATATTAGTTTTTTTGATGAAAATTTAAAAAATTATTTAAAAAAGTGTTATTTGAAAACCTCAGAACCTGAAAATGGAGGAAATAAAAATCTGAAAATGTGAGAACTCAAGAATCTCTTCCTGTTTGTGTCAAGTTCCATATCAGGCGTAGAGACGAGCGACCAAAAACTGCAAGCATTTTCTAAAGGGTGATTTTTTGCTGTTACGTCACATTGGTGGATTAGAGAAATAGCCTGCCGTCACTCAGTCATCTGGATTCCTTAGCGTTTAATAATAATAATAATAGTGTCTTTATTAACGCAGTTAAATGCTTTTACAGTAAGTATGTACATGATTGACCCAACACAAAAAAAAAAACGATTAAGTTACGAACAATCTAATATTTGTGTTAGGTAGCTTTTAAAGGACCCAAACGACTTGGAATTAAAAAAATCTAATTGTTCGTAGTAGCGATTACAACAAAACTTCTTCCGGATGGGATATTGAGGTACATAAAAGTTTTAAGAAATTAAAAATGTCAGAGGATGTTTATAAATAAAACAAATTGCGAAAATGATCTTCTTGTTTCTAGTTTGGACAAGCTTAGGTATTCTAAACTGACAATGAGAACGTAACTATGTGATACAGATTCAGGTAATCTTTAAGTATTAACATTACGAAATTCCTTCCCATACTTTTTAATACACACTAGCACATTGTTCGCTTTGAAAAAAAAAAAATTCATAGTGATTATTACAGTTTAGTAATTTGGAGTCTAAATATATGACTAAATCTTTAACCAGAGATATTATTTGAACTTCTATACCATTCAAGTTATACTTTGGCAAAGTAGGTACAAGTTTTTTTGAAAAATTGATAGCATTTAAGGACATGTCATTATTTTTACACCAAATCGTTTTGAAGTTGAACAACATCACTATGCACTTGAAAATTATTAGGTCGTCGGCAAATGGGTAATTCATTTTTGAAGTTAACACCAATATCACTGACAACTAAACCAATGAGGAGAGGACCAAACAGAACATTGACTGTATCCGAATAACAATAAAAAACTTTACCTGTTGCGTTCTATCAGAGAGATAGCTCTTAAACCACATTATAAGGGAATCAATGATACCGTAAGCAGAAAGTTTGTACACCAAAATACTGTGATTTACCTTGTCAAAAGCTTTGCTAAAATCGGCATACAGTGAATGGACCTCAAAGCCACTACACACTACTAAAATAGTAATTTGTGTACCTAGGCCGTAAAAGTTAGCTTTTTTGGACGCATCTGCTGTTTGTAGCCTAGGCGTGAGCCGATCAGATTTGACAATGTATGATTTATTTGGACATTTGTTTTGTTAACTGGATTCTCCTACCAACTGTGCTGGAGGGTCCTGAAGTATTTCAGTTGTAGATTTCGAAGACGATTCGCCTGCAGGAGGAAAAACTGATTGTAAAATTGTATTGGGAACCTCCATTTTATTGGTCGGAAATTCATCAATATAGCTTTCGGCCACGGTGGTGGATTTTTACCCCCCGTGGCGTTTAAGTGTGGTTATGTCTCCGCCTGCGTCAACTAATATTGTTACTAATTACCGGCGGAAGCAATGGCCAATATATTATTATAATTTCGGAGTTGCCACGTGTAAATAGGTGGCGAGTTTTTTTTTTTTAACGAAACCAAATTTATTAACACGTACTGGTTGTTTGGTGCACTTACGTTTTTGGTAATTTAAAATTAACATCGGATGGTCTATTTCTGGAAGTATTCATAGAACTTGCCAGTAATAGTAAATGAACGCGTCTGTTTTGTTTTGGTGTCTCGTATATGAAGAGTACAGGGGAAGAACAAGGAATGTCATTTTTTATGAATTTCAACTTAGGGCGCCATCTGATACCAAAAACTGAGGACTATCGATTCCTGCGTGTATTCAGGCAAAAAAAATGGAAGGTCAATCCCTATTAATGGTTTAAATATATGGATCCAGGGAAATAACGAGGAATGTCCGCGCGTTACCGAACAAAAACAAGGAATGTCAACGATATTAAACGTGTTGCTGTTAGTGGTAAATAGCTGTCATTTCGTTTTTGTTTTAATTGTTGATATTATTAATCGCAGATTAACATACGAGTTGATTACAATATTTTTTCGTTGACCGTCCAATTTAACGTTTGATTTTGACTAACAAATCGATCGTTAATGTACCTCATTAATGCACGATTTTACATTAATGCATGATTTTTCATTAACGCACAATTTTGCAATAATTAATTCATAGAAAAAACTTTTCCTTTTACGGGATTCGAACCTGCATCCCGCTGATTTTGAACCGGCGTCTCTGACCTCGCACCCATTTGCGTGTATCATGCATTATTTGCACTTTCCAACACTGCAGGATTTTCTAGCTCTATTTATAAACTTACACAATTTAACAACATTTTCACTATGCTTATTGGCATAAGTGACAATTACATATTTCATTAAATGAAATTTTTGAATCTGATTTTTGTCTCCATATTAAAAAGGTTTCGGTCAACAAAAAAATATTATGATCAACTCGTATGTTAATGGGCGATTAATAATCTCGATAATTAAAGACACTCGCTCCTTTCGATCGCTCGTGCTTTAAACATCGCCTTCATTAACACACTTGTGTATTAAATAACTATTATTATCCACCGCAGGCTTACAAAGGTACTTTTTTTTTATTTCTGTAGTTTGAAAACCTACAACATCTCAAACAGTTTTATAATCCAGAGAGACGCAAATGCTTTTATAGCCTGCTACATGAGTAATTATTAGGAATTCTGTATTCAATAAATAATATATGACATTCCTTGTTTTTGATCTGTTTTTCTTTGCCTCAGTTCATGTACATGTTAAAAAATGGGTTTCCTTTTATTCTAGCGGAAGCTCCAACTACTGCACTGTTAAATACATATAAAACAACATCATGTCCGGAAATGAGACATAGTTGTCAAATAGTTCTTATACAGCAAAAGAATTAAACTTAAAATCCCATTTATCTCAATCCAGGAAAATATGACATTCCTCGTTTTTATATGTCAACAATTAATGCTACCTAAAAGATGAATCAGATAAAATTTAACGAAAACTTTCTTTTAAAGTTACCTTTGTAAACAAATACTTGTGGCCTGGAGCTTTAAGCAAAAACTGATGGATTTGTTCGGAAGCTAGAGTATTGATTGATTTCGATTGATTTCCTCTTTAAAAATGCCTTTAATTTCAAATATTCGGTTATATCCACATTGTGGTACACGATAAGTGAGCTCCGTAGCATAGAACAATGCACCTAATTAGGCCTAATCTTCTCAGAGAGTTCTCCGAAATATGCTATGAGCACATTTTCCGAATAAGAGGACTTAATTTTTTTCCCAGTTCTCCAATCCATGAACTGCTTAAAGATATTTTATACCTCTCTCGAGATTTTTCTGGCAGTAAGTTTAGGGAGGTATTTTGAGCTGCTTCGGTGATATTTGGTGGCGTGCACTCCAAAGGTGAATCACTTTCATTTTCTTCATTCATTGGATTTTAACGCAAATTCGCTTGAAAAACGCCACGAAAGCTAACAAATTGTCAATATTTTAGAACTGTCAAAATTCAAATAAGTCTGCTAAATAGTGAAGTGAAAATTTGAAATCTATAACAAACACGTTTGTTATAATAACAAACAGGTGAATGATATTGTCAATTTTTGTGGATACTTGATTGTACGAAAACTGTCACTTTCTTATCTGGTCGTGGGAAAAATATCCATTTTTTACATTCTGACCATAATCTTCTGAAATCATTATAATTTTAAATTAAAATTTAAATAAACTTAAGTCGAACTCCACAAACTTTAATAAATTACAATGGAACATGTTTCGGCAGAACACTACTGCCATCATCAGCTCTAATTTAACAAGAGATTAATGATACAATTGATGAATTACAGAGAGGTTCTTACCTTAAAGAATATTTCAAATTATGACGTTATTCTTGAATTAAATTTGACGTTTTGAAAAGGTTACATGATTTTTGAAGGATTTCGTAAAAACAACATTTTATAAAATGTAAAAATTAAAAATGGATCAAGGAGAATCTGGTAAGTTTGTTTGAATGGTAAAAATTAAAATAGTGAATTAATAATGGAATTATTGAAGTTATTCTGTTCGTTTAAACAAGATCTGTTTTCTAGTTTCAAGGCTTTCCTTATTTCCAAAGTCTCAAGAAAATCTAATTTTCGACTTTTATTGCATTTATGAATCAATTTGGAATTTGATGGTGAAAAACTATGTTTCGTTATTAATGTATGATTGGCGAAAGACGAAGGTGTTGATGGAGGAGGATCAAAATCTGTGTTGTTGTAGATGTGCCATAAATTTGCAGCTTTTGATTCCTTTTTCCACCGATTATTTTCTATACCACTATCAGATTCATCTTTTCAAACAGAACTTAATAACATTAAACAAATTGCTTCAAATAATGGATATTCTTTAAAAACTATAAATAAATTATACTATAGATACTATAACAAATTCAAATACACACACCACTTGGTTAAAAATCCGTCAGAAACAATTTGCTTTTCAGATTCATTAACATACTTTAGTGTCGTCTCAGAGAAATGTTCTAAAATACTTAAGAAAAACGGTTTTAAAGTTTCATTTAAAACAGATAACAACTTATCCATATTTTTTATTAAAAACAAAGATTCATTAGATTACAAATCGTCATCAGGTGTATACAAATTGAACTGCTCTTCTTGTGAGTTATTCTACATAGATCAGACAGGTCGCAAAATATCAGACCGTATTAAAGAACATTTCAGGCACATCTACAACAACACAGATCTTGATCCTCCTCCATCAACACCTTCTTCTTTCGCCAATCATACATTAATAACGAAACATAGTTTTTCACCATCAAATTCCAAATTGATTCATAAATGCAATAAAGGTCGGAAATTAGATTTTCTTGAGACTTTGGAAATAAGGAAAGCCTTGAAGCTCGAAAACAGATCTTGTTTAAACGAACAGAATAACTTCAATAATCCCATTATTAATTCACTATTTTAATTTTTTACCATTCAAACAAACTTACCAGATTCTCCTTGATCCATTTTTAATTTTTACATTTTATAAAATGTTGTTTTTACGACATCCTTTAAAAATCATGTAACCTTTTCAAAACGTCAAATTTAATTCAAGAATAACGTCATAATTTTAAATATTCTTTAAGGTAAGAACCTCTCTGTAATTCATCAATTGTATCATTAATCTCTTGTTAAATTAGGGCTGATGATGGCAGTAGTGTTCTGCCGAAATATGTTCCCATTGTAATTTATTAAAGTTTGTGGAGTTTGACTTAAATATATTTAAATTTTAATTTAAATTTAGTCCACTTGGATTCATCGACATTCTTCTGGTTTATAATTTTAAATGTTAATGCTTAATTTAAAAAAAAATTTTTAGTCCGAGGAAGGTGAAATTAGTCACCAAAACGTCGCAGTAACAGGAAACCATTTGACTTCCCCGTAAGCCTCTTTAAATTAAAAAAATCGGTAAATCTAAAATGAATGTAATTAATAGATACCCCAAAATAGAAACCGAATGCCTTATTTGCTCTTTCCCTATATTGGGCTAGCATGGTCTAGAAAATTAATTAATTGGGGACAGGGGATCCAGAAAATTCCACATTGCTCTATGGAAGGACGAGAAATTTAAGCGGCTATGCGGCAAGTTATTGACCCTCCAAAAACTGGGAGATTGATTCGACGATTTCACGAGCTCATAAGAAAGTTATCAGACAAATTAAGTTGGACAGTCGAAAGCAACTAGATTGAAACTCAAATAACCTTCTATTCGAATACTGTGACACCATCTAGCAAATAATACTGGGGAATTAGGATCAATATAATATCTCTCTTCTTATAATCGGGTTTTTATTATAATAAGCGATTTATAGATTATCTTGAGGTGTATAACAAAATTTACATCTAGTTAGATGGTGAATTTTGACTTTCAAAATTGTACGTATCGATCATTACGTATCTGTACAATTTTAAGTATTAAGTATTTTTCTTATATTATATAACCGGGCATAATAAAACCTTTAATATTTGCTATCAAAAAGGTACTTTGAAGGCAAAGGATTTAGTAGACTATATGAGCACCTTCCCCTTCAAGCAATGAATTTTATTTTGTTAAAGAATGGAATGATCTATTTGACGTTTTTATTTAAACTCGAATTTCAGTTTGAAGCGTAAAACCCTTTTTAAAAATATTCTTTGATAAGCTTGAACGATCTAAAAATTTTACGACGAGGCGTCATAAAAGGCAAATTTGAATAAATGCACAAGCCTATTAACTAAAAGAACTTTTTACGAGCTGTGACGAAATATATTATGTTAGTCGAAACTAGGTTGTGCTTTACTCGCTTCAATCAATTCACTGACACATATATATTCCTGCACAATTACCTCTGAGTGCACTTGACAGTCTGCGAACTAAACAGATCTTTCTCTTGAGTCAAACTTTTCGAAGCACAAGCAACCGAGTAAGTCACTACAATTTCCAGTCTCTTTGAAACTAGACCATAAACTTGTTAATGACGTGTCCAGTCCGTTCTCGGCTGGTCTATTTATTTAGTAAACTGTAACAATAGTTCATTGTTTACTGTAAGTTATTGTCCGATAGTTGGAGCGGTGATTATTAGTTTGCACAGAAACAGAGTGCGACAATGTTAATCCTTTGTAATAATTACCCATGTCTAATCATGCGTTCAATGCGGAATAAGGGAGAAGTTTTGTAGGAATGTTGGCTTTAAGTAGTGGAGAGGCAACGAATAGGTCGTTGGCAAGTTTTGCGCAAAAACTATGCGGGAAGCTGAAAGTGGGATTTCGGGATTAAGGTTGAGCTTGAAAAATCGGCAAAAATGATACTGAGAATATGTTATATGCGGTATTGAGTTATTTGGAATGGTGTTGTTTTTATTTATGGCAATCTCGAGTTAAAGTGGAAAAATTTTAGTGTGAATTATTGGGTATACGTTCTGTACAAGTTGACGGTGTAGAAATGGTGGAGGCGCCGGGAAAATACTGATTGTCTCCAATCAAAAGCATGTATTAATTCAGTAGGTGATTGAAATCATGCAGATAGTTTCATCAGGAGTAGACGCCAAAATAAACCATCAAAAACTAAATTTGGGAAACTATATTTTTGAGCAATTTTAAGATTTATTTTTCACAATGAGGATCGGGAACAAGACTTCACAATATATTTTATTGACAACATTCGTTTTAATATTGATAATAATTAGTGAGCAACAAAATTCGTGATTGCAGTTGGCTAAACGTGTATCGGTTCTTTTACTTTACTGTTTCCATTAATCGTCAATTCACATTACTCGATGACTTTTTACACAATCGTTTCGATAAAGAATCGACTCAAAATTTTGGATTCAGAGGCTCCTACGATCACGAATTTTGTTGCTCACTCGTTATTACAAGTTACATATACAGATTCTCTGAAAAGATATTTTGCAATAGTAAATCAATAGATAAACGTAGAAAAATGTCTTAATTCCGACAACAAGATGACATTAAGAAGCATTGATCAACATTTACTATTATTTGAGGGGTTTTCTTAAACTTACAATTAGCAACTAATACTCGTTTTTTTTCTCTGGAGCGGAGGTTAAATTACCCACCTTTGAGTACATTAGACACCGACTAAATTTCAGAGACACAACAATTACTGTCTCGTAATGTTTTGCATCCAATTAATTTTTGATAAATTCAATTCAATTGAAGGGGTTTTGGTTCATAAAGTTTGAAAATTTCCTGCTCACATATCGAACAGAGAAATAAAGTGCATGTTGAGGAAATAAGAAGAAAGGTAAAATATAACAGACTATTGCCCTCAGAAAATTTCAACCAATCCAGAGACAACATTACTTAAAATTTATCCCATCAATCAAGTGAGAATATCATCAAATTTTCATGGAGATGTGCGATACCCGGGTATAAGCACATGTGTGCAAATATCCAACAACAAAATTAATAAACAATCCAAAATTGCGTGCACGCCAAATACAATTAAATATTCAAGTATTTGGCGTGCACTTGGGAAATAATAGTTGACTATTCAATTATTGAACTGTAATTTTTCAAATATTAACCAATAAAATAGCAGATATTTACTTTCGTATTCTAACAACCGCAAATTCCAGTATTCGAGTATTTCACTAGTGAAAATATAAATGGGTGGTTGCAGTGAATATTTTAAACGAACTTGATTATTATTTTTATTTAACAAAATTATTATTTTTTTACAAAGTTACCTAACAATTTGAAAAATAAATTGAAAAATGCCTCCTTCTTTGAACGAATGTTCAACATCACAAATTTCACCTTCCCTGGTCAATCCAGTCGTTGTCGTTGTCGACGTAGCAGTTCTCAGTGATGTTCCTTGTCCATTTGCAGATAAGAGTTGAATTAATACTATTGTGACCTGTGATTTTTATTAACTGATGCTCGCCGACACCTGCTTTAGCCAAAATGAGGAAACGCTAGTGGATCTAATCGAATGACTTTTTTAGTTATCAACCCTATTTTTTCTGACGCTGTTTTCACCCATTTTCCAATTTCATTTACTCCCACAGGGGAATTTTTGTACCAATAGTTCTTTCAATTAGAATTCCAAAATGGGTTAGGCGTTAAAAATATTTTCTCGGTTTTGACATTGCTGCCTCTCTTCGACAACAGTTTGTGGTACAGTCTATAATTATCTGATATTTATAAATTAGTTAAAAAGAAGGAACTATGGACTTACTTTACAGGAGAAAGTTCCGCATTTTCATTGGGTATCAACCATTTACTTTTAGTTAAATGTTTTGCACTGCCTTGAGCAGTTTTAGAAGAAAGAGAATTGTATTCTACAGGGCCTGCAGGAAGACCCTCATTGTTAAGTTCTTCCTTGAAGAAGTAAGCTCGACATTGAGTCCCTTCTCCACTTCGCCAAGCTAATTCATAGGAGGCAAAATAAAAATTTCTTTTGACGTCCCTCTGGGCTATCTTAGTTCAAAACAATTTTTGGATAATATTCTTTTTCAGACAGCTGCTGCGCTAGTGGTTCTCTTTTCTTGAAGCGCCTGTAATTTTCATCTAGTAATATCTTTGGCCTCTCTCGATTTTTTGAATATAGCTTCACAAAATGGGTTAATTTCAATATTCCACTCATTGAAATACTATTCTTACACCATTTTCGCAGTACTGTTCCATGTATGCTTAACCACACTCTCCCTCATATTGACAGCTCAAATCTTCAGAATAATATTTAATTCTGTAGGTGTGGTCGATGATGTCAAAACTCTTCAGAATAATATTTAATTCTGTAGGTGTGGTCGATGATGTCAAAGGCTAGCCTTTTTCTTCCAAAAACTGAGAAAACTGACGCCGTATCGACTCTCGTGACTTCTGTGTATTTTCCGGAACGTTTCTTCTAATATCCACATTGATTTCTGCATCAGATGTCTCTTCAAATCTTTTGCACAGACTTTCCAATGCGAATAACACGTAAATAGCAAAATGGCAATAATTACTACCTATAAATTAACTCATGAAACATTGCTTTCAGAAAAAACTTCAAGTAACAAAAATTTATTTACCAAATTTGTAATGCAAGTTTGCGAACTAGCTCTTGAAATATTTTCTTTCAATCATTGATTTGAATAGTCTGTTGAATACAATTCAAAAATTTTACAATATTTTTATTCATGGTCATTATGCTTGTGAATACCATTCTTGCTGCGCACTCATGGTGTTCATAAAGCGAATGACCGTTAATAAATATTGGCCAATTTTTAACTACTCGTATTATAACTGAATATACACAAGCTCTGCACTTTATTGTTCTCTTTAAGCCTTTAAAATCAATAAGTACTTCTGTTTACGATATGTTTATAAAACAGGGACTATTTTTTCTTTGAATTTCCAACTTCCATAATTCTTCCATAATTTTAATGTCTTCTTAAATATTAATTTTAATCAAGCTAAAGATCTCTTTGGTTATGTTATGTTAATGTTGATACAGAGGTAATTTCCAATAATTTTATGATTACAGTGGAGACTCGATTATCTGGACCTCAGTCATACGGATTCGCGATTATCCGGATTGTCAAACGCGAGCGTCTCTTATTGTACGGACATGTATATATTTCAGGCAAATGAACAGCAGAAAATGCAAGAAGATGAAGTGGAATAAAACGCAGATGCAGAAAATGATCATGCGGAAACATTTCAAGTCCTGGAAACAGCTTTCAAATGGTTCAAAAAAACATTAAAAACATACCGTGAGTTCACTACAATTATAACGAATTTGTGATGAAGCAATGAAGAGAAAAAATTGTTTACATCAAATGACAATTACCAAATATTTTAAACAAAATTAAACTACAGTGGCTGTCCTAATATGTGACTTTTCTTATGTATTTCATGATTAAGATTGCAATATTTTAGTAATTTTAAGACAATGTATACGTACGAAAATGTGTCTAATCTCTTAATAAACATCGTTTTTTGTTGATTTTAATAAGTTTAATTCGTTTATAGTTTGACAGTGTCAGAATTTTCAAATTTTCGCTTGTGTAAACACTCTCCTGTCAGGCAATAAGAAAATGTCAGATAAAGGTCACACTATTTTTATGGATTTTAAGCAATTTAAAGACTTTCCGGGGTTGTGTCGAACTATAAAACGTTGTATTACACTGGTTCTGTGTAAATTTGGGTGCTTTCAGGCACTCGGGCTTAAAAAAGCACTCGTTTCACTCGTGCTTTATTAAGCCCTAGTGCCCGAAAGCAACCATTTACACAGGAACTCGTATAATAAATAACTATTTTGAACTCACCGCCTCGAAAGCGACATATTACGATCTTTGTTGACAACCCGAAACACTTGCTAAAAACACGCTAAAAAGCATTGAAAATAAAAAGTGTTTAAAAAAAAACAGTACCTATTAATTAATGAAATTGAACCTATTCTCAACATTTGAAACACGATTTAGTACACCCAAGATTCATATACATATAAAAGGTTAATAATTTGACGATTATAATTTGAAGAAAAATTACATATTTTTTAGGTTATGTCAACTCGAATTAAATCAGTAGCTATTAATTAATGGAATTAAATATATTAGCAACATTTAAAACAACATTTAGTATACGTAAGATTTATTTCAATATGATGGAAAGGTACATAATTTCACTAATACAACAAAGAAAAATAACTTATTTTTTTAGGTTATACTACAATTCAATGTGTTCAATCCTTTGAATATTCAACCAGTGTTCCTGTAAACATTTATAGTGCACTTAATGCAATTGGTAGGGGTGATTCCTTCCTGACCCCCCCCCCCCCCCACAATAATGGGCTCAGACATGGACTTATTAATGGTGTCGAATGTGCACTTTCCAAGTTGCTTTTATGTGTTTATTGGTTGCATTAATTTTTGTGCTACATTAGTTTTACTTCGTAGAGAATCGTCTACGCAACCTTCAGCGACGCTTGATGACAATTAATTGGTCAATTGTTATAGAAGCCATGGCTTGCTTTATTTCATATTTTGAAGTCTAATTGCATAATAAAACAACTTTAATTTAAAAATCGTGGTAATGTTCGTTTCAAAAAATATTGTACAATCCTCATGCGTAAACAATCTTCCCGCGTTCACGCAAATGAAGGCACTCGCTCCTTCGTCGCTCGTGATTCAAAACAGCGTTCACGCGGGAAGATTGTGTTCCCTCACTTGGTTTGTAAATTACTATTACGCGGGCGACGTAGGTTATCTTTCTAGCGTTGATAAACATACAAAAATCGCTTTTCTTCATACATTCAATTATATCGGAATGACTTACGGCAACAATTAGTCCGCTTAATAGAGTCTCTACTGTACTAGGAAACGAATATATTGAAAATTTAATAAAGGATTCTCATTGGCCGGTTTAATTTATGTATAATTCAAAAACCATGAGGTCCAAAGAAAAAGTAAAAGTGAATTTGATGTCCGGGAAGGGCGCACCTTTTGATACACCTGATATAACAGGTCATTTCCTTTCAGTCTAATGATAATTATGCTATTACATCACATAATATGCGAATACGATTCGGGATCCATTAAAATAGCCAACATCAGATCAAGGAGAATCTTGTAAATAATTTTTGAATAATTTGCTTACATAAAATCCTGTGTGTATTTTCCAATGGTTTATCTTGGATAATTTCCAGTTTTATTTACATCAAAGCAGAAAACTATTTTATGCTAGAAACCCATTTATCCCATGCCATCCCATCCCACGCCACGCGACGAAAGTGTATGCAGAAATTTAACACAGATTCAAATGCAATCCGTACACACTTGTCCCATGCCACCCCACGAGACGCTATCCCACGTATTGCATTTGAATCTGTGTTAAATTTCTGCATCGCGTGGCGTGGGATGGGATGGCGTGGCATGGGATAAATGGGTTTCTAGCGACTTGTAAGTAAAATGTTGGATTCTACGATTGAAAACTAGTAGGACTGTATAAGCTGTGAAAAAAAGTAATTACGGTTTAAAAAGCAAGAGCTCTCTGGTGCTGCTGTATTAGCTTTTTAAACTAAATTGTAACAGAAGTAATCTTTAAATTTACAGTCTCATGTCTTTGTTCCTCTGCTAACGACTTCCGGATAAACGTTTAGTTTCTTACATTGCAATTCTGTCTGAACAAAGGCAGAATTTGTTATTTTACATGGTGCATTTACATTTTCCCTATATATAAATGCTTAATAATTCCTTCTACTAACTTTATTGGTTGACAATTATGGCGCAAACATGATGAAAGCGAGGCTATAAAAATTGTGATAAGAAATTAATTCTTCCGCTTGTCCCTCATTCTTTACATTCTTGGGTTTTTATGATTTAATTTTCGTAATATTGCTTTTTAGGTTCTTGAGTTATTCAATTTTAAAAGATATTTTTATGGCGCTAAACTACTCATGCCTGGGTCTACTTACGACCGTTTTCACGTCTCTTTGATTTATTTTATTATAACTGCTCCTTGTTATCGTCCATTTGGTAATTTCCTAGAACGTATACATTAATTAGTGAGACTTCGGAACTGTCCTCCAGACCGCGCTGTTATAATCCTCTAAATAGTTCGCAAGTTTATTAATGTTTCCTTTGCGGTTTTTGTCAACATAGAGGCAATTTCTCTCCAATCTGGCACCTACTGCTAAGAATTTAATAACTAATTAATATGGAGTGAAACAAAAATGCTACTTTTTATTTTCAAGAGAGGCTACCAAACAATTATGTTACATATAAACACCGCACCCGCGTGAAGATAAGATTTGTTCTAACCAGACGTGTTAAATTAATAATAGAAGGCCATCGGCGCTTAATATTCCAGATTACACGCCAAACATGGCCATTATTGTTACACCATTATAGCAACTACATAAATTACAGTTTCATGGTAAGACGTCTAGTTTAACGCCGTCGTGAATAATCGTTAGTGCCAACTTGTCCTGCATTGTAATGAGAGGTATTTTAGGTTGGCAACACGTCGTCGTTTCATACATGTACGATCCCTTCATGTCGAAATTTGGTAGCTTGCCCATTATTCAGATTGGTAAGACAAATAGACCGAGAAAAATGAAGGTCCCTAGGAGATCCTAGGAAGAAAATCGCTTGTCAAACTTTCATAAACGCTCGAGGAATCCAAGTCGATCGACAAGGTGTCTCATAATGAAAAATTCTGTTGCTTAAAATAGCTGCGTTGTTAATAAAAATCCTTAATTATGAGAGGAGCAACGGAAAACAATTTAAACGGCTTAAATGTAAACCGAGTATAGCAAACTCGTCGTCAATAAATTTGGTTTACGAGTTTACAGCGGATTTGGGATTCAATAAAATCACGAAACAATAATGTGCACGGTGGAAACAACCGATTAGTGGCTGATTATTATTGAAAGAATTTCCATTTTATAGGATTCCCCAGAGAACCAAATAAATTTATAACTAGATTTACATAATTGACTTATGATGTACAGTCAAGTTTTCAAGCTGCCGCTTCGACAATTGACTTATTAAAATCCCTTAGAATGTTGAATCGACGAAATTTTACGACCCTCTTATTAGTCTTTTGCTTGCTTCATTGTTCAGTTAATAAACCTTTACTGTAGCATCGTTTCCAGAGAAAGCTTTCGTGTGCGGATTTAGGAATAATTTCCGGAAGCAACCGACGCCTTATTGATGTCTTTTGTCAATACACAGCTGTTATTATCTGGATTTCCGAAACATTAGTGACACTAATGAAATTACTCCCCCAAAAAGCGCACATTTATAGAGGCATTTTTAGTTAGAGTGGACGGCCCCGCTGCTTCATATTTTTAGGACATCGTTTTAAATTGTTATTATAATGTGGAAACACCTGCTGCAGCAGGAATACATGCCCCAAGGCGAGGAATTATTGATCTTGGCGATGGAACGGCCATGTTTTGGTTGGGACCTAAAGTTCATTTTACAGGCTTGGACCTAAATCTGTAGTAATGTTGCACTTGACAAAGTACAAGGCAGTCACCGTAAGGACTGCAATTTTACATTGTAATGTGATGTTTTGGTTTGCTGAATCGAAACAGTTAAAAGCGTGGTTTATTGTTTGTCGTATAATTTCGTTACCGACTTTACAGTGCAGAGTGAAACTTTTTCTATTATTACTGGCGTTTATCAATTCAAACAAATATCAAACTCATTAAGAAATGTATACTGATGAATCTCGGGGATAAACTCTTCACGGTTGTGTTAGGGAAGTTCACAAATACTAATTTGGCTATGCAGAAAGGCAAATATTATTTATTTTATTTTTGAAAATTCTTAATTATATAGGGAGTATTAAATAAGACTTTATGTGGTCAGTAAATGATTCCCACAATTATTACGTACATAAAATGTTTTGCATTCTTTGTAAATAAAACAACAATTTTCAAAACATATACATATATGTAATTAAAAACTATTTAGTGCAGTTTTCCGTTGAAATAAATTAAGGCTGACCTCAAGCAGTTTTTGCCCTTTCAAAAGCAATGCGTATAAATAGACGTCACTGTTTGATGTTATTCCATTTTCCGTTGAAATCGTGTTGTTGCAACACAAATGGAATTCTTTATCATTTTTCATATTTCACGGTAACATAAAGCCTCTTACGCAGCTCTTTACTTGCTTCTTTTATCACCGACTGAACTAAAAAGTTTAATTACTCTGCTTCCGACAAAGCAAGATTCGAATACTTAACGAAGTGACGAACATAATTTCTCCATCTCGTAATTTGGAGCACAAAACATTTACATAAATATGACGAACACTTTTTGCTGCTCGTTCTTCATCTGTGAGAAAATGATAAACGAAGTCCCTGAAAAGTTGGAAGGTGCATAAAAAAATATGTAGTACGGCGCAGGGAAAAGCAAATTACTTGGGGAATTAAACACTAAAAAATTCTTTCTGTTAATGCATTTTCAGATTGCCCAGCCTTGGTTGTAGCTGAAAACACATCTAATTTTGTTAATCTATTGCTTGCATTTACCAAATGCTATTTCTTATTAAAAGCCTTTGTTTCGGACAGCTTCTTATACGTACAACATCCGATTTTTCTTACCGACCCCAATATATCAGAAAAAAAGTGGTGTGCTTGCTGGATCACACACAAAAAGTAAAACTTCTTATGCGATATACAAATAAAATTTGATATGTTTTAAATACTTTAATAGTTCTATACCTTTTCATCAATAACTCAACATTTTAGATTGATTTCAATTACGAAGTTTTTAATAATAAAATTATCAATAGAATAAGTGTTATAAATAATGTTAATTCAGTGTTGTATTTTCTCTTTTCTCCCTCGATATTCTCTCATGCGTTCAGCAGCAGTTTTCGGCTGCTTCTTCGGTAATGCAGGTTTTTATTGGACCTGTTGCTCAATTCCTCACCTGTATTGTATTTTCCAATCAATTACTCAATAAACTTTAAATATATGATACCTATTATTAGTCCAATCTAATATAATTTGTCTCGGTTGAAGTGAAGGTTCGTTTCATGGTCAAATTTTGTATGGCTCCCCGTCATAATATGACTACTCATGGTCAAATTCATAAAATAAGTGTTTTAAAAAATTTACGTATTCAACTTAACACAAAATAAAATAATCGACTATCACGTATTCGAGTTCGGAGCAGCGCCGCTGACAACGGTACCCGCCTTGGATACGCGTAGAGAGTGCCGCAAATGTCGTAACGCTTTCGTCGGTTTACGGTTCAAGTCTTTGACCCCGTATATAAGTTTCACTTCAATAATATTTCACATTCATAAATACTTATTTAAACAGTCGATCATAAAGTTGCCCGGTTGAAAACCGAATGAATTTTCTAATTTGCGCGTGGCTGTGGTAAAAAACTGATAATTTGATTGATGACCTGTGTTGTTTAATAACTCAATTACCGTTGGTTCGGAGTTTTGATAAAAGAGTAAATCCCTACTTTCGTTATAAAATGTTTTGCATTATTGATGTGTTTAATAATTTTGAACAATGAATTCATAGACAAATTAATTTCTACATTATTATAGTTTCGCTATGGACAATCCTTGGAACAGTAACAAACTTGCGAAGTCTAGCTAAATCTAATAAAAAAAAATCCTCAACGACATAATTATGCAAATGCCGAATTCAATTCATGAACGGCACTTTAATCTACTTCCAAAGTTTCTGAAGTAGAAGGACTTACGACCCCTCTTTGGTCAAAATTCAATATTTAACAGCGCCAGAGAATGCCAATGGGTTGTGACTCGTGATGACACGAATTATAAAAGTGTACTCCAATTGAACTCCATTTTGATCAAGTCCGCTTAATTCAAACACTAATCTGATCATTCAACGAGCAAATAGCAACAGCACTCGTTTGCTTGCTCGTATAACCGAAGTGATTAGTTTTGGTTCACATAATTCACCGTAATTAATGTTAGTCCCATCGAAGCATCCAATAACATTCACTGTCCAATAATCAGATTGTGATAATTTCGTAATGAGGAAAATAATAACGACATATTATTAATGTGGCAAACCGGAGTGTGTTAACTAGAATATGACGCATATTGATGTGCATACTTTCACAATTACTGAAATTCAAATTTAATTTTCATGCTGGCATCATAATAAATGATAATAATTGTAAATGAACACAATTTTCCTCCGACCAACAACACATTCATCAATAGAGGTTTTGTTAAAGTACACATAAAGCCGAATAATTGGACTTTAAAACCAAACTATTCTAGATTTGGAAAACAAATATATAAAACTAAAGAACTGCAAAAATTTGGAAGTAGCGAACTAAAATAAAATTATAGTGCCTTGAAATACGTTGAAAAAGTTGCCTGTATCGGGTACGCAGCCACAAAAGGAGATTGTATAGCGCCTTTAAGAGCGGGGTCCGACCACGCCCACTTCAACATGTTCAGGTTAGAAGGTAAAATATGTAAAACGTCAACTGACTACTAGATAGCCCACATTGTTCACATTCAACAAAATAATATTGTAACGGTACTTACCACTCGATGGAACTACTCAACTCTAGATGGGGTGTTTTCCAATATTTTCTATCTTTTACAGCGAAGTCTACCTGAGACCCTAATAATAGTAAATATGTAAATAGTAAAGTAGCAGAAAAACCCATCTTTCCGCTAGCTACGGCGGTCCCTTGACGACCCCTCCCTCATTCAACAAAATTTCCTAATGGGAATTGAAATGTCTGTTTTGACCGGACTATTATGAGCTGTTTTTGTTTTTAGTAAATTATTGCTTATTATCTAATTATTAATAGTTTTATAGTTTTGAAGTTGGTGTTAAGTAAAACATAAAAACAAATTATACAGTGTGGAAATTAAGTAACTCAGTAAATCAGTTAGTATTTGCACTAGAAAAAGAACTTAAAAAGCATGTGATAGGGCTAATTATAGCGCATCCGACAAACGTATACTTTTTTTGACAGTGATGACGTCATCAATCTATTTTTTTAACGGCAACCTATGTTTTTGATTTTACATTCGCATAGAGTTTTTTATTCTGATTTCAACGTTATCAAATACTCAATAGGTTACATAAGGAAAAAATAAATAAAAACGGCCCTAAAGTTTAAATTAGTAAAATTTCAAAAAAATAACAGTTCTTGATAACTCACAGACACCATCGGTGAAGATTTTTGATATTTTATTTGTAATAGTGTACCTAAGACCTGAACCAATATTCAGCTTTATGCGAATTAATGTATTTTTTTCTATTTTCTGATAGAGCTTCGTTTACTAATTGTGTGACGGTTGAACTGAGTGACGTTAGTGTCAGAAAGCATGTTATTATGAAATGGAAGCTTGTATGAGAGGGAATGAAGGTTTTAAAAAGATTTGAATAAAGGAATCTTGTTCCCGATTTTAGATTGAGTCAAGTAAGGGTTTATGACACTGGGTTTTCACAACTGGTAGACATGACCCACCCCTAATCCATACATTTAAATTTCTTTTAAATTTCACGGGAAGTCAGAATAACGCATTAGATATAAATTATTGTTTATTATTAATTGTTTTATAATTTTGAAGTTGGTAACACATAAAAACAAATTAAAAACTTTGCGACAATAACACATTAAATACAACGAAAAAATAATAATATCAATTCATCTGTCGGTAAATGGAAACCATACAATATTAGTTTATGAATAGATCGCTTTTTGTATCAAATGACTCCTGAAAAGTTTAATGCAATAAATTATAGTCGTGTATTAACAAGTCTGGAATTAACTATTTTATTTTTTACTTTTTATACTGATAACTCACAGACATACGTTTCTATAACTTTCTTCTTCTTTCGCGTGCACAGAAAGTAGTGTCACAATCAAGACCGTCACGTGGTCCATAGGACTCTTAAATTTTGTGTTCTTGCGTCTCGCTTGTGCGTCATCTCTGAGAAACTAGTCAAACTATTGCAGCAAAATTATGATAGGTCAGACATAAGCGGGCAAATTTTCGGTCAATTCTGTCAAGATATTTCGATTTAAGCGCAATGTTGATCATTTTTGGGTTTAGCAGTGACTTTTTAAAAGCTTCCGCCAAGTCTATAACGAGTTTCAACTAATTTCGTTACTATGAAATTTCAAAAGTGAATAAAGTTTAATAATTTATTTCCGAGTTTATTGACCATCACCAGCCAAAAAAATGGTATTAGGTCCAAGGGACAACTTTCGGCTATCTATTAATAATAAGTAAATGCTGTTTATATCAATAGTTTTACGTAAAACTTAAAAAAAGTGGCCCCTTGTTTTTTTTACCCGTGGCGCCACCTAGCGTGTGACAAACGTCGAACCCCCCTCTTAACAGTTCCATTTTAAAATGTTGTGTTCTCGCACTCATGCTACTGGGATGTAGTACCCAAAGCTAGTCTCGTCCTCCATCTCCATTGCAATCTCTAATGAAGCTGCCCGAGGTTGCCTTGTACTATATTATTCTCAGTGCATTAATTGTTGATTACTTCGCAGGAATACATTACTTAAACAGTAAAATAATGGTATAGCGCATATACCAATGAAATGACGAATGCTTGATATAAGTTCTGCAGAATTCGGTCTAACCAGACAGATTACATACTGAAGCAGTTTACAAACAAATAGAAGCGTTTTAAGATGTGGTAATAAGTACATCTTACTACAATGTTTGATGCTCACATCCCAACAAGAAATGACAAACAGTGCATCAGCTATACACCGGATAATAAATCAAAAGCTCTGTTACAAATAATAAATGTAAGGACCGTCTCGAATGACGTAACCGACAAGATGGAATATTAATGATTTTGTGAAATAACGTTCTATATAAATAAATAAAATTGCCTCCTCGGGTTGGTTTCACGCTACATTAACTAGTTTCTAAGCCATTGAGGCTACATTGTCGAACAGTTGTACGTAGAGATGTAAATTTTTGTCGTTAAAACGTCATTTCTCCAATTCTGCAATGAGTAAAAGCTTTCATAAGAATCTTTTCAAGAGTTCTATTTGACAGAGAGATGAAAAATTTGCAAAAATAATATCAATTTGATTGATGTTTATTGTTTTTGACATAGCAAGAAACTATTTAGTATAATAGTAAGTACTATACTTTTAATAAGAAGTTGCGATAATAAACGAAAAATATGTAAAATATGCTATCAGAACTGAATTATAAATGATAGGTATTACACATAGCATTTTATACAAGGTATCGGGTGTTCCTTTAATAATAATCCGGTAGCATTAGTGTCAGTTTTTTGTGATAACTGATGTCTCAATGACATTAGACAATAGAGGTGAGGTTATATCCGATTTCTAATCTAAGACATGCCTTAATGAAAACAAAAGATTTGCTCAGGTAATACCACCGGATTATTTAATGAACACATAAGGTTACAATATGGATTAAAAGTGTATAGATTGAGTTTTTTAGAATTTTCTGAGTCAAGAATTGTATAAAGGTATTGGCCTTCTTTTTGCTTAAATTATTCTATAAAAATCATATCTTAAAAATTTGTAAGTTTCAATACTGACACCGCCAATGTTACATTTCTGATATTTTATGTAGTATATCGCGTCGAGTGTTTAATAACTTTAACTAGCGAAGCTGAAATGAAAAATACACACTACATAGAATGAAACAAATCAGAAACACCAATTCCGAACTGTAACAAATAATGTAAGAAACAATGTTAAAATTTATTTCAGAATGAGGTTCTACGAGTTGTAGACATAACATATTGCAGACTATATAAGATTGTAGGAAAACCGTTACGAGAGACAGAAATCTTAGTTTGCTCTCCCGGCTTCACGCTTTGCAAAATATTAAACATATATGAAGTAGAAAATTTATGTCTGCTATTTCACACATTTTTAAGTAAACTTCTAACTTGTTATAATTGAAATTATTCTCAAATTTTGCAGGTTAGTAGGTCTATTTATGACTTATTTATTTACGCACATAAATAAATATTATTTTATATTTGATAGTAATAGTAGATTATTATATTACAAGTGACAGAAATGCTTCATTGTCAGCGAGTGAGATCTTTGAATCACGAGTGCGACAGCACGAGTGATACATATCTCACGTGTAAAATACGTTTTATGCCCGACGTGTAATTTCTTGTAAAAGTTAAAAATCAAAAAAATAATGAAAGTGTCAAAATGACATTTCAAAAAATAATTCATGTCTTACCATTGTGTAACCATAGTAATTCAGCCCTTTTTATCATTATATCACTTGTGAGAGAAATACTCCATTATACCTTCCTTTTGCGTGGCGTCTTCTAGATGTTAGTCGGGTATCAAATAATTTACGGTGAATACTTTGAAACTAATTTAGCACAAAATTATAATGAAGAAATATAATGATTTCATAGAATTTCATTATAATTAGTAACTAACAGATATTTTAAAAGCAGAACAATTTTTTAGTCTGCTGAATTGGGGTTTAGGCAAATAGATCGTGTGTATAAAATATTCAAAAAGAATGTCTAAACTATAAAAGTAATTTAAAAATTCGAACAGCTTATCAGTACATATTCTAAAGATGATATATTTCCCGAAATGAAATTTCGTAACGCAATCACCGGTTTACCGTTCAAGTCTGAACCCGCGAATAGAAGTTTCAGTTCGAAAACATTTTCTTATTCTAGATCATTCAACCCCCGCAAGAATCCCATCGAACGGATGTTATATGTTAACAATATGTCTCTGTAATTAATAATAATAGCTATTTGTAAATATAATTCACATTTTGTATTTGATGTGATATGCAGCAGCACGTATGCATAATTAATAAATTTATGATAACAATGAAAATATGTTAATTTATAACCCATATGCCCAAAATATGTAATGAACTATAACATTTTCTTCTGGCATCAACCAACGAAATTACATAAGATATCTTCTATTTTCAGGTGGTCGGATCGATCATGCCCACCACTACAACAACGCTTATCGAGCTCTGGATGAAACACTTGCGATGGAGACGGCTCTTCTAGCTGCTCTTGCCCTTATAAATCCAACGGAGACGTTAATAGTTGTTACTTCGGATCACTCCCACGTTCTAACAATGGGAGGACAAGCGACGCCACGAGGACATCCCATTCTCGGTAAATGCTTTCGGTTCGCTTCTTTTAATGCTTCTGAGGAATATTCACCAACTTAAATAATAATGAGGATAGAAAGAGGTGGGTTCAACCTCGTCATTTAAAGGCACCAAAGAAGCTGAGCTGAGCTTTGTGCTTTAGTTTGCAGATTTCATATTCTCGCGGAGGCCTTTAAACTTTTTGCAAGCTGATACATATCGAATTCGTAGACGTCTATAGGTTGAGGGTTAATTGCTGGTATGTAGTTGGCAAAAATGCCGAGGTGCTTGATTTTGACGAAATAATCGGGGGTGTTTATCTTCAAAGACGGTATAGTATGGGTAAGATCTCTAAGGCACACCTGAGTCTATGATGTTTTGTTTTTTTCTTTGTGATATGCGTTCAACAAAGTAGACCATGTAATTTGTGATGGCCTCAGAATTGAAAAACATCTGAATACGAAACTGGTTTTGCGTCGCAAAAAACCTGTCTGTCTTCATGAATGCAGGTGCACCATATGATACAGAGACGAAATAAATTAATTTGCAAGCGGGCCGAGCAAGTGGATACATTGTTTTTTTAAGCTTTATTCTCTTCAGTGCGTCTTAGTGTTAGAATTTGTTTCATTGTGTCTTCTTCTTCTTTCGTTTAAAGTGTCCACATTCGAGTATTTATTGACGTGATAGTGTTGTTTTATTATTTATTATATTTATCCAACTAGTGATAACACATAATGAATAATAATAACAACAAATGAACTATAAAAAGTTTAAATGAATAATATCTGTTAAAATAATACAAAAAAAATCCGACTCTGCTTCCCGCCACGAGCGAAAAATCACTCAGTTAGTGAATCATCTTGACAAACTACACTACTCACATAAATTAAAGGAGCAAGAAATAAATACAAATTTCTCGGTGATTTTTGATGAGCTGTATTTAAATGAAAAATGGTCGTATCGAAGATTTAAAAAAAACATTTTAAAGCTCCAAGGTTCTAGTTTTCCGATCTTTTGGCCAAAAATTTTTAGGAGCCATGTTTTCCAAGAAATCCAAAGAAAGAGCGCGGGATTTTTTTTTACAAAATTTGGCCTTCTTTCTTTTTACTCCACGGGTTCGGAGAAATTATTTCGGGTTGAACCATTGTATGAACCGAATAGCCTGTTTATTCAGCTTCAATTTCCTTTTTTTATATTGTATCGACGACCATTTTTCGCAGGGATATTCGATATTAAAGGATCCTTTTGCCTTCAACCATTGATATGTCAGCAACCAATGATCTTACAGGAAATTGAGAGGCAGTTTCGGAAACTGGAACAAATTTGCTATGAAATCCTATCAAAACATTTAAGAAAAAAATGTTTTTCCACCCACAATATCGACTTGAAAACAGTTCAAAGAATCGGCTGCTTCCTTTGTTTTGGTAAATCGATCGTATCTTCACAAATATTGATAAGGAGGCTAAGAACCTTAGGGATTTTTACACCTCAATGTACCCCCAATAGCCCTGCGAAACGGCAAATCGATCCATCGAGCGGTTGTTTTTTCCCGATTGATCGAAATTTGGGAAACAATTAAAGGAGCAAGAATTTTGTTTTTAAAAATCGTGTAATCTTCATATAAATGGAAAAATCAATTTTTCTTCAACTTTTTTACAATTTTGTATCTGCTACTTTGGAAATTAAAAAAGAAAAACAAAAAAAAATGTTTGCAAAAATTTTGATTTTGAATTAAAGATCAACCGCCGGCATTCGTGTTATCCAAAGCACACCAGGTGGAGGTTGCATGGTCAGATTTATGCTTCTTACGTGCGTACGCACATGTGTGTTGTGTGTGTATGTACAGTTCTTTCAGACAAATGAGACCCTGAGGTGGTTGGTCAATTCCATGTGGTTTGTGTGTGTGTGTGTGTGTGTGGTTTTTTAAAAGAGATGAGATGCCGTGGTTGTCTTTATAAAAATGGAAAAATCAATTTTGATTCCATTTCTTTCACAATTTTGTATCTGCTACTGGGGAAATTTTAAAAAAACATCAACAAAAAAATTACGATTAGTGCAGTAAATTCTTGTCTTTTCCCGCGAAGATAGCAAGTTTCAAAAAACAGTTTTTAAAATTTCTCATCATGCCCAGACGACATTTATCCGCACCAGAAGTTGCTCACCTAGTGACTCTTGTGGAAGAGGGGTATAATTATCGCGAAGTCGGGGATAGACTGGGAGTTAGTTCTTCGGTTGTGAGTCGTGCCTACAATCGTTATCGGGAAACTGCTGGATATGAACGACGAGATGGACAAGGTCGTCGTCGTGTGACGACTCCTCGCGACGATAGGGCAATCGTTCGGCGTGTTCGTCAGAAACCTTTTGTTTATACCCCTCTTCCACAAGAGTCACTAGGTGAGCAACACACACACACACACACGCACACGCACACGCACACGCACACGCACACGCACACACACACACACACACTTTAATTTCCAAAGTAGCAGATACAAAATTGTAAAAATGTTGAAGAAAAATTGATTTTTCCATTTTTATGAAGATTACACGATTTTTAAAAACAAAAATCTTGCTCCTTTAATTTTTTCGTAAACTTTGATCAATCGGAAAAACAAACCTCTCGATGGATCGCTTTGCCGTTTTGCAGGGCTATTGGGGGTACATTGAGGTGTAAAAATCCCTAAGGTTCTTAGCCCCCTTATCAATATTTGTGATACGATCGATTTACCAAAATAAAGGAAATAGCCGATTCTTTGAACTGTTTTCAAGTCGATATTGTGGGTAAAAAAAATTTTTTATTAAATGTTTTGATAGGATTTCATAGCAAATTTGTTCCAGTTTCCGAAACTGCCTCTCAATTTCCTGTAAGATCATTGGTTGCTGACATATCGATGGTTGAAGGCAAAAGGATCCCTTTTCGTTTAATATCGAATATACCCGCGAAAAATGGTCGTAGATACAATCTTAAAAAAGGAAATTGAAGCTGAATAAACAGGCTAACAGGTTCATACAATGCTTCAACCCGAAATAATTTCTCCGAACCCGTGGAGTAAAAAGAAAAAAGGCCAAATTTTGTAAAAAAAAGTTTCCGCGCTATTTCTTGGAAAACATGGCTCCTAAAAATTTTTGGCCAAAAGATCGGAAAACTAGAATCTTGGAGCTTTAAAATGCTTTTTTTAAATCCTGGATACGACCATTTTTCACTTAAATACAGCTCATCAAAAATCACCGAAAAATTTGGATTTATTTCTTGCTCCTTTAATTTATGTGAGTAGTGTAGTTTAAAGCATAGAAACAAAGCTTACGACTTCGCTGGTTGTCTAGATAGCTTCAGTGTACAATATCGTTTCGGGCAACTATAACACTATAATAAAAAATTCCACAATTTTAAGATACAACAAAGCGAATTAAAATGTAAACAGTCGTAACTTTTCTGATTTATCTCCGTCAACCAGAATCTCAGTTTTCATTCCAATTAAATCTAAATGCTCCTGTGCACGTAGAGGAAAATTCACATGTTCTCACTGTTTTGGTCTGAGTAAATATTCCGTATATTTTACTTTCATTATAGAAGTCTTTTGCATGATATGAAGCGGCCTTATCATTAATAAAATGTATGGTCCAAAGCACAGAACGGCTGTATAAATAAAATTCATTTATCATTTTTTATTAGCTGCAATTTGTTTTCAAAGCCAAAATATTTTATTAAGAAGAACTTTTCAGTCGCTTCAAAACGATATGTTTTGTAAAAAATAAATGTCTTGCGATTAACTCAGTATTACATTCCCAGTTGCATTGTTACAGGTCGTTCAAGTATTATATAAGCACGCTTTCATAAAAAGCAGTTTTTTTATTCTCAAATACTATATGTACATAATATTAATTTTGATAAATGATAAATGATAATGACTTAATTAATACAGATAAATAAAATTGAACCATCGTTTGTCTGTCTGTGTCGTGTACAGTTCGCGTCTGTCTGTCTTCTTTTATAAAATTATTTAGCTACCTACTAAAGCCATTGTAGGACCAACGTAATATTTGTTTCATCATGATCTTCTCCAACTGTTCAGAAGTTAATAAGTTATGGTGATTTACTTTTTGAGGCTGTTGTACGCGTTGCGTCTATCAAGGTATTTTTTCTAAATAAATAAGTAGTTGGTTCTTATTTGTGTTAAGTCTAGCTCATAAAAGTTGCCTCATTTATTTATTGACTAGATACTAGCTGATGTTACAGACGTGCTGGTTTTGAGTCGTATAGAACGAATATCCTCGACAGCAGTTGAATTTTCATTATATTTTTATTACCTCATATTAACTCATATTACTAATTAAAAAATATCTATAGATCATAAAATTTCGCCCTTCTGCTTTAATTTTGAACCGGTCTGTTTTAATGGACGTAATTAAATTAATACGGTCTTCTATATGATTTTAATCCTCTAGAATTATTTAAATCAATTCAATATTTTATTGAATATATCGCTACGTTGCCGTTGATAGAAAAGTGATACATCTCAACAACATAATTTTTTTTTTAAATAATTGAATCAATTGAAAGTACGTAAAATTATGCTTATACAAATTACACAAATATTATGTCACTTTTCCTAACTATTTTAAAAACCTTCAATTTATTATTTTAATACTAGTCAGATCAGCTCAGAAGAGAAAATATCGAATCACGTCTCAGTGAATTGCAGACGTCAGTTTCTAAATATTTTTTCACCCGAAGGTCACTTATTTTCGTTGGCGCTGCCAGCCAATCTGAAGGCCGAAGTAAAAACACACTTCCAAGCTGTCAATGGAAATCTCCTGAACTATTCCACAGTATATGATCCATCAAAGCTTAATAGCAATACTAAATGATCCAACGTAATTTTTCTTGTAACGTTTGTTCGACAACGATAATAAATTAATGTTTTTTTTCGTCTGGCTTAAAAGAAGGAAATTGATTACACCACTTAACCGGGATTATTTACTCGTTCGAATGAAACTAATCAGAAACGACACAAAGATACAGATCCATTTTTATCTGCGAAACAAAAATAAGGGTTGATCAGTCCTGATCGGTAATTCGTTACTTGTCAAAATTATGTTGCTTTGGCCCGACCTTTTTATATATTTTTTTATTAATGCAAAATTGGTTGCTTACTTTCTTTTTTATATTATTTGAAACATTTTTATTATTGAACTATTAGCCTCCACTAAATGAAGGTGGTTAAAAATGATAGACGCCCTCTCGAATATATATTGCTAAAATCTCAAAGAAATCTGAAAAGACACATTATACTTGATTGAATAAATTGTCAGTCAATAAGAACATTCTTGTAAACACTCATGATGAGATAGAGAATTTGAAAAAAAAAACCGTTAACTATCATAATTATTGACAAAACAACGACCGATTTACATATTTCAACACAAGGGACTGATTGCTTTAGTAAAATGCAAAATTTTCATTTAAGCGAGTTATCGCATTTCCGATACAATTATATAAAATGATAAACTATTTTAAATTAAAACCGGGTTTAAATTGGTTTACTAAATTCTCTAATACAATTTTACACGAACGCAAATTTGTACATTGTGCTGGATATAAAAGTGTATTTCCATTTGAAAAGCAAGGAAGTTGTAACTACAACCAACCAAATACATGCCCACAAAACCTTTAAATTTATTCATGTTGTAACAGCTAGTTTTGTGTGAAAAGCAATAATGGTCGTCAAAGTCACTTTAAATTTCATCATTCCTCCCAAAATTTAAAAATATCTGCAAATTAACCCAACCCAACATAATATATATCATAATATATATCAGAATAAGCATTATCGGAATTAATTAACGTCAAAGAATGAACTCATATTTTGTAGGTTTGAATAATAAGGGCAGAATATATTTTTCAAAAATTAGCAAAAATCAGTAACACTTTTAATTTGAGATGCGCGCTCGCTTATAATTTACTGGCTACTACTTTTCAGAAATATGAGAATTTGAGGTTCCCTGACCTAATTTGAGAACAGGAAGAATGTGGAATTGAGAAAATGAGGATCTTACAAAATCGAGACTATACAATTTTGAGGAAACTGTATAAGGAGCTAATAGGATCTCGAGAAATCAGAGGATTCTTTCAATTATTAAAACTGCTTTAGTTCGTACTTGTTCCGTGAAAAAATGCAAAGAACAAACTAAAACAAAAATCCACAACGAGTTGTTCGAAGACAAGTTGCTCTTTAAAGAGGTTTGCAAGATGCAGCATAAATTTACAAATTTAAATCTGACGATCTCGGTTGACTTTTTCAATAACGCTGCAGACGCAGATCCACGGAGCTTTGTTCCGGGTATTGGATTTAAAAAATAAGAGATATTTTTCTTTCAGTTAAAATATGCTTTGCTCCTTGCTGTGGATTGTTGTTTACGTAAACATGCTTCAGAAGTGGCAAGAACCGACAAAGGAACGACGTTCTGCGTCTCGGAGCTTTCAGGATGGCATTATTTAGCCTGTTATATTATTCTACAAAAACTTAGGAAACTATGCTAGAACTTAATTCAGTTTAAATGTTTTGTCTTGAGAAATAGTAGTCTTCTGCTGTTACAAGCCTAATTAAATGTTTTGTTAGTTATCCATATTTGTGAAGCGTTAAGACTGCTTTGGAGCAACTTGTCGGACGGGGTTAATTAAAAGGGCCAAGATTATTGATCAATATTAATTATAAGTGATGAATGATGACTTACAAGTGAGTGGCAACATACTGTTACATGACAATGATGGCTGTGATTAACTGTTATGTGACAATTACGATCCTCACTTAGCTAACCTTCTCGTGATTTATATACCTAAAATTTATACCTAAAATTAATTCTTGTCTACAATATTATATAGGTACAGGAAAGGCATATATTCTATTCCTATTCTTGGTATATTTTATTCCTATCCTTATAGCACAGCGTATCAATCAAAACAAATCAGAGAGAACTCAAGGGTATACGTATTTAGGAGCTTCTTAGATACGAAGGTATCAATCAAATTTCAAATTTTTTTTCTTTTTTTTTCTTACATGTCTACTGTAACGTTACAGAATTTCAACAATGTATTTAATTAGACAAATTACGTCAAGGGTTTCAAATTGTTTTATACATATACTAAGTGACATAGAAAAAAGAACACCCAGTAATAATGAATAGTTTGCGGCAATTTTTGGTATACATGTGCATTAGGGTTAGCTAAGTAATCGATCAATATTTGAGAAAAATCAAACAGTTAGATCAAGAGAAAACTGAATAATGTGTTGTGCCTCCACGATGTCTTATGCACTCATCAACACGTTTGGGAATACTCCTAATGAGATGATTTTTTCCTGAGATACCTCATCCCAGGCTGCCTGTAACTCATGCCAAAGTGCTGCTAAAGATTGTGGAGGATGGGGTAAGCGGACTAATATTCTTCCCATAATATTCCAGACTTGTGTAATGGTTGAAAGCTCGGGAGATCTTGGTGGTCAAGGCAACAAATCGACTTGATTGTCTTCAAAATGATTCAACGTAACTCTGGCTACATGTGGTCAACCATTATCTTTTTGGAAAAGGCAGTTGGGGAGCGTCCGAATGTAGGGTAGAACATGTGGTTCTACCACCCCCTGGATGTAACGCACAGCGGTCATATTGCCTCTGATGAAGATCAAAGGTGACCTATTCCATAGGCAATAGCTCTCCATGCCACAATTCGAACGGTGTGGTGCAGATGCCGTTCCACAGAAAATTGAGGATCTCGTCTTTCACCGCTTAGCCTCTTCACCCTTACACGGCCATCATGCATACCCAAACAGAATCTAGATTCATCACTAAAAACAACCCTATTCCATTCTAGATCCCAATTTAGCCGTTCTCTGCACCACGCCAGACGATCACATCGGTGTCCGTGAGTGAGAGGTAACAGAAATTGAGTATAGTATGAAAAAAGTACAAAGCTTCTGATCCGGTGATAAATAGTTCGCATCCCAATAGGCCTTCTACGTTCTTCAAACCACTGGTCCGCAATAGCCCTTGTGGAAGTGAAACGGTCCCGTAGAGCCAAAAGTCTTAAGGCGGCGATAATCACGTTTTGTAGTTCTTCTGACACGTCTTGTACCTCTCGCTCTTCGTATACGGCCTTCCTGGTTCCATGCCCGACAACAAACTGCCACCATGTGTAAACTCCTTTGCATCCTAGTGGCTATTTCTCTAAAGTACAACCGAGCCACTCGCAAGCTCACTATTCCCCCTCTATCTAACTCGCAAAGATGGCGAAAATTTTGGCGTCTTCTAGCTCTAGGCATAATGAACAAAATAAAGAAGCTCCTCAAAATGTACTGCACAACGTCTAAATGAGAAATGTAGCTAGAAAAGACCATTAGCGTCTATTGGATTTCTTTTGGAAAAATACAATACCACAAAAACCAGTGGATCAATATGGCTGAAAAATTGATCGTTTGTCATCTTAAGTTAAACAAACATATTGCTAGAAAATTGCCGCAAAATATTCATTATTACTGGGTGTTCTTTTTTCTATGTCACTTAGTATATTTTTATTCGAATTTCTATTTGCAAATTTACCTCTATTAATTAATTTCCCAGGGACTTCTGGATTTTTCTTCGCGGTCGGCTTTTAGAATTATACGCTTAATTATTTTTAAAATTGCAATTAACTCACCGGTATAAAACATCTTCAATGGAAAATTAAAAAATAATTTCCATTTACGTCTGCAGAGTATTAGGTTTTATGTAGTTTCAGTGCTATGTTTTATCCGACGTCCGATTATAATAGGTGTTCATGTAAATTAGTCTTCAAGTTGCTTATTATTTTTTGAGTGACAAAGGCGAATTATTGAAAAAAGCAGGTGACTTATTGCTTCATGTTTTATTATTCTACAAGTTGAAAGTCCACGACCAGCAATACATACTACATAGTGGTTGACATATTATTATTATAACACTTCATTTGTCTAAGCACTTCATACTAACATAACCTAAAATCGAAGTGACACTTGACAGTTGTTGGATAACTGCTGGCAGTTTTCTTCGACGTTTCACTTATGACGAATTGTTTACACAATAAAAATAAGTGGTCTTCATAGATATAGAAAACTCAACACTTCAACAGTTCGTTGATACTGGTTACGGCTAAACGATGGCGTACAGTTTAGAATAAAAATAGAGTTCCTATATAATATTTAGATAAATATTTATCTAAATATTATAGAGGAACTCAAAATAAAAAGTGCTTTTACTAAGAAGTTAGTTCTGAAATGGGACTAGAGTGGATGATGTTTGGGTACATTCGATACAGGACTGTCTGCAAAAATTTGAAGAAGAACTTCCACATTTTGTCATGGACTATATTATGCAATTTAAAAAACCTTGGACAGAATATTGAATCATTTTCATGAAACTAGTCGTCTTTTACGAAAGTCCGGCACTGGGGCACCACAATAGCCTACAGCAGAGGTTATTGCCCAAGCGGAACAAATAATAGAAAATAATCCAAAAACATCTATTCGACGACTACACCAAGAAGTGAATCTTTCCATTGGAACAACACAAAATGTTACATAAGTTTTCAAACATCTGTCCAAAATTTGAATAATCTACAAAGAATTGAACAAAAGTTTTTAGAACTTAACAACGATCGAATCATTATAAGAAATGTCATCAGAAATCTTTAAGTGTAGAACTTTAAGTTAGCATAAATAGCCTAGCAGAAAGTGTTTTTGACAGTCGATCAGTCATTTGTGATTGTAACACATCAGTAACTCGTAAAATGTCTGTATTTAAATATCTCTGGTTTAATTTCTGTGGTAAATAATGTACACCAATAAGAGAGTTTTTACAAATCGATCGTTTTAAAAATTTCACCTGGTTTTTGTCCAGGTTCGGCATTCTGTAACATTTTTCAACTGCTACTTCTATAGGAGTACCATAAATTCAGAATATACGATAGTGTAGACTTTTCGACATTTTGAACAGTATGATCCTGTAGACATTTTCAAAACAGTTTTCATCAGTGTGAATCAGGCTTAGTCGAAATTGTCATACTTTGTATACTGCCAACTGTTTTTATGTTTACATTTAATATATTATTTATCTTTGACATAATCAAAGATAAGAACCAGAGTTTACAACATTTTCATAATTGGAAATGAAAAGATTTACAAAGATTACAAAATCAAAAATCGAGAGAATCAGAAACAGAAGCTCAGTGACTAATTGTTGAAAAATCTAAATTGCATAAATATGTATAGAGTTATGGTCGGAAAATATTGGACACAATTTTTTTTATCCTTTTGATCATTTCACTTCGACATTTAAAATAATGTAAGTTTCATCAACCACTTGTAAACTGTCAAAAACGACAAAACTAAAATCAAGTTACAATACAGAAAGAGTATTTTACACATTCTGACAGTGGGTTGTTTCTGTTTTTTTAAATTGATTTAAATCCCCGTGATTCCGACCGTCACGAGGTTCCTTGCTGATCAGATGTTTCAATCGCACATCGTAGCCACTCCCCAATGCCATGGGGTGAGTAACTACGAATACCGGGAATCATGTGCCCTGAGCAAACGCAACGACCCCAAGATAACTGCCTTCTGCATTCCGCCCGCAAGAACTTCTGCCGGCTTGCGGCAAGCGGGTATGATCTTCAGATTGGAGACGAACGAACCCTTGATGCCCCCCATGCACCCAATTACCAGAACGACCAGCTTCACCGTATAAGTTGTATACAGCGTGCGGAGTTCGAACAGCAGGTCTTGATATTTCGTCCATTTTTCCTCCTCCTTTATGCAGATGTTATTCTCGGCGGGAGCCGAGAACTCAATTACAAACATCTGCTTGGAGGAGTGGTCCAGCAGAACCACGTCAGGCTTGTTTGCTGATATCTGCCTGACGGTGGAGAATGAATAGTTCCAATAGATTCGGCACCTTTCATTCTCCACAACGGACTCAATATCGTTCGGGACATAAGGCAACACTGGCGTTTGGTCTATCGCATAGTGGTGTCTCAAATGAAAGTATAGTACTTTCAGTGCCGCATTGTGGCAATGGATATAGGCCGAAGGTGCATATACTGGACAAGCCGCAAGTATATGCATTGTTGTTTCTGGAGCTCTATGGCAAGCTCGACAGCTTACATTCGGGACCTCTATAGACATCACGCGGCTGCGATAGACCAAGGTGCTAATTACACCAACTTGCGCGGCGCAAATGAATCCCTCAGTCTCAGACTTCAGCCCACTTGATCTGAGAAAGGCAAATGTATGCCTTTTGGATAAGCCAAGGTTTTCCATGTTCTTGAAGAAAACGCTGTGCATTGACTTATCCATGTGCTTTCTCATGAGCATGTCTTACTCAGAGATTCTGACGTGGGCTGTAAGACGGAGCAACTCGAGCTCGGTAATAGAATGTGGCCGGGCTCGCTCAACGTCAAAGTCAAGACCGAGTTCATCTGCTGCTCGTTGTGCTGCCTTAAACAAAAAAGCCCCGATTCCCCGCTTCTCGTGCTCCCTGACAAATAGCAACAAGGGGTCCGAACTCCTGATGATTTTGCAGGCTGTACTCAACGTTACACGGTTATGAAGACACTCCAAACTCAAAAGTCCTCGGCCTCCCTGATTTCGTGGGAGATATAGCCTCGGAACGGACGACTTTGGATGCAGACTGCGCTGTAAATGCATCATTTTGCGTGTATCTCGATCAATCTGCTTCAACTCATCTACCATGGGTTGTTTCTATTATTATACACTGTATTTTTAAACTGGTCATGGGAAATTTTTCACCACATGTTGACTTTTGGGGGAAAATCCCGGGCTTGAAATATTTACCTGGTCACTCTGAATTTCAATAGCAATTTGGTTCTAAATTCAAAAATATCTCCACAATAAAATAAATAATAAAAAATATATATATATAATATCGGAACAAAAAATCAGTCTTCTACTAGACATTTTTTAGAGTCATTTTATTGCTAAAAAGCATTGAAAGAAGCAATCAATCGTTTATATCGTGTCAATCTATGATTCATACATCATGTTACCTGTGCAAGATTTACCCTGTATAAAGTATAAGGAAGATTTCACACTTGACTGGAATAAAAGAATCATTCCGATACATTATTTTCAGGCCCCGACAGCAAAGTATCCGACATCGACGGCCAACCGTACACCACCATCCTCTACGGCAACGGCCCCGGCTACGCCACCCCCCGCATCGTCCCCATAAACACCACCACCGCCTCCGATGATCGCAACCAGGTCCATGGCTCCGCAGTCCCCCGCCAATGGGCCACCCACGGCGGAGAAGACGTCCCTGTCTATGCTCTGGGCCCACTCGCTACCACTCTCTTCACTGGCACTTTCGATCAGAGCTACATCCCCCACGCCGTCGCCTACAGCGCTTGTCTTGGGGAACACCGTCTCCGATGCCAAGGCATCGATAACTACACCGTCCCACAGGTGGCAACATGCGTGGCCCCCGAGGTGTCTAGCGTGGCCGCCGCCGGAGCCCCGGTGGTGGTCGCCAGCAGCGTGATGGCCGACGACGGTCAGAGGGTTAAGAGTGCGGCGGCTACGGTGGCGGGAGTCTTGTGGTTAACTGTGGGGGTGGGATTTGCTGTTACGTAATCGTTAGGCGTGTGTAAAATAAATATTGTAAACTGTAAATATTGTGTCTTAAGGAGTGCTTCGAGAAAGGTGTAAAGTGTACAGATATCGGAAATCGAAATTGACCAATGACTGAGGTGTTGAAGCACGTTTTGGACATTGTGCACGTTTTGTCACCCTTTGATTAGACGATCCAGCTCGGATGGGAGGGGCTGGACGTTTAATTATTTTATCATCCACCGTTGAATGTTTATTTCAAATTGTATATTTGCATTAAGAAATAATAAAATATTATACGTAATAATAGGTGTTTCTTTTCCATAAACAAATAAACAATAATAATAATTAATAGTGTATTATAAAAATTGCAGGGCTTGATTGAGATGATGCCGTGAGAAACAACTCAGAGGATTAAATCACACTTTAGTCTCGAAGACTGTATGCTATGAATCGTTTCTCATAGTTTATTAAAAAATTGGAAAAAGTCTTAGCTGTCAATATGACACTTTATGATATTTACAGTGATCATAAAGTTCCACACAAAATTCATAATTTAGTTATGTAATCTTTTTGCGAAAAATGATCGATCTATGTTTTTAAATTGCCATCTTTTGACATCAAAATCTTGTTGATGACGTCTTATGTTTTTGAACTATAACACTGTCATCAATTTTTTTTAAATGGCAACCCCCTTTTTTTGGGTTTTACATACACTTTTCAATTCTATTCAACAAGAGTAAAAAACTAATATACCCTACATAACTTTTTTTAAACTACATGTTATAAAATTACATTTTTATCCCTTGAGAAGAATTAAAAAATTAAAAAAGCAAACAACGAAAAATGATAAACCATTTAATAAAATTTAACTCAAGTGCTCAAAGTGACACCCGCCAACTATTTAACACATTTCCAGACGTGTATTAAGGTTTTGAACGCTTCGTTTAATAAGATCGGGAGTAACCTGCGCCATTTCACTACGGATTCGTAGTGAAATAGTATTTTTTCAAGGAATATTTTTTTTTATTTTTTTAACTAAAAAAAAGTTATGCAAGGTATCACTTTTTTACTATTGTTGAATAGAGAATTGAAGAGTGTATCTAAAACCCAAAAAAGAGTAGGGGGTTGCCATTTAAAAAAATTGATGACGTCATAGTTCAAAGACAGATGACGTCATCAACAAATTTTTTGTGTGAAAAATCGACCTGTTCGAGCGTTTTTCGCAAAAACATTACATAATTAAATTATGAGCTTTGTGCGGAACTTTATGATCACTTTGTATATTATGTAACAAGTGGTATCCTATCACATTTTGGACAGAAAATGATAAAACTAAAAAGATTGAGTTACAATACTCAAACAATACACGGGCTTATAGTTGGACGGTGAACCGGTGCAAGGGCAACTTTGACTAATTTAGTTTTCGATCTCTGAATTATACAGTGTGGAAATTAAGTAAGGAATAAATTCAGTAACTCCGTTAGTACTTGCGCTAGAAACAAAACTTAAAAAGCATGTGCTGCACCCATCTGACAAAATCCAAGACGATCATAAAAAGAAGCCAATACGTTTTGAATGGTTTGGGGAGTTATTAAAGTGCACACATGTCGAATTCTTCCTTCAAGATCATCCAAATTGTTGGTTCAGTTTTGATACACCTTGCTTTTTAAGTGCCCCTATAGAAAAACATCTAATGGGGTTTGATCTGGGGACCTAGTCTGCCATTCTATTAGACCTCTTCTTCCATCTTCTTGGGAACACTTCATCCAAATAACGCCGCACCGGGCTTAGTGTGTTGGAGCACCATCCTGTTGCAACCAGATATTATTATTTAGAAGTTCATTTATTATTTAATAGAGAAAAACAGTTCAGACACAGTTATTTTGTACCAATTCAGAACTTGTCAACATTGTATTGGTATCTGTATGGTTTTTTCTTAAATTCCGATAACATTAGACAGTTCTGTTAATTTTTTGAAATTTTACTAATTTGAACTTTAGCGCCGTTTTAATTCATTTTTTCCTTATCTAACCTATTAAGTATTTGACAACGTTGAAAACAAAATAAAAAACTATAAAAAACTCTATTTAAATGAGAATTTTTTTTTATACGTTCCCCGGATGCGCTATAATAAGCCCTATTTCATGCTTTTTAAGTTCTATTTCTGGTGCAAATACTAACGGAGTTACTGAATTTATTCGTTACTTCATTTCCACACTGTATAATATGCAATACATGTTCACAATTAAAGTTGAGTATTTCTACGTTTCAGAGAATCCAATCAATATAATGTCTTCACATTCAAACTACCTACAGCTGCTTTGTTCTAGGATTCATGACATTATTTGAGGAATTTTGATTAATTTTAGATCGATTGGACATAGCGACCATCAAAGATCACCAACGAGCTATTGCTGAATTCATTTCATCAATGCGGTAGTTTAGGTTGCATGTGATCATACAAGGCTTTTACTGAATACATATTATGTCTATTTGCTGCTTTAACTGCAGTGTGAATAGAAGCCGCCTGTCCCAGGATAGGGTACTGGGTAAAGTCAATACATACATTCAATTTTAATTCTAGTTTGAATAAGGTAAGTAATCAAAACTCAAGAATTCACAAACAAATTTGTAGCATTATGGCAAATGTTGATATGTACGTATTATGTTGTAAAAAGAGGTTTCATACTTGATAATCTCTTTAACTTATCTTCCTGTAAAATTTGGAAATTTAACTCCAATAACACTCCCAAACCATATTTCCTTTCATACTCACCTTATTAACAAAGTGGCAAGCCTGTAGGTTTAAAATTTAAATTTAAATACAAACGAGTCGCAAAATTTCTCCGAATAAAACATGCTATTCTTTCTTTAAACGCTGAAAATCTGACAAATTCTTTGATTTGACTGACCACCAGCGACGCATTAAAGTAATTTCAAGGTTACTTTATGCTCCGCCAGCTGACTTATACGCCGCCAGACGACTTTATGCGCCGCTAGACGACTTTGCCTGTCATGGCAGTGAAAAGGCCATTTGTCATTACCTATTGACCTATACAATGTCACGTCTTTCTGACGTTTGAAGAAAAAAGTATTTTCGGGCATCAATTTATATTTGAAATATTATTATGGAGCTAATTTTGATAAAGCTACTTTATATCGCTCGTGGTTTAATTCTCTTCTACTGTGAGAATAAATAATGGCAAATTTAGTAAATGCATAAAATTGTCCAAGCAAATTATACGAAAAAATTACGAATAGAACAAATAATGCACAACGTTTTGAAATTTTAGCTATGAACTCCCAGTAGGGACCCAAATAAAAGTGTGACGTCATAAAAATTTTCTGCATTTTTCTCGTAAACGGTAACTCCGACGAGAAAATGTTGAAAGACTAATTATGTTCTCCATTAAATTTTGCATAAAATTGGTCCCATTAAGTTTTTTATTGGTTAAAAAAAATTTGTTTATACCTGTGCATTTCTTTTTTAAGCCTCAATTAACTAAACTTAATAAATATCCATTAATTATTATTATTATCATATCATTGAAGACATTGTTTGCGAATATTTCATTGGAAGAACTCGTTCCTAGTCGTTAAACATCGGTAAAGGCGGGAGGGACCAGGTGTAGAAGGGGTAAGGTCCATCTGCCCTCAAATTAGATTTTTTAGAAGAAATAATTTATGAAATTTTGAAATTTTGGTTATGAACTCCCACCAGGGACCCAAACAACGATCCGAGTATTAGCCTACACCCGCATTTTTAAGCTAAATAAGAATAGATAATGAAAATCAAAGAATTATAACCTCAAATTGAATTTGTTTTCGAGCGTTTTACATTTGCTTTAATAAGTTTTCCTGCATTCTAAATGCATGTTTTTAAATGTCATTGCGTTTCGACATCTTTGTACAAAAAAAGTAAAAAAAAACTACCAACTGGTAATTGGAAAATTCATAGAAATAACTTTTTTCGAATTTGGTTTTATAATTTGCAAATTATAACACCAAAAACAGAATCATAATGATCTAAATTATAATTCTGTTTTTGGTAACTTTTCTTGTCTTAATGTTGCCTGCAACTTTGCAACTGTACTGCAATGTGACTGCGACAACGACATAAACGTCAACTAATCGCGCCATATGACAGATGTGAACGAAAATAAAGCAAAGAGAAGCAAATGACTTTCGTTCCATGATTAGATGTAAACATTGGTAAAAACAATAATTGAAAAAATGGCAATCAAACGTGAGGCACAGCTTGTGTCTGCATAATCAAAAGTTTCCAAATCTAACCTCCAAATCAGAAACGTCATTTAGCAGAAATACCAATTATACTGAAATACCACTCGTGTTATTCAAAAGTCCCAAAGTCATCAATTTAGCACAAATTTTCAGTTTTTCTTAATTAAATAAAGCCAAATTCGAAAAAATAGTATATTACACGCGTTTCACAAGCCGAAATTGTAGCACTCGTGCCTTTGGAGCACTTCTCGCTGCGCTCGTCGTGCCCCAAACTACTCGTGCTACAATCAACCGTCTTGTGAAACTTGTATAATAATACTATACTATTTTCTACTTTGCGCTCGTACTGAGGCTATTACGATACGCTTTTGCGTGTCATAATAGACAAAAGCGGTGTTATAATAATTATACTAAAAATAGTATAATTTATTTTTTTAATATTGGTAATCTCTCTGTCTGATCATGGCAATCCTAACCTATACTTCGCTGTCAATGATATATGAATGTGAATTGGCATTACTATTTTTGCCACAAGTATTGGAACTTCACGTGCATTTAGGGCAAGCGATTTTGTTGGGGGAGGTGTCCAACAAGCTGGTAACACTTGTCGCCTTCTTGGCGCATTGGTGTAGGACGGCGTCTGTAGGTTTTACATGTCCTGGATGGCTCGCCTTGACTTTGTGTGTGGACGCCGTCAGGAAGGTTTTTAATAGTATAAGACAACATTGTGGCGTTGCAGCTCAAAATACATACGGTAGGAAACTTTTGGAGATCGCAGAGAACGTGTTCTCCTTCTGCCAATTTTCAAATTGGGCGTATGTTTTTCCATATACCTCGCGTGACTTTGAAGGTAGCAAATTGCCTATCGTATTTTCGCCAAAACCCGTATTTCTGGGGGCGTACATTGAAGAACTTCAGAACTCATTTTTGGAAGGACAAAAATACGAGTGTTGACGTTTCGAATTAATTCTTTTTCATAGGCGCCGTTAATGCAGCTCGCCAGCGTACCAACCGCCGCGAAATTCCCTAGATTGTGAAATTTGATTATTTTGGATAAAAAGTGGCAAAGTAGAGAAAATACTGTATGATAACACGTTTATAAGGCATTTTGTCGCACTTACTCTTTTAGGGCACTTCTCGCTACGCTCGTCGTGCCCTAAACCCGTGCGTGCCACAAAATGCTTCTTATAAAACTCGTATCATAATATACTATTAAAAATCATCAAGCTGATAAAAAATACAATAGCGTGTATTTTTTAATTAAAATATTGAAAAACAAAATCAAAATTCCCTGAAACCTGTGTCACGACCATTAGGATCAAATTATTATTTATTCAGGTTGAACAAAATCTCTTCATTTGACGTACACCATGTTTCTGAAAAAACATTATTGTGAAACAATTTTTTATTCAAAAGTGTGAATTCGAGCATTATTTTTATAGATGAACTAGATGACCCGTCCCGGCTTCGCACGGTCATTTTATTTTATTAAGTATTTTATTTAATACTTTAATAATTTTGAAAAACCGTTTCTTAGTGAACGCCCACGTGGTAAAATAAATAAGTAATAAAATTTCATTGCAATCGGTTTAGTGGATTCAGAGATAACACCCCCCCATCCCCTTACACCCCTTAGGGAAGGAATTTTGAAAAACCGTTTCTTAGTGAGCGCCTATGTGGTAAAATAAGTAAGTGTGCAAAATGTCATTTCAATCGGTTCAGTGGATCTAGAGATTAACTCCCCCGCCCCGTTACCCCCTTTAGGGATGGAATTTTGAAAAACCGTTTCTTACGTGAGCTCAAAATGGAGGGGGAGAGGTCCAGTAAAATCTCATCTAATCTCATCTAAAGGGAGCAGGGGGTCCTTGAAAATCTCACGTCAACTTTTTACATTAATACATTGAATATAAAAAAAAACTTATTATTTTACTTTCTTAAAGGTTTTCTATTTTGTCCGCAAACGATTTCTTTATGACAATAGCAATCTCGAGTATAGACAGTATTAAATATCTTCTATGTATGGGATTCCCCGAATTAAGACAATTGCGGCACAATTTATTTACCAGACTCTTTTCGTGGAAATCCCCGCCGCGTTAAAAAATCTTTCAACGAACAATACAGAACGCCCATGCTCATGGAGTAAGTAAAAGATTAGGGAAGGTAGTCTATTTTTATTGTTATGTAATTTAAATAAATTTGTTATAGTGTCCCTTAAACGCGCTATTATTTTTCCCCTTTATATTCCATCAATATTAACGCTTAGATATTTAGTGGTATTTAGGAAAATACATGAACATACATGAAAATTAATTATTTAAAAATTGTAAGGGATAAATCTCACTTGAGGGTGAGGGAGGGGTTTACCAAATCTCACCAAACCTCATCAAGGGGGAGGGAGGGGTCCAAATTAACAGAAAAACACTTGACGTCATTAATGGACGGCCCCAGATTAACTCCCCGCCCCGTTACCCCCCTTAGGGATGGAATTGTGAGTGTGCAAAATTTCATTGCAATCGGTTCAGTGGATCTAGAGATTAACTCCCCCGCCCCGTTACCCCCTTTAGGGATGGAATTTTGAAAAACCGTTTCTTAGCGGGCGCTTACATGGTGAAATAAGTAAGTGTGCAAAATTTCATTGCAATGGGTTCAGTGGATACAGAGATTAACGGGGCGGGGGGGCCGTTACCCCCTTTGGAATGGAATTTTTTAAAACCGTTTCTTAGTGAGCGCCTACGTGGTAAAATAAGTAAGTGTGAAAAGTTTCATTGCAATCCCTTCGATGGATTCGGAGATTTCGTGATGAGTCAATCAGTGAGTGGTATTTGGATTTTATATACAGGGTGGAAAGTTTAACTGGAATAAATTCAGTATCTTCACTGCAATTGATTTTGCCAAAAATTCCTGAAACACGTCGATTTTTGTTTTTGAATTGCCACTTTTTAGCCTGATCAGCTTTCTTTTGTTTTTACTCAGGGGGCTGTAACCACCCTCAAGTTTTTTTTTTTTTCAAATGGGAAGATATGTCAACCGACACAACATTGGAAATCTCATAAAAAAAGAAATACAAAGATGTGTTTTGTTTCATGTATCTTTATTTCATCTGAGAATAAGACCCTAAAAACTGTTTTTAGGATCATAGGACCAGTGTTCTTTCCTGATAATCTTAATGCAGAAAGATATCTACCGTTTCTTTAAGAAACGCTTCGCCCAGCTCTGGCGGACCAATTTAGAGATGAATTAGATCCAAAACTTCCACATGAGAGAATATGCTATCAACAGGATGGAGCTTCACCGCAATATTCTGTATCCGTTTGAAGTTATTTGGACGACATTTTTCATAATAGGTAGATCGGAAGAAGAGGGGCAATAGAATGGCCAGCAAGACCACCAGACCTCATTCCTCTTGACCTTTTTTTGTGGGGCTATCTTAAAAGTAAAGTCTACACCACAAAACCCGATAATCTTGAAGATTTGCAACAACGTATTACCTATGAAATTCAGCAATCACTTCAGAAATGTTGTAAAATGTAAGAAATGGGTTTTATTATTGTTTTGCATTTTGTCAAGAAAGACTTGGTGAACATATTGAACATCTGTTACATTAAAAAAACATTATACTTACCTAAAACGAGATTTTTTTAATTCAAGTCCTACAATTTTCAAACAGTAAACCTACCAAGAAGGAAATAGATTAAAGTTGTTTTTATTTATTTCTTCTTACATTATTAGCTGAAAAAGTAAAAAAAAATATATCGTTGTACTCCTTTTTTTATAAGCTTTCCAATGATGTGTCGGTTGACATATCTTCTCATTAAAAAAAAAAACTTAAGGGTCGTTACAGCCCCCTGAGTAAAAACAAAAGAAAGCTGATCAGGCTAAAAAGTGACGATTTAAAAACAAAAATCGCCGTGTTTCAAGAATTTTTCTCAAAATCAATTACAGTGAAGATACTGAATTTATTCCAGTTAAACTTTCCACCCTGTATATAGATTTGCTTAATCGTTAGGTAACAAATAATGCATCTAAATTTTATGCATAGTTAATTTAGAACATAATAAAAAATATGTGGACGTAAAAGGACAATTATTTTTCGACGATAAAGCTAGAAGTGTTTCAGAAATACTTGTAGTAAGACACGGACGCCACAAAACCACTGCAGTTGTTTTTCCAAGAGCAAATTACTGTGTTCCCACAAAGATGTCTAAAATGATAATTTGCTGTTGGTGTATGAAACTTTGCTCATAACAAGCAGCGGAATGGACACCACAAATCTCTTTTTACCATTTAATTGAAAGATGCAGCACACTACGAAATGAGTTTGCTAACTCAGTTGGACGGTTAATTATTTTATTACATTCTACTTCTCTGGTATTTCATACCGCACACATATGATTGCCTTGGGACATGACAAGAGCAAATCTAATAAACACGTTCAGAACATACGCACAGTGTACAGATTTAATTTTGGTAAATTATTAAATAAATCGTAAATTTAACATCCACCACCTCTACAAAGTTCTAACCTGATTAAGCGTTTAGCATCAAGTGGACATATATTTTATCACCACAGACCCGTATACTTTGTACAACGATATACTTTCAATTTTACGACGTATCACAGTTTTATATGCCATAACTTCTAAATAAACCAGAAAACATTAAATAATCAGTTTTCTAAATAAATTAATAGCCAGAAAACAGGACGTCATGAGTTTGTAAACTTTTATCTCCAGAATTTTCCATTGATTTGTCCGTCTCATGAGGAATGTAAGTGTCGAGTCTTATCCAATAACTCTAGTCTTTGAAAATGTCACCCCAAACTTTCTTGTTTCATTTTTTCTTGTATTAAAAGACATTTAGGTTTTTTAAATGTGTTGAAATATCAACTCTAATATTACACCGGAGTTGCCTGAGGGAAGTATCGATTTTTTCTCCTTTTTGTACGCAACGTTCCATATGAATTATTAAGTTTCATTCACTCAAATTCTGTGAAGTCCTCGGGGATTAGAACGACTCGATCGAAATCGTGGATTCAAACTTGTGTAACTCCTAAAGGAACGGCATTTTCCCAGTATATTTCAGATTCTTATAAAAGTTGTCTCAGTTAAACGCAAAGCACTTATTTTGAAACATTTTTTCATTTGGCCGAAGAACTTTTAGTGTTTTTTTTTTTTTTTGTATTAAATTGATGCGGACAAGTAGTACTTTGTTCTCAATTATTGTACGACTAATGTAATTAAATTTAAACCAAATGCTAACAAACCCACAATTTTAATTTGTTCCCGCTCTAAAATATAATTCTATTTCAAAAAGCATCGATTTGTCGCACCTGCTCTATCCTCTGACGAATTTTGTCGGACAAAAAGTTCACCTGTTATTTCATTTTATGCAAGATTTTCTCAACTTAATATTATGTTTTACAAATTAATTTTTGTTAAAGACTAAAACTTGTTGATGTTTCGCTCGCAACTAAAGATCTTAATTAAATTAGCAGAGGAGCAACATAAAACATTCTAGTTCCTAGTTTGAAACTTTTAATATAAATGTACCGGATTAGAAAGATGACAGAAAACTGACTATTTACTTATCTTAATTCACGCTGATTGTGACAAAGCTGCCTCGAATACTGGAGCTGTGCGTTCTTGTCAAACCCTCAAAAATAAAAAGAAACCACCAAACCAATAGGAAACCACCTTGGTTCCCTTTACCCTACAACAAGAGGATCCTGGAGGAATACTTCGCCCGGCGGCATCGGAGAGGAAAACGTCGTCCACCTTATGGAAGACGAGGAGATCGAGAGAAAGCAGTCCTCTAGGCTGCCCACCAGCAGTCCACATGCTGCCGCCTAAATTGATTGGAGAAACAGTCAAGTCTGTACATTAAAAAAATCCGCCCTTACCTTTTTTCCCGAGTTACAACCACGTTACACGAAACCCTATCGGGCTAATTACCGCTTACAATTGTCCACAATTATGATATCTACCTCCCTTAAATCCGTATTAAACGATTTGTTCTAAACTATCTCTGCTATTATATTAGAACCTAAAAACGAGCGGTGATATCTGTTCCGTTTTCACGCTTCCATGTACCGACTTGGAAAATAATTCTTCGTCGCAGCACAAATCAATCCTACACCTATTTTTGCTCCCGGTGCTCTGACGCGCGGATTTTAAAATTGTAACAGTACTTTTAGTCCCTTTTGCTTAGATAAATAACGATTAAAACTATTATGATATAAGAATAAATTATATTCGGCTTATCAAAATGTTGTCTGAAAGAAATCAACAAAAACTTTTGTTTCATTTAGGTTGTGTCGTGATAACATGGGAATATTTATATTTATTATCACCTTAAACTAATTTCTAAGCACCTAGACAGCTTTTAAATAGTCGATGGTTTCGGAATCGTTCATTTTTAAACGTTTTTTTCTTCTATGGGCTCTTACACCGCCACAAAAACTAATTAATTCATACCACCACTGTTAATTTTTTCTACATGTTTTTTGTTTACAAGTTCACAAAAAATTGTGATCGGAATATTAGCTAATCCTACATAATTGATTTTTAACCCTCCTTTTTGTTGAGGGAAATCCTTTTTGTGCTCTGAATGCGAAGAGGCGATGTATAGTTTCATTTCAATGGAGTTTTGCAGAAACAATGAATAAAGTGGGGTCGATAATGGAGTATTACCTTCAGATTAGGAGGACTTAATCTGTGAATGTCTGAGCAGAAGTGTGAAATTTTTGGATAAAGGTGATACATTATTGCCTTCAGCAGTAATTGTCTCCCTACTGTTATGAAATTATATACTTCAATGCGATTTCATTAAAAAAATCAGGGGATCTGATTTAGGAGTGTGGAGCTTCATTTTATATAGCCGCTTTTGAATAATATATAATAATACTCGCGGACCCGAGACAGACGTCCTGTCCTGGCTTGCCCGCTAATGTTTTTATTTAAAAAAATATTGGGGGGTATTTGGGGTGGTGAAATTTTGGGGTTATATGTTTTGATATGCAAAAATCTCAAACTCAAACAGACACAAAAAATTTCATCAAAATTGGTCCAGTTCAGTGAGGTACAGAAGAATTATACCGGGTGTTATGAAAATGAATACAAATATTTTAGGGAGTGGTAGAACTCTAGCCATTTCAAACAACTTTTTCAAATAACATTTTTTTGAAATCGAAATTTGTCAACATTTTTTCAGCCGCTTATTTTGACGGGTGGTTCCAAACATCACATTGACCGAGAATATCTAAGTAATAAAAACTTATCGAGCGTTTTTGTCACAAAAAAGTATACATTCCCTATGTAAACATTCAATTCTGACCTGGGGGTCTACCATTGAGATCGGTGAGTGAGTGACATGGTATAATTGGTTGTCTACATTACCGTACTTTGTAGATTATTGTAAATAAACTTATTACGGAACTTAGAACTAATTGGTCTAATTTGCAATTTATTATATTTATTAAACTAGGAATTACGGTAATGTAGACAACCAATTATACCATGTCACTCACTCACCGGTTTCAATGGTAGACCCCTTGGTCGCCGCGGGCCGCCGAACGCATAACGTAATCCGGGCTAAAAATTTGGTTTTGTTGAAATTTGCAAATCAACCCCAGCTTTGGCGCCCCGTAGAACGGAAACTGTTGGTCGCAAACAAAAAATTAATAGAACCAAAATTATGCACAATTTTGTTCTCTACATATTTTATTAACTTTTCGATAGCACTTACAACAACGACGCTATTTTCCGAAAAGCGTCGCAATGCAGTGTTTTCACCCCTCCGTTTCTTTGCTTCACTAGTTTTTTGTTAATTTTCTTTTTACAAATACTATGATCAAGACAGTGGCGTGTGTAAGTTTTTCTAGTAATCTGATGTATCTCGGAAACTTACAACTATTGAAAAAACATTTATTTGAAAAGGTTGCTTGAAATGGCGGGTTCTACCACCCCCTAAAATATTTGTATTTATGCAGCTGCCAGGTGCAAGTCCTCTAGAAAATTTTGCCGATTGATAAATTCTGAAAACCTTGTTATTAGTCATTACACCAGAAAGATTTTAAAAATCGCACCACAATTAAAATTCTTACTGGTTACAGTCTCAACTGCACCCTTTAACGGCCATAAAAATGAAGAGAATGCCCGGACTTTAGATTAAACAAAGCCTGGCTGTATAAAATCTCACAGACTGAGCGGAATACAGAAATGTAGGTCAGTCAATGTACAGACACTGCCTGAGGAAAAATAAAACAGACATGTGATCGAAATCTTCTGATACATAAGCTCGATACGGAGTGTTTTCATCTTCGTAATTACCCCCAATGTGTCTTGAGAGATAATTCGCACTTCTGCTTCTTGTCAGGAGGTTTTAGCTCAAGTGGATTCCGGAGAATCAAGATTCCGTCTTATATAGTTAAGAAATACTCATTAAATTAAGTTCATAGAAAATCTTCACAGTTCTCGAATGTTCTTATAAGTATTACAACCACCAGTTTTATTTCCTGACAGTAATTTAATTTTTACTCCATTAAACACGTCCTTAAACACTTGTTTGCGAGGAAGTGCATAAATATGGAACAAGTTTCCACATACTTGGTGTCTGAAACATATCAATGGAATTATTTTGGAAACCCGCGTCAAACAAGCGTAATTTTATTCGGAAACTGTCAACAAAAAGTTTGAGGAAAGGTTTTGAATTATGTTTTCTTAGTTTGTTATTCAATACCACTTTAAAGTGTCTAATTTATGGTGACATTTCTCATTACTTACCAACATTTTATGTATTAATTTGGTAAAATATCTACAGATATGTAACAACTACGTTACCACAATAACAGTTAAAACTAGTTTGTTTGGAATTTACTGTACAGCCTGTGGGCGTTTTTGTTAGCGTCAATGGTTTTTTACACAACAGCTCCAAATATAGACAGCACAATTTGAAAAATGCTGTGTTTGTGACGATCGAAAAAATATAATTTCCACAAACCAAATACCCGATAAACTTGAAATATTTGCCGTGTGAAAAATGTGAATGAGAAGGAATGTCTGTCCTATCATCAAAATATATTTACAGAATGTAAGGTTTTTTCCACACTTCTACTCTTCAGCTTTTAGTTAGTTAGAAACGACGTTCAATTCAAATTAATTAGTCTAATTAGGATGTCTCTTAAAAGAACCGTTGGCGATTAACTAACAACTATCAATAACGTTTAATGAAAACTTCAGTCAAACTTTTGGCCGGTATATGGCCGTCGGTCAATGACTAGGCTTTTCATGGATTGACATATTTCACCAATTAGCTGCGACAGATACCGTGCGTTCATAAATTACTTAGATCAACTCTTGCTATGCAATTTAGCTTGACAGATTTTTAATGTCTTTGATGGTATGATAACTTTATTTGTTAAATTTACTTTCGCCAATATTTCTTAATCTCATTTTTGTGGTTTCCAATTGTTACAATGTTGTTCGAAACACTGTACGATTAGAGTACAGATTGAACAACGGATGATGGCAAAAATTAATCGACTTTATCGATTAACAATATGAAGAAACGTGTAAATCTGTCTTCCAAATAACGGAGAGCATTTTTAACAGTTTTTGTAACCTTTTTTATATAAAATTGTCGGTAAACCAACTAAAGCTTAATTATGTAATAGGAACAACTCATTGTCATATTGTACCCAGTAATACACGACAGTATGCACTAATCGAAAAAAATTAACATACGTTCAAAATTTCATAGCAAGAGTTGACCCCGACTGCTAGACGGTTTTGATAGTTTCATAAAAATCTATTTCTACTTTGCGTTCGTACTGAGGCTATTACGATATGCTTTTGCGTGTCATAATAGACAAAAGCGGTGATATAATAATTCAACTAGAAATAGTATAATTTATTTTTTCCATATTGGCAATCTCAGGGCAATCCTAACCTATACTTTGCTGTCATATCCAAGGGGCTATCAATGTGTTGGAACTTGTTTGGGGGGTGGCTTTACGTGCATTTGCAGCACGCGATTTTGTTGGGGGCCAACGCTTGGCGTATTGGAGTGGGACGGGGCTGACTTAGAGCCATCCAAACAAGTGTATTTGGTATTTGGCGGATAAAGGGGGTCCAGTTGTTTGTGCGGCGGCATTTGATTCTAAAGATTTTATGGATGGGGAGCTTGAGATATTCCAGGGAGAGGATATCGCATTCGTCGGTGTCATGGTGCACACCGCAGACCACAAAGGAAAAGAACGGGCCTGTGCGAGTTGTTTGGAGGCGTTTGTTATAGAGGTTATTGTGAGGTTAGGGGCTTCAGTCATCTCTGAGAGACATTTTTGGTGGTCGTTCGAGATGAGTTAACATTGACTATCACGTTTTTGATACATATCAAAAGCATAAACAAAAATACGAGTCACATACGAGTATTGACGTTTCAAATTAATTCTTTTTCATAGCCGCGTTAATGCACTTCGCAAGCGTGCAACCGCCGCGAAATTCCCTAGATTGTGAAATTTGATTATTTTGGATAAAAAGTGTCAAAGTAGAAAAAATACTGTATGATAACTCGTTTATAAGGCATTTTGTCGCACTTACTCCTTTAGGGCACTTCTCGCTACGCTCGTCGTGCCCTAAACCCGTGCGTGTGACAAAATGCTTCTTATAAAACTCGTATCATAATATACTATTTTCTACTTTGCGTTCGTACTGAAGCTATTACGATACGATTTTGTGTGTCATAATAGACAAAAGCGGTGTTATAAGGGGTCGTCCATTAATTACGTAATCTCAAAATGGGGGGGAGGGGTTCAGTAAAATCTCTTAAATATCATCTAAAGGGAGCAGGGGTTGAAAATCTCACGTCAACTTTTTACGTTAATACATAGAATATAAAAAAAAAACATAAACCTTATTATTTTACTTTTTTAAAGGTTTTCTGTTTTGTCCGCAAAGAATTTTTTTATTACAATAGCAATCTCAAGTATAGACAGTATTAAATATCTTCTATGTATGGGATTCCCCGAACTGAGACAATTGCGGCACAATTTATTTACTAGACTCCTTTCGTGGAAATGTCCGCCGCGTTAAAAAATCTTTCAACGAATAATAGAGAACGCCCATGCCCATGAAGTAAGTGAACAATTAGGGAAGGTAGTCTATTTTTATTGTTATGTAATTTAAATAAATTTGTTATAGTGTCCCTTAAACGCGCTATTATTTTTCCCCTTTATATTCCATCAGTATTAACGCTTAGGTATTTAGTGGTATTTAGCAAAATACATGAACATACATGATAATTAATTATTTAAAAATTATAAGAAATAAATCTCACGTGAGGGGGAGGGGGCGCTTTCACCAAATCTCAGCAAACCGCACATTACTCGATGACTTTTTAGACAATCGTATCGATCAAAGATCGACTCAAAATTTTTGATTCAGAGGCTCCTACGATCACGAATTTTGTTGCTTACTCGTTAATAATTACACTAAAAATAGTATAATTTATTTTTTTAATTTTGGTAATCTCTCTGTCTGATCTTGGCAATCCTAACCTATACTTCGCTGTCAATGATGTATGAATGTGAATTTCGCATTACTATTTTTGCCACTTGTATTGGAACTTCAAGTGCATTTAGGGCAAGCGATTTTGTTGGGGGAGGTGTCCAACAAGCTGGTAACACTTGTCGCCTTAGTGTAGGACGGCGTCTGTAGGTTTTACATGTCCTGGATGGCTCGCCTTGACTTTGTGTGTGGACGCCGTCAGGAAGGTTTTTAATAGTATAAGACCACATTGTGGTGTTGCAGCTCAAAATACATACGGTAGGAAAATGTTTTTGGAGATCGTAGAGAACGTGTTCTCCTTCTGCCAATTTTCAAATTGGGCGTATGTTTTTCCATATACCTCGTGTGACTTTGAAGGTAGCAAATTGTCTATCGTATTTTCGCCAAAGCCCGTATTTCTGGGGGCGTACATTGAAGAACTTCAGAACTCATTTTTGGAAGGACAAAAATACGAGTGTTGACATTTCAAATTAATTCTTTTTCATAGGCGCCGTTAATGCAGCTCGCAAGAGTGCCAACGGCCGCGAAATTCCCTAGATTGTGAAATTTGATTATTTTATATAAAAAGTGGCAAAGTAGAAAAAATACTGTATGATAACTCGTTTATAAGGCATTTTGTCGCACTTACTTACTCGCCCGTGCGTGCGACAAAATGCTTCTTATAAAACTCATATCATAATATACTGATACATTAATGTTTTTAAAACTTTAATACTAATCTCAGCGGCTGATTCAGCTTAACCAAAAAATGGGTTAAATGATTTAAAAATGTATAGAATTCAATCACGTTATCAGTGTGGCTGATTGTATAGAGTGCCTTCATGCTTGTCTTCATGATCTTCAAAACATAATGATATACAGTGAGCGGCAAAAGTATGGAATAAATTCATTAAATATTAAACAATTTTTTTTTGAGAAATTTTTTTTTGACCGGTCAATTTTGGTTTATAGAAATGGATATTTTTAACCTAAATTAAATTTCAAGTAGTCATTTGTTTTCGAGTGATGACGTCATCGATATTTTTTTTTAAATAAAAACCCCTAATTTTTTTCTTGATTCAGATAGCCCTTTTAATTGTCTAAACGACAGTATAAACATTTTGTTATCTTACATAATGAAAGTTTTGAGAAAAAAAATAAAATTGTATTTTATGACAAACAAAAACAAGTCAAAAATCAAGTAGGTAAATCAAACAGTCAAATGGTACTGTCAGTGTCAAAAACAACATTTGCCTGCTTATTTACGTAAAGGAAAATTGAATTTTTCTAATTTGCTGTTGTAACAAAGCATTCAAAACCATTTCCGGAAAAACAATTTACACATACAAATGAAACTGACAGTACCATTTGACTGTTTGATTTAATAATAATAATAATAATAGTACGTTTATTACCCAACAGTTCAACGAACCAATTACAGAGTAATGCATAAAATAATAAACTAATTAATCATTACAATAAACCTAATACCGAATATAAGAATGTAAGTGACTACAAATTATTATAAGCCTACATATTATTGTGACTGAAGTTAGCAGTAACAGTCCTTTTAAATTCCTTTAACTTCAAATGGAAAATATCTATGTCCTTGCATACGGTATTATAATATGTTGACATCATGAAGATTGGTGAAAAATATAAAACATTTGTACGAGGAGTTCCCGTATAAATGGACAAAGCTTGTCTATTATTTTGACGCGGAATATGAAAAGGAATTTTTGCCAGCATCTCTGCACAATCAATTTTATTATTTATTATTTTATAGAAAAACATTAAAATTGAAATTAAATTCATTAAATTCATTAAAATGAAGTCTTTTTAAATCCAATGATAAGACTTCAAACAATCCATGAAGAAAGGAATTAGTAATACCTATAGGAGGATATCTGTCGTAACACCTGAAAAATAGATATTTAAGAAACCGTCTCTGAACTGATTCCAACAGTGAAACGTAACATTGATAAAATGGATTCCAAATCACACAGGCATATTCCAGACGTGATACTACGTACACTCTAAATAACATATTCATTGTAATAACATTAGTAAATTGTCGGCAGTTTCTTATTATAAATCCCAGCAAGTTGATTGATTTCTTTACTATTTCATTGATATGGTAGTCAAAATATAATTTACTATCATAGTAAACACCAAGGTCCTTGATTATGTATTGACGAACAAGAGTCATGTTTTCCAACTTGTATTGAAATAACAGTGGTTGTTTTTTACGACTAAACGAAACAACTTTACATTTATTTAAGTTTAAATGCAACTTGTTGTTTTCACACCAAGACAATACATTATTGAGGTCATTTTGAAGTAATTCCGCATCATTTACCGAGTTGATAATTTGAAAAATCTTCGCATCGTCAGCATACATCAGGATTCGACAATTACTAAGTACAGATGGCAAATCATTAATGAAACAAATAAAAATAAGGGGACCAAGATTCGAGCCTTGAGGGATACCTGAGGTCATCTTATATAAAAATGAAGAATAACCATTGTGACTAACACATTGACTTCGATTTGTTAAATAAGATTCTAACAAGCATAAGAGCTTATCACTAAGACCAAATGCACTAAGCTTATTCAATATAACACAATGATCTAATCTATCAAAAGCCTTTGCAAAATCGGTATAAATAGCATCAACCTGTAAAGAGTTATCAACGGCTTCAGAAACGAATTGTGAAAAACAGGATAGATTTGTGACAGTAGACCTTTTATTCATAAAACCATGCTGATCCGTTGCGATACGATTATGAACGTGCGGATAAATGCTAGAATAAAGAATAATCTCCAAGATTTTTGAAAAGTTGCAAAGAAGAGATATAGATCTGTAATTAGTTATATTGCTACTAACACCCGATTTTAAAACTGGAGTAATTTTTGAGATTTTCCACATCATTGGAAAAGTGGACTGATCCAGTGCCGCGTTATATATCATTAAAAGAGGTGCAACAAAAGCATATTTGCAATCGCGGACAACAAAACTTGGTATTTGATCTGAACCAGCAGTGAAAGAGTCTTTTAAACTGCCAATGGCTGATAAAATATCTTTTTCTGTAATTTTGCTTATATTTAGACAATCTGAGAAAGAGGCTTGCTGTAAAAAGTTACCTGTCTGAGCAGAATGAGGTACAAAAACTGATTGGAAAAAGGTGGCAAAAGCATTAACAATCTCTTGAGGCGAGTCAATCACATCATCGTTGTATTTCATTCTGCAAGGAATTCTAGAGACACCTTTTTTAGATCTTACATATGATCAAAATTTTTTAGGGTCCTCAACAATGTACTGTTCAGTATCATGCAAATATTTCTTATGAGCTTATGAGTTTACGAAAATGTTTATACATTGCATCATAATATCCGCTACCAGTTTGACGATATTTTTTAGAAAACGAGATTTTATTTCGATATTTTTAATTATTTCAGTCGTAAACCAGCCAGGATAGGTACGCTTATTATGAGAACGCCGTTTATACGTAGGAATATGTCGGTCGAATAATCCATACAAAAATTTATAGAAATTCTCAACCATAGAATCAATATCACTTAAATACTGCATTAGAAAAGACCAGTCAACATGACGTATTTCCTCATATAGATTAACAAAATTCGCTTTTCGGAAATTATAGATTTTTACATTGTTGTTATTAGAATAGAAATTGGTGCTTGCACCAGCAACATTTATAGATATAGACAGAGCAGGATGGTAACAGTCTTCAATCACTAACGGTTCAGGATCATGTGTAACTTTGCATTCATTACTAGAAAAAACAAGGTCTAATAATTTACCGGAAGAATTTAAGACATTGTTATATTGCACTAAATTTAGAAAAGCAGCGCAGTTATTTAATACTGAGCAAAGTAAGTTATTATCTTCATGAAGCACATAGTTTGGTATGTGAAAATCACCAAGTATGACAATATTATCCATATGAGTTAAATAATTTTCGAAATAATTGCAAATTACCGTTAGATCAATTACACTAGGAGTTCTTGGAATGTAAAGAACAAATATAAAAACAACTTTTGATTTAAATAAACATTTACATCCAGCAATGTCGATTGCTGGTATTGCGCGTTGTAGTTCAGTACAATCGACAGCTTCAGCAGATATAAATGATTTTATGGCAATGAGTACTCCTCCACCCCTAGATGAATTTAATGCAATAAAATTACGATCTTGCCTAAAAACATTATATGAGTCTAAAGATACAAATTCACTAGAAGATACAGAATCGTTTAGCCATGTTTCAGTTAAACAAATTACATTAAGGTCTAGATCAGCAGTGCTGGTATAAAAATCATCTAATTTGTTACAAATGCTACGAACGTTTTGATAATAGATTGAAAATGTGGAATTGTTGGGTTCTATACGTTTAAATCCTGATTCTTAAACATAATCCGTGGTGTTCCGCGTACGTACTTGATTGTGAGACCCTCTTCACCACTTTCTTCTCGGGCAGCCAATTCTGATTTGAGTTCTCGGAAATGCCGAATTTGCTTCGGCGTGCGGTCTGATGAAACGTATACACCTTTGAAATGCTCATTGGATTGCTGCAAAGTTTTTTTTCCTCTGAATTTACGAAATATTTCATAGACAATATCTTCATGTTGTAGTTTAGTTTACCTACTTGATTTTTGACTTGTTTTTGTTTGTCATAAAAAATAACAATTTTATTTTTTTTCTCAAAACTTTCATTATGTAAGATAACAAAATTTTTATACTGTCGTTTAGACAATTAAAAGGGCTACCTGAATGAAGAAAAAAAATAGGGGGTTTCTATTTAAAAAAAATATTGATGACGTCATCACTCGAAAACAAATGACTGCTTGAAATTTAATTTGGGATGAAAATATTCGTTTTTATAAACCAAAATTGACCTGTCCAAAAAAAAAATTTAAAAAAATTTTGTTTTATTTTTAAGGAATTTATTCCATACTTTTGCCGCTCACTGTATGTATATATCTTAAAAAACATAATAAAAGGACAATGGTTCTCTGTTTTGAGTCTCGCAATATTTGCATGATGCTACAAACATTGATCCTGATGGGGTTTGTACCTATACATTTTTACACACAATAATTGTAGAAAATTGGGTAGTATGTATTATAGACTAGTACCGTATATTCATCACTACAGATATTTCTCCCTTGTATAAAAATACAAATAAGGTTTGCGTTGATTTCTGATCGAATTTCAAGTTCCCATGCATTTCTAGTGTTTGTCAAAGGTTCTTGTTTTAGACACATTTTAACCAGTAACAAAACTTGACAAGAGCAACAAAATTTCTATCTACCATTTTTGCGAAAACTACATTTTTGTCCCTTCACAAATTCGTATTGACGAGTGTCACCTCTGCTTGCATCAATTAGTCTTATATTATTTACCTCTGGTGATAAGAAAAGATAATTATGTACTTTTTTGTCCGATTTTTTTGTGACATTTAATTGTTTTCTAAAGGTTAATATCTTTATTTAGTACAAGTCTCCAGTCGGGTGTAGTTAGGTGCCATTGTCCATTCTGTGAGTGAGTGAAAGATTAAAGAAACGGATGGAGAGGCTCTTCAAAATGCTTCGAAAGTATTTACAAACAACGTTTTCCCAATCGCCAGCTTCCAAGTCGACAAAAAATTTTTGTAGAAACTACAACATTTGAAGGATCATGAAACTTGTAATTTTATGAAGTTTAAAAAAGGTGAGAAGCATTATTTTTCTATTGCGAGCACTAGAAAAACAAATTATCCTTAAAATTTTTATTGGGCAATAGTGTGACTTTATTTATAACAATTTGTGGCTTCTAAAAATTCCATCTTGTTAAACAAGTGTTTTAAAATTTTAATTTGCGTTTGTTTCGTCCAAAAATGATCTTAATACAAATTTATTTTCCCTACCATCTCGAACAGTCTACGAGATACCTTAAAATGTAAAATCCCTTTCACCCAGATTTTAATTTGATCACATTAATAAATGACCTCCCCTTACGGTGATTAACCTTTGCTAATAAAGCAAGAAAAATTATTACCTTAAATATGCTACGGTTAATTGTTTTTGCGATGTTTACACGGAGGGATTTTCGTTTTTTGTGTCTGCGATAACGCAGTCAAACTAGCCTGCAGTGGCGTACGGTTATTTAAAATTTTCATACCTATTTCTGTTACACCCTGATTTAGTCTGAAAAAGACGACCCATATGAGTGTGGTTTTACGATCATCTTACATTTGATTGTTATGTACATATACATACAGGCTGTTCATAATTATTGATATATCCAGTGGGCTCTGAACGTCATGTAACTACTGGTAAATTTTGTTTTCCAGAGGCGACGTGATGAACCTATATATGTAATTTAATAATAATTGACGGTATCTTATTTTTACTACTTTCTATCTTCACTTTGTAAATCCGTGATAAATATGGAAATTTAGGAGATTACGCTAAGGTAATAATGATTTTTTGTACAATGTACCTTCGAGTCTAGATGCGATATAATCCGCTATTATGTAGCTGGAAATAGCGTCTTAGATATCACTAAGGCCCAGTTTTTCAGTGCTCGGTTACATTCATGGTTATCTAACCATGATTATTTTTTGACACCGATTTTAACCGAGGGTGCGTATTTCAGTACCCAATTCTCGGTTAAAAATTTCACGGTCAAGTTATCAGAATTTATCTTACATTGGTAAGACTGTTGGTTACCTATTGCGTTAAAGAGCAAGCGCAGTTTGGCAGTTTTAACACTTGTGTTGCAGACTTGTGTCAATTGTCAAAAAATTGAAGCAATTTGTAACATTAGTTATATTATATTTATAAAAAAAACGGTGTGAACATGGAAGATTTATATTGGAGTACCAGTAGTGACACTGAAAGTTCGTCAGATGATGAACAAATTATAAATTTTGTCGAAAGATTCCAAGAATACAAATACGTCGAGACCATTTTCATTATTGAGACGACAATTTAGAAACAAATTTATTCAATATTTTGGAAATATATAAAAAAATTATACAGATTTTTTTTTAACATCATGTCAATTTTAAAGTTGTGCTCATCTTGGAGCAATTTTAATTTTAATTTATTCTCCTCTTCGTCATGTCGCAACTTCTGGCGTATTTCTTCGCAGTGTCTCATAGTTGTTTAGATTCCAAAATGTGTCGATTTTCATTTACCAGTTGGACCAATAGGTTCATTTCACTTTTGGAAAATTTTTTCGAACGACTTGAAGTTGAACGGTCCATCACACTATAAAAGTAAAGTTAAACCTGAAGTAATTATGATATATATTCAATATTTTTACATACCTCTTGTAAAGGATTAGATCACTATGTTATAAATCGGCGGCGAATTACACTAAATTATCTGCTTAACTAGCTAACGACTAAATTATATCTATATTATGCAAATACAAAAAAACTTTAAAATAGGAACCACTAGAATTAATAACTATAAAACTACTTCTACACTAGGTTCAACCAACACCAACAAAAATAACTACTTCTAACTTAAACAAACTAGAATGAAATATGCAGTGAATAACTATTTTATAAAACTACTTCTACAGTATAACTAGGTATAAACAACTAAAAAACAAAACTACAAAACAAGAATATAACAAAAACACAGTGTACAGACTACGGCAAACGTGCGAAAACGAAGCGAGGCGGCGATAAAGTGAACGTTTACGTCATTTACAAGAGGTTCATTTATTAGAGAATACATACCTGAAACAGGAAGTGGTATAACATCACCCCTTCGGAAGGGTTTTTCCACATCCCTCAATGAATGCTTTGCACCAACAAAACACTGACTGAACCGCTGTTGATTTGCTTTACACTTTGAGGTTATGATAGTTGTTTTGATTCGAGTGGTGACATGTCAGAAATCGTGGTTAACCGAGCTCTGGGTCCTGGGTTACATTCTCGGTCGTGTTGACCACGGTTAAAGTTTGACCGATCACCGAAAAACAACTAACCGAGAAAAAATTCGGTAACCCAGAATATTTATGGTTAACCAAGCACTGAAAAACCAGGCCTAAGGGAGGCAGTAAACGAGAATATAATGCGAAGAAGTGACGACGGGTATTGAAAACTTTTGGGATAATGACCACGAATTATGAACTTTTATAACATCTAGAATGCCCAGGCAATGCTTCTGATCTTTAAAAATGGCACTAGACGTCGTGAAAAAGTTAACTTTCGGTCGGCTGGTTTTTTGATATTTCCTTTCTTATCGCAGTTAAGTAGGGATGCGGTACGTCTGGCACCAGGGAGCAGTTAGGTTTACCTGTGCGCATCCTCTTTGTACAGATAGAAATTGTCATTTTTGAAATCATTTTAAAACATTTGCTTTTACATAATTTACTATAAGCTTTTAGCAATATAAATTTATAGTTTCCACATAATTTTGTCGTTACTAACATCGCGCCCGATGTAATAATGTAGTAATTAAATGTTAATAATGTGCGCCAATGTAGTAATTAAAAATTAATAATTTCCAAACCATGTTAGTACAGCTGAAATTTTAATACGAAACAGTTCGATAATCAAAGAATGTAATATAAACTTGCCAGATCCAAATCAGTTGTTTAATTAGTAGACGAAACTGCTCCCAGGTGCCAGACGTACCGCATCCCTACTTAATTTCGATAAGAAAGATAATATCAAAAAATCAGCCGACCTAAAACTCTTTCTCGAAAACGTTGCTAGCTCTCGTACTATAACATTATAGAGCGAAAGCCCCGGAAAAAATTAAAAAGGGTGTGAAACACTGGATTATTAAGGTTGCTTTCAATTCTATAAAACAGCTTGCAAGTAGTAAATACGAGGACGTATGGATAAGTTTCTAGGCTAACATAGAAAAACGACGTAATCTCCTTTCAAACTTATACATTTAGCACAACGTTTATAAAGTAACTCTAGACTTAAAAAAAAACTCTTTGTCTTGGTCTGCAAACAAGACGGCTTTATGCAGAAACGGACCATGAAACTGTTATGAAACTGTTTCCTAGATATTCGTGTTTAAAGCTTCAAATTGAGATTCAAACGTTTATGTTTGGGTTGTACTTTTCTTGTTTAAAATCAACAAGAGAAGCCAGTGTGGTATGGATCGATTCTGAAAAAATAAAATAGGCCTTCCTCTATTCAATGGTGATGATAACTCAATTTTCTGTTTGTTGTGGGTTGGTCCGTTTCTGCATAAAGCCGTCCAATTGTTTTTTCAGTTTTGGGTATAGATTATAATCTGAGGGAGCTAAATCAGGAGAATATGGGGGATGATCAAGTAGTTCAAACCCCAATTCGTTTATTTTTTTGCAAACCCAACAGCGATTTGTGAGCAGGAAAATTGTCTTGCAAAAACAGCACTCCTTTGGACACTTTTCCTCGGCGTTTTTCCACATTTTTTTCGCGAAGTTTAGTTAACAAGGATAAATTCTCTTGAACGAGAGGATTTACACTGGACTGTAGTTCAATGGAGCTCTGTTCTATTCTCAGATGGAACAAAAACATGACACAGAGCAATGATAAAAGAAGAGGAGTACACCGACAATCAGAGGAACGATTTTACAAGCACGCAGTGCTAACCTGGTCCCCTTCGAAAATCTATGGGACGAACTTAAATGAAGAGTTCCCCCAAGCCCAGAACTCCTGGTGGCCATAGAGAAAGAATGGGATAATATTCCCTAGAATACCATTTGAGTTTATATGAAAACTATAACCTATATCTAGTTTTTTACTTCATATGGAAAATGCACAGGAGACTAGACGAAAATCATTTTGTAACACCTTGTACTTCTCAATGCTATACTTTATAAGCGACAAATCGTTCTTTATCGGATTACATAGTTTTAAATCATATTATGGTAGATGCGGACATTTGAACTCACTGATGGTAGTTAAATTCAGACGTCATGTGGGAGATTTCTGTGAGAAAACAACTAAGTAATTAAATAATGTGTAGATCCAAATGTGCTATTTTTAAAACGTTAACGCCAGAGCAAAACATTTTGAAATAGTTATTAAAATACCAATGGTGTTATAAGGTTGATAACGCCCCAAGGTCGGCTTCTAGGTACTACCCGAGGGCCTTTGGTCCGAGGGCGTATCATTATAACACCCGTGATGTCTTCAACGTTTTATTTTGCACCCCTTTTAATCTAGAAAACTACTTGAATTTGTATGTTTTTTTTTTAGTATTTTTTGAATTGTGAGGTTCTATGCAGTTGCAACGGAAAAAATTAAGAGACTGCTAGGGATTGTTTATTTTAGAAATCGTCGCCACTGCTGTCATTTAAAGCGTTGACTTTACAATAATTATAATTTTTCAGGCACATTTCAAAATTGTAATTTTTACTGGAGAGACAAGAATTAATGAATTTGTATGTATCATAGTTATAAATAAATGTGTTCTAAATAAGTAATTTTTTAAAAACAACAAAAATCGTTTTCTCTTTTTTTAATAATTAACGGGCATTATGAGGCTGTTAATAGCTACCGTTTCCAAGGTACTCTCCTTTTTTTAACCATTGTGGTGCAAATAATTCACACTCTATTCTCGTTTCCTTAACAACGTAATGCTTATATAGTTTTAATATAATATGTAATTATATTTAGGTTATACTATTTGCACCGCAATGGTTATTAAAAAAAATGGACTGTATTATAAAGCAATAATAACGGACAGCTGCAAAATACATAATAGTAATTATTGTCCAAGATGCCAAGCATCGCGGGGAGTAAAAATGCGAGGCTAAGGGCTAAGAAAAGGCTTCCGGACCGTGGTTTATACACAATTTTTTTCACTACTAGCACATTTGTTTAACTTTTCTTAAAATGATAATCATGATAATGCGAAAGGTCTAAACGAATTTAACTAAAATATTCATGAAAAGCAAGTACCATATCAAATTAAATCAATACTTGTCATTTCTATTTTTGGTTTTGATGTTGCTATAGTGTGGTCCAGCTGGCAATTTTAACATTTCGCAATAAATTCCAACTCACCAGCTCAACATTGTTGAGCTGTCAGCAATCATTTATGTCAAGTCAACACATCAACTACGACAGTAACCATGCCAACATTGTCGATTGATGGGTAAGGTACAGAAAATCAATTTCTCAAGCATCAGACACAACCAAGGAGGAATAATAAGAAATGGAGTCATTTATTATTGTTTTCGCGTGATGCCGCCGACGCCTCACATTCTAATTAACAGAATTACAACATTGCCATGTTTTGCGAAAAGTACCAGTACACTGCTATTGCACCCGCATTGTACCGAACGCTGATGCCCCGGTTATGCATAGATTTGGCAACACTGCAGCAGCACGTGTGGTTGTAGAAAAAGAATATGTCTGCCATTGTTATTGTAATGGTTTTGTGGTAAATTGAATTTTAAACATTGAAAACCATAAGGACATTGGTGTAAATATGGTTAGACAGTGTTATGTGTGTAAAAAACTGGATTACTTGAACCCCAACTTGACTTTCCACAGGTAAGCATGTACAACGCACGTGGTTGCTGTGTTTATCAGCTCAGTGGCGTATAAATTTCGGTGGGGATTGCAATAACGGAGTTATGAAAATCTGTTACAGATTTTCCAGTGACGAACTCACGAGGCAGATGTATTTATTTGCCTTAAATGTTAGTGTTTATGCAGGGCTGGTACCTAAAAATGGTTTGATTTGTTGTGAACATTTTCGGGAAAATGACCGTGCCTCAACTGCTAGCCACGCCACTGGAGAGTTCGCACACTCATCGTAGGCACTGTCACATTCTATCGCGTGAAAGAAAACAAACCGCTATTCCCCCCGCCCACAGTTAATTGGCTTCATAGCGCTGCATATGTTTACTACTGGAATGCTGGCTCCATTTCTTATTATTCCTCAGTGGACACCACATACAATAATGTTTTCTGAAGCTAGTAGTAAAAAAAGTAAATTATAAACACGGCTGAAACTAGTAGCAAAGCAGCGTGATTATTATTAGAGCACAAGTATCTAAATATTGCACACAGAACGCCCGAGGAAGACGTTGAAAATAATCCGTCTTAAAAACATCAATGAAATTATCTGTCGGCATCCCAAAGAAAATTCACCTTGACAAAGCTCTTGTTTACGCTGCAGCTTTCCGGGTGTCATCTTTGTCTTAGCTGTCTCGACACTAACGATTTCTAATTAACACTAATGCAAACTTAATCCGACTTTTCTAATAAGATGAAACTCAACAAGGCATAAAATTGCAATTTTTAGTTTTCAGTTGAAGGCACGATAACATGTTGCACTTCTTTGTTTATAAATGTATGTATAAATGTATGAGCACATTATTCATTTAATTAACTCTTGTGTGCGTTGCAACGTAAATTTAAAATTCATGGGAATAGAGTTTTCATTAACGTGTTAGGCAAGGCTGCTTAAACACTTTTTGTAATCTCTTCAAGGTTATTTTAAAAGTCACGCTTAGGAGGAAGTCCGCAAAGCAATTTGCAATACTGCAGAGCAATTTGAACTTACGTATAATCGAATCAGCACGCAATTCTTTAGTTTAGAACTTACTTTATAAATTCAGTACGTTTCAATAAGGAGGCAGTTACGATTAACGATTTTGAATATTTAAACAGATAAACCCACTAGATATATGTAATTCGACAAATATCGTTTTATCATCTTCTTGTCTTATTTAAAAAATTAAAATTTTGTTTTAATTTTTTAATTAAATATATCAATCCTCCACACCAATTCGCCAAAGCAAAAACTACCAGTTAAAAGCTTTTGAAAAACTGCAATTATCTGTCTCTATAGGTCCACTAACGATTTTTAATTAACACCTACAAAAACTGAATTCGTCTTCTAATAAATTAAGTTTCATTGTTGACAAACGCAGTATGTAATATGATTTCATTTCATTGTATTATTGTTTATGAAAATGTATGAGCACATTATTCATTTAATTGACTCCAATATGCCTAGCGACCTAATTTAAAATTTATGAAAATACATTTTTCATTTAGTGTTTACGTAAACATGTTTGAACTCAAGGTTATTTGAAAATCTGGTCTTCGGTGTTTACGACACACAATATGGATAGAAGATTATAAAAACATATTTTTATATTATGCTTATTATTAATATTTATATATCAATATTGGATACTCTACAGGTATTCATAAATGATTCATCATCCACTAGACTTTGAACGTCAAAATTCTGTAACTAGAGGTGTTCCAAAACCTCATGAGCTATGTCTTAAGTCCTAAGTAGGAAGTGGTAAAGTGGTAAAGACCAAAAGTGTAAATTTTGTTTTCCAGAGGCAACATGATGTTTCCAAGATAATTCGTCTTATTTTAAAGACATTTGGATTTTATATCGAAGCAATTTTTGAAGTTAATAGAAATAAGTGTCCAAATAGGGACTGAAAAACTGTACTTTTTTCATTTGATAGAAGTATAATAATTATCTTGTACGTTTGAGTTTGCAAATTAGTCTTTTATTGTAGTAAATTTTTTTTGTACATTGGAATGTAGATAATTATGTACATGAATCCACGTTGTCATGCTTTCATAGGATAGACTGCTCTCCTCTCCTGGATCTCCATTCAAGCTCTCGAATCATTTGCGCAAGTACCAAAATCAACAAAATATATTATTTAGAAATGCACTTAATAGTGAGTTATTAGTAATAAATAGTTTACAAGCTGATTTTATGGTTGAACTTAGTCGCTATTATAGTATGTATAGTGTCCCAAAGACCGTTACCATGTTTACGGCGCACACAATAAACAAAAGAGCCTTTAAAAAATAATTTGCATAGAAATTCAAACTTTATGTACTGAGAAGATTTATAAAGCTCGTTATTTATTTCTTCTTTCCCTCAAACCGACGCACTTTGTGGCGAAAAAACATCCTTTCGGTTCCGAGGGAATTAATTGAAGTTTCAAAGCAGGACGAGACTTGCATTTGCATCGTTCCGCTTCTGACTTTGACCACCTCAGGCAGTCAGTTTCAAGTGCTATTTGATGCAGTTTATTCCCACATCGACGACCTAAAGACGTACCTAACATTCACCTGGGAACGTTGGAAACTTTATGCTTGATCCCATACGAATTAAACACTCCGATATTGAGAGGTTAATCTCTGTAAATTCCGCATATATAGAGATTATTTCCCAGAAGTTCATAGCAATTAAGTGTGACGTGGGTCGAATTTAATTCTAATTTTTTTACGACTATGAAAAGTGGATTAGTCTAATCCTCGACGATCTAGGCTAAAAAAGCAATGGAAGAGTCCGTTTAATTGGGCCGTTGCTTGTTATCTATGGAAAAAGGAATAAGGAGAATGTTTTAACCATTGGATGAGCGCGCGGTGGTTATTATGGCTTTTCTGACTAACATTAGGAAAACGTGGCTTGCATAGCTGCATTTACGATCTTCCAATACATTAACGCCATTCCAACTCACCCGAATTTTATACGTTTAATGGTGTCAGTCGGTTAATTCAGCTTCGACAGAATTATGTATATTATAGATATGTAATTCGACAAAAAAACTGTCAACCCAGATAATAAGTACAAATTAAAAACGGAGGCCCTTGAAGATCGTATTCCACGTCTATACGCAAAGAGAGTCTCTAGATATTCCTCGGGCAAATACACCGCAGAGAATACCTGACCACTGTGACAATACTTCCCCATAGACGTTTAGCGCTGTCTAATACGGCCTTTGGGAGATGCCGTTCTGTCTGTCTGTCCTTCCCCAGCTCGCCCGTTAGTTTAGGAAGCGGTGCTTATACTGTTAAAGCAATCATTAATTAATTTTGTTCATTAATATGTATATATTTTTTTTTTTACTTTTTAAGTACAACTGCTGCCTATTACGAGCAAAATTAGTAAATAATCACCCACCATTAAATTACACGTGATATTCATCACGTGGGGGAAAACACGAGCTCGATAAGATAAGTGAGCATCTGGTATTACAGCAAAGATGATATCCAACAACAGTTAGCTGTGACAGCCGACGTAATGGTGGAACAACAATATCGGGCATTATTTGAGATAACTCCATTAATCAACCAAAGAGTGCGATTGCTATGTAACTCATGGTTACAAGATAGTATTTAACGTTACAAGTCCGGTAGGTTACTTGTAACGAGTTAGACATTATGGACGAAGCGACGTTAAGAGCCGAAATGTCTTTAAAAGGCAATCTTGGACATCAGGTGTAGAAACACCTGGAATAGGAAATAGCTAGCGATTTTTTGAAACGTCGATTGGTCAGGTCAGGTCAGGTCAGAGCGAAGAAACCAGGGATCTAGGCTTTGTACGTTTTGAATTATTTGGGGAGTTATTAAACTGCACTCATGTCGTTAAGATCATCCAAATTATAGGCTCGGTACACCTTGGTTTTTAAGTGCCCCCATAGAAAAAAATCTAATTAGATTCGATCTGGGAACCTAGCCTGCCATTCTATTGGACCTCTTCTTCCATCTTCTTGGGAATATTTCGTCCAAATAACGCGGCACCGGGCTTAGCGTGTTGGAGCACCATCCTGTTGCAACCAGATATTATTATTTAGAAGTTCATTTATTATTTAATAAAGAAAAACAGTTCAGACACAATTATTTTGTACCAATTGAGAACTTGTCAACATTGTATTGGTATCTCTATGGTTGTTTGTTTTCTTAAATGTTGATAAGATTAGACAGTTCTGTTAATTTTTTGAAATTTTACCAATTTGAACTTTAGGGCCGTTTTAATTCATTACTTCCTTATCTAACCTATTAAGTATTTGACAACGTTGAAAACAAAATAAAAATTCTATTTAAATATAAAATAAAAAACATAGGTTGCTATTAAAAAAAATATTGATGACGTCAAAATTATCAAAAAAAAACACTAATGAAAAAAATTAGTATACGTTCCTCGGTTGCGCTATAATTAGCCCTATCACATGCTTTTTAAATTTTATTTCTAGTGCAAATACTAACGGAGTTACTGAATTTATTCCTTACTTAATTTCCACACTGTATAATTATGCGACATATACATGGTTTTCAAAAAGTATGGAACCGGCTTAATATCTCCAAAACCATTAACCGGAATAACTTGATATTTGGGATATGAATTCTACAAATTAATACCTATTGTCCCTAATTTTTTCAACTGTTTTACATTGTTAGTTGTCGAGATACACAGCCAACTAGATTTTTTATATAGCAATAGGGATAAAATTTGACATTCGACATTCGAAAGCTTATTTTTTTCTGAATTCAAGACACTCTTGGTTAAACATTGCCACCAGAAGTGTTAAATACATTAAAAATGAAAACATCAAGTGATCTAACAAAATGCTATCACAGGTAACAGATTGAGAGCACTGGATTTGCCAAATATGTTTAAATGAAGGCATGTAATTAACTGTTCGGTATTTTAGCATTGTAGGTATAGTAACCAGTTGCACGGTAGATTACACCAGTATTTAAATATACTAAGTGACATAGAAAAAAGAACACCTAGTAATAATGAATATTTTACAGCAATTTTTTAGCAATATGTTTGTTTAAGTTAAGTTGACAAACGATCAATTTTTCAGCCATATTGATCCACTGGTTTTTGTGGTATCGTATCTTTCCAAAAGAAATCCAATAGACGCTAATGGTCTTTTCTAGCTACATTTCTCCTTTAGGCGTTGTGCATTACATTTTGAGGAGCTTCTTTATTTTGTTCAATATGCCTAGAGCTAGAAGACGCCAAAATTTTCGCCAACTTAGCGAGTTTGATAGAGGGTGAATAGTGGGCTTGCGAAAGGCTGGGTTGTCCTTTAGAGAACTAGCCACTAGGACGCAAAAGAGTTTGCACATGGTGGCAGTTTGTTGTCGGGCATGGAACCAGGAAGGCCGTATACGAAGAGCGAGAGGTACAGGACGTGTCAGAAGAATCACACAACGGGAATATCGTCCCTTTAGACTTTCGGCTCTACGGGACCGTTTCACTTCCACAAGGGCGATTGTGGACCAGTAGTTTGAAGAACATAGAAGGCCTATTTGGATGCGAACTGTTTATCACCAGTTCAGAAGTTTTGGACTTTTTTCATACCACACTCAATTTCTGTTACCTCTCACTCCCGGACATCGACGTAATCGACTGGCGTGGCGCAGAGAACGGCTAAATTGGAATCTAGAATGGAATACGGTTGTTTTAGTGATGAATCTAGATTCTGTTTGAGTATGCATGATAGCCGTGCAAGTGAAGAAGCTAAGCGGTGAAAGACGAGATCCTAAATTTTCTGTGGAACGGCATATGCACCACACCGTTCGAATTGTGGTATGGAGAGCTATTGCCTATGGAAGTAGGTCACCTTTGATTTTCATCAAAGGCAGTATGACCGCCGTGCGTTACATCCAGGGGGTGGTAGAACCACATGTTCTACCCTACATTTGGACACTCCCCAATCGCCCTTTCCAACAAGATAATGGGCGACCACATATAGCCAGAGCTACGTTAAATCATTTTGAAGACAATCAAGTCGATTTGTTGCCTTGGCCAACAAGATCTCCCGATCTTTCACCCATTACACAAGTCTGGGATATTATGGGAAGAATATTACTCCGCTTACCCCATCCTCCACAATTTTTAGCGGCGCCTTTGTACGAGTTACAGGTAGCCTGGGATGAGGTATCTCAGGAGAAAATTGATCATCTCATTAAGAGTATTCCCAAACGTGTTGATGAGTGCATAAGACATCGTGGAGGCACAACACATTATTCAGTTTTCTCTTAATCTAACTGTTTGATTTATCTCAAATATTGATCGATTACTGGGTGTTCTTTTTTCTATGTCACTTAGTATATATGTTTGCATAGTAAAATATAGCATAACTGCTATGTATGTTATTGCTTTATGCACAGTATAAAAAATGTTTGCTCGGTATAGAATATAACATCATTTACTATGTATTTAATTGCGTCACGCACAGTATAAAAATTGTATGTATGTCCGGTAGAATTTAATAAGAACAATTATTAGAGATTGCACACTATATCTAATATAATACAAATTTACTGTAACGGTGTTTGTGGTCGAACTCCTCCGAAACGGCTCGACCGATTTTTATGATTTTTTTTTGTATATTTGGCAGGTATGAGAATAGGTCGTAAAGTATTTTTCACATGGAGATGGGAGCCCACGGGCCCCCCTTGGGCTGGACCGATTTTTATTTGTTCGAATTGTTTCAGCCCCGAATAGCAGAATAACTATTAAAACATAGACATGGGAGCCCAGGGGGCCCCCTTGGGTTTATAACTCAAGAACGGCTTTTATGATCTTTGATCAGTTGGATTTGTCTCCACCCCGAATAGCAGAATAACTATTAAAACATGGATATAGTGTTATTGATTCTGAGGCGGTACAAAGTTCGCCGGGTCAGCTAGTAAATATATATAACATGATTTTTCCTATGCGAATAACATTTTACTCAGAAAATACTTAACATTTAGATTTTTATACCGAGCGTCCTGTAATCTACTGAACACTCTTCAGAAAGTACTGAACATTCAGATTTTCATACCGAGCGTCCATGATTTTTACTATGCGAATATCATACTTGGCAGTGTGGGTTTTAAACATGGGGCACGATTTTTTTACCTACTATGATTCTATTACTAATATTATGCATTAGAATTATATAATTTGCAATATCAAGTTTTACCGAAAAATGTAACCAGGCAGACGAATTAAATACTATGTGAATAATTTGTTGCGTTAAATTAATAGTAGAGTGCTCACGGGCATTTATTTTCACTCCCGTGTGACTCGCGAGGTTAAAAGCAACGAATTAGCCAGAATGCAAGCTTGTGCCCTTGTGACTCAAAATCCGAGAGCCGTCAAAAATCGTCCTGTGCAGAAGGGCACTAGAAACGAATTGCGAGTTACGCATATGGGGGGACACTAGATTTTGAATGTGATTTTTCGGTAGTAGTTTCATAAAAAAGTCTGTCCGGGTTATATTTTTTTTAATTCTTTAAAATTTCCAAAACCCCTAAGAGTCTTAGGCGAGCGATAACTTCGGAGGCTCGAAATGATACCCGCTGAAATTCATTAAATTTGCCGCTTTCTTTCGTTTCCACTGGATTATCTCAAAAACAAAAGCCTAACATAAAAAATTCGTCTCTTGAAAAAAGTTTGCACCGAGTATGTGGATCCCAACCGTCTTTGTTTCATAATTTTTGAGAGTATGGTAACTGTCCGGGAATTAATAATGTACTTCGATGTCTTATTCCGCCCGCTCCGGTGGCGCGAACACCCTCGCATCCCCACTACCGTTTCTATAGCCCCCGGCACCGCGCTCCTGCCGCATTTCGCCCATGGCTGGGGAGAATTTTATTTAATTACTGATTAAATTAATAATAATATGAAATACAATTTAATCTTATGGATATTAAACATGGATACAATTATGATTATAATCCAAATGTTAATATCCGAATTTGACCCAATTGTACTTTGTCTCCAAGAAACAAAGCTTAAACCCGGACATCAACCAAACATTAGAGGATTTACAGGCTATTGCAAAATTCGAACAGCCGGTCGCAGAGCCAGTGGTGGGGTAGGAATATTTGTAAAAAACGAGTATCACTCTGAACCCCTAAATCTCCAAACACAGCTGGAAGCTGTTGCTATTACACTATGGTGGCCACACAAGATAACTCTTTGCAATGTGTATATCCCAAATAGAACAGATATCAGCCATGAGAACCTAAAGAATTTAATTGGGCAGCTGACAGCCCCGTACATTTTAGTCGGTGACTTTAATGCACACAGTCATCTGTGGGGATCAAAGACCACTGATTTGAGAGGAAGAATCCTCAAAGCACTCATATCCGACACCACAATGACTCTGCTAAACTCAGGGAGCAACACCCGGTTTAATTCAGGAACAGGTTCTTTTTCAAGCATTGATCTGGCATTTGCGGAAGCCAGAATTGCCCCTTCATTAACATGGGAAGTTTGCCCTGACCTTTACGATAGTGATCACTTCCCAATACATATTTCAATGCTGACCAAAGACAACAGCCCGTCAAACAGCCAACCGGCTCACATAAAGTGGAACATTAAAACTGCGGATTGGAAATCTTTCGCTTAAGACATTTTAAAGAGCCCTTTACTACTCGAGCCCATAGATGAGACAGAAAGCATCGACATGGCACTTGCTCAGATATCCGACATGATTCTCAAAGCGGCACACAAGTATATAAAAAAGTGTGTAGCTCTTAAAGGCGGTACCGCTGTTCCGTGGTGGAACAAGGACTGCCAGAATGCCATCCGAGAAAAAAAGCAGCTTTTCAACCAATTCAAGAAACATCGAAGCGTAGAAGCACTCATTGAGTTTAAAAAGGCCAGAGCCAAAGCCCGTCGTCTGATCAATGAAAGCAAAAGAGCGAGTTGGAGGAACTACGTCAGCTCAATGTCCCATAATGCGCCTATATCCGAAGTATGTACTAAGATAAACAGAGTAAAAGGCCTAAATGCTACATATAAAATCACAGCACTTGAAAACCAGCACGGAGACTTGGTGATCGCAAATCCTGAAATATCGGAACTTCTAGCCGATTCCTTTTGTGAAAATTCAGCCGACGAAAATTATAACATAGCTTTTCTGGCGATAATTAGAAAAGGAACTCCTAACACCGAAGATCACCAACAACGATGCGCTGAACGGCCCTATCACCCTTGAAGAACTTCAAGAGGCTATTCAAAGACTAAAAGACTCAAGTCCAGGACCGGATAATATACACAACGCCTTTCTAAAACACTTACCACCAGAAGCGACATCATATTTGTGCGATTTGTATAACCATATCTGGAAGAGCAATGTATTTCCGGTACAATGGCGCCATTCCATAATAGTGCCTATTCATAAACCGGGAAAGAAGAAATCCGATACGAAAGGATACAGGCCCATTTCACTTACCTGCACCCTGTGTAAACTTTCGGAGAAGGTACTGAACAAAAGATTGCGATGGTTTTTAGAAATAAATAACATCATCTGTGACGAACAAAGCGGTTTCCGAGAGCATCGATCGACAATTGATAACATCCTAAATCTCCAGGTGGAGATCCTGAAAGCATTTTCCACGAAGCAACATCTGGCTGCCGTTTTTTTTTTGACTTAAAACAAGCGTATCACACCGTCTAGAGAAGACGAATATTAAAAATCCTATTAGAAAACAAGATTGGAGGAAACATGTTCTACTTTATCAAGCAATTTTTAAGGGAAAGAACATTCCAAGTCCGAGTTAACAATACAACGTCCTCCGCGCGGACGCTTGAAAATGGTGTGCCCCAAGGATCCGTCCTCAGTGTCACGTTATTTCTACTTGCAATAAAATATGTTATCAAACAAGTGGTGTCTCCAGTTAAAGCCACAATCTATGCGGACGACCTAGTAATATTCTGCAGAGACCAAAACCTAGAAACCACAGCGATAATACTACAAACGGCGATATCTCGCATAGCCACATGGACCTCAAACACAGGGTTTGGATTTTCCGCGGAAAAAACAAAAGTTATTTGTTTTACCAGGAAAACTAAAAACGCCAAACTCCTTCCATTACGCCTTGGAAATCAAGAAATTCATCAAGTGGATGAAACCCGCTTTCTGAGAGTAATCTTGGATGCGAAGCTGACGTGGGCAAATCATATAAACCAGCTGCGACAAGACTGCATCAGAAGACTCTCCATTTTGAAGTCGGTAAGCCACCACCGATGGGGAGCTGACGAAGGTGTGCTCATGAACTTCTATCGAGCATTCATAAGAGCAAAAGTTGACTACGGATCCATAGCCTACGCCACTGCGTCCAAATCATTACTCCAAAAGATCAACTCCATCCATAATCACGGCCTCCGCATAGTTCTAGGTGCACACAGAACAAGCCCCATCCAGAGTCTCTACTGCGAAGCAGCAGAACCTTCACTTGAGATCAGGCGAGACAAACTTCTCACATCGTACTCCCTAAATACCATTTCCCACCCAAGAAACATAAATTACCAGCTTTTTCACACTGCCTATCATGCAGAATCTGCCGAGAAGCCGAGCTGTCCACAGTCCCCCCAGGTCAGATTTAAAGCATTAGTTTCTGCCCAAATCGATTCAAGGGATATCCCAAGCATATCACCACATCCACGGTTTGACACACCACCTTGGCTTATTAAACAACCACAAATAGATCTGGGGCTCACACAAGTACCTAAACCGTATATAAACCCAAATCTTATGGAAGCGCTATTTCGAAGGCAACTAGATAAATACCGATGATTTACTACACTGTACACTGACGCTTCCAAAACCCCAGAAGGGGTGGGGGCTGCAATACTTCTTCCACAAACAAACCAAACAAAGTGCATCAAATTGCCCAACCAGACCACGATACACACCGCGGAACTACATGCACTATTCCAAAGTGTGAACCTAATAACAGAGCTCACTGGTAAAAAGTTCCTGATCTGCACAGACTCATTATCGTCCCTTCGCTTACTTCAAAATAAAAACACCACTGATGAAATGGCAAAGAAAATACTTATGTGCCTTCACTACCAAGAAAACAAGACCATCACATTTCTGTGGGTTCCCAGTCACAGTGGAATAATGGGAAATGAACAGGCAGACCAGGCAGCAAACACGGCAGTCACTGAAGGTGAACCAATGGGTTCAATACCCAGTAAAGATCTAAAAGGGCACCTACTGGATGGCCTGCACCAAAAATGGCATCGCGAATGGAACAGGCAATACACGTTTTTAAGACTATGTCAGCCATCTATTAAACTGAGAAGACCTATAAGAGACTTCAGTCGTGAAGAACAATCAATACTGACGCGACTCAGACTTAGACATACCAAGTTAACACATGATTTCCTTTTTGAAGGCAGGCAACCTCCAACATGTGAGTCCTGTCCCGGAGCGCGCATCACCGTAAAACATCTATTTGAGTGCCCGAGCTTAGCCGCCTGCAGAAGAGAATATCAACTCCCGGAAGACATAGGAACAGTTCTTAACTGGTCTTCCCCTAATCGATAAGAGAGTAGTACTTCAGTACTATGCCAGCGAATAAATTTCGGACATCAATTTTATGTCACTGTCATTTGAAATTAATGTGTATTCCAAACTGTAACTGTAACTTATTGTACCGCCGGCACTAATAGCCTAGCTGCTGATGTGCCGTACTATGCCAGCGAATAAATTTCGGACATCAATTTTATGTCACTGTCATTTGAAATTAATGTGTATTCCAAACTGTAACTGTAACTTATTGTACCGCCGGCACTAATAGCCTAGCTGCTGATGTGCCGTTAAACTCATTAAATAAAAAAAAATTATGATTATTAATAATTATTAAATTAAATTATAATATATATTGTACTGAATAAACAAAATTGTGTACCTTTTAGGTATATTTTTACAAACAGTAATTTGATAAAAATTGTGCATTTATCTGTAAATTTTGCTCAATCTTCATCGTCAGAGTCCCTATGGATAATCTTGACGGTGGTGGTTATTCGAGTTATTCGCCTCCAAAGTTATCGCTCGCCTAAGACTCTTAGGGGTTTTGGAAATTTCAAAGAATTAAAAAAAAATATAACCCGGACAGACTTTTTTATGAAACTACTACCAAAAAATCACATTCAAAATCTAGTTTCCCCCCATATGCGTAACTCGCAATTCGCTTCTAGTGCCCTTCTGCACAGGACGATTTTTGACGGCGTTGGGATTTTGAGTCACAAGGGCACAAGCTTGCATTCTGACAAATTCGTTGCTTTTAACCTCGCGGTTCACACGAAACTGATTTCTAGAAGACTTTTCAAGCGTTGATCACTCTACTATAAGTGAAAAAGAGTATGAATAGAGGTCCTGATGATGATCGGCTATGGCGATAGAAGACGTAGTCATGCAGAAGTACGTGCCCTTTTTAATACTATGCATCCTGAACGAGAGCCTATTTGTAAATCTGAAGTTAACTAATTCTTTTAAGCGGTTTAACGAGACGATAAATCTCATCTTGGATCTTGTGGAAAATCCGAAGACATCATTACGCCAAATCGCTTTAAATTATAACATAAGTATAGGATCTGCACATTCAATTTTCAAACAACAAAAATTCCATCCCTATAAAATTGATTTACTACAGGAACCTAGCGAAGAAGATTTTGATGGTATAGTGGAATTGTGCGAGATAATGTCACAACTGCTTAATGAGAATAGTAATCTTTTGTTTTCAATTATGTTTTCGGATGAATCTAGATTTTGCTTAAGTCAGACAATAATCCACATTGGATGGAAAAGGTACATAACTTTTTGTGGACGTTGGGTATGTACCTTAACGTTTGGGCAGGAATTATTGGCGAGAATATTGTGGGCCCATTTCTTATTGAGGGCAATCTCACTGCTGACCGGTACCATACCCATATTAAGGGAACTACTTCCAAATCACCACAATACAGAATTAATACGCAACACTATTTGGTTGCAACAAGACGGAGCACATTTTTCCTGGCAGATGGCTTGGACGCAAGAGACTCATTGAATGGCCTCCTAGACCCCCGGATCTAGCACTCATTGATTTTTTTTCTATCGGGTCACATACAAGATCAAGTGTATGTTAACCGACATTAGAATGGAAATGAACAATATCACACCTGAAATTTTACAGAAGGCAAGGGAAAATTTTGCCCAACGGCTTTACTGCTGGCAGGAAGTTAACTGAAGACACTAACATTTATTGTAGGAAAACAAACACCAAATGTTTCTAAATTAATTTTTTTAAGTTTGCTTGTTTTGTTATTTTTCTTCTTGCATTACTCATTTTTAAGAAATAAATGTTTAGAGCCATCGCTTATTTAGTTTTCATTCAGATACACTTTAAAAGTGTTAAAGTGCAGCTGGTTTTGTCATTTTAACGATTGTTAGTTTAACGTTGATTGTTAATTTTTTGACGGTTGTTGTCAAAATGTTTCGACACCAGCATTACATGATGATATTCAGAAAAAAATAAGCTTTCGAATGATGTCAAATTTCACCCCCATTGCTATTTAAAAGAATTATAGTTGGCTGTGTATCTCATAACGTAACAAAACAGTAAAACAGTTGAAAAGATTAGGTATAATAAATATTAATTAGTTCAATTCATATCCCAAATATCAAGTTATTCCGTTTAATGTTTTTGAAGATATTAAGCCGGTTCCATAATTTTTTTAAATCCTGTACCTATATGTGTGGCAAGATTTCGTGATGTTAGTGTGGTATAGTGGAGCGAGTGAGTTTTATGCTGATCGTGTCATTCAATTTCCGCCTCGAAGTCCGGACCTGAAAATTCTAGATTCTTCCATTTTCTTTCATTTTTATCTCAAAAACACCGTATTTAAAAAGAATGTGCATCATGGCCTCCTCCAAATATATTTTCAGTTGAATACCCCTTATAACTATCTACTGTAACAGTTAACTGTGGCTGGGAAACACTTAACTATCTTGGATTGGCTAGAGAAGCCACTTAATGATCCTCATCAGAAGGGTTTGTTAAGTAGACATGGCATATTACCTACGTGTAAGTCTTGAATTAATTTTGCGGTGTTTTATGTGGTAGTAGACAGCATTTGGGCAGTGGTAAATCTTAATAAATGATTACATACTTCGTTAGATAAATTCTTAAGAGCAATGATGATTATAATAGATCTGTATAGACGATATAATTTGTTTGTCTTTATCCATGAGTTAAAGAATACTTTGGACTTTTGTAGCTTTATATGTCCAATGAATTGATTGACTACTCATTGGAAAACAGAACAACAGAACCAAGAGATAAGCGGAAAGTTTCATCTTTCCACAAGGCACGCTCTAAATTCGGACAAAGCCGTTTTATCATTGACTCCTGCCGTTAAAGCCTTTGTTCTTCCAATACTATTTAAAACTACAAAAGTGAATAGATATAGGGTTGTGTACTGAAACCCTAACAAACGGTCCGGTCCGCTTACTGACTACCTACTTCATAATTATTAATAGCGATTGTAAAATGTTTCATTTTCAAAATTTCCTAATACTAAGAAAAGGGTTTGAATCTCGGGCAGGTAGCTCCACGTAAGATTATATATCCTATATATACCTATATACGTTTATATATCTGCCAAATTTGGTTTAAAGGTGTTGCCATACTTTTGTGCTACCCTGTATGTGTGACAAGATATGTTTGAAATTACAGTCATTAACTGCGATATGCTTGGAAACTGTATTTGGTGTGCAACAACCAATGCAACTGGGTGTAGCTGCTGTTCTGAACTTGGCTTATAACCAGAAATTCTAATACACACCCCACAAAAATTATACTTAATGACTGCCTGCAATAGGGTAGTTTTCGTTTTCAGCAAGAAAATCGAAGAAACAAACAAGTCAAATTGAGGATTGCTGCAGAAACAACGACTAACAACGTCTAATAAATATTTTCTAAACAAAATTTCATTTTCGCTTTAACGTATTCCATTTCCTTAAAATTCAAAAATTTCTGAATCACCTTTGTCCTAGCCGTAACAACTTTCAATTACGTTCCCTGCACAGAAACTACAGTTTCCAAGCACATTTTGCTTAATAATTCCGGTTGCTTTTACTAAAATTGGCGGAGGAACACTGTCGACCTCGTGAAATGTTTATAAACCGCGACCGTTGAAATATCTTTTCACCGTGTTAAAATTTTACAATAAGAAATCGACGAAGCAAAATCAAACGCTCTTCCCTTCTTTAAAAGGGTGCTCGATTCCGGGCCCGACCAGACATTTTAAACCGGAAAGCAAACGCATTAAGGTGGTCCGGTTTCCATTTCGGTACAATGCGGAGGAGATCAATCGACTGAATTTGTCATTCTGGCCATGTCGAGTGCAGACAAGTTTCCGCCTCTGGAACGACTTTATGGAAATGTCATCTTCAGAAGTACCTTCACAACTGATTGCTATTATTAAATTTTGCGAGGAGAAAATTGATAGGAAATACACTTCTCTACATCAACCACCATTGGCGGCGTTCAACACCATGTTATTTCAAATGTAATGTTAAGAGGACCTTAGATTACTAGTTAATTTCTACTACAAAGTCTCCCTCTATTCAAATATAGACAAAGGATAATTCTATTTCTATCTACTTTATACGTTTATATTTCTACTCTTTGTCAAAACATTCTTCCATTCACGTCGTTGATAACTACAGTCTGGAAAAATTTTCTACTTGACAATGATTTGGTTAAGCAAGGACTGCTTTGCGCAACACAACTGTTATTCATTAATATGTATATTCAAATGGTGGTTCATTAGATATGTCGATAAAATTGCATTGTTTCATTACCAGCTAAAAACTATAATCTTATTCGTCAATAATAAAATTTAAAAGAACCTACAATAAACCACATCATTTGCGTCAAGACCTTGAAATAAGGATTTTATCGCATATGAGACACCATCAAACATTCCCCTTTTATTTCCATTGTGGAAATTGTGTCGCTTAAATGGGCGCTTGTTTCTAAATGATTTCTCAAAATTGACTATTCCGTGTTTATTAGTTTTAAGGATTCTGTGCCATGAAAAGAGTAGTATAATTTTCTGCATGATTGCACAAATGACAATCTAGTGCGAATAAAGAGAGATCTTAAAATTTCTGTATAAAAACCAAAATCTTTTCTCCTTAACGACCAAAATTGGATAGGGAATTCTAGCATGTGAAGTAATAAATGCCCTATAGTAGTAGTAACCCTAACAACAGAGTTTCATCTATAAAATAGTATATTATACAACGATGCTATAATAGGTTCTATAATTCCCGAGGATAGAAGTTACATCACGAGCGAGCAAAGCCAGCGAGTGGTGTAATTATCCGAGGGAATATCAGCAATTATAATCAAGTCTAAAAAGTACTCAAATTTTTTATGTCTAAATTTATTTTCCAACAAAGTGAACATTTCTGATGGTACAATTAGTGAATTGAACAGATAGAGATTATTAGCACTATTATTTTCAATCGTAAAAGTTTCAAGAATCGCGGTAGAACTGGAAGGTTGGGAAATTTGCCTAGAAATGGTGTTGGCTGTGGCCAACTTATTGCTTTAAGACTGATCTATATATATCCCTCGGCGACCTGAGTGGATTTCCAGTCACCATGACCTTTTAGACCTGTTATGTCGCCACCTCCGTCAATGTATAATGTAGCTGAAGCTCTACGATAGCAGTGACCTGTGTACTGTCCTGGATTTGGTAATTTTAAAAAAAGTTGCTATTTGTTTTAATATTATCGCAAAATTGTTTTTCCCGATTCTTTGTATGGTGCATTTGGATTTTTGGTAATTTAGAAAAAACGAACTTATTATTACATGAGATGGGCGAAGATCCATGTACTTTTTTAAAATGTTATACATATCTAGATTAAATTATCACTAATGGCAAATGATGTTCGCACCACCTTGCTCTTCGTTTTAGGTACAGTTACTAACAATGTGGTACCGAGATCTTTCACATCCTTAATTTTCATTTTAGAGCAACACGCTCCCACAATTCCTATAATATAATTAAGATAACCTTAAACAAATTAAAATGTTAGATTTTCATAATTTTACCTTATGCAGAAGATAAATTTCATCAGGAACTTCTGTGATGATTTTTTTTAAATCATCAAGTGTTAATGTTTTTGATGTTTTCGGTTCGTAACCTTCTGATTTTCTTTTTAAAAAGGACCGAAGTTTACCATATTTTTCGATATTCACATCATCATTTATTACCAAACCAGATCCCAATATTGAATAATATGACCACATTGAGGAGGATTTATAGTTTTCGCTCAATTCCGCGAAATAAGCCATATTACGTGTTCCGAGAATGAAGTTGTCTTTTTTTAATACGCCAGTCCATAAAGCGTTGGTACGCTTTGTCGTAAAACGGCTTTGACTTCTCCGGCAGTAAGGTAGATGATGTTGCTTCTGCTGTTTCAATAATATCTGGTGGTGTGCAGGATAATCCACATTCTTCGTCACTTTCCATACTAAATAACTCAAAAACCCACAGAACCAGCGTATTCACAATTATTTGTCAAAACTTATCGTTTTATTTGTCATTGTTGATTCGTTATTACTTCCCATGGCTGCCTTAAATTCACTAAATATGATTGAAGTTCTATTTTCTAATTGGTTGCCGAAAGGGAATAAAGTACATTATTCCCGCATCATTATTCCCTAAGGGAATATTAAATGGTCTTACATATGTATAACCGCAAGCATAATTGTAATATTATGTGTTAATCGTAGATAAAACATATTAAATATTATGGGATTTTGATGAGTTCAAAGAGTTGAAAACATAAAACAGTATAATGAATAATAAAATTAAAATACAGAGCAAAGCGATGGATTTTGAAACAGAACAAAACGAGCTACGTGCTCTCACGCCGGTGGTCTTTCAGGCACTGCCGCTATTGGGAGAGAGGGGGACATCTGCTCCTCTTCCATTCCCACAACTCGGCCGTCCTGCTCGTTATCAGTCCCGGATGACGACTCAAAAGCCTTTATCTTCGCTTCATTCGCCCATGGCTTAATGTATGAGGAGGTTTTCGCAGGACCTTCGTGAAAACCATGCTTCTCGATGTCGTAGGTGTCACCACCCTTGACTCTAGTGACTCGGTAGGGCCCGTGGTATTTTGCTCTGAGCTTTAGACCTGGTCCCGCCTGCGTTCTCTTTATCGCGACTAGGTCTCCTGTTTGATATTCTCTGGGTTTCTTCCTCTTGGCGTAATAGGTCTTCCGGTGCTCGTCCTGGACTTCGATTAATTGCTTCTTAGCCGCCTCTCGCCACCTTTCACGTTTCTTGTTAAAGTCTTCTCTCATATCTGCTTCAATCATTTCCCTTATGTTGAGGTCTGCTTCATTTCGCATTTTCACACCTAGTAGCAGTTCAAACGGAGTAGTATCGATGCTTCTCTGCTAAGTTGAGTTGATTACGTGTTGAACCTTGTTCACATGTTGGAACCATTTGGTTGCGTCTTCTGCTTAAAACTGAGCTAGAACTGTTGTTGTCATCGAGTTTATTCTTTCTATCTGACCGTTTGCGCTCGGTAAGCCGGTAGTTATCTTGAAGTGCTTAATTTGATTGCTGTTACAGTACTCGCTGAATTCTTCTGATGTGAACGCCGTTCCTCGATCGGTTATTATGTTCTCTGGGTTGCCAACATACTTCCTCAATACTTCCAGCTTCGCTATCGTTTCTTTAGCTGATGTAGACTTCACGGGGAAAAGCCAAACGAACTTTGTAAATGCATCAATCACAGCCAGTATGTGATTATAGTTCTTGTTGGTAGACACTAAAGGTCCCAAGTGATCAGCGTGATATGTCTTCAGAGGGGTACTGTCTTTATGTAATGGATGCAGGTAACCTTCCTTCTTTCCCCTTTTCCTGTTGACTAGTATGCACGGCACGCAGTTCAAAATCAGCGTCTCAACCTTTTCGCTCATTTTAGGAATGTCATAATCCTCTTCCAACAGTTTTATTGTTTTTCTGGTGGCAAAGTGGCCGTGCTCATGAGCTCTTTTGATGATTTCGTGTTGCATGGCATCAGGGACCACTATCAATTCTTTGTCGCCTCGAGTCTTGTAGAGGATATTATCCCCGGAGATGTAATCTTCATAAGAGGCGGTCTTCAAAATTTCATTTATTGCTCGAATCTTGGAGTCCTTCTCTTGAGCTTCTCGGATCTTATTGGATACAACCATATTTATTGACATAACTGGATAACGGCTAAGCGCGTCAACGTGTTTCGTTCGGGCTCCAGGCCGATGTTCTATGATGTAGTCGAATTCTTCTAAGTACAACGCCCATCTGGCTACCCTTGTACACAGGTATTTTTTATCCATGGTTTTTTGAAAAGTCGCGCAGTCAGTAATTATCTTAAATTTCGTACCCAACAGATATACTCTAAATTTCTTCAAGGACTGAATAATCGCTAAGGCTTCTAATTCGTAGCTAGAATATTTTCTTCTCGGCATCCGTCGTCTTACGGCTTGAGTAATATATGGAATGCATTAGGTTGTCTTCACAGGATCTCTGCATCAAGATGCTTCCGTAGCCTTCTATCGACGCATCGGTATGCAGTTCGAGGTATCCGCCTTCACGGTATATATTCAATACCGGCTTTTCTGCCATGATGGTCTTTAACCTACTGAAGGCTTCTCTTTGTGGTTCTTCAAATCGGAAGGTCTGTTTCTTCTTTAGCAGATCGCTTAATGGTTTGGCTATCAAGGAGTAGAATGGTATGAACTTCCTAAAATAACCTGTAAGTCCTAAAAATGATTGCAATTGCTTCATTGTAGAAGGTTCAGGGAACTTCAAAAATGCTCTCGTCTTAAACTCTGAGAGAGATACACGTCCATTTTCTATCTTGTTTCCCAAAAATTCGACCGTTCTTTTGATGAATTGGCATTTCTTAAAGTTTATTTGTAACCCGTGATCTCTTGCGACGTCTAATACATTTCCGAGTCGAACAATTGCTTCCTTGTTATCTGCGGCAGGAATAATTAGATCGTCCATATAAGGTAGTACTATGCCTTGACTGATGAGGTCTTTGAATGCGGTGTTAATGTACCTTTGGAACACGGCAGCCCAAAAGGAACTTTTAGAGACTGGTATTGACCCTGATGTGTTACGAATGAGGTGTACTTTTTACACTCCTTCTCTACGTCTACATGGAAAAATCCATTTCTCAATTCTAGTGTGCTGAACACACGTGCGTTTTGTAGCCGGTCTAGCAAATCTTCTATTAGTGGCATTGGATATCTATCCCTAACTATCTTCTTGTTGATTTTTCTGTAGTCTATACAGACCCTTGGAGAACCATTTTTCTTTCTTGCTACGACTACTTGACTTGCGTATTCTGCGTTGCTCTCTTCGATAACGCCTTCTTCCAACCATTGTTTCACTTGGTCGTCTACAATCTTCCTTTCGGCAAATGGCAGTCTTCGTGGGGTGTCGTAAACTGGTTCTTCATCTTTAGTTATAATCTTCAACTGAACGTTGATTTTTTTGGTCTTTCCTGGTTCGTAGTTTTGGATCAACTTCTTAATTTCTGTCCTGGTCGTTGGATCTACGTTGCCAATGTCGAGTTCTGATTCATCATTGGTTTCGATTTTCAAGATCGTCATATCGTCGTCTTCGTGTCTTTCCTCAGTTACGATCTTTTTAATCTTGACACCTTCTTGGTTAATTGTTACTTCGGTTTTGTCCAGAAGTTCGCTTCCAACGATAGCATTGTTGTTATTCATAATTCTATCGCTTACCACAAATATTCTGGTGCCGAATGATTCACCATCCACAAGAACATCACAGTTGAATTGTCCAAGTGGTATTATCGTCGACTTTCCAAAACCATTCAGGGTTATTTGTGTCTTTGTTAATTCGGGCGAACCTAGTCTTTGGTGCACTCCCTCTTTGATAATGTTGACTTGACTTCCTGTATCAATCAAAGCTTCAACTTCAATTTTGGCAATCTTTATGGTCTTGTACATCTTCTTTGAATTCGACTTTTGGATGTTGTTTACTTGAGGGTTCGTCGTAATCGTGGTTTTTCCTTTTTCTTCGCCTTTCTTCTGGCGGTTGGAGCAGGTGTTTGCCTTGTGTCCGAACTCATTGCATTTGAAACACTTGGTTCCAAGATTCTTTGATTTGCAATCGTTTGATCTGTGACCTTTGCCACCACAGTTGTAGCATCGCACGATGGTAGACTTGTTGGTATTTGTGCCAGAATTATTCTTTGTCTCGTTGGTAGCTGCAGTCTTTTGAGGTGTTTGAGAGTGAGTCTTCCTCATATTTTGATAGATTCCTAATTTTTCCTTGAAATCTTTGAGAGATTTTGCTCCGTAAAGTAACATCTTGTTGGCACTTTCATCGGGTATTCCGTCTATGATGTACTGCATAAGCGCGTCATCTTCAAGGTTACCTCTGTTGGCCATTTCTTTCATGACTAAATAGTACTCTTAAACATCTTCATTTTTTCTTAATCGTCGTGTTGCCAGTGCAGCATGGAGCTGTGCACTGTTCACTTTCGAGGAGTATTCTTCTTTTAACGCTCTTTTCAGGTGTCTTCATGACTTGATACCTTTTTCACTCTGTATGAACATCTTAGCTAGACCAGTCAGAGATCTTCTCGCAAAGATAAACAAGTGTAAGTCATTCCATCCAAAAAGTTCGGCCATATCCTTTAAATCTTCAATCCATTTTTCAATGGGGTAGCTTTGGCTTCCATCAAACGGACGCACGGATTCTTCTACGTCTCTAAAATTCATAGCGAACGGTACTCCGCACTCATCTTCTTCGTATCGTCTTTGAAGGCGTCCTTCTTTGTTCTAAGATTCTTTCTTCTTTTCTATTTTCTTCCGACCTTCTTTCTTCTTTCTTCGTCTTTTTTCGTCTTCACTGGAGTCTTCTGTAGCGTCTTCATCGGCATCTTCATCGTCTTTATTTTTGTCGTCTTTATAGGGTTGTTCATCTTCGGTCTGGTTGCCCTCTTGATCGTCTTTGGAACCTTGGTTTTCGTCGTTAAGATCTTCCACTTCATCCTTGTTCAGCAAACTAACCTCTAATAAACTTTTAACCAACTTCTGGATCAGTTCGTTTTTCGTCTCTTCGTCGTAGTCGATATCCAATACATCGCAGCTCCTCTCTCCCTGTCAAACTGATCTTAATAAACATTTTCTTGAGGTTAAACTCTTCTGAAGATTCCTCGAAGTCAAAACCCGAAAATTCTCTTAACCTCTTGCGGTTATTTCTGTCTCCTTCATGCTCGAAAATGACTGTGTGTAAGACCCTGATGGCCTGTACATCTGCCGCTGCAAGTCTTTTCTGAATATTCGAGATTTCTCTAAGTTTCATCTTGAAATGGAAAACACCACGCCACTGGAATTTCGCCGTCACTGGACTTTTTCCTGGAAGTTTGGCTTCTTTGTTTTCCACGTCGTTTTCCGGCGACCGATGTACGTCTTTTCGAATGCACGTGCTAACCGTCTTATTCTAGTTTTTACCTTCTTATGGGCTTCACCAAGACCCTGGACTCGATCTCACCGCTGCTTGGTTTCACAACACTTATTTGATGATAAACACTATTGCTATTCACAGTTTCACAGTCGCTGGTTTTCAAAATCCGTGGTTGAGCCCCCAGTTTATGGGATTTTGATGACTTCAAAGAGTTGAAAACGTAAAACAGTATAATGACTAATAAAATTAAAATACAGAGCAAAGCGATGGATTTTGAAACAACAAAACGAGCTACGTGCTCTCACGCCGGTGGTCTTTCAGGCACTGCCGCTATCGGGAGGGAGGGGGACATCTGCTCCTCTTCCATTCCCACGATATTATGTATAACCAAACGGTCTAATAGATAATAGAAAAATCTATAGATCGTCTAAATTATGGTGTCTAAAAACTCATAAAAAGATCGCTGAAAGTGACAAAATAGAAATTGCCGTACTAGTAGAGAACGAAGTACCCGAAGAGTACCGAAGGGATTTAATATTTGAAATTTATTTAACTTTTAATTTCTTCCATGTAGAATAAACTGTCTCAAAATAAAATCTGTAGTAAATAAATTTTATTTCATACTGTGTCATATTTGTTAGTTTTACGTCAGACTTTTGAGTACGGAAAATGGGACTTTACAGTACAAGTCCCGTAAAAAAAATTTCAGGACTCAATGTTACTATCGTTCAAACTTAAGTACTTTATTTACTTATTTTATTTTATACATTAATATTAATATTAATTGTACAGCTTGTATTTTCATTAACATTAACAGCGCGAATCTGGTCTAAACAAAACTTTGAATTATCAGTTGTCACATTAACAGAAGTTTCAGTGTTCCCAGCTGAATTTTTTGAATCCATAATACACTTGTCACTGCTATTTTGTTGATTTAAAACATCTACAAAGCTTTCACCACCTTGTATCATTCTGGCTATCTTCCTTTTCTGCTCAACAGACTGCTCTACATATTTTTCAGCAACGTTGTTACTCTTCCATCCTCCAAATCTTTTTAGGACTGATACATCCGCTCCTGCATTTGCTAAGAATGTGGCACCTGTCCGACGAAAGGTATGACCCGTGTAATCCTCAGGATTTTTTAAACCAAGAAATTTTGCAATTATTTTTGCCATTCCACCAAAAGTATGTATTCCAACCCTTTGGTTAATACACCGACCATGTCTGTATCCCAGGAACAAGTGATTGTCTTTCACATTTTTGGGCCGCAAATTTCCGTAGTTGAGAAATAACTCCAAACAATTAATTCCATCGCTCTCATTCAATACAGTAAAGACTCTTTTTTGATTTGTTTTCGTTTTAGGGAAGACAATTACTAACTCGGAGCCAGTTTGTTCAATATCTTTGAGACTCATTCCATGCAGTTCCTCTCTTCGGCATCCTCCAGCCACTCCAATCATAGCAGCCACCTAAATAATGCAAAAATTAATAATAAAATATTAAAAACTTTCAACTATTTACCTACCTTTATTAAAAGATATTCTCTGTTTGGAGCCTCCCTCAAAAATCGATTCAGTTCCTCTCTGGTCAGAGTTTTGGCTTGCTTCGGTTCGTAACCAACCGACTTTTTCTTTAGAAATGCTTTTACTTTTCCAAAGCAGGATATATCGATGTTTTCATGCACCAGCAACATAGACTTAACCATGGAATATTTAGACCACAATGATGCGCTGGAGTATTTTTTGGACTGCAATAAGAAAAAAACTGCGTAAATACATGTAATTTTAAATGTTCAAATACTGACCAAATCCAACAAATAGGCTAGCATAACTTCCTCATCCACACTCTTTACGTTATTCATGGCTTTCCATTCATTAAACACATGAAATTCTTTCTTGTAACGGTCACCCGATTTAGCTGGAACAAGTTCTTCTATCGCCTCTTGCGATTTACGCAAAATATCTGAATTTTGTTCAAACATTTTAAAAATTTTCTGATGTAAACAAACATCAAAGCGTTGCTACTTGCGGTTACTATGTAAGTTCTCTGTGACAACGTCTACCTGATTTTTAGATTCGTTTTTGACATTTTACTTTTCTCAATAATACCTAATTAAAATTGTGCATTACAGAATGAAATAAAACGCATTACGATATACGTCCGGCAAATGATTTTCTACAATACTCGTTTCGACATTCTTGACTCGGCTCCTTCGTCGCCTCGTCCAGAAACGTCTCACTCGTAACTGTAAACTCTCATTTACCGGACTTATAACGTAAATTACTATTGTGAAATATCTAAGGGGAAGCAAAAAGTCCACTTAGAAGCTTGCAATAATTACAAATAGCAAACACAAGAGCAAGCTTTGGAGCGGTGTTGTGCTAACGGTTCTATAAACACTCAGCCATTAAATTATAACGACACAAATTTAATTTCGATCCGGATGAAAATTTCGATGATGCAGCTATTTTAATGTAATTGAGATATTTCATTAATTACGTTAGCTTGTTAATTGCAATATTTGTGTGAAAAGTGGAGCAAATAATTGTGTTTAATTTATTTAAGCATGATTATGAACTGTTGAAAATGATTTTGGCTTACAATTGCGTAATTAAATTACCAGAGAACTTAAATACGTGAAGCAGGTATGTACACAATGCATAACAAATTTTGAAATTGTTGTAAACAATGGTTACAAGATTTTAATTTAAAACACACAGTGTCAATACTCTTGGACCTCCATATTTTGTACAATGATGGGAGTAAAAAATGTGAATTAATTTAATTTTACTCTTTGGTGATGCTTTTTCATACATTTTGTTTCTTTTTTGAGTGAAATAATGGAAGAAATAATAATAAAAAGAAAATTGGGATCAAAAATGTAACTTCAAAGTAACGCACTTCAAAGAAAAATATCCTCACAACTTCAAGCTCTAAATCTCGGTTCGGAAAAGGTACGATTCTTTACTGCTGTAAAAGTCAATAGTGCTCTCATACTAACGTTATATTGCGTACTAACGAGTGAGCAACAAAATTCGTGATCGTAGGAGCCTCTGAATCCAAAATTTTGAGTCGATTCTTGATCGATACGATTGTGTAAAAAGACATCGAGTAATGTGAATTGACGATTAATGTAAACAGTAAAGTAAAAGAACCGATATACGTTTAGCCAACTGCGATCACGAATTTTGTTGCTCACTCGTTATATTATGTTCTATTTATATATTTTCTAGATCAAAAATTCACAACAGTAAGCCGCCATAGAATTGTAGCTCCAGAAATCAACCCAATGTAAGTCTTCTAAAATTTATTCTTACAGCTCGGTTGTATCATACAGAATTCGCTATGATTGAAAAAGAATCAAATGAGCAGCATGAGCAGCAGGGGCAATCGTCGTTAAGCTTCCGATCTTGTCGTCTGTGTAATAGAGAAATCAATATTAAAACCATGTTATTTAATTTTGTCTATCAGGTCTGTGTTTTCGATGATGCGATGCATGGGGTTGATTCACCCCAGTGTCCTTAACACTATATACAGTTATATTTTTCATAATACAATAAGGCATATTCTACCAGTCATCTGAAGTAGTAACTTTTCATAAATAATACAAAGGTGACTAAACACATCCTTCTGAAAAACATAATATTCGTTAGCAAAGATTGCGTCATAACCCAGAAAAAAACAATTCAATCGGCGGTCTGTTGAAACATTAGAAGCCGTATCGTCACTCCCGTCACGATCGTCAATCTATCGATGCATGGTAATGACCACCCCTAGATTGCCGGCATAAAGTTTATCCCATCCTACTATTCCTCAATATCAGCGATTCCAGATCTGGAATACGTAATACATACATGACACGAGGGAAAACTCACAATGTGTGCTTAACTTTTACTTTTTGTTGCTTTATCCACATACAAATTCAACTTCTCTATTCCCTAGACCATTTTTACGGTTCGTCACTTTTACAATTTTCCGTTGGCAGCCTCGGGAGTCGACGTTCTTTCTGCAGCAAAAACAGAGCAGTTTTCTCGCTGCAACGATACCAATTAATTTCAAAAAATCATTGAACTCTTTGTACTAACTGGATGTTCTATAATCACAGACCAAAACAGCTTTCTTATCAGTTTTAGCCAAAAAAGATGCAGTCATCCATAAAACAGAACTAAGTAGAAGTAATACTTACAATGCTCCGTTCCATAAAAGCATGTGCTGTAAAAACTCTCGGTTGCCTCCCTTTTACAGCACAAACGACCAGGGAATTTATAGCTTCGTGTCCGTTGCTCTTTGTACTGCAGTATTTTATCAGTTGCTGCTGATCGGCTCAATCAGGTCAATATTGGACTCACTTAAATTTCAGGGCAATTAAACGTGCCTCGTTATGCGATGTTTATTATCGCTCCTGTTTAATTCCAGATGAAATTTTACTTCGGATAATGAAAAGTAGCAAGCACTCTAAAAATGAGCGGCAATTTTCCGCTCTTTTACAAAATTATAAAAAATATTACATCGTAAAGAAGTAAGTTGATGTTGGTATGATCTGATAGTCTGGGTTATGGACCCAGGATACGCGTTGTTTTTTGATGCCTTCTAACTTCTATCGCTCACTACAAGTGCAGGATAATAGGAATTTAACACAACTGTTGGTCCGACCAATTAATGGAAATGGAAAGATATGGAATACCTACTTCATGGTTATGGTACGACAAAAAATTTGTATTGTATTCCCTTATTATATTAGTAATTTATTATAAGAAATCCTATTATATTCCCTTACTATAACAAGTAACCCAACAAGACTTTTTCTTTTATATTTTTTTTAATAATTAGATTTTTAAGCAGAAAATTATGTGATATTTTATAAAACAATTGGGGAATACAATGAAAAGTAATTAAATGTTTGTTGAAATTTGATTTTATGTGAATACCCATTATAATAATCCATTATAATTTTTAAATTCTATTAAAACGTTTAGAGATCCATAAAGTTTAATTATGTTGATCAATGATTATAACACGATTATCACTAAATTGAAAACAAAATGTATACGATTAATTATTATTAATAAATACGGCTAGAAGCAGAAAAATCACAGAACATTTAGCCGCTGATTTTTGTCATTTCAATGCACAATATATACAAAGATTTTTATATACAGGCCGTTTCAATAGAAACGAGCCACCCTCAATAACCTTTTAGGAAAAGAGATTTGAGCAAAATCTTTTTAAGCACATAATATTTTTTTTAATTACATAGTATATTAGTCAGTACATTTAAAAACATGCTTGCAATTAACGATAAGAAACTTTGCCATAAACATTATTAGACAATTTATATTATTGATTAGGTTAGTATTCTAAATTAATTTTGACGTCATCCATACACATTTGTATTATAAAATTAATAACACAAAAAATAAAACAATTATTAGACTGTAATGAAGTAGCATTTATGTACTTTGCTTATTGTGATAATAACTTCCCCGATCACTGGATGGTAGACGAGGTCCTGTAGAATGGCCAGATTTTGACCCCTAGATTTTTATTTGCAAGTCCAAACTTTTGCGACACAACCAGCTTCTCTGGAAGATTTGCGACAAAAGATTATCCTGAAATGTCGACAAAATATGTGTCAGTGCATGGAAGTCGATGGGAATCATTTTGTACATATAATATATAAAAGTCAATATTTGTTTGTTTGTTTGTTCGTATGTTATGCGCGCCTAAACCGGTGAAGAAATCGTCATGAAATTTTGACCACAAATAATCTAATATAATAATATATATAAAAATCAATATTGTTTGTTTGTTCGTATGTTATGCGCGCCTAAACCGGTGAAGAGATCGTCATAAAATTTTGACTACAAATAATATTCGCAATGGGGAGTAACATAGACGACCCCAATGTGTCATCCTTTTTTGGTAAAAAAAATATTTCAAATTCAAACCAGGCGAAATTGAAAACTGTCAGATAAAAATGTCACAGTGACATTTTTAGACATAAAATGTCACTCATCAGTTTTCGTCAAAATCAGGGAGGAACAATGCGGTGAAGTCGAGGGAGAAGTGCTAAAATCTATTTTCGATGTGTCCAGGATTGCTTTCGATGTGGGCGCAACTTTAAATTCTTCTTGGATAGGACGTGCATCTGACGTAATTTTAGGTCTATGTTGTTCCTTTCGATGGAAAACAGAAGGCCCGGACATGTGCTGCAATAATAGCAAAGTAAAGCTGGAACCCGGTAACCTATTATGAGGGTATCCACCAGAACCACTCAGAGGTCCTCTCATCGGCACAGATATTCGATCTTATAATTACGTTCCTTTCATCAGTTAAACTTACTAACTAGATACCAACATTTAAAGTCCAAGTTCAAGTCTATCATTTACCTGGTTCACTTCTTCCCGAATCTGGCAATCCAAATTTTCTACAACTCTATTTGATAGAATGCAATGACGAGGAGACGACATTAAGATGTACCTAATAATTACCCAAATCTAAATGCTGGTATTGTCTAAGATTTACAGCAATTAAAACATGTCCCCCTTGAGGTTAAAAATGACCGGTTTTTAGATTTTGCTCACATCTCTTTTCCTAAAAAGTTATTGAGGGTGGCTCGTTACGATTGAACCGGCCTGTATGTACAGCATTATTACAATTATAGAATCAGTTCGACACGGTCAAAAACTATACACTTCATTAAGTTGGTACTTTATTAACAATGAATTCAATATACAATAAAATAAATATCGGTTGTAGGTAGCATTTTACTTTTGAAATGTAAATAATTAATTCAGCTCGCTGAAAGCCCGCTAAAAGTACAATAATATTTATTTTTTATAACATAAAAATAAATTCCGGTAAAATCTATAACAAAATAATTCCACATTCGTCCTCTGAAAAATGTGCGCTCAGCAGAAGTCAATTTATTCATGTTGTTATTTTTCCCCGGTTAAAATGGTTTAGTTTATTTTGCAAAGTAATCAATTTTACTCGTTTTTTAATACTGGTTTCAAATTAAAACAGATTTTTATAATGACAACTGTGTATTTGCCAATATTTTAAAAAACAAACTAAAAAAGCAAAAACTAAAGAGTTTAAAAGTTTATTAATCGCTTCTCTTCTCTTTTAATATAATATAATATAAATATATCTCGGAACTGAGGATAAAAAATAAACCTACTCTTTATGTCTGGTCTACTAGTTTCTCTAGTTTCTTTATTGTTGCCACCTTCTTCAGGACTATTATATAAATATACTAAATATTTTATTTTAGCTCGTGCTTATCATTGCTGTTAGCGGTGGATAGACAAAAAACAGGAGTTACGAAATATTAAACCAAAACACGTGGAAGATACTGGAAAATCTTTAATTATCACAATCCCCAATTCAAAAACAGAGACTCAGCGTTCTTTTGTTGTACCCGAAATTTTTATCCAACTTGCAAAAAATACATGAACCTGGGCCCTTCAGGAGACGATTCAAATTTCTTACCATTTTTCTTGAATTACAAAAATCAAAAATGCACAAAGCAGTGCGTGGGCATTGATAAATTTGGTAATGTAGCACAAAAAATCTCAGAATATCTGGTATTACCAGATACAAAACATTACACTGATCGCTGTTTCAGGAGAACTTCTGCCACCATTTTTGTTGATGCTTGTGGTGCTCATGGTGGATGCTCGGTAGTCCGCTTTTGCCGTAGGCTATGTAGATACATAATTCCATGCAAAACAAAACAGATAATTCAGGAAAAAAAATCAATGAAGAATAATTCTCTGGTGTTTAATAATTATTATTGTTCAATGGTCAGTAAGTCTTCAAAGAGTCCTAGAAGCCAAAGGAAGCATTTTTGGACCCACGTCAATAGGAACTTTTCTTAATTTTTTTGACATCTTGTATAGGGACGCAGTTATTTCTTAAGAGGGTTCTCCAGTGGCAGGTACATTTCTGCCGGTCGGAGTACATTTTTCCGCAATATCTTTTTTTTAATCTAAAAATTTCAAAAAATCGCTCTGTAGCTGCAAAGATCTATATTTTATCAACACGCCCACAAAATTTCAACGAAAAATATTCAAAAATAAAAACGTTATATTCAACGGCGCGCAAAAATGTACAAAAATGTGCGGCATTAAATGTAACTTTTTTATTTTTGAAGATTTTTTGTTGAAATTTTGTGGGCGTATTGATAAAATATAGATCTTTGCAGCTACAAAGCGATTTTTTGAAATTTTTAGATTAAAAAAAGATATTGCGGAAAAATGTACTCCGACCGGCAGAAATGTACCTGCCACTGGAGAACCCTCTTAAGATATTATGAGTTATTATGATATTAATTTAAATATTTTTTGTCAGATATACATAGTTACGAAATTAATTTTTTAATTTTGGATGCACATGAAATATTGAAACCATATTTTTGGACGCCTGTAGATCGAAACTTCATTTATATTGGAATTTAAAAGCCTCCCCCCACATGATCCGCTCCTGATAAGATAAGTGATACGCCCAATGAAAGTGTCGTACAAAATTTTTTCTTATCAAATGCTCTATAGGGAACGTCTGAAATATTTTTTATGGAATTAATATAATAAAGATGTTAATGTGAAGAATTTGTTACTTTGAGTTAATTTGGGGTTTAGAACAAAAGGAAGCGTTCTCAAAGTTAAAGACTCTTCTTGTGGAAAGATGTGTATTATGTCCTAAAAGTGAAACACTGATATGGCTTCAAAATATGGCATTGGAGGCATACTTATACAATGGCAAGCAGATAACTCCTTACGATCAGTCATGCATTATAGCAGACAGACTAGTAAAGAAGAATAACGTTACCACTCATATGAATTGGAGACTTTGGTAGTGGTCAATCCCATTAAAAATTTTAGAGTTAATTTGCTAGGTATTCCATTTAAAGTTATTACGGATCAACACTTGTGAAGCGAACTTCTGAATTTGATTTTACTGTTGAGTATCGACCAGGGACTAAAATGCCATATGTTGATACTCTAAGCAGAAATTCAGTTTCCCTTGACACTATCGAAAATGTCATTTTAAGGCTGGTTTTCACTTGTACTACCGCGCTCGGGTCGTGCTCGTGTCGTGTTCTCGTCGCCAGAATCGCCTATGCGCTATTACATAAGATTACCTTGGCAAACCGTATTACCGTTTTCACCAGATCTATCGTGTTCCTGCCGTGCTGCTATCGTGCCATAACCGTCTCCGATCAATCGCTTGTGTAGGCGATTCGTGACAAGCGACCGGAGCACGACACGAGCACGGTAGCAACACGGTGTGTCTAATGAAAACGGCAGTCATGGCGCCCCAAGGCCGCTTACAACCGCCGATGCGTGACACTTCCCACCGTGAGATTTTTAAAGCTTACGGTATGAGTACGGGATGAACACGATCGTAAAGTGACAATGGAATGCGAAATGACACGACACGAGCACGACACGGGCACGACACGAGCGCGGTAGTACAAGTGAAAACCAGCCTTTAACAATCAATATTAATGAAGGCGACTGGATGTCGTCCAACTGAAAAATGATCGCTGCAAATACCTATACGAAATAATACAACAAAAGCCAACGGATGCGGAAGAAAAGCTTTTTCATAAAGAATATACCAGGGGAGATTTTTATATTATCTACCTAGCCATTAGGGAAAAGATTTAGAAGAGAAGTAATAAAAAAAATTACGTACATGAGCGGGAACCGAATCGAGTAACCGGACGAAAAGCAAAAACTTGTTGAGGTAGGCTATCACGCCGACGAGCGTAATCGAAACATGTAAGCTACACTTACATATTCAAAGCTTTTCCCTTGTCAGTTGTTGAACTCTCACAATCTTTGAGTTCTTGGCCCACTTAAACTTGTGAACAGACCCTGCCGAAGCACACCATGGTTTTTCTTAAGGTTGATGGGAGTACTAACATTTAAAAAACATTCCACCCTGTAACCCGATCGGCCAGGTTTTTTGCAGCGGGCTCTCCTCTATAGTACTGAAAGTGAAAGTGGCGACGTGTCATATGAGGATTGAATACATTCAGAAACGTCAAAAGTTGACAGAATATACAGTGAGCGGCAAAAGTCTGGAATAAATTCATTAAAAATTAAACAATTTTTTTTTCAAAATTTTTTTGGACGGGTCAATTTTGGTTTATAAAAATGAATATTTTTATTCCAAATTAAATTTCAAGCAGTCATTTGTTTTCGAGTGATGACGTCATTGATATTTTTTTTAAATAGAAACCCCTATTTTTTTCTTGTTTCAGTTAGCCCTTCTAATTGTCTAAACGTCAGTATAAAAACTTTTTATCTTACATAATGAAAGTTTTGAGAAAAAAAAAATTCATTTTTTTATGACAAACAAAAACAAGTCAAAAAATCAAGTAGGTAAATCAAACAGTCAAACTTTTTCTTGCGTGCCTAATATAGTACATTCCACACTCGCATAATAAATACCTATTTCTATAATCTATAAAAAGTTATACTACGGCTCGGTGGGCTCATGACGAGAAAAAAAATTTAAAGCCGCTTCTGCAGGTATATTAACACTAAACGTCAACACTTAAAACAGACATCCCCTGAAGTATAAAATCAAATTACGAGCTGAACACCACCTACTCATCAAAAGTAATAAATCCCGAGAGAACCTTATCCCACGGCTGTCATATTAATTAGGTCCTCCAGGACAGGCTCATTTTCCGTGTTTTTTTTTTCTGGCAGCGGAAACGGTAAAGATTCTCTAGAAGAACAGAATTAATAAGTGGAGATAATCCCACAAAAATCTGTCGTTTATTTGAAGCCTGAAACGTGAGGAAGGCCAGATCTACCGTTTTCTTGGAATCTATTTCACTCCAAGTGGAGAGCGTCTCGTAGGCGTTGGCAGTTTGAGCGACATTTACTTGTAACTTGTAACCTTGCGGTAACCACCAGGAAAAGACGGTGGGAATCTTGGGATTACTTGAAGGGGCATCGGACTTAAAATACTTCAAAGGCACAGAGTTTGATGAATAACAAGGAAACAATGTGAAGTTTAGATCAAAGGGGAGCAGGTGAATCACTTGGGATCATATTGTCTGAAAATAAGCAATCCAGTCATTACATTCACTAATCGGTCAATTTTGGGCTGTATTTTCTGTTTGTTCAAAACATGCATTATATAATAACGCAACAAATTCACCTGTTGTTAAATTTACATAAAAGAACCGTACTATATTTGCGTATTTGTTCCACTGTCGGCTATTATGAAAATCATTTTGTACATAATTTTGATTCAATGGACAAAAATATTAAAAAACTTTCTTCACGAGGCACAATAGTGTTAATTTATTTATCTCACTTCATGCTTATTAATAGTTACATTTACAAAATTACTCTTAGCTCGAGTAACCTTCTGAATAATTCTCTCAGTATAATGTAAACAAACAACTTCTCAAAATGCACCTGCATCAGAATTCCGGAACAAGCACAAAACTTCTAAACTTGACTTTGACATTCCAAGAATTTCCTTCATTTTATGATGTGTCAACACTAGTGTTAACATCTGACCCTTAGCAAATCTTTGTCGTTTGCGACGACAGGAAGCTTAATGGCATTAACATTAATTTGAAAACAAATTTAAGGACAATAATGATTTTGCAGAAAACGTTGCAAAATGCAAAATGCAAAGTTCATGAAAATTAAATAAATTTTTTTAAACAGCAGTCATTTTGTTTTAGCGCATTTGAACAAATGAGGAGCAGTCAAGACTCACTATTGTGGCCCAACAATATCCAAACTAATTTACTTCCCTGAGTACATATTGTTAGATATTGAGACGGCACCGGAAGCGAATGATGTCATGATGATCTCACCACGTATGGTAACGTAATTAATCTGGAACAGTCCACATGAGAACAACTGGGAATAATTGTTCACATGGGATGCTCTCATGAGTCTAGAAGACTCTGTGGCTGTGATCTCATACTATACCACGCTCGTACAACAGAATGATCTCATTCTTCTGGAATAATCCATTGCGCCGAAAACATGATCTCATGATTCCGGGAATAGAAGAAATCGAGAACGCCGGGAGCGGTATAAGAAGGGATCAAGCGACGGAGCAAGTTAGTCAATTGGTAGCATCGTGAACAAGTGATCAGCGCGTGATATTGTGAAAGTCTGTACATAGTGAAAAGTTAGTCTTACTAGTCTTTTTAATAAAAGTTTGTAATTACGGTGTGCAGCAGAATATTTCTTTAAATCCTCGAACCCGCCCGGCTCAGGCAACATTACAATATTTTATAGTACATATTGATCTATGTACATGAAATGCACAATACCATTTCATGTATTCGACCACATTTACATTATAAATTAGATTATAGGCTGTGAAATTTAAATTAGGTTGGCACTACTAACTTTTGATTTTTTGATATAAAATTTGAATGTCAAAGTGACTTCAAAAAAACGGTGACAGAATGGTGAATGGAAGTATTCTATAGAACGCTGTTAAAGGTTTTTCAAAATGCCTACCCTAATTTTCCTGCAGATTATCAAAAATTAGTCCACCAAATTTATAAATGTGTGACAAGATTTCGTGATGTTAATGTGGTGTAGCGGCATGGTTGTAGCGGAGCGAGTGTTAGTTTTTTGATGATCATGTCATTCAATTTCCGTCTCGAAGTCCGGACTTGACAATTCTAGATTATTTCATTTTCCCGTATCTCACCGTATTTAAAAATAACCCGCACAATGTTGAAGAACTACAAGCGTTGCATAACCTTTCAGATGTTGGAAAATGCATTTGAAAATATGAAACGGAGACTTAAGAGCTGTATTAATGCTGGGGAGAACACTTTGAACATTTGCTGTAATTCTCAATAAACCTACATTACTTGTTAGTGTTTTATTTTCTTTAAATTAAAACAATTTAACATGAGAAACATAAACGTGACAATGTTTACCATAACCTCAAATTTTACTGTCAGTCAATTTGCAGGTTGGGCCATTGCAAAAAAAACAGCCTACTCTAATTTATAATTTAAATGATCTCATGGTACACGGTAAGCATTTAAGCTTCTCTGAGCATTTGATTTCTCTGGTAGATAATAAAATTTCAATTATTAGATTGCGCGTTTATATTCAATAGTTGTATCAAAAGTAAAATCTCTATTCGTATGTGCAGTTTAACTTTAAAAGTTTGCGTCTTTTATTTTCTCGATAATAGTTTGCTATTTGAACTTTTAGTCCATTTTGTAATCATTTCTATGAGGCGCCGTTTGTGCCATAATTATAAGAACACTGTTTAAAAATAATATTGCTGTTTAAAAAATAAAATAAAATATAAAAATAAAAATCCAAAAATAATAATATATTATAGAAAACTAATTTTTATTAAAAAATGTAATATATTATTTAAATTAAAATTTAAATATATTCAAGTCGAACTCCACAAACTTTAATAAATTACAATGGGAACATGTTTCGGCAGAACACTACTGCCATCATCAGCCCTAATTTAACAAGAAATTAATGATACAATTGATGAATTACAAAGAGGTTCTTACCTTAAAGAATATTTCAAATTATGAGGTTATTTTTGAATTAAGTTTGACGTTTTGAAAAGAATAAAATGTTGTTTTTACAAAGTCCTTAAAAATCTTTTCAAAACGTCAAATTTAATTCAAAAATAACGTCATAATTTGAAATATTCTTTAAGGTAAGAACCTCTCTGTAATTCATCAATTGTATCATCAATTTCTTCAAAAACAAAACAATTGTCTGGATCACTTTTGGTGGTAGATAACTACTTTTAAACAGTTTTTCCCTAAAACACCAAAAACAATTTTATTATAAACGTGCGTTGGCAGTTATAATAAAATTGTTTTTGGTGTTTTAGGGAAAAACTGATTAAAAGTAGTCATTAATTTCTTGTTAAATTAGGGCTGATGATGAAACATGTTCCCATTGTAATTTATTAAAGTTTGTGGAGTTCGACTTGAATATATTTAAATTTTAATTTTAATTTACTCCACTTGGATTCATCGACATTCTTCTGGTTTAATATATTATTTATTAAAAAAAATATTTAATTTAAACAAATATATATTTTTATATATTTTTTGATTTAGATTGTTTTTATAAATTTCATGTTGTGCCATAATATATTGTTGTTTGCATAGGCAGCCGACGCTTACTAATAAAGCGTCTTTTAAAGATTTTAAAGACGAGTGGCTGGCACTGGAAAAATGGTGATCTGACAAGTGCTTTCTTAGTCGTCATGATATTTCTAGCGGGTCGCGGATAAGGATAAGGATAAGGATAAGGATAAACGTCATTTAACTATTTTCATAAAACGGCATTTTTTATTTTACATGGAAAATGCACAGGCGACTAGATAAAAATCATTTTGTAACACCTTATACAATATTATTCGATTAGTAAGTGCCCGCTGCATATGCAACCAATAATATATTATGGCACAACATAAAATTTATAAAAAAGAAAATTACCAAAAAAAATATTTTTATATTTTATTTTATTTTTTAAACAGCAATATTATTAAATTTTAAACAGTGTTCTTATAAATTATTCCCGCAATCGAATAATAATAATTAGAAAACAAGATTGTAGGCAATTTGAAGCAGGATTTTGCAGCTCTGCTTTGCTCTCCGCCGCGTTCCTTACATGTAAATAGACTTTAAGTGCTAAAATGACAAAACGTCGTTAAAACCCAAAATTTGTGCAACTCCATTCTGACTAGTTTTACAGGAGCAGCAAAAAACTGCTTTCTTTCGCGTTGTGAGTCAATTAATTTAAAAACTTTCATTATCACTACATTCAAAACTTTGATACGAATATAGTGATAATGAAAGTTTTGAAAAAAATTGACTCACAACGCGAAGGAAAACAGTTTTTTGCTGCTCCTGTAAAACTAGTCAGAATGGAGTTACACAAATTTCGGGTTTTAATGACGAAAAATGACAAGCCTTTTCACGTCTCCCTGTTTTTAAAAAGTCGCCAAGAAGCATAACAGTTGTCAAAGTTTATTGTTGAAATTACCATAAATTTTCATTACACTTTTTTAAGGCCTAACAAACTAAAATTGAAGAGTATCGAAAATGGCTTAGCAAATAGCACACCTATTACAGTCTACCGTTAATGAATTACCGAGTGATGATTATTTAACGGCCGATCATATAGGCAAATTTGGTGAAATTCAAGAGTCACAAACAGATTTTCGACCACAAGAAGTTCTATTAATTTGGAATCGTTCTGAAGACCCGATTGTTGTTCCAAGAGATTTCAATCATATGCAAATACTGCTTCTGCAGCTACAGAGCATGTTACGCACTCTAGGGGCTGTTAACTTTGAAAAAATTTGTACAACTAATTCCACATGGAATTAGTTCAAGGTAATCACGAACAATTCCGGTAATTCCGATTCGAGGAATTAATTCGCATGTAATCGTGGTAATCGCAGTAATTCGTAGGTAATTACAATAATCTGGAAATAACTCCCACAAAAAGTAACTAACTCCAGTAATCAAAAGGTAATTCCGGTAATTCCAACAAAAGATGAAGCACTTAATTCAATTCCCATTTTGGAATTACCACAAGTATTAAAAACGAAAACTATTTAATTCATTGCATCTATCTTCGTTTAAATTATTCAGGCACGGTTTTTGAACAAAAAAAAAAGCATAAATAATAAAACTCGTAATAAAATAACAAATTAGGTTGGTACTACCAACTTATGACAATTTCATTTAAAATTTGAATGTCAAAGTGGGGGTGGAGCGCCCAAAAAAAAGAACTCCTGAGGTGGTGGCAGATGTTGCAGCAGTAATGGAAGCGTCTCCCAAGAAACCTCTCCTCAGGTTAGCACAAGCGATGAACCTATGGAACTCGTCAAAAAATATTAAAACAAGATTTAAATCTTCATCCCTATAAAATTACTGTCGTGTAAGAGTTCTTTCCACGAGATTTTCCTTCACGAATAGTATACTGTAAATAAACAAAATAGCGAATTTAAAAACGCCCCTCGATCCGCTGAAAATTGATGTTTGGCTGGCGGTCTCTCGAAGACCTGTTTTGAACCTGTTTTTTTTTTAAGGAACGGTAAATGGCGAGAGATATCGCAATAATTTACTCGAACCTTTTTTCCAAAACCTTCATGATGGCGAACCTCTACATGGGTACTTCCAGCAGGATAATGCACCAGCTTACAGGACAAGGGAAACTATGGAGCGAATTCACGAGTTTTATGATCATCGAGTCATTCAATCTCTGCCTCGAAGTCTGGACCTGACAGTTCTAAATTATTTCATATTCCCGTATCTCAAAAACAGCATATTGTATATAGTTGTACTATCAGATGTTGGAAAATGCATTTGAAAATATGAAACCGATAGTTAACAGCTGCATTGAAGCTGGGGGAGAACAATTTGAACATTTGCTGCTATTGACCGCGCAAGTGTGAGTCGCGGCGGAAGGTGGGTCATAGTGCTTGAATTATTATTTTATATGAGTAGCCTAACCATAAGTAGAAATAAACGCTAACATTCATTGCTTTTATTTCAAGAAAATATGTTCCAAAGTTTGTACCTTGAGTCTAATATATTTTGGTAAGGGGGCTCCTATATATTTTTTATTAATTTTCTTTTTACTTCTGGGATGATGCGCTACAACGTTCCGAACTCGGAATACGCTAATTTTGCGACACCGTGTATAATGTAGTATGTGTTACAAATACATTAAATAATAAATAGTCTGTGGTCAAACAGTCGCACAGATCACGGAATGAGTTTCGAGTTGTGAATTTTGTGTGATTTCAAATGTTCTTTTTTCATATGTATTGCAGGGAATTAGGGCAAACAACACACGTTAATGACATGTATTTGGACACGCTCACAGCTGACGTAATAAAACAAAATAAAAAAAAATATATATGCAATGATTATAGATGTGTCTACTATTTGAAAATAGAAACCCAATAACGTTCAGGCTTACAAATTTAATTAATTTCGATCGAATTTTGACCACTGGGCGACCACTAGTAGTAATAAAACCTGAATGTAATTCAAGTAATTCCAGAATAATTCCATATTATTTGAAGGTAATTCCAGTAATTCCAGGGTAATTCCGGTAATTCCAGTAATTCATGAGTACTTCCTGTAATCACGAGTACTTCCATAATTTTCAGTACTGGAAATAATCCCATGTAATTTCAAACTAATTCCGGTAATTCCGATAGTACTCGAAATTAATTCTCGCAAGATGTACAACTAATTCCATAGTTAACAGCCCCTCGTACGCACTCGATTTGCACATATTATGATGGTTCTGCAATTCATGTTTATGACAGTCTGAACGCTGATAATAGTATATTAAAGTATGAGTGGATAACAAGGTCTTTAAAACACGCGCGAGTTTTCGAGCACGACGGCGTAGCCGGGAGTGCTCGAAATAGAGCAAGTGTTTTAAAGACCAGTTATCCACGAATACTTTACGCTACTTTTTATTATACCAGCAATACTGGAAACAAACTAAGTACTAAAAACTTAGAAATATTTTTTGTCGTGATAAATCGAAATGGCGTAATAATATTGCCATTAGTTACGACAATTATTGTTTACGTTTTTCTCGCGTCCACGTCTGTCATTGCATTTAATCGTGTCAGCAAAAATCGAGGAAAAATGAGTTAAAACGAGATTTCACCCGATATAGAAGCATTGGCCGAACAAGCGGAATCCAAAATACTACTATCGAAGTCAAAAGACCCATACATGAAGGAATATGAAACGTTTTCAAATTTGATGAAGAAATGATACCTATATTTCCTTGACAACCTTTAAAGCTCGCCGTGCTTTAATCGCCTGTGTTCGCACGCTGAGGCGTGCTTTAAACGGCGATTCTGATGCAGGTATAATAAAAAATGTTTAATCTGATTGACGAACAATAACTTTGTTTTCTTAAGCCGTGCAACAGCAGCAAAATAGAACAGACTTTGGAACTTTTTCAATGGCATTTGCGGTTTCTATTGTTTTGGGTCTGAATCCATCTGATCAAATTTCAATATTTCTTCTATCTAACGAAATTTCTGATAGTAACCACCTTTCCAACGCAAGTTATCTATCTATTTTAATAACTCAAATTCTACTAGAAGAAAATGTGGTATCGGCACAGATATTAGATCAACTTAATATGTTTCTTCCATCAGTTAGAACTTTTCAAATGACAAAATTTGAGGCAACAAAAATTTGTATCTGAGGGTAACTATAGATACCAACATTTAAAGTTCAAGTTATCAAGTCTATCATTTACCTGGTTCACTTGTTCCCGAATCTGGCAATCCAAAATTTTTACAACTCTATTTGATAGAATACAATGACCAGGAGACGACATTAATAATATGTACCTAACAATTACCCAAATCGAAATGCTGTATGCTGTTATTGTCTAAGATTTACAGCAATTATTGACAGTCTAAACCGGACAACGCCGGTCATTCTGCTAGTTAGTAAATAAATAACAATAATAAAGTTACTGATGACGGAGATGGACTAGCTGGGCCCGAGCTATAGAACATCACAACTAGAGAGAATCAGGAATGAGGTCTTTAAAGTTAAGATGAAAATAACAACAAATATTGTGGAACAAAAAAAATTGTATGGTTTGGTCACACGAAAGGAATTGACGGGAAAAGATGGACAAGAAGAATATTGGAATGGGTAACAACTGAGAAGTAAACATAATAGACGGAGCTGGAGGGACGATATAGAGGAAGCTATGCAAGGAAGTGATTTGATAAAAGATAGTGATACAAATCTTTTGACGTTTATTTGTTCGGGTTCGGGTGTGAGTTAATTATTGCTTTTAGTTAATGTTAATTAATAATGGGACTATAACTATGTTTCTGCATAATGTTCGTAGTCGTCTAAAAAATAGTGTTAATAACTCGTTCAAAAGTGGAAATATAATTGCTCCTGTGTTTTTCTTCACTCCGCTCGCATAGACACTAGTTACGAAAACTACTAATATCGAAATGCGGTTATTTCCTTATTTTTTTCCTAACCGCAGTTCGACGAAACCCACGTCTATCTGCCAACCTTTTTCACTTCTTCTGTTATCTAGAGCTTTAATTAATCTCGCATATCAAGACCGAGGTGACACGACAATGCGACAAGAGTGATGGTCTATCGGCCGATGCGGTCTCCCTAACTCCGGCCCTGTTGTAATTACCGAAAAGGCCAGACTGTTCATCAAACTGTTTACACTCTGATTTAGGAGCTCGTCTGTGCTGTAATGTTTGCTACTAACATTTAGCCACCTACCCGACTGCAAAGTTACGGAAAATAAAGACGCTCTTCGCGACGAAAGAAGCGATGAGGACATAACTAAAGCGTTGAATTTTATGTGTTTTTTATTGGAGTGTAGATTAAATACCTTAAATATCGCGGAAATTTCTTCCAAGGACTCATTTTGTCAGTGCTTTGACAGACAACGTGCCCATTGCTTTAATTTAACTTGGAGATCTCGCTTTAACCATCTTTTTAGAAATCCTTCTTGGACCAATGTTTTAATTGAACATGAAAGATAATTCTTAAAAATGTTTGTGAATGTATTTAATAGTGAAATTTATACGTAGAGAATCAGGGACCAAGTGGACACCAACAACTAATCCTCGGGTCTATACTCCAAATTAATTACATATATCACAAACAAAATTGCTTACGCAAAAAGTACGCCGCTGTTATTCTAACAACTGTTATCGTCGTAATTAATCTGGTTTTGTTTGAAGTCTGAAATGTAAAACAAATACATTTTCCTAGACAATAAAAAAATTCCCAAGTCTGCACCTGACGGGAAAATACAGTTTCCCACTTCGCTATCCACGTTTGTATTTTTAAATTTTCCCACTTTCAACTCGCTAAACTGAATTTCCTCATAACTTTGCAAAGACTGAAATTGTATTTATTTGGTTGCGTCGTCTCAAACACGTCGTGACGCTATATTTTCATCTTTAGTTAACACTGCCTGTCATCCGTTGAGATTTAAATTAACATTTTAACGAGTTTATTGAAATTTGGGGGCTTTGAAAGCTTTTTAAATGCCATTTGCGTTGTTAAATCTCTAGAAGCATGCTGAGACGCAACCTCATCAATAAGCAAAAGCGAGCTTTATTTAATATGATGTAAAAGCGAAAACTGCAGACTTACACATAATGAAGCCGAAAGAATTTAATACCGGAGTTATGCACACTAGGTATTTTCATATGCAGATATAGGAAAGAGGAAGACACTTGAGATATATCGTTATTCAAATGTGCCCGCCTCGAAATGCGGAAGCAATATCCTCGAAAATGGAGCTATATATAAAATATATATAGGGTTATTGTTTATGCGGCGGGTTTTGGCAAGTTACACACAAAAAAATGCCGAGAACTTTTGAACTTTAATATCACCAAAGGGATAATATTGACAAAGAATTAATGTTTTATTATTGCCTACTAAGAAATAACGGAATATTGACTTTATTTTCCAACTTTCGTTTGTAAAAAATAATTTTTCTTTACTTGTTATTAATTCTCATTTTGAAAATGTCGCTAATAATAATAATAATAATAATAATAGGGCTTTATTCGAATTGAAAATACAATTCTGGAGGCGAAGTCTAGCAGAGCTATTCTTACTTAACCCCCTTTATAGTCCCCATTTATGCAATTTCTGATTTTGATTTACATCGTTTACTTCCTTTGAAACTCGGTATAACTTTCATCCATATTTTGCCACTCAGTTAAGTGAAAGTGAATGCGTTAATTTCGTTCCCATCAATTTGGACCCTATCTGAAATTCTAGTGACGCTGTATTTAGATTCCATGTTACCAAGTTGATCTAACCCGAATTTCCATGCCTTTCAGTTTTTGTTAAAGACAAGTTTTAATTACATCGTGTATTCAGTCGTAGACATAACAAGCTTTACTTAATAATATTAATTATAATTTATAGCGAAATCCTTCAAAGTGGTTCCACAAGTTTGCCGACCTATCAATATTTAAAGGTTCCGAACTAGCTTTAAACAGACTTTTTGTAAAGTTCGCTCCAACTGAAACTTTGACAGTCACTAAGCATTCTCTAATTATGTTTTCGACAAGTGCTTTCAAACTTTGTAATAAAGAAATAAAATCGCGTTGAGTAAATCCTGATTGACGTCTTACAAACTTAGATGTTAGGTATGTGCTTAATATCTATATGTAATAATTTGCATCAAATCGCAAAAAGCAACCAATCAACCGACAATTTAATCAAACAACAGAGTGTCATCCATTAAATCCCGCTGGTGTGGCAAGTGACATTAATTTGTGGGTAAGTTTAAGTATTTTTTTCAAACTATGTATTACCCTTTTTCGTATGGTTCTAGTTTTAGAAGAACAATATATCTTGTCCAGTTTATCAACTTGTCCAGCTTACCTGAACTTGGTTGAGGCCTGTACTATTTTACACCCCTACCTCCTACCTCTTACTTTATGTTAGTCTTCGAGTAAATCCAACACTTACAATTCAGAACTTGGAGGCATCATTTTTTAGTATGCAAGAAATCGGCAAAATATACAGTGTGATCAATAAATTAATATTGAAACCATCATTCAACTTTGATTTACTAACTTTGTTTGAAACTATTTAATTACTGCTTAACAATCTAAATTTGCTTACTATTATTTCAGATTAAAAAGATCTAATGGAATGAGCTGTCTCTTCTATCCCACTTATTCTGTCCAATGAAACACTGCTAAGTTCTTTAGATATTATTACGGGCAACAGTAATCTAACACAAGTAATTTAACAACAGATTGACTAACAATCTGTGTTTGCTTTGAACTTTTTCAGAAAATGCGAACGATGTTATCAATCAAAGATTTGTAAGATTTTATCACCTTGCACTCTAAAACTAAGTCTAAAAGCTGCAAGACCTGCAAGAATATTGTTCTCAAAGAAGGATTAAAAACGTCGATGAAACCCACGAGAAGCTTCGACATTCTGTTCGACAGCCATTCCATGATTCCGGACGGGACATAATTTTGTCAACTTTCATTTTCAAAATCAATTTTTCTCTCAAATCAGAAATTAATAGTTAGTCATCATATTAATTGAAACATCTATCAATTATCTCTGTATTGCATGATTGACAATTCAAATATATGCCGCTGATTTCTCTAAAGAATTAAATTATAGCTCCCAAACGATAGTCCAAATTCCTTGATAATTATGTACTCTCATAGATAGGTAATGTTATTCCTTTCTAAACATGTCCTAAGTCATTTATCTCTCATAAATCTTGTTTAAGAGCGACGGTTCTTTAAGTGAACAAAATCAGACATGCTCAACCTACCCCATAGGTGGGGTAAGTTGATCAAGGGCATGGAGCACATTAAACAATTAAAAAATTAAGTCATATGATGACGTGAATGTTTGCTAGACATGTAAAAAATAGTTATTTATTATACGACTTCCTGTGTAAATTTGGTGCTTTCCGGCACGAGGGTTTAAAAAGCACGAGTAAAACGAGTGCTTTCTTAAGCCTCGATTGTCGGAAAGCCCCCAATCTACACAGGAACGAGTGTAATACAACATTGCTTAAAATCCATAAAAACAGTGGGACGTTTATCTGACATTTTATTATTGCATGACAGAGAGTGTTTACGCAAGTAATCGCGTCAATAAATACATAAAACAGGCAATCTTCGGAAGTCCTCAAGAACAACTTCGATTTTAATTTTTTTTTTCTTAATGTTTGTTTTTATATATTATTTAAAATCAGAAACCTTTTGAAGTGGGGAAATAATTATTTATATTGTTTAAGCACTATTTATGATATTTATATAAAAAATCAGTTTTTTATACAATACTTATTCTACAACTAATATACGAAAGTAAATTATAAAATTATTATGAATTGTGGATTATTTATTTTAGACATTTATAAAAAAAAATAATTAAAAATTTTTCATCAATACTTGTAGGAAGGAAAAATTTCAGAATTTTCCTCGATTTCCATGGGATTCCCTGATCAGATCCTAACTTTTTGACAATGGAACCACCTCAAGAGTATACGATTTCAAATAAAAGAAGAATTTTGAAAATCGGTCCACAATTGACGAAGAAATCGGTGAACATACTTGAAGTCGGTTAATAAAAGGGAGCGAGAATTTGAGGATTTTTCTCGATTTCCATGGGATTCCCTGGTCAGATCCTAATTTTTTGATAATGGAACCACCTTAAGTGTATACCCTTTCAAATTAAAGAAGAATTTTGTAAATCGGTCCACAACTGACGAAGAAATCGGTGAACATGAATGATATATAAATATATAAATGTTCTGAGGTAACAAACATTAAAAAAAACCGAATTGATAACTTCCAAGGGTGTTATAAGGTTGATAACGCCCCAAGGTCGGCAGTGTACAACCCGAGGGCCTTTGGCCCGAGGGAAGTACACCGACCGAGGGCGTATTATTATAACACCCGGGGTGTCTTCAACGTTTTATTTTGCAACCCTTTTAAACTAAAAAAATGACTTTACTTTGCATGTTTTTTTAGTATTTATTGAATAGTGAGCTTCTATCCAGTTGCTGCGGAAAATTTAAGAGGTTGCTAAGGGTTGTTTATTTTAGGAAACGACGACGCTGCATTTTTGTGTGAATTGACGTGACTGTTGGTGCTGTAAATTTAAAACGGTTGTGTTTACAATAATTATTGTGGAGATTTCACAAAATGTGTTACTACAGGCTGACCAAGCCAAAGAAAATTTACTGCCGGTGAAGTCTAAACATGATGAATTATTGACACAATGATAGTCCATTCCGAAAAAGAAAATGCGTCCGTTATCGTTCCAAATGAAACGAATGCAACACATTGAGGAGTTCATCATCGGTCAACTCACAGAACTTTAAACTTGGAACTATCTCATCTTTTTCAGGCTCATAACAAAATTGTGATTTTGACTGAAGAGAAAAGAATTAATTAATTTGTATGTATTATAGTAATAAATATTTTTTTTCTAAATAACTAATTTATTTAAACAACAACAAAATAGTTCTTTTTAATTAGCGGGCATTATAATCCATAATGCTCTCTATAATGCCCTCGGGAATTATGAGGCTGCTAATAGCTACCGTTGCCAAGGTATTATAAAGCAATAATGGACAGGTGCAAAATAAATATTTTTTTATAATCAACCTTTTATTTATAGTCCCTTAGTGATATAATAGTGAAACAGAAACTATTATTTCTTCAAGTATTAAATAAAACATTTCTTACTCTTAATTTTTGGAATAGTCTCAATCTATCTAGTTAAAATCATACATACTTAAGACCAACATTGCCCAACTAGCTCCAAAGCAAATCTTTGAAACAAAAGTAAGTTTATGAAAACACGGTTTGAATAAGAACCGAATTCTTTCTAGATATCTTAAATATTGTAGCGTTTCTGAGTTCCATTTATTTATTTAAACACTATTTACAATTTACTAGTTCACCGGCACGTCTCGTATTATATATTTACACATCAGGCGGCACTCCGGATAGATAAAAGCAACTGTAAATCTTCGATGATACGACTAGTTCGACTGGTTGACTGATGCGACTAGACTAAACTGGTTTTCGCTGGAACGTCCTCTAATAGATATACCGGCGCCTAAATGCTTCTAGATGCTCCAGATGTTCCATGGCGCTCTCGATCTGTACTGGATATTCCAAAAGATGATGTCATACTCGTGTAAATTGTTGTATAAATCCAGCACATTCTAGTAATTGATGACGCCGCTACAGCGATGAGTCATCTCGGGTCCACGTCCGTTACACTGCCCCCTCCTTATAGATGTTTCGTCCCGAAACGTCACAAGACATTGTACCGATGTCTATATCTTCCTTCCGATGTCCTTTCTGGTTGCAGCGGTACACCATTCGCTTAAGCCAAGTGAAAAGTGAAACGAAAGACTCTTTCCAAATGCTTCTGACTGTTCTCCAAACCAAACAGTCGAATTCACAGGCGATGTTCACGATTGTCAATTTCCTAATACCCAGGGGCAAGACAGGCTCCTTCGACTCCCATAAGATATTCCAAGCACTTGGGAAGGTGGCCTTCTTATACACGAGTCTCTTTGTAACCACTTCTTCTTGGTTCCTGTCGGGTGTCTGCCAGGAGGAGTACTATTTCAACTACCACATTGTGTTGACGTATCGGTGCCCCTCAACTTTGCTTGGAGCGCAAGTGACACACTTCCTGCTTCAATGCTCAGTTTCCTCCAATTCTCTAAGGAAAACTCCTCTCGCAGCTTCCCAAACTTCTTCGACACTTCCAAGTGTCCACGAGGTATTACGAAATCGAGTGCCTCCAGAACTACCGGAATTCTATCCATTCACCATGGGGACCAAATAAAACCTCTCACGCATGTCCCCAAACATCGTCGACACCCCCAGGTGTCCACCAGGTACTCCCTCATGGAGTTCCTCCAGAACTTCCGGAATTCTAACCATGGGAGCCATCAGCTGCTAACTTTCCATATGACCCACACACCTCTCCATCACACGTGTCCAGACTCCATCTCCACATCCATGGAATCCCATTGTGCCCAGCAGGATTTTCCGCAAGGTCATTACCGTGTAACTTGCATTCCCGTCCGCCCGTGGTCTGCATTCTTCCATCCAGGCACCAATCGCAAGTCCGGGTCGTTCTTCGGGACTCTCCAACTTCCAGTTCAATTCTCGTCCTTCAGAATGACGATAGTGGCTGCAGTCTTCCAGTTAAGATCTTACGGGCACAGTCTCAGAGTTCCATACCAGCATGATTTCTACGTCGAAGAAAAAAACTTTTCCTCAAATTTTCATTCTATTGGAACCTCTTTTCTGCCTCAGTGAATCGAGTTCAGTCAGCACCATTATCTAATCCGAAAGTAAGTGACACCAACTTCCTGTCTTCTTTCAAGGTCCTTAAACAGCCTTCTCTGGAGCTCCGATTTTATTCCAGTTATTTCTATAACTCACGTTGCTCCAGCTCCCTGTCAAGTAACCTTACATTCTTTTTTCTGTATTCGTGCCCAGCTTTGTATTTCTTCTTTTCTTCTTAACCTTCATATCGATTTATTTATTTCTTACAAATCTTCGTATTCCACTCCTGACACCAATCTAGCGTTTCTGGGTTCCATTTATTTATTTAAAAACTATTTACAATTTATTCACACTTCTTATATACAGTATTTACATTATTTACACTATTTACAATTTACTACTTCACACTACATCACGTGGCACTCCGTATAGATAAAAGCAACTGTCCGACTCGACCCACTGATCTTCGATGATACGACTGGTTCGACTGTTTGACTGATGCGACTAGACTAGACTAAATGCTTCTAGACGCTCCAGATGTTCCATGGCGTTCTCGATCTGTACCGGATATTCCAAAAGATGATTTCATACTCGTGTACGTTGTAGTATAAATCCAGCACATTCTAGTAATTGATGACGCCGCTACAGCGATGAGTCATCTCGGGTCCACGTCCGTTACAATATAATAGATTTTTGAAAGTTTAACACCTACATGACCGAAAACGGTTGATTTTTAACGTGTACACAAGAAATATGAACCGAAAGTAGTTTTTTACTTTTTTGTCCCCAAAAAAAAACAAAGCGTCATCATACCTCACTTGATCGACAAGTCGTTACTGGGTGTGTTCCCCTCCCGCGACCGCTTCGTTCCGTCATTTGATGAATTAGCATGCGGTCTGTAGTTTTCGAGATACATATTTCGATTGCCCAACTGACCCCTATGTTCAACTAGATAATAAAAATGCTATGATTTATTCTTCCGTGAAAATATATAAATTCAGCAGAAATTTTTGACAATAATTCAAAATAGGACGATTACGGATGGGACATTACGTACGGGACAACTCAAGTTTAGCAAAGATATCTTTATCATTATGGCAAATGTTCTAACTGACACATCAAGTATGAAATCTCATTTTACAAAAAATACAGACATATCAACATTTGCCATAATGGTACAGTTATAACGGTTTTACTAAAATTTCGGAAAAGTTGCGTTCTCCATGGAATGGCTGTCGAACAATGTGAGGAGACAAATAGAACACCCAAAGATTTCGGTGCTCTTGCCATTATTGGATTTGAAGACACAAACGAACCGCCATTGCGTTCGTCACTTCTTGAAAATTGAATAAGACTTATTATTTAATCGCAAAAAGGCATATTCCACATTTCATCTAAACGCCAAGACGTCACAAATTCAACAAGCACGTTTTTTTAGGTTTCGGGATTAAAGTTGGGACGTCGTGTAAACAATATCCCCGGATGGATTATTTACTCGCTGAGCTGAGCTTTGAGATGCATTGTAAGTGTTTCTTCCAAACTATTCTTACTGATAGGTCGCATCGATTTAGTCTTTCAAGTCGGACTAATGAGCCGAATCAAGTCAAGTTGAGAACTCGCATGTAACTCGATTGTTGGCTAAAATAAAAACTGTCCATTGATCGAAATTGCTTGATGTAAAGGAGTTATCGATTGCGCCAGGGAAGTTGCTTTAAAATATTTTGGTGAAAAGTTACATTTGTAATTGCTCTATGATTATAATTTATCCTCAAGTTGCAAATCCTGAAGGAATAACTAAAAATGACGGTCTTTTATTCCCACGATAGTTAATCCTGTATTATAATACGGCTGCGAATTATTTGTCTTAAAAAGTTAAGTTAAGCCAAACTTGTGTAATGTTCAATTATTAAAACTTGAACAATCAAAGCATGCATCTGTGTTTGAGACGCTCGTTGGGTTCTAACATGGATAAACATTTAATCCGCTTTCAAGTCTCTTGTGTAAATTTCGATTTACCTGTTATTTTCATTTATTTATTATTGGTACTTAGTTTTCATGGTAATACCATTGTTTAAATATATTGAAAATTAAGATTAAGAACTTATCGTACATTTCCTACATATGTATCATGCAGAATGTGTTAATATGTATATCTATCAACATATTTACTGAAAAATCCTAATTTTGACCAAATAAATGTATCTATCGTTTTCTTTTTTTAATATCAAATATTCTAATCTTGCGTTTACAATATTTTATCGGACATTTTAAATATTTCATTCTACAAACTACATTAAAATACGGAGCATTTTATTCCTACCCATTAAAAAATAGTATTGGTCCCCGATGTTCGACTAGCCCATAATAGGTTATTCAAAAAACAAAACTGACCACAACTTTTAAGAAAATTAGACGATACTATTGTCGACAAAATAAATTTCCATTATTTATTTTTAGATGTATTTTAGATAATGTTTTCCTTGTTTTGAATCCATTCTTAGGTACGTGCATTATTCCTGGAATGCGTAGATCTCGATTTTTTACGAGCGGATCATATCTTGCTATTATAAACAATTTATTCTCCACTAATTTTTGTTAAATTCATTATTTTTCACAGGCCATATGAAAAGCATAATACCTATTCATTATTATTTTATTACTCAAAAAGTTCAAATTCATCCAAATCAAACTGCACATTATTGTTAAACGTCGGACGTTTATAACCATGTAGGTGTCATAAACCCATGTTCTGCACGTATAGTTTGTAGGACCTAGTACCCTGAGATCGAGGAATACATGAGTTGATGCGTAAACATAAAAGAATAAATACAAGAACGATTTTTGTAACATATTGAAACCGCCTCGTAGAAGATTAGAAGCCGATTTCAGGCAAACGTTAAACAGCGCACTCTCCTGGTAAGAAGCTTAAACAAAAAGTTGTCCCAGCCATCTGGATAAGTTGTCCCAAAGCTCCGATTTTAGGACAAGTTTTTTTATTATGGAGATGGTCCAACTATAATATACTTAAACAATGGTAATACGCTGCCAAAGTAGACAGTCACGTGACCAAGTTTTGTTATACTGAAAGTGAGAAAATAAACTCCTTGACACTTGATAGGTTGCAGATCATCCTTAAATTATTGCGTCTTATCCTCAAATGTTGATTCATTTTTGTAAATCAAAATTATATCTCAAAATACTGAATCAGTTACAATACTCAAAATTGCAACTCCTATTAGTAAACGCTCATAATCTCATAGTAAACTCATAATCTTCTTCATCATCTCTCAATAACGTAATCCTCTCTCAATTGCACGTCCCAAAACGTGCGTTGTTTAATTAAATTTCTAAAATACTCCCTTCCAGCCGTCATAAATCGTCCAATAAACACCAATTCGGCAGCCTTGTACTGCATGTAAACGACCCACATTTCGAACGTTGCCAGATTGCATCTTTCTTTCAACTCTCTCATATAAATTTACGGAGCAATCCGAAACTGCGAGTTTGCAGTTTATCACCAGATTTCATATATTAAATTCGCAGTTGAAATTAGGCGCTGCGGGAAGATTAATAAGTTTCGTAGCTGCACCAAATGCAGTTTTCAGATTTGTGTTATTGACGTTGTTGTAAGATTAACAACTTCTGTCTCTTCACGTAATTTGCGAAGTCTAAAGTCTAACACGAATGATTCTTGAATTAGCGTCTCGACTATAGCTGGATGCTGAAAATGGGACAGATTAGGTGGTAAAATTAGCGGCGGTGTGTTGTATAGATTGTGTCTAATACAAGCGAAGGAGGTAAGACTATTCACGGATTGCTAAATTAATTGTGCCCTAATTAAAGTAGTGTGCCGAGATGTGGGAAAGCTTGTTGCAAGAATGAAGCACTCAATAAAACCAGCTGCAGCATTGCAGGAATTGCAAGTTTGGAAACAATAAAAGCATAAGTCAGTTCGAAATGCAGGTTGTAATAAATTGAAATACATGCGCAAAAAAGTGGAAAGGGAAATAAATTGATGTTAACCTGTTTTATCAAGGTTTCTCTTGGTGGAATACTAAGTTCAGTAATATAGATACAGATTTACTTTTTTTATCAATTAGAATTCACAGCTCTAAAAATTGGTGGTTTTGAATGTTTTACCTCATTATTATTATTGTCCTTTTTTTTCTACACAAGAGAATATTTTGACATGTCTGAAAAAGCGTAACTATGTAGGTAGCCCATGCCATGAGATATGAGAAAATTCTTAAATGCATTTAACTTTGGCCATAAATCTTATTCCTTTGCCTTCAAACTGCACTTTTGACGCGGTTCTATGTATCTTAGTTTGATAGTTTTAAAGGTAAGAGCAATAATATCTCACCCAGGAAATGAAAGTTTTAATTTTATACCTACGGATTTGTCCAAACTTCCATGCTTTTAAAGTTATCTTTCTGTTAATTTTATTCGCAACATCTACTAATTGTTACCACGAATAAGCCAGATAATCACTGTTTTAAAATTTGCCTCCAATTAGTGTCATTTCCTCACAAAATAATGAACTTCAAATTAGGAAAGTTTTCCTGTTAATTTTATCAAAATAGAGAAAGGCGATATTGAGGTACTTGGAATTAGATTTCTTCGCTTACGTACGGAAGTTATTTATTTAAATATCCATTTCGATTCTTGGAAAACAGATCTTTAGTATCCTTAGTATCGCTCAACATGAGATTTACAAACTTACGTAATATCAAACAATTTATTAGCAGATAAAGTTGTATTTTAATTAAACTACAATTTTATACAGCTCTTAGGTTCCGTGTTTGTTAATTTCAGTAAAGTAAAACAATTTTGTACTTCTCTTTGTGTCATTATTAGTCAACTGAACACCTCTGCATTATTTGAATAATTAGTTTGAATTTTTCTACACATGACTGTTATAATCACTGCTCGTACCGTTCCAATTACTCCTGTCGTCGCTTTTATCATGACAGAGTCAATTATGTTACTCAAAGCTTTTATATTTCCAACGGACTATGTGCTGCTATCCTAGTTATTACTTCATGGAATCTGTTTAATTGAGTTTTCAAATTATTAGCATATTAGGTCTAATAACAATAGGTAAGAAAGCGCCAGGGATATAGTGATATAGAAAAAATAACCGAGTGGAAAATAAAAAACCTGCTTATCTAGAATCATGCGTCGGCATTCTTTGATTGTTGGTGGCCGATCTTTGAATAGCACGTGTACAAATCGGAGAGCAAGTTTTTTACATTGCACTTGTTTATTTTCCCTATATCACTATATCTCTGGCGCTTTCTATACGTGCATGTTTATGATGTCTCTTATTTACGAGATTGATGTAAATCCGATAAGGAAGAGACGAAATTTTGCATAATATTCTTTTTCTTCAAAAGTGACTTTGTATACACCAATAGGTAATGGCAAATGGCCATTTTACTGTCATGACAGACAAAGTCGTTTAGCGGCGCATAAAGTCAGCTAGCGGAACTAAAAGTAACCTTGAAATTACTTTATGCGCCGCTGATGGATGAGTCAAATCAAAGAAAGTGTCAGATTTTCGGCATTTAAAGAAAAAATAGCATGTTTTATTCGGAGAAAAGTGGCTTTTCGTGGCTCGTCTATCTCACGTTTGCTCTGTGGCGGATCGTGGTTCATTCTACAGGGGAGTCTATCTCACGTTTGCTCTGTGGCGGATCGTGGTTCATTCTACAGGGGGGTCATTTGGAATTTTAGCTGTATGTTTATAAGGATACGTGAAAAAATAATGCGTTTAAAAAATATAAATTTAAAATTTAAATATATTCAAGTCAAACTACACAAACTTTAATAAACGTAAATTACAATAGGAACATGTTTCGGGAGAAAACTACTCCCATCTTCAGCCCTAATTTTAGAAGAGATTAATGATACAATAATTGATGAATTACAGTGGGGTTCTTAATTTAAAGAATGTTTAAATTATGACGTTGCTTTGAAAGATTATTAAATTTGACGTTTTGAAAAGGTTACATGATTTTTTTAAATTTGGAAAAAAGTAATTTTTTTAAAATTGTAAAAATTAAAAATGTATCGAGGAGAATCTGATAAGTTTGCTTAAACTATATTTGAGTGGTATAAAGGTGATAAATAATGAAATCATTATAAGTGAAAAAAGTGACATTGAGATTAAAATAATGTTGAAATATTCATGAATAACTTAGAAAATCACTTTTTAACTTCTTCTCCATTTAAAGATCATTTTCTATTTTGGTACAGATATGTAGATGAGATAATTGTTTTATTCAAAGGATCAGATTTTGAACTAGGTAACGCCCTCAGCAGCTTAAATTCTTTATTAAGAGGGTTCTCTAGCGGCACGTACATTTCTGCCGGTCGAATACATTTTCCCTCAATATTTTTTTTTTAATTTACGAATTTCAAATAATCGCTTTGTAGCTGCAAAGATCTATATTTTCTCAACACGCCCACAAAGTTTCAACAAAAAATTTTCAAAAATAAAAAAGTTATATTCATCGCCGTACATTGCTGGAAACTAATAGTTTTTCACCATCCAATGCAATAAAAGCCGGAAATTACTTCAGAATAACAGAATAACTTCAATACATAATCCCATTATCAATTCATTGTTTTCATTTTATTATTAAATTAAATAAAGCCAAATTCGAAAAAATTGTATATTACACGCGTTTTACAAGCCGAAATTGTAGCACTCGTGCCTTTGGAGCACTTCTCGCTGCGCTCGTCGTGCCCCAAACTACTCGTACTACAATCAACCGTCTTGTGAAACTTGTATAATAATATACAATTAATAGTATATTATGATACGAGTTTTATTATAAACGAGTTATCGTACAGTATTTTTTCTACTTTGCCACTTTTTATACAGAATAATCAAATTTTGCAATCTAGGGAATTCGGCGACAGTTGGCTACATTTGCTAGGTGTATTAACGGAGGCTATGAAAAAGAATTAATTTGAAACCTCAATACTCGTATTTTTGTTTATCCTTTTCACATGTATAAAAAACGTGGTAGTGAATTTTAACCCATCTCAAACAACCTCCAAAAACGTCGGACTCTGTAACTGAAGCCCCTAACCTCACAATAACCTCCGTAACAAACGCCCCCATACCAGAAACAACTTGCACATGCCCGTTCTTTTTTTTTGTGATCGGCGGTGTGGACATTGGCAAGGACGAACGCGATCCACGAAGCCCATCCACAAAATGTCTAGAATCAAATCCCGCACCACAAACAAGTGGAACCCCCTTATCCGCGTGATCACTGGAGACACCATCAAGCATTTCCTGACCTACAGTCTTCTTCAAGCGCCATCAGTGCTTTTGTTTGAATGGCTCAAACCACTGAAACCAAATTCGCACTGACAGCCGTTGAAATCGGTTTGGACTTGACACAGCGAAGTAAAGTTAGGATCATAGATTAATGTTAGGATTGCCAAGATTCCAATATTAAAAAAATAAATTATACTGTTTTTAGTGAAATTATTATAACACCGCTTTTGTCTATTATGACACGCAAAACCGTATCGTAATACCCTCAGTACGAACGCAAAGTAGAAAAACAAACCTACCAGATTCTCCCCGATTCATTTTTAATTTTTACAATTTTAAAAATAGTATATTATTATACAAGTTTCACAAGACGTTTGATTGTAGCACGAGTAGTTTGGGGCACGACGAGCGCAGCGAGAAGTGCTCCAAAGGCACGAGTGCTACAATTTCGGCTTGTGAAACGCGTGTAATATACTATTTTTTCGAATTTGGCTTGATTTAATTAAGAAAAACTGAAAATTTGTGCCAAATTGATGACTTTGGGACTTTTGAATAACACGAGTGATATTTCAGTATAATTGGTATTTCTGCTAAATGACGTTTCTGATTTGGAAACTTTTGATTATGCAGACACAAGCTGTACCTCACGTTTGATTGCCATTTTTTCAATTCTTGTTTTTACCAATGTTTACATCTAATCATGGAAGGAAAGTCATTTACTTCTCTTTGCTTTATTTTCGTTCACATCTGGTTCACATCTGTCATATGGCGCGATTACTTTACGTTTATAACGTCGTGTCGCCGTCACATTGCAGTACAGTTCCAAAGTTGCAGGCAACATTAAGACAAGAAAAGTTACCAAAAACAGAATTATAATTTAGATCATTATGATTCTGTTTTTGGTGTTATAATTTGCAAATTATGAAACCAAATTCGAAAAATGTATTTTTCCAAATTTTAAAGAAATCATGTAACCTTTTCACAACGCCGAATTTAATAATCCTTCAAAACAACGTCATAAGTCAAACATTCTTTAAGAGGGTTCTCTAGCGGCACGTACATTTCTGCCGGTCGAAGCACATTTTCCCGCAATATATATTTTTTAATTTACAAATTTCAAAGAATCGCTTTGTAGCTGCAAAGATCTATATTTAATCAACACACCCACAAAATTTCAACGAAAAATTTTCAAAAATAAAACAGTAAAATTCAACGCCGTACATTGCTGTACATTTCTCCCCGCTGTTGAATGTACCTTTTTTATTTTTGAAGATTCTTTGTTGAAACTTTCTGGGCGTGTTGATAAAATATAGATCTTTGCAGCTACAGAGCGATTTTTTGAAATTTGTAAATAAAAAAATATACAGGGTGTGTCGAAAGTCTCGGACAGGCACAAAACCCTAAGTTGCTGACTACATTCGAATTATAAATATGAAGAAAGAAAATCTTTTTGAAGCTTATTTTCTGAAATAATTGAGTTTACACATTTTTAAATCTGGCAACATTGCTTTGGTTGAACAATTATCAATCAGAAGACTTTCTTAATTGTAGTCTTATATCCATAGCAATTTTCTAATAAAAAAAAAACAATTTGTGACATGTGTCAAAATTTTTATAACCAACAACAATGGAACTCTTCAACAACAAATGCCTGGATTACTTTTGGTGGTATATACCTACCTTTTTAATCAGTTTTTCCCTAAAACACCAAAAATAATTTATATTAAAAATCACCTTGATGATTCCAACATTGTTGGCGAGACGTGCGTCGGTAATTTTAATAAAAAAAATGTTTGGTGTTTTATGGAAAAGTTGATTAAAAAAACATGGAACTCTTCATGTGCTGTGCCGATAAGGAGTGTTTTTTTTATTTTTTCTTTCAAATGTCTGTGACACCGTTCTTACACCACAGCGAACATTTGCATTTGAAAAAATCAGACACACGAAACAGTAAAAGGCATTTGTCACTTCATCTCAAAACTTAAATTATGCTCACTATTAGTTTGGAGTTCTTTCATTGTTTGAACTACCGACATGATGAAAGTTGAAACACTAGTAGACAGTCAGCTGACTGAAGTAAAGAGGAACACCATCTTACCTCCTACAACAATCTGTTAGTCGGACGTCCGACTTTCTATCTTTATGTCAAGCATGCATTAGCTCGCTTACAATAAAACACATAATTCGATTCTACAATGAGACACTCTTGGGCTATTGACCGTAAGAGCGGAGATGGGGTCTTGTTTCCTTGTTTAGTACAATGTAGGACGAGGGCATGAGTTAGCTTTAACCCGGGCGAACTCGACAATCCGCGCTCCGCCGTGTATAAAATTCTTCGCTACAATCACAGAGCTAAACTCAATAGATAACTTATACGAACTTTCTCACTTTTTTCTTTTGGGAGGTGATTGACCGAATGACCTCATGAACGAGCCGCCACTGCTTTTGCTACTCATAAAACAGTCTACTATTCTAGAACAAAATTTACATAATGTATTTATATGGATGGAGAATTTTGACGTGCAAAGCCTACTGGATGTATAAATCATTAATGAAGACCATATTATATTATCTCTCAAAAAGATTCAATAATGTATACTTGTTAGTAATGCTGCAAGAAAGCGGCTATAACACTGTAGTCTTTTGTTTAAAGTTTTATTTAACCCTACCGTGAGGTCACTTCCACAATACTGCTACAGTCGCTTCAGTGGTTCCAGCTAATATTCTACGAGAACATCATGATCCCATAAAAGTACTTAATATGTAAGACGAAATTTTAAATGTTAATGTTCTATACGTGCGCGTGGTTAAGAAATGAAAGTGGAAGGTGTGTGGGATGGTTCTTGACAATATGGTACTGTATGATTTACATAACTTAAAATGACAAAACCCACAAATCTGATTTAAAATGTCTGTGGCCATGTTTTAGGGTTTGCAGTTTTAAATCAATCAATTATTATTGTTCATTTTGTTTGAAAAATATTATTAAATATTTAAACCCTTTCATAGAGTACATGGAAATAAAGAATTGATTAAATTTAAGAGCTTCATTAATTCAACTGATTGCATAACCAAACATCGAGTTTACTGTGGAAGCGCCGCATTTATGGTGGATGCACAGACCTTGCATTAATTACCTGGTTTATCTCATGAAAAAATTGAAATAGATTTACGTATTTTCTGATATTTTAGTAATTAGATTTTGCGCATGTTAGATTTTTATATATTGTAAATTTTCAAATAAATTACAGATTCAAATTGACTCTTGCAACTATCGTACGTTCAACAAAAAACGACGTTAAGTGGGCCATGGATTAAAAAACGTATGGCGTAGATGGTGACAAATTTGTCATCTGACATATGACATGTCACATTATTAGACTGGGGAAGTTCTCATGGTGGTGCCTCATCCAAGGGGGCCAGACACTGAAGCCAAGTCCCCGGGCCCCCTGCGTCCACTACCCTGTGTGAGGGGTCTTTGCCTGGGTCAGGCGGTTTACGGCGAGCACAGATAGGGGTTTAGACCTCGGGCCTCCCTAATAACCCTCCATCAGCCAGAGCTTGTGAAGGCTCCTTCTATCTCCTATCAGCAATTAATCATGCAATTGTTTACCAGTAATCAGCACTGCATTCGTCTCATCTAAATGCAGACATGACATGACTTGAAGATTCCAACGTTTGTTTCGTCGTCGATTTTTGTTGAACGCACGTTATATATTTCCAGAGCTTCATCATATCTCATTTTTAGTTAATATGTCTTTTTCGTAATATACATAGGTTTATTGCTTTTAGACTTAACTTTTTTTGATCACGTTATAACCACATAGGATTTAACCACTTCTTTTCTTTATTTAATAGCTAAAGTATACGATCTGTAGAAATCACATTTATAAAGACAAAATATCTTTTGTGGAAGTAATTTCCACTGCTACGATACGCTTCAATAGGTCGTGCAAACAACTGAACACGCACAGACAGTTCGCAACAATGATTTTTGAACAAAAATTAATATTAGAAATTCGAAATTTCAAGTTTATTCCACTATAGGGACGTACCGGTCAGCGAACACGATGCGCCGTGTACTTCGTTGCGATGCACTCAGATGTCGCCAGATTTTTTTATTCATGGTCGAAATTTGCAAATATTGTTTTTTTTTTCAGCCAAACAGTTTTCCAAGTCTCACCATTTTTAGACTTTTGAGAAGTTTCTCTGGTATATATTTTTTGTTTTGTCTATTTATAATATCCTCACAGAGAAACTGTGTTCTTGCTTTATTTTGTGATATGTTGCATTCATCGCTTGTCAGTTCCAATAAAAAAATTACAAACAGGCAAGCTTTTAAAGTACTCAAAATTCGGTTTCATTTTGCATACTTAAACAAAAAATTATTATTCTATATTTTTAATTTTGGAATAATTCAAAATTTTAAATATATGTAATACAAAATCTTTGATTTATGTATATGTACAGGGTGATCCACGAAATTACGCAAATATTTAAACTGGGGGTAGTAAACGGCTAAGAGATTGACTTGGCTCCAAAAGAATTTTTTCATGATCTCAAAAAAAATGCGCGGCCCAAAACTTTTTATGGCCACTGGAATGACGACGCGCACAAAAAACAAGTGTTCTTAGTAGCTCCATGACTGACTAAATGGATGAAAAATGACAACCATTTATTGAATTTTTTTTCCCTTTAAAAACTAGAACTCGCTCTCGTGTTAATCCAATTTCAAAATTCTAAGTCAAAAATTGGTTGTCATTCCAATACCCTTAGTCAATCGGTCAGCTGTAGATGTCGCTCAGGTCATGGGTCAAATAGAGACCACGACGTCTGTTGCCACTCGACCCTAGGACTTTCATGTGAGCGATGGTTCGTCCCACAGTGTGTATCCAGTACCATGTGGCCCCTTCGCGAAATCATTAGATAAGACAAAAGGGAACTTTTTGGTGGCAAACCAATTGCTGTAAATTGGGGTAAACTGCTAGAGCTGCACCCTTTGCTGTTTAAGAGATCAACTGCTCGTGTTTGAATTAAATTTGATATACATATCTGTATTTTTATAAATTTTGATGTTAATAAAGTTTGTTTTGAGTTGTTTGTTGCAGCCCCGTATTGGTGATAGAACACTCATATTTGAACTTTCTTGATATACTGATATTATTAATGGTTAATGACAGCTTATCCTGTTATATGTTTTTTTCAATTTGTATTTCTGAATCGTTACTGGATGTAAACAGTGTAAAGATGTGGTCCAAACTTCTTTGTAATTTCTGACTCATTTTCAGAGACACCATTACGTATGTAAAAAACAGTGTTCGCTCTTTTACACTGTTTTTCTAACATACCTTCTCCTCCGCTTGATTAGTCTTAGCTGGCAACTCGGACTTGCAAAACAATCCCGGGAATCCTACGACAAGAGCAAATTTAATGCCGGCTTTTATTTCAGGAAGTGTTCTCTCTAAAGTATCCTGGACACCAGATATAGTGCTTTGAAAAGTATAATATGGCACTATTCCGTTTTGAAATTTCAAGCTGGGGCATTTTATTACCGAACGTAAAACTTTAAATAAAGCCGTTGCATCGGTTTTCCAAGCAACGAAAAACATATACAAAATATCCAAAACGCAAACGTTGTACAATAAAAGGAGGAAAACTTTTTATTGAAACGTTTGTTTTTCGATGTTTAATTAAAAAGTCGCGTTATTAAAGAGTTTATCAACTTAATTGTACAAAAGTGAGATTGTAGTGATAATTCGGACCGAAACGTTTGCACGGATTGTTTTTATTATTTCGGTTTGCTTGTTGGTGTGATGTTAATTAAGCGGGTGTGTTTAGAGAATTACAAAAGCCATCAAGTATACAGGATAATGGATTTTTTCAGATTTAACGTGCTAATAAAACATATAACGTTTGTAACAGATGGCGCTTCAATATCATTTCCTCCTATTTGGGATTTACTATTTGCTCTTGCTTCCAGCTTTGTCAGCTTATTTAAATTGTAAACCGCAGTTTATGGTTGGTTTTATGCGTAGCTAGACCTGTGACCTCCATAATAGCTACGTTAACTGAAAGCCTCTTTGTTTAGGGATCATCACAGCCCTCGTTATGCAGAATACATTTTTATTTCGTTGAAATAACAGAGGCAAGTATATTTTACTAAAATACCACAAATTTGGTATAATACAGTAAAGTGCTCTTCCTTATACTTGCTTTTGATAATAATGTATGTTTAATTAAAAAGTTCATCTAGAAGGCTTTGCTTTTTTCATAACAATTTCAGGCATATCTACGTCAACTTAACCTCAGTTGTTGGAATCAAAATTTATTAAGTTTATTCTAAAAAATGCTTTGTTATAAAGCAATTGTTAATCCACAACAGTAGAAAGTCTTTCCTGCACAATTTGTTATTACACGATATGGATGCAGTGTTGTTTACTTTTGGGTGCGCTTTCCATTATTTCTTTGAGTAACAACTTCTACCTTTCGCTTTATTGGGTCCCACTACCTGGTTTTCAGAAAACAGATTTACAGTTCTCTCAATCCACGGCAATTTTTGTAAATTCATCATAAAATTCTTCCATACACATTTGAACGGAATACCTTTCTTGTTAGCTTTCCTTCCAGTTCAGAAATGAACTAAAAACATAAAGTACTTCACAGTCTGCGCCATTGTAAGAACCACGTAAATAATTTATTGCTGTTTAGCTATAAAAACATCTGATTTTAAATGATTTCGCAAAAACAGAACAAAGCAAAACATAAATGACATTTCAAGTTTGTCTGAAAGGAGACGCGAATATACGTTGCTATCGCTATCTTCTTCTCATAATTTTACATAATATTATGTAACTTGATGACCTTTTTATTTGAACGCCCAATATCACATTTTCGTCCTTTGATGTAGAAATATCTGCTTGTAGTATTTCTCGTTCTTGTATTAAATGCATCTACATCGAATTCTAAAAACGTTTGTGTGAGCTATAGAATTTGAACTGGTTTTTCCTTGAGTGTGTCTGATCGCTGCGACTCAGAGCTCAGAAGAAACACATTTGCAATTGCATCGGTTATAAATAGCTCCGTAAGCTTCTGAAATTGCCTCCGATTGAGCAAATTGAATTTTGCAACAGTTTTACGTCGACAATACGTTAAGCAAATTGGAACGTTGTTTCGCTTTATAGATTGCAAGTGTTTAAAGGGAAGTTGTGTATTACATACGGAACTAAATCGAAAGCAACACCGTCGAACATATAACTATTGGGATGTCACCAGCCACATTTCCCAGTTGTGGAAACTCTGCCGGCTTATCCGCTTAAACTTTCAATTTTGCCTCAGTGCTCCAAATAAGCAGTTTAACTAACAATCAGGACCGACAATGTTTGCCGACTTGTTAGAAAATTAGCTTTGGTCGTTCAAAACTGAAAACTTTTTTGATGGTGGAATTAACAGTGTCAGTTGCAAACGTAAATCCGCAGCATTTTGCCGGAATGCGTGATAGTATTTTCGGGAGTTTCGGAACAATCCGTTTAATCCGGAGGAAAAAAATTATTGGGACGTTGATAGACTCTTAACTGTGCGCTCTGTAATATCGCAAGCAGTGAAACATTCTACAAAATCGTTCTTTTATGGTCACATTGATGCATGTTATATTTTGCAATAAAATTTATTTGAGTGGGTGTTTTCAGCCAGAAATTTTATGACTACCTATATAAACGCACGAGTAAAAGATCGTTGAAACCAAAAAGTAAACACCTATGATTATCAAATAGTAAACTAGGATAGTGAGAATAAAAAAAAAATCCGTTTATTAAAAAATGTCATCATAAAAAGGCATAACTCCTTTTTCACAAATTTTGCATAATAATAATATTAAGTATTAACAATGCAATTTATCTATCGTCATTACATCCCCTGATGTAATCCTTCCATGTTTAAAATTTGTACCAAACATTACTAATGAAACAATTAAATCAAATATTCGTTGAGATAGCGCCAACTACACACGTGGAACTACACAAAAAGTAAAAGAAATACGTAAATAGAAGACCAAGTAAATACGACAAAATATAGGTGCCCTAACCGAATAATTATGAAAGCTAATAAAGCATATAAAACAAAACTTAAAGGACTACCATCAGAAATTGATATATGTATACCTAAGGAAGGAAAATGCAAATGAGAGTAAAGAGAGTGGAAAATAAACACCTAAGAAACAATAAAATACTTAGTAGTAAGAGGAAACGTGAGAACTTCTTAGAAAGTGGATACAGGTGGGAGAGTACAAATACATATTGGATAACTTTTCAGACATTCAATGATTACGGATGGGACATCATTTTGTCAACTTCCATTTTCAAAATCAGTTTTTTTCTCAAATTAGAAATTAATAGTTAAAGTGATCATATTAACTGAAACATCTATCAACTATTATCTCTGTATTACATGATTGACAATTGAAATATATGCCGCTGATTTCTCTAGCAAACATAATTTACAATTATTACGGATGGGACATAAATGCGCCAGAGTAAAATAACTAAATTTTTCCAAATAACTAAAAGTATTGCGGATATACTAGATCAGTCTAAATATAATAAAAATGTTATATGATTTATACTTCCATGAACATATATTCTGTTCATTATTAATCTGCATCCCGGTTGGCGTTGGAATTTTGAAATCATGTTGGTATGTTGTGTTTTATTTTATTTTGTTGTCGGTTTGGAATCGGCCATTTTACGTTCACCTTGCTCACGTTAGTTTGTTGTTTTTACGGATTTGCTTTGGTGTGTTTCATTGCCTTTGGTACAGTTTCCCTTACGTTTTTTTGATAAACTTAATTTTACTGGTGCAGCAGTATGTATATTTATTACCTTTACAGGTTTATAAAGTATCCGATTAATACATTTTCCATAACTCAAATAAAATAAAATATGATATATTCCACATCTAAATCTTGCTATTATCACTCTCTCTTTTCTACTCTCTCTTCCTAGGTACTTTGGCATTTCTTCCGTTATTATTTTCTCATACTTCCCATTGTACCTAGACTCCCTAGTTCCCGTTCTTCTTCCTGCACTTGCACATCTCTATCTTTCTGCACGAATTCATCTGTCATTACTCTGCCTCTCTCTCGCATTCTTTCTCCGCGCCTGCATACCCGTTTCTTTCGAAATATGCCTCCCTCTCTTTCCATACCCCTTTCCTATTTCTTTCCTTTTTTCTTTCAAACACTCTTGCAAAATTCTGCACTCTTCTCTCTCCATCACTCTCTCCTCAAATCTTATTGCTCTTTTTCCTGCTTCTATTCTTATTCCATCTCTCTTTGTTTCCTCCATCACTATATACCCCGGTGTCTCTCTCTCTACCCCTAGCACCCATTTCATATATTTTCCTTTCACCCCTTCCAATCCTTCTTGCTCTCTCCATCCCCATATTTCCGCTCCATACATCATCACGCTTTTCACCAAACTATCAAACATCATTACTCTCCTTCTAAAATCATGTCCAAATTTTCTCTCTCCTATTCTCCATACAGCTCCTATTATCTTATTTGCTTTTTTCACTAAGTCTTTCACATGTGCTGTTGCTGTGTTTCTTTCATTCATCACATAACCTAAATACTTAAATTCTTTCACTTCTTCAGTTTTCTCTTTCTCCCTTCTCCACTCATTTACTTTTCTCCTACCACCCCCTTTTCTGAACACCATCATCTTGGATTTCTCTACATTCACCGTCAACTTTTTCCTCCTCGTATATTTCTCCATGCTTCCTATCATTTCTTTCATACCTTTCTCCTCTCTCGCTAGCACCACCAAATCATCCGCATATGCTAAAGACCACACTTTTTCTTTGCCTACCACAACCAACCCCCCCATGCCTGCTTCTTCCTGAACATCTCCTTTATATCTCCAATAAAAGCTGCAAACAGGCTGGAGCTTAGTGGGCAACCTTGTCTTACTAACTTATAAGTCTTGAAACATTCACTCACCCTTCCATCCACTCTCACTCTACTTATCGTCTCTTCATATATCTCTTCTATTTTTGTTACCAGATGCTCATTTATCCCTCTCTTTCTCAAGCATTCCCACAGTAAATCTCTTTCCACATTATCAAAAGCCACCCCTCTTTTTTATCTCATTTCCTGCTATGTGATTCAATATATATACATTATCCATGATCCCTCTACCTTTCCTAAATCCCGCCTGTCCGTCTGGTAACCCCCCCCCCCACGCATTCATTTCCTTCATCAGCCTCTCTTCCACAATCATCGCGTATACCTTATATGCTGTATTTAGGAGAGTGCAGCTCACTGAAGTACTCTCTCAATTCCTCCATAGTAATTCCATCACTCACTCTCTCTCTTTTTCTTTCTTTCCTTATTTATGTATCTCCATACCTCTTCTTCCGTCTATATACCCTTCATCTTTAGCTCTTCTTCCATCCGTTTCTTTTGCTTCTTCTCTTTGCATACTAAATTGTACCTCTTGCGTGCTCTCTTGTACTCTTCCTTAGTTGCTTTTTCTTTTTTCCAATTTCTTAGTTTCCCTGCATTCTTTATCCCACCACTCGTTCTTCCACAGCCCCATCTTCTCTAATATCTCTTTTTTTTCTGTTGCGTTTCTTATGTTATCGCTCAGTTCCCTCACCTTTTCGTTTATCTCTGTTTCTTCGTATTTTGCCTCCCTAAGTCTTGCTCTATAATTTTCTTTTCCTTCTTTCTTAAACTCATTCACACTTTATGTCGTCTTTTTCTTGTGCTCTTATTCAAAAATTTTCTGTTTCTAACTACCCCTTTTCTTCGTCCCACCTAAGCCCTTTTCCCTCTATCATAGGTTAAACAGTAGAAGATGGCCAGACAATGTAGTTTAAAAATATGTTAGTTTTGGAAATGGAATTCAGCTGGCAGCACAATCGAATTTAATGTTTCAAATAAAAAAGTACACAAAATGTGCATTATTAAATGAAACATTATAGAAAAGAAAGAGATAAAGAAGAATGTTGCGTAGACAAAACTAATTGTTTTGAGATAAACAGCGGGTATTAAACTCTAAGACGTACGTTGCACTTTCTGCGGATGCAATCAAAAGAGACAGCTATATGCCGGCATTGCCTGGCGGTCTACTTTGAAGTAGGTGATGACGGTCGGCGGAACAGGACCGGCTTCAGTTTGATTTCAGTGTGCAAATATAAGATATGGCACCAAAAGCGGGTAATAAATGGGTTTTTGCAAATTACAATTGGGCAAAAGAAAGTTTTATTGTTAGTTTTCATCAACTCATTCCAACAACCTATCAAGAATAATAACTGGTTGCAAATCGCGAATGGACACTTGTAAACTACGCCGCCTTTAGCATAAGTAAGTATACAGGCCGATCTATTATTATTTTATTAAAACGTCCGCGGACCTGTGTTCTTCTCCCGGATGAGGAGAAGAACTATCAACATGACACGGTTCTCATCCGCAAGAAGAATTTCTCCATCTAACACCGGCCGTAATTTTGTCAATATTAGATCAGTGTTAATAGTCAAAGCAAATTAGACTTCTTAGAAGAAATAATTTATAAAGTTTTGAAATTTTGGTTATGAACTCCCAGCATGGACCCAAATAAAGATCCGAAGGGTTCCCATCCCCTCGGGGCGAGCTTCATCCCCTTTTGTCCTAAAGACCGCTCCTGAGTGTGACCAAGAAGCTTATCTCCGTTTTTACCGACTACAAAAAAGGAGGAGGTTCTATGTTCGGCTGTATGTATGTATTTTTTTTCCTTTTATGTATGCACACCGATATCTCCGTTAATTGTGGACCAATTTTGAAAATTCTTCTTTTATTTGAAAGGGTATACTCCAGAGGTGGTTCCATTGTCACCAAGTCCGGATTTGATCAAGGGTTCCCATGGAAATAGCGGGAAATTTTTAGTTCCGTATTTTGATCATTGCCTTGTTCTGTTTTCCTCTGTTATTTCTTTCTTTCTTTCTTTCTCGTTTATTATTCCCTAATCTAGTACCGTTTCTCCTTTGCCGTCTATGTCCTTCTTCCTCCCATTGTTTCTTCAGCTCTGCTTTGATTTTCTTTGGCCATCCCCTTTCTCGTGGCTCCTCTTTCTCCGATTCCCCCCGTTATTACTCCCCCCTGTTGCTTCTCCTCTAGACCCCTAACATTCCCGTTTAAAATTATTTTGGTAGCAGTTTTTCTGTTCTTTCCCAGTTTTGTTCATCTATCCATGTTCAGTTAAAACCCGTATCTCCAATTACCTCACATAGCTTCAGAAATTTTCTTTTTTTCTTAGTCCCGCCACATTATAAAATAGTGCCCTCGCCCTTGCTTTTTCCTATGCCTTTTTATTTTTTGCCGCCCCTACGAAAAAGGAGGAGGTTCTATGTTCGGCTGTATGTATGTTTTTTTTTTCCTTTTATGTATGTTCACCGATATCTCCGTTAATTGTGGACCGATTTTGAAAATTCTTCTTTTATTTGAAAGGGTATACTCCAGAGGTGGTCCCATTGTCACCAAGTCCGGATCTGATAAAGGGCTCCCATGGAAATCGAAGAAAATTGTCAAATTTTTCCTTTTATGTATGTTCACCGATTTCTTCGTCAATTGTGGATCGATTTTGAAAATTCTTCTTTTATTTGAAAGGGTATGCTCCGGAGATAGTCCCATTGACAGCAAGTCCGGATCTGATGAGGGGATCCCATGGAAATCGAGGGAAATTCTCAAACTTTCCCTTTTATGTATGTTCACCGATTTCTTCGTCAATTGTGGATCGATTTTGAAAATTCTTCTTTTATTTGAAAGGGTGTACTCCGGAGGTAGTCCCATTGTCAGCAAGTCTGGACCTGATGAGGTGATCGCATGGGAATCGGGCGAAAACCTCACATTTTATAATTATTATCAACTCTCTCAAATGTAGTCGTTTAATAATAATTATGCAGGTCTTTGCGTCTGGAAGTCATCATTGCCTTAGATTTTTCAGGTGGTAATATTAATTCATCATTGTTTCAGTATTTCTGGTTTTAATTTTTTATAGTTTGCGTCTTTCTTCTTCATTTTCAACCAGCCGTCGTTTCCACATTCGAGCAGCGTCCTTACTAGGCTACCCATCACTTAAAATTGTAAAATAATTAGCTTTAAAAAAAAAAGAAACCGACTTCAAGAAGCGAGAAATAAGTCAGCACATGTATTATTACATGTGCTACCTACTGATCTGGTTGAAGTCGGTGCCAAGCCAAAAAAATAGGTAGTAGATAGATAGGCTGTCCGCTCCCGCCACATCGCAAGTCTCACCTCCCGCGCGCCGGAATGCATGAGTGTGGGTGGGAGGCTCGCGCTGAGCAAAACATCCCAAGCGGGCAGACACGTGCGGGGCAGACGTCGTTGACGGCCTGATATTGAATTTTTGATGCGCTATAACGCTGATGATATATTTGTATAATGACAAAAGGTTACAAATTCGTTAACCTCTTTGGCTTGGCACCGATTTCAAACAGATCAGTAGGTAGCACATGTAATAATACATGTACTGACTTATTTCTCGCTTTTTGAAGTAGGCTTCTTTTTTTAAAAAAAGCTAATTATTCTCCTAAATGGTAACTCCGACGAGAAAATGTTCTTAATTAAATTCTGCATAAAATTGGTCTCATGGAGTATCATGAAGTAGCATATCTCCCACCCAATGCTCATAAATGACGTTGGAAAATGAGTATCGTTTCCAGCGCACTATAACCCCCGATTATCTCGAAAACCATTAGTGGGAGCAAAAAATGTATAGAAACAAAATTGTTGAGAAGTTTTTTCTGTACAAGGTCCATATTGAATAAAACATTTGCAATAAATTGTTATTTGTCAAAAAACGGGGGTGGACCAATTTTTGCCTTCGCGCTGAAAATTCTACTCATTTTGCAACGTCATTTATGAGCGTTGTGTGGAAGGGAGGCAAAAACTTCATGAGACCAATTTTATGCAGAATTGAATGGAGAACAAGCCCGATAACATTTTCTCGTCAAAGTTAACGTTTACGAAAAAAATGCAGAAAAGCTTCATGAGGTCACACGCGGGGACGGTTTTTTGGGCAAAAGGGGAAGAAGCTCCCCCCGGGCGGTGGGAACTCTTCGGATCTTTATTTGGGTCCCTCTTGGGTGTTCATAATCAAAATTTTAAAACTTCATGAATTATTTTCTTCTATTCGTCGTTTTTTCGTATAATTTGCTTGGATTATAATGCTCTTCAAAATCTCCAAATCAGGCACGATTTTGAATATTTGATGACGCGTCGGCTCTGTCAGGATTGGCTGGATTTTTTTTCTGTTATTAGGAGCACGGGAGGTTTTTAACACAATCCATCTGCTTCTAAGTTTCGTCGTAAGTTTTCGTCATGTTTTAGTTTCAAAATTAGACATCACGTCGCAAACTATACACCTGGGTTTATTGTACACCATTGTCTCAAAAAATTTAAATGTCGGACATGTGAAGAAAACTCTTGCTCACAAAAAAAAAACTAAACTCAGGCCAAAATCACTCTCTTATAAAGCAGCGTCTATGCACTTATCTGCGAATTCCGTCGCCACAAATTTATGAAGTTTTAAAAATATGCTTCCAGTAAAGTTAAAAGTACACTATTATAAACAAAACAAGTCTTGGCATTAATATAAGGAACTACATTTCCACAAAAATATTAAGACGTGTATTTAAATCCCAGCCCGATGTTTTCACCTTATTGTGTTGTAAGCAAAGCCACATAAAATATCTAATTCGATATGCGGTGGAAGTTATTTAAATTTTGAAGATGAAAGAAATTCAAACTTAAATTCTTGCCATAAACAAAAGGTCTTATTATTTTCCCATTGGAGAAAAAATGCCGACGATAAGCGTCTTTACTGCCAATATAGTTTTTTTGTACCAGTATATCTGACAAAGGAAACGGACGATGCCCAGAACTCTACACACTGGCAGCGGCAAAATCGGTCAATCCATCCCTGGATACCGCACGTCCTCCACGGGACGATACTCTCATTTCAAAAGAATTTTTTCTACTTTGGTGTCATAATTGAGTTTTTGTGAAACTAAAAGTAGTGTCACAAAGGAACTTTTTGTGAAACTGCTTTTGGTTTTTTTATTTGATACGTAATACGTTGGTATTGAGCATTCTCCATTCGAAGTCAAACCAAGTGTCAACTTTTCAGATAAAAAACATAACTAGAAACACAACCGTTCCTAATCCAACTACCTAATCCTAAAAATCCCTAGATTATTTAAAAAACAGAATTTTAACATTTTCATAAAACGAAGAGCTCCAAAATAGAAAAAATAGTATATTGCACTCGTTTAACGAGGCATTGTGACATTCGTTCTATTGGGGCACTTCTCGCTGCGCTCGTCGTGCCCCAAAACCACTCATGTCACAATGAAGCCTCTTGTTAAACTCGTATAATAATGTACTATATTTAGAAATCTGTTGACTGCGCCCTCTGTCCCTCATTTCTGCTAACTAATTTCATTGGCTACGTACTTCCATTTAGCCTGGCAATCTTTTTAACTCCTTCATCTATGCCTCTATCCATATCTTTTTATAACCCACTTTCACCTGTCCTTTTTGTCGCTCTTCTTTGGCTATCGCTCTTAATTCCTTCTGTATATCTCTTTCCTTCTTTGTCAGATCATCTTCTATGTATACTCCCTTTCCTTTTTTTTTATCTTAGTTTTCTTTTATTTTCCATAACTTTCCTCTTTTCCCCCGATCTCCCAAGTTCCGCCACAATCATTTTTCCTCCATTTATTTTATACATCTCTCTCACAGTCACTTCTATCTCTGATTCAAACTTCATCCATTTTTCCAGTTCCTTCTCGCTCTTGCTTTCCTCTTCGTCCAATCCCGTTACTACAATATACTTTTTTTTAACTTTTTTTTTTCCTGCTCTTCCATCTTTTCTCTTTCCCATTTTTCTTCCTTTTCACGCATCATAATTTTCAACTGTTCCAGTTCCCGGCTCATCTTCCAATTCTCTTCCTTTATCTCCCCTACATCCTCTATAATTTTTTTCACCACCTCTTTCATTTCCTCATCCGTTGCCTTTTTAACCGATGATCTTTCCAATTTTTTACTTTTCCTAAAGGGATTAATCCTTTCTTCCGATTCTCGTCCTACTCTTTTTCTTTTGTAGTCTTCGTCTCTCTCGCTCTCACTTACACTTTTTTTCCATTCTACCTCTTTTTCACTTTTTTACGCTTTTTTATCCGCTTATCTTATCGAGCGCCGCAAAACACGTCCGCTCGGTTCAACTGCTCGAATCGGAATCCCACCTAATTTTACTGAAAACAGTTCTTCTCAGAACTATTTAGCTCACAACAGTTATTTGAGGTAAGTGGTGTTTGTTGTGTTACCTACAGTCCTAAAGTACCTCTTGTTTTCAGAAAAATCTCCCAGTTTCAGAATTTCTGCGTTTTTCTCTCTAGAATGGCAGATTTAACTCCATACAAATTTGAAGCAATATTTCGTTGCTACAATGAGTTCTCAAAGATTCTAATGACGCATCTGCATCCATTAATCCGGTAGCTTTAATTTTCCAGGTAATATTGCGTTATTATTTGGAACTCAATTTATTAACGCACATCTCTTTCAGGTTAGTTTTAGAACTGTGCAACAGGTTCTATCACAAAAGAAAACATGACTTCCATTTGAATGTGGCCAGAAGACTGGAAGAAAATATGTGCCACAGTTTTCAGATAATTTTTTTAAAGAGCAATTAAATAGTTTTATTTTTGCCAAAATTAAGAAGAATGAACATTTGACTGTGTCAATCATTCATGAATATGCAAAGAGTGTCTTGATTTTCCTCATTGTAAAACAACTTTGTATAAGATTTATTAAATCTATTGGTTATTCCTTCAAGAAAGTGGATAGAAGGAAGATATCAATTGAAACTCCACGAATTGTCAGCTTAAGAGTTCGTTTTTGCTACAAATATTTACAACTCTTAAAAGAAGACAAAGTAAAGTTTATTTTTTTGGATGAAACATGGGTGTATCAAAATGGCAGCCAAGTTCGTCAGTGGGTACTAGAAAGTAGTACTCACGGTATTCCCAAGAAATTCAAAGGTGAGGGTAAACGATACAGCATTGTAAATGTTGGATGTGATGAGGGGTTTTTACCAAAATGTGATTTAATCCTTGATACAAAAATTAATGATCGCCATTACCATAAGACAATGAATGGAGAATTATTTACACAATCGGTGAAGAACCAACTTATTCCTGCTTAGAGCGTTTTCAAGTCAAAATGTGTAATTGTGCTTGACAATGCACCATATCACTGAGTGAAAATCGAAAAACCTCCAACAGCATCATCAAAAAAAGAGTTGTTACAAAATTGGCTTCTAAATCATACCTTTTGAGGAATCATTTACAAAGAAACAACTTTGGCAACTGATAAAACCCAACATAAATACTGACTTAACCAAGTATGAAATTGATAAAATAATAAAAAGTGCAGGCCATGATGTGTTGAGACTCCCACCATACAATTGCCAGTACAATCCAATTGAAATGGCATGGGCAGACTGCAAAAAAATTACAATAAACATATACCTTCCTTGCAAACAGAGGTAAGGAAGTATGGCAAGAAGCCCTTAAACAGTGTACCAAAGAAAAATGGCAACATTTCATAAGACATGCAGAAGAAAAAGTTAAGACTGATTGGCATAGGTATATGGGCGCAAATGATATCGACAGTATCCCACCGTTCATCATAAACGTGAATGATGATTCATCTGATTCAGAAGTTGAATTCAGTGATTCAGATGAACCCTCAACATATAATGTAAAGTCAAGAATAGAAATGGAGTCAAGCAGTGAAGAGATCATTGTGATGATTGTGGATGATGATTCTGTGTAATTTGCAATAAAATACACCTACAGTTTGCTAAATTGGTAAGGTATTATTATTGCTTGGTTTGTTTTTATCATCATTTTTTTAGAACCTCCAAAAGTGGCTGATTTTTTGGGTGTCCTTCATGAACTGATTTTATATGTGCTGCAAAGAAAACAACCAATAAGCTACTTTTGTAATTTGTAAATGTTATTTTGTTAATAAATCAGTTGGTTAACACTTTACTTCTATTATGGTAAAAATGAAGCAGAAGTAGTGTGGGTAGTTAAAGTAGTATAAAAGGGGGTCTTTGACTTGCTTTAGCTAGAGCAAGTTTTATTGTAGGTAAAAGTGTACCTAAAGATTTTCAACTGTTTTGTCATTTCATCGAGGACTTTTAGTTGAGGAGGGCACAAAATGCATGGAAGAGCGTTTGTTGTCGTTCGAGGGGTTGGCGGGGGTCGAGGCGACTTGTGATATTTTAGCATCCTCGAAAAAAGGGGTGCTGTGGTTGCGTCGCAAATACTTCGATTTTTTCAAACTCGCAAAATCCACTATAACATCAATCTTACCTAAAGAATTACCCTCTTCAAGAAATATTTGTATCGCAGTTTGTAAACTAGCGAAGAAAACCTATTAAAATTCACAAGATAATTAATATAGGCTGACAAGAATGAAGATTTTTTCATTATTAACCTTACATTTGTTTTAAATGACATAACTAAATTAAAGGTGCGTTTAGACTTTCACAGCCTACTTTGATGCAGATTAACAATGAACAGAATATGTATATGTAATTCAGCGGATTTTTTTTGATAAAAAATCAAAATACAGCCATTACGGATGGAACAACTCAACAAGGATGGACTTATTCATTTATTACAAAGATATTACGGTTCTATCGATGAAAATAACGCAAGAATATCTACACACGATCATTTATTGAAAAAATTTAACAAAATTCTGCCACTTGCAAATATGCGGTGCGTTTGACACAACATAAGGTTTTACTGTCAATGCGTTGAGCAAAATATTGTTTTTGGAGGTGTGGAATAGTGTACACCTGTAACCACCGACTGTCCAAAAGACAGCAGCCTACATGATTTGGAAATTTAAATTGCAAATCCGCCGACATAATAAATACAAAAAAAATCGCCAAAAGTCATTTTTTCTAGTCAGTCGATCACTACAACAAAAACCCTAATTAGCTTTTAAATTTAACATCTAATTTTTTTATTATTTTGTAATTTTATAATTCGCTACGCCACTGGAAGATCCTCGATTTGGCTGGGGCGTCAAAATATTTATCATGAGGACAATGATGTTCCCATTCTGAGTTAATGGAATTCCACTACTTTCAGTCACGCTCTTTCTCTATCCGAAAGGAATGGATTGATGCTCACCTACAAAGGAAGAGGATCTTATGAATGTATAATGAAATAGCCCGATCATACGCAGTAAACATATGTAACCTTAGCTTTTGAGGAATTTTGTCAAGGTCTCGTTCGTCTTTGATCTCACACTGTTGTTTAATAATGTGCCTGGCAATCACGAGGGCGTTCTTGTGGAAAAACGCCCACTTTGATGGAGACAAAAGAACGATCTAGAAACGCGTCGACATTCATTTTTCTAAAAATGAACACTCGAAAATTTTATCATTATCGGCGTAGTAATAAATCGCAAAATAAAAGCTTGATTTCTCGCTGCTTTCTCGGAAAATGCCAACAGCGTTCCGTTTTAGGCTAAGACCTCCTCGAGCTTTAAACTTATCCAGTTTCAGTCTGGATTTAGATGGATCTCATGACGTAGAAAAAACAATCAACTTTAGAGAAGTTCGTCTTTATTCTCGAATTTATTTCCCGTTTCGATTAAAGCTTGAAGGTTTGGAAATTAATAATGAAATACTTATAAAACAATGCATGAATTTAATTTCGATTTCATGTAGTTTACGGCCAGGTTTGGAGTGTGAAGACTCATTGGTGCTGTTTTCTGGCAGACAAGCTTTTATTTTAGATCAAACGGATTAAACTACAGATATCGTATTCTAAAATCCTATATTTGTTGTGCTATAATAGTAGAAATGTCACATATCAACTACCCCTATGCCCGCTGCAGCTTCTGTAACACGAAATCTCAAATTCCTTTCATTTGTCATCCAAATTGATCACCAGCGTGATTAATCTGTATTTAATTCTATGCAACGGAAACTTTATAACTCGTTTCCGACTAGTGTGGAAAAACTGCCACAACTGAATGTGGAACTCTAAAAGAAAGCTTCGATGAAATGATTTCCATGTCGCTTTTGAAACTACTGTGTCATTCTGCATTTCGATGCAAATTGGTTCCTGACGTATTTGTAATTTATACTGAGTATTGATGGATGTGATCAAACGCTGCTGCAATAATGATAATCAAAATGGTCATATTTCCATCCTTGGAGAACAATATTTCACCAGTTAGTTGTTTGTCAATATTGTCGATATCTCGACGGATTAATGTTGCCGTTGTGTCTAATTGAGTAAAAGAGCATCACTCCTGCAAGCCTAATGACCTATTGTAAATTCATATACTGGACATTAATTTAAGCCTTGTATTATCCGGTTTTCCAAATAAAGTGGATGTCACGCGTTGCCGCGCATAAATTAGGAAATCACTTTGCCGAATTAAATTCAGGAACGTGTAAGTGCACGGATTAATGGTGAGTGAGAAGTATCAAACTTTTCAAAGAAAGGTTATTTCTATAACACTAAGCAGAAAATAGGAAAACACTACTTATTTGACAGTAGGTGTATTGTGAAGTTGTCAATTCCATAATTTTCAAATTGCCATCAAAAGTTTTTCGATTTCGGTAGCTCATCAATGGAAGGCTTGTTTGTATCTGCTTCCACGCCACTGCTCGCATTCACGTGTAATCTTGCGTGGATATTCAATTTCTCCTCCTTTTTCTCGTACCAAAGCAAATTGAAATTAATATTTAATAAATGTTTCGCGCAGGGATGGGCGCCAAAAAGTTGAAAGTGAAGGGTTGTTTTGTTTAATGAAATATTCGGTCTGAAAGAAGGAGAAAAAGGACGAATGGTCTTTTTTATTGCCACTCGAACAACTGCAAATCATTTCATTCTCACATAGCGTTCTCCGTTATGTTAATCATAAAAAGAAAGTGGCGTTCTAGGAGATCGTAAAATTTTTCTTCTCTGCCCATCACATATTGAATAACGATTTTTTGGACCGAAGGTAAACATCAACAAGATGATAAAAGAAATTGCTGTTTTTTTATAGTTATTAACGACTTGAGTCCAAGATCAAACTTATAACAGATGAGTTTGAAGCCAAGGCCGATTAGGCCGAAGCGTATAAGTTATCCGAATCCCATTTAAAACAATAATTTTAGTCAAAATTAAAAATTAAACTGACTAGTAATCAGAGGCACACGAGATTTGTTACCGTAGTAACGTGTATAAATGCGTAAAGATTTGTTTCTCCCGGAAGAGAATTGCAGAAGGAAAACATTGACGCGTCTATGAATAATAAGATTTGGTTTTATTTTAATGAAGCAAATTTTAATTAAATAACTATTTGCAGATAAACGCGTGATTCCGAAAGGTGCGGAGAAAATCAAGAGTTACCTGAATCTCAAGTTGAACCACCTGCCAGAAATATTTCGAAAAATCTGCATGGGTTGAAACTTTCCTGAATCTAGTTTGGTGAAGTCAAATATAAAGGAAAGTTCTGATGTCTTGGAAATCGATGAAGGGCGTGGAAGATTTTTTCCAAATTCTTCGATCAATAATAATTATTGTACATTTAACATAATTCTCAACATTGTTAAAAAGTGAGAAAGTTATCGGTAAAGCTCTCTACCGATGACTTTATGTAAAACTGCAGTTACCATTGACTAAACGATTGATGTAACGATCAATTACCAAGCGACTATTAAAAAAATACTATTTCTGAATTGAAAAAAATGCTCAGAAAACTTTCCAAACAAATGTCCACAATGTTAAACCTATTAACAACAGTCGTCAGTAATCTAAAATGAATAATAAATTATCAGCAATGTACTGTCCACCTAATTGTAAAATCACAACATTTGGGGAGTATTTTGACAGTATCGGCACCAGATTTTCGTCTGGAGAAGATGTCAACGCCAAACAGATACACTGAGGCTCCAGATTAATAACACCGAAAGGAAGACAACTCTTTATGTCTACAACCAACAAAAACCTTCATTTTGCTTCAACTGGAGAGCCAACCTACTGGCCCTGGGTACCTGACCCACTAGACTTCTGTATCAGTAAAGGACCTGCCATAAATTACAAAAGCATGATGGCATACACAAACTCCAGAAGATAAAACTAAATTTAATAAAGCGGTCGTAGAACTGAAGAATCTGCTAGTAATAACATCAAAGAAGTGTGGAAAGAAGAAGATCCTCGTTTTGTTGATAAAATCTTATAAGCCGAGGCAACGTTTATGGGATGGTTGGCAACAATTTATACATTTTGCCCCCTCGTTTAACTGGCGCGGCGTATTTGAGTGTTTTAAATGAGGAGCCAGGAAACTTATTAGAAGATGTACCTTTGATTACTCGGCGTGATTTGTGGTATCTTCATGGTGGAGCCCCTTCTCATCACGCCCGCGAGGTGCCGACCTGGCGGATGGATAGGAAGGATAGTGTTTTTTTGTGGGGTCCCATGAGACAATTAATTTATTCAATGCCTGTAAATACCGTTGAAGATTTAAGAAACCGCGTTCACAATACTGCCGAAGGAATTAGAAGAAACGCAGAAGTAATTGCCAGAACGCAACAGTCGTTGCTTCGGGGTGCTGAGAAACGGTTAGCGGCATTTTGACCATCTATTGTAGTTTTCTGGTTTTTGTTTATTTTCATTGTTCTTTAATCATTTTTGCACGTTTAAATACAATAAATTTCCCTTCTTCGAAAAATGTGTTTGCAATTAACAATAAATCTGAAATAAAATTAATTTTGGCATTACACTTGTCAATCATTAATTGACAATTAGCTATTGGTTGTCACTTTATGTTGCTAGGATTCAACTGCAAAAATGTAATTATTGTATCCGCCTTGAAAATGCAATCGACAGTGGCGTGGACTATGCGTGGAAATGGCTAATTTATCTCCATCGTTTTAGACATGAAAAAAATGGACTATTGGGTTTCATTGAACCTCTAGATGGTCTAGATTTTTTATTGACATGCATTTCAAAAACACTCTGTATAACGAGTGAGCAACAAAATTCGTGATCGCAGTTGGCTAAACCTACATCGGTTGTTTTACTTTACTTTTAACCTATTTTCTCTAACTGTCACAAATTTGAATCAGATTTGACAGCTCGATGACTTTTTATACAATCGTATCGATCAAGAATCGACTCAAAATTTTGGATTCAGAGCCTCCTACGATCACGAATTTTGTTGCTCACTCGTTATTATGTACTAGGTAATTCTGAAGCCCATTTGCTCTTATACTGGATACAGCTGTGGGCCACTGCTTCCAACTCCAACATCGAAATTTTAGAGAGGTTCCAATCCAAAACACTAAGGATGATAACCAGTGGTTCCTGGTAGGTTCCCAACAGCACTATCCCCGTGAAGGAAGAAATTAAACAGTGAAGTGAAAATTATGCAACTGAACTAATTGTTCTTCCTAACGTGCTTGTGCAACAACGGACTGCTAAACGTAGATTAAAACGACATGCACCTGCGAATTCAAACAGGAGATTTTAGATTAGTTATAGTGAAGTTATCCATTAGGCCAGGCGACAAGCTGGAAATGGCCTTAATCTCTTTATTTGGACCCACTTATTACTGTTCTAAGTTTTCTCCCTTGAGCGAAGTCGGCGCTGGCCCTTATGGCCCTAAGAAGGTACAATTTTTCAGTTTTTTGCAAATATCTCTTAAAGCATCAACTTTAGCAACAAAAAACTTATTAGCAAAAATAATCTAGAGTAAATTTGCAACCAAAAAGTTCCTTACGGTTTGTTTCTAAATAGTAGAGTCACAACGCACTAAAAAGTTGCTCAGAATTGATGTTCGTCCGTCATTGAGAGGTAAAAAGCAAACAATTGCATTATCCGATGTAGTTTGGTTTATATATCAACCCCTAGAATTCGTCTGGCGATATCTGTGTCCAAGCAGCCCCCAGGGGGTACAACTGCATTTTCCCAAAATAAAAACAGACACCTTCATACACCTTCTCACACTTTCACTTTTCAATTAACTATCCTGAACGCAAAGTTATTCAAGTTTTTGGTCGAGCGCTTTACACTATTTAAACGGGAAGAGCGCGAACAAAATTGGCCATATCCCATTTATAATGCGACTTTAATTTTTTTCCATATGGGGTAATTCGCTCACACCGCAATATCTCGGAGACGAATGAAGATATGTAAAAATGGTTAAACAGAAAGTTTTAGCTGATGGTTTCGGTATTCGATTGATGTTTTTGTATTAATTATTGGATCACAATTAACGGAGTTATTGTTTAATTTGTACCACCATGTCAAGACGCGAGAGCCGGTTCCCGAGATTCTACATGCAGTCCCCAATACTCCAAAAAAATTTCTCTTCCACTCCCACTCGTTTGCTCTCGCTGTCGTGTACGTTCTTGGAGGGGTGAATTGATTTGGCGGATTAAATAATAATAAATATTATACACATAACGTAACTATTGTTTTTATTAATTATTGTATTTATTACATACAATCGACTGAAACTTACCACCTCAAAAACCATATTCGCTATTTTGTTCTTCATTTATTTCACTTAATATGGTAAATTCATTAGAGCAATTTTTGCTATAGCACCCACAATTTGACAAACAAGCCATTTTATTTTCTTTACATAAGCACCGTGATGTCACACACCTTAAAAACAGAAATTTGAGCCAATTGCTGACAGCAACGCTAACACAAGATACAGACCTGTTTTGCAAGAGCAAAAACATATTTCGTCATATTGGTAGGTAATGCAGGAACTGTATAAAAGACGGGGGCAATAGATCCGTCAGATTCCTCTAATTTCCATTCAAAGTCCTTAATATCGGGAAAGTTTAAAGTGGCATTCCACGCATTTTGCCATATAAGTAGTCGGTCTTTAACATCAAGCAAGTCATATTTCTTAGCCAAACCTTCCAGGCAGTTGGTTTTACAATACCAGTAAACTGACTCGTAATATCGCAGACAGTCAAAGCATGGAAAAAGAGAAGGTTTCTCTTCATGGGTTCTCCAAGTCTTATATTATTTATATGAACATATGTGCTTTTCTGGGTCCGCATGTACAAATTAACATTCAATTTGTCAGAGAAAGGTAGTAAGAGTACCAGCACATCATATAACGCATTCTTCATATTCCTCCATTTTGACTGACAAAATATGGAGTAAGATTCCGGTATCAGCCTCTTCGTGAATCATATTGCAAAATTTCATGAAAACCTCCTGATGTAACTAAATTAAATTTTTCGATTGTAGCCTTTTTGATAATGGAGACTGATAAGTAGTGGGTAAGATCAGACTTATTTTCCCATGAATGTATGAATGAGTCCCATTTAGCTGGTAAAGGCACGTTATCACTGTCAATAATGCGTCGAATAAAGACAAAAGTTGAAATGAAGAAACGTTTACTAAGTTGCAAAAGTTTTGTATGTCGCTCTATTACTCCCATATCGATGACTGCACAACTATAAATGATTTTGGTGATAAAATAGCCTCTAAAGTCGGCATTGATAAACTGTCTCCGTCAGTCGATGCTCTAAGAAAACACTGTTTAAGAGCATTTCACCAACTACTTATATGGCAAAATGCGTTGAATGCCACTTTAAACCTTTCCGATATTAAGGACTTTGAATGGAATTTAGAGGAATCTGACGGATCTATTGCGCCCGTCTTTTCTACAATTCCTGCATTACCTACCAGTATGATCGAAATATGTTTTTGCTCTTGCAAAGCTTGGCGTTGCTGTCAGCAGTTGGATCAAATTTCTGTTTTTAGGGTGTGGCTTTTGACGTGGTAAGTTTCAGTCGATTGTATGAAATAAATACAATAATTAATAAAAACAATAGTTACGTTATGTGTATAATATTTATTATTATTTAATCCGCCAAATCAATTCACCCCTCCAAGAACGTACACGACAGCGAGAGCATGATACAATTCAAACGAGTGGGAGTGGAAGAGAAATTTTTTTGGAGTAGTGGGGACTGCATGTAGAATCTCGGGAACCGGCTCTCGCGTCTTGACATGGTGGTACAAATTAAATAATAACTCCGTTAATTGTGATCCAATAATTAATACAAAAACATCAATCGAATACCGAAACCATCAGCTAAAACTTTCTGTTTAACCATTTTTACATATCTTCATTCGTCTCCGAGATATTGCGGTGTGAGCGAATTACCCCATATGGAAAAAAATTAAAGTCGCATTATAAGTGGGATATGGCCAATTTTGTTCGCGCTCTTCCCGTTTAAACAATGTAAAGCGCTCGACCAAAAACTTGAATAACTTTGCGTTCAGGATAGTTAATTGAAAAGTGGAAGTGTGAGAAGGTGTATGAAGGTGTCTGTTTTTATTTTGGGAAAATGCAGTTTTACCCCCCTGGGGGCTGCTTGGACACAGATATCGCCAGACGAATTCTAGGGGTTGATAAATAAACCAAACTACATCGAATAATGCAATTGTTTGCTTTTTACCTCTCAATGACGGACGGACGAACGAATTGTCCCGTTCGTAATCCCTACTAAAAGGTAGCCGTTACAACGCTATGGCCATTCAAAGTGGAGCCCTTTTTGGTCCTTGCGGAAAAATTATAAAAATACATGCTATATCAAAGTTTCCAGATGTTATAAATAATTTTGTATTGGAGATAGACAAAAACTTCATGAGACGAATTTTATGCAGAATTTAATGAAAAACAAGAAGTCAGATAACACTTTCTCGTCGGAATTACCGTTTACGAGAAAAATGCAGAAAAGCTTAATGAGGTCACGCTGGGGGGCAGTTTCTTGTACCAAAGGGGATGAAGCTCCCCCTCGGGGAGGTCGAAACTCTTCGGATCTTTATTTGGGTTCCTGCTGGGACCAAATAACCAAAATTTCAAATTATTTCTTCTAGTCGTCGTTTTTTTCGTCTAATTTGCTTGGACTATAGTTAGCCCCAACTGTTTGTCTTATATCGTAGTTATAATTGTAACAAGTTAACAGCTTGTATAGGTGGGATGTTCAAAATTATTTATAACATGTAGAAACTTTGATATAGCATGTGATTTTTATAATTTTTCCGCAAGGAACAAAAAGGACTCCACTTTGAATGGCCGTAGCATCGTAACGGTTAACTTTAGAAACAAGCGGGAAAGAAGTTTTTTTTTTTTTTTATTTACTCTAGATTATTTTTGATTATAAGCATTTTGTTGATAAAGTTGATGCTTTAAGAGATATTTGCAAAAAACTGAAAAATTGTACCTTCTTAGGGCCAGAAGGACCAACGCCGACTTCGCTCGAGGGGGAAAACTCCAAATAAAGAGATTCCTGGGGGTTGAGCTACCTACCAGGCGCGTCTCCAGGTGGCGGATAGGAGAATGGGTAAGAGTCTCTGACTCTGCCTAGTGGGGGGTTAGTAGGGAGGTCCGGGATCTAAACCCCCCGCTGTGCTGAACGAAAGTCCCTCGCCGCGAACCAGCTCGTGACGCATACCGTAAACCGCCTGTCTGCCGACAGGGGGCACGGGGGCTGGTCTTAAGTGACTGGCCGCGTGGATGAAGTACCACTATAAAAACTTCCCCATGCAACATGGTGACTGGTGTTGCAGGTGCATAAACAGTCACCCACGTGTTTGTGCCGTGCGTGGCGACCCGTGCGGGTGGATGAAGGGATCCTGGTGGTTGAGCCTGATCTTGGCTACGGCCTTGGGAGGGCAACACGCCACTTTGGCCCGGATTTCACCCTAGACGGGCGGTCGAGACTAACCCACCTCGATCAATCGGCTGGGTCGTCCCGTCAGAGGGCCGACGGGGTGAGCCCTTGGGGAGCATTGGGGCATGCAACTGCGTGGGCGGCTTCGGCAGACCGCGTGGGCTGTGTGCAACAACCTCCTGGGGGCTATATCTCTCGAGTATCCCTGGCGTCGAAGCTCGGCGTCCCCATATGGGACTCCGTGGTGGGTGGGGAGTTTGGGAGACGAAGTAAAAAATCCCGGTATGGAGAATAAAAACAACTCCAACCAGGGACCGCAGGGTCCCAAAAAGAAGCTGCAAAGGCAGAGGCGTGAAGGCGCCATCCCTGCAGCAACACCAAGAGCTGATATAGGAGCAACCGGACGCCCCACGGGGCAGACGACACCTTCGGGTGGAGCAGAACCGTCGACGTCCGGTGTGGCGACTACGTCGCAAAGAAAGTGCAGGTTCGACCTAATGGGCAAAGGACTCACACTAATTCAAGCAAACCTACACCGCTGTCGGGAGGCGGGGGTAACCCTAAGTCGTCACTTGACAGCAAAGCAGGTAACAATAGCCCTGCTACAAGAACCGTGGTGCGTAGGCAACCGAGTTTGTGGCATGGGCGACAAATCGTCCGGGACCACTTACGTGGGTTCCCTTAAAGAAAGACCCAGAACTTGTGTATATGTTTCAAGTCAACAACACGCCTTCCAACTGACCGGCTATTGCAACCGAGATGTCACGGCTGTGCAGGTTAACCTGGAATTTGGAAGGAACGTAATAAAGGTAGTTTTTGCCTCAGTATACCTCCCCGGGGACTCCAGGGAGCCACCCCCTTCTAAGGAGCTGGCGGACCTGGTTGAGCATTGTGAAAGGGAAGGAAAACAACTCATCACTGGATGCGATGCCAGCGCACACCACATCGTATGGGGGAGCGGTGATTGCAACAGCAGAGGAACAGCACTGCTCGAATATCTTACGAGCACAAAGTTAGGAATACTCAATCGAGGGAGCGAACCTACGTTTGTCACCTCGAGGTGTCAGACTGTGATAGACATCACTCTCGCGACGCAAGAGATTTCCAAACATATAAGGGACTGGCAAGTATCATCCCACGTGACCATGTCAGACCACAGATGGATAACGTTTTCGTTAGAAGCAAAAGAGATGTTACCGAAGCCGTACAGGAACCCAAAACAAACTGACAGGGATCTATTTCTAGAAAACCTGTCAAATGTCAGGGGTCGGCTCGATATCTCTAATGATCTTAAGACGAACGAAGAACTGGAGAGGGCAGTCACTGACCTCACTAGGTCTCTGATGACGTCTTATGAGCAAGCTTGTCCGCTGAGATCAGGCACCCGCCAGGGCCAAAACACCACATGGTGGTGTAAGGAACTGGAAAGGGGAAGAGTCTATCTGCGCAAGCTATTCAATAAGGCCAAAAGGACCAAAAATGCAGCCGACTGGGACGAATTTAAAGAATACCAGCGGCAATACAAAAAAGACGTTTGTTCTAAGCAGAGGTCATCATGGAGAAAATTCTGTGGGGACCTCGAATGTACCACCACCGCTGCCCGGCTGATGAAAATCCTGTCAAAGGATCCGGGACAGCAAGTAGGTAGCTTGAAGAAAGAGGACGGCACATACACGGACTCTGCCGATGAAACAGCCAAGGTACTGATGGCTACACATTTTCCGGGCTGTGTGGTCACAACGGATGTGAATCCGATCCAAAGCTGTCCGAAAGCCCCCTCCCTGGAGGACTGGGCTGAGGCTGCGCGGATTGTGAACCATACTAGCGTAGAATGGGCTATAAGAGCTTTCAAACCCTTCAAGTCACCGGGCGTGGACGGAATCTTCCCGGCCCTGCTACAGTGGGGACTTTCGGAGATTCTGGACAACCTCGTGATAATTTTTCGGGCATGTATTGCACTCGCATACGTACCGGAAATGTGGAGGGAGGTGAGAGTTGTCTTTATCCCTAAACCAGGGCGAGGAGATTATTCTCTTGCGAAATCTTTCCGTCCCATAAGTCTCACATCGTTTTTGTTAAAAACCTTGGAGAGACTATGCGACTACCAAATAAGGGATGGGGTGTTAAGGGCCAAACCATTACACCCCAACCAACATGCATATGTTCCAGGGAAATCGACCGAGTCCGCTCTACACGAGGTGGTGGGGCGGATTGAGGGAGCCCTGGAGCACAAACTATACTCCTTAGGAGTATTCATCGACATCGAGGGGGCGTTTGACAAGACCACCTTCGATAGTGTCGGGCGAGCACTTCAGAACCGCGATGTCTCAGGAACAGTACGTGACTGGATTCAGCGGGTGCTGGACTGCAGAACCGTACAGATTAGTGTAGCGGACGCAACTACTCGAGGAGTGGTTAAGAAGGGCTGTCCTCAGGGGGGAGTTCTCTCGCCTTTGCTATGGGACATAGTAGTGGACGACCTTCTATGCACACTCAACGAGGCGGGATTCTACACGATCGGATACGCAGATGACCTGGTCATACTGCTTACTGGTAAGTACGAAAATGTACTATGCGACCTTATGCAGACAGCACTCTGTCTGGTACAAAAATGGTGTAAGAAGGAGGCTCTGGCTGTGAATCCACAAAAGACAGAGCTAGTCCTCTTCACGAACAGAAGGAAGATGGGACACCTAAGGCTGCCCTCCCTTAACGGCGTCAAGCTGAAACTCTCGCAGGATGTGAAGTACCTGGGCGTTATGTTGGATCATAAGCTGTCTTGGAAAAAGCACCTGGAGAGCAAAATAGACAAAGCCAGCGTCGCCCTGTGGCAGTGTAAGAGAGCGGTGGGAAGGTCCTGGGGCTTAACACCCAGGATTACCATCTGGCTCTACACGGCCGTCATCAGACCGATGCTGAGCTACGGAGCAATTGTCTGGTGGCAAAGAGTCAGACAAAAAACAACGATGACACGTCTCGGACGCATCCAACGGATGGCATGTGTCGCTGTGACGGGCGCCATGAGAACCACCCCGACCGCAGCTCTGGAGGCTATCCAGTGTCTGCCTCCCATCGATCTCTTCGTGGAGGGCATGGCACTTGCCTCCGCTCGTAGGCTGCGGGAAGGTAACCTTTGGAAAGCTGGGAAATCAGAACGCGGGCACGCCCGCATCTTGAGCGAGGGACTCCACAGAATACCTCTCTTGGGTGCGGGATCGGACCGTATCTGTCCTCAATATGCTTTCGAAAAATCCTATGCAGTGCATATGGATACAGAAGAACATCCGAAGTTTGAGATTTCAATCTTCACGGATGGGTCAAAAACGAAAGCAGGCTCTGGAGCGGGAGTTCACATCCCCGAAATGAACTGCAATCTCAGCGCAACCCTAGGAGAATGTGCCAGTATTTTCCAGACGGAGATCGCGGCCATTCTTAGGGGTGCCACAGAAATCACTGGGCGCAATGTCAGTGAAAAAACGATGTGCTTCTTCAGCGACAGTCGAGCAGCTCTGCGGGCTCTGGCCAGTGGCAGGATTACCTCTCAAGTGGTACATGACTGCCATCTGGCACTGTCGAGAATAGCACTAAACAATGTCGTTGAGCTAAGATGGGTTCGAGGACATAACGGTAATGAGGGGAATGAGAGGGCCGACGAGCTGGCTCGACAGGGCGCAACGGGAACACCGGATGGAACCGAACCGCTCATCCGACCGGCCAATCGCTACCTCTCAAACCTGATCAAAACTGACACCCATTCTAGACACTGTGCTAGATGGGAAACGACAACAGGCTGCAGACAAAGCAAGATTTTTATCAAAAATCCTTGCTTTAAAAGAGCCAAGTCTTGTCTGCGTTTGTCAAGGGACGGACTCCGCCTTTTGGTGGGCATCTGGACCGGTCACTGCAGGCTAAATAAACACCTCCACGTGATGGGGATGGTCAACGACCCAACGTGCAGGGGGTGTTTAGAGGAGGACGAGACTCTCGAACATATCCTACGGGAATGTCCGGCTCTCGCCTCGACCAGAAAGTCCATACTGGGGGAGACATGGCCCAGCTGGGCCAACTTGAGGTGTACCTCGTCTGGAACCATCCTAGCTTTTTTCGACAATGTCGGATGGCTGGATGAGAGACAGGAATGAGGGACGCGAGGGGGTGACACAATGGGCCCGCGGTGTGGTCTAAGTGTCGGTGAGGGGAGCAAATTCCCTCACACCCCTCAACACCTAATCTAATCTAATCTAATCTAAATAAAGAGATTAAGTCCATTTCTAGTTTTCCACTAATTATTTCCTTATTGAACTCTCTGTCGCCTGGCCTACATTGGGACTCTTCCTATACAGTTTATTGTGAATACAATAATTACATATTATATCATTTGCTTATCATTAAACAGGTTTAAAAATAAAAATTGGACTAAAATTATTATAAATGGGATCCTACTAGTTCTTCCTCTCTGTAAATACTGTTTGATATCTCTAATAATAAAAAAGGCGCATTGAACCCTCCTATCCCATTCCGAAGATACGTCAAGACTGCATAATTCAACCGTTAAAGTTTGTTTAAAGTTCACATGCAACGACCGACTCCTAAACTCAACACGTGCTTCTAAAACGATCTAATTTATAAGTTTTCGTTCACATTCTGTTTACTCAAGTACCTGTAAAAATTGCTCTTCCATGCAAATGCTACAAAATAAGCAAACATGGCGCAACGCGTACGTACTCTGTTTAATAGAATAAAAGGCGACTTAAAAAATTGTATTAGCAGAAGGATTAACTTGCCTTCTATGTTTTAACATTTCTGTGACTATTCGTTTGCGGGATTTAACGTTCAGAATGTAAACCTAAATAATTAAATTAAATTAAATGGCAACACATTTTGAATAACATGTTTTGTGGCAAAAAATTTTGTACATATCTGGTGCACCATTTGAACTCGTAACTCTTATTTTATTTCAATCTTAAGTTGCATAGTAATCTATTTATTTCAAATAGAAGCTGATAATGTTACAAACTCACTCCAACCGTAAGTTCTCTCTTATTCCGTTCTGAACTTCATTTTAACCGATTCGCTGAAACTTGCTTTTCTATTAACATGTTTCAACACGAGTAAAATTAAATTCTGTCACACTTTACTAGACTATCAATAAACGAGATAAATGCCAGCCAATTTTCTTTTAATTTAAACCGGGAACTTAAAGTTTCATCTTTCATTAAAACTATCTCGAACTAAGTTTCGATCGTTTCCTTCATCCCCTGCGCGATGATGCTGTAAATTTTTCACGTAAAGTAATTTATATCCTCTCGCAACATTATAAAGCCAGAGCATCGTTAATTATTCTTTTAATTAAATAAGCAAACTCCGGAATAAATCACAACATAACTATATTATTCGAAGAAACGACTGCTACTGTTTTATTTCCGTGTATTCAGCACTCAAACTCCCCAACGTATTTAATAAGTCACACCCTAATAAGTTTCATTATGAAAGGAATTTTTCCGTTCCATAAAGCACCTTGGGATTCTTGCATTTGAAATCTGAAAATATGAATCATACCCGAAAATTCGCACGTTTTATTCTGCCGACTCACGCCGGTGGAAATTTATACCAGAGTTCCCTATAAAATACACGTTACCGATAAAATCGTAATTACTCAAGCGGACTTGGTGTTATTCCAAGCATTTTCATCCATATTTTACCATGTAATACGCCCTCGTAAAAACTGGTGGGGCTCAAGGAAGCATAACGTAAAAGATCCGATTAAATATTAAGTGACTGCCAATCCAAATTTAGTCCAGGAAAATAAAAAATTGCTTAAAAGTTACTTAATCCTCAAATATCTAAGAGATGACTCTTTAATGTTGAAACAAAGCATTGAATGACTGATCTTTTGATCATTCATTGTTACTATTGAATAATTGACACCCTCTCCGTTTGCTATTGCTACTTGTAAGGTCGTCTAGCGGTGCATAAAGTCAGCTGGTGGCGCATAAAGTATAATTTAAATTACTTTATGCGCCGCTGGTGGTTAGTCAAATCAAAGAAATTGTGGCGTTTAACGAAAAAATAGCATGTTTTATCCTCCGGAGAAAATTACTTTTGCTTCTAATAAAACAATCTACTATTTCACATAAAAAATAAAACTAAAAATATGTGAGCAGAGTAGGTATGTTGCATTTTGAACAGATTTATAGAGAGAATTGAACTTTTTTTGTTCGTAGTGTGACATCAAATACATATTCACAAATAGACACAACATAATGGAGTAAAAAAACTAATAACAAGTTCGATGGGGATGTTCAAGGACTGTATAATATAAATAAGTACTATAGGCTATGGTTCAAATGCTATAATAATTAGTTGGTCAACATTTTGTGCTATCACAAATCATAGAGTTGTAACAGTCTGCTAAATAATCATGACGTCAAGTTCGGGAAACATAATGCTAAGATAAGAACATTTGATTTTATTGTAGCATATGAAAGCGAGCACAGAATAACAATGCAGTAGTAAAACATCCACAGAAGATTTTATGAAAAGATTTTATGAAAATTGTGACATCTCATGTATCTTATTGTTTAAACGACTGCTTTTCCATTCCTCCAATCTAATTTATATTCAAAGAAATCATACGTTACCTACCATCGAATTCTTTGAGTCCTTTTTCAATGTGATTTTTGACAAATTGTAATCTCGTCCGTTTGATTTGAAAAGTGGTTATCCATCTAGAGGAAGTGAACAATTAAGATAAAGAAGAAAACACCTCTATAAAAATGTTAATATTCTTGTACATGATAAAACTATTCAAAATTTTACAACCTCCCTACAAAAATTCGCGTGTTAAAGCCTTGATTCACTTCACAACCTTGCATCTTTGGCAAAATTCAACCGCAACTACTTTTATGATTTTCCGCCTGGAGAAAATCCCACGAATTTCTTTCGTCTCCCGAGGCAGTTCTAATTTCCTTGTCGTAATTTTAAAAATGGAAATGCCAGAATTAAGAAACATTAGTCGAGTGCCTCCTCAAGTGAAAATTAAAGATCTGTGTATTTAATTATGCGGGTTAACATTAACTTAATTTACAACGTAAATTTGAATTTTGTCTTTTCGGCTTAATCTCACTCGGTCTCATTCGCAGATGCTGCGCCTTCGCTGCAACGAACGGACGAAATAAATGATCGCTCAAGTGCATTTATTTATGCCGTTTGGAGAAGAAAAGCTCTTTGTCTTTTCTAATGCTTTCGGTCGTTTGCGTGAAAGAAAATTATTTTTGTTGAAGCTGATGCATTTGCGAGATCGATGTGTGTTTCGTCTGCCTGGATGCACACGCTTTGACGGTTTTCATTAAATTTACTATTGGCTCTCTTAGGGATACTAAGTGAACATTTTAAGCTCCGTTGGGGACTTCCGGAGAGGTTGCGATGAAGTGACACTTTGAATTATAAGTAAAAATTAAATTTATACCAACTTCGTAAATCGTAAGGACTTCGTGATTTCACATCATAAATTCAGTCAGTAAAAGAACATTGCTCAAATGCATCCATCAAGATACTTAGTTTGAATTGTGGTGATTAAATGCAGAAAAATGAAGTCGTTTTATTTAGATTAATAATAACTAACTCTCTAGATCTGTTTTGTCACACATTTGTGCTTTCACACTTCAGTAATATGATGGACCTTCCATTTGGTAATTAAGTATTGAGTTTTTTTTAAATCCATTTTTCTAAATAAATTGTTTTCCACGTTTACTCTCAATATTATGTAGGTTTCAACGATCGACGAAAGTATAATTTTTACTCTTGTGCATGCAAATAGCAATTTTTATAATCTACACAAAGAGCATGAGAAAATTCAAACAGAAAACAAATAATAATGAAATCAAATACCTAGAAAAACGTTCGAAAATTATGCATTTTTAAGGCCATGAAAGTCACTTTATCCAGTTTTTATTATGCTAATTTTACACAAAAAGTCTCTGCTTACGAGCTCCACAAAATTTACTCCGTTACCCCAGATTCTCGTCGTTCTTCACTTCATTTTCACACCATTTTATATGCCGTGACTAACTAAATTTTTGCATTATTTTAAACCACAAAGCTTTATTTGTTTGTGAGAGGCTGCGTTTGTTGCTATATTAAATTTAATAAAGTACTAAACACCAAATTGAAAGGGTACGTCACAAACGACCTAAAAAAACATCAATCTGACACAAACGACGTAATGTTTGCTTTGCACATCACGTGTTGAAAATCCACACGTGCGAGTAAATAAACAAAAATTGACAATCAAAATGCCCCTAAACGAACAATCGTTGTGGTCACTTTGTAATACTCCCTTTGTTACCAAATTATCACCTTTACAACTTTAAAACCCCTTGTTCTCACTCGCAATGAATTCACCGAATCGCCCATTTGATTCAGTTATGAGTTCTGTATGCAAAAGAAACAACCCCGGAACGGAAAAGGGAACAGTAATGAATGATGTTGGATGGAAAAGCAGCACGGTTGTTACCAATGATATGTTGTGAATAGTTATTCGTGTACGGTAACTTACATTTTACAGGGCGAAATCAATTTGAAGCACGACGCGCCAGCCGAGAACGAAAATTTGTGTGAATTCTTACAGCACTGTGACGCGTAAAAACCATCACTTCCTTGAAAAATCTTAGTTATAGTTCATATTGATTTTCATGTTTACACTTCACGAGGCCAAAAAAATCTTAATCTTAGAGGTTTAGACCATTTAATTTAAAAAAAAAAAACAAATTGGCCATTGAACAAACGACCCCATTAGATGGAGGACGTTTGGAAGAAATTTATTGCTAAAAAGGAAATCATTCATCAATAAACATGTATAAATTATTAATTACTGGTAAAATTTGACTATATGGTATAATATGTACTAATTGTAAAGTTCTGACAACTATCTAGGGTATTGGTGGTGACACAGAAATACAGTTTCGTCCCCAAACGTCATATAATGAACAAATAAATAAACACAGAAAATTTCTTACAATTAAATTAACGTTGCGATGATTGAAATTAAATTGACAAGTACGAGGAGATATTGATAAATTGTTAGCCTACTATAGAAGCAACTAAAATTTGGAACTCAAAATATTTTATTATTCAACGTAGTCTCCTCTTAAATTAACAGATTTTTTACAGCGATCCTGCAGCGCCTCTAACCCTTTCAAAAAAAATGTTCCTTCTTGTTCCACAAACCAGCTTTCCACAACTTCTATGATTTCTGCATTGCACAAAAATCTATGACCTTTTAGACTTTTTCTTAGTCTAGGGAATAGATAACAGTCTGAGGGGGCTAGATCTGGAGAATAGGGCGGATGATCCAGTAATTCAAACCCTAAATCCCGAATTGTATTCATGGCAATGTGCGATTTCTGCACAAGTGCATTGTCTTGCAAAACAGCACACCTTTTGCCAACATACCGGGTCTTTTTTCTTTGTTTTTTTTTGTTTTAAGGTGACTAATAATGTGGAATAGTCATCTTCGGTTATTGTTTGGCCTTTTTCTAAATAGTCAATCATTATTATTCCACGAGTATCCCAAAAAACTGAAGCAAGAACTTTTCCAGTGGATTTTTGGACTCGAAACTTCTTTGGCCGTGGAGAACCACGGTGCTTCCACTCCATCGACTGCTGCTTCGTTTCTGGGTCGTAAAAATGGACCCAAGTTTCATCCATAGTAACAACCCGGCTTAAAAAGTCTGGATCTTCTTCAAAACGGGCACAGATTGAGCGCGATGCTTCCACTCTTGCTCGCTTTTGATCGGCATTTAAACATTTGGGGATCCATTTTGCAGATTTTTTTTTCATATCTAAATCGACGTGAACTATGTGATGGAAACGTTCATACGGGATCTTTAGTGTCTCAGCTATATGTTTCAGCCCAATTCGACGGTCTGACAATATCATGTCGTGAACTGCATCAATATTTTCGGGGGCAGACACCGAAATCGGTCTTTCTGGTCTCTTGTCATCTTCGACGGAAAGTTTTCCTCTTTTTAACCGACTTCAAAAAAGGAGGAGGTTCTCTATTCGACTGTATATGTTTTTTTTTATGTATGTTCGGGCATAACTTCTTTGTTTATGAACCGATTTCAATTATTCTTTTTGCGTTGGGTAGAGTATGGCCCCAAGGTGGTCTCATTTTAATTTCATTCATATTGAACGTAAGACTTCGGAGTTATAGCAGGAGACTCTTGAAAATCAGATGGAAATGTGGTGATTGGATATGCTTGTGCGCGCATAACTTCTTTGTTTATGAACCGATTTCAATTATTCTTCTTGCGTTATATTCAGTATACCTTCAGGATGCTCCCATTTTAATTTAATTCGTATTGGACGTAAGATTTCGAAGTTATAGAAGGAAATTCCTCAAAATCAAATGGAAATGTGTTCGAATGACGCTACCTGCTCGAAATGAATGGTTTATGGCCTCAACCCAACCCCAGTGACAAGCCGAGAATAAATACACAGTGGTCAACGACGTGATTTATTGTGTCTTACCGAAACCGACTTCAAATATAATTTCTTTGTTTATGAGCCGATTTCAATTGAATCGTTTATTGTTAAAACAAGCCAAATAACATTTTGCAAACTTTTCAGGAAACGAAAAAACTATGGAAAATTGATCTACAATTGTGTTTTACTATGCCCTTGGCATATAAGCACTATCAATTAGTCGCAAATTTTAGCATACATGATATGGTACTTGGATGCTTTCTGCACCAATCGATTTATGTCTATAATATACAGGCTGTCTCATTTAAAACTCCCCAGTCCAGATTTCTCCGAATTGATAACTCTGATTGAAAAATCCTCGAACAGGTCGATTTTATTTGCCAGAGGCACATCTTTTCAGATTCTTTTCAAGTTTCGGCGCTTCGCCCTCTTCGCGAGGGGGCTGTTAGCCCCAAAACTTAAATGGCACTATGGGTCGAGTGATACCTCATTTGAAAGGTATTGAAGGCCTATCTACAATTTTTTGCAGTTTTGACCGTAAAGAATAATTTTCTATTTTCAACATAATCCACATTTTCTCATGCTGTATCCCATAGAAACCACAAAGACAATCTATTTTCGCGCTCGCGTGGAAGCGTCCTTACTAGGTCTACCCATCACTTAAAATTGTAAAATAATTAACTTTTAAAAAAAAAGGAAACCGACTTCAAAAAAAAAACAAAGTAACTAAAACTAAAAAGTATAAAATAAAAATTTCCAATTTCAGAGTTATTTGTTGTTCCGGTTAATGTAATTATTTATTTTTCCGTTTAATGAAATTCAGAAATTATTGTTGATTATCTAATTATCAATTGTTTTATAATTTTGAAGTTGGTGCCATAAAAGCAAATTATACACCTTCCTACAATAACAAATTAGTTACTACGAAAAAAATTATAAAAACAATTCATAGGAATTACATAATAAATAATGTTTTATTTATTTCAAATCTAACAATAATTCATCTCTCGGTAAATCCAACCTAAATCATGCAAAATTATTACTACGAATATATAGCTTTTACCTAATGTATCAAATGTGTTCTGAAACTTTAATTCAGTAATCATAATCGTGAATTAAAAAGTCTGAAATTATCAGGGAATTATAACTTTAAAATGTATAATTTTATGTTTTACTTGGCACCGACTTAAAAATTATAAAACAATTAATAATTAGATAATCAACAATAATTTCTGAATTTCATTAAACGGAAAAATAAATAATTACATTAACCGGAACAACAAATAACTCTGAAATTGGAAATTTTTATTTTATACTTTTTAGTTTTAGTTACTTTGTTTTTTGTTTGAAGTCGGTTTCCTTTTTTTTTAAAGTTAATTATGAAAGACGCAATCCAATTTTGCACAGTCCCGTAGGAAGGGCACTAATCACCAAGTGTTTCAAGCATATCTTCGTAAATATCCTTACCCCGTAACCCCTTCAAATACAGGTACTTAATGATGACTCGATACTCCAATTTCTCAATTTTCACAATAGGCGCCGACATGCTTTCTTTCAAATTTTACTGCTCAGCAATGCTTCAACTTTTTGAAGTGAAATTTTACAATGACATTTCTAATAAGACATTATTTGCTGCCATGCTAAAACGATTTTGTTTTGTTCAAAGGAAACGGCCAAGGCTAACTAGATATCAATACCCCCTCGTAACAAGTTGGTTAAATAAAAACTACATATATGAATATTAAAATGAAAATATAACAAATTGAATTATGACTATTGTACTACTCTTAAAAGATTAAATTACATTGAAATGATTAAATACAAGATTAAGAAATGTGTTAGTTGAAAATTTACAATTTAACTCTTTCCTCCCGGATCTCAACACTTATCAATATATCCACTAATGCGATTTAGTTAAAAATTTATTCCGTACTTGACGATATTTCCTAAATCTTACTCCTTTATTATGACAAAATTACGACGGAGATGTTACTCCGTTAAGATGTCGATCGAAAAGAAGGCCGCAAGTTCGTCGCGTGGTGTGCAAGAAATTTTTCGTGCTTTTTGTGCGTGCGAGTTATCTCTAATCGCTGATTCGTTGTTGGACCTCTCGATGGCCAATGCGCGGCAAAATCAAATTGTAACAGTACATAGGTACAAATATTCTGGAATTAAATAGTATGTAGAACTAGGAAGATTATTTAAAATACTTTTTTTTTCACTCCTAGCTGTAGAATGTACGATTATAATAATTATAGTTTGTAGAGGATGTGTGAAATTGTTGTTCTTTCCTAGTAGTTAATAATGAACAGACCGGATTTCATGCAAAATGCATATCGTTTATTATTTATCTACCTACTTTTTCTAAAGTCGAGGATTCTTCGAAGGCACTAATATGTAGTACCTACTTGCGATTGGGAAAGAGTGTTCATTCGATACCCCAAGTAAGCTGTTAGTAGTGAAAAATAGTATATTATATTATACCAAGGTAGAGAAGTAATTTTTCTCAGCTGAGTAGTCTTAATAGTTGCGAAGCTGAGAAAAATGTTATCTACCGTGCTTTACATATTACATATTTTTTTCACTACTAGATGTAAAATGTACCATTATATAGTATGTCGAGGATGTGTGAAATTGTTTTTCTTTCCTAGTATAGTTAATAATCGTTTCATTATTGACTAGTACAGCGTGATCAAGAAGGACTGTTTGAGTTGGTAATGCTGAATTTCATTTTGAAATGGTAGAATTGTAACAACTTCCGGTTGTTGACGTCTTCACACTGAAAGCCGTCATTCACAACTTACTGACATTTAAAATTTGAAATTAAAACGTTGTGAAATTAGACTGAATGGGCAGCCGTTTGTGGAGGCATTTTGAGAATTACCTTTGGTGTAATTATCGTTCTATATTTCAAGTTTAATTTCTGCTTCGTTTAATTTCCTTAAATTAATAGAATTTCTATTCACCTAACCTACAATTTTCTCTCAGTTGACGTTACGTCAAATGTGTATCCGGCTGCAGTGTTACAAATAGCCGAACAAAAAAAGTCTCTTAGAAGTAATACCAACTCAAACAGTCCTTCTTGATCACTCTGTAGTTAATAATGAAGAGACCGGATTTCATGCAAAATGCATATCTAATCAATGTGGTAATACCTAAGGTAGGACTTCATGAAAAAAAACTCTTTCTTAGAATTTGGCAGAATATTCGTCAAATTGTTTATGTAATTATAAATACAAGAATGGACATAAAAATATGATTTATAGGATTTAAGCTGCTAGAAGTGAAAAAAATATGTATAATATAAACCACGGTAGAGAAGCCTTTTCTCAGCTTCGCAACTTAATTTCCTCGATGCTTCACTTCTCGGTAATTAATACTGCTCGGCTGAGAAAAACGACTTCTCTACCTTGGTATATAATATACTATTGTTTATACAGCAAGGGAGGTAACAACAAGCTTACGCACATGAAGTAACAAAGTAAACAAATTCAAAACAATGTAATGTAAACATTTACATTAAGGGTATCATTTGTGTATAAACTTTTGTCTGCGAAAATATTTTTACTAAGGCAAAAATTCCATCCATTCGCCGTGGTATATCTAAATATTCTTCGCTAAATGCCAAGTTGAAATTACGATGTGCGATAACACGAAACACCTCAATTCGGATTGCCTAATTTATCGGAATCGTCTCTTGAATCGAATACTCCTCAAAGATTTAACGCCTCTACTGGAAAAACTTCTCTTGTAAAATCGGTATTTCAGTGGGGAAGAATGAATCCCGCAAGCAATTTTCATAATTATTAAATGAAATTAACACTATTACTGTAAGTACTAATTTATGAAACTTTGAGATATGTATCTACTTTTTTCAGTTATATGTGGGATTTCGACGAAATTCGATAGAAATGTATTTAGTAGGTTTAGTAGATGTAAAATGTGAAATAAAAAATGCGGATGACCCACAATTTATGAGAAGAAAGGGATAAAGACCCTATATAAGCTAATATTTCAGTTGGACATGTTGAGCTAAATCTTTTGAATTAAAATGCAAATTACACATCAAACAAAAGCTGACTGTCTCTAATTTATGAATTAGTAGTATTTTACACAGTGGAATGACATTGACGTACAGGATTTTTTATTCTATCTTCATGTCTATTTTTATGTTTACATTTAATAAATATGTAATGCCTAACACGTAATGTTAATTAAAATTGTCAACTCTTTAAATACCAAAAAATCATTACAGTATTTTACATTACGAATGCCGAAAGTAACGAATAGCACAACACTAACTAAACCGAATTTGAGCGAGTTATGCTATTCGCCTTTCGCTTGCGTTGCATACAGGCTGTCTCAAAATTAAGGCATTTCCAGTTCGGAGTGTTGTAGGGTGTACCTCTTGGAGTAATGAAAAAAAATACAAAACATTTTTTTAAATTACCCTCTTCAAGATATTCGCCTTTGAACTTTGTTCAATACGGCAACATTGGGCAAACTTTTCAAACCTGAGTTGGAAGGGATGCAGATATGCTATATTGGGTTTTCATTAGTAATTTAGAAAGAAATAATCTCAGTAAAATTTTAATTAATGAAACTAACTAAAAAATGGTTCAAAATTTGTGCCTCCAATTTCTGCCCTTCTGATGACATGTTGTGTTGCTCTCTCATTATTTCGTCGTCGATCATTACGGTCACAGTAAAAATAGGATTTGACAAATTGTCAGGATCTTCTGGAGGATCTCATAAACCCTATCTTTCACATACCCCTAATTGACCATCGCAACCTATCCGCTTAATTTTCGTCCAAACATTCCCGCACCGTTCGCTCAATAAGTGTCTGAAACTCCTCAGTCAGAAGACATTGGATTCAACCCATTTGGCATAATGTGAGGTCCAATTAAATGAGTCCCCAAAATTCCTGTCCACACGTTAAATTCACTTCACAACAAGAATAACAAAATACCATTATAGCGTTGTTGTCGCTCCTTTTTGACAAAAATGTGCACAAATTAAATATTTTTGTATTATACCTGCATCAGAATCGCCGTTTAATGCAGGCCACACATTATCGCGGAACGGAATGGAATGGAACGGATCGGAAAAATTCGCTCAGTGAACAATCCGAGCCATTCCATTCCATTCGGATCCTCGGTAGTGTGCGGACTTTCATTTAAATGTATGCTTTTGAGAAATTCCGTTCCGCGATAATGTGCGCCCTGCTGAGCACCCCTGAGCGTGCGAAAACAGGCGATTAAAGCACGCCAAGCTTTAAAGGTTTTCAAGGAAACAAGGTAAATAGGCAACATTATAACTTCATCAAATTTGAAAACGTTTCATATTCCTTCATGTATGCGTCTTTTGACTTTGAAATCTCGTTTTCACTCATTTTTCCTCGATTTTTGCTGACGACCAGAAATGCAACGACGAACGTGGATTCGAGAAAAACGTAAACAATTCTCGTAAACTAATAGCAATATTATTATGCACTTTCGATTTATCACAACAACAATTGTTTGTAAGTTTTTAGTGCGTAATTTATTGCGTAAGTATTCGTGGATAACTGGTCTTTAAACACACTTGCTCTATTCCGCGCGTGTTTTAAAGACCCTGTTATCCATCATACTTTAATATACTATTTTACTACGCGTTAAATCTACTTTTTCAAATTTTTTTTTTTTTTATTGTTATTACACATAATCATGTTCATAATAAATAAAAATAAACGCCACCATTCATACCCGTTATTTGAAGATAACTTGATGTAAAGTCTGCATCTTCAGACCTCTAATTGTTTGTAAGAAGAACAATTTTTCTCTTACTTCTAGTAAGGTCTTCCACAACGCTCTGAACTCGGAATGCCTTCATTTTGAGACACCCTGTATATAATTTTTGTGCTGAATTTTCAGAAATTAAATCTTTGGCATTCCACAGGAAAATATGCTGTCATTTAAATCTCAAAGTTACAATCTATTGCCCATGACTTTATTGAAGGTCAAAATGGTCTGTGTGAGGAGTGACATTTTTTTTTTATACATATCCCCAATAATTAAGTTCGAAATGAAATTTCTTTCCGTTTAATAGTTATTTGTTTCAAAAGTCTGGAAAATAATGTTTTGGAATTGTGAGGAAACTTTCGGAGCATTTGCAAAGAAATTTCCAGACGTGTGAAACACAAAATTTTGTGGTCCGACAATTATTCTTTGATGAAATTAACATTCATTCTAAACTACGTGACCAACTTTATTATTTAGGGAAATGTTGTGGATTGGAAGACTAGTTTTCTTATTAATTAGCAATTATTATAGCAATTAGCAACATAAAACTAACTATTCACGTTTGACTTAAGGTATCGCAAACCCTAAGAAAAATGACGAAGGCGAACAAAATAAATTTTAAATTGATAATAACAATTGATTCTGACAGATTAGTTAATTTTATAATTGTATTTCAGCCTTCGCGGCACTAAATCCTGCCAGTTTCCCAATAGTTCACTAATGTCAAATGACAATTGCTATTTGCAAGTTATGTAGCACAAAAACAAATTTGTCGCACATACCTCATGGATGGATGGAATGGAACACCAGTCGAGTCAAAGCTCATGTGTAAACACTAAAAGAAAAAAAGACAACGATGCAGATTCACCTAACCTGAGATGACCTAACCTAGCAAGAGAAAAACTATGAAATTTGCAACGAGAATATGGCTCCTGTGACGCAAAGAGGCGGTGTCGCCGAGACCCCACAAGGGGGCTGTGGTCTCAGGAGGTACCCCGACGCCGGCCGATGCGCATTACCAGGGCTTGGACGTTCCGTCGCTATGGTAGAGAAGGGGGCTCTCGTGGAGATGTCGAGGAGATGCTATAGGACGATGAGGTCTCGAATGAAGGAGTGTCATTGAAAATAAAATGCAGGCAGGGGCTTTAACTGTCTTTTTCCGTTGCTGGAATAGCTATCTTTATATTATTTTATATCCTAACTTTGGAAAATCCCAGTATCGGTCTCAGGTGGTGAGAACTTTTACCTTTACATTTAAGATAACCTAAACAAATACAACTACGGGTTCGAGGGGCGTACTGGCGCCAGACTGGCGACCTGACCAGCACTGACGTTACATGTTCCCTATCTTAGTTAATCATTTATAAATCATATTAATTATCCTAAAATATTAAAACTAAGGAATGGGATCATGCTACGGGTATAACAAATGGCATTTAACCACATTTGATTCTACTTCGGGATAAGGGGAACTGCACTAGTTACCGTCCTGAAGATGGATAAGTTGTTACCGGAAATGAACATCTTTTCTGAACTCTTCTTTAGAAAATAGTCAACTCCGAAACCCTCAAATTCCAAGAAAGAGCTAGAGATATAGAAAGAGGAAGCTAATAAAAATACACCCTTCCTCCTTTTACAAAGAGAGAAAGAAACATCAGAGCAACCCCTCCACCTGGTGATAAGTATAGGTGACGGTCAGTCATCAAGACTTCATGAGCCGCTAAAAAACTCGCCATGGGTAAAAACCAAATTGACATGTACCTAGTCCTAAAATGTCTAACTGCTTTCATTTATTATTCTCTTATTAAGTATTGTATTATTATTTGTAATTTACAATATCGTGTGAATAAATAGATACACATAACTTATATGTGATGTCTCATAAAAACGAATACAGCGTATTTTATGAAATAGGGAGCACCTAGCGCCGGTAAATCTGCATTTTCCCTGCAGCTATTTACCTCTGACTTACGACCCGCCACTGAGAAATATAAACGGAAAGTAGATTTCGGGTGACTTGTTTGTATCGGTTGGTTGGTATCTTGTTAGCATCAGCAAGTAGCGAAGAGGTGGACTACAATCGCATCCCTTTAGATCAGAAGCTCGTCTGGTCAGCGGCAACGCGGGATCGATTCTCGCCGGAATTCAAGTGGTCCTGAGGGAACATCGAGACCTGCCGCCGGCTATTTCGTTTTTAGGCCTTTCGGCTCTATACGTGTCGGGATGCACAAGTGGTTTTATTTAATTTTCAACTTTTTGAGAACCGCAAAACTTTCAGTCGTTTCCTATTGGATTTATCGAAAAGAGAAGAGTTCTTTGTTGATATTTTACAACGTACGTATCGGTAAAAGGCACAAAGAAAAAATTCAATTAGGACGCACCCCCGGAATCGACCCTAAATTTAAACCCTAATCTTAAAATTACACCTACGAAAATTGAGTTTGTCCGGATTGTGGGATGCAGTGTCGAGGATTTATTAGCTTATTATTAAACAGAATCCTCCCATAAGTTCCATATCAACATGGAAATGGGATGTGGCTTCAAGATACATAAAATTCGTGCACAAATTTAAATTTTATTGTGCCTTATCTCGTACGCTTTAAACGCAATGATTAAATTTCCACATACGCAAAAATGGACCCTGAGATTTATGGTCTTTTTTATCTTGAATTAACGTTTAGCATAAGGATCTTTTATGAAGCCGCAATTCAGCTACACTTAACTTACCCAGCAACATTTACTTTCCTGGCACTTTGCTAATTAATCGTAACGGCTTCTTCAGTTCGATATATTTATATTAAGTATACCACGACAATTTAAAAATAATGGTAAATTTTAATGAGCTGTTGATACATTATCCACATAGTACATATTACCTGCATTAACTGTTTCAGGACACATTGCTGTTTGAATTATTTTGTTCGCTAACATATCACAAAGTGACCACAACAAAAGCTCGATTACTAATAGTTAGTGATTGATTAAAATGTCAAGCTTGCTTGACGCTGTTTGATTGTAATGGATCAGAGATCGTTTTATATTAAAAAAAAAAAACAAATTTAATTTTAACTGCACATTGCATCTGGTAAATCTTTTATATGTTATCTGTAAAAGCTTGCTTTGAAAAGTCCACAAATTGCAGAATGAAAACACATTTCTGTGGTCACTCGAACGGCGGCGGCGGTCTGCCATGTTTACATTACGCTAAATATACAAAACTAGTCTGAAATTGGTAGCTGCAAGTATTTTAATTTGATTATCCTGTTAACTGTTTTAAAGCAATCTCTAGAGCTGTTTTCTAAAACGATACGTATTCTAATTTCGAAACACGCAAAGATAAATTAACTCCTTCACAATACAAAGTCGAGAAAGACTAAAATTGTTATCTACACACACAGCTGTAGAGCGATACTCGTGTTCCCATAATTAGTAAACTGGTTGCATTTGCAAAGAAGTAAATTCTCTGCAAATTGCTTTTTAGTTGAAATCTTGTTATAATCAGTAAAAGTGTAATTAATTCAGATTCTATTAAATCAAAATCAACTTCAAGCACGATTTTAAAAGGACAGAATGGTTGAATACTTCATTACGATTAAATTTAAATTTCTTAGAATCATTAATTAATTTTATTACAAACTCGACTAGTTAAAGCTCAAAAGGTGTCACTTTAATGCCTTGAGTTCTTTTCCGTCTGTCGAGAGTGCAACTTTACATATTAGTCCAGTGAAATTCATCATCCACGGCAATAATTGCGTACAGCGAAATTTGTATTCATATGACGTCGCCATCCATAAGTAAATCCATACAAATACGTCATAAAAACGATCATATTTTTGTTTGTAATTACTGGAAACGGGGTATTTTGTTGTTGATTAATCGTCGGTTCAATCCAATGAAAAAATTTAAATCAAGTTTATGGAATTTCCGTAATAACTAATCTCTGGCGGTTGTAGGAAAATTGCTGTAAAATTTTTTGTACTATTTGTCCGTCTGCCAAAGTGGTTAATTAGAGCGCCAACATTAAAAATTTAAACTACTGTATATATCTACTAAACATTTCTAGAGAAATAAAATGTATTACAAAATTAAGCAGCTTTGCATATTGACAAATATGTTTGTTAGCCTAGTGTGAACTTAGACTTTTAGTTTGTTTTTTTTGCCTTTTTTTAACTCATAAAAATTTAGTAAGGAATTTAAACATTCAATAAGTATTTCACCAACAGCGTTTAATAAAAAAATACTGATACTCATAAAACAAGAGCTTCATTACATCGAATTAAAACCTTTCTAAAATTCAGACATTCCTGGTTCTATCTACTGTGTTTATTATGTATTGGCATTGATTGCAAGCGTGTGGCTTTTACATAATAAATAGACACTTAATATGAGCCGAATCTCGCCAACAGAAAATGCTGTAAAATTAATGAAACCATGTATAAATAAATGTCCATTTATTTTAGTTATATAGTTTGAAATAATAATAATGTTCTCTTATTGCAAAATTAATAATGATATCTCAAAAAATGTAATAATATAATATACAGGCTAGCGCAAAAGTATGGAAACGCCTGAATATCTCAAAAACTGTTAGTCCCATCTAAACCTAATTTTGCAGATATATAGGGGTCTATAATATCCACTTGGTGTAATTTTTTCATAGTTGCACTGTCATTTGTTTTCGAGATACAAAACCAACTTATTTTTTTTTTAAATAGCAACATAGGGTGAAAATAACCTTTTTGGAAAAAGCATTTTTTTTTTCTGAATTTAACGATGTGCTATAATAATTCTACTTTTTGGTTTACGCTGCCGGTTTCGTTAAATCGCTCCACAGTTTTGAAAACAGTCGATTTAACAATCGGATCTCGTCTTGGGTGATCCTTGTTAAAAATTGTGACCACTTCTGCATAACTTCTCTTTCTGTCTCCTATCCCACCATCATCAAAATTTCTATCCTTTCGTTTTCTGTTAAATAAACCATTTTTTTTAATATTCAGCAACAGGAAAGTTTGAGTATGATGACACTAGCCAACTGTTGAATTTAAAATGAAAAATTTAATCACGTCAAGATTTTCTGTTGTACTAAAAGTCATTACTAATAAAAAAGCAAAAAAGGATTTTTTTTTAAACCTAGACGTGATAAATGAAAAGCGTTAAAAACAAAAATATTCTCATCTATAGTCAATTCCAATTAAATCGAGTAGATACACCAAAAAATCAAAACATCAAGATTTTTTCCATTCATGTCCGTTCAGCGCCTTCGTACTCTGTAGCTGCAAAGATATTTATTTATTTAAATATATTTTATCAACACGCCCACAAAATTTCAACGAAAAATCTTCAAAAACAAAAAAGTTACATTCAACGCCGCACATTGCTGTACATTTTTGCCCGCCGTTGAAAATCAAAACATCAAGATTTTTAATATTTTGCCTTGTGTAAATTATTATTATTAATATATCTTTGATTAAAATTATTAATTAATTTGGTAATCGTCCTTAAACGTTTGCAATATGCTGTGTTTTGACTTGCGACTGACAGTAACATTGACACTGTCATCGTCATTTTTAATCTACGACTGAACAACTATTATACATCTTTCGTTAACAGGGTTCTCCAGTGGCAGGTACATTTCCGCCGGTCGAAGTATATTTTCCCGCAATATCTTTTTTTTAATTTACAAATTTAAAAAAAAATCGCTCTGTTACGAAGGAGCTGAACGGACATGAATGGAAAAATAACTGTAAACGATTTTTTTCTGGCAATTCCGACTTTTTTCTGGCAATTCCGACCTTTTTCTGGCAATTCTATCTTTTTTCTGGCAATTCCGACTTTTTTCTGGCAATTCTGACTTTTTTCTGGCAATTCCGACTTTTTTCTGGCAATTCCGACTTTTTTCTGGTAATTGCGACAGGGGTAGGACGATGGCACTGTTTTGTTACCCAAAACTTAAAATATGAAATAGGTACTGTCCACATTTTTGTCCACATATAAATAATAATAAATAAATAATAACTTTATTAAGGGGGGAAGTCTAGCATATTTGGAGTATGTTTCTTTAAGGGGTCAATCGCATAGCGCGGGGCACCAATTTCAATGATCCACGAAAAAAACAAATTTTCACAGACGATAATTTCCGTGGATCACTGAAATTGGTGCCTCGCGCTACGCGCTCGACCACTTAAAGAAACATCGACTCGAAATGTGGGGAGTATCTCTTATTTTATAAATGATAAACGGAAAAACAAATTTTCACAGACGGCAACTTCATTGGATCACTGAAATTGATGCCTGGCGCTACGCGCTCGACCCCTCAAGAAAACATACTCCAAAAAGGTCATATTTCCTTGTACGTGAAACTAGCAATGTGGACAGTATTTCATCTTTTAAGGGGCAATAAAACAGCTCACCATTGTACGAAGGCGCTGAACGGAATGAATATAAAAATAACTGACAACGACGACGGCAACTTCTATGGATCACTGAAATTAAGGCCTCGAGTGTCACGTATAGGGAAATATGACCTTCTTGGAGTATATTTCTTTAAATAGTCGAGCGCGTAGCGTGAAACACTAATTTCAATGATCCACAGAAAAACAAATTTTTACAGACGGTAACTTCCGTGGATCACTGAAATTGGTGCTTCATGCTATGCGCTCGACCACTATAGACATTCTGTCTGTTAGAAATAAACTTCTATTATTATAAACCAGAAGAATGTTCTTAAATCCAGGTGAAGTAAATTTAAATTAAAATTTAAATATATCTAAGTCGAACTCCACAAACTTTAATAACTGTAAAATTACTAATGGAACATGTTTCGGCAGAACACTTCTGCCATCATCAGCTCTTAAAGAATAAAAAGACGTCAACGTCATAATTTTTTATATTCTTTAAGGACTGATGATGGCAGAAGTGTTCTGCCGAAACATGTTCCATTAGTAATTTTACAGTTATTAAAGTTTGTGGAGTTCTACTTAGATATATTTAAATTTTAATTCTATTATTATTATTCTATTAATATTATTATTAAAGAAACATACTCAAAGAAGGTCATATTTCCTAGTCCGTGATTGTCAAAATGTAGACAGTATTTCATCTTTTAAGTTTGGGCAACAAAACAGCACCATTGTCCTACCTTTATCGCAATTGCCAGAAAAAAGTCGGAATTGCCAGAAAAAAGTCGGAATTGCCAGAAAAAACTCAGAATTGCCAGAAAAAAGTCGGAATTGCCAGAAAAAACTCAGAATTGCCAGAAAAAACTCAGAATTCTCAGAAAAAAAAAAACAGAATTGCCAGAAAAAAGTCGGAATTGCCAGAAAAAATCGTTTACAGTTATTTTTCCATTCATGTCCGTTCAGCGCCTTCGTACTCTGTAGCTGCAAAGATATTTATTTATTTAAATATATTTTATCAACACGCCCACAAAATTTCAACGAAAAATCTTCAAAAACAAAAAAGTTACATTCAACGCCGCACATTGCTGTACATTTTTGCCCGCCGTTGAATGTAACTTTTTTATTTTTGAAGATTTTTCTTTGAAATTTTGTGGGCGTGTTGATAAAATATAGATATTTGCAGCTACAGAGCGATTTTTTGAAATTTGTAAATTTAAAAAAGATATTGCGGGAAAACGTGCTTCGACCGGCAGAAATGTACATGCCACTGGAGAACCCTCTTAATCTTTATTTTTTAGCTTTTGACTCAGATACCTCTGTTAGAAAATTATTGTCCCGCAGCAAAAATAATACTAATATTTTCAGCCGTAAATGTAATGCTATTCCAGAAAAATAAAATAGATTTTTTTTTGCTGCAGACAAAAGCTAAAAAATTATAGCATATCATTCATTAATTAAATTCAGAAAAAAATGCTCTTTTCAAAAAGGTTATTTTCACTCTATGTTGCTATTAAAAAAAAAAGTTGGTTTTGTATCTCTAAAACAAATGACTGCGACTATGAAAAAATTACACCAAGTAGATATTATAGACCCCTATATATTTTTGACATGGACATGGGGGCCCCCCCTTGGGCTGGACCGATTTATCGGCTCTACCAATTTTGATGATTTTTTTTTGTATATTTGCTAGGTATGAGAATAGGCAGTAAACTATTTTTCACATGGACATAGGGGCTCAGGTGGCCCTCTTGGGCTGGACCAATTTTTCGGTTCGATCGATTTTTATGAAATTTTTTTGTTTATTTAGTAGATTGAGAATATATGGTAAACTTTTTTTGACATGGACATGGGGACCCAGGGGGCCCCCTTGGGCTGGACCGATTTTTTGGCTCGGCCGATTTTGATGTTTGTTTTTGTATATTTGGTAGGTATGAGAATAGGTGGTAAACTATTTTTCACATGGACATAGGGGCCCAGGGGGTCCTCTTGGGCTAGACCAATTTTTATGATCTTTCATTTGTTGGATTTGTTTCCGCAAATAGCAGAATAACTATTAAAACATGGACATGGGGGCCCAGTGGGCCCTTTGGGTTTATAACTCAAGAACAACTTTTTTTTTTTATATTTGCTGATTGATTTGTTGAATTTGTCTCTGCCCCGAATAGCAGAATATCTATTATAACATGGATTTGGGGCCCCCCTTGGGTTTGAACGATTTTTATGATCTTTGATTTGTTGGATTTGTCTCCGCCCCTAATAGCAGAAAAACTATTAAAACATGGAATGGGGCCAGGGGGCCCTTGGGTTTATAACTCAAGAACGGCTTTTATGATCTTTGATTATTTTAATTTGTCTCCGCGCCGAATAGCAGAATAACTATTAAAACATGGATATGGGGGGCCCTGGGCCCCTGTGTTATTGATTCTGAGGCGGTACAAAGTTCGCCGGGTCAGCTAGTATAATCTATATTTTTTTATTTGACAAATATACCCATACAGGTACTGTAAAAACTCCATTTCGAACATATTATCATATGCATTTGCGTCAATCCGCAGAAATCGCAAGTCAATTGACCGTCTCCAATTATTGCAGATTTATCCGGCGGCATAAACCCGCAATAAACGTCTAATTTTGCGAAATATTCAACTTTGTATGAACAGGTAACGATGACCCGAAAATGGAGATCGTAACTCTGCTATAATAAAAGAGCGAATTTCTTCCAACCATAAAATAAATAATAAGCGACGTATAATGGGTTGCAGGCTTACACCAAAGTGAATTTGAACACAATGTTGACACGAGCAGAGCAAGGGTAATGAGTAAACATAACTAAACAATGTCTCATTCGAAGGAAAAGATACATTTAACTTTTCACCATCCGACCTAATTTCGCACAATCATCCCGTTGTTCATATTTAAAAAAATGTTTTGTTGGTGTTTTATGAGCTATAATTCAAGCTGCTTTAGTGTAGGTACCTGATAATTTTTATCTAGAAATTAACATTACCTGCGCGATAAGAATTCTAGTAACTGTGTAATCAATACGACATTTAGTGCCAGTGTAAGTACTGTTTTTAGAACAACTCGCTGAATGTGTATGTAAATCATCTTGTAGGATTTTTTCCGATGTCTGTGATTTATATATGTCCTGCTGATAAACGATTATTGTGCTCATGGGAAGGTTATGCTGCCGAAATAAAACAGCATTTTGAAAGTAAACATAATGAATTGTTATATCGCACCAATTCCGTGGAAATTGATGTCGAGAAATTGCCCGAAAATAAACTCTTGTGCTTGGATAAAGATGTCTATTTAATGCAGGTGTGTAAAGATCAAGGAAAAATTTTACTGAGACTGCGATATCTGGGATCGAGAACATCAGCTTCGAAATTTCAGTATGACGTCAGTATTTGTATTAATAATACCATCTATACATATAATCCATCGAGGCACTCTTCCGTGGTCCCTAGACAAGATGGCTGGAAAATCAATTTAGACAGCATAAATAACTTCCAGGAAAAAATAGAAACTTTCATATGTACCATCATCGTCTTAACCCCAGATGAAGAAGTTACCATTAGAAGAAAGACTTCAGATACGTCGCTCAGGAGCTATCAAGAAAATATATACGACGACATATTGTTGGTAGAAAGAAGAATCAATGAATTGAAACAACTTCAGGAAAAAGAAGATAATGAGGAAAATATATTCCACGAATTGGTAGAAAAAAGCAAAGAAGTAAAAATTTCCGAAATTCAGGAAAAAGAAGATTACGAGAAAAAGGGTGATTACATGGACAGAATTAGTCAATTAGATATGGCCATGCTAGAAGAACCTTTCCACGATAAGTACGAGAAATTTAAAAAAGATGTGGAAAACTCGGAATCCTTGTCAAACATCGCTGAAGAAAGAAACTTGTCATGTGCTTCCTGCTCCCTTGCATTGCTGCCCCACATTTATATGTGCAATAATGGCCACAATGTGTGCAGCTTGTGCAGAGCCGACACATGTAAAATATGTAACGGTAACATTATCAACCGAAATAACGATCTAGAGGGCCTCAGTAGAACCTCTTTTCATCAATGTCGATACGTAAAATATGGTTGCAACGAAAGATTCCTGTACAACGAATTAAGGGCCCATGAAGCTAAATGTAACTTCTGCATATACAAGTGTGTTATAATTGATTGTCCTTATCAAGGAAAGTTTAACCAGTTCTCCAACCATTTGAAAGTGGTTCATTCTAGTGTGAAAGTAGGTTTTTCGACAAGAAACGAACTACCAAAAGGTTCGGAGCTGTATGTACTTAATAAGTCAATTGGAATTTTTTACTGCACTTCCCAAATTAAAGACGATTTTGTTATTTGGAGGGCAACGTTTTGTGGTCCAATTGAGAGGCAGTTCTCCTGTGAGATTAGCTTTAAAGAAGGGAAGTATAAAGAACCGATTTTTTTAAGAAGAAAAGATAATGTATGGGAGGTCAGGAAGCCATTGTCTGAACTGAAGAAGAATAAAACGAAAGAAAAACATGCCATTTTGAGTATTATTAGTTTTGATAGTTAATTTGTTAATGCTAAAATAAAACTTCTATTCTTGTTTTTACTGAACTGAGTTTTTGTCTTCATCTGTGACCGTAAGTAATAGTAGATTATTTAATGAGCATATAATGGTGGTTATTATACACGAGAATGGAAATTAAAATACGAGCCGCAGGCGAGGATTTTAAGTATTCGAGTGTATAATAGCCACCATTATATGCGAGTGAAATACGACGTTTTATCTACAACTGCACTTTTAGAATTAAAATTAGAAATTAAACCTTGTTAAAAACTTGACGTTGAGAAAAAATGTCAATATTCATTATTTCATGGCCAGTTAATAATAATTCTTAAAAACCCAGCTTGACTGTCTGTGTTCAATAGACCTAGTTAGGTATTCATAGGTTACATGTATAATACGTCAATTAAATCGGTTGTAGATAAAGAAATAAAGAAAAAATAAAACAAACCTTGTGAAAAACTTACGTTGAGAAGAAATGTCAACAGTTGTCAATATTCATTATTTCATGGCTAGTTAATAATAATTCTTAAAAACCGGGCCTGGCTGTCTGTGTTTAATAGACCTAGTTAAGTATTCATAGTTACAAGTATAATACGTCAATTATTATCAGTTGTAGATAATAGTATATTATTTATCTAGAACGAGAAGTGAAGTTTAAAGTACGAGCAAGTTGTTTACGGCCGAGGCGCCTAGCCGAGGCCGGAATTACTTGTGAGTACCATTAAAAACACTTCTTCGTTCGAGGTATATACAACGTTTTATTTCATACTGCAAGTTTAATGAACTAAGTCAAAATAAAAAGAAATGTTGTGTGTTTATCTCGCACAAATTATTCGTAATAATTAAATATGCGGGAACTAACATTCCCATAGTAACAAACGTTTGTCAAAAATGACAACGAAAAAACTGGGTCACGGTGAATGATTTTGGATATTTTATTCGATTATTCCGTTTAAAATGGAGAAAATTGAGGTGCCTCAAGACATTGTAGATGACGCAGATCACGTGAAGAACAATTTAATGCCACAAAAATCTCGAGAACAATGTAAGAAATGATTGACGTATAATTTTAAAGTACTAGGACTTTAAAGTATACTAGGACGTTAATGTTCCACTTTTGGTATCAAAAATAATCCAAAAAATGTCACTTTAGATACAAGTATGAAATAAAAAAGATTTATCATGTGTTTTTTCATAATTTAGGTGCATTTAAAGGAAAATACAATTTGATTATTACTCTGGAAGTTCAAGAAGAGAACTTTATCTCGACGTCATACGAATCCTTATCTGGAATCTGCAGATATTTTTAACAGGTGCTGCAGATAATAGAGAATCACTAATTGTACTTGCTGCGATAAATTGATCCTTGAACATTTTTGGTAATGTAAAGAAAATAAAACGATAAGATAAGCTTCTATGGAAAACTTTCATAAACACATTTCAGTGAATTTTTGTTTTGTTTAAAAAAGCGTATAACATGTAAGCAGTCAAAGATGCACAAAGTATGCTGAATGTATGTTGTTAAATGTGCACATAAAGGTTTCAAGGAAAAAAGCATTTCAAGCCTAAGAAATGGAAGCAATTATCACAACAGTGGAAAACAAGACAACGAGATATTCTTCATAATTACTAAATCTTTTAAAATTTCTTAGAATTTTTGAATCAATTTTTAATTTAAATTCCCTTCGAAATTATAGCATTAATTAATTAATCAGAGTTCCATAAATACAAAATAATATGGGTAAAACAAAACAAAATTTGTTATCTTGTTTGTTGACATTTTGACAAACGTTTAAGGTTATAGATACTGTCAAACAAAACTGACTCATCAAAAAGTTCCTGCGTTATTTTTCGTGACTTTTCCACAAAGAATTTGTTTTGGGATTTAAAATTTGGATAATTAAAAGTTTTTTAATAGTAATATGTAATATTTTCCTACGACTTATAGGTATGTAAAATACCAAAAATCGCGGTAATCTTTCCTGTCAAAAATTATAAATTGCGCATAGCAACGCGAAGCGTGAAATAATTGACAAATCAGTGAACTAAGAAAAAGTAAAATCAAGACAGCTAACGGCTAAAACCAACCTTTTGTAGGGATTGTGAACTGAAACTGGTAATAATGGTGATAATTATAAAAGAAAGAAGCTAAGGTTTTCCTTTTTAGTCATTGTAATTACGAATGTACCACAGGAGCTGCTCCATAACTTTAAATATTGCGAGATTGGCTGCGAAGGTTACAGTCACTTACGGAGTGGTAGAATTAGAATTAATTGTACCGAAAACTTTAACATTGCAATTATTGTGTGATGATTCTAATAAAATACAGTTACATGTACTTTTTTTTCTTCTTTTGAGTGGCAGTCGAAGGAAAAACATGGTGTACAACACGTACTGAAGGATATTTCAAACTCGCGTGACTGAGCCACGAGCGTAGCGAGCTATCATTACTAGTTTGAAATATCCCTTTTTTATTTGTTATACGATATACTCCTACTAGTTTGAAATTATGTAATACCAGAAAAAAAATCGTATTAAAATGAGATTTAAGATTAACTGACAACTACAATAAATAAGGGAAAATCCAAAACCTTCACAATTTATAAAAATTAAATTCTGGACAGAATGTAAGGATCAAGGCGTATTTAATCTTAGATGATTGTTCAATAACTGGAATTTTATCAGAAAATATGACAGATTATAATTATGTTACTGGAAACCCTGATAAAAATCCACTGATAAGATTTTGATTAAATTTGTATAAAGATAGTGTATCTATAAAGAAAAAGGATGTTGTTTTGTGGAAGATATGTAACGGTTTAATTCTCAAAATACTTATACTATACTATACTATACACTATACTAATATTTATTTTAATAATATACAGTATGTCCCCGGATTGAGTTTACAAGAGTAAAATATTTTCTATTTTGACGCCAAAACCTCAAAGGAATAAGATTTTTTGCTTGTCCTGAAACCAGCAAATCTGTAATTAAAACTTCATTATTCTGACCGAGTTGAAAGAAACGTATATTTTTCTCTTGATTTTGGACTTTGTAATGATTAATTTTAATCTTAAAGTTTTCTTATCACGAAGGCAAGCTATAGTTTTAGAGTAGAATTGTGCGCAGAAATGGATGGGGGGTTAATTGAATAATGATTGTTCTAGTTAAAAATTAGTTTTTTATGTTAAAGGTGTTTCTTTGAGTTGCCATTTTTTTATTAAATTAATTTTAATTTATTTAAATTTTTTTTTTTTTTCACAAACATTTTTGTTATTTAACTTGCGTAAACTCATTTGTCAACGTGACATCGTTGTCAAAAAAAATAAAATCGCCAATGTGGTGGGATTTAAAGAGCAGAGAAAAAGTCCAAAATTAAGAGAAAAATGAAGTTTTCTTTCCACTGAGTTAGAATAATGAAGTTTTAATTACAGATTTGCTGGTTTCAGGACAAGCAAAAAATCTTATTCCTATGAGGTTTTGGCATAAAATCAAAAATTAAAATTTTTTTCTTCTTGTAAACTCAATCCGGGGACATACTGTATGATAGAAAAATACAACAAATTATAAGCAATGATGTTCAAAATAGAATCACAAAAATAATGTAACTATATGTAAATAAGCAAAGGTAAATATGTTCTATAAAGAAGCAAATACAGAAAGATTTAGAAAAATACATACATATTTAATTTAATTATTTTCTAGGTCTAGGGTTACCCAAGACCAGCGCCTAGAATATATTTTGAAATAGGCAAATGGAATTGAGCATCGGTGAAGTTCTTCACACAAAAAGCGACAACGTTTAAGTAGATCAAATTGTAAAAAATTAAAATATATCACAAATTATTGGTGAAAGGTATTTTGGTTCTAGATTTGGTCGTTTCGTTTGATTTACTGCATAGTGGCTGCAAAGAAAGTGTGTTAACTTAATTATCGAATACTACTTAATCGAGGAGAGTTTGGGAAAGTTCAGGATCAAGCCAATTTTCGTAGAACGATACGTGGATGTCATAACAAACCTCAACGAAAAAAGTAATAATGAAGTAGAGAGTCATAAAGTTACAAAACGATAAAATCTAGATATAATTAAGAAAAAAACAAAACTTGAGAATTATCATTAAAATGCCTTCGGAATAAAAACTATTTCAGGAAGTCCGCCAATAAAATTGCGAACATACCAGAACTGGATAACGCACATTAGATGACAAGAAAAAATTCCTAGCGCATCTTCCTTCCGGAAATGAAACTATTTATGTAGTGTAGGTGTAATAAGACCCTAATTTCAAAACATATGGAAAATAGAAGATATTAAATGGAAATATGTATTGGAAATGGTATTTAATGCATCAAGGACGACATTGAAAGGATAATTCCGGGAGCAAGACGGTTTCAAACCGGAAAGGGTAGAAATCGTTCGAAAAATATTATCATCCTCAAGGTGCCTAGACGATTCTATTTGTTACAAAAATTGATACCGTTAGTTTAAAAATATAAAAGTGTTATTGGAAGAATTTAGGGAACAAGTTTTTGAAAGTGTTATTTACTCCAGTAGCGAGTGATTCAGATGATCTTTAATCAAAGAGCCTTTTGAAAACTGAGTGAATTAGTATGTCGACTTTTTTTTGAAAATACGAACCATTGCATGTGTATTTTATTTAATATTGTACTATTTATTTAGATATTATGCTTCCAGTTTTCTTTTATTTTTTGAATATGTTAACTTTGAATACGAGCTTCCTTGCAGACATGTTATGGCAACCCCTGACCTAATTGCTTAATTTCGGTTGAAATATCGCCGACGACGCATTTCGGTCTGAAAAAAAAAACTCCCGGAAGCCGTCACAATGAAATGAAAAGACATCATTAAAGGCGGACTTAGTGAAGAGTTGATCTTATGGAAGCCTCGTTAGCGGATTGCAGCCCTCGAAGCGGTCCTTGAGCAAGCAACAAAGCAAAATTTCTGTTACGGAGATGTGCACGTAGAGAAAATCTCTGCAATTTGCCACGGCTAGTGGATTAATACTCAAAACGCTGAAACACAACTTAGTTTCGAGCATAAAAGCTTGTTGAGATATTTATTTCAAATCGTGTGTATCTTTACAAAATATACAAAAAGGGTGCGCGGGTCCTTTATTCTGCTTAATAATACAAAATGCTGGTGCAGCCGGTGATGTGAAACAACAAAGAGATTACGATTACCAGTTTAAATACATGTTCAATTAATATTTTTTAAAAGGGACTTAATAATAACCTTTCAGTGATCTCTGAGAGCCATCTCGTAGAGGTCGTATTAGGTAGCGCTGCACGTTAGATCTGTTAATTATTATATAATTCTAAACTATTAATTATAAAATTAATTGTACCTAAGTCTAGATAACGTAAAGTACAGCTCTTTCCAGAACTAGTAAAAATAGTCATTGACCCTTTTTAACCAAGGGATAGGACACTGCTTAAATAAATTGTTGTTATCATTGATCAGATTATTTTTTGTGGTAGAATTTTTGCCATCTTCCATGCACTATAATAAGATTTTGTTGCTATTCCAGTTGGTGACTCGATCAGCTTCTGATTAGCAAATAAGCAGATCACGCTTCTGACATGATTTGATAGAATCTTTGTATTTGTTGTCCTAGTTCACAATCTTTTAAATATGTACATGCCGGGTATATACCGGGTGTCCCAGAGGTGTGTGGACCATCATTTACGCTCTTATTTTGAAATATATCTAAACGGGGTTTTCGGGATAATACATCCACACGATACCTTCATGATTTAAAATTATTGTCTAAGGAAACCTATTGACAATGGAATACAGGTGTTCCATTTGAAAAAAAAAGATAGAAAAAATATCCATTTAGATAACTTTCAATTAGTGTGTATTAAAGTTTGGGTCTACAAAAAAATATTGATAGAAAAGTATTCCGTAAATTTTTAAAATTTTAAATTAAAATTAAAATTATATAATTTTGCTCAGCATTAATTGCTTTTCAATGAATCCACTAATATACAGGCAATTTCATTAAAAAAAAAAAAACAAATTTTATAAATAAATTACAATCTGTATATCATTGTCAATAATTTCAAATTGTAAAGGTATCGTGTGGCTATTTCCTGTCTCACGAAAACCCCGTTTTGATATCTTTCAAAATAATAAAATCTCGCGAAAATATGCACACACAATGTGTAGGTATACAATGTGGAAACTAAGTAACGCATAAATTCAATAATTCCGTTGATATTATTTTTTTAGAAAAAATAGCGATTTTAACTTCAGCTAATATTTTCAGCCTTTTTTCAGTTTATTATCATTTGTCATTTGGAAACGGAATAAAGAGTACTACAAAAATCAATAATAAAAAATATTGGTTCTCATTAAAAAAAAGTCGATGACGTCATAACATAAAAAAATGACATAGGAAATAGGCTGAAAATATTTGTTGTGGTTAAAATCGCTATAACCCTTCAAGATTATTTCAATCAACGGAATTACTGAATTTATCCGTTACTTAGTTTCCATACTTATATATACCTACGTGTAAATAGATAATATTTAATAATAATTTTGATAAAATCTGCATTTGAAGATCACGTGGTAAAGACATTTTGTGTGATTCATGTTACAAAAACTATGCCGACCAATTTTCAACTCACTGCTCCCATTTCGGTCCCATCTTGTATTACGCCAAGTAAATAAATAACATTTCAATGTTATCACTTATCGCAAACCACACAGAGATAGCGAACATGTGGAGTTTTGTTAAATCACGCGTAATCGCCGAGAATGTTGGAACTGCCAAGCCACATCCTCGAAAAACTACATTGTGCCAAGTGTGATGGATACTTAAGCTATGGACCTATCGTTGTCAACCAGGACCAGGAACAGCTATGTGGACGTTGTTTTAAGATCTTACCAGAGGAGGCGAAAAGTCAGTGTGTGAGGCAGATTAGTTTCGAAACAATCGTAGAGTTACTAGTTTTTCCTTGTAAGTACAACGCCCTAGGTTGTACTTACACGTTCCCGTTCAACGGTGGGACGGACCACCAAGTGACATGTCCACATCGGAACAACAGTTTATCTACGATCTCAATAACGAGCAGGAGTGCGAACATGTCCGACTACCACAATTGCGACAACAACGAGATAGATCTGAAGGTTGGATTCGACAGCTTGAACACAGATGAGAAACTGAAACTTCGCCTAGAAATTGCAGGAAAGAATGACCACCATCTACAATTGTCCAACAATAACGAAAACATAAAAATTAACGTAGAGTTAGTCGTATCACTAGATGTTCTTCCGCAAGTGACTTACAGCCATGTGACCATCGACAAACAAAAAAGTGAAGCAATTTACGATGTTGTTAGTTACAAACCTTTGAACATTGCATGTACAAATTGCCGAAAAAATATAATTAACAAGGAAATTTTCTACTGTGTTTTCGGACACGGTTTATGCAAGTTCTGCAAATCGTCATCCTGTGAAATTTGCGGTTCTTCAGTCAATGGTGAATCCCAACAGTATTGCAAGAATTACACCAAAGGTTGCATCGACTTATTTCCAACCACAGATATTTACAAACACGAAATCGACTGTGAGTTCAACGATTTCACTTGTCCCCGATGTAACTTCGTTGACACCGTCGAAAATACAAGCCAACACTTCGTCAAGAAACATGATGTTGTTACAACAAATGAATTGGTGGTTAGGTTAACAAAAAACGACCAGACTTGGTTCTTTTACTGGCACGATAAGTTATTTCGTTGCAACTATTACAATTTTGGAAGCTTCATCGAATTTATGGTGATTTATGTTGGGAGTAACGATAATGCTAAAAACTACCGATATAAGATCACATTATCATCAGAAAGTATGCAGAATGTCAAGAAAACTGCCAAGTGTTTAGGATGGAATGAGACGGCTTTGGGACAAGGAGTTAATTTCGAGACGACAACTAGTAAGAGAAAAAATCTGGAAGCTCGTATAGTAATTTTGTAATTTTTTGTAAATAAATGAAGTATTATTTTCTAATATTTTTTGTTATTCTTGGTTTTAGATCCGCGGTATCAAAGAATACTAAAGAACAATATTAAATATGGAACAAAGAAGAGCATTAAATTTATTTATTGGTTCAAACATAACCTACTATAAATTTAAAACCAGAAACTTCAACATTCAGCTAATTTTTTTTATCTTTTTTTTTAATCTTCGTTGTTCTTTTATTCATAAGACTTAGTCTTGTTTAATCTACTATTTACTATTATTAAGTTTTGTGGGAAGCGGATGTTCAGTTTTCTTTGTGGTATTTTATCCAATTTTACCACCGATCCTTCGTGGTTCTGTTGACAAGGTCTCTCCTCTCGTTGTCTGGATCTTGTAAACAGTACTACATCTTCAATTTAGCAGTATTGTATACTTTTTATCCTATTTTTAAAATTTTGTTGTAAATTATATTTCCTTGTTTTTGGAATGGCTTTTTATTTTGGTGCCCACTTAAAGGGAGATCAAATTACACCAGGACACTAATAATGAACGTGTTCTTGGATGATATAAGCAGGTAAATCAGGATTTCGATGAAAAACTTAGGACTACTTTTCTTTGATATTCAACATACGACTGCTTCATGTCAATTACAAAGTTATATTAAAAAATATGCTATTTGTAAAAATTTGAAAACTAAATCAATATTTGATCATTATTTTTTATCCTACTATTGTTATTATATTATAAGGTTGATATTCACATCCCGCGAAGACTCGCTTGCTTTTGAACTTTTCATTCGCCTGTAGACCGCAAGCGAAATTACTCCACGTTCCTCATTACAACTTCACTGGAGCACTTCATTACATGCTGAATTACAACCAGTTAAAAATAATTAGTCGGCTAAAAGTATTTGCAATTAAACTTCGTTGCTAGCTGGAATTTCACGTTTATTTAACACGCTTTATTATTCCCGCCTCTAAACAAAACTAAAAAAATGGAAAAACCCCACAAATTTTGATCTAACCGGAACGCTAAGCAAGCCAATTTCGAATTTAATCTGTCACGTAAAGAATCAGAACTTTGAGACTTTGAAGTTGGAAAACTTTGAGTAGTTATTTGCTTCGTTTATTCGGTCCTTTCTAAACAGAAAGATGCGTTAATGAATATGCATCTCGGCGAGCGAAATTACGATTTACGATAAATTAAACACGTCATCAACGTTGTACGCGAGCTCTGAAAAAATTCCTATCTCGTCTTGCTAACACAATGGGAGAATTTATGAAGGACGGTTACGACAATTGAGAGCAAAATAGGGATCACCCGGATTTAGCAAGTTGGGTTGTTTCTATAATTGAAAATGTAAATCTCAGCTATCAATATCTTCAAATCAATGAGCTTTAAAGCTGAAATACAATTATTCTAGACAAATACTACTACTACTACTCTATATCTGAACGTAAAAAGACTCTCAAAAGTAATCCCTTATACGAATTACCACAAAGGGTAGAGATAGGGGCGTAAAAATCGACCACCGTAGTACGACTCTAGGCAGCCACAAGGTCTTGCGAATTATTATGTCTTTGGTGGTGATAGGTGTTAACCTAGGATTGATAGTTTTCGAGGCAGATACGAATAAAACTAGGATTGCTGGTCTTCGAGCCAGATATGCATAAGGTATGCCAGGATGCTTGAGTACAGAACTATCGTCCTCTCTGGTTTGCTCTCGATTCTCCACAGAGGAGATGTAGATCCTCACCAGACCTACTAGTAGGTGGCAGTGTATGCACAAAGCGCCCTCAATATGCATACCTTGAATTAAGAAATTTTCGAGTTATTTTATGCCTTGGAGTGCAACATAATACGTATTACTCCGGGGTAGCTTGTTATTTTTTTAATTATCTATAGTGATTCGTAGAGCTAATAAAATAATACTCATTGTGAGTACTCGGAATAATCTGGCCTTCATAACAGTAATAAATGTAAATCCGCAAAATTCACTATTGCGTTGAAAAGGCAATCTCAAGACTTCGCGTAGCGATTCTGTTCTTCTATTTTTATGTCATTACTTATTCTACGAAAGTCCACCTTCATATAGATTTCAAAAAGATACTTTACGCCTTACTTTTATTACGCGGTGTGAAATACAATCGGAGTAAAATAGACGAGTCTTCGATCTAGAAAACGTGAGAGGAAAGTGGAGACACTACGTATAATGAAATTACAAATACACGGGAAAGCGTACTCACAAACTGATGCTTTCGCAATATGGACGATTGCTTTAATATATGATAATATCTTAACTAGCCATTAAAGTTTCCGAGGATCGGTCGGACGATAAAACAGCAAATTTATCAGATGTTGAGAAAATTCGGGTGCAATTCAGTCGCAGACGTCGGTAAGATTTTATAGAATGTAGGTATATTGAATAAAGCGCAATGCCCTAAATAAGAATATAAAAAACTGCTCATTATTGATAGTCAATTCCAAAATCTTTTAGAAACGTACAGTTCTGTCCAAATATATCTGGGACAATTTTAATTTTCTAATGTAAATGTGGATTATAAATTGAACAATATTCCCATGGTTTTCATACTATCGACTAAAATGACAGAGTTTATTTAATACTTGTCAAAGTGCAAAAGTCTAATTACATTTTCCAAAGACATTTATAAAATATGTACCTCGAAAACTTAGTCATTGAAAAAGCGCGGATTGTTTCAAAAATTGGTCGATCAGAATGACTTCAAGACATTTTAACGTGAATAAAAATACAGTATTTGAAATTAAAAAACGATGGGAAAACGAAATGACTTTAAAAAGGAAGATTGGTACAGGTCTATTCAACAAAAAGTCAACTGTTGAAGAAGATATGGAACTTTTAAATTATATCAGAGGTCGTCCATTTGAAACTATGTATAAGAAATGCCGTGATACAAACAAATTTTGCTGCCCCCAGAGTTACGGCTTGCAGAAGAATATTAAGACCAAAGCCTACAACATTTAATAGCCCAGTGTGCGAGAGAGACAAAATATCGGAAAAGTTTTCCTCAATTTTTAGCTAATCCTATTACAATTTTGAATACGGAGTTCAATAGAGAAGGGTAATCTGTAGGGAGTTAGTTTTTCATATTTTGGTTATTGATAAAAGAAAAAAAAATAACTGCAGGAAAAGCACTTTTTAAAATTAATTTGAAAAAATTAAGGTATACATTTTGTAGAGCTCCAAAAATAAGTAATGTTTACCTTTTACAAATTGACAAACCGACAAGGGAAACCCTCCTAAAACATGATTATGTGATTTTTTTTCAAACAGCGTCACCCGATCGTAACTGACATAATTTTGGTTGATTCTTTTTTGTTTTGTTCGTCATGCTCTCGTTATGGAAATAACTCAATTGAATGTTTTCAATAGAAAAAAAAATAAATAAATAAATAAAACGGGAAATTCTAGAGAAAAATCTGGAAAGACGCATCCCAGCTTAAATTACATGTGTTTTTACTTTTGTGTTGTCTTACCCACTTCATTATTTAAAATAAAAAATAAATTTAAAAAATCTGGATTACATTTCCTGTAAGAGAACACAGTTTCCTCCCGGCCGATAGAGTTTTCGGCCGTGTGGAAAAATGTGCGGAAGGAATCCATTACAAATAAGGAAGACTACATCAACATATTATACAAGCAATTTGAGTTAGTGAAGGAACTCGGAACCCATTGGAACCTGAAATACATAAAAATCTTTGGAGAATGTCTTAAAGAAAATAGCTGTAATATCCGATTGCAAGAGAATTAACCTATCCAAGTATACATAAAACAAAGAAAACAAGTATACCTGCTGGCAAAGAGAAGTGTTTTGACAACTTTAGATACGAAAGTGAATTTAAGGTATCAAAGAGTATTCTGAACAGAGGCAAAACAGACAGTAATCGTTCTGTAAAGGAAGTGGAACTGAGGCATTCCTGACAAAAATTAAACTTTTACAACAAGAATAATTTGGAAACACCTGAGTCGAAGGCGGATAATCTGTCTATCTAGTTCCTATCAAGCACTGATCCACACACCAAAAGGTAAAGAAAATAAGCAACAAACCGGGTTGAATATACCGTTTGTTAAATTCAATTCTTTTTTGATCATAACTTTGAAAATATGTATTATTTTTTCTTGAAACTGCAACCCAAGGATCTAGTGCCCAATATCCGTAATAATATGCAATACGTGTTTCTTTTATGTCAAACGGCCTTTAAGTGGCAACATTTTGTGAATTACAGAATTTAAAAAAGTTTGCCCGTTTTTGCTCCATCTTCCTAAAATAATAGTCCAAGCAAATTTTGAAATTGAAATTTGAAATTTTGGTTATGAACTCTCAACAGGGACCCAAATAAAGATCCGAAGAGTTTCCACTCCGCCGGGGGAGCTTCATTCCCTCTTGCCCAAAAAACCGACCCAAGCGTGACCTCATGAAACTTTTATGCATTTTTCTGGTAAACGGTAACTCCGACGAGAAAATGTTTATTTCTGCATTCAATTCTGCATGAAATTGATTTCATGAAGTTTTTGCCATCTCCCACCCAACGCTCATAAATGACGTTGGAAAATGTTTATAGTTTTCAGCGCGAAGGCAAACATTAGTCCACCCCCGTTTTATGTTTTATGTTTTATTCAATATGCACCTTGTACAGAAAAAAGTTTTCTACAATTTTGTTTCTATACATTTTTGCTCCCACCAATGATATTCGAAATAATATCACCGCAAAAATCGTGAGTTGTCTTCGCGCTGAAAACTATACTCATATTCCTAATTTTTGTTTTCAAAATGTCACTTCGTTAATGCTGTGTTCGGATTCTATTTGAAAAAATTCTTATATATTTAGAATTTCTAAGAAAGTCGTCGGGGGCTGCGGAAAATTCTGAATATGGATACCCATCCAATCCCACACTTTTTTGATGGGCGATAAATCTGGCGACCCAGGTGGCCAAGCTCCTCTTCTAAAAACCTTATAGAGGTTCGCGCAATATGAGGGCGGGCGTTATGTTGCTGGAAAACACCATCTTCAATCCCCCCTTACATAAGGAAGAACAACGCGGATGTCATTGTGCCACGGATTACGATTAGAGGAGAATTGCTACCAAAAGCAATAGCTTCCCAAACCATAAGTTCGATGGTACGGTGGACGTGATGCTCAACAGCAAACTCGAGATGACGCCGTTCTCCTTGTCGTCCCCTGACTCGCCCTCTACCATCCTGACCCCCAAACAGAATGCAGATTCGTCAGAAAAGGCGATTTGATGCCATTCATTGCCCCAGTTTCTGCGTTAATTGCTCCAGTCCAGACGCTGACGACGGTGTTGATGCGTTATGGGGAGGCCGAGACGCCGACGGTAAGAAGTTAGGCCCATTGAACGTATTCTGTGGTAAACGGTGCGAATCCGAATGGGCCTTCCTATTGCTGCAAACCAAGCATCAGCAACTGACCTAGTAGACCTCCGTCTTTCTCTTAGGGCCATTAATTGAAGAAGACGATCTTGCCGTTGAGTAGTTCTTCTGGAAGCTCCTGTGCCTCTAGCTCGCTGTGTTCGCCCTCCATCAGACCACACTTGCCATGCTGCCATCACGGTAGCCACATTGCGCCCCATTGTTGCAGCGATTGCATTGTACGAAGCACCACGTTCCCCCTGTTTCACACTACGACCCCTTTCAAATGGGGTTCATCTGCAGTAATAATGTCTATCAGTTTCTCAATTTCTTTTTCAACTGTTGAAAACGTAATTCTTAAAAAAAAAATGCAAACATTGTCCGAATCATATGAAACTTTAATCGTTTGTTATGGACGATGCCCCCAATATATATTTAACCAAAATTTCAAATAAAATATTTTTTTCGTGTGTTTGGATTTCACTTGCCAGTATACAGTGTCTCAACTAAAATTTGTACCCCCCAACAATTCCAATTTCGATTTCAATCAATTCCAAATCAAGAGTATTTTATGTAGATTTGGAAAATAACAAATTCATGCTCTTTTTTGTAGAAACGAATCAATAAATGTAGGTCTGCATAGAGAATTGAATAAGCTTTAAAATGATGTATCACCCGACCTCCCATACCATTTAAATTTTTTAAGAAAGTGGCTCCCCTGGCTAAGGGGGTGAGATCTAAGATTTGAAAGTTTGGTACAATTTGGTCCCTTTTGATAACAAAATTGACCTGTTCGAGCGTTTTCTTCTGAGTCTTTTGCAATTGGAATTGTTGGGGGGTACAAATTTTAGTTGGGACACCCGGTATTTATTTTGTAGTGACAAAGAATTGGTAATTGAAAAAGATATACCTAATCCAGGAAATGATCCTTACATTCAGACAATCACAGGTAGATTTATAGTAAATGGCGGTCACTTTCTGAAGGTTCACACTTCACGAAACACCATCGCAGGTCCTGCTTGAAAAGCAGTTATGGCTACTTTCAGCTCGTTAGTAGTTCATGTAAAGAGCTTGTATGGAAATTGAAATTTCAATGCCCTTTCTGCATAATTATTTTTTTCAAATTCAAGGCCAGCTTCGTATCACTGGACGTTCATATTCATATTCATATTCGTTCTGACGAAAAAAGATTTTCATATAGAACGCATTACAAGAAATGACAATTTTTGGAAAGATAAAATGGAGGCTCACCTGACAATTTTTTTTAAATGTTTTACTTCCTGAAATTATAGATGCTCGCGTTTGTAGAAATATGCCTATACGTGAGGAAACAATAAATAAAGGAAAGGGCAGATTATTTATGCAAAGCGCAAATATTTTATTTTTTGCATATTTTGTGCAGGCTGTCAACAAAAATTCTCCACTTGAATTCGCTTGAGTAACAAAAATTTTAGCAAAAATTTTTTATCTGTAGGGGGACTACTTTAAAAGGTACATTTCAAACTTCTAACTAAAGTACCTCCTCCGCACTGACTGCCACCCTTAAATTTTAAATAGGAAAAGTGGGGCATGCGACATATCATTGAAAAGATCTTTTGATTCTCTACGTATATTCAATGGTGTATTTTTCGCTTCTTGCGGGATAAAAAATATTTTTCCTTGAAGATATAGTCGGAATATAAATCTTGCTCAAATTTACCGGATAAATGGCATTTTTGTAGGCACAAGCACTTCCAATGATGATGTCATTTTTTTTTTCACACGTAGTTTTTGAGTCAGGGGAAAATAGTTTGTTCAAATTTTGTGTTAAGTTTTAAAATCTTGTAGTTTTTTTGGGTCGTTTATCTGCGACATTTTGTCGTTTCGATGATTTGTTTTTTGACAAATTGATTCGATATTTTGCATTCGATATTTTGTAATAAGATAAAATAAAATAAAAATTGATAAATAATGGATAGGGAATAGAAAAAGAAAAAGAGACTTAAGAATATAAATAAAAATATTTGTAAGTGGAGTAAATTGAAGTGAACAGTTTTCGTTCAGACAGCATCTATATAAGTATACTCAATTATGTGGACGAATTACATTGATTAGAGTTAATTAGGATTAATTAGTGATTGCACATTTGGCTATACGCATGCATATTTCATCAAAAGTTGCATATTTAAGTCATATAATTTTTTTTTCTTATATTGTTTTATTATTTCTGGAAAAACATACCGACCAACTACAAAATTATTTGCTACGGTCATAGATCTGTTCCATCTGTATGTGTTAATAAGATAAATAAAAATTGGGTACTTTATTTTCTCATTTGGTTTTCAAAATAAATTTTATCATTCATTGCCTGCTGGTACTGTCGCAACAACGTGTCTAATAGTAAGAGTTGCTGTCTTCTGAATATTACACTTATTTTACTTATGTTGTCAGACGCTGCATCCTACATGATAAAAGCAGTTCAAAATCTATTTATTTTAATTGTAAAATTATTCATACAACTGCTGTTTGAAATCGTGGATTTTCCTTTTCGGAAACGCAGAACAATAATTATATAAAAAAAGCAATTACTATATTTTGAATGTACAATAAGATCTGATTTTGGTGAAAACTCTATCGCCGACTGGATTTATGATGTCACCCTATCCCATCCCTATCAAAGGATGTCATTGTTGTTACGATGCGTCAAGGACGTATTTTCAAACGCGTTTTCGGACGCCGTTTGTGGTCCGACTTTAGATCTAAAAAAAGTGTTGGTTTTCATTGGAACAGCTCTAATAAACGTATACTTTAGATTTTCAAATTCTTCAAACCATCACCAAAAGAAAAAGAAAAAAATGTTAATTTTTTTTATGTTGAAAAACTGAAAACTAGCTCCCTGTAATTTGTACTTCTTAACATAAATCCGCTGTCGGATCTTAAAAAAATTCTATAACTTCTAACTTTTGGCCTGTTTGGCCCGCCATCTATTGATTTTGAATCATATTAACGTGTTTTGCCCTCAAAATCTGATTTAAAATGTCGTGTTGCTGCAAGGAAGCCGTACTTTACTAATGATTTGGACTTTTGGAACCGGATTATTTTTAGTGATGAGAAGACTTTTCAGTCGACTTACAACGGTAAAATCAGAGTCTATTATTATATCTAGATATAGACCATGGCACTCGTTTCAATGAGGAATATATTCGTTTCCGAAGAACTTCTATGTTTGGGGCTTGGATCAGCGCTCAAGGTTTTACGAATATGCTGGAAAATTGAAGACAGGTTTAACGCCATTGCCTACAGAGACATTCTGGAATATGTCATGGTTCCAACTGCCCAGCATACCAATCCCGATTTTATATTTCAGCAAGATAATTGTCCGGTCCATACTGCTAGAATTATAAATGACTGGTTTATAACTAACAACGAAGTTTTGCAGTGACCTTCCAACCGTCCGGACTTAAATCCTAGAGAGAATGTTTGGGAACTTTTGGCTAAGATTCTCGAAAAACGAAATGCTTAACCACAAAGCGCGGAAGAACTGTGGCAATGTATTGAAGAAGCATGGGAAGATCTGACAAAGATTTAGAGCGTTATTTAATTAATTTCATGCCAAGAATACTGGTAAAAGTTGATGGCCAAAAAAATATCAATTTTCTTATTTTTAAGTTATTCCTTTATTAAATTATTTTTTGTCAAATCAGACCTAGTGTTTACTTTGTTTCTGTAATTCTCACTTCTGTCAATTATAATACATTTTTCCTTTTGTTACCTATCACCAAAATATTTAATGAAATCTAGTTGGCTAACATGTTAAAAGCCACAAATACAACACAACTAAAAAATTGTCCCAGATTTATTTGAACAAGTGGAATTGACATTTACGTTACAAGAGTTCTCCCAGCTTTATTTGAAAACAGAACTGTACATCTGGCAACAACACTTTAAGGCTGAAACTTTCAATAAGTGACAGCCTCTACAAATTAGAGGCTGAAAACTGTTCTTTAATTTATAATGGAATCGCTGAGAATCAAATAAGGTAATGAAGTTTAGAAATGAGTGTCAAGCACTATGTGGCGACAGCTTTTAGCTGGCTGCCTTGGGAAACAGTTGAAATTTAACTTCAAGTAGTTGTTATGGAAGTTAGATTATTCTGTCACATACCTGAAACTGTGAGTGAAATGTTTTCATATTTAGCTTTAATATATAATAAGAAGTAGCATAAAAGCAAGAACAGTAAGTAAACGCATCTATATTTTTGAAGTGAAAACTTCTTTAGGTGCATTTTTGCTTGGAAGTGAATGAAATTGGGTCGTCACCCTCCAAAGTGAAATCATCAAATTTGACAGAGGTGTCACACTCTCTCTATCATCGAACAAGACGAAGAGGTTATTATAATAAAATAACAAGACACAGTGGAGTATGGTTTGCTAAAATTAACAATAAAAATGCAAAAATGCGCTATTAATACATCAAAATTGTTCAGTTATGACCTACTTTACCACATTAATGGTTTTATGTCAATAACACGTGTATGCTATGGAAATTTTTAATTTATTGGTCTATTTTAATTATACTAATTGAATTCAATTACTTTAGTTTGACAACGCTGTAAAACAGGATTTGATGTGCTATATGTTGCGTATCTTGATTCATCATAACAACTGCAGCTGTGTGAACGATTTAGTGAGATTTGGAGGTCATTATGTGTGATGTTGATAATACCCATTGTAATTTCACTACAGTATCCGATGTTGATAGCTTGTAATTCTCATCCAAATTTTACTACATCATGATTATATCTATATTCTGGGTTACCACAGTACGCATAATTTTAATTTAATTTCTCTTTGAGTATTTATTTTATTTTAATATGTTGATAGTACGAACACACCGGTTTCTTAAAATTTAAGATTTCTATAAAAATATCCATTTGTGCGACAAAGGAAGGGTTTGACTTTAGAAGTGACACCTTCGACAGATCTGAATAAATTATGTTAGTCGTTATTTCCACCCTTATTATGTTCTTCAAGAAAGTTATGTTATATTCAATATTAGAAAAGTTACGTCATGATTATTTCCAGATCTTGAAATTCACCTTAAAAACTCTTTTATTTGCCAATAACACAAAGGCTGCCACTGTTTTGCAACTTTCTCAAATCAATAATTCTCGGGTTGAAAATGTTAATATCACTGGTATAGGTATAAAATAGCCCACTTAAGATATTTCAGAAACAATGTTGAACATGTTACTTGATATTATTATTAGTTCAGAAAAGATTTGAAATTAACAGTCAATTAAGTCAGTATTGGTGGGAGTGGTATTGGAATTGTTCTTGATGTTACTCTAGACTTCTAGAGTTTAAATTGTAAGATAGGACCAAACGTTCAAGAAAAAAATCTTTACAGGGTGAATAATTTTATAAGCATCTTCTGTCCCCTAAGCTCCTTCTGTGAAGCGCCGTCACTACTCGAATACACACTCGTTCGGCGCCGTCTTGAGCCAAGTCATCTTCAATTAACGCACTCTGCTCATTTGTGGAAATAAAGTTGTGTTAAGTAATGTAATCGCGTTAGCTCAAAAAATTATCGTTTGGATGTCTCATCCCCCGCTAACAGTGTCATTTCATTTAGAACGCCCTCAACTCATTCTCAGCAAATTTAATAAAATAAAGTGTGTTCTTCTATCTAAAATGTGGCAGTGATTATGAAATCAGAAATTCATTTATTCGTCCGAACGATTCTTCTAGTGTGCGTCGCAGCAAATCAGGAGGAAACGCAACAAGGACTCTTACCCACCGAAGATGGATATTATCTAGATAGCCTTAATGAAGTCGCTTTGGGAAGTGGGTATGTTTTACTATGTCAGATTATCTTCCTAAAATGAAACGTCTGATATTCACGCTATGGGCTATTTGCACTTTATTACATCCATCAGAAATTTACTTCGCGTTCGAGGAACTCTTTTAGTACACGCCAGCTCATAAAAGATGCTTTTCTTTAATTAAAATTTTCTGCTTGCAGAACGGATCCTTTGGTTTGTCCGTCCAGCAACGTCATAACGACGAGATACAAGTGCAACGTGAAAGGGCAATGGGTCGATTGCACCCGAAAGCACTGCTGCAAGGATTACACTTTCATAGCAGGAAGGTAGGCAATTCATTTCACTCTGATTTAACCGCGAAATGTCAATAAAAGCACGAAATTACAAAGCAAAAGTCGTCTCATATTGCATTGGATTATCGACACCAAAAGTATTAATTTAGTAAAGTACATTAAATGATTCTTGGGAAAATCGTTTCCTTTTAGTGGGAATATCTTTTGATGTGTTATTGAATTAGTGCCAATAGACGGAAGGTTAGTGAACATATAGAAATAAAACTATAATTTGTTGGTTATAAATTTCAAGTCTGGAGTAGGCCAAAAATTAACATGGGGTCAAGAATTTAACATAATGGTTACTTATTGTTAAACTAAACACAAATCAAAATGTTTCTTAAACGAGCTGAGTGATAGTAAATAAATTAAGGATGAATAAGAATTAGATTTTTTTTCTAATAATAATGACGTAACATGTTGTATGGAGGAGCACATTTTTTTCAGGTTCCTTTCAAGTTCCGGCATTTCGCCCTCTTCGCGAAGGAGCTCTTAGCCCCAAAATTTTAAATGACATTATGGGTCGAGTGATACCTCATTTGAAAGGTATTGGAGGCCTCTCTACAACTAACTGCTTTCAATATCTTGCAATTTTGACCGTAAAAACGATAATTTTCGGTTTTCAAGATAATCCACATTTTCTCATGCTGTGCCCACAGAAACCACAAATTGAGTGGTTAGTTAGTTAAAAGTAGAGAGGTCTCCAAATGCGGTATCACTCGACCCATAGTGCCATTTAATATTTTGGGGCTAACAGCCCCCTCGCGAAGGGGACGAAATGCCGGAACTTGAAAGAAACCTGAGAAGATGTGCCCCTAGCAAACAAGATCGACCTGTTCGAGGATTTTTCAATCACAATAATCAATTCGGCGAAATCTGGACTGGAAATAATGGACACAATTATTGAAGTCCATTCCTCCACGCAGTTTTGTCTTTAAACTCGCCACTGATGTCTGATGACTCGTTCAGCATCAGTCAGAAAAACGGAGAAGTCCAAATGAGTTGATTCTATGATAAATCGCTACCGTCGATGTGAGTTAACCCACCAATGCGCTCCAACCGAACGTGTCAAACGGTTCGCGCAGTGCCATTTGTTCAAGATGTCAATTTTAGCAGGATTTGATAGCTCTAAGACGTCCACTGCAAGATCGACGCTTGTACACCGTTTCTATAGGGCATTGCCTGCATCTCTTAACTGCAGTCGAGACATTGCGTCCGCAAATAACTCATTAACCACTTTTAAAATCACATTCAAACATTTTAACAAATAAAGCTATAAAAACACAAGATATAATAACATATCAAAAGCAAAAAACCCTTGAATGCATCTTTTTATTCTTATGACAATTTAACTTGTGTTTCAACTTTAACTTCAACTTGTCAACCAATGGGGATGCTTCAATTTCAAAATCAACAAACAACCAAGTTGGACTCTATGTCCAAATATTCCCACTAATTTTTACTCTTCAGATCGGGCCGTTTCTGTTGCTTAAGAAAATAATGACTCGTGCAAACACTCGTCATTATCTTCGTCGCAAACAGAAACTCGTGTCTGAAACACAATAGTATATTGATACACTAGTTTTGCAAAACTTATATTAAGAGACGAGTTCAGGTTTGCAGCACGACTGCCGTAGGCAGGAGTGCCTGTAAAGAACGAGTGCTCTTAAGTTTTACAAAACGAGTTTTTCATGTTATTTTTCCTAATTTGCACATTAATTTCATTTTTTTACAAATAAAATCAATTTTGATAATTTAGGAAATTTTCTTAAATTTAAATTTTTCTGTACCTGACCTATACTTGAGATGACTTCATGGAACCATAACCACAAAATCACACAGAGATTTCGTTCAGTGCAAGGTCCAGTGTGTCTAACCAATGGAAACAAAAATTCTAGATTTTGGATGCGTTAATGGATTATTAACGCACTCAAAATGGCTTTGTTACAACAGCAAATTAGGAAAAAAAAATTATCGGTTTAAGCAGCATTTCCACTAACGAAATTGAAATACATCACATTGATCTTAATTGAAATAAATGTTAAAAGAAAATTGAACGTATCAGTCAATCAGTCCATCAATCAGACTCACGTGAATAAACTGCTTTACAAAATTTCAGCTACATAATTTAATTACAGAGAGTTACATAATTTTTACTGACATTCATTTGTGAGATTCGATGATATAGTCACTTCCTGGAATATAATGGCAGTTCTGAATATGGCTCATAGCATTTAAAATCGACGATATAGTTTAAAAAAAATATATTTAATTCAACTTTACAAGCTGAACCATTTTTTTGCTCGAGGGCAGTTAGTCATGTAATTACCAATACACCAATAAGCTTGTCTGGTATTTTACAGTTTACTATATACCTAGCTATAGAGAAATCAAAAACTAAATTGGTCAAAAGTGGCCATGCGGAAGAAGCCGCTTGTCGTAGTTTAATCGAATTATCATTTATGAAAAAAATTTGTATTGTCTATCTGACAAACAAACAAACAACGACAAACAAATTTAGTTTTCCATCTCTCTGTATTGCAAGTATTGAACGAATTTAGGGAACATTCTATCGTCTGTCTCCAAATATGATACTGACAATGAGTATTAAAAAAAAACGCAATTTAAAAGAGTAACCTATTCTTTTAGTAATATCACAGCGTTACTTGTTCCCCATCCTTGCAGCTGCTTTGATTTTCGTGTTTTAAATGGCATCGATAGTAATTAAATTATTAAAAAGCCATATTTCGTAAGCTGTAAGGTCTCTTTACTGAAGAAAAATTAATTAATACTCTTAAATTTATTAAATTGTGTTTTAATTAAATTAGTTTTATCATGTCTTTTTAAGAATTCCATCATGTCTTACGTCAAATCTTACATTTGAAGGTATTTAGATTATTAAGTTTTAAACAAAACTTAGCCTAAGTAAAAAGTTTTTTTGAATTTCCTATCGTATCATAAAATTTCTTCTTTACCGTAGAATTTTTACGTTCTTTGCAGTTCACAAATAACTTTAAAATAAGCGTTACTATAAAAACTACTCTACCAGTTATAAGAAACTTCTACTAAAAACCAATTTCCACAAGATGTGTCTTGGAATAGCCGGCCATACACACACGTTCTTTCATCTCAAAAATCGTGGCGTCTTGAGATGTGGCGGTTAGGAAGCAGGAAAGAACGCCGTCGCAAAAAGAGTGCATGTTCCATACACTTGATAAAGTATCCAAATGATTTAGCACATGATTTCGCGTGGATAGTCGTTTTTTAACAGAAACCGTGGCACGGCGCGTGGTATAGTAACCTCAAGCTTAAATTGTCACGGGGTTGGGAGAGAAAATGATGCACGGACAACTTATCTATGAACATCCTAAACTGGTTCTGAAATAAACATTCTACTCTTGATCGACTGTTCGGCGAAGATGTAAAGGAATGGTGACAGGACCGTATTCCAAAAATGTAGATTGAGTTGATCACTTCTCTCAGTACGTGTAACAAATTAATATTTTACTGTTCAACTTTAGAATACATTAAAAGTGCAAGCCTTAGAAAAATATATGGTGGACCAAATAAATAAAAACAAATTCCTCACTTTAGCTAGTAATAATTCATAACAAAATATTAAATATCCCTGTGATGCAATGACGCGTCCCGGGGCAGAAACCGCGTTTTGCAATCGAGTCGACCAGTTGCAACAAGACAATCAAAACCGGTTAGAATCCATATGGTATCGGTTACGAATTACTTGTCCCGCAATGTCTCGATTCCGACAAAAAAATGAACAAAAAATTCGTGACATTTTAAAGTTGAGGCTACTATACTCCACACTCGCGGTACTCCACACTCCACTGGAAAGCACCTGTGAAATCTCTTCCCGTTCTGTCATTGCGTGTAGCGATGCTCACTCACGCACATGATTTTCCAGATATTTTTAGAGATGACACGATAAACCGCACGAAAGAACGTGTGTGTATGGCCGGCTAATGTTATAAATGTCCAAGACCTATTTCTTGAGTAAAAAACTACAAATTATATCAACCAGTAGTCCTTGGAAGCGACAATTAATTTTTCTACTTCTATGATATAACTAACCCGAATTAATTACTTCAATGCCGTTACGTCGTTATCTTCTAAAGTGCATCTGCTTAAATTTATCTAATAAGCGTACATTGTGAGACACTCCATTCAATTACGTCATATACAGCAGATTATTAGAAGGTTTGAGATGAACCAACTCGAGGCAATGTGTTTAGTGAACTAAAACGGATATTAAGATTAACATAACATGGTGTTACATTCGGCAATTATTATTAAGGCTCACCGACAGATCCTTATATAATGTTGTCTTTATAATAAACTATGAAATTTTTAATAAAGTGTCAGACATTCTAAATTTTAGTTGTATTTTAACCTCCATATTCATGGGATAGGAGAATAATTGGTTTAAATAAAATAAGGGCAATTAGGGACTTTCATTTCATTTCTATTACCCTGGAATATTATATAATTATCTATAATACATCTAATAAATAATTGGACGGCTTTATGCAGAAACGGACCAACCCACAACAAATAGAAAATTGAGTTCACCATTGAATAGAGGAAGGCCTATTTTATTTTTGCAGACTCGATCCATACCACACTGGCTTCTCCTGTTGATGTTAAACAAGAAAAGTCCAAACCAAAACTGAACTTTCAAATGCATTTATTTCGGAAAAAACACGAATATCTAGGAATCAGTTTCATGTGGGATAAATTCTGCATAAAGCCGTCCAATTATGCTGTGAGCTATAACCATACGCAAAATTTATTTTATTGATTATGAAAATAAATTGTCAGTGTTAGAATTGCGATGATCGCTTTGCTAATGCTTCTACTGCTATTAGACTGATATAAATTTAATTATTATCAAGGGTAATAATGGGCATTCACACACTATACCGGTAGCGGATTTCATTAACCAAATGTTTTATAAATATGTAATTATAAAACGACTGTTACAAAATTATGATTGATTATTTTGATTTTTAAAAGACAATCCAATATTCATTCTCTTTGATCACAATCAATTTTAAAAGCCCATAAATTGGCAATCGTTCTCTTCGAAATAATTCAGTGAGCTATTATGCTAAAAATCAGGATTATGATGAATTTTGTTCCAACTGGATCTCCATATTTATCTGAATTTCACAAGTTTGTATGTGTGGAAGCTAATAGAAGGAAGGGACTCTAGCCACACGATTTTACACTGAAGCGACATTTCGGTGCAGGATTAAATTATTTGTGTTTGCTCATAATTTCGTCAGTCTACCAGCCACCAACATCACACACAAGAATATCTAAATTTCGACTGGTAGAATTAGGTATGATTAGTTCCACTATGAATATGGACGCTTACTAAAATGACTGGTACACTTAAAACTTCTAAGAAGACTAACTGAAATAAATAATATTGGAAAATATCTTGCGCGCTCCAGCTTTGAGTTCAACCATTTACTGGTTAATAATCTCTATTTCCCAATGGACAAAACGTCTGATCTTTTAGCAATTTAGAAATAAACGAAAGAGAAAATCTCCACGACGAGGACTAAAGAAGAAAAATCTATTGGGGAATAAAACAAAATTAAAAAATGAAAGATAGAGTTAATTAAGACAGAGAGAACGTAAAATATAGAATGAAAGTGGAATAATAAAGTAGAAGAAAATAAATAAGAAAAATGGGGACACATGGGTATGAAAATGGTAGAAACAAGAAGCCAGAGAATAGTTGTGAGGTAGAACATTTGAAAACAGAATAGCAAAGATAGAAAAATAAGAGAGGAAAGGGCACCGAGAGGGATAAATAGAGAAATTGGAATAACCAAAACATTAACTATAAATAAAAACTAAAGAACTAAAAATAAAGGATTGGGAAGAAATGTAGAAATGTCAGGCAATCCTATAGCTTATAAAATTAAGAGATCTTATAGTACAAGATCCCGACCTGGGTCCACCTACCCTATTTAAACGTTTAAGGCATAAAGAACATGCCCAAATAGGGTTGCCTACCTCTTTCTTGGAAAGACACCGGGTTGCTAGGTGTAAAAAGGTCATATAAAATTAACAATTTACTCTCATCGTTTTTTCTAATGAACCGTATATTAAAATGTAGGGAATTTAATTACGAAACCAATGATATAGGGTTGCCTGGCAGATTTATTACCTTTTTTTTCCTATTGAACTTCAAATCGCGGCAACCCTTAGATCTGCCAACTTTTGCCCAGGCACCCCTATATCATTGGTTTCGTAATTAAATTTGAAAAAACGATGGGGGCAAATTGCTCATTTTATATTACCTTTTTACACCTGGCAACCCCGTGTCTTGCCAAGAAAAAGGTAGGCAACACTATTTGGACATGTTCTTAATGCCTTAAACTTTTAAATAGAAATATTTTATTTGAAAAAAAAATGCGGCGGTAAATTTAAAAAAAAAACACAATACATAAATAGTTTTTTATTAAAAATGGCGTTGCCAGGATATGGGGCGGCAAGCCTATCAAATTCTCTTATTCTATACAATATTTTACATAAAATATGCATTTCATCAGGAAAAAGGATGAGGGTAGGTGGACCCAGGTCGGGACACCGAAAATTGTGAAAGTTGAGAATGCCGTGATGCCTGAGAAACTAAGAAATCTATAAATTTACTTGAGTAAGCTGAGATTCCGCTACTAAGTTCCCACAAAAATCAAAATTTTAATTCGAAATGCAGATTATTTACCATCTAACCCCTCCCAACTCCACTATAATGTTTGAAATTAAATTACAATAAAATCGTAATCCTACCTTGAATTCCGATCTGCAAACAGCCCCCTTTTTTCGTAGCACCTTGAACTCACACACAATGATTAAATTTTGTAAAAACGCTCAAATTTCAACAAAACAAAACACCACAAGCTCACATGTCAATTTATAAATTTGTCACTAGCGCCAAAGCCAACTTAAATCGCTGTTGGTGGGTGAAACCGAAACTGAATAAATTGCGTCGAATTAATGTAATTTTTTGACTTCAATGAAATGAAATGTCTTTTTTAATTAATTTCCGCTCCAAATATTTTACAAATATCAAAATTATAATTTGGAAAAAAGAGGTTATTTATTACCTGACACCCCCTGGATCCAACGGATGGACTGCTCCTCTTTGAACTCAAACTTCGTAAATTAAGTCCTGCAAACGGCACCCCCATTAATGGAACAGTTTTAAACACTAAAATAGTCCCGGAACCCGGAAGTACTAAATTAATTCGATTTCGTTAACACAAAACACCACGAATTTAAAATGGAAACCATAGATGTAAGCTGACACATTTCGCCTCACAGCTGACTGCGTTTGAGGAATAAATGAGCTGTGAGGCGAGATGTCAGTTTACATTAAATTTTAAACGATTTCAAATCTCAAATCTGTGGGTAGTGGTACAATTAATTTTCATATTTTTATTTTTAAATAAAAAAACACCATATTGAAGGAGTAGACGCAGAATGAATTTTAATGACATCACCATTCTTGTTATGGAGTCTCAGCAGCAGCCGTTGACGAAATTCTTCAGATGAGATAATTGTCTCAACCGTTTGTCCAGCAAGTCCCAGACATTTTCTGTTGGTGATAGGTCCAGCAATCTGGAAGTCGAAGGTAAAATAAGGTTGAAGATGTCTCTAGTGATTATTGACACATGAGTTCTTGCGTTGTCTTGTTGAAAAAATGCTCCTGGAAGGTTTTGAACTAGGGTAATAAGCACTAAGGAGAGCAGCGAGGCTCTAACGTGTATACTGTCCCATATCATTAGAACAGAAGTTAAGCCAGTATAGCGTCGTTGAACAAACGGCAAATTCCTTTTTTGGCATCTAGATCTCCATCAGAGTTCCACAAGCAAAACCTACTCATCACTGAAGATCATATTGTTCCACTCATCCTGCCCTGCTTGTCTATTCACCATTGAGATCTGGTAGCTTCATGGCGTTGGGTCAGTGGGGGACAAGAGTTAGGGCGATAGGATCTTAGTCCATAATTATGGAAAAATTCCACGATAAATGGTCCTCTTTGTAGATGGTATAGCACTCTCGCTGTTCCCTGCGCTGCAGTTCCAAGTGTTCTTCTTGCCTTCCAAGTGTTCTTCTTGTTGTTGGAGCCGTCACCGCCTAGATATTTCACGGGCCTTCTTGCATATCAGTAATTCAGAACAACAGAAAGTGCTAAGGTATTTGTATATTAATACCTGAAGAGAAAACTTTGTACCCCTCTTGAAGCCTATTGCGCGCACAGAGGAGTCTGAGATTTGGCATAGTTAAAGTTTATATGCAGAATAAGTGCACAAAGCTAAAATTTATGTTTAATATGCGTTACAAATACATTAAATTAATATTTATATTATTGTAATAAAATAGTATTCCGAGCGCCCGATAGACTAGCGCTGCGGTCGCCACCACCGCTGGAGCGAAAACCGAACGTTCTCGGCCGGCCTACCCGCACAAACGGATGCTCAATCTTTAATTAGAGCCACGGAAGGCGATAGTATTGCAAAACCAGATATCTTTGATGTTTGTTGGTTTTTATTATGATTTGTGCAATCAATGCAACCGTTTCCAATGCATAAAAGGGTCACTGGGGGAAGGGGTCATCACTAGAAAATTCTACCTTGCGAAGCAATGTTTGGGAATTCAATACTGTAATAAAACTGCAATACAGCAATATCTCCCTGAAAACGGAGAAAGAAAGCTCAAAAGCAGTCAGCAAAATTGAAATCAAGTTCTGGTTATAAGGGAATGTTAGGGATCGGTTTAAAAGCTCAAGGGTCACAATAATAAAACTGATTTCCTTCTGTGGTAATCAAACCACTGCACTGTGAGAGAAAGAAGTGTGGATAGGGAAAGAAGTGAAGTACATACTTGAGACTAATGTTAGATAGATACTCGATAGGTGATAGATACTCCTGTAGGTGCATAACATACTTTTCGTTAGTTTGGTGGCATAAGGTGCCTGGAAAACACGCTACAGGGCTATTAGGAAAGCTGCTAAGACTTGCCTGCCTTGGAATAACGGGAGCAATGAACACAACGCCTGGTGGTAAAATCGGAGGCAATGAAGGCAGCATACCGGCTTGTAATTGCCGGCTATGATAAGACCCACATCAGAAGGGAACACCATACCGAGATGTTTAGAAAAATACGGAACGATTGCTTACTGAGCATGCAATCTCAGGACCGAATATCACTTTCGTAAACCCTTCGGGGTAATCATACCGGGAAGGGAAGAGACGGTCGATACTTGGAAACTGAGGAGTAACATTAAATCCATCTCGTAGAAGGATGGGTCCAAGACAACCAAGATTACTGGGGCAGGGGTTGCTGGAGAAGCTCTAGAAGATGACATGAGCATTAACCGGGGTTTCTGGACAACCGTGTTATAGGCAGAAATTACTGCAATTGACATCTTTTCCGGGCAAATAGTGAGGAGGGGCTGTGGAATCACGCGGATACACATTAGAACCGACAGTCAGGCAGCGCTAAGAGCTCTGGAAAGTATCGAAGTACGCTCCAGAGTGGTGGAAGGATGTTTCAAATCGCTGGTGAAACTGGCAGAACACAATAGAGTGACTTTGTGGTGGATGCAGGAACATAAGGGATTTGAAGGAAACCCAAGAGGTGATAGGCCCACATCCCACTTGTGGGATCGCACAATATGAAACCGCAAAAAGAGTGACTCAGGGTTATATCAACAATGAACACCACGCCCATTTGACTGACGTTCCTGGACAGATGTCGTCGCGAATGTTCATGAAAGGTCGCCTGATTGCAGGATGTGTCGTGAGGAGGACGAAACTCCACTACATTATAATGTGTGAGTGTCCAGCGGTTGAGGCGAAATTCATTAACAGCACAGGTCTCATGGAGTAAAGCAACTAAGTGGGACACAATAAGTTTAAGCTTCAGTGCAGCAGGGCAAGAACCGCGCCCCTTAAGAATAAGAAGAAAGGTGTAGTTTATGCTAAAAAATAGAGATGTACAAATAAAAATTGACCTGGGTGAGGGAAATTGTTATAACATAAGAATAAAAATATAAGGAATTTTATTTCATAGGTACTAACCATATTTTATTGCGCGCACGGAGGAGTGAGATTTGGCATAGTTAAAGAAGCAGAGCATAAAGCTAAAATCTATATAATATAATATATGTTACAATATTAATGAAGAAAAACGACAACAACTGAATAATATCCGTAAGAATAAAATGCACCGTGAAAAATATTGGGCTTTGTTATGAAGCGAACATTGCAGAACCAATGTTGTAATCATGAAAACTCTTTATTTTGATTCGTTAGTCTGAAAGATTTGCAGCTTTTCATTCCCTTTTCCACTGATTATTTTCTATACCACTATCAGATTCATCTTTTCAAACAGAACTTAATAACATTAAACAAATTGCTTCAAATAATGGATATTCTTTAAAAACTATAAATAAATTATACTATAGATACTATAACAAATTTAAATACACACACCACTTGGTTAAAAATCCTTCAGAAACAATTTCCTTTTGAAATTCATTAACATACTTTGGCGTCGTATCAGAGAAATGTTCTAAAATACTTAAGAAAACCGGTTTTAAAACAGATAACAACTTATCCACATTTTTTATTAAAAATAAAGATCCATTAGATTACAAATCATCATCAGGTGTATACAAATTAAACTGCTCTTCTTGTGAGTCATTCTACATAGGTCAGACAGGTCGCAAAATATCAGACCGTATTAAAGAACATTTCAGGCACATCTATAACAACACAGATCTTGATCCTCCACCTTCAACACCTTCTTCTTTCGCCAATCATATATTAATAACGAAACATAGTTTTTCACCATCAAATTCCAAATTGATTCATAAATGCAAAAAAGGCCGGAAATGAGATTTTCTTGAGACTTTGGAAATAGGGAAAGCCTTGAAACTGGAAAACAGATCTTGTTTAAATGAACAGAATAACTTTAATAATCCCATTATTAATTCACTATTTTAATTTTTCACCACTCAAACAAACTTACCAGATTTTCTTTGATCCATTTTTAATTTTTACATTTTATAAAATGTTGTTTTTGCGGAATCTTTTAAAAATCATGTAACCCTTTGAAAACGCCAAATTTAATTCAAAGTTACGTCAATGTCATAATTTTTTTATATTCTTTAAGGTAAGAACCCCTCTGTAATTCAATTGTATCATTAATCTCTTGTTAAATTAGGGCTGATGATGGCAGTAGTGTTCCATTTGTAATTTTACACTTATTAAAGTTTGTGGAGTTCGACTTAGATATATTGAAATTCTAATTTTAAAAGTAGATATATATTAAAATATATAATTATTCTTTCCATTCCACAACTGAAAGTAAAACTACTACCTAGTTATTATTATTTAAAATTTATAAATTATCACAGCTTCTTCCAACATGGCAAGCTGAATTACATATCATAATTATATAATTCATTTTCATATTTTTTTTTATTTGTGACACCGCTTTTTTCATCTTGTTTGCTGTGCGCTTGTTCTATCCGTGACAACGTATGGCAGATCGACTACTGCTATTTTTGAACTTTTTTTTACGTTTAATTACGGTGCTACACTACTCCGGTTATGCAAAAAACATTGTATGTATTTCGGGCGAAATATGTTTTGGCCCTTGGCGCATTGCATTCAACCTTGCACCGCGGGTTGAATACATAAATAATAGCTATTATGCCCCACCAACGTCTAGATGACTTATTATTCCACGCAAATGGAACGAATAATGTAGCAGTTTACTCACAAGTGATATAATGTTAAAAGGGGTGAATTACTATGGTTACACAATGGTAAGACATTCATAATTTTTTTAAACGTCATTTAAAATGTAATTGTAAGCTCTTGAGATGTGTATAACTCGTGCTATCGCAGTCCTAATTCAAAGATCTCACTCGCTGACAATGAAGCATTTCTGTCACTTGTAATATAATCTACTATTCTGTGCCGTGCTCTGGCCCGCCTGAAAATATTTTATTTATTTAATTCGTAATAGTAACCATATAGACGAAAAACTAGAAATAAAAGGGTAAAGAAAAAGAAACTTTTGTCAACAAATGTCTGCGAAGAATTCTAAGAATCTTTCTGATCCAACACCATCAGAAACTACGAAAATGCTAAATAGAACCAATCAAGAACCAATAATAAAAGAAATAACACGCCCCAAATGGAACTGGATAGGACATACATACAGAGTGAAATCAAAATGTTTTTTATATAATTATATAATTTTCACCCTATATACAGACTCTCGGACAGGTCAATTTCTATTTTTTATGCCGCACACACATATCTTTCTAATTTTTTCCATCTTTGAAAAAGTTATGACGTCATCTGTCAAAAAAGATGTGTCGGCATTTAAAAAAAAATGGCGATGACCTATGTTTTAATTTTTTTTTAATGGCGACCCCCATTTTTTTTTTTTGGCAGATGACGTTAGTGTGCGCAATAAAAAATCGAAATTGACCTGTGCGAAAGTTTTTGTTCCCAGGTTTTCAGACTAAACAACCGCACTGTATAATAAATTAACAGTATAGGTCCAATATATTTTTTAAATATTTAACATTACTTTAAAATATCATGTGTCTAAAGAAAAATCTGGTCAAGATTGCTATGGTAAAAATTACAAACATTGAACGTGTGTCCTAGAGATAACAAATAAGACATCAAAAATGAAATAAGGTATAAATAAAGTAGAAATAAGGTTTTCAAAACGCCCTCACTCTACTTCTTGACACCGCACAACTAAATGTTTGTTGTAATTTGTTGCATGGCAATCTTGACCAGATTTTTATTTAGACACCCGTTATCAAAACTTTTAATGAACTACTATATTAAGAGTAAAATGAGTAATATGTGACATGTAATAGTCATACTGCATAAAAAATGGGGACTAATTAGCTAATCGCTCCCAATACCAATCCACTTTGAAAGTTATCTCTGAAATTGCTTTTTAGGTATTGCACGTGGATTTTTGTCACATCAAATATGCATTATGTACACCGCTTCATCAATCACCAACATTCAAAAAGAAATTTAGTTCAGCGTTTCCACGTGGGTTTAATAAAACACACGTGGGGGCAGATCTTCAGGTCCTACAACGTGAACTTTTATCGTGTAACCGATCTAATTTTCTTTTTACTTCACCAAACATCTACTTTATCAGATAGTTTTTTAGAATCGGTATTAGAATCCTTTTTTCCGCCTCTAATGCATCATGAGTCGGATTTAAGAATTTAACTCCTGTTTTTCTGACTTGTGCTGTGGTTGTGTTCTACCGTCATGCTAGTTAGTTTATACCTATATACGATTATTTACATATTTTTACATTATTGCACCGCCATTATTGTTAACTATTCTACCAGAACTAAATAACTATCATCGCCTCCTTGTGCAAACTCTTCAACGACATTCAAATCCACTTAAAGCTCAACACTCTTTATTTTGCTCTCAGTAGTAAAGCAATTTTTCACACCAGCTCATCCAACATGAGAGTACAAAGCAACTACGCTACTTACCCTCTTACAATTAAACTTGATAGAAATTCATAGCTTTCAGCATCCTGCGAAAGCACTATTGTCCTCGCATAAAACCACCTCGCAGGAAACTTGAAAAGTGTGCTTTCCATCGACCCAAATATTTTTTTAACCTTTGTTCATCTAATAAAAAAGGTGCTTTTAAGAGTACGTCTTCGCAGTTGACAAATCTCCAACCTTTTAGTTCAATAAGTTTGATAAAAAAATAACTCCGAAACGTGCTTTGTTTGCTGAATTCTTCTAAATACTTTTAAGCTTTTGAAAGGAAAGGCATTGTTGCCGTGTTGTATGGTGCATTAATCAAAACTAACAGAAACGGATTGGCGGGTGTATTCAAGCTTTAATTCGCACGTTATTAAAAATGTAATAAATAAAATTATATTTGTTAATGTATAATTTATTGAATCTATCTGACAATAAATTTAATAAACTCGACTATTGGAGTTTATTATAGTCTGCGCTACTGTATTAAATTTAGTTCAGATTTAATGAATCATCAGTTAATTGCTGTTTAATTTTATTTGGCTGAATTCACATTGATTGGCACAAAATAGCGAATAGTATTAGGGGGTAAAAATGAGGAGAAAGGAAAATTAATAAAATTTGTTGAAGGGGGTAAGTAGGGTTTGTATTAATCTCAGCAAACCTCAGCAAGGGAGAAGGTGCGTATTGATCGTCTCACCAAATCTCACAAAGGGGTAAGGGGGTAAAAAAAACGTCTGACGTAATTAATGCAATCTCAAAGGTACGAGCATTTGGCATTTTGTATGTTTTTGGCTTTGGAAACTCTTTACTCAATTTGGATTTGGTTTACGGTGTCCCATTTAGTCATCATGTCCTGTAATGCAAATTGCAAGGCTGTAGACAATTTTTACGATTTTTATAATCTAGGAGTGTCAAAGAAACTACAGCTCGCCGAAATTCTTTTAAAACTGCTTTTAGTGATTTTATGCCATTTTAAAACTTCTTTAGAGGGTGTAGATCCCCCAAATATCATTAAGGGGGGTCTACGCCTGTCTCACGACAAGATTTCAATTGAAAATTTAGGATTTGGAGAAGGGGGTATTTATGCCTTACGAAGGGGGTATGTCACTACGAACACTAATATCTGAGAAATTCAGACAACAAAAACCATAAATTAATAAATATACCTACATAATATGAAACTGTACAAAGAATATCACTCGTCTCCCTGCACTAATTATGTATTTGAAAAGCAGAATGTTAGTTTTCTTTAACATGGTTGTTGTTTAGTCCAACTTCAATTAATCTACCACTTGGTACTAAAGTTATTACCAGTTTTCTTCCCAACCAAAATCTCATATGCACACTTAAACTATAAACTTAAGTTCCACAAACAAAAGATTTAATAACATCTTCGACAATCTCACATAAAGCAATATAATGTTTCAGATGTATCCCGAAAACCGAAGATCCTTGCAAGATGGGTCTATGCGAGCAACTTTGCACTGTGTATTTACAACGCGTGATCTGCACGTGTTACTACGGTTACAAGTTCAATCCGGAAAATCAAAGGAAAGGCATAAAACCGGTTTGCATTGGTGAGTTTTCCCTTTTCCGTTTTAGTTTCGAACACCTCTGGGCGATAGTGAGGGTCTTCCTTCCGTGGAAAGCCGGACTAAAAAATAGAGCGGGATCGTGGTTAAATTGGAGATTATTCAGCGGTTTAATTAGTTCCGCAAGAGAGAATACCGAAAGCTGAAAGTCGTAAACGAAACAGGCTACCTATCGGAAATGGAAGTAGTGGGCGGATCGATGCAGAGGTGATTCAGGAATTGAAATCGTTTTATAGATAAATGTGGACACTTTTGGGTCGGAGAAATTGTTTTGTTGTAATAAAGTTTAAAAGTTTGTGGGTAGGATTTAAATAAGAAGCGAGTTTCGTAGGAAAATTTGACGAAGTTTTCCAAATTCGATTTGATTTTCATTGCAAGGTGCTACACTTTCCATATGCACCTAGATAGTTTTAGTGGTTCTAAATATGCATTTTGTGCATTCTTTTTAAGATTGTTGCATTAGTGCTAAAATTTATTCAAAAAAATTTGCCCACTCTTTCGCCTTTCATGTCCAAAAAACTATCGAGTCTACTTCAAATGGTTTAAACGTCATGTTTCGGACCATTTCCACCATCACTGATACATCTGAAATGATCAATATTCTCTTACGCCAATTAATTTCAAGTAACTCGCATCTGTCATTTCAGGACTTCAAATATTTGGATAGGTCTCGGTAAGAGCTATGGTCTTCTCTTACATGTTCCACTCGTTCGGCTTCTTGAAACGATACTTAACAAGAACGCAAAACAGTGGTTTCATTCCAGTTTACACGAGAAGCAATTTCTCAGAAGGATATTCTATCGTGGTGAAGCCCAATAATTGTTTAAACACGATCTTGCTCAAAATTTCACATACTTCAGTGTACAGTTTGTAGCCACTAAAGAACTGTATCATTTGGTTGCGTTAAAATGAAACAATAAATAAAAAATGTACAGCTTTGTTATTTTCAAAACACCATGTATGCGCGGGGCGTTTCAATCGAAACGAGCCACCCTCAATAACTTTTTAAGAAAATAGATTTGAGGAAAATCTAAAAACCGGTCAATTTTTATTTGGAGGGGGGCATGTTTTGATGCAATAGTAGGCACGCTTGGTGGAATTTTTTAAATAGGAAATAGGGGTTGAGTAACATGTCGTTTGAAAGGTCTTTTAATTGTATTTTCAACCACGTAATTATTATTTTAATTACATAGTCCATGAGTTAGTATTAAAAAAAAAACTATTTTTTAACAGATTTGTTTTGTAGGTATTTAGGCATGCTTGCAATTACCGTTAAAAAGCTTGCAAAAAACAGTATTAGACAATTTACTATTGATCTGAATAATGTTCTAATCAAATTTGTGGTTATCCGTTTAAACCAATCCTTAATAACAATAAGTAAATAAATATGTAAACTGAAAAAAAAATAGTCGTGTTTAATTTGAACACTAAATTTGATTTCATACAAAATGTTCAAATTGATTCCTATCGACTTCCATGCACTGATACAGACGATTATCAAATGTGCTTCTGACGTTACGCAATGTTTCCGGTGTTATTTTGTCGACATTCCAGGATAATCTTTTGTCGCAAATCTTCCGGGGAAGCTGGTTGTGTCGCATATCGGGCGATTTACCAATCTAATGGTCTCGTCTACTAATCCAATGGTCGGGGAAGTTATTGTCCAGGAACTGCCGTACTGGCGCAGTAGAATAAGGTGGTGCTCCGTCCTGTTGAAAGACCAATTCGTGCTCTAGGAAATTATGGTCTTGCTCCAAAACTTATATAATTTGTGGATACATTTTATTCCCGAGCATATTCAAATAAGACGGTCCGTTTACATTTCTATTGATAAAAAATGGACGAATTATGTTAATCTTAACCTTAATCTTATGTGGGTATTGACTATGGGCTCCGCGAAACAATCGCTGTTTATTGTGACGGTTAAGTTCGCCGTTTAAAAAAAAATTAGATTTGTTGGAAAAACAAATATTCAGTCATAATCTTCATCTACTTAATTTGTGCACAACTTTATTTTATAGGGATGAAACTTATATTGCTCCAGCACTCTAAACTAAAGACCGGCTGAACCCATTGGCTCTAGAAATTTGGATAATTGACGTTTTCCAATACCGCCACTTGCCCTAAGATCTCAATGGCAACATCTTCGTTTTTGACAATTCTAGTTATACATATTTTGTTTTTGACAGAAATCTCATCTTCAAACTGTCTTAGTAATTCAAGCACGTATTTGTGCCGCACATTCTTTTTCGAATGAATTTCATTGAACAAACGAGCTGCTGCCCTTACAATATTATCTTTTTTATAATATAAACCTACAAGTTCTACACGTTCTTGTATGGTGTAAACCGTCTTAGTAATTTTTATGAAATTGGCCTCTGGTAACTGCATCTACTAAAAAGCTAGTCAAAAACGAACAAGATAATAAGTCAGCAACAGTTCCTGCTTTTTGGATAAAAGAGTCCAGTGGCATAGCCATCTTACTCATATCCTCGATTTCACATTATTTATATGGTTGATAGCAGAGTTTTAAATAATTAATTTGTAGCATAAACCATTGCAATAACAATAGGCAAAGTACATAATATTAATAAGGTACGGATGACGTCAAAATTAATTTAGAATACTATTCTAATGAATAAAAAATTGTCTAATAATAATAATGTTTATTGCAAGCTTTTTATCGTTAATTGCAAGCATGCTTAAATACAAAACAAATCTGTTAAAAACTTGATTTTTTTTAGTAAATGACTTCTAGACTATACAGGGTCTATCAGAACTGGCGGACCAAAATGACACGGTGAATTCACGAAATTTTCACGAAACTTTTAAATTTGGCATTTATAGAAAACCTAGTATCACAGATTGCGTAATACCTTTTGACTCTTGTCACCCTGTTTCCCATAAATTTGCAGCTTTTCATTCCTTTTTCCACCGATTATTTTCTATACCACTATCAGATTCATCTTTTCAAACAGAACTTAATAACATTAAACAAATTGCTTCAAATAATGGATATTCTTTAAAAACTATAAATAAATTATACTATAGATACTATAACAAATTCAAATACACACACTACTTGGTTAAAAATCCTTCAGAAACAATTTCCTTTTCAAATTCATTAACATACTTTGGCATCGTCTCAGAGAAATGTTCTAAAATACTTAAGAAAAACGGTTTTAAAGTTTCATTTAAAACAGATTACAACTTATCCAGATTTTTTATTAAAAATGAAGATCCATTAGATTAAAAATCATCATCAGGTGTATACAAATTAAACTGCTTTTCTTAAAGAACATTTCAGGCACATCTATAACAAAACAGATCTTGATCCTCCTCCATCAACACCTTCTTCTTTCGCCAATCATATATTAATAACGAAACATAGTTTTTCACCATTAAATTCCAAATTGATTCATAAATGCAATAAAGGCCGGAAATTAGATTTTCTTGAGACTTTGGAAATAAGGAAAGCCTTGAAACTGAAAAACAGATCTTGTTTAAATGAACAGAATAACTTCAATAATCCCATTATTAATTCACTATTTTAATTTTTCACCACTCAAACAAACTTACCAGATTCTCTTTGATCCATTTTTAATTTTTACATTTTATAAAATGTTGTTTTTACGCTTTTAAAAATCATGTAACCCTTTGAAAACGTCAAATTTAATTCAAAATTACGTCAATGTCATAATTTTTTATATTATTTAAGGTAAGAACCCCTCTTGTAATTCATCAATTGTATCATTAATCTCTTGTTAAATTAGGGCTGATGATGGCAGAAGTGTTCTGCCGAAACATGTTCCATTAGTAATTTTACAGTTATTAAAATTTGTGGAGTTCGACTTAGATATATTTAAATTTAAAAAAAAAAAATTGGTCCAAATTTGCCGCCCCTAAAATCTGCCGCCCTAATAGGCTCCAGCCTACTCAGCCTGCTGGTAAATCCGCCACTGACCTTATATAATTAAAAAAATAATTATGTGGTTGCAAAGACAATTTCAAACGACATGTTACTCTACACTTATTCTCTATTTAAAAAAAGGGGTTGTTCTTGTCAGAGGTACGGGGTTGCACCAAGCGTGCCTATTATTGCATCAAAACAATTCCCCCTTCTGATAAAAATTGACCGGTTTTTAGGTTTTGCTCTATTTTCTTTCCCTTAAAAGTTCTCGAGGGTGGCTCATTTCGATTAAAACGCTCCTGTAAGCGCATATTTTGGAAAATTTTTGTGCATATAACTTAGCTCTTTAATTATCAAGTAAAGAAAAAATAACGACAGACAACGTATTTTCGATTAAAATTGCGTTTACATAATTTAGAAAAGCAATCATAACAAGTTCGTTTCGGTACTACAAACTATTTATCAACAATTATTATTCAGCGCTGTTTAATCTAAACCAAATACAATAATCAAACACTCCCCGAAAACCAATCGTATCACGCTAACACGAAAGTGTTAAACGACTGAATTGCGGTGACCACTTCCACAAAAAGCTTTTTCATTTTAACCCAAATCCAAGCACTGTTCCCCTTTCCTGCAGCTCCTGCAGCACTGTCATTTTCAGGGCTAAAAACTATCTCGCTCAAATCCAGGTGAAAAGCGGACAGGTGCGGCTCATACTTTTTGTTGCCCCTTTTTTTGTGTTTTTATTTTTTCAAATCGAGGAAACGGTAATTTACGCCTCTTTTCCATATTTGTTTGTTTCAAACTGTTTCATGCCTGCAAAAATATATTAACACAACGCCATTGCCATGTAGAGGAAACCTGCTTATGATGGCATCCTTAACTTCAACAACTACTATAATCTCATCTATAACATTAAGTTTTTTTTGTGAACAATAATAATTATATTGACACTGATAGTAATTCATCAAATTTTCAACACATTCAATACTTTTTTGGAAAAAATTTGGAACTAAAAACCATGAAGTGTGCATAGGCTGTACTCTTCTAATGATGGCACACCCAAAATTTTAAAGTTCTTTTGAAGTAATTTTTATTAAATATTGAGGCGTTATGATAAAAGGAATGAAATATATTTGAAATAAAGGGCTACAACTTGTAGCAAAACAAGTCAATAAACGAATAAACAAAATGGAAATCATCAAATAGAGAAACATCAAGGCAAAACTTACCAAACAGAGTTCGTACACAGAATAATATTATTTTATTTATTTTGTGGTTTGTATATGAATTGCTTGATTCTTTGTCCGACCCTCGAGCAGTCACCGTCGCTCCAGGAACGACACTTCTGACATGAAATCCACATTTCCCTTGTTTTCAACCAAGGGAACACATCATTGCAAGATAAACATGCAGCATCGGCTTCATCATCATCAATGTTTTGACAATGACGTCGTGTCAATGTCTGGCGTGGAATTTGTGCCTTTTTTTGCTAGTTTTTTTTTTAATTTCATCTTTGAACCTCCAAGTGAAAGAATACTACTTATACAAGGTGTTAAAAAATTATTTTCATCCATACTCGTCTGTGCCTTAACAATGCCCCTTCAAGATACACTTCAAATTCACTTTGTTGATCCTCGTTAAAGGGTTTAACGTGTTCTTATTTCGATTACGGGGCCTCGGATGAATCCCGTATCTTCCTTGAATTTAATTAATTAACGTTTATCATTTGTCAACCAATGCGTTATTGACAGGATTAGCAAATGTAAAAAGAATAGAGCGGAACAAAAAAAATTACATGTAAAAGAATAAAACAGTTAACTAGATGAAAATCATTTTGTAACAACCCGTACCTCCATTTCCTGAGTTTAGCTTCAGGAAGGTTTAACATCAGTAGGTTCTGGTGTTCCAGAGCCTGCTTTGGCAAGAACGTGTACTGCATTTGCGAGTGTAGCAGCTTTCAACTAAGTTTTATTGAAAAGACCAGCTACTTGGAGATGTGTGACGATTCTGTCAGGATTTTGCATGTTCATGTAATGGCAGTTTTTTGAACAGGTGATTTGACCGCGAGATTCAAATGGTTTAAAAATTTTGTGAGTATGCCATTATAGGCAGCTTTCCCCTATAAGAACTTTTATTGTAACACTAAAACTGATCTTTAAAAATCCAATGTAACATCGTAAGTACATCTACCGCTTCCATTCATAGACCCTCACTTCTTTTACTGGTGCTTTGAGCCTCCTTCACCATTTTGCGTTATACCATCTCTCGTAAAAGACCTCAATCCACCGTGCTTATTTTCAGACGTAAACGAATGTCTCGATGGTAATGGGGACTGCGAGCACGAATGCATAAATGAGCCGGGCAGCTATCATTGTTCTTGTCGAGCAGGATACAGTCTACGAGCGGACAACAGGACCTGCGAACCCGATGACGTCACAACGGGAAGTCTAGCAGCAGGACACTCCAGTCGTTGTTATGCGAACTGCGACACGGTCCTCCGACTGGATGACAAGCTGAAGTCCTTGCAGGAAAAGGTAAGAGGATAATCCGCTTAAAGGCGAGAACTGTAAGTTCCAGTTAAATTCTTTTTCGTGAATGTAGAGTTGTAGACCGAATTTGTACATTTCTGTAGTTGTAAAAGATATCGCAAAACAAATTATAAATAAACCTAATAATTGTGGTAGTTTAAGTACTACCACATTTCTATTATTTATTTTATTATATAGATTCCCCTGATGTCATTTCAATGTCAACATTTTTCTTTCTACCCATAATTCCCGTCGCCAATAGACCACCCTTTTCACTATGCAATTTTTATTTATTAACTATACTACAAAGTGCAAGCTTCATGAAAAACTCGGTCGTTGCAAGAAAAGGTAGAGTAATATGCTTAAAGGTTTTAAGTTTTTATAACAGGAAGAGCTTACAGTTAAAGAGGGTTTTTGTATGTAGGGAAAAAGTTGAGGCATTAAAATTTTATTGTAGTTAAGTAGCCGAGTTTTGGTCGGTTTTTTCCTTTTTTGATACGAGTGGAATGTTTTTAGGTCTCAGCTCTGAGTACGGCAATTAGATTGTCGAGTTACGCTTCGGGGCCTCCAGGACCTCCGGGGCCACAAGGGCCGGTTGGACCACCTGGACCTAGAGGATTTCCAGGTAATTACGGGTGTAATGTTGTTAGGTAAGCAAGTTTCTTTGCAGCAGGGCGGGATTTAGATCATGTCAGAGATCGTACATGGGGATTAATTTTATGTTTAAAAGTTAATGTCTCATCTTGATCGTTAATAATTTAAAATAAGTTATTGTGTAACTTTACAGATATTGTTTCAATGAAGTCGGACACCTTCAAAGTTATATAAATTGAATGTTAAACTTTAAACCATTATTTGTAATAATTTACCACAGGATTTATAAGGTACTTTACAAATTACAACAGAATATAACTTCTTGGTCACAGATAGTTTGTTAAATCTGCCGGAAAACTTAAGCACACCTGTGGTATGTATTATTTATTACGTTCTCACAATTCCTTAATAGCCTTTACTCTACACCCTAACAGGAAAGCATTTTAAAATTCATTCAATTTAAACCATAGGGGAAAAATATGTTAAAGATAATTACAATATTTTTTTGGTTGCATATCAAAATAGAAGTTGAGCAGTCTTCCATTGGAATTTTTTGATTTAATTAATTCTTAATTTAATAAAGGTTAAAGTTTGTCTGACTCACTATTCCTGGTTATTTAATAAATAATTGCGGCACTTTTTCTTTGAACTAATCCTGGTTTTTAGTCGTCGATATCGGTTTTCATAAAAAGGAAATATAATGGTAGGAGATACAAAAAATTGTCGCTTGCTGCCGTAACTCACTCTCATCAAACTCTAATAGCACTCTAAAAAAAACAATTTCTAAATGAATACAATAACGACAATAAAATTTCATAAATTTAATCAAATCTGTAATTTTTAAATTCGTACTGCAAGAATGTATGAGTGTCCAAAATTATTTATTGTAGTTTGGTTAAGTTTGGACTTTGGTTAATAATTAATTTAATTAGATAATTCAAATGATGACAATTAAAAAATTAATTAAAATTATCATGCAGAATATGCAGCGAACAAAGTTGTGATTAATAAATTGATGATTATGCTAATATTTTTTCCGACTTCTAAGTTGATTAAATCTGTGCATAAAAAGAAAGCTCAAACAAATTATGTATTTATTTCCATCGTGTGGAAAAGTCTCTTTGCTGTTCCCTAGATTTCCGATAATTTATTCACTTTTTGTATCTCATTAAAATATTCTGTATAGAATATAAATTCTATAGAATAAAATTAAATTGAGTCAGTTGAACTACGCACATATTTACTGGTAATACACATTATGGTATTAATCTTTCAGATTTGAATGTGGTATTTGTAAACACGCACAGTTTATTCAGGTGAATAGAATGAAGATAGCCGCGGGTTTTACTACAAATGTGAAATTATACCCTTTCATAGATATTTTATAATTATCTAGCTCCGCTTGCAAATTACTCGCATTAAAGAATCAATACATAAAAACCGTAAGCTTCCGGAATTTTATATTTTTTATAGCCATGATAGGTACAGTGTTAGAGGCTTAACAAGTTGAAGATGCGGGAGTCTAGAGATGCTTTCTTTCTTTTTATTTGGTCCCTTATAAAGTAGTCAGAGCTCTAAAAAAAAACAAAATTAATTTACTTTCAGTAGCATAATCTGATCGCATATACAGGGTAAAATCAAAATGTATGTAAAAAAAATCTGGAATGAGTAGAGTGCCACCTCCTTGGTTTGGGTTTTCTACTCCGCCCCTGTATCGGGATAAAATTCTGAATAGTTTGGCTATAAAATCGGAGTACGCCACCGCACCCAGTGCAATATAAACAAGGAATTTTTTGCGACATTTCTTTAGTTCATAAATTAATAATAAACAAAAACTGTAATCATTTTTTTATCCACCTCAGTTAAATGACCTCGGTTCTGAAAGATCTCGAAATGAAAAGAGATGCGAAACTTTTTAAACATTGTGTTGTTGACGGACGAAGCGTGTGCAACAACAGTTTCGTATCAACGTCTGAAGTGCCGTGTCGTGGTTGATTTTTGAAACAAAATAAGCAACATCATTTGCAGAAACTAGGATGGTTTAAAAAGTTTATACCCCTTTAGAATTTTTTACTCAAATTTACACACTGGACCTTATGATGAACCAGTGATATTTAAAAAATTTATTTCAATTTCACCCCTACTTAAATAAAACCGCTCACTACTGGAATAAACTGCAAGCCTGAAATAATCGTCCACACTCTATAAACATCAAACATTTACCATAATCAAATTTTATGTAGGTCCTGAGGGTAGTGCAGCCTCGCTGTCAACAAACAGCAATCAACAGGATTACACATATTCAATGTTGGATGCTTTTGTGCCGCTGCCCGGGGACGAGAATGCCCAATGTCGTTGCAAACGCGGAGCTCAAGTAAGTTATTTATTGACGGAATTCAATTTCCATGTCTGCACACCACACTGTTATCATAGGGCGAACCAGGCGCAAGAGGCCCACAAGGACCCAGAGGTGAACAAGGAGATCGGGGCCAAAGAGGGCCAAAGGGCGAAAGGGGTTCATTTGACTTTCTGCTCCTTCTCCTTGCTGACGTTCGCCATGATATCGTTCACTTGCAGAATCGGGTTTATATTAATGGAGAAGCGTAAGTTGACTAAAATTTAATTATTAACCGGAGGGAGAATTGCGAGAGGTGGAGGAATTTTCATTTCGGATGGGTAGGGTAATTTTTATTGGGGCGAAACGATCATCGGTTCCGAGTTTCTAAACTTTGAGATAAATTTTCTGATTTAACGATTTAAAGCCAGAGGATTGTCCACGTCATTTCGACCAATTTATTTTTTTAATTTATAAAAATATATTATAGAATTTATAGAATTATAGAATATATTATAAAATTATAGTAACGGGTGAGCAACAAAATTCGTGATCGCAGTTGGCTAAACGTACATCGGTTCTTTTACTTTACTTTTAACCTATTTTCTCTGACTGTCACAAATTTGAATCAGATTTGACAGCTCGATGACTCTTTACACAATCGTATCGATCAAGAATCGACTAAAAATTTTGGATTCAGAGCCTGCCACGATCACGAATTTTGTTGCTCACTCGTTACATTATGAAATATGAGATTATTGTGTTAGTATAATAATATCACATCTCTGTTTTAGCCCTCCCAAATTCGATGTCGATGCAGCTCTTCAGAAAAAACGAATAAAAAACAAGCACAGTTTTCTCAAGCAGAAAAAATTATTAGAAGCGTTTATGGGTGCTTCTACAATTACGCAAACGGCCCTTCAAACGAAGCAAATCACAACCGAAATTCCTAAGAGCCAAATACAAGAGTTCCAAGCTGCCAGTTTACCAAGTGTCCAAGAAGATTACGATTACTACGGATCGGGCGAGGGGTCAGAAGAAGATTATTAGAATTATTTAAACAAACCGAAATTAAAATCTGAAACAATGATTACACTCTATCGTTGCAATCATATACATACATGTATTTTTAAATTCAATTCTGGAATAAATGTTTTAAATTTAGGTGACAATAAAATATAAATATTCATTAATTTCGTTTCATTTACATTTGTGTCGGAAATTATTAGTTCTAAATAACCAAATATAAAGCTATAGCTTATAGAGATAAATAAGATAAATAACACTGTATGTGAGTTCAAGTTACAGTTGAAATTGTCTTTACAAGCAATTCTATAAAGAGGTCGTGCAATAACTTCCAGAACATAAAAGGTTGTTTCAAATCATAAGTTCGACTTAGATATATTTAAATTTAAATTTACTCCACCTGGATTTAAGAACATTCTACTGGTTCAAATCATAATGTTCATCATAATAATTATTCTTTATTCTATGAGGTAAATAATTTAACAAATAATACCAATGGGAAAGAAATATGTACAGTAATATTTCGGAGAATTTATTCATGAAATCGCTTAATTAAAAAATATAAAACCAAATATGTAACCGTCGGGGCGCGGTCGGGTTAGAGATGGAAACTCAGTCGGAAACGAGCACAGCAATTCAGTTTATTCACTTGTTACACTATAATTAGAGGTACTAGGGTCTGCAGAGCAAATCCGGGTAGTCGAGTCTAGTTAGATGTTACTCCAAGCAAGCAAGCATCTAACAAGAAGCATTCTGGAGCTTTGGCCAGAGTTATACACGGTCCAGCTTGCGCAACGCGTGATACTTCGATGGGGTGGTGATACCGGGGTGGAATGAATCAATGGGGTGAGACCAAGGTCCAGGATATGTACGAGCAGCGCCCCGCAAGGGTACTATTACCGTTACAAATACAAAAATCTTTCCAATCAAAAGAGGAATTTGACCGAACAATGTAATCAATATTGTCGAATACGAATGAGCCAACATAAAATATTTTATTTCTCAACTTACAAATTTGAAGTCGTAAGTGTACCGAAAATAGAAATTTATAATTTCGCAGATTTAAATATACATAATTATTATGAAATAATTTATTATGGTTACTAATAAATATTTGTATTATCCGGATCCTTTCGTTATAAATTTCAAACCGCCGTTAAGTAAAGAAACGACAGCTTCCCTTATGAATAATACATTTTATTTTTTACGTTGTACATATTTGAGACGAAATGAGATTTTTTATGTAGTATTTGATGAGTCGGTGGCAGCTCTCGAAGTGGACGCTCTGTTGTGCATTTGATTATTATTAATGATACATAGCTGGTACCCGGCGCGCGTTGCTATACAAAGTAACCTGACATTTTATGTCTAAAACTGTCACTGCTCAAAACTAAAACTGTCACTTTCGATAAAACTAGATTTATTTTTTGGTTGTCATCCGATCGATGCCAATCTTCACAGGATCACCGGCCGGGCTAATCTGAAGATTGCCTGAAAATTTAATCAAAATCTGTCCAGCCGTTTTGGAGTCCATACGGAACATACATACATCGATTTTTATATACCGGGTGTCCCAGAGGTGTGTGGACCATCATTTACGCCCTTATTTTGAAAGATATCAAAAAGGGGTTTTCGGAGGACGATAGCCACATGATACCTTCACAATTTACAATTATTAGAAATAATATACAGAGTGTCCTAATATTAGTAATATACCAAAGTTGTTTTTTAATGGAATGCCCTGTATATTAGTGGGTTAATTGAAAGAGTAATTAATGCTGAGCAAAATGATATAACGTACTATGTACAGGTTTATTATGGATGGTTCTTGAGTTATGAAGGTCAAAATTAGCGCTTTTTTTTTAAATTTACAGAGACCATGGTAACAAGTCCAAGGCGATCTGATTTTAATACGCGAATTCATCAATTTGGAAGTTTTTTTTTTGTTGAAATGATCTCTGCAATTTTTTAAAAAAGACTAATTTTGACCTAAAATTCTTCATAACTCAAGAACAATCCATAATAAACCTGTGGTACCTTGTATCATTTTGCTCAACATTAATTGCTCATTTAATTCGCCAACTAATATACAGTGCATTCCATTAAAAAAATAACTTTGGTATACATATTACTAATATTAGGACACGCTGTATATGATTTCTAATAATTTTAAATTGTGAAAGTATCGTATGGCTGTCGTCCTCCGAAAACGTCGTTTTGATATCTTTCAAAATAAGGGCGTAAATGATGGTCCACCACCCTCTGGGACACCCGGTATATAGATAGAAGAGAGATATAGATAGATAGGAATTTAGAATGAAGTTGTGCAGCTGCCATTTTAAACTTTCCTAGTTCGCCAATTCATACATACATTTTTTAAATCATATTCTAAGGTTAAAATGACTCAATCACTGTAAATTTTACAAGCTATTCATTTATAAAAGTCATCAAGTTGCTTGTGATTTTTTGAGTGACGATGACGAATTGAAAAACACATGTGATTTATTGCTTCATCTACAAGCTGAAAGTCTGCAACTAGCAATACATACTACATTATTAAGTTGGCAACAAACGTACGTTAAAATGTTATGTCAAATTCATAGACCACTTGATGACTTTTTTAAATGAACACATGATACAATGTTATATGAGTTATAAATTTAACTATTCTTAACAAGTGTTGGGATGATTATAGTGTATTTATTAATTCCAACCGCAATGGAATCAATTTATCGCTGTTTTCGAAGTTAAACGAGTTCTTTTAGGCAAAATCAGCAAGTTTTCTTGCCAGGAACTCTTCTTATGCACCTAATAATGTGGGACTGTTACTATTTAATGCTACAGAATAAAGAAAAACTCGCTAATCGACTCAAATTAGTTAAATCGTCAAATTCGTTGAGAAATAAAGCTTTACGCGTCTGAAATGGTAAAAACAGGGGTTTATTCATTGTTCTTGACAAGTTTTGTAATGATTATAGTGTATTTATTAATTCCAACCACAAACGAATCAATTTATTGCTGTTTTAGAAATTAAACTAGTTCTTTTAGCTAGGGTTCACCAATTGTAGATATATTCAATAAATAAATACCAATTACGTATGGGAGTATTATTTGGCGATGTATCTTTAGTAGCAGCAATAATCAGAATGATGAATTAACGATATCGATAACGAGTTTCAATTTTCTTCATAAGAAATGCGGTGTATTGAATATTAAATTTATCTGTTGTAACAAATCCAAGCGTCTTTTCTACAAGGTAATTTTGCACACAAAAGATGGTAACAATTTTTATGACATCCTCAAACGTCCGGTCCGTTGAAGTGTAAGTTCTGGAAAATCCTGTTTAGCCACGTGTTGAAAACCAAAGCGCTACACACCGTTTCTCCAGAATTATCATCAATGAAATAATGGCCCAGACGATTACAAAACAATAAATCGTCGATTTGATTGATTTTGAGTTTTCACTCGATTTTTTACTATATAAAAAAAACAGTATAATGAGATGATATACTGAAATCAATTAATAAAATATTAAGAGATTGTAACATGTTTATTACATTCTTATCAATACAATCATATACATATATATGTTTATATCCAAATCTGGAAAATATAAATGTTATAAATTAAAGTGGAAAAAAACAAACATTCATCATTTTTGTTTTAATTAAATTAGTATTGGAAATCATCCATTCCACTTAGCATGTTATAGAAAAATATAACAAAAATTTGCATGGTGTAACTCCAGTTTTATTGTAATTCTAAGCCTAAGTATTCACAATGTGATATATCCTTTCAATTGTGATATTGTATCAGGATCCACTGTTTGTAGCAACTGCTGATAAGATTGCATTCCTATCTGATTTCGTAGCTCATATATCTGGAACAACACAAATAGGGATAGATTAAGTAACTTAATAACACCTTCCAATCAATTGTCATTTTGGTCTTCTTTGTAGATAAGAACAGAAAAGGAATGGTTTAGATATTGAGGGCGATATATTTAAATTGGATTATATCTCACCTGTGATTGTAAATAATCTTTTAGAACTATAGTGTGCACTGGATCAGACAAAATCAACTGTTTCTTCCTCTGATCATGATCCGTTTCATACCCATCCGAATCATCGTAGCTGGTAGGACTGCGCCCATCGGCCACTAGAAGGGAGTCCTCCATGTCGTTCAAACATTCCAAGATATTCACCATCACAGTCCCGAAACGTTCAAACACTGGCCGACTTTGAGTAGTCAACAGATTAATCAGCGCTAAACCCAACAACTTCCTTTGTTCGAGTTGTGAAACCATCGGCATTTTGGACAACCAGACGTTTAGAATCTTTCCCAAGACCAACTCGTCGGTCTCGTTATGCACTTGTGCCAGAGTTCGCAGAACTCTAGTGAAGACGTCGTGAGATGACAGCAATACTCTGGAGAGTATCGAGAGGTACATGGACATCAGGAGGGGGTAGTCGTCGCCTTCGTAGATTTTTCTGTTAAGAGTAAAGTTAGTTGCGGTGAGTGAAAAATCGAAACTGCAAATATAAAAGGTACTTACTGAAATATCCTAGGCAATATAGGAAATACAGTTTCGCAGCCCAAAATTGGCGACGACCGTATAAAAATCTCCAACATCCGAATAAGCATGACAATGCCTTCATTCTTCATGTCTCCCATCAAATTATCGCAAACAGTAATGACCTGCATTCCGTGTGTTCGCATGACTAAATCGGGAGCTAATAACGTGTGGACTAACACAATTAACAAGCAAAGCCGTAAGTTTTCAGTCGAATATTCTGAAAAAATATCATTTTTAAAAACGTGTGAATTAAAAAGTTATAAAAAAAAGATTCTAAAATAGTATATTAAAGTATGAGTGGATAACAAGGTCTTTAAAACACGCGCGAGTTTTCGAGCACGACGGCGTAGCCGGGAGTGCTCTAAATAAAGCAAGTGTTTTAAAGACCAGTTATCCACGAATACTTTACGCTATTTTTTATTATACCAGCAATACTGGAAACAAATTAAGCACTAAAAACTTAGAAATATTTTTTGTCGTGATAAATAGAAATGGCGTAATAATATTGCCATTAGTTACGACAATTATTGTTTACGTTTTTCTCGCGTCCACGTCTGTCATTGCATTTAGTCGTGTCAGCAAAAATCGAGGAAAAATGAGTTAAAACGAGATTTCACCCGGTATAGAAGCATTGGCCGAACAAGCGGAATCCAAAATACCACCATCGAAGTCAAAAGACCCATACCTGAAGGAATATGAAAAGTTTTCAAATTTGATGAAGTTATAATGATACCTATATTTCCTTGACAACCTTTAAAGCTCGCCGTGCTTTAATCGCCTGTATTCGCACGCTCAGGCGTGCTTTAAACGGCGATTCTGATGCAGGTATAATAAAAAAAGTTTTATGCGGAGATCTCAAAAACTGTAAAACCGCGCACTAGCGATAGAAGCATTGATTTAAATGGCCCCACGCGCACCAGCAACTACTTAATCACGGTGACTAAAAAATTACATCTTGACCCAATTTTAAGGTGATTCAATTGTTGCTGGAAATAATGGAACCTGCAGGTCCCAATCTGTCGGCGCGCACTGGTAAGTGTTTAGTTGGTATCTGAGTATGTGAGGCATAAGAAAATAAAATATAACTCTATACATCGAATTATTTATTAGCGAAATAGAAAGAAAGCTCATTATATAATACAAAAATAAAAGAGTATTGGGACAAGTTTAAAATAATAGTTATTTACATAAAAGTCAGGAAAATCTTACATTACTGAAGAGGAGCTAAATTGAAATACGAGGCACTTTGTGCCGAATATTTTAAAGCTCCGAGTCAAGTAAGATAATTTACTGACGTATTTTGTATTAATTTTTTTCGGAAATCGTAAAATTCCCAAAAATGTCTATTTTTCTTTTTTCTTCTAAGTGCTAGTAGTGCACATGCGACTTTTGTAGCATCCATTTCAAAACTTTCGAAACATAGCAACTATCTAGTCGATCGTGCGCGGAGCTCAAAGCTATCGGTTACTTTTTAATTGGGCAATTTTTAAATTACTCAATAATAAAATCGCTAGTGCGCGCCTTGCCTAATAGATTCCGTAAATCTGCAACAACATTCTCAAAAAGGAAGAAATTTTCGCTTAGAAAGTCTCAACTTTTTATAATAATATACGATGACAGCGTAGCGATGTCTCGCTCGCGGCTCGAGAGTCTATTTTTAGCATTAAATGAACTAGACTACTGATAACAAATGAATCTTACCCAAAAGCGCAGGCATGTTATTGAAAAGCTGCAGCAACTCGTTCGACATCGTGGTGGAATTTTCCAAGACAGTCAACCACAACTCAAGACAATCCTCCAGAAGGTAGACTATAGCATTTTGGTTCGTGTCAGTTCCCAGCTGAATAATTGGCAACAAAAACGGGTTCAATTCGGAACTGACCGACCCCAAAGCTTTCACTAATTGTACTAACGTCGAAACAATTGCACATCGCAACATGTTATGGTCCTCGGACTCCGTCCATAAAAGCGGCAAATAATGGATAAGGGCGTCGGTGTGCGGCTTGATCGTCTGTCCCACTCGCTCCACCATCAGAGTCATTACATTTAAAACATGCATCTGGAAAATAGAAACATCGATCGGTCTTCTTATGTTCTGAGGAGTTTTGGTAACAAGAGCAAAAATTTAAAGGTAGTTTATTTTTACACCGCTTTCTTCAACCACCGTACGTTTAAAAAATAAAATTATGTTTAAAAAAAAATCGAGGAAAGGCGAACACAATGATAATCACGTGTACCACAAACGAAAGACTGCTTAGCGCGCCATCTAATGGTCGTAAGATACACGTACACCTGGAAAAGCCGAGATCTAGTAGTCTCACCGTATTCTCCAGTCCTAGTAGACCTCAGCAGCTGCATACCAAAGCTACTAACATAACCTTCATAGTAGCTTACCTTCGTCTCGCACTCATTGGCCTCCTTCAACAAAGTAAACAACAGATTAAACGCAGAGTCCAGATAATCCCTGAATTGGTCCGAATTAAACTCGAAATCGTCGATCGCATGTCGCAATGTCGACGAAGCGGTCAATCTCACAGCCATGTCTTCGTCAGCCCCTAGCAAGGTAATGACACATTCATACAGAACAGGACGCAATTCAGGGGACAATTTTATGCCCGTCCATCGACCTATCAATGCACACACTCTTCTCCTTATTACCCTGTAGTTATTGTGTTTGACTTTCAGCTCCTGCGTTAGAGTGTTGGTGAACCATTGATCAAAGTCGATCTGAAACGCAGATGTAAGTTGTGAAATATTACACCAATTGAAATTGTACTTCATCGTAAAGATCGAAAGCAGCTAAACTGACTGCATTGTAGACAGCGTCTTTACGTAATATTCCTTGGGTGTCTTCAGGAGGAACGATACAATTAGTCTCGTGAACCATTTCGATGAGGACTGGAGCCAGAGTATCCCGGAATTCGTGGAAAATTGTGACAAACACCGTTTCCATGCAAGGCTAAAAATTACAAAATTTGTTACCAACGATATATTGTCTTAACTGTCAAAATCAACGCGGACGATGTTTTAACAACGTTAATAGTATATTGAAACACTAGTTTTGTAAAACTGATATTAAGACACGAGTTCAGGTTTGCAGCACGACTGCCGTAGGCAGGAGTGCCTGTAAAGAACGAGTGCTCTGAAGTTTTACAAAACAAGTTTTTCATGTTATTTTTCCTAATTTGCATATGAATTTAATTTTTTTAACAAATAAAATCAATTTTGGTAATTTAGGAAATTTTGTTAAATTTTGATTTTTCTGTACGTATACTTGAGATGACTTACATGGAACCTTAACCACAAAATCACACTGACATTTCGTTCAGTGCAAGGTTCAGTGTGTCTAACCAATGGAAACAAAAATTCTAGATTTTGGGTGCGTTAATGAAATATTAATCAATATTGAATCTAGAAATGTATAAAAACGAAACTTATGGAAGAAGACTCAATGAGGCCGAATAAATGATTAGGAATAAAAATTAAAGATGAACGAGACGAATTAAGGATGAGAAATTGGAAGAGAATGAAATATGTAATTAAAAAAAACTACACATTTTTTGTGTTCCAAAATTAACGGAAAAAAGTGAAACGTAACACAATAAGTCATAAATAGCAAGAAAAAAAAGAAATTAAAATTAATATAAAGGAAAATTAAAAAAACATGTTAAAAACCAAATGTAATGCTTTTTATGCCCAAATACAAGAGTGGTAATTACGTTTATCGAGATCTAAAGGTTTCATTTCACGAAAAGTCACAAAAGTACCAAAATAATACATTAAAATGGAAATATTACGCATGATTTTATGCTAAAATGGAACGAAGAAATAAAGCTACTAGATTTGGAAAGTACCGTAGTCCAATGTACCCATGTGCTTGATAAAGAGATAACAATACAAGCGCTCCAATATGACTGACTGACAGAAGATTTACGTGAATTTGAAGGTTTGCTATCTGATTTTAGTATGTTTATTTCATACTTGTATCTAAAGTGACATTTTTCGGATTATTTTTGATACCAAAAGTGGAACATTAACGTCCTAGTACTTTAAAGAAAAATTTTAAAGTCCTAGTACTTTAAAATTATACGTCAATCATTTCTTACATTGTTCCCGACATTTTTGTGGCATCAAATTGTTCTTCACGTGATCTGCTTCATCTACAATGTCTTGAGGCACCTCAATTTTCTCCATTTTAAACGGAATAATCGCATAAAATATCCAAAACCATTCACCGTGACCCAGTTTTTTCGTTGTCATTTTTGACAAACGTTTGTTACTATGGGAATGTTGGTTCCCGCATATTTAATTATTACGAATAATTTGTGCGAGATAAACACACAACATTTCATTTATTTTGACTTGGTTCATTAAACTTGCAGTATGAAATAAAACGTTGTATTTACCTCGAACGAAGAAGTGTTTTTAAAGGTACTCACAAGTAATTCCAGCCTCGGCTAGGCGCCTCGGCCGTAAACAACTTGCTCGTACTTTAAACTTCACTTCTCGTTCTAGATAAATAATATACTATTACTAATGATTTTAGTGTGGTAGACGTCACAAAAAATGTGGAAGCAACGCTTTATTATGTACTAGGTTACATAATTTATAAGATTAGATTAAATTGCTTCAAAAGTGTGCAACACCAGGATAGCGACTCAACTTCCCTCACTATTTTCACAAAATTGAAGAATTGGATGATTTCAAATTCCATTAGATTAGAAGCTTTCATAAAGTTACAAGAGAATAATTTGAGAAACTGTTATATTATTTTGAAAAATCACTAAATTATTTGTTAAAAGTCGTTTATACTTTGTATTATCGGCAAAATCTAAGTACAGCTTTGGCCACATAAATCTCGTACAACCTCATTTTGACATCACGACAAATTGTTCCAATAATTATTGTTGTAAACAAATTTTGACAAAAAAAACATGAATTTACGTAAATCAAACTATCAAATTTTAATGAAATGAAATTTGTAATAATTAAAAAGCATTAATATTATAGTATTAATTAAATTAATATATTATAATTTATTTTGTACGAGATTTATGTGGCCAAAACTGTGCATTAATAATTTTGTTGTTCAAAGGTGTCGTAGTGTGGCTATGCGTGCAGTATTACAAAAATAAATTATTTTATACCCGACTAACATCTAGATGACTATTTTTGCCACGCCAAAGGAAGTATTTCTCTCACAAGTGATATAATGATAAAAAAGGGTGAATTACTATGGTTACACAATGGTAAGACATGAATAATTTTTTGAAACGTCATTTTGACACTTTCATTAATTTTTTGATTTTTCACTTTTACAAGAAATTACACGCTCGTGAGATGTGTATCATTCGTGCTATCGCACTCGTGATTCAAAGATCTCACTGGCTGACAATGAAGCATTTCTGTAACTTGTAATATAATTGTTGAGTAATATTTGCAGCGGTCGTCGCGTCTGCCAGTTTGGAAAAAACCAAAAGGTCATAAAACCGTTTACCTGACTGGCACCGCCCACGATCGCCCGCAGTCGCATTCGAACTCTTATTCAATCAAGTCGTAACCAAACACTCATTCAAACAAGTCGCATTCGAACTCTTATTCAAGCCAGTCGACATCAAACATTCGTTCAAACAAGTCGCATTCAATCATTCAAACCTACGAGTCGCATTCGAACTCTTATTCAAACAAGTCGCATTCAATCATTCAAACCAACGAGTCGAAAACAAACTCGCATTCATTCTATTCAAACAAAACTCAATCTAAAACCAAGACTCGGTTATTCAAATTAAGTAGAAACCACCGGGAGAAGAAACGTTCAAGAACTATCTGCAATTATTCTAATAATATACAAGTTCATAAGTTCGCGAGTGTTTCAATCGAAATCAAAACATGGTCCTTCGAGCAACATACAAATTCAAAAACCAAATCGACCAGAGCTTCAAACCTCTGTAAATCAAAATCTACCCACCAATTATTCATCTTACAATAATCTACTATTATTTCAAACACGAATTTAATTTGCATTTCGTCAAGTTATGAGTTGGCCATAAGCTGACTCAGTTTATTGTAAATTTTCCGTCAATTCAAATTTTCCGCCACTTTCCGCCCCACAATGGCGGACAATTTGCGTTACTTTCCAAAAATCTAGTAACTTTACGAAGAAGTATAAAATAACATGAAAATTTAAGTACCACATTTTTGCACACTATTGAAATGGCATTTTTTAGGAGTGTAGCACATATTTTCACGGTAAGTCACTCAAAACTGTGATTAATTGCTGCAGCAGTAAATTTTAGCCTTTTTTAATGGGTCACAGTTTGAACCAACATTATAGTACCATAATATTTGCTTTAAAATTTAAATTTTAGGCATTATTTCAGACTAAAATTGACCGAAGAAGTTAAAAATGATATGAAAATTTGAATTAACCATTTCTGAACAATTTTAAAATGGTATTCTTGAGGACTGTACCTAAACTACGACAAGCTGATTTTCGTACATGCCAACTTTGACAAATGTAGTTTTCGATCTCTCTGTAGAAGAATGGTAAACAAATTCCGAATGATATAAGGTGTGGTATAAATGAGAAAATAAGAAGGAAAAGAACGATAAAAACGACGACAAAAAAAAAGGGAAATTAAAAAACATGTATAATATGAAAAAAAAAAGAAGGATAAATAGAGGACGGTGAAGAATGAAAAAGAAAGGCTGGAAAATAATACCGAGTCTTATGATCTAGTAGGCTTTGAACGTCAAAATTATCGACCTAACTACATGTCTAAACGAACATTACCACAAACAGTTTTTTAATTTTCATAAAAACATGATTCTATATTCAAGAAAAACAATGTTGCACTGCTCAGCACCATCAACAAGACAACCGCAACGATGTCAGTTTTATCGTATTCACGGCGTTCAAAAAAGAAGACTGTGGCATAGTGAGGCTTTTCGTGGCAAATACAGACGCGCCACGAAAAGCCACTTTTCTCCGAATAAAACATCTGACAATTTCTTTGATTTGACTGAACATCAGCGGCGCAAAAAGTAATTGGAAGGTTACTTTTAGTGCCGCCAGCTGAGTTTATGCGCCGCTAAACGACTTTGTCCGTCATGACAGTGAAATGGCCATTTGTCAGTACCTATTGGCGTATACATTGTCACGTTTTTCTGACGTTTGAAGAAAAACTATTATTTTTAACAAGTTTGCTGTTATTAATCTACATCATCTAGTCGCTTGTGAATTTTCCATGTAAAATAAAAAATGCCGCTTTATAAAAATAGTTATACTTTTAACGAGGAACAATCCGACAAGAATCCTCTGCAGGCGTGTTTTCCGGGCCTGATCATCAGGTATACCATGTCTACAAAGTGTACTCATTCCGATTACGGGGCCTTGGATGAGTCCCGTATCTTCCTTGAATTAATTTAATTAAATGACATTTATCATTTGACAACCAATGGGTTATTGACAGAATTAACAAATGCAAAAAGAATATAGCGGCACAGAAAAATTTACATGTAAACAAAATCCAAAGTTAACTAGATGAAAATCATTTTGAAACACCTGTATCAATTACAGTGACATCACTACCGACTGCGGACTTACGAAAAACAGGATTATATTACGCATACGGCCGAGTAGACGCATTTAGTATAACACGTGAAGCAGCCCAGTTTGGTAGAATTATTACATTGATAATTACAACGTTGTTGTCGAAACACATTTGGCGCTAGCAAACATATTGCATGGTTATTGTTAGGAGTTTCTATATTGAACAGTAGATTAGCAGTCCTATTTGCAACTACATACTTAGTGCTGTATTTTTTGTAAACTTGGTTTTATTTTATATTGATATGTACATATTTATTTGATTTCAAATTGACATCCGTCAAACTAAACGTCAAAAAAATTCAAAGCTGTTGGATCAATCATCACTCCACTCTAACCCAAAAAAAGAATCAAGATATCTCAACGTATTAACGATGAAGTGTGCAACTGTCAAGGGCGATACCTGTCAGTAGTGCCAATCCACTTTATTTGCGTCGTGAAATAGTGTAATAACAGTGTTTCTTAAATAGCTACAGAGCCTTAAATTCCACCAATAGTAGTAAAGTTTACAAATTAGATCAAAAAAATGTCAATAGCAACAATCTCTAATTCCTTACCCTTAAACTATACTTCCAGCTGTCCCCACTTTCGTCTATGGCAAACGTCTCAGGATCAGCGTCCCAGATTTCCAGTTCATCCTGAGTTAAAATGAAATAATGGGACACAAGTTTCCTACATATTTCAGTCAATGTGTTTGCTTGGAAAAAGTTTATCTTGATTTCATTCGCCTTCAACGTTTCCTGCTGTTTACACATATCGGGAATTTTCGGCGGTTTGTATTCTACACACAACAGGATATTTTTTATCAGATTGAAGCACTGTATGATAAAGCGCTCAAACAGAAAATGGATTCCATCTGGGGTAAAAAGGTAATATGTTGTGAATTCTAGAGAGGGTTGTATAAAATCTATAAACGAAAAAGGATGGGCGTCTAGGACAGAAATTAAAACTTTGGTTAAATGAATGACGAATTTTTCACACAGTTCGACCGTGTCTTTGTCCCTTAGTTGTTTACCTAAAAACAAGCATCAGCAAAACTTAAAAAAAAATCAAGTGAGACTCACAACACTGCAGAACGATTTTGGCCCTGTCAAAAATTACTTTCAAAAACCGCATGCAGTCCTGATTCTGATGGGGTCTATAGAATCCAAAAACCGTCAATTTCCGTAAAATTCGTAAAGTCAATAACGCCTTCTCTAGATTTCCAAGAATAATTTGTGAACTGGCCCCTCTCATAACATCACTTAAAAACAACTCTGTGAAAGTGTTCCACAAATTTAAGACAAAAGAATATATGTTACTAGTAAAATCTTGGAAAAAGCGCCTATCACCTAAAAAAAAAAAACACTAAAATCGTTGAAACCGTCAGTGAAAAATTATACCTAATAGACGTTTAGAAGCAATGGCTTTAACTACATGATGGAGTGTTAAAAACGCCCTGTGCTGTATCAGTGAATCAGGACTTTCAATAGCCTGTAACAAAGTTGGAAACAGCTCAGGCCATTCTTTAGGGCAGTCAATTCGCGCTATTTTTGATATTAATACAGCTCTTTGGACAGCAATTTGACTGACAGGTTCACTAAAGTTTACAATTAGACCTTGCTTGATATTCTGTTTCTCCAGTTCAGAAATGGCACTAAAACAGCTTATAAGAAACTGTCAAAACTTACAACTACCTTACTTTGGCAGATTCCTCCTCCAGTAACGATCTATGCCATTTTTCATATATAAGACCGCCATCCAGCGGACATTAACATCTAAAGTATTGTTTGAGAGAACATTCTGAAAACATATTATTAGTTTGGGTAAAGGAAAGGTATGACAACCTACAAATAAAACTGTGTAGAAACCTGGTTGTGTCTCCCATTCCCTCAACTTGGCTTCAGCGGGTTTCAACACTTCAGGATTTTGGCTGGAGGCCCTTTGCAGAACTTCGATCACAATATCCTGTGTTGATGCTGTATTCATCTTGAGTTGTGAGCATCGCACAATCTACGACGTAAAAAGCAAATTAAACACCATTGTTCCTCGCAAATAAATTTTGAAGCTTTTACTGAAATAAAACAACTACTACACTACTGTAGAAGATTAACCTATACATGTGTGACAAGAAAGAGAAAAAGTGAGGTTAAGCTTCGAAAGACACTATGCTAGTGTGGACGGTACAATAATTTTTATTATAAATCCAGACATAGTGTTTACATTCGAATACTTACCTTGAAAGTATATAAATTTGATATATTATTTTAGATTCGTAAATAAATTAAAGGTCAAAACACATTGACACATTTTTAACTAAAAACAGGCTGGCCACACCATTGATTTTGAGATTTCTGTCAATTCATTAAAATAATATCCCTAGGGTAATATTGACTTCAAAAATTTTTTAATAAAAAAAAATTGTTTAAACTAAATATTAAGAAAAAAAAAATTAGTTTTAAAATTAATTGTCTGCTATTCTCAACGGGATGCAAAAAAAAGTTGCATACATACTTAATTTATTTATTAAATAAACAATTTTTGATGCCCTCCTGAAAGGCCATTTTCTTACTCCTTTTTCCCTTGTCACATTTGACCTGATATAAAAAATCTCCCAAAGACCTCCTAACTGTACCAAAAAATCTGAAGACAATTTCTTTCCAAAAAATCGTACAACTTTTTTAAATTTTCACAGACTGTGTACTACTATGACTGCTATAACAACAAATAGGTAAGAAGAATTTTTCAAACTCTTATTTTCTCTTTGCCAAGATCTAGCCAAATTGCAAAGTATAATGGCCCCGCTGGAAATGGAATTATTCCCGGTTGTTCGTAGTCCACCTAAAACTGTAGGTACCGTCACTTTAAAAACACGCACAGAGGGTTGAGATTCAGAGGACACCCAAGGCTGCTTCGGTTGTATAAGGGGTAATATACATGTAGTGTTAAATATTGCACGGTGGTACGGAATCCTTCGTGTACGAGTCCGATTCGCACTTGGTCAGTTTTTAATGTAAATAAACTCTTCATTTCTAGAAGTTCCAGACTGCATCTGTTTTCCAGATCTTCCGTGTAGTGTTTTTTCCTTTGTTGAAGACTGCTAATATATGCTGACATGATAGAATCATAGGGTCAGCTGGGCCGAAGGCATGATCGATAAGAATCGTAAATGCTGCAAATGCTGTAGATGTTACTGTTAAACCCACTATCGAATTGCCTCACATAGTCCCAGAAATCCTTTTTATTTTCCCCCGCCCCTCCTCTGGCCCTTGTTCTCCTTCTCCCAGTTCTTTGTCCTTCTTCCTTTGCCATCGTCCCATTTTCTCCCTCACCCCTTCTTCTTGTTATTGGAAAATTTCTAGTCTCTCTCTCTCTCGTTTAATTTCAGTTTCACCATATGCCTCTTAATTTCTTCTGTAACTCTCTTTCTTGCTTTGTGAAGTCATCTATCTATCTATTTTAATATATTGAAATCAATGTTTGTTTGTTTGCTTGTTCGTATGTTATGGGCGCATAAACCGGTGAACAGATCGTTATGAAATTTTGACCACAAATAATTTGCAATGGGGAGTAACATAGGGGGGTTGACGACCCCAATGTGTCAGCCCTTTTTCATATTTAAAGTTCAAACCGGCCAAATGAGTACTCTGTCAGATAAAAATGTCACAGTGACAGTTTTAGACATAAAATGTCAATCATGAGTTTTCGACAAAATTATTTCGCAAGGAAAGAATGGTGTGGCGAAATCGAGGGAGAAGAGCCAAAATTGATTGTGGATGTGTCCAAGGTTGCTTTGGAAGTGAGCGCAACTTTAAGTCCTTCTTTTAAAGGACGTGCAATCGGCAAGTAGCGCTACCGAAATAATTTTATAACGCTAATAAAATAGTTTTACTTAATTTTTGGGGTGCAGCCACTCGCGCCGTGTGAATTTTGAATGTCTTACGTTTGTTTACTACTTCAGAAAATAGTTTAAAATGCCAAAAAAGGACAGGTGAGACACCCGACCAACGTGAAAGTCAGATAGATTTCAGATCAAAAGCTGCCGAAACACTTGAACAACATAGTTCATTGAAACGACCATCCAAATATAATCCTATGCATATCAATGGTTCGATTTGCTTTTCGGTTTCAAACGGCGTTAATTTCCAGTACGCTTTGCTTTCGCAATTACCATCAACAAAGCCCAAGGACAGTCACTGAGTGTTGCTAGGCTCAATTTGGGAAGTCCATGTTTCTCACGTGGCCAATTATATGTTCTTGCTACAGAGAGGGAACCCCGAAAAACTTATTTATGTATTCCTACAATGGGCTCCTACACTGATATGAAATTTTCAATTACAAAATAAAATCACAGAGGACCCAGTCCTATAATAATTATCTTTATTCACACTCTATCAACATGGCACCACACCCTTCAAAGACAACTGACAGCGCGCCTAAATCCCAGTGTTGCCAACCACAGAATAGTGGTTTGTGTTGCCAACTGTCATTGTGCCGTAACCTGGTGGCGCACTTCTTTTCCGTCATAAAATAATCGTTTACAGTCGGCCACGCTCATCTGTTTCGCGTCCCGAGAAACTCACACTTTAGCCTTCATTCTGCTACAACAAACGATTATTACAAATTCAACAAGACCCAGTCTTGACCACGAAGTACATAACCAAAAACCCGATTAGTTAATAATAAATCCTCCACCAAAACCAAAACCAAATTTTCCAAAACGGTTGGCAGAACTCCAGCTACAGGTACCCGCCAAAGAACAAGGACAAAACCTGAAAATAGAAGGAGCTCCTGGCCAAGTTCCTGTAATCGTACAAAAGTACATGAACAGAGTTGCTAAAACACCTCCTCGAGTGGGCCCCAACCAGGAACAACCTAAAAGCAACCCCAAGTATCACTCTCAACAACAAATTGGATCGTGATAACAACATAGAAATTAGGTAGCGCTGACGTCAGAAAAAGGTAATCGTCTCACAAAGAGACAACAGTTCTCACAAATAGGAAAACAACTCTCCCAGAGAGAAAAACAACTCTCCCAGAGAGAAAAACAGCTCTCCCAGAGAGAAAAACAGTTCTCGAGAATTATTACTCCCAGAGCCAAAACGAACTTCAATTTAACAGCGAACGTTTGATATGACTCCCAGAGCCAAACCTAACTTCAATTTAACAGCAAACGTTCGATTGGGAGCTTAAACAGTGCTTCTTTCCAGAACTACTATAGTCATCATCAGAGCTCTCAGCACTAGAAGTAGCCAGAACATAGGGTTTCAGCTTGTCTATCGATTCCAAGCCCACATAAGGCTTCTGGGAACGCTTTGCTTCTTCGATGTCCTTCACCACGAACCTATCGTGATCCAGCACAGCACCAATTTGAAAAGGTCCCACAAACTTAGGCATCAGCTTGCGACTTTCTCCACGATTTGAGCCCTTTGTTTTTTGCACTAAGACGAGATCGCCCACTTTAAATTCCGAAGGTTTACAACGATGCTTATCAAAGTTCTTTTTTTGACGCAACTGCACAGAGGCAATCCGTTCTGCGACTTCGGCACGAGTCCTGGCTAAATCAGTGTCATGACTATTACCGGCTACAACATTAGTGATGATGCAGTCACCAACACCTCGGGGAGTGTACCTCATGAACAACTCAAATGGAGTCTTCCCAGTTGTAGCGTTCGGGGTAGTGTTCAGACCCCAACGTACTCTACGCACATAGGTGTCCCATTTTACTTCCTCATCTACACTAGTTGTCAGTTGTGATAATACAGTCCGATTAACTGTTTCTTCTGGTTCTCCCCAAACAAAATCGACACCCTTGCGCAACAATGCAGTCAGGCACGAAGCGATGACGGCGAGTCCTGTGACAAATTTCTGAAAGTACCCAACAAGCCCGAGAAATTGTCTCAATTTATGCACATCAGTAGATCGAGGAAATTCAGCGACCGCCCGCGTCTTCCGTTTCCCAGGTTGGATGTCATTTGCACAAATTTCATAACCTAGATAATCAATCTCTTTTTGGAAGAAACAACATTTGCTTAGCTTTAACGTCAGCCCAGCTTGACGTAACAGCTCAAGGACAGACCTCAAGACACCTAGACCACTTTGGAAATCAGTAGAGAGCAAAACAATATCATCCATATAAGTAAGTGCAGTATGAAACCGCAGAGGTCCTAAAAGCTTGATCATAGTTCTCTGGAACACTGCCGGTGCGTTGGCCAACCCAAAAGGCATACGCATGTACTCATAGTGCCCGTCAGGGGTTACAAAAGCGATCTTGCTAATAGAATCAGCAGCCATGGGTATCTGATAATATCCGCTTGACAAGTCCAGTGACGTAAAGAATTGAGCATCTTTTAGTTTGTCCATGTGGTCATCCACTCGTGGCAAAGGAAAACGGTCTTTGATAGTTTTAGCGTTCAATTGTCGGTAGTCAACACACATCCGATGAGTGCCATCTTTTTCCTGACAAGTACAATTGGACTCGAATACGGCGAGTCTGACTCACTCTGCCATTGCCATAACCATGGATAAACTGCAGTTTTGGGGTCCAGGCAAGTCCCAACTGATTCGTCGCCTGTCGTGTTATCAGTACAGCTCCAGCCCCAGGGTCCACAAAAACGCGCAATGTTTGGCCGTTTACCTTCACATCTGAAAAATACTGATTAAAATCGTTGGTTGCAGAAACGCTAGCTTGCGCCATCGGCATTGCTTGTTCCGGCTTAGTGTTTTTCTTTGAGCCACTTCTCCACCGAGCGTCCTTGTGACCGGTGAACCTACATTTCGAGCATTTCTTGAAGCACGGAGATGCAATGTGCCCTCGCTTGTCGCAGACAAAACAACGCCGTGTAGAATACGGTTGCGATCTAACACCTAATCGGCTTGAAACGGATGTTTTAGAACTCTTCTGTGAAACCGCAGAACTTTGAAACAGCGAGGTCTGAGAAGTACTGCCAACAGACCTATCTGACTTCAAAGTCGACAAATATTCTGCCCACAAGGCTTCAGGAGTGTGGTACCTAGCAACACGAGCACCATTTTGTAAGGTCGGATCCCTGATCCCATCAATAAAACAAGAAACTGCTCACTTGCCCTTGATGTCACATGCATGTAAAACATTTAATTTACCAAAGTAATATTGAGCCCAGCTCTCAGAATCTTCCATACTACGCTGTACTAAAGTTTTCAGAGTAGCAGCAAAATCATAATGATTGGGAAACGTCTTTTCAATTAACAGTTGTCAACCGTTCCATCCCAATTCATAAGTTGAGGGGTCAAGGTCATCATACCAGCTTTTAGCGATTCCTCATCTCAGCCGGCTAATCGTACAATAAATGGTTGTTTGCTCATCCCAGCCGTGTACCATTGCAAGTTGGTCAATTTTCCGCAACCACTGTCTCGAGCTCTTATCAGGTTCACCTCCAGTGAACTCTGGGATTAAATCGCCCCGAACCGAAGCAGAAACACTCCGAGATGGCCCAGCCTCTCCGGGAGTACTCACTTGTCGGCTAAGGTCAGTTACCACTTGTTCTACCCGGGCAATTTTCAGCGAATCCGCCGAGGCCTCCATCGACACCCCAGGTGCGATTTCCCGCCTAATCTGCAGCTCGCTGGCATCGGTATCAGTCCCAGATGACGACCACTTGGATATTCGCGGACAACGACGACGGCCCATCATCAAAATATTTATCAGAGACGTTATTGAGTATATCCCACCGCTGCACTATAAAATAAAATCACAGAGGACCCAGTCCTATAATAATTATCTTTATTCACACTCTATCAACATGGCACCACACCCTTCAAAGACAACTGACAGCGCGCCTAAATCCCAGTGTTGCCAACCACAGAATAGTGGTTTGTGTTGCCAACTGTCATTGTGCCGTAACCTGGTGGCGCACTTCTTTGCCGTCATAAAATAATCGTTTACACAATTCGTCAAGAGAAGTGTGTAACATGAGCGTAATGCCACCCGGACCAGTTCAGTGTATACCCATCGTGGTTTACCTGTTCGTTGCACCGTTTTTACTTTATGTTTTACTTTAGTTTTTGGGCGTCGCAACGCGCGCCGGGTACCAGCTAGTTATCTATAAATATAATCTCCGTTTCTTTCTTCCGCTTTAGTTTTCCTTTCCCTACCAATTTTCCATTTCTACTAGTACTTGATCTCTGTTAACACATATACTTGATTTTGACCTCTCCTACATTTTCCCAGAAAATCGTCTAACCCCTCTTTGGCCTGATGTTTACTTTTCTTTTCCCCATCCCATCCTGTTGTCACAATATCGTTATTCCTCCTTCACCTTTCCTCAAACTCCAGCTGTGTCACTCTCTCTGAACCTCTCTCCCTACCTCCCATCTCTTCTCTTTCTCCTTAAATTATTCTCTTGGCCTTTCAATCTCTCTCTTAATTTCTTGCTTCTCTATTCGTATCTCCTTCATTTCTTCCTTTAGTTTCGTCTTTATTTCTTCCTCTTCATGTCTTCTTGTCCGCTTTCCCCTATTCGTTTCTTTTTTCTTTTCTTCCAGGAATGCCGCAAAATTTCCCTGGTTAAACGACCGGTTTCTGCTTTCTTTATTGTTCGTAATATTTATTCTTGCAGTTGTGGATATATAAAATCACACAAAAAATTCGTAGATAAGATATCCTGTAATGGCGCCAATGAAACAAAAACCAGATTATTATTGTTTCAATGTAAAAAAAGCAAGTACTTGCCCTCAATAAGATCTAAATTATTATACCTATTGAACTTATACCAGTACGATACACTTCATCATTAATCCAAGTTTGAAATTCTTCTCACAAATTTTAGCGAGTAAAATTCAATAGTCTACTTAAAGCAGATCTACCAATTGTAAGTCTTATTTGTAGTGATTGTAGTACTTGTACGCAATTTATATTCTATTTGGAAAAATTTAGGTTGGCGCTCTTCAAAAGGTGCATGCTGCGCTACGACCCAGCTTACGGGCGTGCATTTTACAACATATAATAATACCTGTACCCCAGAGCTAAACTGTATTAAGTCACAAAAATGAAATTTTACGGGAGAGCATTTTAAAGATTTTAATTTTAATTAGTCATTTGATAAATTCTATTTTTTCTCCGCCAGCTCTGGGGTACAGATATACTCTCGGGTATTTATTAAAACTTTTGTAGCCACCGCAATTTGAAGTTGTCGATAATTAAATATGAAGAAATACGTACACAGCGTTATTTGAAAACTTGTACCGCGCAACACTAACTGGAAGTTTCACAAGTTTGGGCTACATTAATTTGTTGAGCTTTGTTTTTTCAAGACTTACACAAAGAAAATTCTACATATACCTACATACGGAAAAAAATCCTTGTTAATATTCTGTGAACTATACATAGTACGTGTTACCTTTACTGTGATTATACAGGGTGAGTTTGAATCTATGTCACTCCTTGAAACGTTGAAATTGTACAACCCAGTACGCCATTGAATTCTGTTATGAACGCCACATTAGTATTTTGTAGACATCTAAATAGATAGATAAAATTAATTAAGTAGATATTAACATTATAGTGCTATTCCATTGTCAAAAAACGTACAAGTAGATGATAGGACCGTGGTTTCATCAATTACCTGATCTTAGCCCGTTTGGTTTTTTTTGTGTGGTATTACATGAAATTGATGTTTGAAATAAAAAAAAGTTCAACGAGCTTCCAGAAAAACTGATGTTATCAATCCCAAATAAATGAAGTTTGCTTTTAAATATGTAACATTCATATACATAAGTACCTAATAAGTTATTGCACCGTTTTGACGGTTGAGCCGTTTTTCACGTTTCTTTCACAAAGACTTTTTATTGAGTTTAACTTTAATGTAGTTTTTGTAAAATATGTCCTACCTAATTAATCTTTTTCCAGTGGTCTGTAGATCCCTATCTTCCCGATTAGGGAGGGACCTTTGACCATGGGACGTCCTCAATCAAAGTCCAACATTGCTTAAACGAAAGTTTCAATTACTATTATTCTTAGAAAAGCGTGCGGTACAAGAACAATGTTAACGCTAGTTGAATGTTGAATGCAATCAAATGGATACTGTTTTTTAAAATCCATTTTGCACATTGTTGACTATAGGTTCGTTCGACAATCTCAGAGATTTTTAGTATTGCTAACAGTGCTTTTAACTTTTTTGCTCGTGATTATCATCATTAGTCTTATCGAGTTAATTACTCCCTTTTTTAATTTACGTATCTAATCAGTGTCCATATAAAAAATATCGTAAAATAATAACCTTGTTTTATATCACTCATATGGTGTAACTATCGAAAAATAAAACAAAACCACAGATCACGCAAGTTGTTTTGTCTATGAACAAAACTGGAGTATCGTAAGTACTATAGCAATTTTCTAATCTTTGGAATGCCTTTTGCACACGTGTTTTGTTGTCAGCTGTGAAGTCAAATGCTGTCACAATTTTTAGGTTATATTTTTTCTTCAATCGGTAAACTTATAAATAAAATTAATACTATGTGTCACATTGTATTTGTAAGCTTCATATTAACATTGTTAACGAAGTGCCGTTTATAATCTACCATTTCCAGAATATGTACCGGGGTGGCCGAAACGAAACATGGAATCCCTGCCGTGACCTTTTCTCAAAATACAAAGATAGGAACTATGCTGTTGTTATTTTAAATACAAATTTTAAACTTCCTTCTAAGCTGTTGTTAAACTTGTGGAACCAAGGTAGATGTCACTGAATCTTTTCTTTTATAAAATTCAATGTTGGTAGCCAAACTTCGAGTCACTGTAGATGGTGGAACAGAAAGATGGTTATCATGGCTTAAGTTACATAATATTGAATGTGAAACCAGTCCCCCAGATCTCATCACAGGTGACATGGATTCAGTGCCCAAGGATATTTTGGAGTACTTCATCAATAAGAAAATATGTAAGGTTGTGAGAACCCCTGATCAGAATGAAACTGATTTTACCAAAGCTCTGAAGGAGATTGGTAAACATAGTGCCTCAGAAAATATAGAGGTGCATATACAACTTTTTTTTAATGTTTATTTACTTGAATATTTTAGTTAGATGCAGTGTATGTCATTGCAGATACAAGTGGGAGATTGGATCAGATATTAGCTAATATTAATACTCTTTTTAAAGCCACTCATATTTTGAAGAAAGTTAAAGTGTATAAGGTGGCATCTGATTCAGTTACATGGCTGTTGTTGGATGGAACACACACTATTCACATCCCTGCACATCTGAGGGAATGTCAAGAGTGGTGTGCTTTGATTCCTCTAAAGTCACCTACTTATGTGAGTTCATCAGGGTTAAAGTGGAATTTAGGTATGTATTAGTGTTTAGGTGGATAATTTAATAAAATTGGAACATCAGAAATGTATGCAATGAATTGAGTGACGAAGACGAATTGAAAAACGCATGTGATTTATTCCTTCTTCTACAAGTTGCAAGTCCGCAACCAACAATACAATATACTTCATTATTATTTTGGCACAGACATACGTTAAAATGTTATATCAAATTCATGGACGACTTGATGACTTTTGTAAATGAATGATATAAGTGAACTTTGACTGACCTACACAATTATTGTGTGCTCATTGTATTTTAACATTACTTGCAGTTCTGCAAAAATAGCAAATAAGTGTTTTTTATTATGTTGTTTGGTTTCCTTATGGAGGAATGTTCACTTTCAATGTACAATGCATTTTATTTAAACTGTCCAATGTTAAATTTTTAAATCCATGATCAATCAATTGGAGCAAACCCAAGAGACGACACTTTACCCTGCCACATCTGGCCACTATTTCTCTTAATTTCAACAACTGTTTCCTTTCTTCAATGTCCTTTCCGTCACTTCTGATGTACAGGGTCCTCATAAATTAATGATTCATACATCCAGTAGGCTTTGAAGGCAAAAGTACAAACAAGACATACAAAGTTCCAAACAGGCAATCAAATGGTCTTAAAAAACTTTAATCAAATTTTCCAATTTCGTTGTTCTTCTAGCGGAGAAGCGATATACTAAACTTGATCTTTTTAAGACTTGTAGCGAAAACGCCGAATTTTTCAACATAACACTACTTAATTTAGATTCCTGTACAAGATTTAATATTGTTTTTGAAAAATGTTGGCCAGGCTCATTGTGGGTGTGATAACCGTCCAAAAAATTTTTTGATCTTTGTGGCACTAATCTCGCACTCCGCAGTGCAATAATTCTTGTTTTTCATGTCCGTTTTGGCTCTTCCAAAACAAGAAGAGAATTGCTGTATTTGTTATTATCGTTTCCATAGTCTTGATCTCAGGCTCGCCGCGATCCCGCTGAAGGCGTCAGTGCAAAAACCCACTATGTCACCCCCACCTATATCTCTATAGAACTTATATCCATAATTGTCAGGCTTTTATTTTTAAATTTCATAATAGAACCTTTCAATTTTTCTTTTTTTTTATGTCCTTTTCTTATTTTTCGTGTCGAAATGGAACAACAAAGTTTTTCTTCTGTGGCCCATAAATATTTTGTATGTATTACATTTTGTCACAACTAGCTAACAATCCAGTCAAATAAGGCGAAATATATTCTATAAGTAGGAATGATGTTCTAAAGACGGCTTAAAAGTCTCATAAGTCTTAAGATATTGTGGCCGGTAGTCAAATATGAAAGACGAAAGGTCAGTAAATATTTCGTTTCCTATGCCTCGCATATTGTTAAAAGTTGTCACAAAACTTGTAGGGTATACGATTCTCTTCAATTTTTAGTAATGTATTTTCTTGTATGATTAACCGTTTTCGCGATCTAGTGTGGTGGAAAGCGCGAGTTCAATTGCAATAGACCGGCTAGCGTGGTGGCGCGGTGCTCCCTATGGTGTTCGGTGGTAACAACCAATTGTCGGGATGGAAGGCACGGTTCTTCTTTATCGGGGACCGTCAACTTCTCTGAGCGCTGGTGGTTCTGGTGGCAGGAACGGGACTCTTGGGAATCTCATTCCGAAAGAAGATTCGACCACTTTTCAAAACCGTTTTTACGGTTATTACCCCAAGGGTGCCAAAGGGGCCCGTATCACTAAGGCTCTGATGTCCGTCTGTCACAGGACTATATCTTTTGAACCGTAATAGGTAGACACTTGAAATTTTCACAGAATGTGTACTACTATGGTCGCTATAACAACAAATAATAAAAATAAAAGTTAAAAATTCATACCACTGTTTTGCGAATTAATTTGAAAACTAATAAATAGTAACCATTTTCATATTCACATGTTAGTGTAAGCCGTCAATGTCAAAAATTTTATGCAGTGTTATTTATGTAGCATTTAACGTTACAAGTCCGGTAGGTTACTTGTAACGAGTTATACATTATGGACGAGGCGACGTTAGGAGCCGAGTCTAGAATGTCTAAACGAGTTACAACTAACTACTGGACGTGTATCGTAATGCATTTTATTTCATACTGTAAGCCTGTTCTTCATTATTTTATTTTAAAAATCAAAAATTCACATTTTGTGAAAATCGCATCACCTTTGTTGTACATGTAAAACTTCATCACTTCATCGCTGACAAATACGTTTGAAAATGTCATATTAATGTCAGATTTGATTTATAAAGATGAAACTGTCCGGTAAGTGTTGCCTAGCGACACTTACCGGCTCTGATACTGTAATAGCTCACCTACCGGACGCAAATTGATCCTTTAATGGAACATCTACCGGACAGTATGAAATAAAATATTATACGATGTCGACTTACAATTACCTCAAGGCACCAGAGAGCTCTGTATTTTTTCTGTTTACGAAATACCATCTTCAAAGCAATGAAGTTACCAAAGAAAAAGCAACTTGTTATTTTTGAAAATTTTCGAAACTTTGGAACCCGAAAAATATTTTTGACCCATCGAGTTTGCACTTGTTTTATACATTTTTTCTGCTTTTGGCTTTCACGAAATACGACCTCGAGGAGGATTGAACCTATAAAATCCTTACTTTTGGGGAATCGCAATTAAAATTTTGGTTATTTTGGAATTTTTGTTAAAAAGTACAATATCTTCATCAGCTATTATTTAATAATACATAAATATATAAAGTTAAATTCAAAGGTCCTTCTAAAGCAAAACATGAATTTTAAGAGATACAATACTCATTTCTATATACGGGGTGAAATTGAAATATATGTAAAAATTTTAACTAGTGCATTTAAGGTTACATAAACTTTTTAAACCACCCTAGCTTCGGCGTTCATGTAGTCGACATGACAAAAAAAAAGGCATACGGTGGGGTCCGAGCGATAAGGTTTAAATGGGCACTTGACATTGAAGTTGATTTGATTTACCTGCCTCAATAACAATATCTCAAAATGACGTCCCTTATTTTGTTTCAAAAATCACACACTTCGTCAGTCAACAACACAATGTTTAAAAAGTTTCGCATCTCTCGAATTAACGCAGCGAGATAAGAACCTGCACCTTTTGTACAATTTTCGGGAAAAGACGATATACGTATTCGGTTTCGAGGCTCTTTCAGAACTGAGGTCATTTAACTCAGGCGGATCAAAAAATGGATGACAGTTTTTGTCCATTATGTATGAACTAAAGATATGTCGCAAAAAAAAGGATGACAGTTTTGGTCTAATATTTATGAACTAAAGATATGTCGCAAAACATTCCTTGTTTACATTGCACTGGATGCAGTGGCGTGGTCCGATCTTAATTTCGATAGAGGGGCGCACTCTACTCATCTCAAGCTGTAGAATGGATTTTGAGACAGGAATTTTACATAATTATTTATTACTCTCGGTGAAATGAGTCGTTCCGTGAAAAACCAAACCAATGGTCGTAAAGCGGTAGACCGTTAAAATCACATCATTTGCCAAATCGAGAGTTTATTTTACCAAAATTTGAATAAATACTTTGCACAACATAGATAAAAATGTTAAAAATCGTTGTCATAATTAAATCAAGGTGTTATAGTATTCTAATCTCAAAATATTTTAAATGTTTTATTTCAATTCTTGATATCCACAGCTAATTTAGACGGCAGACAAAGGACAACTACTGCCAAATATTTATTTAAAAATACAAGTATTATCGAGGTACATAAAGAGTGATCATAAAGTTCCGCACAAAATTCATAATTCAGTTATGTACTGTTTTTGCGAATAGCGCTCGAACAGGTCGATTTTTGTTTTTAAATTGCCATCTTTTGACATAAAAATTTTGTCGATGACGTCATCTGTTTTTGAACTATGACAGCGTCATAATTTTTTTTTTTTAAATAGCAACCCCCAAATTTTTTTTGGGTTTTAGAGGAACTTTTCAATTCTCTATTCAACAAAAGTAAAAAAGTAATACCTTGCATAACTCTTTTTTAAAATAAATTACAAGTTTAACTTCAAAAATTAAATTTTGATTACTTGAAAAAATACTATTTCACTCTGAATTCGTGGTGAAATGGCGCAGATTAGTCTCGAAGTGATTGAACGAAGTGTTCAAAGCTTTAAAACACGTTTGGCAATGTGTCAATAATAGTTGGAGGGTGTCAATTTGAGCACTTGCGTTAAATTTTATTAAATGGTTTTTAATTTTTCGTTCTTTGCTTTCCAAATTTATTGTTTTTTTTTTTCAAGGAATATATTTTTTTTAAGTTATGCAAAGTATCAATTTTTTACTCTTGTTGAACAGAGAATTGAAAAGTATATTTAAAACCCAAAAAAAAGTTGGGGGTTGCCAACAACAAAAATTGATAACAGTGTCATAGTTCAAAAACAGATGACGTCATCAACAAAATTTTTAAGTCAAAAGATGCCAATTTAAAAACAAAAATCGACCTGTTCGAGCGTTTTTCGCAAAAACAGTACATAACTACAGTACGCCGATTGAAAGATGAGCGGTTTAAAGAATGTAAAGAATGTAAAGTGCGTGTCCTTATTCCAAAAAAACGCTGGGACAATTATAGCCCACCTTTTAGGCAAATTGTAGCAAATTGATCGACCGCAACGTCCTAATATATGTCACTCAGTAACTCAGATTGTTAATACGCGTCTCGTAGCGACATATTTATTTCTTTTAATCTGGACAACTGGAGCACCTGTGTCGGTTTTCTACCGTTTTTTTTTATTGCTTGCACAATGCAGTGCTGTGCCAATTAGTCTTCAGCCACAAGTTACACAATTTTTATTGTTCCTTACTTACCAAAGAATATTTTTTATTGTTAGAAAATTTGTTTCTTTTAGTTTATGTTTTAAAAGTATTATTTATGTTTTCTTGTTACATATTTAATCTTTGTTTTAATATAACAATAGTTTAAACAGTTCCATACTTCAATATAAGATTTTCCTTCGCCGCCTATGACTTTTGAGTCATCTGCTCCGTCCGCGGGCTTCCTCTCCCTTTCCCCTCCGCTCAACTTTGGATGGACGCACTATAATTTATGAATTTTGTGTGGAACTTTATGATCACTCTGTAAGTTAAGTATTTAAGTTTAAATTTTGGTAAAATAAATTCTTGTTTCCGGATTTGAATATTATTTTGTTCTTGTAGAAGAATTCCAGTCAAACGATGTGGTTTTACTATAATTAAAATTGGGTGATACCAGCATTTTACTATTTATTCTTTATTAGAATATGAAAGCATTTCAAGATTGATGCATTTTCTTCAAAGTTATGGAACATTTCCCGAACTTAGCGCTAGACAGGCCTCTTAAGAATTCTTGAGGGTTCAATAAATTCAGCAATACCCTGCGACATAACAATACACCCGGTATATACAGGCTGTCTCAACGAAAATTGTCCACTTAAATTTACTCGAGTAATAAAAATTTTAGCGAAAAACGCCGAGACAGGTCAATTTTTATCTGTCGGGGGACAATATTTGAGGTACATTTCAAACTTCCAACTAAAGCACCCTCTCCGCACAGACTTCCAGCCTTAAATTTTAAATAGGGAAAGTTGGGCTTGCGATATATCGCTGAAAAGATGAATCCTCTATGCAATGGTGTTTTTGTTGCTTCCAGCGTGATAAAAAAAAATTGTTGAAGAATATTCGGAATATCAATTTTGCTAAACTTTACCGGATTGCACTTTTGTTGGCACAAACACTTCCAATGGCGCAATTTTTTTCACACGTAGCTTTTCAGTCAAGAGAAAATAATTGAAAGAAATATTGGCAACTTGATTAAATTCAAGTGGACAATTTTCGTTGAATTTTTGAAGAACGCTTTGTCATTGGTAAACGGTTTAAAAATGCATGAGGGTGAGTGGATTCGAGGGTGGCTGAAACTGATGATCGGGACTAACTGCAGTCCCGAGAAAAATAATTTATTTTTTGTGGGGCATCTATGCTATAAATCTATTCTTCCATACTTCTATGTCACTGAGCACTCGCTTGCATTTATAAACTATAGATTCGAAAAAGAAACTCGTAATCTTGGTACTTTTAATTTCGTGGGTTTGGCGGCAATTCGGCTCTGAAATTAACAGATACAATCACACATTTTTCACTCCAGACTATAGACTAAATAGACGCTGGACAAGAGTTCTAGTGAGTCCTTTCAACACATGGAAGTGTCAGACAAAAGTGTAGATAACGTATTTTTTTGAATTATATTATCGATTTAATCTTATAAGCAAACACTAATAGAAATCACGATGTCTTTCAAAGAAATAATATTATTATCGTTACATAAGGAACCCCTAGACGATCAATCATTTTGATCAAATGCTGGACTCAATCGATTGAATCAAGCAGCTTGATCCCGTCTAGGGGATACTTTAGAGCCAATTTATTTCTAAATTTTATATACAGGTTGATGATCTTTCAACCACCCCGTTAAATGTGTCGTCTGTAAATAGAAACTTATGTCACGCACGAACAATAAGCATTTCTTTACTCCATGCACAAGGCGATTTTGAACAAGTGTCCGATTTTGCATTCATAAAAGTCGCTTCGATTCAAGATATAAATTGTTGAAAACAGCGCACGTAATGAATTTATAAATGATGTATTTTTTTTTCAGATCAAACAAGAATGGAATTTGGGGGAATGGTAAGCACATCTAATACTTACGACAAGAATTCGTCCACAGTCAAGATTTGTACAGATAATTCGTTAATTTGGTCCATGGGCATAGAAAATCTTTTATCCAATCAATAGCATAGGTCTTAATTCTAGGGTAAATTTGGTAAAGACATGACTTATTTTTATAAAAAAGAGCAAACGTTTATAAAACTAGGCTTTTTCGTTCAGCATGCGGCTGTTGATCTTACAAAGAAAGTTGATTCCTACTTTATTAAATTTGTGTAAAGATCTAAATCCAATTATGCACAATGACAGCTATATTTTATATCATCTTTTAGCGTAATTCGTAGCTCATTATTGTCATTGACGCCATGACGGTTTTGTTTATTACCAGTGAAATTTAGTAAAATATTTATTTTTGTATATTATGTCTATAGTACAGTGTTGTAGGTACATTTTTAATAAAACCAAGTTGTTTTAAGTCGTTTGTTTAAAATTTCCTTACTAAAATCACAGGTGAAGCTGGAGACCGAAGATGTGCTTGCTTTTCATTTATATTAAGATTTCCTGAGAGTGGGAGAGAACAAGAATAGACTGCGCGCTGCCCTACTCGCTGTTGCGTGGTGTAAGCGCGATCCTTATAAGGGAAGCATGTCCGGAACAGCAGAAATCATGTAAACGGTTCACACAGGTTCACAGCAATTGTTACTAAAAGTAACAATACAAAAGTTATAAATAAAAGTGGTGCTTGTAAAAGCCCTGGTTGGAACGCTCAATATTGTTAAAATGAGCTGCTGATTCTAACACGGATTATGTTATTATAATTTTGTCGCCAAATTTTTGAATGGACATTGATTTTGGCCACACATAATGTGTTTCTATTAACTTGTACACGTTTGAAATATTTTATTTTATAGCGTTGTAACTGGATCAATTTAAAAATAGTTCCTTGAATTGATTAGCAGATTTGTAATATGGATTAGTTTTATGCATTCACAGAAAGTGAAAACTATTTTATAATAGTATGTTATAAATCAGAAGAGCAGGGTATCATTAATTTATTCATGTGTGTGAAAGTTTATTTTCCAGGGAACTAATTCACACAAGGGATTAAATGTCATCACCTCTGAACGATTTCCAAAGATCTCTAACCCCAAAAAGAAAATCTCTGCTGAAATATTTATCGAAGCTATAGTTCTTAGATACCCATGGGAGAAATTTTTAAGAAAATTATACGACTAGTTTACGAGCCGTGGGAAAGTAATGGAAAAACTCTTTGGAACGAAATTCCTTATCGCACGTTACACAAAACACGTTAAACAAAAGTGTAAGATTTCGACCGTCACGAAATTTTTATTGGAACGACGTTTATAATATATCTTCTCTTACCATATCTCTTACTATTAAGGCAGCGCTCGTAAGAAACGCATTCGCGCGACCATTTTTTTTTTGTTGACGTACTTGGCAAAATTGATCTCCAGAAAAAGCCCTTTTATTTAACGGGATAATATACGGCCTATGTCCACCATGAAGGTCCATTCTAAATATTGGTGAAAAAATATTTTTAACAAAATTATTAATTACAATTTTATTACCATTCCTTCATTTATGGTTTTTTATTGTAAGTGAAACTTTCTTTAGTGAGGTAGTTTTTTTTTCATTTAATTACTCTCAAACGTTAATTTATTTCATTGAGCCTGATTTTAATACAACATAATATATACATACATGCATAGTGGAAGGAACTTCGTTCCAACCGGGTGTCCCACGACACTTCCAGTACTTTTTTAACCGACTTCAACAAGGAGGAGGTTATCAATTCGGTTGTATTTTTTTTTAATGTTTGTTACCTCAGAACTCCGTTATTTATAAACCGATTGGGAAAATTCTTCTTTTATTTGAAAGAGTATACTTAGAGATTGGTCCCATTGTCACCATTTCAGGATCTGATGACGGGATCTCATGGAAATTGAGAAAAATCCTGAAATTTTCGCTCCCTTTTATTAACAGACTTCATGTATATTCATCGATTTCTTCGTCAATTGTGGACCGATTTACAAAATTCTTCTTTTATTTGAAAGGGTATACTCTTAAGGTGCTTCCATTGTCAAAAAACAGGATCTGATCAGGGAATCCCATGGAAATCGAGAAAAATCCTCAAATTTTCGCTCCCTTTTATTAACCGACGTATCATGTATGTTCACCGATTTCTTCATCAATTGTGGACCGATTTTCAAAATTCTTTCTTTATTTGAAAGGGTATACTCTTGAGGTGGTTCCATTGTCAAAAAGTCAGGATCTGATCAGCGAATCCCATGGAAATCGAGGGAAATTCTCAACTTTTGCCTTCCTTTTATGTATATGTTCACCGATTTCTTCATCAATTTTATTGAGGACCTCATTATTGGAGAAGCGTCTTTATTAGGTATCACTAACTTATCACTTAAAATGGTAAAAAAATAGCTTTTCAAAAAAAAGAGAACCGACTTCAAAAAGTGAAAAATAATTGAATACATGTATGTATTATTAAAATTTAAATATATCTAAGTCGAACTCCACAAACTTTAATAACTGTAAAATTACTAATGGAACATGTTTCGGCCGAACACTTCTGCCATTATCAGCCCTAATTTAACAAGAGATTAATGATAGAATTGATGAATTACAAGAGGGGTTCTTAACCTTAAAGAATATAAAAAATTATGTATTATTACATGTGCTACCTAATGATCTGGTTGAAGTCGGTGCCAAGCTAAATAGGTAGTAGATAGATAGGCTGCGCGCTCCCGCCACATCGCAAGTCTCCCGGCGAGCGGACCGGAATGCGTGGGGGGGGGCTCGTGCTGAGCAAAACAACCCAAACGGCAGACGTCGTTGACGGTCGTCTCGAATCATATCGAATTTTATATGCGTTATAACGTTGTTGATATTTTTATATAATTACAATATCTTACAAATTTGTAACCTATTTTTTGATCATACCTCGAATGTGATATTCTATACATCGCACCTCCGGAGAAACAAAGACGCAAGTGCAAATTTTGATTTTTTGAGTTAATTATGGCATAACTACAAAAAATGGTATTGTGTATTATTTTCGGTTTTTAGTCTCTATGCAATTTCTGTCATTTACTTTAGAATGATCAATTAAAAAATAATTCAAATTTTATTGTCATTTAGTTCTAGAAGAGACATTAGAAATTGTTCAGTATTCCTTTAATAGTCAATTTAATTTGGACCATTTTTCTTACAATGTCACGTGAATCACAAAAGAGTGTTGGGATACAGTACATCAACCTAGAGAGAATTTATACATACGATAATTTTATCTAAAACTGTAATTACGGTAAAATGTTCAAATAATAATAATTAGACCACATAATGAAAATGTAACTAAAACTCTTGCCTTATCGGTTTTGCAATACTTGCAGGAAAAGTCGTTGTTTGTTTAGGCCTACACTTGGAACACACTCCTCGCACAAATTTCCAATATTTTATGTAACTGGATCCGACTTAAAAATAACTTCCTCAGATTTCCACATTTTTGCTAGAATTGTCAATGAAACTACCGAATTCTCGGAAAGCGGAAATGATGGGTGAAATTCATTTTGCACATTTTCATCTTTTTGTTTTGGGAAACTCGAATTTCCATTCATGCAAAATAATTAATTTCTAATGAAAACTGAAAATGTGCCTTTTCTTTTTCTAAATAAAAATTAGTAGAATGTGGGTGTACTGCGCGCGCAAGGAGAGGATCTTCACCGCAGAGCTGACCTGGGGACAAGACAGTCACTGCGGGCTCCCTGAGTTGTGTAGTGCTCCTGGGCCGCTTTTTGTCATCTACTTGTAAGTGTCAACTTTTTGCTACCGGCGACCTGTTGCTTAGATCTATGTTGTGGCTAGTGGACAAACATTTTAAAAATTAAAAACCGACGTGAATAGTCTATAGAATCTTTGAGTTTTATATAAGGTGAAATAACTACCGATTCCAGGGAGATCTAAATATATTGTGTACTGGCCATAACTGAAATTTTATCATAGAAACAAAGACTTTTTTAACTCGTACTCTTCGCTAATGAAAAATGTGATTTTTCAAATAACGAATTTGTAGCTTTTAGAACTGTGTTACGATTATTTTGGGAGCTCTGGTGTAGACGTGCGATCCAAGAATAACTCTGGCAAGTAGCGATGCCAAATACAGACAGGGCGAGCGCGGTGTAATTTTCACGAGATCAGAACGAGATTACAAATTTTACGGTTTGATTACAAATTAGCCCTTCAAGGTTAATTAATGACCCTTTTTATAAAAAAATTAAATAAACAAATTTCGCACCTTACAAAAATTGTTAGATAAGAGGTCAAAATTCCACAGTACAGTTTCTTTGGTAAACATTCTTGGAGCTAGCGCCAGATCTTCTGATCTCTAAATTTAACCAACTGTTTTCTGTCCAAGTTTCGAGAACGTTAAGCAATACTTGATATTTTTACTTTCGTTGTTATTGTCTGCCCATAAATAATTTGTCCTTCGTCTTGTAAGCTGTAATTATTTTTTCCAGGGTTTTGTTCCTAAAAACTTTTAATCATGTCCGACGAAGAAGAAGTTTACTCGTAAGTAACTTTACAAACATAGGTGCAATTTAGGTGCTTTCGCTCGTTTATTTTTGGTTTTGTTTTTTTTCGTTATGCTTTCTTGGCTACTAGGGGCGTAAACTATAATTATATCAAATAGGTCATAGTTTTTTTTACGTATTTTAGCGAAGAGGAGGAGGAGGAGGAGGAAGTCGTTGAGACGTAAGTATCAGTTTTTGAACCCAAAAAAATTGAGCGCACAAATGGTACCGTGCGCTGCACAGTCTAATAATATTGTAGTTACCTGTCACTAATCTAATATGCCTTTATTTTCTTTTACAGCAAGTAAGTAAACCCACCCCAGTAGTAAGTTACTACTGTTTGGTAGAAACGAGTATCTAGTACTAGTTCCTTTTTGAGTAGTAGTAGCAGTAGTAGTAGTAGTAGTAGTATTTCCAAATTGATTTTTACATGATTTAGTTTGGGACAGTTTTTATTTTGTAATTTTTCTTTCCTTTTTCACCCATGCCCCTGCCTTTGTGATGTGTTCGATACAGGACTACAACAACTACAACCACTAAAGTCGAGTAAGTCCAAATACAGTAACAGTGGCATCGCTTTGCAGCTCAAGTTACTTTATGTACATAAACGGGTCAACGGAGTTACGTTGGAGAGTAATAGTATTTTGATGGTCATCTGTATATAAGAACTTTTTATTATGATATTTGTTCTACTTTTGTTTGATAGTCCAGATGATTTAGTATACAGGGGGTATCAGAAATATCAGTACCGTATTGCTCCTATTATAGGCAGTAAGTCTCAAACGCCAACAAAACACCTTTCTCGTTTCCACATTATTGCATAATAATATGTTTACATCCTGTATTTATGTCATTTAAAAAAAAAGTGTATATTAATTTCATTAAAGCAGTCGTTCAAAATGATATTGAAGAATCCAAAATTGCGTAGTGAATTTTGTATAAAACAGATAATTTAGAAAAGGACAATAATAATTATACTTTTTAATCTTTCTTCATTAAAGACATGTCTGTAAGATTTAACATAAATTAACGTTTTCTAAACAAAAAATCTTTGTTATGGTCCTGTTTGTTTTATTACAATTCTCCTTGTAGTTTTTTCATATGCAAGGCTGTTTATTTATAGTTTCCATGTCGTCTACAATATACAGTGAGCGGCAAAAGTATGGAATAAATTCATTAAAAATTAAACAAAACTTTTTTCAACGAAATCTTTAGATGGGTCAATTTTAGTTTATAAATATATGTATTTTTATACCGAATAAAATTCCAAGCAGCCATTTGTTTTCGAGTGATGACGTTTCAAATAGAAACCCTCTATTTTTCTCTTGATTCTGATAGCCCCTTTAATTGTCTACACGACTATACAAATTTTGTTATCTTACATAAGGGAAGTTTTGAGAAAAGAAAGATGGAAAAAATAAATTTTATAACGAACAAAAACAACTCAGAAACTTTATTACTAAGTACTTAAAATTATCGAATTAAATGTTCGACTTGCCATCCCCCAGCTTGTTGACAATAAGCAAGTCTATGAAGAAATTCCTCTTGGACATTATGAATTACTTCTTCACTAATTCTACTTATTTCGTATCGAATCCTAATTTTAAAATCTTCTAGATTTTGTCGTCTGTTAACATAAATCTTAGACTTTATAAATAACCCCATAAAAATAATCAAGAGATCTGGAGACCTATCGGTCCTCATCTCCCAATCCACCTCCTAAGAAACCAATTGTTCAAGTAATGGCGCACAGGAAGTGCAAAGTATGGAGGTGCACCGTCTTGCTGGAACCACAAACCATCATTTACTAAAGTCTGATCATTGTCATTTGGTACGGGTCGAAGGTCATTTTGCAAAAATTCCAAATATCTATTCCCTGTTAGGGTTTCTTAAAAAAAAGGACCTATGATCTTGTTGTTGACTATGCCTGCCCACACATTTACTTTCTGACGATGTTGAGTATGTGCATCAGTCATCCAATGAGGATTTTCTGTGCTCCACTAGTTTTGTCGGTTAACTGTTAAGACAAAACGTGGCTTCATCCGAGAAAAGTATTCCACGTACGAAGCGTGGATTGGCGTAGCATAAATCCATCATATTTTCGCAAAACTGCATTCGGCGATCGGGGTCATCCTCGTTTAGTTTCTGCCCTAGTTGAATTTTGTATGGATGGTACTTTTCTTTTTTAAGTAAACGTAATACTGAACGCTGACTCACACCATTTTCAAACTTCTTGTTGGGTTCTAGTTTTATTCCCGCACCCAATCAAAATTTCTGTACGTTGTGTTTCTGTTAAATGAACCATTTTCGAAAACGATTTGTAAAACAATTCATACATACAAATGAAACTGACAGTACATTTGACTGTTTGATTTACCTACTTGATTTTTTGACTTGTTTTTGTTTGTCATAAAAAAAGAATTTAATTTTTTTTCTCGAAACTTTTATTATGTAAGATGACAAAATTTTTATACTGTAGTTTAGAAAATTAAAACGGCTATCTGAATCAATAAAAAAATGGGGGTTTCTATTTAAAAAAAATATCGATGACGTCATCACTCGAAAACAAATAATTATATTCATTTTTACATTGACCCGTATAAAGATTTTTTTGAAAAAAATTTAGTTTAATTTTTAATGAATTTATTCCATACTTTTACCGCTCACTGTATAAATTATTAAATTATTTGGCATTTGAAACGAAAGGGATTTATTTATAAATTATGTTTACGCAGCAGAATTTAATTGTTACTTATTGTTAGCTTAGAGAACTATGGGTCTACTTATTATTGTTACAATAGTACCCACTAATGTAATTTCAGTATGGCGCATCCACCATATTATATTTTGTAATTCTCTTTAAAATCAAATAGTCTTTTTGGGTTTCAGTCTACATTTGTAGAATTAACAATAATAGTAATATTTTACATGAACGGTTTTCATAAGCAGTTGACCAAAGATTTTTATCCGTCACATGTACAGTGACTTAAAAAAAAATGGGCAAGTCTTCATGGGTATCTTTCGCAAAGGTTAGTTGTTTAACTTGTACTTATATACCCACATGTATCATTTTGATATCTTTTTTCATTGAGTTGGATTAGACCATAAAAAATATTTCGTCCAATTTTTTTGTCGGTCATTGTATATGCCGTTATTTTTTGCAGAACGAATACCTACAATAGTTTATGTACTAAAAGTAAATCTGCAATAAACAGGATTAACTCGTTTTGAGCTTGGATTGGCTTCGTAAAACTTTGTGTTTTATTTTTCTGGCGTAATATTATCAATAGGTTCTGATTATGAAGATCAACGGAGGAAATAAATAGGCAACTTAACAATTCTACTTCTACAGCTTACTTTTCACGCACCGAGTTAATACAAGCATTTTTGTTACATTTTTCGTGTACTTACACACTTAGCAGAAATCATGGCCTCTGCTCAGATAAAACGACTTTTTGCCAAAATACACACGATATTATTCTAACAAGACACTTATTTTTTGGAACACACTTTTTGCTTTTTGCCAAACTGGATTAAACTTGCTTTATCTTCACCATCAATTAATTCTGAATACTGACTATTAGGGAAGGAGCCGGTGATCCAGAATTCATCAAACGTCAAGATCAAAAGAGATCCGACCTTGATGAACAGCTTCGCGAGTACATCACAGAATGGCGCAAACAACGTGCCAAGGAAGAAGACGAACTCAAGAAGTTGAAGGAGAAGCAGGCCAAGCGCAAAGTCACCCGCGCTGATGAAGAAAGGAAAATGGCTGAGCGGAAGAAGCAGGAGGAAGAACGCCGCGTCCGCGAACTTGAGGAAAAGAAACAACGTGACATTGAGGAGAAGAGACAACGGCTTGAAGAAGCTGAAAAGAAACGCCAAGCCATGATGCAAGCGTTGAAAGATCAGAATAAAAACAAAGGACCTAACTTTACTATCACCAAGAGGGATCCTTCTGTAAGAAAATGCGCAAATACTGGGCTGCCGGAGGTGACCAATAACAAGAATTTTAACAAAAGTTACCTAATGTGAAAATAGTCAAGTTTCCAATTGTGCACCTTCGACAGTCCAGTATCTACATTGATGTTAGAATTAGTAGTCTCATGGCATACATTACAGCAAAACCTCTCAGCCGCTCAGCTTGAGAGGAATAAAACCAAGGAACAACTGGAAGAAGAAAAGAAAATTTCCTTGTCCATTCGTATCAAACCTTTGGTCCTTGAAAACCTTAGTGTTGAAAAACTTCGTGCAAAGGCAACTGAATTGTGGGAATGCATTGTCAAGTTGGAAACCGAAAAATATGACTTGGAAGAAAGGCAGAAACGCCAGGACTACGATGTAAGTGAATTGGCAACGAGATATATTTTAAAACTCACTTTTATTCTTAACAGCTTAAAGAGTTGAAGGAAAGGCAAAAGCAACAACTCAGGCACAAAGCCTTGAAGAAAGGCTTAGACCCTGAAGCCCTAACTGGCAAATACCCAGTAAGATCTTAGTCTTAGAAAGACTTAATCATAACTGATCTCTTTTTAATTGCAGCCTAAGATCCAAGTAGCTTCCAAATATGAACGTCGTGTTGACACCAGATCGTACGATGACAAGAAGAAATTGTTTGAAGGTGTAAGTATCAGACAGCTAACCACAACAAAAGGACCAGTTTCACAAAGGTTTTACTTAGGGTTTTGATCATCTTCTCTTGGAACACAGTGAAAAAGTCTGGAAGGAAAAGTCAAGTGACTTTGAGGCTAGGTTTAGATGTAAGTGGGCAGTACATGTTTTTTGCCCCTTTGCGTTTAGTGTCATTGTGTAACGTGTCCTTGTTGTGGTCAAACTTGTCCATTGTTTAATCCCTGTTGTTTTGTTCAATGTCTGCGTGTTGACAGGGTTTAGAAGATATTCTCAAGGAAACCAACGAAAAACAATGGAAAGACAAATTTGGACAATTCGATTCAAGACAAAAATGTAAGGGCCATACTTATGTATGAAAAGCTTTTATTTTGCGTTTTTCAAAAGAATGATAATGGTGAATTGAATCTGTTAATGATTATAGCCAAACTGCCAAAATGGTTCGGCGAAAGACCCGGCAAGAAGAGGGGAGACCCCGAAACACCTGAGGGTGAAGAGGAGGGTAAGCCTGCTGCTGACGATGATGAAGATCTGAAGGAGCCTACATTCGAACCTGAACCAGAAGAAGAAGAAGAGGAGGAGGAAGTAGAGGTTGAAGAAGAAGAGGAGGAGGATGAGGAGGAAGAGGAATAAATTATTCTTCTTCATTCTATGTTATAACATAATGTTACCATCGCCTGCTTTGCAAAAGTTTCAATGATATCCCTGTTTAAACAGTTCTATTTTATTTCCACCATGTTAATTTTTAATTGTAATAATAAAACTGTATTTGTAATCGTATAAATATCATTACAAGATGGGTTGTCTCTTATTAAAGCACGCAAGAAGAAATAAACAGTGCCAATTTGAATATACTTCTTTAATAACCTCTGATTATACAAATTCAGCACAGTACATAACACTATTTCCACTTAAGGTCTAATTTAAGCAGCGACTACTTTACTTTGCTGTCCTTTTTGCGTCATGTTGATCTTGTCGCCCAGACTAAGTGCCATCCCCTGTAACAACACAATTAAGAAAACATGTTCTTTTCTGATGCCATTACATAAATCAATTGTAGTCTATGTTGATTTTGCTTCAACAGACTTTATTACCGGCTACAATTTAGCACCTTTGACTTTTGGTGGTTTACCGATTGCAAACGGCCAAGTCGATGTAATCATTTTTAACAAATCGTATAGGTCAACGCAACACATGAAAATTAATTGACACAAAACTGCCGTTTTATTATTATTATTATTTTAAACTAAACATACACATACCTGACTTTTGGCTCTGATCCTGATATGACCCGAGACCGGCGCATCCGGTTTATTAAACGGCTTTTCAATACTTAGATTAGCGAGAGCATCTTCTCCAAATATAGATTTTGCGTACATGTTGGCCGCCATGAATCCACACTGTCCAGATAGAGCTTTTTCTGGAGTGAGACACTTCATATTAGTGCTCTTTACTAGATGTTTCAGATAGTCGGACAAATCGGTTAAGGTAGTATTCACCGAAACCTTATTTTCCCATTCAAATTCGGCCCACATTTGCCTAAATTCGGTATCACTGCAAGTAGCCGGTACAATATAATCCATTATGTCAATATGGATGTCATCCAGAACCACGACATGACGATCAGATCCGGCACCAGTCACATCGTAAACAATGTTTCCAAAAATAATACCATTTTCGGTAGACGCCACCTTTACGTTGGCCTTAATGTTACAAAAATCTTTCGGCGCTAATACAACCGGTTGTGGCTTCTCTACCAATTTCAAGTCGCCCAGAGTTGCCAACTCTAAAGTACAGTTTTGTAAAGTGTCGTTAGTCTGATTGACGATTAAAACATCCAGAACGATATCGTATTGATTAACGTGGACGTAGGCTTCAGCATACACTGGATCAGAAAATCCAGTTAGTTGTGTGATCTTATTGAGTTTGTTGACACCGGCACTTGTTTCTGTACCACCGGTTCTACCGCCAACTAAAGCTTGAGATAGTGATGTTTCAAACACATTCTCGCCGAGTTCTCCAGATTTGTCTGCTTGTAACTGCATGAAATTTATGGGATCATCGGCTTGAATGATGTTGCCTACTTTTTCTTTTGCTTTCTGGTTTAGAGCCTCCTCGATTTCTTTGGCCACCAACATATCGTTCAAGGCTTGTCGGCATAATTTGGAGAAGATGTTGATGATGGAAGGCGAGCGATCGGAGAGAACTCGGAGGCAGAAAAGGATGTGGTCTTTATCGTCGTTTGTGATTGCTTTTGTGGGTAGACCTTAAAATTGGATTGAAAATTTCATCAATTGATGCTTACAGGTGCCGAGTAAATTACGTTGAAGACAGACTAGATGTACAAACACGAACTTACCAGACTTGCCAAGATGTATTATTCCGGCCATTATTAACATCACTTCCGCATCAAATCGATTCTGTTCGAGAGGTGTCACGATGCTTCCGTAACGTAAAGCAAGTTTGGTTAAAGTTGAGGCTATTGCGGCTCCGATAAAGAAGTCCCCATCAATCAGATACTGGCGAAGTTGAGGACGTTTTTCTTTTTTATTCTTCCTACAAAATAAAAGCCGAATACATATAGGAATACCCGTGGTGATTCACCACGCAACACAAATTAATTTCTCTTTGAAATACTTTTGAACTGTTTTGAGTTCGAGAATCCACTCGTCACTCGTCGAAAAGCTATATTAGTCAAATGTAGACAAATTGAACTAATGTCAGTAATCGACGGTCTAATTGTCTAATATCCCATATCTGCAAAAACTGAATTTTACAGGATTTTCGGATTAATTCATATGCTCTAAAAGCATTTTGTGCTGATTTCGATGGTATTTTCGCAAAGGAGACATTTTTTTTAAATCAATTCATATCGACTCTAAACGCATTTTTCGACGGTAAGATTTTGGCACGGGGTAAGCCTAATTCGCGTCTGACACGAAAATACGTGGCGACACGTAAATGCGTAAATATTTCATGTCCGTTCAATTAATTACCAAAATAATCTGTACACTTTTTGAATTAATTCACATCGGCTCTAAACGCATTTTGCAATTGATTGTGATCTAAATCAAGTAGGTAGATTCAGACTGTAAATGACAGATTACTGAATTTAATGGGTGTTGAGTGCATGGATGGTGTACCAATGGGATTCTGGTAAGTGATGTTATAATATAAAAAGTTTCACTTCAGTCGCGCGTGGACTCCACGCACAATTCGTTTTCTGTTCAAGATCTCATTTCAATCCTTATGGAGTAGAGTAGTTATTGATCAGCATCTTGTCCTAATGTTGTCTCCTAAAGGAATTGGACAGCTTTTTAATTACCACGTTTAGGCGCATTCTGGAATTCGTTGTGGCATAATACTTACTGCAAGGCTAATTTCACACGGGTGACTTTATATGAGATATCAGTTTTCGGCGCAGTTCCCCGTCTGAAACTTGTCTTAGTGCAAATGCGAATTAAAAAAAAAAAAAACGTAAATAATGTTCTAAACGTTAAAGGGACCAAGAGACAAATTGCGATTCTCCGTACCGCGACTAATAGAACATTGCTGAAAGACGTGTTTCGAGAGCGAATCACCATCAGGATTGGCCGCAATTGTAGAGTTTTTGATTGTTTGTTAAATAAAAAATTAATTTAAATTGTGGACTAGTGGAGTGATTAAACAAAGACTCGCTAAGAGCAGCTAAAAAAAAAACGATTTGGTCCGAGAAGTTCCTAATGCCGTTAAGTTGTTTCATATTTAACAATCAGACATGGAGGAGATACTGCGTCAGTTAAAAATACGTACTGCACTGTGTTGAAAGCAGATTGTGTGGCATACGTCCCATCAGAGGTGACCAAGGTGGTTGATGTTTGTGTTGGGTTGGGGGGGACAACTTCCTCAGTTTCTCCAGCCACTAGACGTTGTTCAGCTTCCAACAGGGGCCCTTCCCCTAAAGTCCGATTAATCTCTTTGAGAACAGCTTGTATATCTGGCAAGGTTGTTGCATATTCCCCTAATATCCATAGTGCTGCTCTGTGGATCTTCACTGACTTGATGTTACTAAACGCTTCCAACAATTTCTAACAAAAGACCAGTTAAAACAATGAAAATATACAATAATTTTTTATACTTCAATTATGAGCGGCTGAAGGTGGTCAAATTTCTGAATGGCTTCTCTAACAAAAATTAGAACATCGGCCGCCGCCAGTTCGTTGGTGTCAGACAAAAATTCGACCAGTACAGGAATAACAGTAGCAGCGACATCTGGGAATCGTATACAACATGAGTGCAAAGTGCGCACTAACAACTGTCTGTATTTTCCAGTATCTTCATGTTCAACATCGTGCGTTTTTGCGACCTCTTTTTTTAATACCAGGACCATTTCTTCAATGTTCCTTGAATTTACGAGGTCCATAGCTAATGCAAGTGTCTTCTTTCTGACTTCCATATCGGGGCTTGATAATACTCTCAATACGTCCATGACCAAATCTTGCAACACTCTTTCATGACTGGGATGCTCACGCAAAGCAATCAACCTATCCAACACGATAAGCTTGACATTGTTGTCACTCTCTTTTATAATAAGTTCAATATAGCAAGTAGCTGCTGCTTTAATTGCGGTAGGAGCATTAGACAACGTTACCAGAGTCCCCGCAGCTTCATAACGTACAGCTGGACTACTTGAGTTGAGCAAATTGTAGATGCAGCGAATAAATCTTGAGCGCTCTGAAGGGTTACTGTGACACACTTTATAAATTAACTCAACTATAACCAACTGAAGGATGTCTCCAAATGTGGCGACTTGGTCCAAACAAGAAGCTAAATATGACAGAGCCCGTTCCTGATCTGCATGTAACAGCATCAAAAAAGCGTTTCGTTTACACGACATGTCTTGTTCCCCATCTAAGTAAGTAGAAATTAATTCTGGAGCATCGGGAATCAAAAATTCAAAATTTCTGTAAATTGTGAAAATTGCTAATACTGCATTACGTCTAACGTAAGAATGGCGGTGTTCCAGACAGGTTCGTATTGACGGCATTAAAGGTTCTAGCAGCTCAGGTTCCTTCAATTTACATAAAAATCTTAAAGTAGAACCTCTCAGAAATTCATTAGGATGTTGTAAATCCTTGCGATATGCATCACAAACCAGGATCATTTCCTGCAGAAGTTTGCCATCTGGAGATGTTTTAGGAACAATCTCCCAAAAAATAAGTAACAGTTTCTTAGCTGTATGATCTTGTAAAGGAAGGACATAGCGAATGATGGTCATCAAAAAATTGGGAGGTAGACGTTCACCAGCAAGTATCATGTGGATGGTTTTTTTCAAAGCCTCAACTTTTTGTTTTACATCGCCTTTTTCTAAAATTTCATGTTATAGGAGAGTGGTGTGAATGGCTAAACTTACCTAAATCCATTTTCAGTTGCATTTCATTGTAGGGCTCCGAATCTGTGGGGATGTTTATAAGGGTGTAACATGGCTGTTCTACAGCGGTCATTTTGGAAGGACGTTCCTGGAATACATTTATACTAAACAAATTGAGGATGTGGAGGCATGTTTTGGTTAGAATGTATAAATTAATGTGACTGAGAAAAGTCCATGCACAAACGAAAATGTAAGGTTTAAAACGTATTAAAATTACAGCTGCATTAATGTGTACCTACCACTAAATGTGAAAAATGTATTTTTTAAAATCACTCTAATTTTTGATATTTATGTGTAGGTAAATGTCAACGACGTGTCAGTGATGTCAAATGTCAAGTAATGTTGACAACCGACAGCTGATTGTAGGCAACCAGTAAAACGCATTACAATTAATTTGGGCGGTTCGAATAAAAAGTGTTTATTCTGGATCCAGCAAGTTATTTTGTTGTTTAAATTTATTAATTATAACAATTTAGCACTTATAAAAATACAACAACTACTAATAATGGCTGAAGTATTAGGTTATTAATTAACTGTCTATCACCAACTAATACCGGAGGTAAACTTATTATCGTCCGTCAATGGCGATCTTCTTTTATAATGCCACGAAAAACTCAGCAACGTCTCGGACACTTGCGTCGCTGTCGTAACAACTCTCCGATGATTCACGCACACCGCGCGGAAGAAATGCCCGATAAAAACATGTTCTGTCTGCTCTCGAACGATGAAATCGTAATTCCTGTTCTCAAACGATGATAACATAACATGCATATTTGTTTATTTATGATTAGTAATACAAAATATATACAGTTTCTTAACTTAACTCTTAAAGGCTTATCTGAATGCAATAAGTTGCCACTACCTAAAAAAAAGTAATATCGTAACCATTTTTAAACGGAATTTAAAATTGTATTTGCTTATTTGAAATGTAATAGCAATTTGCTAATAAATGTTATTTCTTCTTCTCATTTTTTTCTTTTTGCTTTTTGTTGATCGCTATAAGAGAATCATATCTAGTGTGTCATAACTCATAACTTGCTGAGTTTAATGGGTTCCCAATTCTGCAAAAATAATTGCTTGGACATCCTTTGTTTTTAAAAAAAGACAGTTTAAATAGGCAACGCTGTAACCTTTGTTTAATAATAATTGGGATATTGTTGGATATGTTGGATGATTGTTGCTAACTTAACATGATGAATTCGTTTCTTAAATAATTAATTTATAAAGCTATTGTTGGGGAAAATTTACTCATAAGCTTAAAGATTACAAGTTTATTTCCTAGTTATTTTTAGAAACATAAATGATGTTTAGATATTTTAGGTCATCTTAATAAATAATTATGGTCGCAGACGCCTCTAGGCGATAACTCAAGGAGATAAATAAAGTCCATGGAAAATATTCGAGTACCTATGTACAATGAGAGAAATTTAAAAAAGAATTTGAATTAAAGAAACGCCTAGGCAAAGAATTAACTGATGTTGGTTCTATCCTAGACTGGTTTTGAGAAATTTCTGTTCAAATGTTATGTTGAAACATTTACCCTTAAAACAGACTGCATTTCGCTGCCTAGAGCTGGTCCTCTAAATACACGACTGTGTCTCTGGATGGGGGCCCATGAGGTGATTTTTTTTAGTAAGTTGTTTGGAGAAGAATATTTTTGGTAGTATATTTCGATACAAGTGCGCTGTCAAGAGACAGGGGCGAGGGCGCATTTTTGAAACACAAACCGTAGGCCGAGTGTTACAAATGAGCCCGAGATAATAAGGATAAAATATTTGTTAAGTCACTTTGACATTTTTAGTCAAATTGCTCGTGGATTAGTTTTGGAGGGGCGCATTAATGAATCAAAAATGGTTAGAACCAAGTTACTTAATTTGACACCAAACAAAAGTTGTCAGCTTAATAAAAATAGAACAAATTTTCTCAACTATCGTATAGCTGCAAATATCATTTTTCAATGTTTATTATTACTGTAATGAATTGATCGAATACATCCTATGAATTCGAGTATACATGTAATAGTATAAAATTAAATAAATTAAATTACACATCGGCAAATCGGTTCAAGGCGTTGACCACACGATTGGTGATGTACGTTCTTGTTGGTCTCTCCTTAATAAGGTTAAAGTTGTGCCTTCTTAACTTGGTATCCACGTTCAGATGAAACAGAGATCTTAGAAGAAAAATACGTAATTGTGGATAATTTTGAAGGTGAATATGAATTCGCCGCGAAGTCTTCTGTCCTCGAACGTGCCAATTTTTAGGCGATCTTCGTATGATGGGCCTATTGGTCCAAATGGGAAGCGGGTGGTTTTTCGTTGTACCTTTTTGAGAAAGTTGATGTCACGTATGTAATAATCACCGCCCCCCGCAGTCCCTCCATATTCCAGTATAGGCCTGACGTACGACGTGTACAATTTTTTCATCAAACCTGGGGTTAATGAGGAGAATGCTTGAAGCTTTCGGAGTAACCGTAAATTTTTGTATCGCGTTGGCATATAGGGAGCAGGCAGAAAACAGTAAGGAAGGCAAATCAGCCGTATAAAATAGGATTAACAAGAGGCCGAGGACGGATCCGTGGGGAACAAAGACAGAAGAGCGGACCTAGGTTGTGTTCTTTTTTTGGCAAGACAACAGTGGAAATTCAAATCAAACATACCTAGACATTGAACCAGGTTTTTTGAATGCAAAGTGCGCAGCGTTGGAGGCGGAGCGTAGATTAACAACATACAATATTTGAATAATTCATGACAAACGTAAATTAGAACTATTACACCTGGCGTGAGAGTTCCCAAAATTGCAAGTGTAGAAAAGTGAACTTGTTACAACATCCCATACCCATTTTAAACAAATCCCTCAGTAACAGTTACAGTTAATCAAAGCATTGAGTGTTTCCTTTTCTTTCGACAAATTCAATTTCGTTAAAAAACCGAAATCTACGATAACTGACCCCCTTTAAATTTTATTATGAATTCAAACACATGTACACAGATAAGTTACAGTTTGAACGCCTTTCCAGATTATCAACAAATTTGGTATTTGAATTAAGCAATACTGGTATTCGGATGAGCAATTAAAGTACAAGAACTTTCCCACCTCGTCACCCTCCAAACTAAGGGCACGCAACCCGCTGCACGAGAGGGTTAGTGTGGAACTCGTCATGCACATCAAATTTTGAAAACAACCCAAAACGAACAAAGTAACACATTTTTAAAGTGCATCACTGCACACTTCTCGCTCCCTTCACATCCGTGTAACCGCCCGAGCTAAGAGCACGCAACCCAACGGAGCGAGAGAAGTACAGTGTGGGGTCGTGTTTCACATCGAATGAAAACACACAACTACACATTGATTAATATACAGATAATAAAGATATTTAGAAATTTTCATTTTAGATTTCGTCGTTTTGGTTTACCGAAACGTTGACTTCCCATTGTCTAAATCTGAAAGAAAAATTACATACTGAAGTGATTTGAATACCAGCCTATGAAATTTTATCGCTAAAAAAATAAAGAAATTCAAACTATAACTCGTTGAACTACCGTTTAAATAAAATTTGGATCGCTTCGAAAACAAAACAAAGAAAGCCAACTCGCCGCCATGTTTCCTTTATGCAAACAAAGAAAATGACCGTTCCAAACGTAGCGTCCCCTCTCTGTGTCATTTGAATTTTAATCAGTAATCCGGACCGTTATAATACCACACTTTCTGAAACTGGACAGGTGAATCCCCGGGAAGCCCTCCTCGACTGATATAAATATTGTAATTTAAAGTTTTACCTTTGTTTCGGACCCAAATCAGGCACGAGACACTTTACTACTCGAACTATAAACAGCTGACAAGGAAAACTAATTAAAATTGAAATAACAACACTACACAGGTCAACACAAATGAAATAACAATTATTATTAGCAAAACTGAAAAACGAAAAAAATTTGGAAACTCTCTCCTAACAGGTCTGAACTGAACAAAGACTAAAAACAGAAAAACTAGCAACCCTTGTCTCTCAGCACCCTGCGGCGTCTAACCCATTTAGCCTCTAAGTGTTGCAGGTCTTTACAATGCTTTGGACCAGTTGGCAACACATTGAAGCAAATTTGTTTCTACTGATCGTCCAGGTATAAATCCATGTTGACACGGTGGAATAAGTTTGTTAGTGCTGGCAAAAGTTGAGATCGCCTTGGAAACTATTTTTTCCATTATTTTAAGGCAAACAAATATAGCGGTAATTGTCAGGACAAAGTTTATTTCCTTTTTTAAATAAAGGCGTTCTGATTGCGCGTCGCCAATCATCTGGCAACTCGTGATTTCGAAAAGAGGAGTTCATGATTATTGAGAGAGGTTTGCCTATAAAGGGCACGCATTCTTTTAGGATTTTTGCACTGATTCCGTCGATACCTGGGGCCGACTCGTGTCTCAGTTCGGAAATGTAAGTATTTATTGTGTGCTCCTCAAAATCGATTAATGACAGTGTGTCGTTGCACATGGAGATCGTCGACAACTTCATTGACAAAAGACGACGAGTTACTGGCAGCCAAGAGTTCGGCAACTTCTAAATTGTTTTGGCATATTAAATGAAAGTATTTTCTTCATACCATTTTGAACTTTGAATTGCTTCGTAATTGAAATTCACTTTCGTACTTTATGAGGGACAACTGCGTGCTGACGAAAATTACGAATTACTCGTGCGGTATGTATCTTATTTTCACATGGTCGTCCTTTGTTTGATTACTTACCCCTGTCTCCTGTAAATCAGAATTTGTCTCAGACAAGAGAAATTACGCGACGCTACCCGGTCACCTTTACTTGACTTGTACCTTGTATTGCGTATTTACTAACCATTTATTATTTTTGAGGCAAACTTTAAAATTGCGTTTTACAACTGAATTAGAAATAATGGTATACACAAGTTCCTAGCAACCTCTTATGATCTGCAGATAAATAATCTACTCTGATACGTGCGTTTATGATTTATTTAATATTATGTTCCACTTTTAAAATTGTTCGTAGATATAACAGGCCAGTCGAACAAGAATTTTTCGAGGAATTATTTCCCAGCGAGCTAGAAAGTTTAAAGCAATTTATTTGTTTTTAAATAATATTTTTATTAGATTTCTTGTTTTGAATAATTTAGTATTTTTAGTTTTGTTTTAGTTTTATGTGTACTGCACTGATTTTTATAATTGATTTTTTAAATGAAAAACATTGATAAGATGCACCAGTAGATTACTTTTTATTTAAAAAAATTTCACAGGTTCATTGATTATTATTTGCATTTTATTTTCCCGGACAACCGTCCATTACAGTCACCGACTTGAACGAGCATGGGTTGATTGTTTCGTTCGTCAAGCTGGCGAACTACAGTTACATATAACTTGGCCCCTCCCCTGAGGTTTGGGTGCGCAAGTGGTGTAGAAAATTAACTTATTTTTGATGGCATTCAGCTTGAGATGTGATAAACGGTTCGTGAAAAATGCTGCGACAGGAGTTAGTGTACCTCAAAGAAAGAGATCAAGGGTTACAGTAATAAATTATCATAAAAATAAATTACCGAAAAAAGATTTATAACTTTATGGACACTAACCCAACTTGAACTATCACTACCACACAATTGATATTCCGCATTCTGTCTTCAGAAATTTTCCGGTGTTATCTTGGCTACCAAAAATGAAGAATGCGTATTTAAAAAAAAATCTTCTACAAATAATGCTCGGTATAGAGCACGTTTACAGCAGTTGTGATTCTGTTTTAACAGATGATGAATTCGAACGAAATTAATTTCCGATTGAGTTTTTAAATTCATTATGTCCCACTGGATTGCCTCCACATAAATTCGTGTTGAAATTCGTGAAGAAATGCAATTGTTTTGCTAATACGAAATTTAAATGCGGACAACGCCATTAGTGAATACATAGTACAAGAATGCGTGTTAAACGATTGGATCAAAATACAATTGCTTGCGAAATTTTAACTGGAAGATCAATTGGGATACTTATTTTAATACCCAGGATTTTCCTTAAGGCGAACCCAATTCCCAATAATGTTAGCATTTGCTGTGACCATTAGTAAATCGCAAGGGTAAACCTTTTATAAGGTGGGAATTTTATTACCACAACCTGTCTTCGGACATGGTCAACTGTATGTAGCTGCAAGTAGAGTTCGTAGATGGTCTCCGTACTACATTGCTGAGCAATTTAATCAGGAGCATCTTATACCTTGTTTACGCAAAACGTTGTATATAAAGAAATTATTATGTCTTAATTTCTTTTATTAATCTGACCTTTTTTTATTCAAACTCACAGGTAAACAAAACAAATTAAAAATGGTAATATTATTTATTCAATCTTTAATGTCAAAATTGCATTTTTATCTACTCTACTACATGTTAAAATGCAATTTTATCGTTTAGAAGATAAGGAAAACTTCTTCTTCTTACAACATCCTTTGTTGTATTAGTGTCTTTCTGACATTTTGTTTGACAGTTGAATGTTTTCACGTCAAAGAATTAAATCCATGCGGCAGTAAAAACGGTGAAGATTGAATAAAATTTTATGTTATATACGATGATAAAATTGCTGATTATGTTTTCGAGCGCGGATAATATCAAATGCTTCATTATTGATTCGGAATCGATCCTGGCAGTTCTAGGACTGTAGTAGGGACTAATAATTCGGTTCGGCTGTTCTTGCACAATTTAGATTTAAGTTGTTTTCTATAAACGTCAGTTTACAGTTGTAGGTGCAACGATCTCTAGTAAAGAGGGCCCCTTTTTCCAATTGGGCTCCCTGGGGCTTCCCTGTCTTAGGGGTGTCCCAACGGTGTCCACCTGTCCCAGGTGTGTCCAAAGAATGCCCCAAGCCCCACATTGTTACAAGAGGGCCCCCGTACCAAGGGTGTACGAAGGCGTCCCCAGAGGACACCCCTGTCCCAAGATGTCTCAAGGATGTCCCAAGAGAGCCCCTCTGTCGCCAGGTGACCCCTCTATTACGACGATTACTAACTGGACTACGGTATACTGGGTTGCCTACCCACGCTACGCTCCTATATCCCAAGGGGGCGCCTTTGTTTTAGTTATCGTAACATTTGTGTCAGAAAATAATGACATAAACTCGATTCCTACCATCTCTTGCCAAGCTTCACTTTCAGTCGTGTGCTTATAAAGGTGAGGCACGCAACATTTTTTGTTAATTTTTTGAAGTGAAACCACGGTGTAAGATTTTTTGTAGGGGGTAAGCGCGCCGCAACCCGATACGATCCCGATACATGCAATATATAAGTGGGGGGGATACAACCCGACACATGCAATATATAAGTGGGGGGATAAGTGACCAAGGGGGCTCCTGACCAGGGGCTCCCGACGACTAAGGGGGCCTTCGACCAGGTGGGTCCTCATCCAAGGAGGCTCCTGACCAAGGGGGGCCCGACCAAGATGGCTCCTGAGCAAGGGGGCGGGGCCCTCGACCAAAGGAACCCTTTACCAAGGGAGCTGTCGACCAAGAGGGCTGCCGACCAAGGGAACCCTCGACCAAGAGGGCTCCCGACCAAGGGGGCTACCGGCAAAGGAGAACGCCGGCAACCAAAGTTTGTCATATCGCGCATTAAAAATAAAAATCGATTCTTAAGGAGTAAACTCTAAAAGTTTCACTTCTGTCGTGCGTGGACTCCACACACAATTTTCTTTTTATTTTTAGTGAACCCCCGATACTTTTAGTATAGTTCTAAGAAAGTATTTTGGTAGGTCCACTGATGAGTTTCTTCCTCCTCCTCAGGTCTTTCCGGAACGATTAAAAATTCGGTTAAGACTTCTAAAATTGGTTGGTTTAAAAACACATCTAATAGACAATCGTTCATTATTTACATCCTTCGAACTCACACATTTTCTGATAGACAAATCAACAAACAACGCTAGTTTGTTGGTTCATCTAGACTAGCATTTCAGAATTTTTCATGGAACAGTTCAAAATTATCGTTCGCGGTAAAATAAAATCTCGAACCGGTTCATAATCGGACATGCGCTTTATGACAATCCAGTTCTGAGCTAGTTAGCTAATAAGCTAATAGTAGGGGAGCCCAAGCGGGGATTTTGCGCGTTACTCGAGCGCGTCAGAAAATCATATGGAGAGAAACCTTGCACCCTGTAATGTACCCCTACCAAATATGAACCCTTAATATTAAGATTAATAATCAGATTAAGACAAGGTAAGTTAAGTACATGTAGAAAAGTGTATATTTCAATAATTTGATAATTTGAGCGTGACATAAGGAAATGGGCGAGTCACAAAGTTGTAAAAAAAAACGTCACCTTGAAATACTCGAGCGCGATTATTTTTTTTTTATTTAAAAAAAAATAATTAGGATTACGAAAAACATATAATCTGACGACTTTCATGGGGCGATGTCGCTAAAACCATCAATAAAGGTTGAAGCGTACAGATGCCAATAATTGTATATTTCCCACTCCGCGCCAGTTCGAATCAGTTCACTCCCTTTCACATTGACATCGGGGTCTTGTTTAATTTGGTATTGAAAAAACAATATAATCAAAAAGGTTAAGTAGAATTGTCCAACGTGTTTGCTGTGTGTTTGTGTTTGCAAAAACATTTCAAGTAATAATATCTTAGATTATGGAGTCGGGCGATTAAAATACTTGTTTTTAATATTTTTTTTTATCTATTTTATATTAATAAATAAAAATTTAAATATATCTAAGTCGAACTCCACAAACTTTAATAAGTGTAAAATTACAAATGGAACATGTTTCGGCAGAACACTGCTGCCATCATCAGCCCTAATTTAACAAGAGATTAATGATACAATTGGTGTATCATATGTACATATTATTTTTATTACACCCAGTAAAAAAAAGAAAACATTATTTTTAAATTGTCAGATTTACAATATTTCTCCATATAATTGTCAGATTATCATTTAGGACGACTAGGGCATCAAGTTGAACCGTCTGTATACAAATCTGACGCGCTCGAGTATTTCAAGGTAACATTTTTTTTACATTTTTAAAAATCGGTCATGACTTTTGGTCACGTCCAAATCGTCAGTCATTTGAATAGGACACTTTTTTGAGTTCACTTAACATTTCCTCTGAATATCTGACACGATCGAATAACTTTTTTATAACCCCTTTTTACTGCTACTAATACATAAACAATAAACAGACATAACCTCGTTTTCTTAACCAAGGCGGGGAATAAACCCTAAATTATATATTTAATTTTAACTCAATATTAGAGGTTGAGTTTATTTACAACACTCTCAACTCTTATTTGAGTATTTAGATATTGAATTTTTCAACTCACGCGAAAAGTCATCGATTATTAAGCGAAATTTGCGTTTGTGTTGGTTTACAATGAGAAATGTCAATAAAATGACGTCACTTTTGTGAGTGTTATTACGGCTTGATAATGTTGAAAAGAGTGTGGGAGACTTCGTTGTTACTTGAAAGACGTTCAAATTTAAACTATCTATGGATTAGGCCCTTTGGACTAAGTTATAAGTTTTGTAATAAGTTTATTTACAATAATCTACAAAGTACGGTAATGTAGACAACCAATTATACCATGTCACTCACTCACCGATCTCAATGGTAGACCCCCTGATCTTCATTTCTTGCAAATATTTTGTAAAAACTCTTAAAGACGATGCGAATGTTGTTGATGGAAATGGGTCCTCTCCAATAAGTCCAACTCGAGCACCACCACTAGATGAAATTAATAAGTTTTCGGTTGTAATTATTCAGGAAACATGAAATGGGCCAGGTGACATTCTTCCCAAAGAGAATCAATTACGTTCTACTTTTCGTTTTTTTTTCCAAATAGTAAAATGCATTTAATTAAAATTACATTAAATTTGTTCTCTATTTTTTACAAAATGTTTATTTCAGCGGACATATTTTATGACAACAATAATAAATTGCCTTAAAATAAACAGCAACAATACACAATAGGTCCAATAGACACTTATTTAATTTTGTTTTGAGATCAAACTCTTTAGTAATATTATATAAATTTTTTATCTTAGGACGTTAAACATTACATCACAGTTATAATGGTCGATATTAGTGTAATAAGATAATAGATATATACCAGGTGTAGAATGGATTTGGAGACGTAGGAAAGATGACATGGCACTGTCAAAAGTTTTGTTGTAAAATAATAATTACGGCAGACAACATATTTTTACATGTAAAATTCCAATGTCTCAAAGTCCATTCAACACTCAGTATATATATTTTTATATGTATGTATATCATACATAACCACTACAATTGTCTTCTTTTTAAACCAGAAGAATGTCGATAAATCTTTTTAATTTAAATTAATATTCTTTTAATTCTACACTTTCTAAAACTCAATAAAGAAAACTGCTCATTTATATTAATTTAGTGGTCCGATGTTGTATAACTAATATCAACACAAAAAAAAAACATTAATAACTCGCATTGTTTCCCCGCATCGAAATACTCATTCTTCTCTCCGCTTTTGCCGTGGGCAAATCTTGGCTCCCTGAAGAACTCGAGCTAATTGGAGGATATCGCCATCTCCAATGTCTTTGTTGAAGATGTCCATCAGTTGAGGCTCTTTCCCGGAATGGTGCCATATCACTCGAACTAGAGGCATTACTTTCTTTACTTTCATTTTCTTCCTCGTCCTCTTCTTCAACTTCCGTCCACCTCCTGCTGAACATTGTGGGCCGACAACTTGGTATCAGGCTCCCGGGGGATACTGTGGCGGAACAAAGAAGTCTTACGGTGTCGGGAGAGACTGGCTCTTTCTCGCTGGCTGATCGACGAATTTTAGGATTCTTGCTTTGGACTCTCCAGAAGCGACACACGTCGCGAAAAACAGACCAAACCTGAATAAAATGTAGAGGGTTTTTAAGGGGAAAATTTGAACACAATCGGACACACACGTTCCGTAGAATAAATTGCCGTATGCTACGAGAACAAAAAATATGTATGCACCTAAGAATCCCATTTATCTCGTGGTAATGGAGTCGTTTTGAATTTCAGTTTAATAGTCATCTTACCTGCTCTATGCTTTCTCGAACGGATATTTCGTGAAAGCACACGCATCCAATTTCCTTGCTCCTCCTTTGTCCTTCTTCAAGAGACACCATTCGGTCTTCCACTTGATCGGTTTTATTTCCTACTAAAACTACCGGCACATCTCCAATTCCGTCTTTATAAGTGCTTCCCAATCTTCGTCTACGTTTATTATAGTTAATTAAAAATTTTAGTCTGTAACATTCGTCAAAGGAACACTTGTCTGTGACGGAATACATGAGGATAAAAGCTTCTGCCCACCTGATGTTCGCTTCTAAAGCCAAACATTCGCTCTCCTAAAGAAAGAAATCATGTGAGAAAACCAACAAGTGATTTTTCCAGATGGAGTACTCAAACGCAATCGTTTATATTCTCTGGGTGAGTGGCAATTCATTCCTTTTAACGCACTCATAAATCTTCGTTATTTCGTCTTCTGATCCCTTGATACCTAATCTATAACGGTTGTTTATCTCTAATATCAGATTCGCACGTTTGGATATATGATCAAAATTTGAGTTTTATAGTTTCAAAATTATTAGATATAAGTATGCCAATTATTTTTTATTTATTTTAAATTTGTGGGGTGTGTTTATGGACCATGAACACTCTTCCTGGCTATATTTGCAAAAGACCGCAGAATATTATAATTCGGCAATAGATAAACACAGCTGTTTCGATTAAAAAGGATTACATATTTTTTCAAAAAGCGAGTAAACATCATTAAATTTGTTTCTAAAGATTACCACGATAACGTCTACGACCTTGACGCACAAGCGCTGATACTGAAAATTACCTTCTGCCTGAGGTAAGTTTTGTGTTAACAAATCATAATTAATTTAACTACAAATCCAAGGAGAAGACACCCAGAGAAATATTATCGCGTTCATGTTATGTGGTTTTTCCAAATAAATCTTACGTGCGGTTGTCCTGCCGTATCCAGAATGTCGAAGTAGACAGACTCGTTGTCAATCACAGTATGAAAAGTGTAAATCTTTTCTAACGTAGGATCATACTCCCCAATGTATCTTTTAGTGATAAAGCGCACAACCATTGCTGAAAAAAAAATGGCATCAATTGGTTTTACTCGGCGAAGTTTTAAGTAAATACTCTCAAAATAGACAGTTTCGGTAGAAAGAGCACAAAGGCTTTGTTTACATCTTGTACTACTTTGTGTACACACTTTAGTCAATAATCAACAGAGGAACAATGTAATAAAGCTTGAAATTTGTTCGAGTACTCTAAAAATTTTATTTCTATTTCTTTGTGCCTTGTGCGCATGTTTCAATTGATTAAGTGGAAACACAATTAATTAGTTGGCTATTAATATAATAATCTGAAGAGAGAAATTGCTGTAATAAATTGTTAAGACTGTTCCTTGCCTTGCTTTTCCGATAGTTGATTGCATTATGAAATCTATTTTGCTCTTGAAATATTTTCCTTTGTCTATTGTTACTACTAATCAAAACTTTTAAATTTAAAATTATCTTGTTTGATGTTTCTCGTGTATAAACAAAACTTTTACTACCTGATTTTCCAACTCCGCCCTGCCCCAGCACCATAACTTTCAAAGCTTTCTGGCGAGGATATAGACCCAGTTTGGCCAAGGAAGATTTAGGTGAAGTTGCATTCATCCTCCAGACATCTGAAAAAGTTCAATAACACATTTTTAACGTGGTCTACTCATTTGGAGCCGTCAAATAATTGGTTAAAGATTATACTCTTTAAAAGGCTTATTAAAAAGAACGTGTTCTTAAACATAAATTTTGTTCACGATTCACAAGAAAATTGTAAGTTATCTAAATAATGTGAGGGTTTGTATTTGCAAAATTATTATTAATACGAAAATCGATTTTAATATAGAACAGCTTTATAGTATATAATCAACTCGGTAATTCACATTATAATTTTCCCTACTGCAAATTCGTGTAAAAATTATTAAAAAAAAATCTTAAATTATATATTTTTAGACAGTACCATTTATGTACATGTACACTTGAAATAAAATTTATTGCAAAATATTATTGCAATTTTGACTAATTTTAAGTAAAAATTGTTTCATTTTTAAAGAGTAAGACAGACCAACGTTATTTGCATTTGCATTAAAACAAATAGCGGAAAACTCTTAACATCAAATAAATTTGAATTGGCAGTAACTCAGTATTCAGAACATAAATCGAAAGCAAGGCATCCACATTATTTTATTTATATGTAGGAGTTTGTTTGAAACTTTTCTGATTTGTTGTAACAGAGTCCCGGATGATTCTCATCAACACCAGAGGAAAGTATAAATGGGATCAGAAAAATTCAATCAAACTAGTCGGACAAGTTATGACATTCATGAGGTATTCATTTAAGTTTTGTCAATAACATAAAATTAGAAGTAGTACGTCTCAATAACCACGACTTTCCTATAATCTATAATATGTGGTAGACACATTTATATAATATAGTGTATTTTGATCGTAAAAAGTACTTGGTTGGTATGTTTCTGGCGGTGATGGAAGTGGCGTAAAAAAGAAAATTAAGTCTTTTACAAGGACGCCAGCTTTTCAATCGTAAATTCAATAGTGAGTTCTCTTATAGAAGTAGGTTGGAATTTAGTTGAAAGTTGTAAAGTTGCTCATAAAAGCAGTCCATATGTAGAAAATAAAATAAATAGCAGTATGTATATTTGGATATTCAAAGGCTTGTGAAACTGATAATTAAATTTATTATTAAATATTTAGTTAGTTATTAAAGTTATTAAATTTGCTGCTGTGTAGATAAGTTGAATTTTTTAGTAGTTATAAATTTCTGATATTTTTAGCAGAGCATCAGTTGCTCCCAGCCAAGTGAGAATCAGTCATTTTCATTCTAACATGGAAACAATAATTTATTTTTAGAAAATAGCTATTGCGCTGTCAAGATACTTTTCAGGGGGAACGCGAGGTGAGCCGAGCAAATGAGCCCGAACCCCTGAAAAGTAACAGAGCACGAGTATTAAATACAAAACATATTTGTTGTATTCGTTCACGCAAAATGAGAAAAAACACAAATTAACATCAAACTTTGAGGTTAGGTTTGACAGCTGTTGAATGAAATACATAAGCGGAAAGGTTTATATATTTAGTTATGTACCATGTAGTTATGTATCGATTATGTATTTTACAAACTAATTTTTTTTTGCTGAAATTATTTTTGGATTTGGAAGTTTCTCAACAGTCGTTCCATTAAGAGGGTTCTCCAGTGGCATGTACATGTCGAAGTACGTTTTCCCGCAATATATTAATTTTTAATTGACAAATTTCAAAAAATCGCTCTGTAGCTGCAAAGATCAATATTTTATCAACACGCCCACAAAATTTCAAAGAAAAATAAAAAAGGTACATTCAACGGCGGGCAGAAATGTACATGCCACTAGAGAACCCTCTTAAGGATTTTAATATACTGGAAGAAGAAACTCATTATTGTCAAGCCCTTACTAACATCCTAACATCTTCGGATTAATGATCGATCTATTCTATCACAAAATTAACGTAAAAGAATTGAAAATTTAAAAAATGTACCTACGAAGGTCTTGTTCCTAAAAGAATTTATAAACTGTCTAAATTATCGCTTATAATTACACGAGAGCTCCGAAATTATCGATCTGACTTAGAAATCACGATTGTCACGTTTTAATCTCCCGACCCGTAGGGGTGTAAGCCAGCTTGAGTGTTGTTATTTGGTAAGTTTATTTTATTAAAAAAAAAAAAAAAATGTGGACAAACACTCCGGAAGAAATAATATGTGTCACCGAGAGCAGAAATTACTGGACCAGCGTGATCCTGCAGACACTGCCAAAACTCTGCCAATAATTCACTATTTGGATAAGATGTGATGACATAATTATGCAGGTTATCAACTCACTTTGGTAGCTGTAAACAGTTGTCAATTTTCAATTTCAAAATTTCGTTGTGATACCATACTGGGATTTCAAAATTCACATAATTCACAGATGTGAATCAGAGATGTTGACATACTTGACTGTCAGTTGTCAGTATTTTGTCAAAACTCTGAGTCAATACCTTTCATTTTTGACAATTCATCTCAAATTCTGCTCTCGATGGTACATTGCGCAAAAACTTGTAAAAACCGTAAAAGATTCCAATATGGTTGAAAAAAGGGTAAATCAAATGTTCACTTTTGTATAAGATTTTTCAAAATTAAAAAACCATCACCTGTTGATTTTAGTTGCTAGCAAAAAAAAAACACTGTTGTTGATTTTTAACCGACTTCAAAAAAGGAGGAGGTTCTCTATTCGACTGTATATATGTTTTTTTATGAATGTTCGGGCATAACTTCTTTGTTTATGAACCGATTTCAATTATTCTTTTTGCGTTGGGTTGAGTATGGCTCCAAGGTGGTCCCATTTTAATTTCATTCATATTGAACGTAAGACTTCGGAGTTATAGCAGGAAACTCTTGAAAATCAGATGGAAATGTGGTGATTGGATATGCTTGTGCGCGCATAACTTCTTTGTTTATGAACCGATTTCAATTATTCTTCTTGCGTTATATTCAGTATACCTTCAGGATGCTCCCATTTTAATTTAATTCGTATTGGACGTAAGATTTCGAAGTTATAGAAGGAAATTCCTCAAAATCAAATGGAAATGTGTTCGAATGACGCTACCTGTTCGAAATGAATGGTTTATGGCCTCAACCCAACCCCAGTGACAAGCCGAGAATAAATACACAGTGGTCAACGACGTGATTTATTGTGTCTTACCGAAACCGACTTCAAATATAATTTCTTTGTTTATGAGCCGATTTCAATTGAATCGTTTATTGTTAAAACAAGCCAAGTAACATTTTGCAAACTTTTCAGGAAACGAAAAACTATGGAAAATTGATCTACAATTGTGTTTTACTATGCCCTTGGCATATAAGCACTATCAATTAGTCGCAAATTTTAGCATACATGATATGGTACTTGGATGCTTTCTGCACCAATCGATTTATGTCTATAATATACAGGCTGTCTCATTTGAAACTCCCCAGTCCAGATTTCTCCGAATTGATAACTCTGATTGAAAAATCCTCGAACAGGTCGATTTTATTTGCCAGGGGCACATCTTTTCAGATTCTTTTCAAGTTTCGGCGCTTCGCCCTCTTCGTGAGGGGGCTGTTAGCCCCAAAATCTTAAATGGCACTATGGGTCGAGTGATACCTCATTTGAAAGGTATTGAAGGCCTATCTACAATTTTTTGCAGTTTTGACCGTACAAACAATAATTTTCTATTTTCAACATAATCCACATTTTCTCATGCTGTATCCCATAGAAACCACAAAGACAATCTATTTTCGCGCTCGCGTGGATTTGAAGCGTCCTTACTAGGTCTACCCATCACTTAAAATTGTAAAATAATTAACTTTTAAAAAAAAAGGAAACCGACTTCAAAAAACCCAAAGTAACTAAAACTAAAAAGTAAAAAATAAAAATTTCCAATTTCAGAGTTATTTGTTGTTCCGGTTAATGTAATTATTTATTTTTCCGTTTAATGAAATTCAGAAATTATTGTTGATTATCTAATTATTAATTGTTTTATAATTTTGAAGTCGGTGCCAAGTAAAACATAAAATTATACATTTTAAAGTTATAATTCCCTGATAATTGGCAATTCCGAATTTTTCTGGCAATTCTGACTTTTTCCTGGCAATTCCGGCTTTTTTTCTCGCAATTCTGACTTTTTTCTGGCAATTCCGACTTTTTTCTGGCAATTCCGACTTTTTTCTGGCAATTCTGACTTTTTTTCTGGCAATTCCGACTTTTTTCTGACAATTGATACAGGGGTTGCTGTTTTGTTGCCCAAACTTAAAATATGAAATATTGTCTACATTTTGAGTTTCACGTACAGGGAAATATGACCTATTTGGGGTATGTTTCTTTAAGTGGTTCTTTAAGTTACCGTCTGTAAAAATTTGTTTTTCCGCGGATCATTGAAATTGGTGCCTCGCGCTACGCGCTCGACCACTTAAAGAAATATACTCCACAAAGGTCATATTTCCCTGTAGGTAAAACTCGTGGCACCAATTTCAGTGATCCACGGATGTCGCCTTCTGTGAAAATTGGTTTTTCCGTTCATCATTCATAAAATCATAAAAAATGAGATTCTCTCCACATATCGAGTTTCACGAACATGAAATAATGACCTTCTTATAGTATGTTTCTTTAAGTGGTCAATTTCAGTGAACAACGGAAGTTACCGTCTGTAAAAATTTTATTTTCTGTGGATCATTGAAATTGGTGCTTCACGCATACTCGAAAAAGGTCATATTTCCCTGTGTGAAATTCGAAATGTCGACAGTATTTCATATTTTAAGTTTGGGCAACAAAACAACGCCATCGTCCTACCCCTGTCAGAATTGAAAAAAGTCGGAATTGCGAGAAAAAAAATGTTTACAGTTATTTTTCCATTCATGTCCGTTCAGCGCCTTCGTAGTAAATAGATTAATTTAACAATAACTTACTGTTTAATTTCATTAATTATATTGTCTTATCCATTATAACGCGTGGTATGATTGATCATCGAAGATATTAAATTCGTCAAATTGAAGCTGGACATTCTGGACGTCTTTCGGAATCGTGGAATCTCCAGCTCAATTTCAGTCATAATATCATCGATAATAATGAGACGACGGTGCGACGGCACCGGAAGCGGATGATGTCACCACTTATGGTACCGTGATTAATCTAGAACAGTCCACAGACGTCTGGGAATAATAATTGTTCACATAAGATGCTCTCATGAGCCTAGAAGATTCTGTCGCGGTGATCTCATACTATACGACGCTCGTGCAAAGAGGATGATCTCATTCTTCGGGACTAACCGATCGCGCCGAAAGGATGATCTCATTATTACCGGAATAGAAGGAATCGAGAACGTCAGGAGAGGTATAAGAAGGGAACAAGCGACGGAGCAGAGTAGTGTATTGGTAGCATCGTGAACAAGTGGTCAGCGTGTTATCGTGAAATTTGTACATAGTGAAAAGTTAGTCTTTTTAATAAAATTTAGTAACTACGGTGTGCACCAGAATTCCTCGAACCCACCCGGCTCAGGCTACGTTACAATAATAATACCACTAGTTATACGTTATACTATTATACGTACGTTATGCGTTAATTTTGTTATGGAACTTCTGTGTGAAAAACGGATATTTCAAACGATTTGTGACAGTTGCGTCACACGAGTTTGAAATATCCGTCAGCACGTGTTGTGCACTATGCTTTTCGTCCTTCCGATTCGTGGAATTTCCAGCTCAATTTCACTCATAATATAATCGATATTAATAATACCACTCCGTATAATTGGCGGTAAAACGATCATCGAAACATTCTTGGAGTAAATCTATAGTTTCGCGCGCCGCATGAGGGGTTGCGCCATCCTGCTGGAAAAAACCCATTTGCAGCTCGTCATCATGTAACTGATTGATGAAACTATTAAGAATTTCCTCTCGATATCTTACGCCTATCTTTTGTGGATGAAGTGGCGTTTCTGTATAAAAATGCGGGTTTTCAGAAGTCCACATTTTCATATTGTAAGAGTTGACGTAGCCACTTAGATGAAATAATGCTTTGTCGGAAAAGAAACTTCAGTATAAGACTTCATCATTCATGTTGGTAAGGAACCATCGAGAAAATTCGTTTTTCATAATCCGTAGGCAAGAGTTCTTGAAAACTGGTCAAACGATAATGACACATATGCAAATCTGTTTTTAAAATTCTCCGACAATTTGAATAGGAGAGAACAATTTGTTGTCAAAGAGTACGTATAGAAATTCTTCGTGTTTTTGACAATTTCTTGAACATTTGACGTTACCCTGTAGCAAGAATTAAACTTTCGTTAGTAAAAAACTCGCGTGCCTTAGTGCATTGTTGTTCGTGAATAAAATTCAATAATGTTTGTCGGGAAAATTATTTCTGAAGTAAGCTTAAAATATACAGAAAGCTGTATAATTGGGTAGAAATTTTGGTAGAAAATTTAAAATTTGCTATAGCTTTATAACAGAAGATCTCGTACTTTACAGTGGGCCATCAACCTGAGGTCAGGTAGGATTTTCTAGATGCTCTCTACAAAACCCATCACAAAATGATAAAATTGAGCGAACACAAACTCAGCAGGTTTTCCAGCTTCCGGAATACCAAAATTCTCCAGTATTTATCAAAAGAAGTTGCTTGTCTCTGTATAAACGATGAGACCAAGCAAATACAAATGAACATTATTATCATAATTATATACAAGTAAATTAAAATTAATACCTTATATATTGTAAACTGATTATGTAAATTTTCAGATTCAAGGACAATTAGCAATTTGTCGAAAAAATGTTTCTTCGTTGTATATTGCATATTCCGGCGATCAAAATGTTTTATTAATTTTTTTTTTATAGAAATGAAATTATTTCTTAGAAAAAAATAAAATTGACCTGTTCGAGAGATTTGCTTAAAAACTTTACCATCACACTGCATGTGTTAGGAAGGAAAGTAATTTTATCGTTCGACACTGTCAGTATTTTCAAATTTTCGCTTGTGTAAACACTCTCTGCATGTGTTAGGAAGGAAAGTAATTTTATCGTTCGACACTGTCAGAATTTTCAAATTTTCGCTTGTGTAAACACTCTGTCATGAAATAAAATGAAAATGACAGATAAACGTCACACTACTTTTATGGATTTTAAGCAATTTAAAGGCTTTCCGGGGTGGTGTCGAACGATAAAACGTTGTATTACACTCGTTCGTGTGTAGATTGAACGCTCGTTTCACTCGTGCTTTTATAAGCCCCTTGTGGCATAAAGCGTCCAATTTACACAGGAACTCGTATAATAATCTACTATTATACCCGACTAACATCTAGATGACTATTTTTGCCACGCAAAAAGAAGGTATAATGGAGTATTTCTCTCACAAGTGATATAATGATAAAAAGGGGTGAATTACTATGGTTACACAATGGTAAGACATGAATAATTTTTTGAAACGTCATTTTGACAATTTTTTGATTTTTAACTTTTACAAGAAATTACACGTCGGGCATAAAACGTCGTATCTTACACGTGACCGAAATGACATTGTAAGCTCGTGAGATGTGTATCGCTCGTGCTATCGCACTCGTGATTCAAAGATCTCACTCGCTGACAATGAAGCATTTCTGTCACTTGTAATATAATCTACTATTATGGAGGTATTATAAATCACGTATTATCAGAATATTATATTTTTAAAATAAATTTCTTTACTCCACCATAAATATTGTTATTTTATATTTATTTGTATGGCCTCTTTTTGGAGCCGTATATAGTTTTACTTTTTTGTACACATCTGTCACATTCTGACAAATCAGTACCAAAAAAGTAGAGTTTGACAGATCAGTCCCAACACAGTACAGTTTGACACATGTATACAAAAAAATAAAACTTTACAGCTCTCACGGCTCCAAGAGAGGCCGTAAAATCACCTTTTTTGTAATAATCACCTAAAAAATAATTGAGGTATTAGTGTTAACCAAAAAAGACATTTACTGAAAGAAAAACTCTTTACTTTTTACACGCCACAGCGGGGTGTTCACTTGTATTATTACTTGTATTGTTTTAATTAACTGTACCCCGTTCTTCGTGTATTCAAGGCAATACATTTTCCCGCAATATTTTTTTCAAATTTACAAAATTCAAAAAATCGCTCTCTAATCTTCAAAAACGAAAAAGTTATTTTCAACGCCCGGCAGCCAATGTACATGCTGCAAGACAACCCCCTGTCAGAGACCTGTGAGTGGACTACGAGTGGACCCTTTTATTACGACGAAAGTCCCTATTGTAAAGAGATATTGTTACCCAGGCCATCGATATTCAGGTTGAACGTTCCGAATAACATGGGTTGTTCGTTTGTTCCCAAAAGCAAAAGGACACTGTAATACCACAAACCAAATCCGATGCAGACATTTTAGTTCTTCTATTCTGTACAAGGTTGCACCATCTCGCAGCCAACATACAAGATTTTATTTCACTTCAACATCCGAAGAAATTTGTCTTGTTTGTAAATGACATCTTCACATGTACGCTTTTTGCTGTTCAGTGAAAACCATTGTAAATCACATAAACCAAAGTACGAATTATTTGAATTATTAACTTGACAGACGACATTTAAAAAAATGAGGTATAATCATAAATGACATGACTTTTTTTCCACCGCCTACTCAGAATGGAAATTTCAAGAATCGCACCTTAGAATCAGTTTCAAAGCTAGTGTTACAATAAGTACAATATTGACGTCTCGGAGTGTTAGTGTCAAACGCAAACTCTTCAATCTTGATGTACGTGGAGTACACACTCACATCGAGAAGTGGTATGGAAAGTATGGATAAAAGCTCTCTTTAATATGCTGTCAAAAAATCCTCAATTATCTTTGTCGTATTTGCGTTTTGAACAGGCCATCTGTTTGTGATGTATGATGTACAAATGTCGTAAAGTTAAACGGACACATTAAAAGTTATAAAAGCGCAAACTGCTAAATTGTCCGTGAGTCATAAGTTGAGAAGGTTCAATGTTTATTTACGATAATATCAATCAAGAATGGACGTTATAGGCTAATGGAAACTAATGCTAATTCTGTATTTTATAGACTTATTATTAGATTTTAGTGAATTTATAAGGGCGTATTACTCTATTATTTACTGAGAATTAGTTTTTCTTATTATTCATTCTAAAATAAAGCTACAGTTTTGTTTGTCACTCACTAATTTACGTTTTTGACAAAGTTAATTTGAAGGACACAAGTAAAGGTCAGGCATAATTTTTTTATTCCAATTTGAAACGATGCAGGAGTTGTATTATCAGTTCGTCTACGGTGTATACTTGTTTATTGTAAAGATTTATTGGAGGATCTGATCACACATGCAAAATTTTCACTGCATTTGCAGTAAAATGGAACACTACGAAACAGTACAAATATCTTTTTGATGCTTTGCATGAGATCATTCTCGGTAGAACTGTTATTTGACTACATCCGAAATATTTATTTGCAGGGGCTGCGTCCCCTTTACTTTTGAATCGTATTCTTTAATATTTCCTGCATATTGAAAAGACCGGCGGTTATGCAATTCTCGTAGGAATTATAGGGTTCTATTTAATTGCATATAAAGTAACATGAATTCTTTTAAAGTTTTGAGCAAAATAACAACTTTCGATATTTCTACTTCAATTACCCCAACTTCATTTTGTATAATATTCGTTTTATTTCACCCTTTAACGCGTTCATAAAGGAAAATGGTAAATTGCTTTCTTACGCCGTAGCTTCCTTTTCAGACTAGTGTTGTGTTGAATTTTCTTGTTGAATGAAACAATAATTACCGCTCTTCCGTTCCTGCTAAGACATAGAAGAAGGGTTTTGTAGTAAAGGCTCGTAATAGGTAAAAACCTCTGAAAGTAGTAAAAAAAGAAAATGTTTGTCAGCAAAACAGTAATGTGTAACTTAGTGTCATACTTAATCATACTTAATTAATGACTTCAGTTGTGATAAAAATGTTACTGGCACTTCTGAAGCAAATTCTCATGAATTAAGGAAAGAAAAGTTAAACAAAAATTTACTAAATGTAATGAGAAAAATAACTGCTAATGGAAATTTTATAATTTCTCAAGATTTCGTTACTACTGCTTCAAAACGTGGGCCTAAGAAAATTAATGAATGAAGACCAGTTTTCGATTAAGTAGTTATAAAAAATATAAAAAAAAAACTAGAAATGTTATTACGAGCAAAAATGTAGTTTTGAAAACAAATTTGATTACATTTATCAATTTTACCTGTATCATTCAGAAACTTCTATGAACATTATTTACGAAATACATATTTTAATTGGATTGAATTTGATGATTTGCATCGAAATATTACAGTTTTGAAAACACGTAGGTAAATAATACAAAGATCTGTTGACTTACGCGAAAGAAGTTCGAGTGTTTACACCTTGCACGTGCATTTGAGAATCGAACAACAATTAAAAATAAAATGGAAAATCATAACAAAGCTACATCAATCACTCGTGTCAAGATCACAATAATGAAACACCAAAAGCGGGAAAACACGCACCTGTTTGTGAAGTTTTACTTGTCTATAAAATAATAATAGCAGCGAGTCGATCACATGGTTTCATCGGAAAATCGGATTCGTTCCATACAATAGAATTCGTGAGACTGATAATTTGCGAAGTTTACCGTAGCAGATGTCGCGTAAGTGCGAGGGCTCTCTGTCTACACGCCTTTCTTTGTGCAATAGCGATGCCAAACTGTTTGATAGGAAATGTGGGTTAGTGGAATTCAATGGGAATAAATGTACGCGCTTGCGTTTCCTCGCTATTTATAACGAAATTTACAAGTGGTTTTGCTTTTATTCTCCTTATTGAAATAATTATTTGACACAGACGAGACAGCTTCATTTTGTTTATTACAGGTTACAGGTGTAAATATTTCTCTTTGCTGCCACGAACTATACTGTCCACCATTGAAAATGATACTTTCAAAACAATTCTCAAGCGATTAGTACAAGAAACAAACAATATGTGATTTTTTTGGAGAAGGATTTGTGTTTTGTATCGGGTTTTCATAAATGATCATAGAATACATCATGTTCCCTGTGACAAACCAATATTAAATGTAATAAGTTGGGAATTTTGTCGTGCAAAGCCTACTGAATGTCTTTCAAGATTTTAAATTTTACTAATTTTGCATAGGTTCGCTAAGGGTGATATGGAGTACCCCAAGTAGTTTCTGAGGGGGGTCGCCGTGAGAAACGAGGCTTGCCCAATGAAAACTGAGAGATCTATCGGCATAGAGGATATACGAGATTCAATAAAAAAAATAACAACAGAGGATTGCTAGATCCTTGAGCCAAGAGACAAAAGTGATGGACTACGCTCGGTACTTATAGTGGCTCCCACTATAAAACCCACTTATAGTAGGTACTAAAAAAAAGAATACAAATAGGATGGAGTAGCTGCCGGGTAGTTGAGAAAATTAGTCCAAAAAGATGCTACAAATGTTAGAACTTTGGTCACCCTGCAAAACTTTGCAAAGCCACAGAAACCGTAAAACAAAGATGCCTATAAGATGTGGGAGTGAAGAACACAAGAGAAAGGAAAGTAACTGTGAGATAAAGTGCTATATCTGCGAAGGTGACCATAGGGCTGACAGCATGAAGTGTCTAAACTACAAGAAGATAGTAGAAGAAATAAGGGTAGTTAAAAGTAACCTCAAGTAAAACAGCACGGGGAAAGCAATGAAAGGGGTAGTACTTCAAAAAAACGCGTAACCGACGGGCACCCCAGTCCGCCCAGAACCAGCAGAAATCAAGCTCGAAAACCTACTGAACAGGAAAATACACAAGAAAAGGAACGGAAAAATTAAAAACATGTAATCACAAATTCACCTTTTTTCTCACACACTGCAAAGGAGATTAGGATACCACCGACCAATCTTAATAGATCTAGAGCTGCTATGGCCATAATAGCCAAAACAATAGAAGAAAAAAAATATGGTACACAATGGACAGTTTATCCGTGATAACTTCTATAGAAGATAACAGAGGAAAAACTCTTGCAGATTGGATTGCAAAAAACAACTTTGTAGTAGCAAATCAGGGCTCAAAACCTTATAAAAAGAGCAAGGGACTGGAGGGTCACTAGCGATGAAAATCTTAGTGACCATCACAATATTGAACTGACAGTAGATAGTACAGAAACTAACAAAACAGGAACAGCGACAAATGCACCAACAGTAGTAATTGGGTGTTTGATGAAAAGAAAATAACTTCCTGACGAAATACAAAGAGAAATATGACGAAGCTGCTGAACGGCTCTCACCGAGGGAAGCAGCCATACAACCTCTAAACATGGCGGGTAATGAAACCATAAAAAAGGTCAAATATAACCGCAAACGCAGAAAGCCAGGTTTTTGGTGGAGTAAAGACTTTGCTGAGTTAAGAAGAAAATGCCTGAGGGACAGAAGAACCTATACTAAATCCAAACGACAATCTGACGAAACCGTAGTAAATATAACTAAGCAGCAATACATAAGTAGCAAGAAAGCATTGGCGGCATCTATTCTCACAGCAAAAAAACAAGGCGTGAGAACAAGTTATTGAAGACCTAGACAGGGACATTTGGGGACTGGGGTACAAAATTGTAAGGAAAAAACTCCGAGGAGGATTAGTACTTAGCAGCGCACTAATGATAAAACAAGCGGAGAAACTGTTGCTGGTGGGAGGATGAAAATAAAAAAAGCAACGGGGCCAGATGGAATACCAGCAGATTTGATCAAGGCAGTTGTAAAAGCGCATCCCAATACAATGATGTATATGGCGAACCAATCCATTAAAGAGGGCATATTCCCAAAGGAATGGAAAGAGGCTAGATTAACTCTCATCGAAAAGCTTAGAACACCAGAAGAAGAGGCCACATACAGACCTACCAGCATAGGCAAACTTATGGAAATTCTGCTTGAATCTAGAATTAATAGAGAAATAAATGACAGGGGTGGCCTCTCAGACAGGCAATTCGGCTTCAGAAGAGGTAAATCCACCCTAGGCGCTCTGGAGTGGAATAAGGACATCTAGAAAGATAATAACAGAAAATCTTACAGACACAGGGAGTGCTGCCTACTGGTAACATTCGACATAACAAATGCCTTCAATGCTGCAGGGTGGAGGTTAACTATTTATAGAAGAAATCCGAGACAAATGGAAGATTAACGCTACCTAAATGAAAGAACATTACATGTCGGGGATACAATAATGGAACTATCCCTCAGGGGTCGATATTAGGCCCGCTCCTGTGGAACATTTTCTATGATGGAGTACTACAAGTCAATAATTCTGTACGCAGCACCAGTGTGGGCAGAAGCTCTGAGATTCCAAAAATATGAAAACCTTCTGAATGGGGTGCTTAGGATATGTGCGTTAAGAATATGTTTTGCATACAGGACGGTTTTGTTGGAAGCACTCCTAGTAACGTCGAGGAGGCTACCCATTGATTTAATTGTAGAGGAAGGAGAACAAGCGAATAGAAGCAGTTTAAGAACCGAAATAATTGAGAAATGGCAAAATATGTGGAAAAATGAGGTGACGGCAAAGATATTAAAAAGTGGTATAACAAGACGCATGGAGAAGTGGATTATTACCTCTCCCAATGCTTGTCAGGACATGGCGTTTTTGGAACCTACCTCTTGAAGATTGGGAAGCAAGGAAATGATACCGACACACCAGAGCCTACGATATTTTACTGCGACAGGTGGGGTGGTACTGAATTAAGGGGCTGGCGAAACAGCAATTGAACAGCCGGCTCCGGGTGCTCGGACCAAGCGAGTTCCTAATCCTGTATATAAAAAAGTAGTTTCTGAGGGGGGTCGCTGTGAGAAACGAGGGGGCTTGACCAATGAAAATGGGTGGAGTCTCATAATAAATTCCGAGGAAGAAGTTTGAATTCTGGAGCGTGGTAGGCAGCTCGCATATTCGAGCAGTCCGCCCGACGCGATACGTTTCTGTTTGCTCGATTTGTTTTTGTGTGTCAACTTACATTACAACAGAGAGTGGGTATATGTAGATTACTTACTCCCTGATTACAAACATTATTGGCGATTACATTAGGAAGTTTGCCCCAGCACATTATACCTTATAGAAATACGCGTTATGAATTTTTGAAATTAATTTTAGTAATAATTATTACTACAAATCCTACAAATCAGTTGAAGGCCATACACCCAGAAAATCAATTTTGTTTTCAACAAATATTTTTTACCGCTAGGTCGGTATGAAAAATACAAAAATTAGAAACCAAATATGACAGCTAATGCTAACACTGCTAGGTAACAGACATACTTACATAAATGTAATTTTTTGTTTGTGCCACTATTTGTCACTGAAACGGCACTTTCCTAAAGTACCTAAAACTAAAGTTGGTGGCATCACATTTTATAAAAATGTATCCAAATTTTGCTACCCGCCAGTAAAAAGAACTTTTGGTTTTCGAAAAAGTGGTAAATAAAAAAGTTGTTACACTTGAAACGAAACAACCCTAGATTCTTTGGATATATGGCAAGAGCTAATCAGGAGTGGAGCGTAAATTGTTAACACAAAAATTATGATTCTAAATGTTTATTAAGTTTTAATCATTTTGTGCATTTGAGTTTTGTGATCTCGTACTGTGGTAAACAATTTCTAGTGGCTTCGTATTAAGTTGGTAACAATGCAATTTGATGATTTTAACAATTTAATTCTTCAGAAAAACAGTAAACAGTAATACAATTTAACAATTCTGGTGTACATGATGAGTGAGGTTAAGTCAGCTAATTTTATTCCACCATTGAACTTTTGCAGTTTACAGGACTTTACAACAGACAGCTAAAGTGAAATATCTACGCCCAAAGCGGGCATCTTCGCACCTGAGAGAGAAAAACAAGAACATTGAAACGCGTGGAATTATTTAAGTTGGGGTACATCTGAGTCGGAGATTGATGGACCACATGTAGATCAGATGGAAAGACTAAAGCGAAGTGAACAAGACAACTGTCTGTAAGTGAGTCAAGAATGTAGTGAGTTCACTATCATGGAAAAGCTTACACATCCAAACGGACCAGGAAAAATGATTTTGTTACTGAATTGTCCTAGTCATGCTTAGTTTCCTGTGTTTCTTTAAGGCTTGTCCAAACCAAGTCCTCGTTAGCAGCACTTCTCTCGGGGACTTTTCTTTTGGTTGCTAAGTATTTTAAGTATTTGGAAAGCAAGCAATTTATTAGTAGCCCGAAAACCACGCCGCAAACTCTAACCTAAGTTTGGCTCAGAAGTTAACAGTAACTCCACTTCGTAATACCCTGCAGCCTTGGGATGAAGTTCAAGCGAGTTCGAAAACGACCCCCGTTTGACAAATGACCCCAGAGGGCAGGTTCGCACGATTGGGACCGTATAAAATTTCGAAAGCAGTATTGCAACAAGAACTACAAAATTGAATGCTATTTGGTCTATCTGATGATTCGAAACATATATGGCCAAACAATAAAATATACAGTAACGCAACGTTTTCTTTGGAAGCCATTTTGAAACTACAAACATGTACAAGCAAAAAACACTAGATACCGAAATTTGGCCCGGTGTCTAAAATAGCTAGATGTCGGTTACATGCGAACGACGGAATTCAGAAATCGCAAGGGGGCGCAATACAACATAAAGATAAGACACCCAGAACCCCAACATTCGGCGTGGCGCTTTCAACAAATCAACAGAGACAACATAGCTTTTAAATGACCGCAAGCTGCTGTCGGCCTTATACCGAAAGACAGGTAGTTATTAAAGGATTTATCTGAGTTTCAATCTAGGTGTGTTAACTTAGATAATCACTTTGTTGCAAATTGAACGCGCCTGTGGTTCGGGCTCTGGAACTAGAAGTCAACAACACATTTGAACTTTCTGAGATTGACAACAATATCTAAAAACAAATTACAACAACGACTGTAGCAAGTTATATACTGCAGAGAAAGAAGAGCTGAAGGCAACTGATTTCTGGGTTTACGCGAGGTCCACGGAATACAAGACATGTAGATCCAAAGGCTGAACAATTTCGTGTTCATCATGGCGGGTTTTATGACGTAGCAGAGAATGGCCGACTAACGGTAAAAACTGAAATGGTTTTACTTAAGGATTTTCGGTATGCACATGGAACAAACGCCGGTCAATTTCATGGCATCTCCTGACGGTCAGCCGGAAGAAAAATATAGAGCAAATGGTTACCTTATTTACAGGAATACAACAACCTCACTTGGCTTGGGGACTCGACGGTGGAAATTTAACCGACGCGAACTAAACAAAAGCTGGAATCTGCGCGAGATGGATCTCACTTTCGGGGTCGAACGAACACTTAGAACTTTTTAAACAAAAGCCAGTTCAACGGTGGAAAATAACTAGGTTTTACAAAATGGCTAATTTGCAGAACAAAACAACGTGCTGTAACTCCAACGGAAGCGGAACACCCACCTTAAAAACAGGAGAACTCATAGTGGAATAAACTCAGATAAAAACAAAAAATTAAGCGTTTGTTACGACTTGATGCTTTCAACGTTAAAGTCTGAATGAATCGTCATGGCCGCCGGTCCTCCTTCCCCCCTCTAGAAGAGACGCCAACCGTTTTTTTAGTCACGACAGCTTCAGCGCGTTGCCAACCACTGCAGGATGTTGCAACTTCAGAGTCATTGCCCAACGTGCGCCTGCGGGTAGGCAAGTTGAAGTTCTCCTGTGCATTTTACAGGTCTATTTTGGGGATATCTCAGCCTCTACCGGCATTAAGGCAGGCTTCAATTAATGTGAGATATGTGTACATACCCTCAGTAAAAACTGACTGGCGTATAATTATTTTAAAATAAAGTTTCATTGATTTGATGCCTTCTTCCTAAATAACGCCCATATGTGGGGAACGAGGAGATATAAAATGCCAATTAAGATTGTTCTCAACACAATCAGTAATAAAATTCTGAAACTGGTCTGACTTTATAACTTGCTGAGGAATAAATCTCAATTCACGATCGCTTCTCTTAAAGGTTGTTGCATTATTGTGTAAATGCTTGATGGTTTACCGCTGCGGCACATAAACCTTTTAAAGGCTTTTGAAGTATATTTTTTTGTTGTTATAATAACTGGTGCAGTTAACCCCAATGGGTCAAATAATTGTGCCGTTAATGATAATACGACCCTTTATGTTTGGTTAATCCTACACTTTTAAATTAATGCCATATTAAATATGATCTGAATTACAGTTCCAGATTCCTAATGTTTTCGAAATTCCCTCTTTATCTAAATTAATTTCAGAACATCTACAAGTGAATTTGGTTACAATGAATTGTCATTTGATGCCCATTTGCGCAATGAAAAGGAACCTCGTGCCAAACATTCTGAAATTTCTGTCTTGAGCTTTAATGCATTTTCTGTATTTTAGCTGCCATTTAAGAAGTCATTGACATACATGTTTTGTGCGTATGGCTAAATGAGGAGCGACACCGAACGTTACAGTTTTAAGTCTGTATGTTTGTATGTATTTCTGAATTTTCATCAAATCGCCAGACAAATCTTTGATAATAATCATAATATTGAGGATGTAGTTGCACTTGCCGATACATTTGCAAAATATTTGCTGTGAAAGCGACTTTATGTTCTCTAAAACGTAGAAGCATAAAATATCAATCTGATTGCATTTCTGGACTTACTGATAACATGTCATTTAATCTTTTTTTATTTGATGTTTTGGCTGACGCTTCAAATAGAACACGTGCTTTAGTTACACCATGATGAGGCAAATAATATCGAGCTTTAACGAGATTTCAGCATGTCCTTGTTGGAGGTACATAATACTTAATTAAATCTGTATGTATGTATAAGCTGTTTTGAAACTTTCGTTCTCTTTAAATTTATATTCTAGTGATTTAAGACACTAGATGATGACACCCTCTTGAGAGATACCGAAATTAGGGATTTCCTGCTTAAATGGTAAAGTGACCAAGTATTTTACCATTTTTCGATCGTTTATGATCGTCATTAAATATTCGCTCACAAAGGGCGTCATATTGAGTAATTACTTTGTATTATTGACTACACAATGTATTTTTTGCCGATTTCCTACATACAAAAAATTATAGATTTGACTGAAATCTCCAAGCTCTGATTTATAAGTGTTGGGTTTACTCGAAAACTACCACTAACGTAAACTAAGAGGTGCGAGTAGGGTGTAAAATAGTACACGCCTCAACCAAGTTCTGGTAAACTGAACACAAGGTCTCAAAAAATTACTTAAAACTTTCAGAGAGGAATAACACGTAGGTTTACTGTTAGAAATTCAACTTTAGGCTTAGGACTAACCTGCCTATCGACAACGACGTTGATATATCAAACATAAAATGTTGCAATTTAATCTAATACATGAAACATTCCGCTTACTAGTTTCAGATTCCGTTCGTACTGCTTGGTATATACGCAGATTTCAGTTAATCTCATTCAACTATGCAGGGTATTAAGAAATGATCGGGACTAAGTTTGTTGGGATACTAATTTTAGTATTAACTACGGAATAATAGATCGCTCAAACTTTAATTTAATTTAGTAGCGAGAGACAGCAAGTTCATCTCCTCAGCATATTTGATGCAACCACTCTGTTTCTGTGGTCATCCTTTGTACTCTGTTGAGAAATATTTGCAGCGGCCGTCGCGTCTGCCAATTGGGAAAAACCAAAGTGTCGTAAAACCGTTTACCTTACTGGCACCGCTCACGATCGCAAGGGAGTCGACATCAAACCTTCATTCAAACAAGTCACAATACGAGTCGAAAACGAACTCTTATTCAAACCAGTCGAATTCAAACCTTCATTCAAACGAGTCGAAAACGAACTCTCATTCATAATTCAATCTAAAATCAAGACTCGGTTATTCAAATTCAGTAGAAACTCGATCCGGGAGAAGAAACGTTCAAGAACTATCTGTAATTATTCGAAATATACAAGTGCATAAGTTCGCGAGTGTTTCAATCGAAAACTAAAACACTGTCCTTCGAGCAACACACAAATTCTACAACCAAATCGACCAGACTTTCAGGCCTCTCTAAATCAAAATCAACCCCCAATTCATTCATCCTTACATACCCTATTAAGAGAAAAAGCAATCTAAGATTTCCGAAAAATTACCGGCGTCTGTTCGTTAAGAATCTAGTCCAGTTAGTAACTGCAATTAACTATAAACTATAAACTGTCACAATCAACAAATAATAATAATCAAGACTACTTATAGTACATACATACTTATGTGTGTTACATAAGAAGAAGAGAGGAGCAGTGCGTGCAGTTAAATTCAAGAAATGTGATCATAATGGAGAACTCAAAGAAACGGTACAAAATAACATCGGAGAAGTTAATTTCTATACGAACGGCGTTACGTAGCCGTCGTGCGTACCCTCCGGTACACTTGTGAGTTCTTACAATACTCTTGCAATACTATTTTCTAACAATAAAATTACATCTTTTATAGAACATAGAACAAAACAATTGTCTGGATCACTTTTGGTGGTAGATAACTACTTTTAATCAGTTTTTCCCTAAAACACCAAAAACAATTTTATTACAACTGCCAACGCACGTTTCACCAACATGTTGGTGTTTTAGGGAAAAACTGATTAAAAGTAGAACATAGAACAATAAGCGTCCTGTGGTCGGAAGGCTCGGGATTCCCGATGGGTCCGATGGTCAAAAACACGAAAAACAAGTGCAATTGACCCCGGCCGATAAGTCCAACAAGATTAGTTCTTCTAGCGACGTAGCAAAAAACGTCACGCAAACAACAGCGGTCGTTGTCAAATCAGCTGGTATTGTAAACACCGAAATTGACAAAGCAATGAAGAGGAAAATTAATCCTGGACCTCTTCATATTCTTAGCACTAGGTTAATAAAAGATGGCGTCCTTATCAGGTGTGAGGAAAGTTCTGCAAGGGAACTCCAAGACATAGGTGGAACAGACTTTGAGGTCACGATCCCTGCACAATACTATCCTCGCCTTATGATCAACTCTGCGTGCGAACAGTCAGTAAATGTTGTCAACTTCATTTCGAATCTTATCAGTGCCAACAACCTAAATTGCAAAGATGGTGATATCAAGCTTGTAAAAATTTTGAAACCGAAGACGCGTCATGACCAAAAGGGGAAGAATCCCAGTAGAATGGAGATCGATGGTCAATCGTCCGAGGTAAACGTTATTATTGAAGTGATACCCAAATTGTTCAGTGTAAGAAGAAATGTAAAACCCAGGAGCACATTTACCTGGTAAGGTGTTTCAGATGTTGCAGGATAGGCCACATTTCAAAATATTGTAAAAGCAATCATACCAATTGCCTAAAATGCTCAGGTGATCATGACGGAAGAAATTGTAGTTCCGAAATTAAGTCTTGTATTAATTGTAAACTTTATAATGAGAAAGCTAAGGAGACCGTGCCAACGGACCACTATGCAAATTATATTAATTGTCAATATTATAAATTTCAAATGGAACAAATGAAGAAGAAAATTTGTTACAGCGTAAGCCTTAAGACTTCTTCAACTACAAACTAGGTTCCATTCTTCATGGGTAGTATCAACAAACAATTCAAAATTGGTCACAGTAACATGCGCTCCTTGCTCCCTGAATTTGACTCTTTACTAATAATAATTTCGATATTATGTGTCTGAAACGTGGCTCTCTGACAGCATTTCTGATAACATGTTTAGCATTCAACAATTAAGATTTTTCGTAGGAATCGAGCTTCTAGAGGGAGAAGTGTAGGTGCGTATGTTCGTGAAACTCTTTCAGCCAATATTGTCCCTCATGATATTTTTTTGGAAATGGCACTTGAGATAAAAATTAATCGATTTAGATTTCTGCTTTACGTGATATACAGGTCCCCGGCTAATCATAACGTACGAGTTTTTAAAGACGCAACATTGAAGAAATCCTATCTAAAGCCACGCTCACCTATGAAAAAATCATTATCTTAGGCGACGTTAATATGGATCATTTTTACTTACCTAATTTTGCATTTCCGTTCATCGCGGATTAAAGGTTTAAGCAAATAATAAACGAACCTACTAGAATTACACAATTTTCGCAAACACTAATTGACCCAATATATTGCAATTTTGCTGACGTTGTTATTAGTTCCGGTACAATTACTGCTTCGTTTACCATCTAATCCCATTTTGCGAAATAGATATCGCGGTAACTAAACTAAATCAAGCGAAGATTATTTCATATTATAGAAACATGCAAGACGATAATAAAACTCATTTCTTACATTTTACAACATTTGTGGAGTGATTTGTTGAATTTCATAGGTAATACTTTAAGATAATCGGGTTTTGTGGTGTAGACTTTACTTTTAAAAGATACCCCCATAAAAAAAAGTCAAGAGGGGTGAGATCTAGTGATCTTGCTGGCCATTCTATTGCACCTCTTCTTCCGATCTACCTATTATGAAAAATGTCGTCCAAATAACGCCAAACGAATGCAGCATAGTGCGGTGGAGCTCCATACTGTTGATATCATATTCTCTCATATGGAATGTTTGGATCTAATTCATTTCTAAATTGGTCCGCCAGAGCTGGGCGAAGCGTTTCTTGAAGAAACTGCAGATATCTTTCTGCATTAAGATTATCAGGAAAGCACACTGGTCCTATGATCCTATCTCCAACTATCCCAGCCTACACATTTAGTTTCTGGCGTTGAGTGTGAGTTTCCCACATCCAGCAAGAAAAAGCCAAATGGAGCGAAAAAAAAAATTTGATTATAACTTCATTACAAATTCAATTTGTTTAAAAATTTAATTGAAAACATTTTTTATTTATATTAACATATTTTCATCCTTCTTCTTCTAGTCGTTTTAATAATACTTCCTATTATTTTTATAATCAAATGGGTGTGGACATTTAATTTTTTAAACCCCGTGTAAACACGTGTTTTTCAGATTTTTTGTTATTTTTACAAAAATACATTTTTTACATAAATTACAAGAAGCATTTGAAGAATCGTCTCTCATTTACGACTAGAATTGCTGCTAACAAAATTCAAGTATTCACTGAACACTGAACACTGAACTCAAATTAGCTAATTATTCCCTATAGTTAAACATAACTCTCTTATGTCCCTAGACTAGACTGAATATGAAGAAAATATTACGGTACGTGACAATATAACAGAATTACGAAAGGTAAATGTAAATTTGATGCGAGCTGCTATTTACCTTCGTGGGTGTGCTACAACATGTAGACGGATTCGATATGTTTCCCGGGAGGGTTATTATGTTCACTGCATGTGTGCAGCAACTACAAAGAATAAATTTTCCGATGATGTTCTCGTTTCCTTTCAAGCACAAAATGAAAAATACAGATTTATAAAGGCGGCAGCAAGAAACTTTTTACATTTTCAAAGTCAAAGTAAAAAAGGTAGTAAAGTGTTTGTAAATCACAGAAGAATCAGCACGGGTCCTGATGTAGGGCTGGAAAATGCGAGTCGCAATGTAAAAATACGTGTTTTTAATGGAAATATTTAAGGCAAAGATCAACGAAGAATTATAACTTATACGTTTGATATATACCTACTTACTTTAAAAAAATTGCAAACCAATAATGAAATTTTTCGAAACAAATGTGTGATAAATGTTCTCTGTTTTCTCTTTTGATATGTTTATATTTTGACATCAGGTGTGTTTTTAGAGCTATTTGAATATGATTTTAAAATGGTTGATGGGTTGGTTATTTGCGACCATAGTGAACGTAGAAATGCCAAGTATGAACCATTTGAACAAGATCGCATAGTTCGCGTGTACAAAGGACGTTTATCTTTTCGAAAATCGCTATAAGTTTATATATAATATAAATATAAATATAATCGCTATATAAATTTTGTTGAAGTAATTTTCACTGTTATAATACGATCCAGCACATACTGATGACAAATTCGCAATTCATAGAAAAGTTTGTTTCAAGTTTCAAGCCTCATGGACGCGTCACGCTAAGAGATGAGCTAAGCTTTTCCCAGAGAGGACTGTCGACTCTCCCAACCGCTCTCCGCATCGAATTTGGGACAGCGATTGGTCTGCCACCAAAACATTCCTTGCTGTCTTCTCTAATTAAGTCGCGAAGTTGCCACACGGGGCTAGAGTATACACTATGGGACACAATTATTATATTGGAACACGCAATCAACACGTGAGAGCTGTTGAGTCGAAGGGCCTCACACCACCTCGTCTCTGGTTCAACTGAAGAATCTAAATAATGTATGCTCTACGGAGGGAGGTCCACGATGAAGGATATCCTCTCTGGAAAAAGCTTAATCGCATCTCAACGAAATCCACGTTTTTTTTACCCGACTCCAGAACTCCCGAAAATTCAAAGTTATTAACCCCTTGTATTCGAAAATTTTCGAACAGCGAGGGTGTAAAACGGTGGTGGAGGGCTTGCTGATTGATAGGTGCTTCACGCGGGATGCCGACCAATATAAACGCAACTTATCTATGACTTGGATCGACTATCGTAACATCTCATGAGCTGATTATTATTATTCACATGCTCAAATGCCTTACGGTTCCAGATTCACTGGTAAGATGCATCAAAGAACTGATGTCACTCGGTTCACTATAACATCCCGACAGGACCAGTTCGGACAGAGTTGATATCATTCAGAAGATGACTATTTCAGGGAGACTCCTTGAGTCTTCTTCTATTTTGCATCTCACTGTTGCGACGAAATCAGGGAGCTGAGGACTTTGGAGTTTGGAGTATCTTCAAAACCGTATGATGTTGAGTACAGCCTGCAAAATCATCAAAAGTTCGGACCCCTTGTTGCTCTTTGTCAAGGAGCACGAGAAGCGGGCAATTGGGGCATTTTTGTTTAAGGCAGCACAACGAGCAACAAAAGAACTCGGTCTTGCCTTTGACGTTGAACTCGACCACATTCTATTACCGAGCTCAACTTGCTCCGTCTTACAGCCCACGTCAGAATCTCTAAGCAAGACGAGAAAGTACATTTGCGTCGCGCAAGATGGTGTAAATAACATCTTGATCTATCGCAGCCACGTGATGGGTATAAAAGTCCCGAATGTAAATTGCCGAGCTGGCCGGCGTGTCCAGTATATGCACCTTTGGCCTATATCCATCGCCACAATACGGCACCGAAAGTATTATACTTTCATTTGAAACACTATAATTGCGATAGACCTTACGTCCCGAACGATATTGAGTCCGTTGTGAAGAACGAAAGGTGCCGAAACTATTCGAGTTATTCGTTCTCCACCGTCAGGCTGATATCAGCAAACAAGCCTGCCGTGGCTCTGGTTTGCAGATGTTTGCAATTGAGTTCTCGGCTCCTGGTCGTTCTGGTAATTGGGTGTATGGCAGGCATCAAGGTTTTAGAAAAGGCAGTTATCTTGGGTCGTTGGGTTTACTCAGGCACATGATTCTCGGTATTCGTAGTTACTCGCGCTAGGGTATTGGGAAGTGACTACGATGTGCGATTCAAACATTTGACCAGCAAGGAACCTCGTGAAGGTCGGAGTTACGAGGATCTCGTTTGTCAAAAATGTAATTTTATTGAGGAATGTTTTATTACATTTTATAGCACATGGTATACAAATGCAACTGCATTGGAGTTTGTACTACCCAGATTTTTTAGTTCCAATTTAGATATCTTTACATAATATCCTGATTTCTTTAGATGCAAGGTCTACGAAATAAATAGTTTTATTTGTGCTGACATTTTAACATATAAAAAGAAGAATATCGAGTAATATTGAGAATGAATGTATATTTGCCTCCAATGTGACACAAAAAATGTCATGGAGCAAGGCCTCCTAATTAAAGAGTACATAACATGTGATATGATTTTATTTGAACTTCAAGTATTTTTCGTCGGGTTGTTATGTCTATACGCATTTGGTATCTTGTAATAACTGCTTGTAATATCGTGATGTAATAAAGAAAATATTACCAATGTTTTTAACATACACAGAACAATAATTATGTTTTTCCGATAAAAATATATATTAGTTTGTTGGAATCTGCTCTTTCTGTTAACTTTCTGCATCTTCCTGTCAGCTTTCAAGTAAACTATCATTAACATTAAATATTTTTTAATAATGTATAGGCTGTTCATAATGATGTAAAATCACGAAATATTAAAAGACTGTATTTTTAGAAGAATGTTCTTGTTCTTTCTAATCCTTTGTTTGCTGATAATAATAATAAACTAATATTCGTTGATGTGATCAAAGATATAACACCCTGCATAACTTAATATACAGTGTTAATAAAGTTCCGCACAAAATTAATAATTCCGTTAATAATGGACGTTTTCGTGAAAAATCCTCGTACAGGTCAATTCCAGATTTTAAAGTGACTTTTTGACGTAACAATGTATTTTTTGTAACCGACCGTTTTTGCACAGTGACGTCATCAACGTTTTTTTTTAAAGGGCAACGCCAAGTTTTTCTTTCGGGTTCTGGTAATCTTTTTATTAGTTAAATATTAATGAAACAATCTGGTAACTTACAGAAGCATTCTTCTGGAAAAATGCAATGGAATTTGGAAAAACAAAAATTCTATTTTTGTTGGAAACAAACACGGGATTAAAGCTAAAACTTTATCAACACTGTAGACTTAAAGGTGCACAATACTATTCGCATTGAGAAATGGAAACTAACATTTCAAATGAATTCTATTTATGTGCACATTTCTGGATTTAGTGATTTCAGGAGACAATGTATGTCTAATAAGCCAGAAAATAATACGACAATGACAATGGTTTCAGTGCAGCTCTAATTCCCACAGCTTCATGTTGCATTAGAAGTACATTGTGATCGATTAAAATTTTTATTAGGTGGCTGTTATGTCACGAGTGCATGTCGTGCATTAACCAAACTTTATTTACACCTATTAAGTACCAAATGAAATAGTTGTGCGAATAACAGGTGACCACCAAAAATGCAATTTATCTATCTACGAATTATAACTTGCCTAATTTGCCTAAATAATTTATGAATAATAGTTCAAAAAAGTTTTACAGTTAAAATACGGGAGCGGTATTCTAAGCGACATTCAGTATTCATAATAATATGTCCTAGCAAACAACATAAATTGATTATCAGAAAGTGGCTTAAAATTCTCCTAATCTTGAATTGTCTGGGGCAACAATTCTATTTTTGGATCAACTATTAATTATATACATGATGGTTCTAAAAATAAATCATTAGTTTAATTAATGATTGATAAAATACATGAATTCTATATTATGGTGTGTATAATAGTACGAGAGCTAGCAACGTTTTCGAGAAAGAATTTTAGGGAATATGCACAGGTAAATGCAACCGCTCCCAGGTGCCAGACCTACCCCATCCCTATCTAACTTTGATAAGAAAGGAAATATAAAAAAAATGGCCGACCTAAAATAACTTTTTTCTTCGACCTACATGATTGTAAAATACCAAAAATTGCGCAATCTGATCAGTGAAATAAGGAAAAGTCAAGTCACGTCAGCTAATGTGGAAGAACAACTTCTTATAGTGATTGTGAATTCAAACTGGTGATAATGGTGATAAATATAAAGGAAAGAAACTTAATGTTTATTTTTATTGTAATTACGAACGTACTAGGGGCTGCTCCACATGGTTGAAAATTGTGGGATCGGCTGCGAAGGTTACAGACTACTTAAAGAATAGAAGAATTAAAATGAATTGTACCGATCACTTTAATTTTGCAATTATTAGGTGGGTTTTTATCAAATGATTCAACAAAGGTGATTTTTGAGATATTAGAATGTGTTATGATTTCAATAAAATGCAGGTACATTTTCTTCTTCTGTGGTGGCGGTCGAAGGAAAAGCATAGTGTACAACACGTCCTGACGGATATTTCAAACTCAGCTGGCACAACTCGTTTGAAATATGCGTTTTTCAGCACTTGTACAATACAAGGTTTTTACAAAATGATTTTCATCTAATCGCCTGTGCATTTTCCCTTTAAAATAAAAAAATGCCGCTTTATAAAAATAGTGATACTTTTAACGAGGAACAATCCGATGAAGAATCCTCTGCAGTCGTGTTTTCTGGGCCTGGTCAGGTGTCCCATGACAATAAAGTGTACTCATTCCGATTTATCATTAGAAGAATAGAGCAGCATGTAAAAAAATTCCAAAGTTAACTAGATGAAAATCCTGCTGTACAACATTTTTAGTTATATTTTACTTTATAGCTTTATAGTTCATCCAAATATATTAAAAAGTCCCGATTAAATTATTATTATTAATAACAAAATGGTTTATAACGCTATTAATTTGGCGGTTTCCATGTAAAATATTAATAAAAGCACGGATTTTGATTACAGAAAAATTATTATTTTGAAAAAAGACAGTTTTAAATTTTTGTTAATGATTTATTGTAAGTATTGCTGCAATATTTGTTTTACTTTACAAACGAAATAAATTCCTTTAGCTTCGAAACTTTTCGATGTTTTGCTAAAAGCTGTTTGCTTTTTGTATCTATAAACTTTATCGATTAATTCAAAGATAACAGGTTACGTCTAAAATTATTAAGCTTTAGCCGACAGATATTTACCCTTTCTATGCAAATTCATTAATGAATGATAAAAATTTAATTATGTTCTCGGCTAAATGGAAAATTTTACAATATTTTCACCTTTACACCGTGTCGTGCTGTTTTATCGCCACTTTGGACTTTATTGTTATGAAAGTATTGTTTCGAAAAGTTTACGACTGTAATTATTGTAAGCTACAGAGTTATGTATTGATTTTGCAGTGAGTAGAAAACAAGAATATTAGAATTCGGAAATTGCGAGTATATATTATGTAGTAACGAAATTTTTGCGAAATTTGCATCAGAAAATTGTTTCAACCGTGATAATATTGTTTCTCATTGTAAGACGGATTTGAGATAATACGTGTTGAACGACTGCCAGTGTTTTGTTTTCTGTGCTGCGTTGTTGTAAGATAACAGTGATTCCATAAGAAACGCCAATAACCGGATATCGCTAATTGATTTGAGTAATCGTAAACATCATGTAAAGTACAAAGAATTATTTACCCATTTATGTAATTAGTTATATAATTACGAATACCATAATAAATCACTATAACTTTGTGTTTATACAATTTATCGTAATCACAACAGACTTGTGTGTGATTTGGAGTCGTGGACGATGCGTGCAAGGAAAAATTAAAGTATACCTTCAAAATATGATCCGTTTTTGTTCAAAATCTACATCTTCTAGTCGACTTAAATATTTATATTAACTTATATAGTACTATATTTTTCCACAAAATACTCAATGTGGTAACCCGTAACCCAAAACCCATAATGAGGTGAGAGGACCAGCGTCGTAGGATTTTCAGCATACTGGTCTCTACATCCCTTTCTTTTTAAGCGAAGAGGTTTCATTCTGGACATAGTTTCAGGATCTGGTACGGCCTGGAATACACCTGGTTCTTCAAAGATCTGTTGAAAAACCTGTTGATCTTCCTTCTTTGCAGTTGGGCTGGCACTCTATGGACAGAGTCCGCAGTCTGGTGACTGCAAGAAAAGCTCTCATAAGGAGCAGACGAAGGATAGTCGAGAACAACATGTTCAAGACGAATAATTCGGGGCTCTTCCAGCCGCCCAACTCTGTCCCAGAGAAATTGCCGGCGGTGCGGGATGTCGAAACCTTTTGGAGGGGAATATATGAGGAGACGAAACCGACACTCCAGCCCTTGCACAATATCGTAAGAAGTTCTCAATTAAGACTAGTGGTGTGCAATCCGATAACCCAGGAAGAGATTGGAGAGACCCTTAAGGGAATCAAAAATTTTGCCGCACCAGGCCCGGACGGAATTAATACCTTTTGCTGGAAGAAATTCCGAAGTGTGCATAAGCGTCTGGCCAGGGTATTTAATTCCTGGCTGAATGGTGAGCGGCCTATTCCGGAATGGGTTGTGAAGGGGCGAACCGTTTGGATACCCAAAATTGGCGATTTGTCCCGGCCTCAAAACTACTGGCCAATAACATGTCTTAATGCGTGTTATAAACTCTTCACCCGACTCCTGTACTTCCGAATTTTCCAGGCTATTGACCCCGTGTATTCGAAAATTTTACAGCGAGGCTGTAAGAGGGGCGTGGACGGCTGCAAGGAAAACCTGCTGATTGATAGGTGCGTCACGCAGGATGCAGGATTCCTTAAGTCCTCTTCTGTTTTGCATCTCCCTGCTGCCGCTGTCCGTAGCCTTGACCGGTGCAAGGGGTTATAGCTGTGGTACACCCGGTGACCGGAAGCATAAGATCACGCACATGTTCTATATGGACGATTTGAAGATGTATGCTTCCGGCAAGCGAAAACTGACGCAGTCATTGCGCATAGTACAGGAGTACACAGATGCTATTGGCATGGAGTTTGGTTGGGACAAATGCGCTCAGGTTCATCTCAGAAGAGGACGATCCGAGTATTTCGACGAAGATCCTCAACTCATCGACGGAAGCGTTCTGAGACATCTGAACGTCGGAGAGACTTACAAGTAGGGGTGTGGAACAAAACCACGTTCAAGGGTCACACAAAGTAAGAGAGTCTCTCCGCGGCAAGTACAAAAATCTACTCCGACGAATTTGGTGTTCGGAACTGTCGGGGAAGAACAAGATTTTTGCGACAAACATGCTTGCCGTTCCGATCCTGCTCTACTCGTTTGGAGCAGTTAAATGGTTGGTAGATGAGTTGAAGCAGATTAATCGAGATACACGCACAATGATGCATTTACAGCGAAGCCTGCATCCAAAGTTGTCCGTTCCCAGGCTATATCTCCCACGAAATCAGGGAAGCCGAGAACTTTTGAGTTTGGAGTGTCTTCATAACCGTATAATGTTGAGTACAGCCTGCAAAATCATCAGGAGTTGGAACCCCTTGTTGCTCTTTGTCAGGGAGCACGAGAAGCGGGAAATCGGGGCTTTTTTGTTTAAGGCAGCATAACGAGCAGCAAATGAACTCGGTCTTAACTTTGACGTTGAGCGAGCTCGGCCACATTCTATTACCGAGTTCGACTTGCTCCGTCTTACAGCTCACGTCAAAATCTCTGAGCAAGACATGCTCATGAGAAAGCACATGGATAAGTCAATGCATAGCGTTTTCTTTAAGAACATGGAAAACCTTGGCTTATCCAAAAGGCATACATTTGCCTTTCTGAGATCAAGTGGGCTGAAGTCTGAGACTGAGGGATTCATTTGCACCGCGCAAGATGGTGTAATTAACACCTTGGTCTATAGCAGCCGCGTGATGGGTATAGAGGTCTCGAATGTAAGCTGTCGAGCTTGCCACAGAGCTCCAGAAAGAACAATGCATATACTTGCGGCTTGTCCAGTATATGCACCTTCGGTTTATAACCATCGCCACAATGTGGCACTGAGAGTACTATACTTTGCACTATGCGATAGACCAGACGCCAGTGTTGCCTTATGTCCTGAACGATATTGAGTCCATTGTGGAGAATGAAAGGTGCCGAATCTACTATTCGTTCTCCACCGTCAGGCAGATATCAGCAAACAAGCCTGACGTGGTTCTGCTGAACCACTCCTCCAAGCAGATGTTTGTAATTATAATCTGCATGAAGGAGGAGGAAAAATGGACGAAATATCAAGACCTGCTGTTGAAACTCCGCACGCTGTACACAACTTATACGGTGAAGCTGGTCGTTCTGGTAATTGGGTGCATGGGAGGCATCAAGGGTTCGTTCGTCTCCATTCTCAAGATCTTACTTACATATTACAAATTAAACAAAAGATACCAGTAGCGATAATAATGAGTGTCTTGAAAAGAGATGTAGGTAATCCACTATTCTATCGTCTGTTCTTAAAATACTGTAGATAATATTCATCGCAACTGTAAAAACAGTGTAGTTTCAGGAATTTTTTTAAAGGTATTTTTAGCATTTTTAGACTTAACGTTTTTATTTCCGGTGGGAGAGCATTAAATAGCCTTATTGTATTAAAATTGACTGATTTTTGAGTTTTTCCCAGACACAGTGCGGCGTTAAGAGCTTGTTATTATTGCGCGTGTCATATTTATAAAGGTCTGAGTTCTTTATAAAATTATTCTGGTGTTCAAAAACATATGATAAAGTGGCACAGATGTAAAGGCAAGGTAATAGAAGAATCTGTAGTTTACGAAAAAGTGGTCTACAGGTCACTCTTTGACTACAAATTCCTGACAGGGTACGCACTGCCTTTTTTTGAATTCTCAGATTCTCAGAGCATGAGCTGAATTTCCCCATAGAATAATTCCATAAGTTAATAGACTATTAAAAATTTGAGTAGTAAAAGGCTAAGGTGGCTTTTTGGGTACAATAATATGATAATTTTTTAACTGAAATATAATAGAGCTCAGTCTATTGGCCAGTTCAGCAACATGATCCCCCCAGCTGAGTTTATTGCCTGGTCTAACATAAAGCCAAGACATTTGACTGGATTCGAATTGTCTCTATAACAGTCGTTTCTCATGGAGAATGTAAGAGATTGCGTTTTAGTTTCGTTTAATATAAATTTTTGGATATCTGTCCTGGTGGCGCAAATGTCATTTCTTACAAAAACGGCTGCTCCTCCATGAATGAAGTTTTGTCGACAGAATATGTCAATTAGTGAGTAGCTCTTGAAATTATAGAATGAAGACTCATCATGCACCAACTAGTGTTCACAAACACAGAAAATATTCACCTCATTGTCTTTCAGAAAGGCCTGGATATCACATAACTTATTTCGGATACACTGTATATTGATGTAGGATAGTGAGCTCGAAGATGTTGTCTTTTCTAAGTTGTAAATTTTCTGAACGGAAAACTCCCGAGTCTCCCTGTCGAAAAAACCTGAAACGTTTGATTACAACACCGTTTGGCCAAAAAGATGGATCGTAAAAAGATTCAAGTAAATCCGCACTATAATCGGTGCATATCCTAAAACTGTTACTACTTCGCTGTCCATGATGTATCAATGTGAATTGGCATTACCATTGTTGGCACTTGTGTTGGAACTTCACGTGCATTTAGGGCACGCAACTTTGTTGGGGCATTCTGTCTGGAGGTGTCCAACAAGCTGGGAAGACTTGTCGCCTTCTTGGCGCATTGGAGTGGGAAGGAGTGTGTCGGTTTTGGATGGCTGGGATGGCTGGCCCTTGTGGACGCCATCAAGAAGGTTTTTAATAGTATAACGGAACGTCGTGGCGTTGCAGCTCAAAATACGATGCCAATTTTCAAAGTGGGCGTATGTTTTTTCATATACCTCAAATTGCCTATTGTATTTTCGCCAAAGCCTCTATTTCTGGGGGCGTACATTGAAGAACTTCAGAACTAATTTTTGGAAAAACAAAAATACGAGTATTGCCTTTTCAAATCAATTCTTTTTTATAGCCGCCGTTAATGCAAACGTGAACCGCCGCGAAATTCCCTAGACTGTGAAATTTGATTATTTTGTATAAAAAGTGGCAAAATAGGAAAAATACTGTATGATAACTCGTTTATAAGGCATTTTGTCGCACTTACTTAAGCCCGTGCGTGCGACAAAATGCTTCTTATAAAACTCACCATAATATACTACTGCCAAAATTGATTGTCAGCTTATGTGGGAATACGACATTTTTCACAAGGACTTCATCCCCCACTTTAGAACTATTTGCACGTCTTGCCCGGTCTTCTCGTCTCTTCCTTTTCTCTTAGTTTTGTCTGTAATGTTTCTACAATAATATTTCGGTTCGAGATTACTAATTTGCATACAGACGGATTATTCGCGTCATTATGATAACTCCTCTTTCGATTGACGCCCTCAGAAACATCCTATCTAGCAGGGTTTGTTCGTAAAGTAAATTCAAAAGATCCAAAAAATTACCGGACTGTCGCTTTTGCAGGCTATTTTGCAGTTGTTTCAAGATTAATTTGTTTAAGTTTTTCTCCATTTGCTTGTGGCGAGTAAGGTGTTATTGATACCAGCTCGATGTTTTCACTTTGGCAAAACGATCCCCAATCTTGCCTCCACGATCTCAATAATCTTTGATTTCATGGTAGCGTGAACTGTAATCGATTACTGCCAAGATTTCTTCTGGAATTGGTCCCGCCTTCATTAAATCTAGAGCTGAAATTTGCCAAGGGCCTTCTGGGAAACGGTGTCTTAACATCGGTGGTGGCTTGTTTGGTCCAGACGCTAGTATGCAATATTGACACCTATTAACGTATTTCTCAGCATTCCGATCGATGAGTGGCCAGAGCCTTTTGCCCGTCTCTCTCCAAGATGTCCCTCGTGGTTAAGTTCCGGTATGTTAGAATGAAGGGCTTCAGGTATTATGATTGTACTTATCCTCGAAGCAGTACTGGCTCGATATATGTCAGTTCCTAATGAAACGGGTAATACGGACTTCCAGTACTGTTTTACCCAGATCCCTCCAATACCTTAGTGATTGAGTGACGTTTTAACAACAGCATTCACTTGTCTCGGCCATGACAACAACTGTCCCCTTAATAAATGCAAAAACAACGTATATAATAATGAAATTTTACTACTGGATTGAGCATTTTGGAGGCGAACGAACATGGCACCAATTTCGTAACACATTCACCGGTTTACCCTCCATGGTACCGGCACGCATATAGAAGTTTTACCTCAAATGTAATGTCTCATACTTGGGCTGTTGGGTGTACCTTGGTTCTCCGGATGAGCGCTGATGGGCCGGTCTCGTTGTCCATTTCCACTGTACTGCTCGGGTCGTCACACCAATAAAGTGAGTTAAAGATGTCAGGAAGCGTTTTTCAACGTGTTTATAATACATATTATATAACATAACTCGACCAAAGTTTTCAATAAGCAACAAAAAGTAATCTATTCCATATTTTGCAAGCCTTTGTTGTACAAATCGAGAACGTTTGATCATTCTCTGTAATACCGCATCAAAGAACATTGATCGAAAATACGCTTTTATCAAATAATAAAGACCAAGTCAATTAAACTTTCACCAAAATAGACCACGATCTCTGGGTTTAGTAAGAAATGACGTGTTTATTAATTATTGTTTGAAAAGTTCAGCGAGTGCTTTTGTAGTGGTTGAACTTTATGCACGCCTGTAGTGTTTTCCCATTGTTTAAAGTTTGATATATTTATTTTATGTTTTAATTTTATACGAATGCTCTCTATTTTATCAGCTTTAATTATAAGTCACGGACACTATATTTAGTTCATAAAAATTATTCCACGATTTTGTAAATCACTGATTTATTATTTTTAGAATCAGCTCACGGGAGCAGAGTTTAATAAATCTTAATAACAAAGTGATTAATTGAATGCTTTAACTAAATCAGGATCTGTCTTTGTGGGACGCATTACTTGTTTTGTCATTCGTTGAAACGTGGAGTGATGCATTTTTGGAATAACCGATAAGTGATAATTTCGCTTATTTTTATAATGAAATTTTCACTTCTAAACAAACAATCAGACGATATCGTTGTAAGAGATAAGCATTAGAAATAATATCTATTACCAATGGCTCCAAATAAATTACAATAATAATGTTATCGTCATTTTTTATTTGATTGTTGTTCATAGGACACGCATTAGGGTATTGATATTTGTGCACACCACGCCTGTTATGAAAGAATTCTGCAAAATGCGATAAACACTTTACTGATTCTTCCCATACTATAATATTATTTTTCCTACAAATTGTTGAATAACTTGTGATAAGATAAGGAAATTAATGAGATTTTTGCCTTTGGTTACCACAGTATTACCTCAACCTTGTAGTTGACCGTTCTAAATGGTTTATTTCCTGGAGTAGAAATGTAGGGCGATACAAAAAATCTTAGAAAATAAAACCACTTAACAAAAAATAATAAAAATTAAAAATAACCAGATCCACTCGTTAGCTTTTGTTAATAGGGGGATCTCTCAAAAGGTACCGGAAAAAAAGTTTGTGTTAGTAATTATTGAGATTAATGTGTTTTTGGATCTGTAGCACGTTTATTAATTTTAATTCCCATTTGTGAAAGTTTGTAATTTCACATTCAATTTTTTTTTAATATACGAGCTTTACCTGTTTCACAAAATTACTCCCTTTCCTTGGATGGCCGGTTAGGTTGGTCAAGAGAGGTATCGAGTATCGAGAGGTCAACTCTCTGTAGAAAATGATTTATGAGCAACTAATCATTTGACAGGGGAAACCCAGAGCTCCTGCCTACACTATTACCTGAAACGACTAGAAGTGAGTGGCACAATGGTTGGTCCCTGGGCATCCGAATGATACCCCTGCAAACGACGGCACCTGGTGACCTGCTAATGATGATGATGGTGGCAAGATGGTAGAGCTAATAATGTAATAGCAGCTCCTCTTCACTCACGGTGTAGATATCTGAAATGTACCGCACCTAGTCTTGGGCTTACCATAAGGATGTGCAATACCAACACGGTGTATCTCCGGATATAAAAATTTGTCCGCGTGACCTTTAGGGCTTACCATACCTACCTGAGTGTCATGACTAACTGGTAGCTCTATCTGTGGATAAATTTAGTCCGGATTCGTACTACCAGCAATTCTCAAAGAGTACGAACTCAAATTAAATTGGATTAACTCTAGAAATTAATCTCGGAGATTTAACTCTCAGGTGCTACCGGGCGCGTGCAATGATCTAATACTCCACCAGCACGTCCACTCCAGTAGTCCTTCTGGATTCACATTGGGAAGTTCGGCAGAATAATTACAGATTAATTAACTTGGCGTCAAGGCTCAATCTCAATAATCTTTGTACAAAACTCACAACTCAGCAATGACCCAATTAATGAATCAACCAGTACTTCAATCTCAGCAATATTGCAAAATAACTATAGTACTACCTGGGAGTTGAGCTACCTACCAGGCGCGTCTCCAGGTGGCGGATAGGAGAATGGGTCTTCACGGACTCTGCCTAGTGGGGGTTATTGGAGAGGTCTGGGTTCTAAACCCCCCGCTGTGCTGAACGAAAACCCCTCGCCGCGGGCCAGCTCGCGACGCATACCGTAAACCGCCTGTGTGCAGACAGGGGGCACGGGGGCTGTTCTTAAGTGTCTGGCTGCGTGGATGAAATACCACTATAAAAACTTCCCCATGCCACCAAAAAGGTGATTGGTGGATTGGTGGTGTTGAACCTTGGCTACGGCCTTGAGAGGACAACACGCCACTTTGGTCGAGATTTCACCCTAGACGGGCGGTCCTTTAAGGAGAGAACGCATTAGAAGGTCGCGGTCCCGTCGCATCGCGAGCTGAGCTGGTCTCGACCGCGGTCAGTGAAAATCTTTCCCATGTTTTATAACGTTTCAAAAGAATCTAGAAAGAGACCGTGATGCGATCGAGATGAACTCGGGAACGTCTTGTGCGTGCGTTTTTGATGATCGCGTACTATACTTGGTTTGCATTTGGAAAAGTAAAAACCGTGAGAAAAAGACTTAGACACCATACCAGCAAGCTTTGGTTAGAGGTAGGGTGTACCAGTTAATAAATGAGATTGAACTTATTGTTAGTTCGAATCTCGGGTTGAGCCAACTTGAAACATTGAATTATCTAGGGCCTTCAAATTATGGAGGGTCAAGTGATCAATATTAAGTTTTACGTTCTCGACTTTACTTCCACCAAATTAACCTTACCTATCTTTATTTAAGTCCCTTAAATAGTCCAGGCGACAGAGCAAAAGAAAAGCCTCAATAAGGAAATAATTAGTGGAAAGCTAGAAATGGTCTTAATCTCTTTATTTGGACCCACTTATTACTGTCCCCCTTGAGTTTTCCCCCTTGAGCGGAGTCGGTGTTGGCCTTTATGGCCCTAAGAAGGTACAATTCTTCAGTTTTTTGCAAATATCTCTTAAAGCATCAACTTTATCAACAACATACTTATTAGCGAAAATAATCTAGGGTCAATTTTCAACAAAAAAGTTCTTTACCGTTTGTTTCTAAAGTTAACCGTTACGATGCTACGGCCATTCAAAGTGGAGCCCTTTTTGGTTCCTGCGAAAAAATCACGTGATATATCATATATAATATATAATATATTATATATATATATATTATATAATATATAAGTTTCTACATGTTAAAAATAATTTTGAACGTAGCACGTATACGAGCTGTTAACTTGTTACAATTACAACTGCGATATAAGACAAACAGTTGGGGCTAATTATAGTCCAAGCAAATTCGACGAAAAAACGAGGAATAGAAGAAATAATTTATAAAGTTTTCAAATTTTGGTTATGAACTCCCAGCAGGGACCCAAATAAAGATCCGAAGAGTTCCCACCCCTCCGGGGGGAGCTTCATCCCGTTTGGCGCAAAAAAACCGCCCCATGCCGTGACCTCATTAAGCTTTTCTGCATTTTTTTCGTCAACGGTAACTCCGACGAGAAAATGTTATCTGACTTATGTTCCTCATTAAATTCTGCATAATATTAGTCTTATGAAGTTTTTGTCTATCTCCCACCCAACGCTCATAAATGACGTGCGAAAATGCGTATAGTAAGCCGACTGGGACGTATTTAAAGAATACCAGCGGCAATACAAAAAAGACGTTCGGTCTAAGCAGAGGTCAACATGGAGAAAATTCTGTGGGGACCTCGAATGTACCAACACCGTTGCCCGGCTGATGAAAAACCTGTCAAAGGATCCGGTACAGCAAATAGGTAGCGTGAAGAGAGGGGACGGCACATATATACGGACTCTGCCGATGAAACAGCCAAGGTATTGATGAATACACATTTTTCAGGCTGTGTTGGAATCCCCATGGGAATCCGATACAAAGGTGGCCGAAAAACCCATCCCTGGAGGGGCTACAGCCGCTGTAGCAGGGCTGAGGCTGCGCGGATTGTGAACCACACTAGCATAGAATGGGCTATAAGAACTTTCAAATCCTTCAAGTCATCTTCCCAGCTCTGCTACAGTGGGGCCTGTCGGAGATTCTGGACAACCTCGTGATAATTTTTCGGGCATGTATTGAACTCGCATACGTACCGGAAATGTGGAGGGAGGTGAGAGTTGTCTTTATTCCCAAACCAGGGCGAGGAGATTATTCTCTCGCGAAATCTTTCCGTCCCATAAGTCTCAGATCGTTTTTGCTAAAAACCTTGGAGAGACTGTGCGACTACCAATCAAAGGATGGGGTGTTAAGGGCCAAACCATTACACCCCAACCAACATGCATAATATATTCCGGGGAAATGGACCGAGTCCGCCCTACACGAGGTGGTGGGGCGATTGAGGGAGCCGTGGAGTCCAAACTATACTCCTTAGGAGTATTCATCGACATCGAGGGGGCATTTGACAAAACCACCTTCGATAGTGTCGGGCAGCACTTCAGAACCGCGATGTCTCAGGAACAGTACGTGACTGGATTTAGCGGGTGCTGGAGTGCAGAACCGTACAGGTCAGTGTAGCGGACGCAACTACTCAAGGGGTGGTTAAGAAGGGCTGTCCTCAGGGGGGAGTTCTCTCCCCATTAAGATGGGACATCGTAGTGGACAACCTTCTATGTACACTCAACGAGGCGGGATTCTACACTATCGGTTACGCAGTCATACTGCTTACTGGTAAGTACGAAAGTGTACTATGCGACCTTATGCAGACAACACTGCCTGACACAAAAATGGTGTAAGAAGAAGGCTCTGGCTGTGAATCCACAAAAAAACAGAGCTAGTCCTCTTCACGAACTGAAGGAAGATGGGACAGCTAAGGCTGCCCTCCCTTAACGGCGTCAAGCTGAAACTCTCGCAGGATGTGAAGTACCTGGGCGTTATGTTGGATCATAAACTGTCTTGGGAAAAGCACCTGGAGAGCAAAATAGACAAAGCTAGCGTCGCCCTGTGGCAATGTAGGAGAGCGGTGGGAAGGTCTTGGGGTTTAACATCCAGGATTGCCCTCGGGCTCTACACGGCCGTCATCAGACCGATGCTGAGCTACGGAGGAATTGTCTGGTGGCAAGGAGTCAGACAAAAAACAACGATGGCACGCCTCGGACGCATCCAACTGATGGCATGTGTCGCTGTGACGGGTGCCATGAAAACCACCCTAACCGCAGCTCTGGAGGCTCTCCTGTGTCTCCTGTGTCTCCCATCGATCTGAAGGGCATGGCACTTGCCTCCGCTCGCAGGCTGCGGGCAGGTAACCTTTGGAAAGCTGGGAAATCATAATGCTTTCGACAAATCTTATGCAGTACATACGGATACAGGAGAACATCCAAAGTTTGACATTTCAATCTTCACGGATGAATGAAAAACGAAAGCAGGCTCTGGAGCGGGAATTCACATCCCCGAAATGAACTGCAATCTCAGCGCAACCCTAGGGGAATGTGCCAATATTTTCAAGACGGAGATCGCGGCCATTCTAAGGGCTGCCACAGAAATCACTGGACGCAATGTCAATGAAAAAATGATGTGCTTTTTCAGCGACGGTCTAGCAGCTCTGCGTGCTCTGGCCAGTGGCAGGATTACCTCTCAAGTGGTACATGACTGCAATCTGGCACTGTCGAGAATAGCACTAAACAATGTCGTTGAGCTTAGGTGGGTTCGAGGACATAACGGAAATGAGGGGAATGAGAGGGCCGATGAGCTGGATCGACAGGGCGCGACGGGAACACCGGATTATACTGAACCGCCCATCCGATCGGCCAACCGCTACCTCTCAAACCTGATCAAAACTGACACCCAGTCTAGACACTGTGCTAGATGGAAAACGACAACAGGCTGCAGACAAAGCAAAAAACCTGGCTTTAAAAGAGCCAAATCTTGTCTGCATTTGTCAATTGACAGACTCCGCCTTTTGGTGGGCATCTGGACCGGACATTGCATGCTAAACACCTCCACGTGATGGGACCCAATTGTTTACAGGAGGACGAGGCTGTCAAACGTATCCTACGGGAATGTCCGGCTCTGTTCTCGACCAGAAAGTCCATACTGGGGGAGACATAGCCCAGCTGGGCCAACGTGAGGTGTACCTCGCCTGGAACCATCCTAGTTTTTTTCGACAATGTCGGATGGCTGGATGGGAGACAGGAATGGGGGCACGGGGGGTGACACAATGAGCCCGCGGTGTGGTCTAAGTGTCGGTGAGGGGAGCTAATTGTCTCACACCCCTCAAAACCTAATCTAATCTAATCTAACTATAGTACTATCATGATAATATTAACTTGCAGTGATTAACGTTTAAAATGTAGATTGGAACGGACTCACCAACCTGTTGTCTGTCAATTTCCCAGTAATAAATCACTGAAAACACTTTAAATTAGATTCAGAAATGATTACAAATGCACCTGGATCATTTGCTCAGTGAAAACCTCACCTTAATCACTTTTAAATGATTCTTAATACTCAACAATTTTTGAGGCAAAACCCTCTTGAAAAAATTATTGTAATTTTCCAATGCACTAGTACAATTGGGAAAATTATTTAAGGCGTTCTAAATATAAAACTGTGATTATAATATTATCAAAGCGTGGCGCCTTATATCACTCCTAAAACAAATTGCTTTAACAGGCAAAGAATCCGTCAGCAAAAAAAGTAATTAATTGGTTAATTCATTTTATTATTGGGTCTTAATCATAAAGTCACAACCTTTTATTAAAAAATTATTTTATCGACGCTTTTTTATCCCGTGGGAGGTTTATCCTCGTAAATTTCATCAAAAATATTTTTGATTAGAGTCTGAAAATATCTAATTTTGACAAGATGATTTATGAGACCCAGCCTAAAGTCCACTTAGTAACAAATCTGAAGAAGCTGATGGCTACGTGGCCAGTTTTTAAAAATTTCCAATAACTTTCTTACGACAGTTGTTGTTTTCTATGAGGCTTTGAGCAGGCCACAATTAATTCAGGGCCACTAATCCTCTCACGTAATTCTAAAACGTTACGTGGATTTCATAAGAAATTATTTTTTATTTCTTTCATTAAAATGACTTTGTATTTTAGGTCACGTTGAGACACAAAATTTGCACTTAACATAGGTTTTGGTAATATAGGAATCTGGAATTTTGTCCCTGACCCGATTTGACCCGCTAAAAGTGGTGTTTTTTAATCATTTTAACGTAAGTGATAAAAATACGTTAGCAGTCGGAAGAAATAGATGTTTTAAAATGTCCAAAGAAATGTTGTAATTGATTAAGCCTTATCAAATATGTAGTAGCAAATGTTGTGTGTCCATGTAGAAATAAAATACAGTAATATTTTTCATTGACTAGTTTCTTCCTAGGTCATCATTTTTTTAAGTAATGATATTATCAATAATTTATTTATACACTCTCATTTTTTTATAAATGTGACTCATTGTCAGTAAATAATCTGTCACAAGTTTTTAAGGGAAATTTGTAAAACTGATATGAGTTGTTTTAGTGTTTCATTCTTATTTATTAAAAGCACGCAGGGTCAAGCTTCAAAATTAAAATCGAGTACATTATATACTTGAAATCTGAACATTTTTTATTATTTACAATTTAATCAACGAATTCATGTTTTTGTTATTTATTTACTTATACTGACAGTAATTAATAAATATTTGTCTTCATTGTTGTGAACAATGTTAAGTTATGATAGTGATTTTGATTTATCTTCATTTACACAACTGAGAATGAAACTCCCTGTTATGTCCAGTAATGGATTGTCAACAAGCAATCATTACAAATTTTAGGAAGGCAGATGAAGGGGTAACTTCTTGGCATAAAGCAATGCAATGAAATTATTCAAAATTCCTGAATTGAAAATGGTAAAAATTTTATATTATTATTATATTTTATAAAAATAAGATATAGTGCTCATAGATCGTTCGGTCGACAAACTTTCGCCCATAGGGCTCCTATATTGGCAAAACTAAAAAAGTACTCAAAATGTTATTAAAATACAACCCAGGACAGATACAGTGTGGTTCGAAATACACGTACTCGAACATTAGACTTTATATTTCTTAGAATATAAACTTGCAAAATGTACACCCGAGTGATAATTTCCGATTGAAACAAAAATGACAAAATTTTATATATTATTATAGTCTCTACATATGACAGTGTGTATATTTTCTAAAACTAAATAATTTTGTTGCAAATTTTTCTTTCAGTTATACGTTTTCACATTGAAAATGAACTCTCCCTAAAATTATCCTTCAATATGATGTGAGACTCATGAAACAAAGACACAATAATGATCAAATAATTATTATGTATCATTATCAGATGAAATAATATGTGTTTATTATTGTAACAAATGTTTTTATTTTTACAAACAATATAAAAGGATGAGGTAGTAAGAGAATACTAGATAACATAAAAAGGTCAGGTCAGGGCAGGTCAGAGGACACAAAAGGGTCATAATTCAAACAATTAGTATGGTTTGTGTAGGGCTTACGTGTTTTTTATTTCGAAACTAATGTACACCAACAAGACAAAATACCATATTGATTGGAAATTAAGTTAGGTTGAGATAATTTGAGGAATAAAATGTAATAAACCTGACACATCAAGGTAGTATGTACATCTAATTTCTAATTGTTATATTATTTACACCCTACCTATTATTATTGAACCAATACTTTGTTTTTTCGGGAATTAGGGCGAGAAGAAAAAGAACTAAGTTAAATCGCCGACGTTTCGTTGAATTAATCGCCCTAATTCCCGAAAAAACAAAGTATTGGTTCATTAATTTCTAATCTTTCATGTGCGCTAAGGATTTTTTTTAATTATAAAAATTGACCGTTGGATACCCCAACCCATTAGTACCCATTTTTTTTTTCGTTTTGCAAATTCTTTTGACTATTTATCTTCATTTATTTCGAACTATGTATTCGTCCAAAAACACAATATTCAAAAAAATTACAGAATATAATTTATAAAAATTACACAATGATTATACACATTTTCCACATATTCAGAGCAGTGTTTAGTTTTGCAATATGTATTTCTTGTGTACCAAAAGAAACACATTCAAACAATTTTCCTTGAGATATCTTTTGAACTATACATAAATTAAAGTGGCCAATAAGAACCCTTTATAAATTTTCAATATATTCGTTACGTAGGAACCACAAAATTATTGGGAATTACCTTTGGATCAACACTATTAGAGGCATTGCATTGGTCAACTTTATTGACTTGCTGCTCTAAACGATTGCTCTGTGGCATGTTTGGGTATCGGTAGGATCCCTTTTATACAATTTTGAGGAGTTAGTGCGAACCTTTTGATACACCCTGTATTTTGTTTGTTGGGTGCACTGCATATAATGATTCTTTCTTACAAGTTCTTCTATAATAAAGCCACCTTTGAATATATTGTTCGTCCTCTACAACTAATAATATTTTGGTGAAAAAAATTGCTGTTAACAATATGCATTAACAAACTACACAGGTTTCTTTTTATACTCTTTGGTATTTTCTCATTATATGACAGGTTAGAAACCAATTTGCATCACACTACTAATCTTAGCTTGTGGTGAAGATCCTGAAACTTCTACAAAGCTTCTAGCCCTGATAGCAAAAAAATACAGAGCGCTATTTGCAAATCCAATAAAGTGCCATCTTACCCACTCTAAACTCGCAAGCTGGTTATCAAAGATGAAAGACACAACATTTCCTTTTTTATAAGGCTTACTTTTTCAATACATTTATTTCAAATTTAAGCTCCAGTGACGTTTATAAGTTGCTTACAGCAGTTGTTTACGTCATATCTCTCTTTGCTATTTTTGTATCGTTAAAGAAATCAAGGACCTTCTACGGCTATAGTTTTTTGGTCTTCCAGCTAGGAGTATCCTTGCAGCATTTCAAAATTTTTTGCGCTTCCTAAAAGGTTTGAGAATATTGAGTTCTGTAAAATTAAGGTTCTTGCCTATCTCTTTCTGTTTTACCTCAATCTCAAGCATTTCAAAGGCTCCTATACTTTCTTCTGTTGTTAACTTAAGTCGCTCTATGAAAACAATTTAGAAACACTCCCCCTCCTGGAACAAATACGATGAAAAACAGCAATTTAAATTTAGAATTAAAATTAGTAGCTTTCGTAACTAGCGTCTAAAGTCAAACATATCATGCGAGTGTAAAGTTTTACGAACGAGGCGGAGCCGAGTAACGAAGATCACATGAGCAATGATATTTCCACTTTCGAACAAGTTGTGAACACTATTTTTTAGATGACTGCGAACATTATACAGAAATAGTTATAGTTGCATTATTAATTAACATTAACGAAAAGCAATAATGAGATTTAAACAAACGAAGGTCAAAAGAGTTTCATCACTATTTTTACACCTTTTTTACTGAAATCGTACATTTCAGATACTCAGCTTTCATTTGATGTGCAATTTACATTTTATTTCAAAACACTTAGCTTAACTGTCCCACTGAATGTTTACCACCAATAACTAGACAGATAGATACAGGGTGTTTAAAAATTGCCGCACCAAACTAATGGTATAAGTGATCAGAAGCAAACAGTACGCAATAGAAAAATATTAAAAAAAAATTGGTGTTAGTTTCGCATGTGGCTGAAGGTTTCTTTTATACTAAATCTGGCAACTGAGGAAATTACAAGAAACAATTAAAGTACTGGCATGTTAAGTAACCAACGCAATGTTTTTCTCAGGTACTGGAATTAATTATTAATTAAATTAAATAATTGTTGAGAATTGTCAATTATTTTTGAATTAAAATTTAAATATATCTAAGTCAAACTCCACAAACTTTAATAATTACAATGGGAACATGTTTCGGCAGAACACTACTGCCATCATCAGATAATTTTAAATATTCTTTAAGGGCTGATGATGGCAGTAGTGTTCTGCCGAAACATGTTCCCATTGTAATTATTAAAGTTTGTGGAGTTCGACTTAGATATATTTAAATTTTAATTTAAATTTACTCCACTTGGATTCATCGACATTCTTCTGGTTTAATTATTTTTGAAGTTTGTAATTTTTTATAACAATAATTGAAGGAACAATTTATCATTTAACAGAACATTAAAATACAATTCACAGCAAATGTTCAAATTGTTGCCCTTTGGCCGTAAGCGCGGCAGTAAGACAAGCGTTTGCCCGTCTCTCAATATTGGACTGTGCTCGTTCGAGTATTTGTTTGGTTAGAGTTTGTGTATCCAAAAATTCTTGCGAGAAGGTCTTCACGACTCTCACGATTTAAAATGACCGCAAAGAAAAAATCTAAACGATTTTAAGGTCGGGCGAACGGGGGGCCAATGCGTTACGCCATCTCGCCCAATTCATCGCTGAGGATGGCCAGGCCATCACAGCACCGGCGCCGGCGTGATGAACTGGTGCTCCATCCAGTTGAATTCACATAATATCCCTTAATAGAAGTCTTACAATTAGAGGCACTTCATCCCACAATGTCAGTGTGACTTTTTTTAAATAAATCTGAAGAATTAGTTACTATTTGCATACAATCCCATTGTTGCATAAAAGTATCCATTGTTATATTATTTCAATGTTGCCGCATTGATTTTTGCATAAATCTCGATAATTTAAGAAGAGTTTAAATACATTTATGTTAAAGACATTGAAAGGCATTTTGTGTGTACTTTACTGATAATAATTAGCTGTAATCAACATTAGAAGATCCCTAAAAGAAACCCACATACACAGAAGAAATGAACAGCAAGAATTTTTAAAATATTTTTCTCTCAATTACCAAATGGTTCTAAATAACGTACGATTGCGTTGGTGCGGCAAATTTTAAATACCTTGTAGATATGGTTACTTTTATAATATGTAGCCATCTAAAAATGTAATTTTCCATTATATTTTTTACCAGTTCTAATTTATCTTATGGATGCCCAGAAATGATATATTTGCAGAATTTGCGATTCTGGGCAAGATGATGAAGAAAACAAAGACAATGCCTTGCTGTCAGCAGAGTTAGACAAAAAGTGGTTCAAATACACATTAGAAAACTAAACCTTTATAGTAATTGGAAAGTACGTAGTTCTATCTAGTGTTGAGGAGGTTGAGTGGCACCTAAAAAGCACACTAACAATAATTTTTAGCTCTTAGATGGCCTTTTCTTAAAAAACAAATTCTGTAAATGTCTTTTTAGGTCTATAAAACTTCGTGTAAGGAAGAAGGGGGAGACGGGAAAGAAGTAACAGTGAAATACAGGAAATTAAATGGAGATGGAATGAAACTAGAGAGAGACTATAAGTTTTCCAATAAGAAGAAAAAGGGGCGAGGGAGGAAATTAAGACGGAAAATGGAAAAGGACAAAGTTGGGGAAAAACAAAAACTGCTACCAAAAGGATTCAAGTGGGAATGTCAGGAGGTGAGAAGAGGAAAGAAGAAAGGAAGAACGGGCAGGGGAATAATAACGGAGGTAATATATATAGGTAGTATATAGCATAGAGATGAAGATAACAATAAGCAAGATAGAAAAAACATTAAAAGACATCAAAGAAGAATTTATACTTCTTAGAGGGGGAGGATTTCAACGGTATGGTTGAATGGACCTACATAGGCGGCATAGAAAAAAAGGAGAAACACTACGGAATAGTAAACGAAGAAGCATGAAAAGGAGTAGAAGAATTCAGAGTAGGGAAAATAATAGAGTGAGACCATCTTCCTATAGAAAGAGGGAGACAAGAGAAAAGAGGAAAAGAAAGAACAGAGGAAACGTGTGTGGTGGTGGGACAAAGAATGTAAGCAACGGAAAAAAGAAGCAATAAATAATAATAATAATAATAATAATAATATATTTATTTGCCAACAGGACAAGTCTAAAAAAGGCAAAATTTACAAAACCACTTAAACTAAACAGGTACATTCTACAAATAGTCTATAAAAAGAAGACTTAAACCAAACAAAAAAAAAATAGGTATTCTAAACGCACAAATCAGAACGTAATTTTTTTTTTAAACTGACTCAAATTGCAATTGAAAATGTCAACACAATGGGGCAATTCGTTTATTAATCGAGCCATTCTCATAGATGGAGAGTAATAAGCATAATTCGTTCTGTGAAAATCAATGGCCAAAATCTCAGTACATCTAGTATTGTAACTTGGGACGCGAATATTGAATATAGAAGTCAACTCAGGACAATCAAAATAATTTTGAAAAATTTTGAAACCAAAGGTTAACAATAGCACTTTGCGTCTTGATTCAAGAGAATCCATACCCAACAGCTTAAGCCGGTCTGTGTACAAAATGTTTTGTTTATTAATTTTCAATTTGCATAAAACAAAATTAACCAGCTTTCTTTGAACACGTTCAATACGATCGTTATTGTTTTTATAATAAGGATTCCATATCACACAACCATATTCTAATATAGTCCGCACTAGTGAGTAAAATAGTTTTAAAATGACCATTATATTGTTAAAATTTTTACATTGTCTTTTAATAAAGCCCACTAATTTTAATGACCTGCTTATTATGTTATCAATATGAAGGCTGAATTTTAAACGCGAATCCATAATGATACCAAGATCTGATATAGATTCAACCCTTGTCAATTTCTTGGCCCCAATAAAATAATCATTTTTTGTAAAAGATTTTTTCCACGAAAATGATATTACCTTACATTTAGCAATGTTTAAATCCATATAATTTCCAATGCACCATTTATTTAAAGCTTCAAGATCTTTTTGAAATTTGATGGCGTCGTTTTCATTATTTATTTCTAAAAAAAGTTTTAAGTCATCCGCAAATAACAAGAATGAAGTGAACATAAAGCATTGAACAATATCATTAATAAATAGTAGAAACAATATCGGACCAAGATGGCTTCCTTGTGGCACGCCTGAGGTTACATGAATCTCTTTGGACAAAAATCCATTAAGTTGGACATACTGGGTTCTACCAATCAAATAAGAAGCAAGCCATTTCAAAACTTTCCCCATTACCCCATATCTACACAGTTTTGTAAGCAGTAGTAAGATATTTACACGATCAAAGGCCTTGCAAAAATCAGTGTAGACTGCATCGACCTGGTTTCCTCGTTCAAGAGTCTGGATAATGTAGTTATTGTATACAAAGAGATTGGTGATAGTACTGCGTTTGGGCATGAACCCATGCTGATTGATAGAAATTACGTTTTTAAAAGTTGACATCAGTTTATCAGTAATAATTGAATCCAAAATTTTACATAACGAAGAGATAGAGCAAATTGGTCGATAATTATGAATATCATTTCTAGTTCCAGACTTATATAAAGGCAAAATGTAAGACTTCTTCCATTTATCTGGACAAGTTCCAGACTTTATGGACAATTGAAAGATATGGGTGACAGGAAGAGCCAGAGTTGGACTGCATAGTTTCAAGAAATAGGCCGGGATGCCGTCCGGACCTGGATTGGTACTGTTATCAAGTGAGATTAATTTGGTGAAGACAAGGTCACATGTGATGTCTATATCAGCTATGTTCTGTGAACAATCAAAGTTAGTGAAGTTTCCATAGACTTTTGGGTTTGAATTCCCTTGATTAACGTAAACACTTTGAAAATGGCCAGCGAACATGTTACATATGGTTACCGGATCGTTTGATTTTTTGTCGTCAGAATACATAAAACTAGGAACTCTAGTTGTTTTCCTCATTGAGTTGACATAATTCCAGAAATATTTAGAATTTAAGTTGATGTTATGTTCTGTGTACTTAATAAATCTTTTATAATCCGCTTCAACAGAATTCTTAACTAATACTCTAAATTCTTTAAATTTGTTATAATAAAATATAGACTGTGATCTTTTAAATTTCTTATGAAAAATAAAGGATCTAAGAGAATAGAAAAAGACGAAATCAAACAGAAGGCGCCTTCTAAGAGCAAAAAGAAGATATAGAGAGACATGTAGAGAGATGAAGAGGCGAAGAAGGAGAGAGACGAGGGAGAGATAAAAGCTATAAGAACATCAATAGAGAGAGAAAGAAAAATGTGAGAAGATAACGATGAACGAGTGGTAGGAAAACTTCATGAGGCTGTTGGAGGGAGTAAAAGAAAAAGGGAAAACAGAAATAGAGATGAAGAGGAACCGAAGAGCTCCAGAGGAAGAAAAAATCACGCTGGAAAAGGTGGAGAGGCAAGTGAATAAACTGAGGAAGAAGAAAGCGCCGGGGAGGGATTGCGTACCAAATTGTGGATATATGGGACGAGAAGAGTGCTACAGAGACTTGATGAGGTAATGAATGCGGTGTGGAGAGGAATTCCTGGTAGGGTGGAGAGAGTGCCCTATTTACAAAAAGGGAGAGAAAAGTAAGGTGGAAAACTACTGGGAATAACAAAGAGCTATTTGACAAAGAGCAAACTAAAAAAGAAAAGGGAGAAGGTGTGTGCATTTTTCGTAAACTTCAAAGCGGCTCTCGACAAGGTGGATAGGGAGAGGATGTTCGAGTGTCTGAGAAAGAGAGAGAGAGAGAGAGAGAGAGAGAAAGAGTACATGAATGAATGAATGGTAAAAAAGGTGGAAGAGTTATGAATGGACAAAAAGTAAAGTGAAGGTAGGGGAAAGGAAAAGTGAATGGTTTGTGAAAACAAAGGGAACGAGGCAAGGTTGCCCGCTCAGGGCAATGAAGAATCAAAGAAACGAGATACAACTGGAAGCACGAGAGATGTATGATTGAGGAAATACCGAAGTATTTGGAGAGGGAGAGTGGGAAAGAAAGAAAATGATGTTTAAGTGCGGAAATGAAGAGAGGGAGAATAGGTATTGGTTGGAAGAGGGAAGAGAGAGAGAAAGAGAGGAAGGAAATGGGGGACATACTGAATGTGAATACTGAAATTAATACAGATTGTGAAATAGTATATTGATTATGTTATGTAAACACATTACATACTCGCAAAGCCCGTAGGGCAAATAAATATTTTGTTTATAAAAAAAAACCTTGCGTGTTAAAGGTGAGTAGTAGTAGCCCAAATTTATTTATTAAACGACTCCCTGTGGTTAATTCGCGGTAAAAATTTGAGGCGGTGGAAATACATGAGAACAGCCGTTTAATAAGAAAGTTACCTTCTTGAGGCAAGAGTTTTAATAACCAGGAGATATCGAGGTTTGGTGCCACGCCAGTTGGCTCACCCGTTGGTGGACTATTAGCTGCTACTAACCTATGAGGTTTCATGGGACACATTGTATTAGCGTCACTGAGTTATTTGACATTCTGGATGTCGTAAAAGAAAGGGGGTTTGTTATGGAGGCGGCCTTGTGAATTCTACCCGATTAAGTTACTATACATTCGCGTTACTAATTTGGGATAATTGACAGTAATAAAGGGACAGTGTAACAAACGTACATTAATTTCGGAATAAATTACCCAATTTTACTGAAAAGCAGCATTGCTCACCAACTGGAATAAAGTAAATGAATAAAGATAAAACCAAAATTCACTCTCTAATCAAAAAGTGGGTATTGAGCATATTGAGAACTATTTAAATTGAAAAAAAAATAAATAAATTTGTCGTCGAGTATGACTTCGGCCACTATGCCAAATTAGAATTTACCATTTTCTCAAACAGAAATCCAACTACTACGTTGGCAGGTACAGGCATCGAAATAGTTATTTATCTAACGCCTAACGTGTTTGGAAAGTGAAATTTCCCGCATGAGCACTTTGTTTGCAGCACGACCGCAGGGTACAATATTTTTTGTAACAAGTCAAGTCCGAAAAAAAAAATTGATAATAATAATTTAACCTAACATTGAATTTTGCACATTAAAAAATTCGCTGAATGTGGTAAGCCATTTCGTAGTTTCGGCCTTACCGTCTCTTCCTATATTCTTTGCACTGGCCAACACCCACCTTATGAAGCAAATGCCCCTCCTGGACGTGGAAAGTAAAAAACACCCCAGTGCGGGAAATTCTTGTTTCCGCGCATCGGCGATAAGCAATGAGTACAAAAAAGGGATTTCGAATATTTGGCGTAGTTCGCTTAGTTACAGTCCTAAACGATTTTTTTGTTTGTTTATTAGACATATATCTTCAGTCAAGTCGAAAAAGAAGGGATCGTCAATCGTCAAAACAAGATTAATGAGTATCAGGTACTTTGGAAGCAATGTAAAACCAAGGCGTGTAAGAGGTTAAGTAAATAAGTCACTATTTCATAAATTTAGTAGATAAACACATTAATCTTCAGTTTCTAATCATTCATTTATAAAATGCTACACTAAATTTGTATCATTCTTAATGAGTATTTTTAAACTACATAATTATTTAAATGTAGCCGAGTTAGCGTTCATCCCTAATTTCGAAACCAACCGCATGCAAAATTTGAACTCAAGCTTCTGGTTTCTTTTGCCAGTGATGGTCCGTGCGCTATTCGAGAAGGTACTCGCACATTATCGTAATGCCTCGTCATGTCATCTTGAATATTGATGTGTGCTAATCTAAAATTGACCGCAGCTCTGGTAAGTGATTTAGATAATTTTTTTTGTTTTTTGACCGATAGTCACCAAACATTTTACGATTGTTGCAAACAGATAATTTTAGATTTTATAGTTTACATATCTGAAACGCTGAACTTAAATTTGAAGATTCGGTGATTCACCAATGAATTGGGCATTGGCTTCTCTTATCGCAATTCGTCAAAAAGTTAAAAATACATCGTTTAATATTAAGAATAACTCTAACTTAAAAATAGCATGTAAATTGGACGAGAAGATTTATGTCGACAAGTCACATCTATCTAAATCACTCCTACTGATTCGTAGGATTCGTAATTTCTATTATTCAATTTTCGTCTACAGTCAGAATTGTTCCTCCAATTAACACCAATATTACCAAATTAGATAAATTTTTTCCAATATAATCTAAAAATCTTTTAATAGAGCAACTGTTTTCACAATACTAAGTTCCCATCATAAAAGCATTCTTCCTTGTATTAATAACTTTAAATCGGGGGTACTTTTGTTAGAAGTGTATCGGTTCCATGGTAACATAACACCTATTCGAAATTTGATCAGGGTATAAATGGATTTCAATAAAGTGCGGAATTTATTTGCTTTTCAGGTGACTTAAAAATGAACGTGTCCCAAGAATGGATCAAAATTTTGTGTTTCCTGTCGATGCTCGGTCTAACCTACGCTAACATAGATTCTAAGGAACATTTTTGTGGGAAAAAGTTAGTTAGGACGTTGACTGAATTATGTTCCATTTACAACGGTCCGACCTTTGGTAAGTACAGTTGCAGCTGTTTTAGAGACGTGGCGTTCTTATTAATTGTCTAGTTGAGTAAACATAGATATTTTTTCACTGCGAGCGGGGACCGGCTTTCTAATTTAGAGCTTGCTTATATTAGTAAGTCAATTTGTAATATATTGTAGCTATTAAATAATAATCACTATTGGGAGCTAGCTTAAAAATGTGATATTTTTTTATATGATTTTTTTTAAATGATTGTTTTACAGTTCTTTTGTGTTGTTTGAGGTATTAAACTAAAGGGTTGTGTAATTGTTTTGGCTGCAATCACTTGATATGATGATATAATTTTGTTCAAGTGAAAGCAGACTAATTAAAAAAAATAAAATTGATACAAGAAAAGCCGCATTAAATGTCAATAAAATATTTTATCGTTCAAAACTGTCAGAATTTTCAAATTTTCGCTTGTGTAAACACTCTCTGTTATGAAATAATGAAAATGACAGATAAACGTCAAACTATTTTTATGGATTTTAAGCAATTTAAAGGCTTTCCAGGGTTGTGTCGAAACGTTGTATTACACTTGTTCCTGTGTAGATTGAACGAACGCTTTACGCCACTCGGGGTTCACAAAAGCACTCGTTTCACTCGTGCTTTTATAAACCCCTTCTGGCATGAAGCGTCCAATTTACACAGGAACTCGTATAATAAACTACTATTTTTATCTGTCGTTGATTACACATGCCAAGTATCAAATGATACCTACAGAGAGATTGAAAACTAAATTAGTCAAAGGCCATGCATAAAAACCTGGTTGTTAAATTTAATCTTGTCAAGATGACACTAAATTTGTACCTAAAATCATAGTTTCATTGTTATTTATATCACCTGAAACATGGATTCGTGAATTTAAAGATTAAATTTATTTAAGGCTAAAAATATTTAACGTATAACTGGAAAAATGAACCTAACAGAAATATAGTAATTGTAAGCACTGTACCGGATTCGTGTTCCTTTTTTGTGTATCATATAAACTAGGTAATGCACTTTTCTTACTGCAAGGTGTCAAATAATCAATCATTGAGTTCTCGTTTCTACTTGGAAGTTGGATTTTATGTATTCTTTATACATGAAGTTGCAGATCGAACTCTATTTTTGCCTTGTTTGTGTCTGTCGAGCAAGATAGTAATTTTCCATCGTATTTTGAGATATTTCTTTTATTAAAATAATCTTAAAACAATAGATGATAGTGACACAACAGAAAGCGATTTTGGTGTTTATATACGTAGAAATAAATAAAAGTATTGGGATCAAAAACTACATCTTGGTATTCTTCCATTTTATATATAGTGGCCCAGAATACTTGTATTAATGTAATAATAAAAATCTTACAATATTGGCTCCCTATCTATTTTAAAGCAAGAGTTTTTAGATAAAAGTTATACAGAATAAAAAGTAGTAGCAGTACCAATAGCAAAATTTCATAATTTTAATAAAATTATTCTCTGAAAGATTTCGGCAGGCTGTCTCTTTTAGTTTTATAAAAAAATCACGGCCAAATTATTACATATAAACCTTTTTTACTATTTGCTAATTAATTGACAATTAGGCCGGGCGTTCAATAAGAGTACAAATGAGGGGGAAGGGACTAGGTCCTTCTCACATAAAATTTTCGAGTGAAATTTTCTACAAAAATGTAGAAAATGAGTGTGACGTAATTAAATATAATATGATGATATAGAGACAAAAGATCAAAGAGACAAACGGACCAAAGAGTCCAAAGAGATTAAGAGACAAATAGACAGAAGAGATAAAAAGAGACAAGAGGCAAACCAAAGAGAACAAAGAGAATATAGGCACAACGGAAACAAAGGAGACAAAATAGTCAAATGACAAAAAAAATAACGAAAGAGACAAAAGTAACCAAGAAGACCAAATAGACCAAAGAGAGCAAAAACGCCAAAGAAACAACGTAAAGTATTGAGACTAAATCGACTGAATAGAATGAAGTGATAGAACTCGATCTTCTGAATCCAACGGTGCAACCCCCACATCGATATATCTAACCGTTTCGGAGATATGACGTCTTAAAGTTTTGGCACTTGCACAAAATTTGTGAAGACTGGAATTTACTCTTTAAGTGCAATTGAATATACAATAGGCAAAGGGGGTAAATAAATGCACCTCTTATAATACTGAAAACATGTATACACTTTTATAATATTACATAAATCACGTTACCTAAAAATATATTACTTATATTACACAAATATACATTGTTAGAAAGATTGATTTCCTTCACTAGTGATATAATTTTGAACATTAATTTCACCAATACTATCCATTATTAAATACTGTGACAATAGGTTTCTAGTAACTAAAATACGATACCTGAACGTCGGAAGATACGTGATTTTTTTTCATCATCACCTGAGCTGGTTTCTTCCATACCTTACAGTATTTTATACTTTTATTCAGTCCATTGTATCTATTCTATTAAACGCGGAGAGCTGAAAATTCAACAATTTCCCTACTCCAATTCTCGCATATGTGCCAAGTGAGAACGCTATATGAAGATCTATGAGGAAGAGCAGTTGAAACGTATATTGTGGAACTGTGTTTTTACCGCCAAATTGGCAACTAAGGGCGTGCAAGCTTCGTACGGTCGATTGTGGGCGTGGGGTGTAGCCCACGGTTTGGCTAAAAAATAGCAATATCAATATATATAAATAAAAGCAACGGGTTGAGGAGTGGAGAAATATACGACAGTAACAAAGGATGCCGACAACCAATAATACATTGCACAGTTTATAGGGTTATAAGGAAAACATAACGCTTTTTGTTAACGCGTTAACTTTTAACGATCGATTTTACTCCGCATCAATTTGTCGTACTGGGCTTTAAAAATAGATTCTTAAGGAGTAAACTTAAAAAAAACGGAGTGAGAGAAAAGGAGATCAAACACCAAAAAGTACAAAGAGAACAATAAACTAAAATAAACAAACCAAACTAACAAAAATTCAAAAGAGACAATAGCGACAAAATTAACCAAAGATATTACAAAATCGATAGAAAGACCAAACAAAAATTAGACCAATAGATAAAAAGGATGCAAGAGACAAAAAAACAATAGAACGAAAAAAGAGTAAAGTGCTTATTAAAACACTAGCAATTACCCGCAGTTTTTAATAAAAAAATAACAAAAAGTATTTTTTTTTTCGTCAATCACGGGCCCAGTCTTTTCAAATGGAGAATCTACATCCAAATTTTTACATATTTTAATGCTATACTGTTTGTTTTGCAGTTAGGATAATTCTGGGGAAAACTACCCTCCCTATTTAAGCCCCTTTTTTGCGGTTTTTAAATATTTTCTAGTTATTTTTAAAAGAGAGTCCAAGTTCCAATTCTCATGCCCGTATAGTAGCCTCAACCTTAAATTGTCACGAATTTTTTATCGAATTTTTTATCGGAGTCGAGACATTGCGGAACAAGTAAGTCGTAACCGATACCATATGGACTCTAACCGGTTTTGATTGTCTTGTTGCAACTGGTCGACTCGATTGCAAGACGGGGTTTCTGTACGGTGACACGCGTCCTTCTCCAGAGACGTATTTAATATTTTGTTATGAATTATTACTAGCTAAAGTGAGGTATTTGTTTTTATTTATTTGGTCCAGAATATGTTTTCTAAGGCTTGCACTTTTAATGTATTCTAAAGTTGAACAGTAAAATATGAATTTGTTACACGTACTGAGGGAAGTGATCAACTCAATTTACATTTTTGGCAATACGGTCCTGTCACCATTCCTTTACATCTTCGCCGAAAAGTCGATCAAGAGTAGAATGTTTATTTCAGAACCAGTTTAGGACGTTCATAAATAAGTTGGCCCTGCATAATTTCCCCTCCCAACCCCGTGACAATTTAAGCTTGAGGCTACTATAACATTGTCGATCTTCAAGTTATAAGAATTTTGAGAACAATCACCCCCAAATCCACCCTTCCCTTTTCTCGCCGTCGGTATTTTTTTTTTTCAAAATTGTCAAACACTGGTCTAATCATTTTTAAAGGAGAGTTCAAGTGCCAATTCTCATGCCTGTAACATTTTCGACCTTCAAGTTATAAGCATTTTGAGAAAAATCACCCCCAAATTCACATTCCCCTTTTTTCGCCCTTGGTAATTTTTTTTTTTCAAAATCGTCAAACACGGGTCCGGTCTTTTCTAAAGGAGAATCTAGTTCCCAATTTTTACGTATGTAACACTATTTGTTTTCCTATTATGAGAATTCTCAGAAAAACTACCCACCCTATTTACGCCCCTTTTTTGGGGTTTGTAAACATTTTTTTGCAAAATCGTCAAACACAGGTGTAGTTATTTTAAGATGAGAGTCCGAGTGGCAATTCTCATGCCTGTAACATTCTCGACTTTCAAGTTATAAGCATTTTGAAAAAAATCAACCCCAAAATCCACCCTCTACTTTACTCGCCGTTGGTAATTTTTTTCCCAAAATCCTCAAACACGGGTCCAGTCTTTTTTAAAGGAGAATCTAGTTCCCAATTTTCACTTATGTAACACTATTTGTTTTCCTGTTATGAGAATTCTCAGGAAAACTACCCTATCCATTTACGCCCCTTTTTCAGGGTTTATAATTAAATTTTTGCAAAGTCGTCAAACACGGGTCTAGTTATTTTAAGATGAGAGTCCGAGTGCTAATTCTCATGCCTGTAACATTTTCGAACTTCAGGTTATAAGCATTTTGAGAAAAATCACCCCCAAATTCACATTCCCCTTTTTTCGCCCTTGGTAATTTTTTTTCCAAAATCGTCAAACACGGGTCCGGTCTTTTCTAAAGGAGAATCTAGTTCCCAATTTTCACGTATGTAACACTATTTGTTTTCCTGTTATGAGAATTCTCAGAAAAACTACCCTCCTTATTTACGCCCCTTTTTTGGGGTTTGTAATTAAATTTTTGCAAAATCGTCAAACACGGGTCTAGTTATTTTAAGATGAGAGTCCGAGTGCCAATTCTCATGCCTATAACATTCTCGACCTTCAAGTTATAAGGATTTTGACAAAAATCACCTCCAAATCCACCCTTCAATTTCTCGCCGTTGGTAATTTTTTTTCCAAAGTCGTCAAACACGGGTCCAGTCTTTTTTAAAGCAGAATCTAGATATCAATTTTCACGTATGTAACACTATTTGTTTTCCAGTTATGAGAATTTTGAGGAAAACTACCCTCCCCATTTACGCCTCTTTTTGGGGGTTGGTAAATATTTTTTTGGAAAATCGTCAAATATGGGTCTAGTTAATTTTAAAGGAGAGTCCGAGTGCCAATTCTTATGCTTGTAACATTTTCGACCTTCAAGTTATAAGAATTTTGAAAAAAATCACTCCCAAATCCACCCTCCCCTTTTCCCGCCGTTAGTAATTTTTTTTTGGAAAATCGTCAAACACGGTTCCGGTATTTTTTAAAGGAGAATCTAGATCCCAATTTTCACGACAGCAATACTGTCAGTTTTCAAGTTATAGGAATTTTGAGTAAACCACCCCTAATTTTTTCTCGGTCGGTAAAGAAACTTTTGCAAAATCGTCAAACACGGGTCTAGTTATTTTCAAAGCTGAGTCTAAACCCCAATTTTCACGTTTTTAGCATGCCGAGTTGTCGAGTTATGAAATTTTTTATAAAAACCGTTTTCCCCTTTCCCCCTCTTTTTCGCCTTCTGTGAATAATTTTTTGGAAAATCGTCAAATAGGGGTCGAGTTATTTTCAAAAGCGAGTTCGGGTCCGAATTTTCACTTCTCTACCGTTTTTCCTTTTCAACTTAGTTGGAGTCTAGAGAAACCAATTAACCCCATTTTCACCCCCTTAGAAACCGAATTTTCAAAAATCCTTTCTTAGTGCGCCTACATGCCCTAAAAACTACGTTCCTACCAAATTTCACATTTCAAGACTCAACGGTCTGGGCTGTGCGGTGATCAGTGAGAAATCAGTTTCGCATTTATAAATATATATAGATAACAGCCCAAAGTGACGGATGGACAATAAGTACCAAAAAGATGAAAGACAAGAAAGGTAACAGAAGGGACAATAATTACCAAGGAGAGGTACACCAAATAAAAAAAAAACAAGAGACAAAAGACACTAAAGAGAAAACGGATAAACAGATAACATACAAAAGGGTTCGAAGAGACTAAAGTGACTAATGGGACAAATGACAAAAGAAATAAAATAGCTGAAGATGACCAAATTATAACACAAAGAAAATAAAGTAAAGAGACTGAAGAAACCAAGAGAGTGACTAATGAGACAAAAGGAGGAAAGAAGCCAAACAGAATAAAGGAAGCAAAGGGACCCAATAAACTAAAGATCAAAGACTGACAAGAATAACAATAAAGCAAAAAACAAAAGACACTACAGAGACTAAAGGGACCAACAGAGATAAAAACAAAGAAAATAAATAGATTCATGGAACAAATAGACAAAAGGTATAAAACAGACAAGAGGCGAACGGGACGAAAGAAACAAAGAGATAAAAGACACCCAAACATAACAAATACAGTAAAGTGAGTTAAGAGACTAAAGTTATTACAGACACTAAAGAGACAACAGACGCTACAGAACTTAAACGACTAGAGCTGCTATTAACACTAAACACTAAAGCAAAAGAAACTAACAGGAAAAATACCACAGAGACGAAAGAAACCATAGAGATGAAAAAGATGAAGAGAATAAATAAACTCAAGAGACAAATAGACAAAACAGATAAAACAGGCAAAAGGTAAACGGGACGAAACAAACAAAGAACTAAAAGAGATAAAAGTGACTAGACAAACGTAAGAGAGCAAAGTGATTGGAGACACTAAAGAGACTAAAGTAACCAAAGAGATTAAAGTGACCAAAAAGATTAAAAAACTACATACATTAACACAATTGTAAGAGAACATAAAAACAAAATAAAGAAATAAGACGAAACAGACCAAAGATCAAAAAAGCTAGAAGATCATAGAATGAAAGAAAACAAAAGACAAAACTCAACAAATAAAAGAGACAAAAGAGAGTAAAGTGACCAATGAAACAGAAAAGTCAAAACACACGGAAAAGACTAACTAAAGACACAATAGTGAGGAAAGATACTAAAGAATAGAAAGTGAGCAAAGTGACCAAATATGCTAAACAGACTAACATGAAAAGACAGTACAGAGACTAAAGGGACCATAGAGATTACAAAGATGCTCAGTGTGACCCAATAAGATCAAACAGAATAATAATATGGCACTAAAACTAGTCCAACGAAACTAAAAAGACAATAGTCAAAAATACTGAAGATACGAAAACGATTAGAAGAATCACCATACAAACTGAAAAGCAAGATGGCCCTAACAAACGTAAAAGAATAAAATCGATTAGTTGGATTAAAGAGAAAAAAGGTAATATATATATAAAAGAGGCAAAAGAAACTAAAGATGCCTCACGGACCAATGAGACCTTACAGACGAGGATCGAGAGAGACGTTACTAAATAAATAAATAAACACGTTACTAAAAAGACAAAAAAGATAATATAAAAGACTATAAAGATCAAACAAAACAAAAAGACCACGGATAAAATAAAGGTTAAAGTGACTAAAAAGACAAAACAGAATAAACTACACCAAAAAGAACAAGGGGACACAATAGTAAAAAAAACACTAAAGAGACAAGATGACAGAAGAAGGGACCAGAGACTAAAAAGAGTAAGGAAACAATTTATTCAATGTTTGCGATTTGCAGAAGGGGGAGGATCAAATCTCAGCAAGGAGGGAGCGGGGTCAAAATATGTAGAAGAACGTCTCACGTAATTAATGCCCACTACCGTGTCATCTTTGAAACTTTCATGCATAATGTTATTTCATAAAAAAATAGGGGAGCCAATATTTATCTTTTTATAAATGCGTTGTAAAACTGCAAATCTAAAGTTTTATAAATGCTTAAGTATCAGATGCATTGTGACATCTTTCAGTTTAATTCACGACATATTTTTTTGTAAACTAGTTTTATAGAGGGTTTTACATTCTACCCAGTCCTAAATATTTTGTCCTAATGTCAGTGAAATTAAATAATCTTTTAACGACGGGCTCTTTTAACGATTGCAGATCTTTACAAAATAACCAACCTCGATATTAATCGTTCAATGAACGAAAAATGGAAAATAACTATTATCTTGTTAGGAGATACAGAATACAGTGATGCATTTTAATCTGGCTCAATAGGTCTTAAAGAACCATTTATGATCACTCTGAAAAGCCTACCGAGAGCAATAATTATGTTAGGAAATCACAAAACTGAAAATCTTTAGATTTTATAACCATGTTTTTTCTTTTTTAGGGCGTAATCGATTTACGAGACAGATAGTGGAAGAATGTTGCCGAACTGAATGTTCCCGTAGATACTTAATTCAGTATTATTGTTCAAAAGTGTCAAAGTAAGTTGCCTCTTAAAGTATAACAACACGTCATGACTACTGAACATTTTTCAGCGAAGTAGCAGCTTTTTTAAAAGTGGAGGACGAACGCTTAAAGAAACAATCGCAGTCAGAAACTAAAAAATCTGAAGAATCGTCGCTCGAGCAACAGAACATTCTGACTATTGTAGGTAGCACTGAGGAATCCGCATCTAACAAAAAAGCTTTATCGCCAAAACCAGATTCTAATCCATCAAATCATGATCGGAAAACTAATGGAAAGCGCAACTGTAACTGCAGAAAGCGCAGGGCAAAGGTGCAATAACATATTGATTTTCATCAAGGATAATTCATAATTATCACCTCTCGACATCATCAGTTTGGAGCACCTCGCCATTATGCTTACTACACTTTGCACGCATGTTGGTCAATCCGCACAGTCATGTCATCTTTTTTATAAAATAGCACGACGTACTCGAGGTGTTCACGCCACATGCAAGTAGGATTTAGTTGCTGTTTGCTTTGTAGACTTTTGTGGAGTTTTCTGATTAAGGATATTTGGTGTTTTTAGAGAATTAAAAAAGGAGGCAAGTTGCGTCCATCCAGAAACATGGTTCCTCCGCCTAAAATTGGACATGTTGAACATTCACAGAGACCGTTTTATGTATGGGGATTTTCTAGAAGTTATAGGCGATAAATTTACATCTAGAACGCTATTTCAATATCTCATTGTCATCATTTTGTTATTTATTTTATTTAATTAGTACTTTTCTGTGATTTATTTTACGGTGTCCAAATCAAAAAGATTTTGTATTGTGATTTTAGTATTCTATTCGTTCTGACGAAACTGTCAAAAAGGAACTCCACATCGCTCACGTCGGTATTGTTAGCTCTATTTTAGTACAAAATGTGGTGTTGATTATTATTATTGACCGTTTTGAAGGAACCATACTATTACATTTCCATGTTTGGTGGACTTTAAGATTAGTTTAATTCTTGGCTTGTTTGTATTTATATTTTAAATAGAATATTTATGTAATGATTTAGATTTATAAAATAACAAAATAAAGAAACATTTCTTGCATTTATGTAAGTTACACCCAAGATTTTCCTTAAAAAAATTGTTTTACGATTCATTTACAATTTTTACAATGTGAGTGTTACAAAAACATCTGAAATATTGTCTTCTGTTCTGCCTCGTTTTGTTATTACACATTTCTGCTTTTTTTTATTGGAAATCATAATCATTATAAATTAAGATATTCGCAGTTACCCTAATCCTTCTAACATCAATGTTCAATAGAAAAAGGATATTTCATTCACGATATCCCCTTTGTGTTATAATAAATGCACCTGCTTCATTTTGTGACAGGTACTTTTAGCTAATATAATTATATACCATGTTTGTTTTTCTGAAATGCGCATTTGTTATAAGACGAGTTTCCGACGGGAGTAGTGCGTGCCGCAAACGGGTATTCCAGGTAAAAACTCACCCTTGTAAAACTAGCTTTAGCAGCTACGAATCACAGAATGCGCATTTTGGAGAGCATAAACGTACTAATATCATATACTCTAAATGCAACCTGTGAAACAAAAAACCTGCATTGTTGGCTGCATACTAAATGACCAATGTTACGTAAAATTTTCTTTTGATCATACTTTCAACACTTACACACTACGTAAATAGATAAATACATTTCTTGGCTCAAAATGACTGACTGGGGTATGTATTACTACATTTCGGGGCATTGTTCCACACTCAAAAAGAAATTAAAAAATTCTTGTTAGGCTTATACATAATTGCATGTAAATTTTGGCATTTATAACCACCTATATATTCCAAGTTATTTGTGGGCATGTTAATTCTAAGTTGACGTAACTTGTGCGAGATTAAAAGTATATCTTTTTGTATTCAACTTCTCGATTATCCCGATGTTGTGACATCACGACTTTTTTGGATGGTATACCGTTTTCTATAATTTAAAAAAAATCTCTACATTCTCTTGAAAATCGTTCATAGATGACGCCAGAATGTATTAAATAAGTAAACTAATCCGGGTCGCACCCAACTCGTCAACGGACAAATCGCCAACTGCCATTTCATCAACACCCAGTTGATCAACGGGGCATAACCTCAACGACCCAACTCACCAATTAAGATTTTCATAAACAAATTGCAACAACTGGAGACAGGTTAGTTTCATCAACTTCAGTGTAAAGGTTCCGCAATTAGTGACAAGGATGATAATGTTAAATTAGTAACCACTTCTACCAAATAAACAACAAAATTTATTATGGACGAGCTTTAGAAATGATTTTAAAAACAAAATTGATAATGTTCGTCCTGGAACAAGACCTACTTGTCTTAATACTGGTTTTGAGAAAGCTGAGGAAAATGCGTTTAAACGATTAATTCCTAATGTCAAATACATGGTTGTTTTTTTTTTCATTTTAGCCAATCCGTTTGGCGGAAAATAAAAGAATTAGGCTTTGTTGAGAGGTCTAGAAGAAGTCTAGAAATGATGAATATTTTAGAATGATTATGAAATCGTTTTCTGCGCTTGCTTTTGTACCTTCTCAAGAAGTTGTAACGACATTTGAATCAAAAATTTTAGTGAAGAAACATCGAATAGTTTCATAGATTATTTTGTGACATGTGTAGGACGCCAATATCCTCGAAGAACCCCAAAGTTTGAAATTGACATGTGGAATTGCAACAATATAACTTTGGAAGGATTATCACGTACCAGCAATTTCAGCAATTTTACTAGTCATCATCCTAATCCTTATAAATTTGTTAGAGGACTGTTGAAGGAACAAGTCAGAGTGTTTTTTGAGACCTTTTCACAGAGTTTTCTACATATTCTTCTGTAAATCCAATGAATTTTTACAATTTGTTGATTAAAATCTTAGTTGGTGAGTTGGGTCGTTGAGGTTATGTCCCCTTGGTCAACTGAGTGTTGATGAAATGGAAGTTGGCGATTTGTTCGTTGGTGAGTTGGGTCGACCCAAAATAATCCATTGACAAGCGCCCTCAACTAGAGAAATTATAAACGACAAGCCGGTCCGTTCTTTCACTACTAGATGATAGAGGTCGCAACACCCTAACAGGCTTTCAATTAATCAAATTGAGCAATAAATCTCATTGATTTTTTAATGTTGTAATTCATCTGAACGCTTTTTAGTACATTTTCTGCGTAATACGTACTTAATAATTTTTATTAAAAAGCCCATTTTGTTGAATTACAACTGTGAAATAAACATTATCTTTGACACTTTAAATTTAGATAATCTTTAAATGTTGTTCGAAGTGGGCATAAAGTGATTAGAAAAGAACGAATTTTGACACTACACGTTATTTCTGCAGGGACTAAAGTAACTAACTAAACTCACAAATTGCATACAAAACTTTTTTCACGTTCGTAATGAAAATCAAGAACTACCTACTCAAAACAGCTTTATATTTTAAAACATCAGAATTAACTGGATTAACAATTTGTAATTCATATAATTTTTGAATTTTCTTAATCTTTTCTAGTACATACTCATAATTTATGTTTAAGATCATTATTTTGTTGAATGTCACTTGTTTCCCGTTCTGCATATGGAAGCATGACCTTTTCCATAATAAAACATGAATCGTACATCTTTTATGTTTTATTGTTTCCGTGAATTTTAGATCCGATCTTGCTTTAACTATCCTTGATCTTCCATCCGAACTACACATTTGTTTTTGTTACATTGCTATAATAGGTAAGATACACCACTTTTCAACAATAATAATTCTTAGCAGTATTCAAAACTGAATACATAATAGTTTTTATAGAAGGGATATGTTACATTAATGTTTTACAACTGTTGATGACTTTCGAACGGAATCTCTAAATTATTTTATTATTACCGAGTTTTACATTTGTGTCTGTATGTCTACAGAAGATATGCGCTTTACGCGTGCGTAAGTAAAATTACCTACCTGATCGTTGATTTCATTTTCCGTTTTAGAAGTTTTTGGTGGTGTTGATGGATGAAAATTAAATACAATTGCAAAAGTGTTTCGCGTAGTGCTTTTTTTCCTATAAAAATGCAGTGAAATGGATGAAGTAATTAATTTGCATACCACCGAGAAATCCAAGGAGAGTTACGATTAAATACTACCGAATACACTTTCTTTATAATGTAGAAACGAAATCAGCAGAAAGAGTTTGCCAAATCCTCGAAACTATTGTAAACCTAATACTATTTTGTGATCTTACATGTTGGTGTTGAAATGGCAACTTTCGACACTAGTTACACAATATACTATTTCGATTTGTAATTTGTAGATAACTAGCAAAATGCCCGGCGTTGCCCGGTTTAGACCACCAATAATTGCTGTAAATCTTGGACAATTAGGTACATCTTAATGTCGTCTCCTCGTCAGTCTATTCTATCAAATAGAGTTGTAGAAAATTTGGATCGCCAGATTCGGGAAGAAATGAACCAGGTAAATAATGGACTCGAACTTGGACTTTAAATATTGGTATCTAGTTAGCTTCAGATACAATTGTTGATGTTCAAAATGATATCATTTAATAATTAATTTTTATAACTGATGAAATAAACATATTTGATCTAATATCTATGAAGATGAGAAGACCTCTGAGTGGTTCTAGTAGATCCCTCATAGGTTCCAGCTTCACTTTGCCATTATTGCACCACATGCCCGGGCCTTCTGTTTTCCATCGAAAGGATTTACAATAACAACAAATTATTACGTCAGAATAGCGTTATAAATTGATTAATGGTACTTGCCGATTGCACGTCCTATCCAAGATGAATTTAAAGTTGCACCCACATCGAAAGCAATCCTAGACACATCCACAAAAAATTTTAGCACTTCTCCTTGGACTGTTCCTTCCTGAGACTGAGTGACATTTCATGTCTAAAACTGTCATTCTGACATTTTTATCGACAGTTTGCAATTTTGCCTTATTTGAACTTTTACCAAAAAGAAGTGACACATTGAGGTCGTGAAGCCCTCATTGCGAATATTATTTGTGGTCAAAATTTCATGACGATATGTTCACCGGTTTAGGCGCACATAACATACGAACAAACAAACAAACAAACAAACAAATATTGATCTATCTCTATATATACAGAGTGTTATGGAAGTCCTAGCAGAAAATTTAACCACAAGTAGAACTCGTGAAAACAAACATCATATTTTTCGCAAACGCTCCCCTCCCCTTTTCTTTCTTTCTTTTCTTTTTTCGCTTTTCTTCTACTTCTAGCATTTTAAATGTTCTTATTTTGTTGTTTTGAAGATTCGATAATACTCTCTTTTATCTTCAGAAACGTTTACTTGTACCACCGGGAGCAGAAAATACTGGGACAGCCAAAATTTTAGCTGATTAATTCGTTCTTGATGAACTGTCAAGTGACAACTAATTGGAAGGGTCTAAAGGATCACGCCGTCTCAGTATTTTCTCCTCTCTAATTAATATTGATTCTAATACAAATGTTATTTCGAGTTCCAGAGAGTTCGACGTTTTTTCGAGTTAGAGGAAAATTATATAGGAATTAGAGGGAGTCGACTGTAGTTGGATGGAGAGCTTTGATGTTCATAATCTACTGGATGTATAATAATTTATAAAGACCTTATTTAATAGATTATACCGAGTGAAATTGCTAGTGTTATGTACTCACATGTACTTACTTATTTTTATATTATTTATTCTGTTCAGCCCACGCATTGCAAACCAACAACCTTTTAGATGTCGTAGTAAGTTTAGTTGTAAGATTTGTAACGAGACTGACCTCGTAATATACAGTATGTCCCCGGATTGAGTTTACAAGAGGAAAAAAATTTTTATTTTTGATTTTATGCCAAAACCTCAAAGGAATAAGATTTTTTGCTTGTAACCAGCAAATCTGTAATTAAAACTTCATTATTCTGACTCAGTGGAAAGAAAACTTCATTTTTCTCTCAATTTTGGACTTTAATTTTTTTCTCTGCTCTTTAAATCCCACCACATTAGCGATCTTATTTTTTTGACAACGATGCCACGTTGACAAATGAGTTTACGCAAGTTAAATAACAAAAATGTTTGTGAAAAAAATTATTTTAAATAAATTAAAATTAATTTAATAAAAAAATGGCAACTCAAAGAAACACCTTTAACATAAGAAACTAATTTTGAAGAAGAACAATCATTATTCAATTAACCCCCCATCCATTTCTGCGCACAATTCTACTCTAAAACGATAGTTTGCCTTCGTGATAAGAAAACTTTAAGATTAAAATTAATCATTACCAAGTTGGTTTCAGGACAAGCAAAAAATCTTATTCCTTTGAAGTTTTGGCGTAAAGTCAAAAATAAAAAAAAATCCTCTTGTAAACTCAATCCGGTAACATACTGTATAATTATTAAGATTATAAAATGATATAATATTAGCATTATCAAAAAAGGCGCACCAAAACCTCCGAATTTTATAATTCAAGGGTGAATAAACCCATTTTGACGATTTTAGTATTCAATGTTATGTAAACATAGATATATTTAAATTTTAATGTTATGTAAGGTAGAACTTGGACTTTAGTTTTACATTTATTTATGTTAAAGAAATCTTTTATAAGAGTAGATAGATGACCTGGAAATGTTGTATACAAAACTTCAATTGCAAAGAAATTATCCTAAATTGAAAAATTGTTTAATTGAAACTAAAAACTAAATCGCTTTTTTAGATAAATAAATTATTGACAACATGGCATCAAGAACAAACGGTGACTTTTTAATAATTGCGCGTAGTCAAAAATATTTGTATTCTTGTCTTTTGACGTCTATTTTGGTGTTACACTGCGTATGCCATTAATGATGTAATTCCAGAAATGTTAGAAAATGTTCAAAGGAACATAAGAAGGCGTGCGAAGGATTGCGTTGCAGCTAACGGTCGCAATTTCGAACACTTCCTGTAGCTTTCAATTTAATTTTCTTCTTACATACCTTAATCTTTTATTATCATAATTATTGTTAGTCGTTTACCATTTCATCTATTAAAAAAGAATTATTAGTTACCTACTTTATATTCAGTATTATTTGAGTACTCAATCTACTACGCTGCCCTAAATTACCTTGTTGGACAATTTTGGCATCTATATAATATAAAAGAAAGTCGTGTTAGTTACACTATTTATAACTCAAGAACGGCTGAACCGATTTGGCTGAAAATTGGTGGGGAGGTAGCTTAGAACCAGGAGAAGGACATATGATACTTTACATGGACATGGGGGCCCAGAAGGGCCCCTTGCGTTTATTACTCAAGAACGGCTGGACTGATTTTTATTATCTTTGATTTGTTGGATTTGTCTCCGCCCCGAATAGCAGAATAACTATTAAAACTTGGACAGGGGGGCTCAGGTACCCCCTCTGCCTTTGTAACTCAAGAACGGCTGTACCGATTTTTATTATCTATGATTTATTGGATTTGTCTCCGCCCCGAATAGCAGAATAACTATTAAAACAAAAAGTAGTAGAAGGAGAAAGTTGAGGAAATAACACAACATTTATTGATTCTGAGGCGGTACAAAGTTCGCCGGGGCAGCTAGTTATAAATAAATAAATAATGACTTTATTAAGGGGCGAAGTTTGTATGTATGTTTGTATGTTTCGTTCTCAAAATTTGTAAAAAAAATTTTTATTCTCACCTTTACTTTGAGGAACACATCGCCTGCATTTAACAATAATAAGACAAAACCAAGTTTTAGGATGTATAACAACTTCGTACTTCTGTGGTGGTACCACAAACCCCATAAACTCCGCAGCATTGAAAATTACTCTCTCACCTACTCTCACCTATCTTTGCATCTCCATATAAATGTTTCGCAGTTATACATGAAGACCTATTTGAGAAGTGATGTGGTCAAGTCAAGTCAAATGAACAGTCTTTTCACAATAATTATTGCATTACATTAAACTCTTAAAATTTGTTTGACAAGTCTGCGAATCGTCTCTTAATAGTGCCAGTTATGCCTGCGACATTGCTCATTATTTCGTTAGTACGGCATCAATGGAACAATAAAGTTAATAAGAACTCCGGTAAATTACAGCCATGTTGGCAGATTAATTTTATCTAAATGGCCTAATCTTTGTAAATATTTAAGATTTTGCTTTTGTGTTTGCAAAATGTACCTCATTGATCAATGTGCCACGGATTTTGGAGAGTTGGATACCAATAGATATTGAAAATATTGATGCCCACAGTAATACTATTGAATATCAATACTCTAACTTAGAGTGTTGATATTCAATGGTAATACCTACGTCCCTGTAGAGTCTTAAATAACTTGATTGCAGTTATTTTGAATCGCCCCGTTTGTTATAGTCAACATTTTAATGATCAAAATTTCGGAATTGAGAGAGGCAATTTGATTCTTTTGACTAGTTCGCTCAAATATTAAATTTGATCTTATTCGGAACATTATACGTTTATTAAAGTTGTTCCAAATCGTGTGACCTTTAATTAATTTCTAGAATTAATTAAAAAGGCAACCACATAATATAATTAGTGCGCCCGTTTTTGTTACTTTACTTTGTTTGAACTCAGTTTGATTAAATGTTTCTATGGAAAATTATTCTTTGTTTAGGTCTAGTGTTTATTTTTTATTTTTGGAATTAACGAATTTATTATTTACAGAGAGTTGTTTGCAGTGACGCTTTTAAATGCTGGGTCAGGATTTAAAATAAATTCTGTAGTTATTAATACCTAACGTTATATTACCTGCAAAATAAGTTTTTTCTATTATTGTTTATAATATATTTCTGTAAGTAGAATTTAGATAAATATTTTACTTCCAATTAAAATAGTTTTGAACAAGTATATTTGAAGGGAGAATATCTTCATTACCGTCTCAGTATTGGTTCCTTTCTTCTATTTTGTCGATCAACAACCCCTTCAAGTAAGTGTGTTGAATTTTGCATGAACAATACGTTAACAGGATGAGGACCACTATAATGGTTTTAGAGCTTTGAATGAGCCACGAGGGTCGTAAATATAATTTTAATTCAATATGAAATTCACAGTGTTAACTAACTTTCATTAGTCAGTTAGTGACCAGTAATGGATTTAATAATCTCTCTTTACCACCCAAAATTGGCACTTTATAGATATTGAAATATTTTTAAATCAGCCTGAAATAAATACGGAGTGATCAAAATGTAAAAAATGAGGTGGCAACAATACAATTTACATAAAAATTGGTAAGCCTGTGATTTGGTTGTCAGCCGATGACAGATGGTTGATAGCTACACAAACAAACATAACCATACATTTACAAACAACACTCCGCCAACTTAAAGGAAAAAATAAATCTACAATCTTAACTGAATCTATTACTAACTGTATACAGTGCGAACGTAAAGTATGGACCCAATTCAATAAAAAATTTCAGGCAACTTTCAGCAAAAATTCCAGGTCAACGTTGGTTTTTAAATTGTCACTTTTTCCAATAATTTTCATTTTTATATAGTGTTTTGTTTTTGAGCTATGACGTCATCGAGTTTTTTTTTTAAATGGCAACCCATATTTTTTTAATGGAATTAGATATGCAGTATGTATATCGTTCTGAACACGAAAATATAAGCATCTTTAACCTTAAAATCAATAGATCCTGCATTTTAGCATTTTTGTAGAAAATTTTGAATAGTAGGCGCTGAACAAGTTTATGTTTTAAGTAAAATATTACGGAAGCGTTGGAAACAAAAGACGATCTTGACAGAATTATCCATTTTGTCATAACTACGAGTATTAAACAATAAATAACAACGGCCCGTCAATTGTCAGACAAAGAAAGAATAGAAATCTTAATTATGATTGGTTAGAGTTACTCCTCTTTTTAATAACAGATATCCGGATCGGGAACAAATCCAAAGATCAACTGTGAGTAAAATAGAGCGAAAACTAGAGTAAACTAGTAAACTAGAGAAAACTAGATTAAAATAGAGTGACAACTTAAAACCAAAGTTGACCCGTTCAAGGAATTTGCTGAAAGTTGTCTGAATTTTTTTATCGAATTGAGTCCATACTTTACGTTCGCACTGTATTTAGGTCAGATGAATCTAAACATCTTTATGTATATATAAAATTTCGGTGTGTGTTTGATCGTAATTCTTCTCCTCCTAAACGGTTTGATGGATTTTGATGAAATTTTTTTTGTGTGTTTGTGTGGGTTCTTAGCTACACTTGGGCCCGCTAGGTGGCGCTGTTGTCAAGATCCAAAATTTTTATTTTTAATTTTCTGACCGATCTTTATGAGACATTGTATTTATGCTATTGTTTGCGCTGTTGTCGAGATATTCTTTAAAAAAAATCCTTAGCATTGTAGCTTGGCATTGTTTTGATATTTTGATTTCGGATTGTTGAAGTCATCGTGTACTAACGCGTTCTACACTTGTTCGTCTTGCGTTTGCATTCGATGCATCTGAAAATTGTTATCAAATCAAATCAGAGGCACCCGGCATCTGTTGCGCGTCAGGCGAAGTCGTACTATCGGCGCTGAATTCACCAATCGAACCAGTCCGAATCAAAATAAAAGTCGAGACAATTACAAAGGAAAGTCGGAAAATTTGGACAAACTGCAAAAAAAAAACTCTCAATTATAACTGATGATAGGAACGACATATATTTGGTTGATTCTTTTTTTTGTTTTATGTTCCCGGGATGCAAATAACTCAATTCAAAGTTTTCAAATGAAAAAAGAAATCGGGAAGATCTGGAAAAAGGCATTCCAGCCTAAATCTATAATAAAAATTAAAAATTAAAATAAAATTACATTTGCTTTAATTTTGTATTGTTTCGCGATCTGTAAAAACAAATTAAGTAATTGAAAATTGGATAGGACAACGTCTGTCGGGTTTGCTAGTAAATTAATAAAAAAATAACGGAAAAATGTAAAACAGTGGTGATTATATATATATTTTTTATTTAACAGGCTGGTACGTTACGAATGCATGCCGTTGATAACTACTGAATTTGTGCAGGGTATAAATGATTAATAAATGCACTAGGCTTTTCACGTCAAAATAGTCTATATACTACATTTTGTTTTTTACAAATGATAATATCATATTGAAAACCCGATATTATAGATCATTTGATGCTTGACTTCACGAAATACCAGTCAAATGAAAGATCTATGTATATTGTAGCGTTTCTGGGTTCCATTTATTTATTTATTTGAACACTATGTATAATTTATTTACACTTCTAATATTACACTATTTACATTATTCACACTATTTACAATTTACTACTTCACCGGCACGTCTTGTATTATTTATTCACACATCACGCAGCACTCCGGATAGATAAAAGCAACTGTCCGACTCGACCCACTGATCTTCGATGATACGACTGAACCACTAGACTGGTTTCCGCTGGAACGTCCTCTAATAAACATACCGGCGCCTAATTACTTTTAGGCGCCCCAGAGAGTTCCATGGATGACATCATCGCGTTCTCGATCTGTACCGAATATTCCCAATGATGATGTCATACTACCTCGAGTACGTTGTAGTATAAATTTAGCACATTCTAGTAAATGATGACGCCGCTACAGCGATGAGTCATCTCGGGTCCACGTCCGCTACAATATTTTTGCGGTCAACAAAGATTTTGCCACGATGGTAGTCCGGAAATAGAACTCTTATTAGACATTAGCAATTTGTTATAAATGTAAATGTGAAAATATTTAATTAATATTTAGTTTAAAGTTGAGGTATAATGTTTTATAGCAAAGAAAAAAAAGATCCAGTTTTTTTTTCTGGTTATAATGTCTTACGTTTTTTCTTCTGAATAATAATGGCTGGAGAGGCTGTCGCCGTGTTAATTTTGAACTCGGAAATTGTGAAAAAAATGGGTTTATGATTGTTATGAAGGCTGGTTCGATGAAATAAGAACTACTCTTAACTTAGGACTGTATATTGAACGAACGAAATAGGTTTAAGTTAAGTCGTCTCCACGGAGAGCTACTGTAATTCTTATATCTAGATAGTTGTCTCAGTTTGAGAGCTAAACGTTACTTAGAATGATCGTCTCATACTGAGAGCTAAAATTACACTTAAGGTTGTCTCGACTTGAGAGCTAAAAGTTCACTGATAGGTTGTCTCGACTTGAGAGCTAAAAGTTTACTGATTACAATTTGGGGTGCTGGTACCTGACCCATCCCTCGGTACACATTAGGGTGGGGGTTGCAAGTACCAACGTAAACAATGATAATTAGGAATATTATGCTTCTTTCAAAATGCGACGCATCCATGTCATCTTTGGAATCTATTACCATGCTTGGGGGAAGAAGCAGATGCAGTGCCCATTTTGTCTAAGAAAATAATTAAGATAAACTATATGATTTTTTGTGGTTTTGGAACACCTACAGTTTAGAAGACCTCTACAAGCGGCTGGTTGAAATACGATTTCATATATTATGTATGTAAATGATTTATAGTAGATGAAGAATTTTGACGTGCATGATCCCATACCAATAATCTTAGTTAATGTTCTTAGATAATCTTAGTTCTTAAGATCAGAATGTTTGTAACTGTTAAATGTTCGTATAATTTCCAAGAATAAAATCCGCTGATTTATAGCTCCCATTCATATTTTATGAAAAACACACGCTTAACCGATTTAATTGTTGCAATAAATCTTTTTTACGCCATTCAATAAGAGCAAACGTCCAAAATATGTACACAGAAACGTACTTTTAACACCTATATGCCGCTGTTTATTGATTTTCACCACACCTTCCTTCATTCATTACATTGTGTAATTTATGCATTGTGCGTGATGGTAGGATCTCGGCGAACTACATACTTTACCGTTTCGTTGATAGATTAACATAACAATTAAAAAATGGAAAGCACGTTTTGTTGCGTTATAGACAACTCATTATCGCCAATTTGAGACGATCTTGCTTCCTTGAAAGAATGTGCGCTTCTTTAATTGATGGCAGAAAAAACAGGTGAAAGGTTCCCAATTTTGGAGAGGAGAATTAACAGCAGCGGTGGCAGCAGCGTTAAAGGCAGCTAGGGAAAGGTTGACTTCGGATTGAAGAAAAATGCTCTTCGAGTTTTCGAGTTGCTTGCAAAAAAATAGACTTTTGAATATAACTTTTGCTATTATTTATGTGCGAGTTTGAAACTATTATTGCACATTTTTCTATCACACGTATTTTATCTCTCAGTAGTAAGAATAAACACGTTTATAGTTCGACACTGTCAGAATTTCCAAATTTTCGCTTGTGTGTGAACACTCTTCTGTCATGTAAAAATAAAATGTCAGATAAACGTCACACTATTTTTATGAATTTTAAGCAATTTGACTTGCCAAGGTGGTGTCGAACTATAAAACGTTGTATTACACTCGTTCCTGTGTAAATTAGGGGTTTTCCGGCACTCGGGGCTTAAAACAGCACTCGTTTCACTCGTGCTTTTTTAAAACCCTAGTGCCGGAAAGCACCCAATTTACACAGGAACTCGTATAATAATATACTATTATCAACTTGTGAACCATCGTTATTATTTCATAAAGAGGATCGTATTTTAGAGTTTCAAGAGAGCTCGTTCTCAAAAGTTAACATCTTTACATTAAAAAGAGTTAACAGATAATCTCAGCTGAACTGCTGAAACCTCTCTTTCTGCTGAACTAACTCGGTCTAAATCTTAAAACATTTCTCCCTGAAAATTTTGGTTAAAAGTCTTTACAAGTTTTAATAGAATTATTACAGCAGCTGCATGCAAAAAATTCTAGTGGTTACATGCTTTAAAATATCGGATTAAAATTTCTCCCGATAACATCGTAAGCCTCCTTACGGCGTTTTCTGTAATATTTTTATAAGGAAACAGCCTATTTTTGAATGCAAGTGTATTTTAAATCTGATTCCATATTTGCTATCCTCAATTTCATAAAATCTTTTTTTTTTCTCAAATCACCTCAAAAAGTGAAAAATAGGTTACAAATTTATAACATACTAGCTGACCGGGCGAATTTTGTACCGCCTCAGAATCAATAAATGTTGTGTTAACCTTTTAGCTGAATTAAATTCAGTTTTTTTTTTATCAAAGGATAGTGCACACAACGCCTTCTACTGGCATTACCGGAACCAGCATACAACGTCATGTTCATTTTTGTTTCTGTCATGCATCAACGATGGCGTTACATACGGATTCCATACAAAATGTATGAGTTTTTTTAGTTAGTTTCAATAGTTATTCGCCCACGAAAAATGTCAGTCAATCCGCTCTCGAGATATTATCAAAAAAATTGTGTGTTGAGTCCACACGCAACAGAAGGAAACTTTGAGTTTACTTCTTAAAAATCGATTTTCATTTTTAAAGCCCAGTACGTCAAATTTTGGTGGCCGGCGTTATTTGTTATTGTTGCCCTGTAAAAGGGGGGCTTTGTTAATGTCGTTGCCCTCTGCCAAGTTCCCAGCCGCTGTAATTTTTCCCATGTTTTAATAGTTATTTTGCTATTAACAAAATTGACCTGTTCGAGCGTTTTCTTCTGAGTCTTTCGGAATTGGAATTGTTGGGGGGGTACAAATTTTAGTTGAGTATTTTATGTAGATTTGGAAGATATCAAATTCATGTTTTTTTTGTAGAAAGGAATCGACAAACGTAGGTTTGGATAGAGAATTGAATAAGCTTCAAAATGATGTATCGCACGACCCCCCATGCCATTTAAATTTTTTAAGGGGGTGGCTCCCCTGGCTCAAGGGGTGAGATCTAAGACATGAAAGTTTGGTACAATTTCGTCCCCCTTGATAACAAAATTGACCTGTTCGAACGTTTGCTTCTGAGTCTTTCGAAATTGGAATTGTTGGGGGGTACAAATTTTAGTTGGGACAGCCGATATATAGATTGTAATAATATTATACACGTCTCTCAACAACGCTATAACGCATAAAAAATTTGCTATCATTCGAGACGACCGTCAACGACGTCTGCCGTTTAGGTTGTTTGCCCCCCACCAACGCTCATGCATTCCGGGGCGTGCCCCAGGAAAATTGCGATGTTTCGGGAGCGGGCCGCCTATCTATCTACTACCTATTTGGCTTGGCACCGACTTCAAACATATCATTAGGTAGCACATGTAATAATACATGTATTCAATTATTTTTCACTTTTTGAAGTCGGTTCTCTTTTTTTTTAAACTTATTTTTTTTTTTACAATTTTAAGTGATGAGTAGACCTAGTAAAGACGCTTCTCGAATAATGAGGAGATGACGGCAATTAAAAATTTGAGGATTTCCCTCGATTTTCATAGGATCCCCTTATCAGATCCTGACTTCGTAACAATGGGACCACCTTAAGACTATACCCTTTCAAATAAAAAAAGAATTTTCAAAATCGGTCCACAATAAAAACGACGAAGGAATCGGTGAACATACATAAAAGGAAGGAAAATTTTGGGGATTTCCCTGATGAGATCCTGTCTTTTGGACAATGGAACCACCTCAAAAGTATACCCTTTCAAATAAAAGAAGAATTTTCAAAATCGGTCCACAAATGAAGAAGAAATCGGTGAATATACATGAAGTCGGTTAATAAAAAGGAGCGAAAATTTGAGGATTTTTCTCGATTTCCATGGGATCCCCTCATCAGATCCTGACCTGGTGACAATGGGACCAATCTGGAAGTATACTCTTTCAAATAAAAAAAGAATTTACAAATCGGTCCACAATAGGCGAAGAAATCGGTTAATAAAAGGGAGCGAAAATTTGAGGATTTTTCTCGATTTCCATGGGATCCTCTCATCAGATCCTGACCTGGTGACAAATATTCGAATATGATATAACAAAAAAAAATGAATATTCATAATACTGCCGTGTTAATTGAAAAAAATATAAAACTTCCATTCAATTAACGGCACAATAATTGTTGTAAATTGTAATTGTTGTCAATGCCGAGTAGGCAGTTTATTTATTTATTAAAGGATGAAATGAAATCGAGAATTTTTTTATTAATGGCCATGTAGATTACGTGACAAAAATCACCCTGTACATGTGGTCAAAGTTGGTCATATAGTAGTTAATGTGTATTAATATTTTAGCTGCTTATTTTTGTAAGTAATAATATTAATAATTATTAAGTTAAGATTAAATTTAAATAATATAGAAGTTAAACAACATTTAATTTTATGAGTAATTTTTTACTTATCTCTTGGGTTTTACGTTGTGTCGTAAATAAAGTTTTATCACGAATATAATTTTATATAAAAACATTAATACATATTATTAAGCTCAAAAGTCTTTACATAGGACAGCTTAGTGATTCCTGGTCAAAATTGTGATGATAATTCTTCTTGAGAGATAACCGAAATGGTACAATTACCATAACTAAAATGGCAGCTCGCTAAAGATGAACGAATAAAATATTAAATCACAAATGCCCCAATGTATGTACGAGCTTGTGACCCATCCAACTAATCTTTACGTGGTTTATTAATGCTTTCCTATAAACAATCGATATAAACTATTGATGAACCCGCTTCTGCAAGCGAAATAATCAATAAAACGGACAAATTACCGAATTCCACAAGAGAGTATCGAACGAATTCTGTTCTTTCGGCTGACCTTAGTGGCTCGAAAGCAGTGAGTGGGTGGCAGGGTGGGTTTCGTTCACCACCTCCAATGGGGCAGCTGCGCCAACTCTTCGACGAAGGCAGCGGGGTGAGTTCCATCCAATGAGACGGCTTCCTCATTGACGTCACGGAGGATCAATACCTGGTGTGGACCAGGACAGTCGTAGCCGTGAGCGCGTCAAATTTGTATGTCTTTGGGGTGTCTGTGGTGCGTGTGGCTTTGATGAAGTTAACAAGCGCCCATGTGCGGGCTAGCGTTTAGAACACGAAACAGTCCCTCTCAAAAAACCTCGCTTCGGTGGGGCGACTGTTGTATTGCGAAAGACACATCTATGACACTCCTCATCGACAGGGATTTTCATTGAAGAAGACTACGTTTTTTGCTAACTTCTTTTGCCTAAGGACAGCACAGGTAAAGCTCGTAGAGAATTTTACAAATCAATGCACTGCTGTTCTTCTTTGCAGCAATGATTAACGTTGCGGGAATTATTTCGATTATCATTTTTTACGTTTTGATTTTGTTCGTGGGAATATGGGCGGGTCGCAAAAAGGAAGAAGGGAACGATTCAGAGGAGGAGGTTATGCTGGCGGGACGCAACATTGGGTTGTTTGTTGGAATTTTTACTATGACAGGTATCTACTTAAGCATTTAGCTGATTGTTTTCATTAACCTAGAAATTTGTAGCTACGTGGGTGGGTGGAGGTTACATTAATGGTACGGCTGAAATTATATACACCACTGGGCTTGTTTGGTGTCAAGCCCCATTCGGTTACGCGCTTAGTTTAGTTTTCGGTGGAGTGTTCTTTGCCAATCCGATGCGTAAACAGGGATACATTACCATGTTAGACCCTCTTCAAGATTCGTTCGGAGAAAGAATGGGAGGACTATTGTTTCTTCCAGCTCTATGTGGCGAAGTCTTCTGGGCAGCTGGAATTTTAGCGGCGTTGGGAGCAACATTAAGCGTCATTATTGACATGGATCACAAAACAAGTGTTATATCTAGCGCTTGTATTGCCGTTTTCTACACTCTGTTTGGAGGATTATATTCAGTAGCTTACACCGATGTCATTCAGTTATTTTGCATTTTTATCGGTCTTTGGTTGTGCATCCCTTTCGCATGGACTAACGAGCACGTGGCTCCTTTATCGTCAATGAAGGTCGACTGGATGGGAGAGTTGAAAAGTGACGAATATTTTTATTATATCGACTATGGGTTGCTGCTAATATTCGGTGGCATTCCTTGGCAAGTTTATTTCCAGCGAGTCCTTTCGAGTAAGTCCGCAGGTCGGGCTCAAATTTTGTCGTATGTGGCAGCCTTCGGGTGCATCATTATGGCAATACCACCGGTTCTTATTGGAGCAATAGCCAAAGCCACCGGTATTATTTGAAACATGCGTTTATTAAGACCTATTTTAATTCAACCATTTCAGCGTGGAATGAAACCGGATATAAAGGTCCTTATCCTTTGACAACCGACGAAAGCAGCATGATCTTACCAATGGTTCTGCAATATTTAACTCCTGATTTTGTTTCTTTCTTCGGACTGGGTGCAGTTTCTGCAGCTGTGATGTCTTCAGCAGATTCGAGTGTGCTTTCAGCCAGTTCCATGTTTGCAAGAAACGTGTATAAGTTAATCTTCCGCCAAAAAGCTTCAGAAATGGAGATTATATGGGTGATGCGTGTCTCCATTATAATCGTAGGAATTCTAGCGACAGTCATGGCTTTAACTATTCCTTCCATTTATGGGTTATGGTAGATGCCGCCAATAAACGTACACAACCGTTTTTAATGATTGCCCTTTTAGGTCCATGTGCTCCGATTTGGTTTACGTCATCCTTTTCCCTCAATTGTTAATGGTGGTTCATTTCAAGAATCACTGCAACACTTACGGCAGCCTTGCAGCCTACCTCATTGCTTTCTTCGTACGACTATCAGGCGGTGAACCCCAAATGGGACTAGATGCCCTCATACATTTTCCCGGATGGGACGAAGAAAACCAACGCCAACTTTTTCCATTTAGAACTTTAGCAATGATTTTGTCTTTGATTACCTTGATTGGAGTATCTTGGTGGACAAAGTGGGTTTTCGAAACGGGAAGACTCGCACCAGGATATGATTTTTTCCATTGTGTCGTTAACATTCCTGAAGATATTCAGAGAGTCGGAGAACCTGCCGAAGAAGGTGAACAAATGTCCGTTATGGCCTCTGGTGCTATGGGTAAACTTTATGGTGCTGCTACACTTGTGGGAAAAGACGAAAGGAACGGGAGAATTAATCCGGCCTTGGAAGCTGACGATGATGTCTTGCCTGCCGATATTGAAAAGTTGAGAAGTTCCGTCAGCAGTGGTGGAGGTAACAGATCGGGTACTAATCCAGATATTCAAACAACACTTTGATTGCAATAAACATTTGTCTTCTGTTTGAATTAAAAGTGTTAAAATATCGTAGGTGCTACATAGGTGTAAAAACTCATTATATTACCGCTGGCCGGTTATGTTATTTATTTAAAAAGTATACCCCATTTGATTGATTATTATTATTGTTTGTCTAGGGAAATGTGTTTCTCATTATGACATCGAATTTGTTGAGGAAACGTATACATATCGGAGAAATGAATCCTAACACGTAACAATACATATCACTGTTGCTCCTTAACTCTAGAACTAACTTTAGAAATGTTTTATATATGTACATAATTATAACTGACAGTATTTATTAAAATCTACAAGTTTACTGTTTGTTGAGATGTTCGGGGTGCTACATAGTTTATTTTACTTCAACTTTTTTGCATATGTATGGAATATCTAATTGTACATTTTTTCGGAACTCTAATCTTGTCGGTGTGTTAAATGTGATGGAACAATAATTAGTAAATTATTTACCCATATTTAAAAAGTGTTTTTGTTAACAGAGATAAAAGACTTACTATTAAAATTGAAAAGTCAAATATAATATATTTCATCTTGACAATGTAATTAAAACAATAATGTTCTGTCGGCTCCATTGTTACTTGTTACTTTAAATATTCGTATATTTTTCTTATGAGTATTAGAGTTTATTTGCGGTTATCCAAGATAATTTATTTATTTGTGATAGATGTTACATCTCACACGATACTGTACATTCAAATTGTAGCAAACTGTTACGACCACTGTTGTTGCTGTAATATATAGAATTAATAAAACTAATAATTATAGAAAATTATATTTGGTATGTTGTGTATACTCAATAAGTAAATAGACTGTTAAAACATGTAACAGCCTTTGTCGTAAGTCAGAATGTTCAGTGTATATACCTATAATATAAAAATTAGTGCTGTAGTCAAATAGAATATTGTTGTAAAACGTACAATAAAACTCGAAGTACTATAAAAGCCTTTTATTCATACAAAAATCTGGTTAGTTTTAATACTGCACATTCCTTAATAAATTAATTACTCTAGTTATGTACAAGAGGACCGATTTCTTAGTAGGAGTATCCGCCGTTGCTAGAATATGACTGACTTCCGGAAGATGGGGATCCGTAACTCTGAGAAGGAGCAGAATGAGCAGAAGGAGCACCATAGCTTTGGGAAGGTTGGCTTCTTGCACCTCCGAAACTACCATGTCCACCGGTGGATGCTCCGAAGCTGCTGGAACCTCCGAAACCACCATGACCTCCGTTGCGACCAGATGGGGCACCGTAAGACTGAGAAGGCTGGGAAGGAGCACCATAGCTTTGAGATGGCCTGCTAGAGAAACCGTTTCCACCAGACGGGGCTCCGTAAGTTTGAGAAGGCTGTTGTCTTCCGAACGATCCAGCACCAGAGAATCCACCAGAAGCAGCACCATGACCTTGAGATGGAGCACTATGACCTTGAGATGGTGCACCATAGGATTGGGAAGGAGCTGGGGCACGACCTTGGGAAGGAGCACCGTAGGACTGCGAAGGAGTGGATGGAGCACCATAGGACTGTGAAGGAGCAGGGGCACGACCTTGGGAAGGAGCACCGTAGGACTGCGAAGGAGCGGATGGAGCACCATAGGACTGTGAAGGAGCCGGGGCACGACCTTGGGAAGGAGCACCATAAGACTGAGAAGGAGCTGGGGCACGACTCTGAGAAGGAGCACCGTAGGACTGCGAAGGAGCGGATGGAGCACCATGGGACTGAGAAGGAGCAGAGCCAAAGGAAGGTCGACTTTGAGAAGGAGCACCATAAGATTGGGAAGGAGCACCACCGAAAGAAGAACCACCAAAAGATGATCCAGAAGAACCACCGAAAGACGAACCAGACGAACCACCGAACGCAGAACCGGAACTCACTGGGGTTCCATAGCTGGTTGAGGGAGGCAAATAGTTTGCTTGAGGTTGCGATCTACCGTTAGATGGAGCTCCGTAACTTTGGGAAGGAGCAGATGGGGCTCCGTAGCTTTGAGAAGGCGCAGATGATCCTCTGCCGAAGGAACCAGAAGATGATCCACCAAAACTTCCACCATGTCCTCCAGTAGCAGATCCACCGAATGAACCAGATGAGGGTCTACCGGAGGAAGGAGCACCGTAGCTCTGAGAAGGGGCACCGCCAAACGAAGAACCGCCGTGAGATGGGAAAGAACCTCCAGAACCCCCGAATCCACCAGATGGTGCTCCGTAAGTGCTAGATGGGGCGCTTGGGAAAGAAGGTTGAGGGGCACTATAGCTTCCAGAGGGTTGTGAGCCACTGCCTGGAGGCAAGTAACTTCTGGCCGGGCCACCGGAAGGATATCCTCCCGATAAAGGTGCTAAATGGGGAAAAGGTTGGTTTAGAAAACTTTGTTTTATAATATTTTATTACAATGCAAGTTAAAATTATAGATTCTCACGGTTGCACACTAATTATGGATTTCGATTGAATATTATTAAATTTTGAAATTGTTAGGTACTTTATGCGGTTTTAATTTAATCATAAAATCTTGCACCTTTTATATTAAATAATTTATTTTTAGTGACTAATTTTCAATAAGGAATTCATTTAGTTGGTTGCAATCAGTGGTGCAATATCAAATAATAAAATTTACTATCAAAATAAAAATGTATATTAAATTTTACTTACCGTCACGCTTAACGAGCTGCCCTCCGAGAGACCCGTTGAGCAGGCAGCATAATGCAAGTGTGCAGCTCTGCAAGTTAGATAATTATTACCAACATAATTAAATTAACAATGCTATATTGTTAAAATTTTGAAACTAATTTTAGATAGAGGAAGTCACAACGGAAAATTGCATCAAACTTTTGATTACATATTCAAAATTTCGCAAAACTTCTAAAGCTGCAGCCCGCATGAACTTGCATGAACTTGACGTAACAATTAACAACAAATCCAATTAATTGTTTTGTCAATCACTTATGCGTTCATAAATTTTTAGAAATAGTTTTTCCCGAGCAAATAAAAAATGCACTGGATAACTCCGTTTTCACAAACGCTTACCACTAATTTAAACGTATTCATGCTTGGACGCACTTGCACACACAAAGCCGTTAACGACGAAAGGATGTCTTAGGCGAAGTTGATGGTTGATGAAGATGTTTGCAGGTATTTATAGATCCCCACAACTACAACGGGTGAAAGTGTATTCACATCTTTGTTGATATGTGTGGGAGATGTTCCAAAAGAAGTCCTTGCACTGTCTTGTCTAAAAACTGGAGGGATGATTATTATGACCTTGATATAAAGTACACACAACTCTTGTGCAAAGATTTACGTTACTTGCGTTATGTATTCTTACCCACGATGCGATTCACAATCATTCTCCTGCATTAGTTGTCACCGATGAGAAATGGAAATAAAGTTGTTAAAGTTTGTCGTTATTTATTGGTTACTTTTCGATTGTTCATGCACTGAAAATCGCACAAATTTGAAAGTTTTAAACCATTATTTAAATAATTAAGTAGAAAATTTTAAATCGTCGTGAGTGAAGAATGAAAATAATGAAGCACGTTAAAATAGAAAATCATGTCAAAATCAAGTTTAATTTTTAGGCCACGAAGACAGTTAACATTATTGCCTAAGCGATTTGGTTACCTTTTATTATACCTTCAAGACTTTTTTGCAATACTAGTACACGGCACCTGAAGTATTTGCTTGCCTACATTTTATTAGTTAAGCAAAAGTTTTGCGACATTATTTCAAGTGTAATTACATGCATCGAATGGAAATGACTCTTAGATTAGTCGTTGTGAGGCCATGATTCATGTGCAATAAGCTTGTTCTGTTAATTTATAAAAATAAAATTAACGATTAACAATAAAATAATTCAACCATTCTTTACGCAATTTTAAACAGTGCCTTCAACATGAATCTTCCATTTGAATAATGATTGTTACTAAACATACAAAGTGAAGTAAAGTGGTGATATTTTTTTAATAATATTAGTGGCCTAAAGATATTGATGAACTCATAAAATATATCAACACTGGAATCGTAATGATTCAAGAAGGGAAAACAGTAATCACTTCGTAACCTTAACCTCAAAAGTAACCGTTTAGGAAATTTAATATAATTATTGGCTCGTCATCCGACCTAAACAATAATATTAATAAACACTTTAAAAGTCTTGTGCAATGTTTGGCTAAAATTTACAGACATTAACACAGTGTTTTAGAGACGCTAACGGATGTATGAAATTACGTTGAATCTCATAAATGCAATTTCCATTGGCGTGAACCGTGAGCTACAATTTACTTAATTTAATTTTAAACAGGCATGCAACAGAAACAGTAAACAACCATATTTGTAACATTATTTAATCCTCAAATATGAGCATCATGTTAAAAGGTTGTTAATATTTTATAGTCAAGGTATGTACATACTCATATCTTTTTGGATTTAAATATGCAATGAATATGTAGTTTCCGTAAACATGAACGTAAAATGTATATTATTCATGAGTGAGGTCTAGTTGAATCTGAAATTAATTATTTAAATAAATCAGGTATTAGAGATATAGGCCCTTGTTTTGAAAAGCCAAAGAACTGATTTGAAAAGTTTCTTGTGTTGGCTGTAAAAATCATGCCCATGACAATGAATGTCATAATAATGTCATAATGTGCTTTCACTGTATTAGTAATTATAATTAAAAAGTGTTTTAGAATCTCAGGATGATGACCTTCCTGTGAATGACTCTTATTAAGAATCTTTGTGCAAACCAAAAATTCTTAATTCTGAATTTTAGATAATGCCTAAAATGCCACTCAGCTCGCAGAATGCCTTTTCAAGACTTTTCCTTGCTTGGGTTGTTTCATCCAGCAACTTAGGAGGTTTCTTGTAGGTTACGAAAACTTTATTACATTTTTCTAATACAGAACAAGTCCAGGGGCGCCGATTAATTACGCGTTTTTAATAGACGCTATTCCATCGAACCGAGCTCAGCACTAACTTGCGCTCAAGTTCAAAACTTGTTAATCTTACCATTTTCCCATCAAAGAAGTGTAGATTGTCTTATCAAAGATTTAATCCACACGAGAGATTTTAATAATGAAACGCCAACACAATTCGGAAGACGCCCGATGTTGCTGTATTATTAATGGATCTGAAGATTTTGATTTAAAACCGTTTATTAATAAATTTATCCAACACCTGTTTATTATGAAGTCATAATAATGCCGATTTTGAATGTATTATGAGGTCATAATTCAACGGTTTTCTAATTTGTCATAGCCAGTTTATAAAACAACAGAACGTCAAATGAACGTCAAAATTGTTTGGGTTTTGATGAATGGTTTAAGAACTGTTACAGAAGGAGGTGTTGGATAAAGCTGTATTACACACGTGTCTTAAAACAGCAAATAAGTCACTCAAGAAAAATTAGCCACGAGAGCTTTTTCGTGACTTATTTGCCTTATAAGACAGTTGTATAATAATAGCTATTTATTATACTAGTGTCTTACAAGGCAAATAAGTCACGAAAGAAATGTTTAGCCACGAGAGCTTGCTCGAGTGGCTAATTTTTCTTGAGTGAGTTATTTGCTGTTAAGACACGTGTTTAATACATAGGTTTATCCAACACCCCCTCCTGTAACAGTTCTTGAACCTTCATCAAAACCTAAAAAAATTTGACGTTCATTTGACGTTCAAAACTGTTGGCTTATAAACTAGTTGCTATGACAAATTAGAAAACCGTTGAATTATTTTTTCATAAGTCACATGTGTCTTATAGACCTCATAATCCACTCAAAACCGGCGTTATTATGACTACATAATAAACAAGTGTTGGATAATAGTTATTTATTATAGTCTTATAAACTTCATAATACATTCAAAATCGGCATTATTATGACTTCATAATAAACAGGTGTTGGATAAATAGCTACATCACGACTCATGCAACTCCCTTCTTCATTTATTTATGTCAAAACCGTTATGTTCAAATTTAGCCTTCCAATTTAATTGACCTGCAATGACTTAAATATGTTTTTTATAAACGACTATTGCTTGCAAAACCACATTCCCAAAAGTTCAATTCGTAAAGAAATTATGAAGAATTACTTCACAAGTTCTGTAAAGTTAAATTTTTTTCAGCAGGGGAACAAAACCTTTAATCGGAATTAAATTTATATTATATTATATCTCGACGAAATCCAAGTACCTACCGAGAGTTGTGGTTACTATCACTATCACAAATTTTCTTAAGATGAAGTCGCATAGAAGAAATATTGAAATTTGATCACATGGATTCATACTCAAAGAAATAGAAACCGCAAATGCTGTTGAAAAAGCTCCGCAGTCTGTTCCATTTTGCTGCTGTTGCACGTCTTAGGGAAACGAATTTGTTCGTCAGTAAAATTAAACGTTTTATCAGTGTTCAGACTGTCATAAACATGAATTGTAGAACCATCATAATATGTGCAAATCGAGTGCGTAACACCCTTGAATTTCACTAAATTTGTCTATATGATTGGGGTGCTATTTGCTAAGCCATTTTTGATACTCTTCAATTTCAGTTTATTAAGTCTTAAAAAAATGTAATGAAAATTTATGGTAATTTCAACAATAAACGTTGACAATTCTTATACTTTTTGGCGACGGGAGAAGTGAAATAGTATATTATATTATAAGTGTGGTAGGTTCAATTTTACATCACGAAGTTTTAATAAAACTGAGTGAACTAAAATATCTACCAGACACATAATGTATACAACTTTTTAGCCGATGACGAAGTTTTCCACTCGGCGCCCCCATTTTACAAAAATTATCGTTGCACCGAAGTTACATTCAAATTATTGACATAAAGATAGGTGCAGGATAGTGTGACGGACGCGGATTTTGCCCAAAAGGATGCGGTAGTTTTAGGAATGCATAATAGCACATAGAGCGCAATTCCTAAAAATATGAGAGAGGTTATGTTTTTGGAGTATTTCGTTGACTTACCTTAACTCTTTCATGATCTTATTGTTGACGTGTTTTGGTTTTAGTTCAATGAATACCCACTTTTGCCATATTATTGTATTTCATGAGAGGAATAATCGCAGTAAATTAACATTTTTAGATTGACATTGATATTGTAAATAAAGTAAATAAGCAACTGGAATGCTTACTATTTATACCACGAGATGGTGGTGCGCCTTCGAGAGTGTCTTTAAATTGGTCATTATTATATCTGAGTAACTTATTCAAAGACAGTTAAGTGCGGTGTCTTCTTTCAAAATATACGACCAATATTAGGATAAAGAATCTTTTTTTTTCGCATTTCTTAAAGAAGAAATTTTTTGACTATTTTACCTCTTAAAAGCGGTAGATGACAAAAATTTAATACCATGGCTGTCTAAAATGTGGTAGAACGTAATTTACAGCTGACAAGGCTAAAAAGTCTATTTACATGTAAAGAGAACAAAGTAGATCTGCAAAATTCTGCTTCGAATTGTCTACAATCATGTTTTCTAATAGTGTATTATGATACGAGTTTTATACGAAGCATTTTGTTGCACGCACTGGTTTAGGGCACGACGAGCGTAGCGAGTGCGACAAAATGCCTTATAAACGGGTATGATAACAGTATTTTTTTTTACTTTGCGACTTTTTATACAAAATAATCAAATTTTACAATCTAGGGAATTCCGCTGCTGTTGGCTACGTTTGCTATATCCATCTCTTAGATCTTTCCCGTCCCGTGCTTCCTTCGTTATAAATGTCCCTTTCTTTCCCTTTAGATTTCTTTTTTGCTTAATCGTTTTTTTCTTTCCCTCCCAATTTTCCATTTCTACTAGTACTCTCGATTTATACTCTAACTGCCCTTGATTTTGACCTCTCCCAACATTTTTTCTCTATCCCCTTTTTGGTCTGCTGTTTACTTTTCCTTTCCTCATTCCGTCCTGTTTTCACAATATTGTTCTTGCTCGTTCTCCTTTCCTGATACTTTCCGTCCCATCTCTCATTTTTCTCGTAAAATTTTTCTTTTTGGTTTTCAATTCCTTTTCCTCTCTTCGTGTCTCCCTCATTTCCTTCTTTAGTTCTTTTTTTATTACTTTCATTACTGCATCAGTCGGTAATACAGGAAGGAACCTGATCACGGATTCATATTTTTGTGTTTAGATGAATTCATTGCAACTATGAGAATGAAGAAAATCCAGATGATAAATCCTATGTTTTATCATTAATAACAAATAATAGTAATAACCACATTTTCAATTCCATATCCTAGACTTACTATTATTAGTTGTTTACTTTTGTCCTTCTCTGTCTTGAAATTAAGACCTCTTAACTATCGGTTTTTCATCAATAGCTGAAAACTATTTAGAATGGGTTTAGCTGGTTTTGCCTGATAGATCCACACTTGAGAATCCTCTTTTCCAGCAGGATAGTGCTAGGCCTCGTATAGCGTGTTACTTTAGCCACCAAGATCGCCTGACTTATCACCGATCGAACATGTCTGGATTTGGATCAAATTGTCCGGCTTCCATGCATCTATAGTCCTCTCACTATCGGTGAGAACATGCTTTCATTTGTCTCAGTAAGAATCTCTTTATCTTGTGCACGGAAAACCGCTGTCTCAGTGTCCACACGCTCGTTCTCACCATTTCATGCCGATAGGCGGTGTGCACATTTTACCTCAGCGCCACCCCGCGGCATCTCTGTCATTTTAAGTGGTATGTAATTTACGGTAGGTACGAACCGAATTAACAGATTCGACAGATTTCTTCAATTTGACTAATAATGTAATAATAATAAAGTGCGAGAAAATGCTTCATCGAGAATCGGTTTTTGTGTTGTTGGCTGTCCTAATAAGTACTATAATAATATATAACCGTCCGTGAAATTTTACACTTTTCCGAACAAATCGTATGAGAAAGAAAGACAGCAGATTTGGATAAAATTTGCATTTAGATTTTGTGCAAACTTGTAATATATCACAATCAGAGATCAGCCTTTTATAGTTTGTTGCACAGCCACAGAATTTAGACAAATTAATGTTGCAAATATGACGTTTATTTGTTTTACCACTAAAAATGGCAGAAAGGCCGTTGGAGGCGCTGTAAAACGCGCGGAATTTAAAATGTGCATACCGCCTATAGTGCAGAGACCTCTTTAATTTAGAGATGGAGGAGATTTCTTTGAAGTGTGGTCTCTTAATTCTTATTTTCTCTTTGTGATCGATAAAACTAATAAATATCAGATTTTGCAAAATTGCTCGTTTGAAAACCTCAGTAACGCCATTGATTGTCCTCGATTCTGAAGTAAATCAAATGCCAAATTTAAAGATTCACGGTGTAATCAGAGACAATTTATTTTCGTTTCCAAAGAAATCTTTGACTAAAGTTATACATACATACTGCTAGTCGTAGCAATCTAATACATATATAAAAATCAATGTTTGTTTGTTTGTTTGTTCGTACGTTATGCACTCCTACACCGGTCAAACGATCGGTATGAAATTTTGACCACAAATAATATTCACAATGACGATCCCAGTGTCTCACCCCTTTTTCGTAAAAAAATATTTAATGTTCAAACCAGGCGAAATTTAGTACTCTGTCAGATGAAAATGTTACAGTGCCAATTTTAGACATAAAATGTAACTCATCAGTTTTTGTCAAAATCATTTCACTAGGGAGGAATAGTGCGGTGAAGTCGATAGAGAATTGCCGAAATAAATTTATTCTGGAGGTGTCCAGCATTGCTTTCGTGGGTGCAAACTCCTTCTTGGATAGGATGTGCAATCGGCAAGTAACGCTAACCAATTTATAACTCTAATTTGTTGTTCAATAAAAAAAAAGTTTTACTTTATTTTTTGGGCGTGCCATCTATTTTGAACGTCCTACGTTTGTTTACTATTTCAGAAAATACTTTTAAATGCCAAAAGAAGGAAAATCATCTGTTGGAAAATCAACCAAAAAATCGAGGCAAATGAAATTTAATAGGGCAGCTGAGACACCCGACGAACGTAAAAGTCGTCTGGAAAAAATGGGGCTAAGAGATTTCAGATCAAAATCTGCTGAAACATCTGAACAACGTAACATACGACTTTAAAGCGTTCGAATCAGAGCTTCAACTTCCCAATAGAAAATTTAAGGGGAAGATGTGCTCATCCCACTCATACCGATGGTTCGATTTGCTTTTCGATTTCAAACGGCTTCAATTTCTAGTGCGCCTTGCTTTCGCAATTAACATTAATAAAGCCCAAGTACAGTCATTCAGTGTTGCTGGGGTTCATGTTTCTCACATAGCCGACAGCTCTAGAATAAGAAAAAAAAATACATATTTTAAGATACTATATTTACTAAAAAAGAATGTGTTTTATTATTTGTATGTTTATCTGTTTTTATATTCCGAATAGGCTCCTACACCGGTCAACGGATCGATATGAAATTTTTACTACAAATCAAATCATGTTTTAATTAAAAAAGACACTTTAAAACAAAGAAAAATTTATTCAACTGATTAATTGACTAGTTTATAAAACTTGTTTATATCCAAATTTTGCTTCAACAAAAACACAACACATTTGAATTCTTATAGGAACTTTTTTCCGCAAAACAAGACAGAAATCCATTATCTGTAAGTGAAGGAACTTTTCTAACTCTACACCAAGCTTCGAAGATTTTTAATGCTTTTTCATATCGCTTTATTTCAACGATAATAAATCTTTAGTTACATCGGATGGAATGCCATGGCCATCGTCAAATAATTTTCGTCCTCTTCTACAGCTCTATCTGTAAAAATACCGTGTGACAGCTGTGATGAGAAGAAATATACCTTTACAACAAAATAAAAGATGTTGAATAAAAACTTCATGATATTAATGTATTCAAGAAATACGTCATATTAGAAACACATAACAGATAAAATTGAAGTATGCACAGTTTGTGTATTGATCACTCTAGTAACTGTTTAAAAGCTGTGAATTGTTGCTTTTGGACCAACTGTATAATAATATATTCATAAATTTTAAGTGATGTGTATTTTATGGGAAGAAGTTGATCGTGGTTTTGATAAATTAATACATAATCGACGACAGTCAACATTATTTACATCCTTCAAATATGGAACTTGTAAACCATGATGAGAAAATACATTAACCATTAAATTCTTTTGCGTGTTCTTTTAGCTTTAAATGACAGCCTAGACTTCATTTATTATGGAAACGTGGCTTAAAAGATTTCTAAATCACGAAACGCTTTTTATTGATTTAACATCACAGCCTTGTGTCATTCATCTGCAAATAAGAGAAAGCAATAGAAGCTTATTTCATTAGATTGTGGACGAGAATAGTTATTTTATGTAACGATTATTGGGTCAAAAATTTGGAGTAAAAAGCTGAGCCGATATCTTCTACTTCAACTATAAATAATCAAACGATTAGTCATCATTTGAAAGATTATCAATTATTAGATCTTATTGAAACTTAAAAGATAAAACTATAACATCTAGAAAAGTAGCAGGTGTTATTATTGCGTGAAGAGCAGGAATAATTTTCCAGTTTTCTTATCAATGCTGATAGAGATAAATTGTACCTCATGATTCCTTGAATTTTAGAACTCTGACTAGATATTATCATTACCTCATAGCTGGTCAAGCCTGCAATTTAAATCATCATCCGGTATTAATTTTATTATAGTATGTTCAACCTTCAGTGCGAAGGTTCAGGGTAAACAAACTTATCTGGTCAGGATAGAGAGTACCTACATTTATCTTTCCATTATTGGTATACGGATACTAAAATTCACACACGATTAACTCAAGTGTAGGTGACTTAACATATCAAGGTAATTCTCGGTGTTTGTAATAATTGATAATTTTATCAAGGTAACCGTACATTAAAGACAGTTAGTATTATATTTATTATAATATGTGTGAAATTCTTAGAAGATGATGTTAGCTTTTGATTTGATCTTTCGCTTGTCTCACGCTTTAACAAAAATATTCATAAGCCAAATAAGTAAAAAATCCATTAAATCATATAAAAAGATGTAAAAGGTTGAAGATAAGTGAATGTTTAAATTTTACACAAAAGTGTTTTTTGATCCATTTTTTCAACAGGATGCTGGATTAATTTACATGTACTAAGCACGTATTCCCGGAAATCCTTCTACATCCTAAATATACTCCGCCCCACAATTAACGCATAATGTAAAATTACTCATTAAATAATTTAGCTTTACCGACAAAAAAAAGTTCCAGGTTTGTTGATGATTTAGAAAAATTTCAATTCAGAGCTAAAAGTTCGTCGAATGAACATGAGTTTAAAACATAACAACTACATTGGTGTGTTTAAAGGTAGATAAATTTAATTAACAAAATGAAGCTATAAATTATTTTCTCGCAATGTAACAATACTCCAACAAGGTCATACCCAATAAGATTCAATAATGGTACGCCAATCTTCAATAAAAATGGTTCAGCAACGTTTTAAAGACACTCTGAATGTGATGGAAGACCTGACAAAGACCTGGACTTGAAAAAGCTTCACTAAAACTCCTGAATGTAAGATTTATTTTCTTGCCTTCGGGATTTGAAAAGGATTCCATTAAGTGAATGAAACTATATCATAAAACAATAACAATAGCTAAATTATTATTATTTTTTTCTGTTTTTTTTTCTGCCTTTTTCTCTGTGTTCTTTCTTCTGTTTAATACTCGTTTCATACAGCGTAGTTCTTTCCTTTGCTTTTCTAATAGCACGCTTCTCACATCTAGACCTTGCGATTACTCTCTTTTCGTTCATCTCGCTCTCCCTTCTTTTTTGTAATTAGTGTACCTACTACACTTTCCTGCTTCTGTACATTTCGATTCGTCTCGACAACCTCTCTCAGTACATTCGTTCCGTTATTTTTTTACCTTCCTATTTCCTCCATTTCGCACCGGCTTCTCTCATAGTATTTTCTTCTCCTTTTTCCTGCTGCCATCTTCCCGTTCTTATCTCCTTCCAACACTCTTGTAAAATTTTACATTCCGTTCTTTCTTTTAATCTCACTTTTAATCTCAATATTTAGCTTGGATTGCTTCCAGCTTTTTCAGCTCCTTCCAACCCCATCCGCCTTTCTTTCCAGCTTCTTTATATGTCTTTTTTTGTTAAATGTATAGCCAGGTATTTAAGTGATATTACTTTTTCTATCTATTTTTTATTCTCTCATCCATTCCTTTCTTACTTCTTTCACCTCTTTCGCCACCTTTCTGAAAAATCATAATTTTTGTTTTCTCCATGTTTAATTCTAGCTTTTTTCAGGTATCTTCATAAGCATCTTATCATTCATTTCATTTCATTGGCCTCCTTTGTTATTGGCACCATATCATCTGTATATCAGAGTGATCATAAAGTTCCGCACAAAATTCAAAATTTATTGCCATCTTTTGACATACAAATTTTGCTGATGACGTCATTTATTCTTGAACTATGACACCGTCATCAATTTTTTTAAATGGCAAGCCCCAACTTTTTTTTGGGTTTTAGATGCACTTTTCAATTCTCTATTCAACAAGAGTAAAAAAAATTACCTTGCATAACTTTTATTTTGAAAAAATTTACAGTTTTACTTCAAAAAATTAAATTTTTATTCCTTGAAAAAATACTATTTCACTACCAATCGGTGGTGAAATGGCGCAGATTAGTCCCAAAGTAATTGAACAGAGTGTTCAAAGCGTTAAAACACGTTTAGGAATGTGTCAAATAGTTGGCGGGTGGCAATTTGAGCACTTGCGTTAAATTTTATTAAATGGATTTTCATTTTTCGTTGTTTGATTTCCAAATTTATTGTTATATTTTCAATTTTTTTCAAGGAATAAAAATTTATTTTTTATGTAAAACGTAATTTTTTCAGAAAAAAAAGTTATGCAAAGTATAATTTTTTTACTCCTGTTGAATAGAGAATTGAAAAGTGTATTTAAAACCCAAAAAAAGTTGAGCGTTGCCATTTAAAAAAAATGATGACGGGGTCATAGTTTAAAAACAGATGACGTCATCAACAAAATTTTTATGTCAAAAGATGGCAATTTAAAAACAAAAATCGACCTGTTCGAGCGTTTTTTGCAAAAACAGTACATAACTAAATTATGAATTTTGTGCGGAACTTTATGATCACTCTGTATCTGAAAATCTGCTACCATTATAGTCAAGGTCATGGTTTGTCTTCACCATTCCCATTCTCTGCTTTCTATTTTCCATGTGTGCAGTTCCGTTCTCTGTACTCTGTATGCCAGCGAGTGCACTTTCGTGTTTTCTACTACCACTCTGGTAGACCACTCTGAATAGACTGGGGCTGAGGTGGCATCCTTGTCTTACCCCTTTCGACGTCCAAAATTTTTCGCTCATTCTCCCGTTTAGTTTTAGTCTGTTTTCTGTCTCTAGGTAGATTTCCTCTATTCTATCAACGAAGTGTTCGTTTATTCCTTTCTCTCTCAGTTGCTCCCATGATCTCTCTCTATTACCTAACATTGTTGAAAGTCGCCTGCAGGTTTACAAACAGCGTGCACATCTTCTCCCCTTTCTTACAGAGTTCTTCTTCTTTTTCTGAAGCCCACTTGTCCATCTGATAGCATTTGTTTCTCCTCTCAATTTCTTTTTAATGTAATTGCGTAGATCTTGTATGCCGTATTCAGCATACATTTTCTCTTTTCCCTTTTTTGTATGTTGGACACACTAGCCCCATCCTTCATTGACTTGGGAATTCATCGTCTTGTCAGACGTCGTTTACTATTTCCCTCATTGACTTTATTATGTTTTCTATTGCGTACATCCACGCTTCATTTTGTAGCTCGTCTTCTCCCACCGCCTTTTCTTTCTTAATTCTTGCTATTAACCCCTTATACATTCCCATAGTAATTTCTTCCCCTTTTTCTCGTTCTTTTGTTTCTTTCGTTCTCTGTTTATGTATTTCCAGACTTCTTCTTCTGTGTTGATTGATCTAATTTCCTTTTCTTCTTCTCTCTTCTTTTCTTCCTTCTTCTTCAAGTGTCTTTGTATTTCTTTGACACAATCAGTAGAAATTTTACTTGAATTTGTATTCTAGTATGTCTTTACACACACGTTCTACATCTTCCAGCATTCATAATTCAATAAAGCAGTAAGTAAGCCACAGACTTCTGTTAGTATAAATAATATCTGTGTATATAAAATTATAGAAGTAGTTTATAAGCACAGCATAAGTATCGAAACTGTATTAGTTGCTGGAATGAGAATCTGTTCTTTTAATCTATATCTATCTATATAAAACAAAATCTTTGATTTGTTGGATTTGTCTCCGCCCCGAATAGCAGAATAACTATTAAAATATAGACAGGGGGCCCAGGGGGGTCTCTTTCGTTTATAACTCAAGAACCGCTGGACCGACTTTTATGATCTTTGATTTGTTGGATTTGTCTCCGCTCCGAATAGCAGAATAACTTAAAACATTACAGTGGCTCTTTTGGGACAGGGGTCATCGAAACCCCTTGGTACAGGGCAACGACAATAACAAAGAACGCCGGCGACCAAAATTTGTCGTAACGGGCTTTAAAAATTAAAATCGATTTTTAAGCTCTAAACTCCAAAAGTTTCACTTCTGTCGCGCGTGGGCTCACACAAATTTTTTGATGATATCGAGAACGGATTGACTGATTTTGATGATTTTTTTTTCTCAGGCGAATAAGTATTAAAACATTGGAAAAATTCACGAAAAAAAAAATTATGAAGAAAATTCATTTTCTCATACATAAAATTTTCAGGGTAAATGTAGAATAGTCTGGAGAGTGTTCCTGTGAAGTTTGATCGCGATCGGATTAAAACCAAGAAAAAAAAATGACTTTTTTTAAAGTGACAGTTAGTTTTGAGCAGTGACAATTTTAGACATAAAATGTCAAAATAATTTTACTTTTAATTATCCAGAGATTCCCAATGGTACTTCACTAATTGTGACCCTCAAAGAAACCTGGAAATACTTTCTAATGGAAAATTTGTCAAGAGTGACGAGCAACGACTTCTGCAGAACGTCAATGTTGAGGTCATTCAGATAATTAACAATGTGAACCTTGTCAGAAGACTTATCCGTTGGAACTGATTAAGTGAAAAGTAGAGCATAGTGCGGTAGTGGCACACGTTAACATCTCTGTGTAAAATAAAAGCCTGCACGTTAATATTAGTGTAACCTAAAGAAAATAGTAAAGTTGGTCTTGACAAAATTTCCAGTTTAACTTAAGATGGAAAAATTATTCAATGTAAACATCTTATTAGGTGTTTTCATTATAAAAAAAACAATGTTTATATTTCGCCTATGTATTTGATTTTCTTCTTCTACATTTTCTGTTAATTATTATCATTCATTGTTGATTATTCTGATTATCTTGCGTAATATTAATCTTTTCGTCGCGTCTCAACAATAAATATAAATGCACACAAATAATGCCAATGAAAAGTAATTTGTTATGTTACGATGAGGTTAATTGTATCCGTCAGATATGTAGGTAATTATATACTATAGCAGATTTAAGAGTTATATGGTGAGCATACTAAACTAGGTGACAAGATTTAAAATAATGTAGAAACTAACTTTTTTTTATTTTTTTTTTAAACTAACTTTTTCTACCAATCAATTCATAAATCCAAGATTTCCTAACATTGCATAACTACAACTTAACAGCGAAGTATATCTGATGATACAATTATTATATTATTTTAAACTTAACTTAAATGGGGCGTACATCGAAACATTTTGTTTTATATCTAAAATCATGTGATATCTAAACTGAATTATCTTAATTAATAATAATATGCATTCACCAAAGAAAGTCTCATTGTATTGTTGGGATGGTTTCTATTCAGATTTTCTTCAATAATTTCTTCTGATTAATAAGTCCCTCATTGCTCTAATTACCGGCTATTAGAAGAATATTTGTAACATGAAAGTTTGACTCAAGGTTAAAACTTTTACCTTTATTATCAGTTCGTTAAAATTATTATGAATTATCTGATAAAAATTGTGCTTCACTATAAGTGTTTATGTTTTTGCGGTATAATAATCCCTGATCAAAATGAAAAGGGTTTTTATGTATCTGTTGCAGCGACTATGCGCTTCTTAATTATTTCTTGCATCTGTTTGTCTGGCGCTTTTGCCCAAAAAGACCCCCATTTTTCTAGCGGAAGAACCACAATAATTCATTTGTTTGAATGGAAATGGAACGATATTGCCGACGAGTGTGAGAGATTTTTGCAATATAAAGGCTACGGCGGAGTTCAAGTAAGAATATTGTTACCTTTTAATTAAGTGTTATTTAATTACATTTCAAAAGGTTTCGCCAGCAAGCGAGAATTTGGTAGTGCAGCCTCGACCATGGTGGGAACGATACCAAGTTGTTAGTTACAGTCTTAATACTAGATCTGGAGATGAAAATGCTTTTTCTGATATGGTGAGGCGATGTAACAATGTTGGTGTTCGTATTTACGTCGATGTAGTATTCAATCATATGACTGGAATGGCAGGAACTGGTACCGCAGGTGATAATGCAGATCGTGGTGCTAGAAGCTATCCTGCGGTACCATATGACACAAACGATTTTCACTCGCCTTGTGATATCAACAATTATCAAGATGCTAGCAATGTCAGAAATTGTGAACTTGTGGGGCTCGCAGATTTAGATCAGGTAAATGACTTATTATGTGTGTATGTGTTTGACAATATGTAATATCTTTTTGAAGGGTTCTGATTATGTTAGAGGAAAAATTATTGATTATCTGAATCATTTAGTGGATTTGGGAGTTGCTGGTTTTCGAGTAGATGCTGCTAAACATATGTGGCCAGAAGATCTAGCTGCTATATATTCCAGTGTAAATAATTTGAACACCGATCACGGTTTCCCAGGTGGCGCCAGGCCTTTTATTTACCAAGAAGTCATAGATTTGGGTAAAAATAATTGATATAACAATTACTCAATCTAAGAATTCTATGATATTATAGGTGGCGAAGCAATCAGCAAACATGAATATACTGGTATCGGCGCCGTTTTAGAGTTCCAATTCGGTGTTACCTTGGGAAACGCTTTCCAAGGAGGAAATCAACTGGCCAATTTACAAAATTGGGGTCCAGATTGGAACCTTTTAGACGGTCTCGATGCTGTAGTCTTCATTGACAACCATGACAACCAAAGAACAGGAGGAAGTCAGATTCTCACATACAAAAATCCCAAACCATACAAAACTGCAATCGCTTTTATGTTGGCTCATCCTTATGGAACCACAAGAGTGATGTCAAGTTTTGCTTTTGATAATAATGACCAAGGACCTCCACAAGATGGTAACCAAAACTTAATTTCTCCAAGTATCAACGATGACGACACTTGCGGCAACGGATATGTTTGCGAACATAGATGGCGACAAATTTACAACATGGTTGGATTTAGAAATGCCGTCGATGGTACAAGTATCGAAAATTGGTGGTCCGATGGTAATCAGCAAATAGCATTCAGCAGAGGAAATAAAGGGTTTATTGCAATTACAATTAGTGGTGATATTAATCAGCATCTCAATACTGGTCTGCCTGGGGGAAGCTACTGTGATATTATTTCCGGTAATCTGGTAAATGGAGCTTGTACTGGAAAGGCTGTTAATGTGGGCGATGACGGGTATGCTGATATTTCTCTTGGTGCAAATGAAGACGATGGAGTTCTGGCAATTCATGTTAACGCGAAATTATAAGTAAACAACTGAAATTTTGAATATGTACCTCAATAAAAAGTATTTGTAACGATAAGTTGTTTCTTTTTCAGTACTTTTAGTGTCAAACAACATGTAGTTATCGTATGAAAAAAAAACTTTTATGCTGTATATTTCTTATCTTTAACCCGATTTGAACGAGTGATATTCTTTTGTCTAACTGCATAATTGACATAATATTTTTAACGTATTTGTTAATAGTAATTTATTATACAAGACGATAAAATTTTAGTTTATCTTTGAGAGTTTTGTTTAGCGTCGAGACGTCAGTCGAGACGCTAATTAAGCTCGAGAAGATAATTAAATTTATCGTCGTGTATAATATTCTATTTTTTTCTATAGCAATTGTGTATTTTTGTGTATTTTCTTAATGAAAAAATATTACGAATCGTGTAAGGTTTTAAAATCTAATTAGTATGAGCGTTGTTATGGTTAAGCAAAAGTTTGTTTATTTCGTTTTGTTTTGAGAAATTTGTGAGCGTTCAGTTCGTTCAGTTGAAAAGTCTGTCGAGATGAGCGAAAATGAAGAAAATCTACCATCAGACGTGGAAGAAGAGGCATTAAAGGCCGTGGGAAAGCTACTGCCCCAAAAATCTCGCCTCGTCTATAAAAAGAATATAGACGTGGTTCCAAAAGTGGAAAACTGCAAACAATAGTGGTAGCGAAAGGGTACTTCTGTCATACTTTTCGGAAAAGTCTAAGAAAGTAAACCCCTCAACATTATGGTCTTATTACAGCATGTTGAAATCTACGCTACTTGTCAATGACAATTGTGATATTTCAAAGTAAGGAATACGTTTAGTCTAGTGAATGCGATGTCAAATAAAATGTAAATGTTTACAGATACAGCAAACTGATAACTTGAAAGAAGTTGACGAATAGTTACAAACCTAAGAAATCTAAAGTGTTTGAGCAAGTGGATATAACAAAATTTTTACAAGAAGCTGGAGATGAGTACTTGTTTCTAAAGGTTGTTGCAATAATGGGCTTATATGGAGCGTGTCGATTTAATGAGTTATACAAATTAGAAACATGTCATCTTCATGATCGAAAATCGGTCATAATTGTTTCGCTAATGGACACCACAAAAATAAAGAAGATCGGTTATTCTGCATTACTGACAGTAAAAGTGGTGTGAGTGTGACCGACAAAGAAAATGCACCATCCAACCTGTGGGGATAAATACTTTTTATAATGTTCCGCAGAAAATTGATGTTTTTTTGGGTTTAACGAATGTATAAAGTTACACAGGCCATTGTTTCCGATGCTCTGCAGCCACAATGTTAGCAAATTCTGGCGAAGATCTGGTAACAGTCAAACGTGCAGGAAGGTGAAAATCATCTTCAATTGCTAAATCTTATATTGAAAACTCAGTAGCAACAAAAGTTGAGGTATCGAAGAAAATACTCTGTGGAAATTCCTGCAGTTCTAGTTCTTCTTCTTCTTTTTCTTCTTCTATTCAGTTAGCACAGGAAAAAATATCTGTTCCACGAGTTAATATTGCTGGAAATGTAAATTGTACAATTAATTAATGTTGTTTTAGTTCAAAATGTTAATCAAAAATTGTAAAATAAAAAAATAAATTACTTTATCTATCCTTGCTGTTAAAGTATTACTTTATCTATCCTTGCGGTTAAAGTGTTCCTTGACCTTTTGATTTGAATAGATCAAAGGAGACTTTAACATCTGCTATAGAAAAAAGACATTTTATTTTGCTTACTCTGTTTTCATAAATTTCTGTAAATAAGACGTATTGTAACCTTGATCAAGTTACGGTTGTCATTGTTTGGGTTAGGAAAATATGTATGAGAAGAAGACTGGCGAGTGAGTCAGTCGGTCGATGGTATCCAACCGAGCTGTATGTGAGGCTGCTAGGGAGGCTTCTTTAATAAAGTTACTTTTGTTGTTTTAAAAATTGTGTTTCGATTATTATATATTACTATAGCTATAAGAAAAAAAAGAATGACGGTTAACGGTGCAAATGTAAATATAAATATAAAAGTATAATACTCATTTCTATCACACAATTCTAAAACATAGTATCTTGGAAGTGACCTCAAACACCCACAGTCATGGCTATATACTATATTATAACGTGCGATTCTTTAAATTTCCATTCTGAGTAGGGGGTGGAAAAAAAAGTTGTCTTTGATTATAGCCCATTTTTGAAATGTCATGTTATGGTTATAGTTAGTTTTTCTGGTTGACATTTCAAACTGACAGCTATAAGCAGACGAAACAATTCGCCGGGGACCTACGTTCAAATTCCAAAGCTTACCTGGAATGGAAATTTAAAGAATCGCACGATATAAAACGTGCATAATTTTGACTCTACTCAATTTTTGTGCAATTTATAAAGAACTATTAATTTTTTGCTTCAGTGTAACCACTTTTCACTTGGCATAAAAATTTGTTTTTCAACAGGTGCAGCATTCATCATAAAATGGAAAACGTTTGACGTACAAAGGAATGTTTATGAGAGTTGAAGTTCATTACTCATTTTAACGCAAGGTTTTAATAAATTATTATTTGCGCACACGTTCCGTGTTCCGTAGATTTTATGGTCTTTTTTACAACAGTTTGTTTTATGTTTAGACTGTTTTAATATTTTTCATTTGAGGACAAAATGGTTCTTGCAAATAAAGAGATTTGGATTTTATACGATTGTTTTATAATAAATTTCAGTAGAATTGTGTGAACTTCTAGCCACAATATTCTGGATGATTTGTTACGAAAGCTTCTCTAAATTGTTATTCACCTTATAAATGTCAATACCATTGAGAAAACTGAGATTTTCACTTACCCAAAATTAGAAATAGAAATGAAAAACTCATTTTTTTTAAGATGGCATTTATAGATAATTATACGCGGCCCGTTCTTGAATGGGTGAACGGCTGAAGAACATAAAAAGAATAGTAATTGTGCGGGTCTGTGAGATCCTTCCTTCAACACTATTCTGCGGTAAACATGAAGGTAAAGATAATGATGATGATTTCTGTCAGACGAACACACATTTTTATTTTTTGTTTAAGTATTGACCAGAAGGAGATCCTCGTGACTTGCACGAGGTTCTTTGCTGGTCAGATTCATATCGTACATAATAGTTACTTCTTAAAACCATTAGAATAGTGGCTATGAATCCTGTAAATCATGTGCTCAGGGTAGACGCAACGACCACAAGATGACTGCCTTCCACATTCTATTCTATTCGCAAAGAATGATTTATGCACTCAATTACCAAAACAACGAGCTGCACTGAATAAGTTGAATACAGTCTCCGAAGTTCAAATAGGAGGTCTTCATATTTTGTCCGACTGTCCTCCTTGATGCAGATGTTACTTCAGAAGGACCCGAAAATTCAATAACAAACATCTGCTTGTAGGAGTAGTTCCACGTTAGGCTTGTTCGCGGTTATTTGCCTGAAGGGGTAGTTCCAATATATTCGACGCTTTTTGTTCTCCACAACGAAATCAATATCGTTCGGGATATAGGGCAGTACTGGCAGCTAGTCTATCGCATAATAGTGTTTTAAGTGAAGGTATCACTCTTCATGTCGCATTGTAGTGGTGAATATAGGCCGAAACTGAATACACTAGGCACGCGACCAATATTATATACATTGCTGTTTCGGGGGCCCTGTCTGTGGCCCTGTCACAAGGTCTACAGCTCACATTCGGCACCTCCATACCCATTACGCGGCTGCGAAAGACCAAGGTGTTACTTACACCATCATCATGACGCAGCACAAATGAATCCCTCCTGAAAAAAAAAGAATCTTTTTCTCTTATCTATGCATTGGCTTATCTAGTATGTGTCATTTCTCATGAGCATATCTTGCTCAGAGATTCTGACGTGGGCTGTAAGACCAAACAAGTTGAGTTCGGTAATAGAGTGTGGCCGAGCTTAATTGCTGCGACTTCTGTTTACTCATTTACTAACTATTTGACTGCTTCAAATGCATAGAACAGGATAGGAACGGCAAGCATATTTGTGCCAAAAATCTTATTCTTCCCGGAAAACTCTGAGGACTAGATTAGTACAGATTAAGGAGTAGATTTTTGTAGTTGCAGCAGAGACTTTTTTACCTACTGTGAACCTTGGATGTGACTTTGCTCCACACCCAAGTATTTGTGAGTCTCTGCGGAAATGTCTCAGAACGGTTCTGTTGATCAGTTGAGCATTTTCGTCGAAACACTCGCATCGTCCTCTTTCGGCACAATTGTCCCAACCAAACTCCATGCCAATAGCACCTGTGCACTCTTGTACTGTGAGCAATGACTGCGTCAATTCTTGCTTTCTGGAAGCATACATTTAGATCGTCCATATTGAACATGTAGTGTACCACAGCTATAACCCTAAACCGCACAAGGCCAAGGACAGTGAGGTGCAAAACAGACGAGGACTCTTCTGAATAATCAACTCTGTCCGAACACGGTCCTATCTGGATTTTATCTCGTTCAGGAGCAGGATGTCTACATCTTCAGAGAAGCTCTTATCAAAACCGCGCGCGCGCACTCCCAGCGTAAAGCGATCAGCTATTTGGGCCGCAAACTAAGCGTATTTGCTGGTATTTGGCACCGTTTTGTCACTTGACACTTGCCGCACCACACCAACGCCGCACTACCGTTGAGTGACTAATTTTAAAATTAGTCACTCAACGGCACTACTCTGCAAGTGTATGTGAATGATGCTTGCGCACAAGGCTGCACTCCACAGCACCAACACAACACAACAAACCAAGGGCATCACACTACACCTATCTGAATATAGCATAAGGGTTTGCTATGCTACTAAAAAATTATTTCCATTTTAGTTACAATATCGGTAAAGTCAATGGTTCCTTGTAACGAGAAAATAAAGTACCCTATTTTTATTTATCTTATTTTTACGATATTATTTACGATGATTTACTAGGAACCACCCGCGTCCCATTGGCAATGAATAAGATAATAAGATTTTTGGAAATTTCTGCATTTGGGAAAGCAGATGGAGCAGATCTGTGACTGTAGCAAATAATTTTTCTATAAATATTTCTACAAACGCGAGCATCTATAATTTCAGGAAGTAAAACATTTAATTAAAAAAATTGACAGCTGAACCTGTATTTTATCTTTCCAAAAATTTTCTTGGAATGCGTTCTATATGAAAATCTTTTTTCGTCCACAGAACGAATATGAATATGAATATGAACGTCCAGTGATACGAAGCTGGCCTTGAATTTGAAAAAAATAATTATGCAGAAAGGGCACTGAAATTTCAATTTCCATACAAGCGCTTTACATGAACTACCAACGAGCTGAAAGTAGCCATCACTGCTTTTCAAGCAGGACCTGCGATGGTGTTCCAATGTTCGCAATTCCTTCAGAAAGTGACGGCCATTTACAATATATCTACCTGTGATCGTCTGAATGTAAGGATCATTTCCTGGATTAGGTACATATATCTTTTTCAATTACCAATTCTTCGTCACTACAAAATAAATATACTGGCAAGTGAAATCCAAACACACGAAATAGTATATTAAAGTATGAGTGGATAACAAGGTCTTTAAAACACGCGCGAGTTTTCGAGCACGACGGCGTAGCCGGGAGTGCTCGAAATAGAGCAAGTGTTTTAAAGACCAGTTATCCACGAATACTTTACACTATTTTTTATTATACCAGCAATACTGGAAACAAATTAAGCACTAAAAACTTAGAAATATTTTTTGTCGTGATAAATCGAAATGGCGTAATAATATTGCCATTAGTTACGACAATTATTGTTTACGTTTTTCTCGCGTCCACGTCTGTCATTGCATTTAATCGTGTCAGCAAAAATCGAGGAAAAATTAGTTAAAACGAGATTTCACCCGATATAGAAGCATTGGCCGAACAAGCGGAATCCAAAATACTACCATCGAAGTCAAAAGACCCATACCTGAAGGAATATGAAAAGTTTTCAAATTTGATGAAGTTATAATGATACCTATATTTCCTTGACAACCTTTAAAGCTCGCCGTGCTTTAATCGCCTGTATTCGCACGCTCAGGCGTGCTTTAAACAACGATTCTGATGCAGGTATAATAAAAAAATATATTTTATTAAAATGATACTTTGGTTAAATATTGGGGGCATCGTCCATAACAAACGATTAAAGTTTCATATGATTCGGACAATGTTGTTTTTTTTTTTAAGATTTACGTTTTCAACAGTTGAAAAAGAAATTGAGAAATTGATAGACATTATTACTGCAAATAAACCCCATTTGAAAGGGGTCGTAGGAGGGAACATGGTGCTTCGTACCGTGCAATCGCTGCAACAATGGGGCGCAGTGTGGCTACCGTGATGGCAGCATGGCAAGTGTGGTCTGATGGAGGGCGAACACAGCGAGCTAGAGGCACACGAGCTTCCAGAAAAACTACCCAATGGCAAGATCGTCTTCTTCAATTAATGGCCCTAAGAGAAAGACGGAGGTCTACTCGGTCAGTTGCTGATGCTTGGTTTGCAGCAATAGGAAGGCCCATTCGGATTCGCACCGTTTACCACAGAATACGTTCAATGGGCCTAACTTCTTACCGTCGGCGTCTCGGCCGCCCCATAACGCCTCAACACCGTCGTCAGCGTCTGGACTGGAGCAATAAAATGAACGCAGAAACTGGGCATCACATCGCTTTTTCTGACGAATCTGCATTCTGTTTGGGGGTCAGGATGGTAGAGGGCGAGTCAGGGGACGACGATTAGAACGGCGTCATGTCGAGTTTGCTGTTGAGCATCACGTCCACCGTACCATCGGACTTATGGTTTGGGGAGCTATTGCTTTTGGTAGCAATTCTCCTCTAATCGTAATGCGTGGCACAATGACATCCGCGCGTTGTGTTAAGGCCCGTTGTTCTTCCTTGTGTAAGGGGGGATTAAAGATGGTGTTTTCCAGCAAGATAACGCCAGCCTTCATATTGCGCGAACCTCTATGAGGTTTTTAGAAGATGAGCTTGGCCACCTGGGTCGGCAGATTTATCTCCCATCGAAAAAGTGTGGGATTGGATGAGTACCCATATTCAGAATTTTCCGCAGCCCCCGACGACTTTCTTATAAATCCTAAATATAAGAATTTTTTCAAATAGAATCTGAACACAGCATTAACGAAGTAACATTTTGAAAACAAAAATTAGGAATATGAGTATAGTTTTCAGCGCGAAGACAACTCACGATTTTTGCGGCGATATTATTTCGAAAACCATTGGTGGGAGCAAAAATGTATAGAAACAAAATTGTAGAAGTTTTTTCTGTACAAGGGCCATATTGAATAAAACATTTGCAATAAGTTGCTATTGGTCAAAAAATGGGGGTACACTAATAATATTTGTCTTCGCGCTGAAAACTATAAACATTTTCCAACGTCATTTATGAGCGTTGGGGAGGAGATAGATAATAACTTCATGCAGAATTGAATGCAGAACATAAATCCGAAAACATTTTCTCGTCGGAGTTACCGTTTACCAGAAAAATGCATAAAAGCTTCATGAGGTCACGCTCGGGGGCGGTTTGTTGGGGAAAATGGAATGAAGCTCCCCGGGGAGTGGAAACTTTTCGGATCTTTATTTGGGTCCCGGTTGGGAGTTCATAACCAAAATTTCAATATTTTATAAATTAGTTATTCTATTCGCCGTTTTTTCATCTAATTTGCTTGGACTATTATATATTTTACAATTGAGGAGCGATTGAGCAAATACGGGCTAACTTTTTTAAATTCTGTCAAAGGCCGTTTGACATAAAAAACACGTATTGCATATTATTACGGATATTGGGCACTTGGCATTTTTTAGATCCGTGGGTTGCAGCTTCAAGAAATAATAATACATATTTTCAGTTATGGTCAAAAAAGCATTGAATTTAACTCATTTTGGCACGTTTGGGTCAAACGGTATATGGATTTAACCCGGTTTGTTGCTTATTTTCTTTACCTTTTGGTGTGTGGATCAGTAGTTGATAGGAACTGCCAAATTTTAGAATAGCATAATCTAGAACCATACGCATATACGAGTAAAAGTGTTTAGATATGAAGGAAACAACCAGCGTCTAAACAATTACATTGTTCAGCAATGTCATCAACTGCTTCATCATCTTCCTCTTGAATCTGCTCGAGATTATATGGATCTGGAAACAAGATATTTTTGGACCAAGACAGATTATCGCCTTCGACTCAGATGTTTTCAAATTATTTTTGTTGTAAAAGTAATCAGGAATAGAATGCCTCAGTTCCACTTCCTTTACAGAACCATTATTGTCTGTTTTGCCTCTCTTCAGAATGCTCTTCGGTACCTTAAATTCACTTTCGTAAGAGTTTTCAAAACACTTGTTAATTCTCTTGCAATCGGATATTCGAACTATTTTCTTTAAGTTATTCTCCAAAGATTTGATGTCTTTCAGGTCCCAATGGGTTCCCTGTTCCTCCACTAAATCAAAGGGCTTGTATATGTTGATGTAGTCTTCCTTATTCGCAATGGTTTCCTTTCGCACGTTTTTCCAGACGGCCGAAAATTCTATCGGCCGGGCCGGGAGGAAACTGTGTTCGCTTACAGGAAACGTAATCCAGATTGTTTTATTTTTTATTTTAAATAATGAAGTGGGTAATACAACACAAAAGTAAAAACCGGTGTAAATTAAGCTGGGATGCGCCTTTTCAGATTTTTCTCTACAATTTCCCGTTTTTTTTTTCAATTGAAAACATTCAATCGAATTATTTTCATGCCGGGAACAAAACAAAAAAGAATCAACCAAAAGTGTGTCAGTTATAATCGGGTGACGCTGTTTTAAAAAAAATCACATATGTAGGTAATCATGTTTTAGAAGGGTTTCCCTTGTCGGTTTTTCAATTTATAAAAGGTAAACAGTACTTAGTTTTGGAGTTCTACAAAATGTATACCTTCATTTTTTCAAATTAATTTTAAAAAGTGTTTTTCTTGCAGTTATTTTTTTTTCTTTTATCAATAACGAAAATATGAAAAACTAGCTCCCTGTAGATCACCCTTTTCTATTGAACTCCGTATTCAAAATTGTAATAGGATTAGCCATTTCCTCCAAAATTAAGGAAAACTTTTCCGATATTTTGTCTCTCTCGCACACTGGGCTATTAAATGTTGTCGGCTTTGGCCTTAATTCCGAGTACTATTGTAATTACCGGAATTAGTTTGGAATTACATGGAATTATTTCAAGTACTCAAAATGATGGAAGTACTCGTGATTACAGGAAGTACTCATGAATTACTGGAATTACCGGAATTACCCTGGAATTACTGGAATTACCTTCAAATAATATGAAATTATTCTGGAATTACTTGAATTACATCCAGGTTTTATTACTACTAATGGTCGCCCAGTGATCAAAATTCGATCGTAAATAACACTGGGCTACAAAAAAAAGTTTTTTGCTTGTTTTATGCATAATTGACACCATTTCTATTTCATTTAATTTCGCTAAACACGTACATAATAACAAAAATGCTCAGTTGGTTACAGTTTTTAAAAGCACTCAGATTTTCTTTTCTTGCTTTGTCGCTTGAATTTTGCGTCTGCTGCATCGCGATTAGATATCCAGCAGTAATCCGCCAACATAGTAGTTCTTTGATACCCCTTTTTCCATTGAGGAAATATCTTGGTGGAACCGCTCACCATGTTCATCGCTAAGGGCGCCACAATTTATGGGGAAAAAGTTAAGATGGGAATGTAAAAAGTGCACCTTCAAAGTTAATTGCACCCCATATTTTTGTAGACCATTAGGAGATTTTCCACCAAATGTACATAATTTTCAGCTCTTTGGTTGTCCAAAAATTGTTTTCTATGGTTGCTAGATCTTTGCAATGACCGTTAGACTCCTATGATAAATATGAAAAAACAAAAAACTAAAATTTCTGCATCTCAAAAACGGTAACCAATGAGCATTTTTTATTGTCATTTTTGAATTTAACATGGTACACATGGTATGAATTCGTTACTTATGTTCAGAAAACAAAATGGCTGTTGCCCAGTGTAATTAAATTTGTAAGCATGAACGTTATTGGGGTTCTTTTTTCAAATAGTAGACACATTTATAATCATTGCATATTATTTTTTTGATTTTGTTTTATTACGTCAGCTGTGTGCGTGTCCAAATACGTCATGAACATGTGTTGTTTGCTCTAATTCCCTGCAATACATATGAAAAAGGAACATTTGAAATCACACAAAATTCACAACGTGAAACTCATTCAGTGCTCGGTGCGACTGTTTGACCACAGACTATTTATTATTTAATGTATTTGTAACACATATTACATCATACACGGTGTCGCAATTAGCGTATTCCGAGTTCGGAACGTTGTAGCGCATTATCCCAGAAGTAAGATGAAAATTAATAAAAAATATATAGGAGCCCTCTTACCAAAATATATATAGGACTCAAGGTCTAAACTTTGGATCATTTTTTCTTCAAATAAAAGCAATGAATGTCAGCGTTTATTTATACTTATGGTTAGGCTACTCATATAAAATAATAATTCAAGCACTATGACCCACCTTCCGCCGCGACTTCACACTTGCGCAGTCAATTACAGCAATACAGCTGTTAACTCTCGGTTTCATATTTTCAAATGCATTTGCCAACATCTGATAGTACAACTATATACAATGTGTTTTTGAGATACGAGAATATGAAATAATCTAGAACTGTCAGGTCCGGACTTCGAGGCGGAAATTGAATGACTCGATCATCATAAAACTCGTGAATTCGGTCTATAGTTTCCCTTGTCCTGTAAACTGGTGCATTATCCTGCTGGAAGTACCCATGTAGAGGTTCGCAATCATGAAGGTTTGGGAAAAAATGAAATTATTGCGATATCTCTCGGCATTTACCGTTCCTTCAAAAAAAAACACGTCAAACTCGAGAGACCGCCAGCCAAACACCAATTTTCTGAGGATAGAGGGGCGTTTAGACGAATTCATGGGGATTAATAAAATTGCGGACCACATTCGCATATTTTGTTTATTTACAGTATACTATTCGTGCAGGAAAATCTCATGAAAACAACTCTTGCACGACGGTAATGTTATAGGGATGAGGATTTAAATCTTGTAATGAGTAATATGAGTGTATGAGTAATATGTAATATGAGAGGTCCATTGCTTGTGCTAACCTGAGGAGAGGTTTCTTGGGAGGCGCTTCCATTACTGCTGCCACATCTTCCACAATCTCAGGAGTTCTTTTTTTGGGCGCTCCGCTACCCGCTTTTCGCCCAACAGTCCCAACATCACGAAATCTTGCCACGCATTTATAAATTTGTTGGACTAATTTTTGATAATCTGCTGGACAATTGGTGTAGTTATTTCCTGATTATTGGAATTACCTACAAATTACTGCGATTACCACGTTTACATGCGAATTGATTCCTCGAATCGGAATTACCGGAATTATTGTTCGTGATTACCTTGAACTAATTTCATGTGAAATTAGTTGTACAAATTTTTTCCAAGTTAACAGCCCCTCGAATTTTTGCATTTCAGATACGAGTTTCTGTTGCGACGAAAATAATGACGAGTGGTTGCACGAGTAATTATTTTCTCAAGCAACAGAAACGAGTCAATCTGAAGAGCTAGAATTGGCGGCAATATTTAAACCTCGAGTCCTATTTGGCTTGTCGAAAAATTACCACTAAAATAATTGTCCTATTGGTTGTTTATTTTGACATTGAAACATCTCATTGGTTGACAAAAACACAAGTCAAAATAGTCATTAAAATTATTTTTAAAACATTTTCACGAATACATTCTTAATTTTACTAGTGTTCAAGTAATGTTCGATGAGAATTTCTATGTGGATTTAATATGGTAAGTTTTTAATGTTTCATTTTAATGAAAGACTTTTTTATGTAGTCTAAGTATAAGCAGATATTTTGATTGTCACAACGTTAGTTTTAAGTTAAACGACTGATTTATTGTATGGAGCCTTGTTCCTTGCAGGGCCGTTTGGAAGAGTTTAATAAAACTTAAATTTAATAAATAATAATCATTAACTAATTAAAAGTTTGCATAATAGAACAAAGTGTTAACAATTTGTTTGTTTCATTTATCCAGTAAATAAAGGAATAATAACTGTTTTTAAACAAACAGGAGTGGAAATCAGTTTCTCTCGTGTTAAAATCGTGACAGAAGTGCTACATTCTCTCCCTTCTGAGAGAAGTACTAATATGCGAATAGCCCGTATCGTATCACAAACAAGAGGGCGCCCTTGTTATGAATGTTACAAGTGGCTTTTAGGTCGGGGGGTCCTCTTGGGACAGGGCGGCCTCCTTGGCCGAGTATTTTTCTTTATTAATACAAATATTACAAGTGGCTTTTGCGACAGGGGGCCGGTCCCCCTTGGTCGAGTTTATTTTATTATTTTTTGACCTTAATGTTACAAGTGGCTTTTGGTACAGCCCCGCCCTGGCACAGGAGGCCCCCTGATACAAATGGCATTTAAGATGGGAAGGTCCCTTGGAGCAGGGGGGCCCCCTTGGTCAAGTTTATTTCATTATTTTCTAATACAAATATTTTACGTGCGGATTTACCAATTCTTCTCTTAAATTTGTGGTTTCGCTTGTGTAAAAAATTGTATATACACCCCAGGAGAGAATGCTATTTTCCTCTCGGTGCTTTGCATTCCTCGGGCTACGCGCTCGTGCTGCAAATTGCACCTCAGGAAAAATCATGCATTTCTCTCCCCATTCCATCGTCTACCGACCTTATAAAGAATTAATAAGTTTTGCTAAAACCTGTCATCTTTTACAGATTGCCTAGACCTTTCATGTAATTCCAGCAAAAATTGTTTTCAATTCTCCATAGAAAAAGAGTTATTCGCCTCCAACCAAGTATACTATGTTCTCAACATCTCATTTACACAAGAAAGCTAAAGTGGTAAACATGTGCAGTGGATCAAGTTTTCATAAAATATCTTCCGGGCACTACTTGCTGTAATAATGTACAGAGTACTGTTATAGTTTAACAGAATAATTTATTAAATGTCAGGTTGACAATATTAAATTTAAATTAAATATTCAATTGTGTTAAACTATGAAAAGCGGTTTTTTTGGGAATGGCCATCTGTGACTAATTTAATTTTCGATCTCTCTGTATTTGTCTGCGTCAGAAAACATTAAAAGCAGTTTTAGGGTTTCAAAGGCAATTTGAACTGAATATCTGAATAATATCTGAACTTGCGGTCTACCCCAAAAATTAAATTAGGGATGTATCTGCCACAAGAAGGCAGCTGTAATTGTTAGAAACCATGTTTCTAATTGAATTCATTTTCTAATTAAATTGAAACATTTGGTTTATGAAAAAATATTAGCTAAAGTTTGTAACAGTTTTCATGGAAGAAGGAATCTGAACATTATAAAAATAATTGGAAATAAGGTTAAAATAATGTAAACTTTATCGACAAAGTTATATTTTAATTTTTCATTGAAGCGCTCTCTATATATTATTTCTGTAGTTATAAAATAATAATAAAGTTACCGATTACTGATAGCCTGAGGTCATTTTTATAAAGTAACAAAAACAACTTACTGTGTTCTTTTGATACAAAGTGCGCGCACTGATGTCTTTTTGAGGTAAAATATACGTGTTGTGAATATTTTCTTTAATTTTCTTGCAACTTTACTGTTATGCTTCTTTGTTACATTGCATTGTTTTTATTACTACTACATGTTTTTATGTTATAGGTTAAATGTCGATTTATTATTGAGGTATCAGCGAACACGATTCAGACACCCGTACGCCACGCTAGGTAGAGCCTGAATTTAATATTACTTGACAATCTTTTAATAATAACAATTCAATTTTGTCTTGTTGGGCGAAATAATGTTAACCTTTTTAAAAATATTATTACTTTGTTGTCTATCTACTTTATGTGATTTCCACAAGTCAGCTCATTTTTGGAATAGCAGAAATACGATCGTCCACTTATTCGAATGGAAATGGGACGATATAGCAAAGGAATGTGAGAACTTTTTACAACATAAGGGATACGGTGGAGTGCAGGTAATAGATATAGAAATTATTTTTTGCATACATTCTTTTTCCAAAATAGGTATCACCACCAAACGAAAATTTAGTAATTGGTGAGAGACCTTGGTGGGAACGATACCAGCCCGTAAGCTACTTATTGATTACAAGATCTGGTAACGAAAGTTCATTCAAAAACATGGTCAAACGATGTAATGATGTTGGAATAAGGTAAATTATCCATTTTAAACGTCTCACAATTGCACATTGGTTCTGGTTCAAATTGTGGACTTGTCTTTTTCAACCCTTAGCACGCTTAGTTTATTTACGGCGGGCGGTTTAGATTACCTGGAGCCGTTCAGTGGGGGGTAACTGGATTAACGTCAAAACTTCTACTAATTTTATTTTATTTATTAAGAAAACTTGTTGAGAATGTTGAGTTCTATTACCAATTAAATTTATTGCACTGATTTCTGAAACAGCCTGTATGTCGCGAGCTATTGGGAAAGTGAGTCATTCTACCAATAACATACAGACATACATACTGATTAAAATCTAATTAATTATTTATTATTATTTAATAAAATTAAAATTTAATAACCACAGGATATATGTTGATGCCGTTATCAATCACATGTCGGCGGGAAATGGTATCGGTACAGCTGGAAATATTGGAAACGCTACCGCTAAGTATTTCCCCGGTGTGCCATATGGACCGAACGATTTCAACAACAATTGTGCTATTACAAACTTTGAAAATGATGATATTTCCAGGAACTGCGAATTGGTGGGACTAAAGGACTTGAATCAAGTGAGTCGTTTCGACAACGAAAATGTTAATAATGACATTCAAACAATATAACGTGCAAATATATACCTGATCTAGATTTGCATTATGCATTATGAAATTCGCATTTGTCGTAAAACCAGTTTCAGAAAAGGATACCTACTGTGTCTCAGAAAAAAAGTTGCCGTGTGAAACCCGCTTTACACCCAATGTGAATTACAGAATGCGCATTACAGGAGAGCATAAACGTAGTAATCAGTCTCTCACGCGCACGTTATTTGCATAGTCTGGACGTTTCAGTCGACCAGTACAATGAACAAACAGTGGTAAAAAGTACAAGGCTTTTTCTGTTTTATTTTTGTCGATATAATTATGGATATACATACTTGTTTAATTTGTATTAAATATACCTACAGTGAGAACCGCACTGTCGAATTCCTCAACATTTGACAAAAAGATCAACACGGTATCTATTGTATGGAAGTTTAAATATTTTGTGTTTTGAGCTTCTTAAAAAATTAAAAAATTCAAAAGACTAATAATATTTTACATAGCTCGTCATGCAAGGCTTGAAGCCCGCAGCGTAGCAGAAAGCTACCTCACGCCACGAGACAGAAAGTATATAAAATAATTTCTATTGTCTTCTAACTTTTGTTCTCAACACCGTAATAGCATTGAAATAATGCCGTCATAAACTCTATAAATAGCAAAGTTTCCTCTTTTTTGAAGTCGTAGATTATTATTACTTACTCCGCTACCACTAAGTTGAGAAAAAGTTCAGTAATACTTCTTTCAACTCAAGCACATTGTGGTGTTTTTATCTTAAAATAACACTTGATGACAATTATTGATAGTGTATCTTTTTAACACGTTGTTTTTATTGTTCAATTATACATTCGACGCCAGTAAAAATACTTGGAACATATCTAATATAAGTATACTTGTAAGTAATTTAAGTTTTTTTTTTATTTTATATTTGTATCTAAAATGACATTTTTCGGATTATTTATGATACCAAAAGTGGAACATTAACGTCCTAATACTTTAAAGAAAAAATTTAAAGTTCTAGTACTTTAAATTATACGTCAATATTTTCTTATATTGTTACCGAAATTTCTGTTGCATCAAATTGTTCGTCACGCGATCTGGTTCATCTAGAATATCTTGAGGCACCTCAATTTTATCTACATATTTTAAACGGAATAATCGAATAAAAAATCCAAAACAATTCAACGTGACCCAGTTTTTTCGTTGTAATTATTGACAAACGTTTGTTACTAGGAGAATGCATAATTAATTATTACGAATAATTTGTGCAAGATAAACAGTAAAAATTTCTTTTTATTTTGACCTAGTTCATTAAACTTGCAGTATGAAATAAAACGTTGTATTTACCTCGAACGAAGATGTGTTTTTAAAGGTACTCACAAGTAAACAACTTGCTTTAACCTTCACTTTTCGTTCTAGATAAATAATATACTATTAAATACGAGGAGACATTTTTATATTATCTACCTAGCCATCAAGGAAAAGAGTTGGAAGAAAAGTAATATTTTATTTTTCGATATATGATTCCCACTTATTCCAACGTTTTTCAATAAGGCTATACCTTATAAATAAAAATCTTTCGGAAGGTCTTCAAAAATCACCTCCATCGCAAAATTTTCATGCATTCATCCGAAGAAAAACGACGTCCGTGCTACTGCTTTTTTAATTTAGGAAAGAGATAATAGTCACACGTCCGGACTGATTTCCTACCCCATCGAAATTGCTTAGAGCAAAATTTAACCGTCTTCCCCAAACACGTTCCTCCAATGAATATCTTTGGGTCCTCTTTCTTCTTTCGTCAAGAACTTCATCACACTTCTATGTTCCAACTGAAGTTCACTTATTTTTTGTTAGCTACATCCTCATAAAAATAACAAGAAATTTTGGATCTGCACCAAACTTGGTCATTAAAATATCACAGCTACTTGATAGCAAACATTTGTGATCGTCCCTTGTGTTCTTCATGGCTTGGTAGATAACATATAAATCTCCCCTGGTAGCTATCTACTTGTTGGCATGAATAAAAATTTAAGAGAAGTTACACGAATGTAGTTTTTTATTTTCTTCAGGTATAGAATTTGCAAAACATTATCAGTAAAATCGTAAGGGCATAATAAGTGTTTATTATCTAACTCATTGTAATACGTCAATAACACGACCTGGTAACCTTGTTATTTCTAATAATTTTTGATAATAATGCAATGCAATCGTTTAAAGAAATCCACTACTATGTCAGACTTTATAGGCTTTGGTGGTGAATCACGAACAGCGGAAGTCGTCAGTAATGGCCAAAATTAATTAGAATTAATTGAAACACTAAATATAATCAAAATCCATTTTACTGTGCATTGTAACTTACCGCCATTTTGTGTACAATCTGTTTTAGTTAATTTATTTGTCTTTAAAAAATCATAATTTCAGGAGTAATTAAGCAATCATTTTAATTTGTAATTATGCATTAACTTGTTCACAAATAATTGGTAGTATGTTTATCCTTCAACAAATCTTTAAAATAAGATAATAATATGTAATAGTAATATTTAATATGTAGTTGGTCTTGTTATATGTATATTGTTTCTAAATGTTTTATTCATTGATTGTCATTACGTACGTTCTCAAGTACAGAATTTTTCTTTAAGTTGATATACATATTTATCACTCCAGAAGTGTACATACTTGTTTTGAGAATGTTAAAATCCTGATATCCAACACTCGGGGCGTATTAGTAGATAAAATTGGAGGACTTGATTGTTTCAAAAACATCAAAACAGACCAGACAAGTCGATGATGTCTGCCGAAAAAAGAAATCGAAACAAAGGAAAAGGAATACAGGTAGTACATTCTAATAAAAACGGAGTACATTTGCAGTACAACTATCCTCCGGAGTACAGCTCATAAAATATAAGTACAAAACTCCCAAAAGGAGTACGTTTGGTCAGCTTATTTTACATGCTTTTAGTAGGTATGTATTTGACAAGTCCAGATTCACATATTTTGTTCTCGTCAGATAGACGGGCTCCTGTTTATAGAGGACCAACTGAAGGCTTTAAAGATTATTATTATTATCAACTAGAAAATACGCTAGTAGAGGAATGGGAAAACAGCACAAAATTTAAAACAAAAAGCGATTGTACACTTTGTTCGTGCACATATTCTATTGACTAGTCTTATAGTATCTGTTATAAATATTTCAGCTCTTCACTGTTGTTGGTAACTCAGTTGTTTTAATGTGAGAACAATCGATCGATGGTCTTATGTCGTCTTGGTCACTTAAATATAGTCGATAAGGTTTTGTTTGTATCCACAAGTGAGCAGAAGTTGATCAGCTGAAACGTGTACATATATTTTAATTTAAAAACTCATTTTGTAAAAATCCTTTCAGTTGGGAACGAAAATATGTAGAACGATTTTTATTTGTTAAATAATGACAGACTTATTCAAAAAGAGGTTTAAGAATAATCTTGAGCAATCATCCGAAATAGTGAAACAGAAAAACTAGTATTCCACAAAAGTATCAACGTGGATGGCAGAAAACATTCTCGAATTTATAGAATGAAGGCAACAACATTTAAATCAGAACTGAAAACAGAATATCAAAAAATATGGGTGGAAGAAGTAGAGGAATGGAAAAATTATAAAATTAGCAGTAAAGGAGTGAAATCTTAAAATCGTGGAAACAGGGAATAAGAACAAAGACAAAGACCACTCCGAAACACGAAACTAGAAATGTCCTGATAGAATTAAAGAATAATAAAGCTGTACGTTTACAGAGAGTGATAATATGGATCTCTACCTTGTTGAAAGACGAAAAATGCTCGAACGGAAACTAGACTGGTTTCGGTCTTCTTAGACCTCACTCGATAGAATGCTCGCCTCTATTAAGCCGGAGTAGGCAAGCTGAATGATGTCAAATGAACCGCAACCGATTCGCATTAAGAAATTAAACACCGGATTGAGAGGATATAGGAGCAGGAAGATACAGATTCAAGATACATCAGTGAATACAATTAATAACATAATAATAAATTATAATCTTCACAAATTTGCATCTACTAAAAATTCCAGAAAGAAATCCACAAAGCAAGGTACTTTTAGAGGTCACTTTTTGCTGATGAAAATTTATCTGTTTGGGATCACATTCCGCAATGTTAATGGATTTTAAAATATGTGCTTGTTCATGTGTTATATCTTTATCATATGATGTACTGAATCCGATAGAATTTCTTAACAACTTTATTTATTTATAGATGACCACGTTTGAAATTTTAAGTAGCCGATTAGATTTATTGGTTCGTTTTTATTTTAAGATAAAATGGCTTGTCATTCTAACATTGTCACTACAGTACTTCAAGTAGCCAAATTTAGACAAATTCATTTTTGCACGTTTTCATTTGTTAAATGTTTAGGACATAACATTTTTGAAAAATTCCAGACACTGCTGATTTTTATTAGACTTTTTCTTTTCTAAGATGTTCTTAAACGTTATGAACCTGATTTTCTAAATATGAATAAAAATGACATTAAACGATCTTTGCCAAAGAATTTAAATTTTGATTGGATTGAAACCATCCCACTTAGAAGAATTTATTGACGGACACGGGACACGTCTCGGAACTTCAGAATTCCAGTATTTTACTGCTAGAATTTAATAAAGCTACAGCCACTTCATATAAACGTAAAACGTAAATACTTTTATTATTACATTAATAAACTCCGGTGATTTTCTTCATTATTAGGGGTATTAAGGCTTTGTAATGATTGTTGTATGTGACAAACATATTTTAGTGAGTACATTCATTTTTATATTTTTCTATATGGAACATTCTTCATTAATTATAGGAAAACTGGTTAGAAATATCAATAACAGTAATAATGGTATAGTACAGAATTAATTATTATATACAGTGATCATAAAGTTCCGTACAAGTTTTGTGAAAAACGATAGACCAGGTCGATTTTTGTTTTTAAATTGCCATCCTTTTACATAAAATTTTTGTTGATGACGTCATCTGTTTTTGAACTATGACACCCTCATCAATTTTCTTAAATGGCAACCCCCCAATTTGTGGAGAAGATGGCAATTTGAACTAACTGACCTCACACGGAAATTTCGCGTCATATTTGTAGGGACGCGGCTTCTCGAACGTTCACTGGTAGAATTACTCCAGAACGATCTAGGTCGTATGAGTTGGCTAGTTTCTTCCAGAACGCAACAGTATATTATATACACTTCCCACAAAAATTATCGCATCACTAGTATTTTTGTCAACCGACTTTGAAAAAAATAATTATTCCACCGTTATATAAATTGTATTAGTAGTCGAAATAAAACGCAATAAAAAAAATTGAAAAACTGTTAAGGACGAAATTAAATTAATTTTTAACACTTAAACAAAAATTAACATTCAAACTAATATGGTGCATTTCCACCCCTGCCACGAATAACAGGTTCCATTCTTCTGGGCATGCTTGTTATAAGGTCAACAATGTAATTTTGAGTAGATTTTCCCACTCTTGCATAAGAACTGCCTCAAGTTCTTGTAGGCTAAAAAAGGCTCTTTGCTTATTTAACAAACCTTTCTGAAGATGGTCCCATACATGCTCAATGGGATTTAGATCGGCGCTTATCACAGACTACTGCAATACCCTCAAATCTACCTCTTCCATGTATTGTTGCACAAGTCTAGAGTTGTGGGGTCTAGCACTATCGTGCATGAATAGAAAATTATCCCCGATAAAAGGTCCATATGGTACCACGTGAGGCTCTAAAATGTCCCCAATATATCGTCTCTCATTTATACAAGCACTTCGTAGCGATACCAATTCCATGTCACCCCCCACAGAGATTCCTCCCCAAACCATTATTGAACTTCCCCCAAATGAAACATGAGGTCGAAAATTGCACTGAAAGTAACACTCTCCAGGACGTCTGTACACTGGAATTCGCTTATGAGATGCATATAAAGAAAAACAACAAACACTACGTTTTGCCATCATCGATATTCCAATGGGCATGTTCTCGAGCAAACTGTAACCGAGAAGCTCGGTGTACCCTGTTGAGAAGAGGCCAAAGTACAGACACCAGAGCCCTCAGATCATCTTCTCGTAGACGATTTCTAACCGTCTGTTTCGAAATTTACAAATTTCTGGCTGCTAAAAGTTCATTTTGCAGCATTCAATGTCTAATAGGTAGAGCTGTTAACCGCAAAAACGATCGTCTCTTAGGATAGTTACCTCATTTCTTCCTTGTCCCGGCCTTCTACCATATTCTCCAGTTTCCATAAAACGTGCTGCACTCCTGCTGATAGTGGAAGGATGCACTCCTAGAGTACGTGCCACATAACGCATACTGCGACTTCTACTGCGATCTTCTAATCTAATGATGGTCCGTAGAGCTTCTTGGTAGGAAAGGTGCAAAGAAGCTCGTTGGTTAACATTCGTATTGATGTTTTTTTCTGTTTATCTCAACATTAATCAAACAAGAACCCTAAAACAAGTTATAACATACAGTTTTAAAACAGTGGAGTTTACCGCTATATCCAAAAATCAAAAAAAGAACTATCATAACTTGAAGTATGTGCTTGTCTTATGCAGGTAAAATTTAAAAACGTAGGAACGATATTACCAGTAAAAATCATTGACGTGGGATGTCATTTATTGAAATAAAAGAAGAAAAATTAGGTGATAATTTTTGTGGGGTGTGTATATTTCGTATAATTTATTGTATCGTGATAAATTTTATGCTGCCTGTGGAAAACAAAGTTTACCTGTGGTTAGATAATTTTGATATTCAAAGCTTACTGGATGTATGAATAATTTATGAAGACCTGTATTAAAATAACATACAGGATATGGAAAATTAAATTAATCAAACTTGACCAAAAATAAAATTTTCATCCCTCTCTGTCTAGAATGACGTTTTTAATTTAATAGTTCTAAGCAAAATGATATTTTAGTAATATGAGATCATTTAAATTATAAATTAAAGTGGCCTTTTTTTATGCAAATTGACTGACAGTAAAATTTGAGGTTATGGTAAACATTGTCACGTTTATGTTTCTCAAGTTAATTGTTTTAATTTAAACAAAATAAAACACTAACAAATAATGTAGGTTTATTGAGAATTACAGCAAATGTTCAAAGTGTTTTCCCCCAGCTAAGTTAAGTTAAGAGCTGCATTCAACTCTTAACTCTCAGTTTTATATTATTTTTCAAATACATCCAACATCTGAAAGGTTATAGCGTTGCATGCATTAAAAATTGCCTCTTGCGGTTCTTCAAGACTGTGCGGGTTATTTTTAAATACAGGAAAATAAAAAATATAATCTCCGTTTTTTTTTTTTTTCAAAGCATTGTAGTGCACGTAATTCACACTCTATTCTCGTTTCCATAACAACGTAATGCTTTTAATATAGAGAATTAAATTTAGGGTGTTACCATTTGCACCACAATGGTTAAAAAAAAAACGGACTGTACTAGAATTGTCAGGTCCGGACTTCGAGGCGGAAATTGAAGGACACGATCATCATAAAACTAACAATCGCTCCGCTACAACACACTAGCATCACGAAATCTTGCCAAACATTTATAATTAAAATTTAAATATATCTATGTCGAACTCCACAAACTTTAATAACTGAAGGATTACTAATGGTACATGTTTCGGCAGAATACTTCTGCCATCATCAGCCCTTAAAGAATATATAAAATTTTTTATATTCTTTAAGGGCTGATGATGGCAGAAGTATTCTGCCGAAACATGTACCATTAGTAATCCTTCAGTTATTAAAGTTTGTGGAGTTCGACATAGATATATTAAAATTTTAATTTAAATTTACTCCACTTGGATTTAAGGACATTCTTCTTGTTTTTAAACATTTATAAATTTGTTAGACTAATTTTTGATAATCTGCAGGAAAATTAGGGTAGACATTTCGAAAAACCTTTAACACAGCGTTCTATAGAATAACTCTGTCCCTGTTTTTTTGAAGTCATTTTGACATTCAAATTTTAAATCAAACTGTCAAAAGTTAGTAGTGCCAACCTAATTTAAATTTCACAGCATACTCTAATTTACAATTTAAATGATCGCTGAAAAATTGTAAACGATTTTTTACATTTTCTTGTTTGAAATTGTTTAAAAATGTTTACTTGGAACGTAAGGGACCAAAATTTACACTGCCATAACTAAAGCGAATGACATTGACAATATGCTATAGTTTTTCTAAATAATTTATCATTCGAACTTAAATCTAAAAAATTATTCGACAAGCATTTCTTCCATTGTATAATATGTAATTCACATAATGAGTTGCCAATTTGTTAAACGCACAGTTTGTGTAAGCAAAATTAATTTTGAGTTATGACTAATTCTGAGAGAGCAAGTGTTAAGAGTTCTTAAAGTCACTTTCAACAAGTAAAATATTTTTATACATTAAAAAATATGTAAACGTGTTAGTATTGTTTTGTAAAATTAAAATTTAAACCTTGACTTTTAACTTTTTAGTTTTGTTATGTATTATGAATAGTTTGGTGATTTTTTTGTCCCAATGACTCTTAGAACAGAACCAACTTTTATAAGCGTAGCCTAACCAGATATCCCAGAAAAGTTTGTTGATTCATAAAAAAATATATGCGCTTTTATAAAAATTAACATCAGATTTTGCAGTTACAGCTGTCTAATTAGATATATAAGCGGAAAAGTTATTATATATTTAGTTACGAGTATATACCACTTTCACGATTATGTATTTCACAAAACGAATACAAAAAATTAATGGGTATTACTAGCGAGTGTAAAGCTTTAATATTAAATTAGAATGGAACATACAACTTTGAATGCACATCTATAGGACTTATAAATGCTCAATCCGCTCACTTGTATCACAAACGCGGGTCATAAAGTCCTCCATTATGGACTCGTTACATAAATAGCTATTATGTGGATAGTCAAATTGATATTTTCGTTGTCGAAATCAATACAAACAATTTTTATTTGCTTGCAAACAATCGAAGACGGTCCACTTTATCATTCGATAGTGACTTTCCTTAGGGCAAACAATACGTCAGGGACAAAATAGTAGAATTTATGAATCACTTAATCGATTTGGGCGTAGCAGGTTTTAGAATCGACGCAGCAAGACACATGTGGCCTTCCAATTTGAAAGAAATTTATTCACGTTTGAAAAATCTAAGTACAAAGCATGGATTTCCTGAGAATGCTAGCCCATTCATTTATCAAGAGGTGTCTAACATGGGTAGGATTGCAAACAATATTTGCTCTTGGACACTTTCTAATTTAGAATTCAGATCGAGAATATGCAAGTCTTGGAACTCTAGTGGAATTCAAATACGGCAAGTCTTTGAGCAGAGTATTTCGAGGATATGACAAATTGAAGTGGTTGGTTAATTGGGGTCCTGATTGGGGCTTAATCGATGGACTAGACGCTGTTGCTTTTATTGATAATCATGACACTCAGCGTGAGAAAAACGGCCAAGCTTTAACTTACAAAACTGCGAAACAGTACAAGATGGTTACTGCCTTTATGTTGGCCCATCCTTATGGAACGACGAGAATAATGTCGAGTTATGATTTTACTGATTCCAATAAAGGTTTGTCTTTAGTAGTAGACTAATATCTTGTTGTTTTAAATTTAAAATGCAAATGAATAATAAAAGTCATAACAGTAAATTTACTTACTACAAAGTTGCAAACAGTTATAAAAATGCATGAATGGTGTTTTCAAGGTTGCTTAATTTGCTTTGTAAGTACTGTTAAGAAAGAAACAAATCGGTTCTATTATCAAATTAATATTTTTATAACACCGTCATATTTTAGGCCCTCCTTCCGACCAACATGAGATCATATCTCCCGGGTTCAACAAGGACGACACTTGCACAAACGGATGGATTTGTGAGCATAGATGGAGAGAAATTTACAACATGGTAGAATTTAGAAATGTCGTCTCGGGAACTTCCATTAACAATTGGTGGACGAATGACGATCAACAGATCGCATTTTGCCGAGGCAATAAAGGCTTTATAGTTTTTACTAATTGGGGTGATGTCGAGCAGGAGCTTCAAGCGTGTCTTTCACCAGGGATTTACTGTGACGTTATATCTGGAAAGTCTGTGGGAGGAAATTGCACTGGAAAATCTGTTTCTGTAAAAAATGATGGCACAGCTTTTATAAGATTAGGAGCTTTGGAATTCAACGGAATGTTGGCCATTCACGCCAACTCCAAAGTAGATGAGATTTAATGTAATGTAAATTGAGGCAAACTTTCAATAAAGATTTTAAAAATAAGCGCAACCTATTAAATAAGTAATTAGCATGAGGTCGTATTTGTAATTTAATGTCTAATGACCGATGGATCAAGAAGCTAATTTAATACAATTTCGGTACCACTATTAAAACTTGTTTCGTCAAACAAAATTATATAGCCCAGACTGATTTTTCGCAATGACTGACACTCTGCAGTGCAAACCTATTTCGGATCTTATAATTACATAATTGCGTAGATGAAACCCATTCGTTAGTGCTGTCAGACGAATCAATTTAAAAATGTCAATTGTTAAGGACAGAGCTACTACAAGGTTGGAACGAATCATCCGGTAGATTTCAAGTAATACTTTTTAATTAATTAGAAGTCGGTACTATTTAAAACGCAATTATCGTTCCCTGTCAGAATTATTCGAAATCTGAAGGTTGTTAATTACCACCATTAATAATTTTAATGGAGATAAAATTGTAAGATTCATCCGGTTCTAATAGAAAAAAATTTCATGCAACGTACATTAATACAATAAACAATAAAGTCGTTTTCCCGGTCTAAATGTTTAGGCGCGAAATTGTTTACAAGAGGAAAACAATAAAAAGTGTTGGAAATTGCGTTTAGTACACATGTAAATGAAAGCGAGAATTTGATGACATAACTCGCTCTTCTTCTGTTTAAATAACTTCTATTGTTAATGGGTAACATTACCACGTATGTCGACACGGTTTTGAAGATACTATCTTGGTATTGTTGGTTGTGTCGTAATCTGACAATTTATCAAATAGACAGTGGTTATCTAGAATTTGTAACGGTTACCATCGCCTTTTAGAACGGCATTTTTTCTCATCAAGTTCATTATCTTGACCTCTTCGTGGTGCTTGTGTAGCATTACGTAACACGGTGTTTCTCGAAAGATCGTCTAGGATGTGTAATTTTCTCTTCTCAAAGTCTGCATGAGTACTTGACCCTTATAGGGGAATTATTTACTGTCCGAATCTGAAAAACAAAATTAAATTGTTAAAAAGCTCATATTTATATGGTGTAGCTTTAACTGACTTGCAGCAATCGTGTTCACAAGCATAAAATTTAGACAAATCCGGCCCTGTAACATTTATCGATGACACTGTTACACCATCCAGCGTCTTGTTCTTTTTTCTCCTTTTTTAACCTTTGTACCCCAGACACATAATTTGTGATCATTTCTATAATTTTCATGTTCTGGCACTAGTAGCTTCCTATTTTATGTATTTCTTCATGATGCTGTCACATCCCTAGAAAAAAATTGAAAATGCTTCTGTGAGAATAATTTGAATCTCGCGTCCCCGCATACAGACACTTGGATAAAGGGCGTGGGCGAGTAGCCGTCAGTGTGAACTGCCACTATTGCAGTTACAACACAACTATGTTTGTAAACCGTTCTGCTTAATATACGTTTTGTCAACACCTTATGGTTGAGTTTGGTACGCTTGTAAGTTCGGAAATACAAAAATATTGTATTGTTTTTTTTTTGTCGTGGTGGTATTCGACTCAGAAGGTTAATTCTAGGAAACATAAGTTAGGACTATGTCGGCCTGTAATAGTGCTACAATTCGCATTTTCTCTCTGTGTCATCCACAAAAATTGACAGAATACAAATTGAAACTATTTCATGAAATAAACAATCCTGAAGAAATTGGTACCAATATTTTAGACATACAAGATGAAGAAAAGATGATATTTCAGAAGGGATGTTCGTAGTGGAATAGAATTTAATCGAATACTAGATGGAGTAGTATAACAATAATTAACAATTTCTATTAGCGAGTAATTAACAAATTAAGAATACCAAAACAACTGCTGTGGACAGAGCTCTCGCGTATTCTACTCCTACAATGGATTTGTTGAAAACGATAACCTGTATGGTAGCGATAATGAGAAGAATTTCTGTGTCTACAAGAAAAGGAGAACGCAAAAAAAGAAACATGTTCTACATGTTTTAAGATAAAGGACAGTCCAAAAGTCCAAATATCAGTGGGCGTAAAGGAACTCAGAAAATAATTACAATATATAGGTTCCTTTTTACTTTCTGATGGCATCAGTTCCTTTATACCCGAGTAAAATGATAATATAATTAACTATACTATTTCTGCATTATTCAGTGTAAATTATTTTGTTCTTCATTCTTGTATCCTGGTTTTGTAATTTTTAAGTGTCCTAACTACTACTAATTATGTCTATGTTGGTGCTAACAATTACACAGAATATACACAATCATGTTTACACGTGTTAATTCGATTTAACCGATTTGATTGTATGTACTTTTAGAATTCTATAAGTCACTAGCAGAATGCCCTGCGTTGCCCAGGTTAGACCGCCAATAATTGCTATAAATCTTAGTCATTTAGATTTGGGTAATTATTAGGTACATCTTAATGTCATCTTCTCGTCATTGTATTCTATCAAATAGAGTTGTAGAAAATTTTTATCGCCAGATTCGGGAAGATGTGAACCAGGTAAATGATAGACTTGAACTTGGACTTTAAATGTTGGTATCTAGTTAGCCTTAGATACAATTAAAATTTAAATATATCTAAGTCGAACTCCACAAACTTTAATAACTGTAAAATAATTACTAATGGTACATGTTTCGGCAGAACACTTCTGCCATCATCAGCCCTAATTTAACAAGAGATTAATGATACAATTGATAAATTAAAAGAGGGGTTCTTACCTTAAAGAATATAAAAAAATATGACATTGACGTAATTTTGAATTAAATTCGACGTTTTCAAAGGGTTACATGATTTTTAAAAGATTTCGTAAAAACAACATTTTATAAAATGTAAAAATTAAAAATGGATCAAAGAGAATCTGGTAAGTTTGTTTGAGTGAAAAATTAAAATAGTGAATTAATAATGGGATTATTGAAGTTATTCTGTTCATTTAAACAAGATCTGTTTTCCAGTTTCAAGGCTTTCCTTATTTCCAAAGTCTCAAGAAAATCTAATTTCCGGCCTTTATTGCATTTATGAATCAATCTGGAATTTGATGGTGAAAAACTATGTTTCGTTATTAATATATGATTGGCGAAAGAAGAAGGTGTTGATGGTGGAGGATCAAGATCTGTGTTGTTATAGATGTGCCTGAAATGTTCTTTAATACGGTCTGATATTTTGCGACCTGTCTGACCTATGTAGAATGACTCATAAGTAGAGCAGCTTAATTTGTATACACCTGATGATGATTTGTAATCTAATGGATCTTTATTTTTAATAAAAAATCTGGATAAGTTGTTATCTGTTTTAAATGAAACCTTAAAACCGTTTTTCTTAAGTATTTTAGAACATTTCTCTGAGACGACGCCAAAATATGTTAATGAATTTGAAAAGAAAATTGTTTCTGAAGGATTTTTAACCAAGTAGTGTGTATTTGAATTTGTTATTGTATCTATAGTATAATTTATTTATAGTTTTTAAAGAATATCCATTATTTGAAGCGATTTGTTTAATGTTATTAAGTTCTGTTTGAAAAGATGAATCTGATAGTGGTATAGAAAATAATCGGTGGAAAAAGGAATGAAAAGCTGCAAATTTATGGGAAACAGGGTGACAAGAGTCAAAAGGTATTACGCAATCTGTGATACTAGGTTTTCTATAAATGTCAAATTCAAAAGTATTATTATTTCTAGTGATTAACAAGTCTAAAAAGGGGATTTGGGAATTGATTTCAATTTCAACGGTGAATTTAATGGATTGGTTTAAAGAATTTAAGTTGCTGAGTGCGTTATCAAGTTCAGAATCAGATCCTTTGAATAAAACAATTATGTCATCTACATATCTGTACCAAAAGAGAAAATGATCTTTAAAAGGTGAAGAAGTTAAAAACTGATCTTCTAAGTTATTCATGAATATTTCTGCTAAAAGAGGTGACAAATTAGAGCCCCATATTAAATTGAAAGAAATTTTGATCTAGGACAGTCTCACAAAGTGAATGTAAATTTAGTGCATGTATGGTTGGCATATTAGAATTAAATAGTAGGTTTTTTAAAATTAATAAGCAAGATTTGGGTGGGATGCTGGGGAATAAATTAACTACGTCAAATGAAACAAGTCTAGTGTCTGATGGAATTTGGAAATTTCTGATTTTGGAGCAAAGATCTATTGAGTTTTTTATTGCAAATTTGTTATTAAAATCTAAATGTTGTCTAAGAATTGTATTAAGCCATTTTGAAAGTATTGATACAGGTGAATTGACAAAGGAAACTACTGGTCTAATGGGAAAAGGTTGAGTTTTATGTATTTTAGGTAGACCGTATAGTCTAGGTATGCAAGGATTCATGGGTATTAGTGTGAAAGCTTTTGGGTCAAAATATTTAACAGTTTCTGAAAGGTCTTTGAGCGTAGATTTAAGGTTGGAAACAAATTTTGAAGTAGGATCTTTTTTGAGTTTTGTAGTCACCAGATTTTAAGAAATTCTCTACTTTGTTTAAGTAATCTTGTTTGTTAAGTATTACCAAACAATTACCCTTGTCAGCTTTACTAATACAAATGTTGTTTTCCTTAATTTTTGTTTTTAAGCTTTTAATCATGTTTGAATCTGAAATGTTCTTTGTGATATTGTGGGGGTCTTTAGATAAGGTAGTTAATGTAGTTACTAGTGATGGAATGGTATCGGGTATCAATGGTGTATTATAATGATTGGTGATGATTTCTGTTTCCACTGCAAGTGTTTCTTTTACGTGTTGGATATTTAATGGTTGGACATTGTATTTAAGGCCTTTGGAAAGAAAATTAATTTCAGACTCTGAAAATAAGGTATTACTGTCATTTAAAACTCTATTGTGAAATTTATGATCTATAGCTTCACTACTTTGAATAGGTAAAGATTCTACATGATGGTCTAAGATGGACCTCTTATCTTTAAATGGCATGTTTAATTGTTCAAAGCAAAGGTGATCTAACTTTCTTACTAGATTCTCGTATTTCCTATGTGCTAAGTCTTGTAATCTATCTCTAATAAGTCTGTCCACATGGTCAAACTGTAGGTGGTCCAGGGAGAAATTGATTTCAAAGTAAAGCCATTTGAGGTCTCTATTCACGATGTTGAGGTGGCGATAATGTTCTTTGATGCATTCTTTGATCCAGTTTCTCTCCGCCTGTCGTTTAATCTTCCAAGATATGTGGTTTTTGATTCCAGTCCTTATAGAGATAAATTTTGGGGTGATCTGAAGCTTGAGGCAATTTTGAAGGAACAGGCCTTAAATACAATGTCCAACCATTAAATATCCAACACGTAAAAGAAACACTTGCAGTGGAAACAGAAATCATCAGCAATCATTATAATACACCATTGATACCCGATACCATTCCATCACTAGTAACTACATTAACTACCTTATCTAAAGACCCCCACAATATCACAAAGAACATTTCTGATTCAAACATGATTAAAAGCTTAAAAACAAAAATTAAGGAAAACAACATTTGTATTAGTAAAGCTGACAAGGGTAATTGTTTGGTAATACTTAACAAACAAGATTACTTAAACAAAGTAGAGAATTTCTTAAAATCTGGTGACTTTACAAAACTCAAAAAAGATCCTACTTCAAAATTTGTTTCCAACCTTAAATCTACGCTCAAAGACCTTTCAGAAACACTAATGCCCATGAATCCTTGCATACCTAGACTATACGGTCTACCTAAAATACATAAAACTCAACCTTTTCCCATTAGACCAGTAGTTTCCTTTGTCAATTCACCTGTATAAATACTTTCAAAATGGCTTAATACAATTCTTAGACAACATTTAGATTTTAATAACAAATTTGCAATAAAAAACTCAATAGATCTTTGCTCCAAAAACTGAAATTTCCAAATTCCATCAGACACTAGACTTGTTTCATTTGACGTAGTTAATTTATTCCCCAGCATCCCACCCAAATCTTGCTTATTAATTTTAAAAAACCTACTATTTAATTCTAATATGCCAACCATACATGCACTAAATTTACATTCACTTTGTGAGACTGTCCTAGATCAAAATTTCTTTCAATTTAATAATAATTTTTATTCACAAGATTCAGGCTTAGCAATGGGCTCTAATTTGTCACCTCTTTTAGCAGAAATATTCATGAATAACTTAGAAGATCAGTTTCTAACTTCTTCACCTTTTAAAGATCATTTTCTCTTTTGGTACAGATATGTAGATGACATAATTGTTTTATTCAAAGGATCTGATTCTGAACTTGATAACGCACTCAGCAACTTAAATTCTTTAAACCAATCCATTAAATTCACCGTTGAAATTGAAATCAATTCCCAAATCCCCTTTTTAGACTTGTTAATCACTAGAAATAATAATACTTTTAAATTTGACATTTATAGAAAACCTAGTATCACAGATTGCGTAATACCTTTTGACTCTTGTCACCCTGTTTCCCATAAATTTGCAGCTTTTCATTCCTTTTTCCACCGATTATTTTCTATACCACTATCAGATTCATCTTTTCAAACAGAACTTAATAACATTAAACAAATCGCTTCAAATAATGGATATTCTTTAAAAACTATAAATAAATTATACTATAGATACTATAACAAATTCAAATACACACTACTTGGTTAAAAATCCTTCAGAAACAATTTTCTTTTCAAATTCATTAACATATTTTGGCGTCGTCTCAGAGAAATGTTCTAAAATACTTAAGAAAAACGGTTTTAAGGTTTCATTTAAAACAGATAACAACTTATCCAGATTTTTTTTTCTTTTTTTTTTATTAAAAATAAAGATCCATTAGATTACAAATCATCATCAGGTGTATACAAATTAAGCTGTTCTACTTGTGAGTCATTCTACATAGGTCAGACAGGTCGCAAAATATCAGACCGTATTAAAGAACATTTCAGGCACATCTATAACAACACAGATCTTGATCCTCCACCATCAACACCTTCTTCTTTCGCCAATCATATATTAATAACGAAACATAGTTTTTCACCATCAAATTCCAAATTGATTCATAAATGCAATAAAGGCCGGAAATTAGATTTTCTTGAGACGTTGGAAATAAGGAAAGAATTGAAACTGGAAAACAGATCTTGTTTAAATGAACAGAATAACTTCAATAATCCCATTATTAATTCACTATTTTAATTTTTCACTCAAACAAACTTACCAGATTCTCTTTGATCCATTTTTAATTTTTACATTTAATAAAATGTTGTTTTTACGAAATCTTTTAAAAATCATGCAACCCTTTGAAAACGTCAAATTTAATTCAAAATTACGTCAATGTCATAATTTTTTATATTCTTTAAGGTAAGAACCCCTCTTGTAATTTATCAACTGTATCATTAATCTCTTGTTAAATTAGGGCTGATGATGGCAGAAGTGTTCTGCCGAAACATGTACCATTAGTAATTATTTTACAGTTATTAAAGTTTGTGGAGTTCGACTTAGATATATTTAAATTTTAATTTAAATTTACTCCACTTGGATTTAAGAACATTCTTCTTGTTTAGATACAATTGTTGTTGTCCCAAGTGATATCATTTGAATAGCATTGTAATTTCTAACTTATGAAAGAAACATATTTGATCTAATATCTGTGCCGATGAGAAGACCTCTGAGTGGTTCTGGTGGATCCCTTATAGGTTCCAGCTTTACTTTGCCATTATTCCAGCACATGCCCGGGCCTTCTGTTTTCCATCGAAAGGATTTACAATAACAATAAATTTTATACGTAGACCGATTGCCGATTGCACGTCCTATCCAAGAAAAATTTAAAGTTGCGCCCACATCAAAAGCAATTCTGGACACATCAACAGTAAATTTGGGGATTTCTCCCTCGACTTCACCACACTCTTCCTCCCTTGAAATGATTTTGACGAAAATTGATGAGTGATATTTTATGTCTAAAACTGTCACTGTGACATTTTTATCTGACAGTTTTCAATTTTGCCTGGTTTGATCTCAATTCTTTTTTTGCCAAAAATTGCGAATATTATTTGTGGTCAAAATTTCATGACGAACAAACAAACAAACAAACAAATATTGATTTTTATATATTAGATTCAGTGGTGGGTATTAAAACTATGGAAACAATTTTTGGATCCAAAGGATTTTACACACACATGAAATGTGATTTGAGTACGTAGAGTGATTTCCAAAAAGTTAACGATTCTTCTATGGCAAGGACGACTTTTTATGATTTTCTTACATATTTTGTATAGGTTATAAAAATACTTCAACATCAGTTATAACAAGACGGCCTTCAAATCTTTAATGTAGGTTATGAAAAGGAGCAGTACAAAGACTGGCAGTTGTTTGTCCATCGTAAGTCTACTATTTATTAATTTTCCATAACGATAGATTGATATCCATCACAAAAAGAAAAAAACGGTAAGTTTTTTTTTAATAATTTTTACTAGCAAATATTCAAATCATTCTGAAAGATTTGTTTGGTTTGTTTACTAAAGGGCATTATTTTGTGGGCGTTACATCTAGTTTCCAGCTGTTTTTCTATACTGTGTCTATCTCTATTTCTCTTGTCTACTCAAGGTCTCCATCCTACAACTGCTTTTGTATTTTATCTATCTTTTTTCAATCACGTGGTATTTCCGACTCATTTCCAGTTAGGGTTAGTAATTCTTTGTACTGGATCATCTTCTACGCCTTTTTGCTTATTCGTAGTATTTATCTGTTGATGACCTTATACATATAACAACACCGAGTGATTCAGAGTAACTTTAATCAAGTGTGCGCTACAAATTTGCACGTAGGGTGTAAACCTTAATATCTAAGGTGTAGGTGTTAATGTGATAGGAATTATTTGTTTATTTTTTATTGTAGTTTTATGATTGAAATATACACATATTATAGTATATTAAGTATGGAGAGTTTGTTACCGTTCTAGATGCTTATAAATTTTTTTGCACGATTGGAGTATCTACAATAATACTCCTACAAATTTTTGATAATCAGCGGGGAGATTAAAACTGAAAATATTGGTTGGCTTTTTCATGGTCCCTAAGGTTTTTTCCAAAGAAGTAAAATTGTATTTTTTTATAGAATCGTTCATAGTTCTGCTTTCGATGCAAAACTGAGCGTTTCCGATATCGATACAAATCATAATCTACCAAATGATTTAGAAGAAAAGTGGCAAAAAGGATGGTTGGCAATATTGCCAGAAAAATTGTCCGATATGAGACATGGGTTTTTAAGGAATGGCGTGAAGCAAAGAAGAAGAAGCTTTAGCGTATTTTGTGGTGAGAAGTGGACAACGGTAGGCCCCAGGCAGTTTATGGGCGGATTATTCAATGCCAAAGAGTACAATTTTTCTCTATGGTGCTATCGACATTTTTAAGTTTGCTACAAAAAATATTGGATGTAGACCTAAGAAGTTTCCACTAAAGAAAACAGAAAAACTCTTGAATGAAGCACCACACGAACAATTTTTAATTCAGAAGGTATGTTTATAATTATGATGAGCTGGCAAATCTGGGTTCTAATGAAACATTACTCTTGTATATTTGTAATTAGCAAAGATATTCGGGCGCTTGTAGACGAGAGGAATTACATAATATTAAAATGAGTGACATAGAAGAACGTGAAGGAATGTTTATAGTAAATGTTCCAAATTGAAAAACAAATATTCAGCTGACGTTCATAGTTATTGATAGAGAAAATGAAGTAGTTCATTATTTGGAAATTCTGCGAAAATACTTAAGACTTTGACCAAGCAACGCAAGGTCAGATAATTTATTTCTGAACTACCGAAATAGCAAATACACTGCCCAAGCCGTAGAAAAAGGCACAATTGGAAGCTGGCCTTCAAAAATTGCAAAGTATTTAAAGTTGCAAGCTTTTACTGGGCACTCGTTTCGACGCATAGCGGCTACACTTTTAGTCAATAAAGGAGTTGATGTGCTGGAGCTAAAAAGACATGGTGGGTGGTGTTCGTCGACGGTGGCAGAAAGTTATATGGAAGATTCCTTCCATAACAAAATAGAATTTGCTCAAAAAATTGTACACAACGATGTTGGTGGACCTTCACAACAACCTGGGAGTTCTATATCTGAAAGTCTGTCCATTAACCACCAAGCTAGAAATTCAAATGCGGGTGCTATTACAACTGTTAATTGTATTTTTTTTTTAGATTTATTTACTTACAGTTTTCACAGAACGCCAAGTGAATTACTTACCGTTTTGTTATATGTAGTAACCAGTAACAACAACCTACTGTTATAGAAAATAAACATGGTAAACTGATAAAAACAACCAATCGTGCAAAAAAGTAAATAAAATCACATTTTATTAAATTTGCTTTTATTAAAACTCGCTGAACGAGGCCGTCTGTACATATCCGACGTCTGTGAAATGTGAAATATGAGCCAATCGATTAATAATAATAAATAACTCAGTTCAAGACTTCTTAGTTATAAGAAAGTTACTTTCATAATGGAGTTCAGCAAGAGAATGCAGAATGTTGTGGTGTCAATATAGACAATTCTTTCAGTTTCCAAAGTTTTCTTTGCAAACACTCGGTATAAAAAATGCAGGAAATTCTTATAGCACTCACGGAAATAACAGAAAAATTGAGAGTTGAGTCTTCATTGATAGGATATGTATATTTACACCAAATTACATAGTTCTTTAGTCGTTACAAACTGACATACAAAATTAGTTTTTCCCTTATAAATGTCAAAAACAAAATTATACGCTTTTTTTATGTTTTTTTGGTATTTTTTCATTGAGTTATAATGTCTTTTGTAAATTTTTATAACATGCATCTGTTCTTTAGTCACTGAACTGACCTGAATTTTTCTGTTTTAGGTATAATGCTGATATGTTGCCTTTAGAAATGTTTTAATTATTTGTCCGTATTGTTGTTCTTGATTAGAGACTCAATTCTTTCCTCGTATTCATCAGTTTGTGATTTATCTAGTTTATTTTTTTAACAATCTGTACGCCGCCCTTTGTATCCCGTTTCTTATATTATCTTGTATAATATCTATGTCGGCTCATCTTCTCATTTTATTTTTGGTCAATCTTTTGCGAAGAAACGATTCGTTTAGTGGCGTTTCTCCTTTTTGGTTTCTTTTTCTCCTGCTATAATTTCCCAGTGAGGTTTTGTATGTTTCTGATTGATGTAAAAGGTGTTGAAAGCCATAGTAAAGTGAATCTATAGCGTGGTTTATGCTCAATTAACCACTAACCATTAAGCATTAGGCCCTAACGATTAAGAAGATAAATAACAGTGTTTCCATAAAGCCGTTTATCCTTCTCGTAAGAAGTAACAATTAAGCACTAACCATTAACCACTAAGGAACCAAGTTGGGAATTTTCAACTAACGGCGTCAGTGGATGTTAGTGCTTAGTTGAGTTTGCATGTAGGCATGCGTTAACTTTAGTTACTTTGTTTTGACGTTGGGGGAAAAATAAATTACCAAAGTCCGCGCATGCATTTTGGCTACCTCTAGAGCAAAATTGACAGCAGTATAAACGGGCCATTTGGCCGTTAATGCTTAGTGCTTAGTTGTTAGTGGTTACTTCAGCTTAAACTAGACATGTTTTACTTACATCTGAAAATTACTACCATTATGGTCGAGGTCATAGTTTGTCTTCATCATTCCCATTCTCTGCTTTCTATTTTCCATGTGTGCAGTTCCGTTCTTTTGTCTACAATTCATCAGTTGTTTGGTTTGTTTCATTTTATGTCTTTGTGATTTCATTTTCACTAGTATATCACCTCTAATAACTTCAATCCTGCTTAGTTAACTCCTGTTGAATTAGGTTGTCTCTGGTTCATAATTATCCGCTCTGCAGCAGTCGAATTTTTCATCTCTCTGCACCAACTCTTGATGACTGGTACGGTCTGGTTCATCTCCAGAGGGGTTCGTAGTGGCGCAAGGGTGCGGGTCGCCCCATTTGGGTGCCGTGGTCTCTGGAGGTAGTGCAGCGACTGTCGATGCGCACTATCAGGGCTTCGGCGATGACGTTTTGGGCTTAGGTGAACATTCCCTTATCCCTCGTAAAGACGTCGAAGGGGTCTTGTAGCTGGGTAGCTTGTAGGCGAATTGTTTGTAGCCAACATAATGGCCGAGAGGGGTGAGTTGCGAAGGGTGTACAGTTGTTTCAAGAGAATTTCGACTTTAAATCCCTATGCGCTGATTGGTTCATTTAATTGTTCGTTTATTTTCGGGAGATTCCGTGCAACGCCGTAACGTAAGTACGTGAGCAAAGTCATAGGCTTACAAAACAATATAAAAAATCATTACAGTTTTTATCTTTTAGCTTTCCGCGAGATACAGAACATCGCGAGAATGTTCGAACATGGAACCTAATTTCAATAAAATCATTGTTTTTGATTTATTTAAATTTATTTGAATGCTTCCTAAGTTTGATACGCCACTAACCCTAAACCAACAACTAGAATCAACCAATCAGCGCAGAGGGATTTTAAGGTCGAAATTCCAACTTCTCTTGGTTTCCCCTTTCCCCCAGGTTGGATGTTGGTTACAAACAATCGGAATGAGTAGCGGGTCTAGGAACTTTATGGTCGAAGGCCGCGGATAGATAAAACTGTTGTTCGGCGTTTACATTAATTTAAACTTATCCTAAAATCTAAACTAATATAAAAAGGACAACAATGTCGTACAACTATCTATGAACTGCCTTAATTAATCATGCGCAGGATTCCGGTTGAAAACCGGAAAAACCACGCGGCGTGTACCCCAGACTGGCACCACTTTTTTGACTGGACTGTCGCCGACGTCACACTAAATACTAAAAATTACGCTGTTACCACCTATTTATTTTCTGAGATCGCGTTCGAAGCGACATCTTTCTTTCTAGAATTGTTTCCGGTGGTGTGTAAAAGTGCAGGACATTTTCAGGTTTTCCAAGCTCCTTCAGTGTAGAGACCTTGTCAGCCTGCAGTAATAACCGACGACCAATACTAACTTAACGCAGCACTAGATTCACTCTGTTCACCATCAATTTGTAAACGCTCAATTTCATTTATTCAGACTCAACCTCGTCTAATTGTTTAATTTATTTAATTAACTTAATTTAACTTAATATTTTCAATTAGTTTAGTGTTCTTTAATTTAGTTAGGTAACGTGGTTCAGTTCAGTGATCAGTATTTTGTCTTTCATTTATTTATTAATTTATGGTTATTTTGATTCATTAAATAAATCATTTGAGTTGTTGGGCATCCCTACTTGCAAGGTAAGTTTGATGGAGGCGAGGCGGATCAGGGTGCCGCCACCCTTAGGTTGTTCCTTTGGGCAGCTTTACAGTTGCCGGCTCAGTAGTAGACTACTAGTGTAGTCAAAATAGGAGGTAGCAACGCATAAATGGCGTGACGCTTTCCGGGGAATGGGGACCATGCGGCGTGTAAGTATAACAGTGTAGGTATAGAAGACTGCATTTGATTTTATAATTGTTTCTATTTTTTTTTAATAGTCGCTTGGTAATTGATCGATACATCAATCGTTTAGTCAATGGTAACTGCAGTTTTACATAAAGTCATCGGCAAAAGTTTTACCGATGACTTTTACCGATGACTTTCTCATTTTTTAACAATATTGATAATTAGGTCAGCATAATCTTATTTCTTTATTATGTTAAATGTACAATTATTGAATGAACAATTTGGAAAAGATATTCCACGCACTTCATCGATTTCCAAGACATCAGAGCTTTCCTTTACACTTGACGTCACAAAACTAGATTCAGGAAAATTTTCAAGCTCTGTCTTCTCTAGAAAATATTTTTGCCTTCTTTGGTATATATCCTCTTGATTTACTCCTTAAAAAGGCTAGTACTTTGTGATACCTGTCGGTGGAAATGCGTAGGTACAAGTCAAAAGTACAAGTATTACAATGATTAGGTACCTGCTAACATCTTTATTTTCCTTTACAAGAAAAGTCGCCTTTAACATCGAAAAATATGACCAAAGTGAATTAGGGCTGACGGCTTTCGATCTTTGGCACATATATGCCAAAATGACGTTTTCGTTCACACCTCTGACATTCTTTTGAGCAATGCTTTGATTTTTCCGGTATCAGTTCCGCTGATGCTCCGGCAGCTTCTTCACAAATCTCTTCCGGGAGAAACAAATCTTCCTCAAGTTCTGCATTTTCACTCATTTTTAAGCTCTATATCACTGCTTGAACACAATTCACAGCGATGCGCGTGCTTTTCAAAATTATTATTTTTTATTTGTTTACCGTAACAACCGAGACAGTTTTTACAGTTCAGCGCCAACCATTGAAATAATTTCTAGTTGTCATTATTTTTAGATTCATTAATAAATTAAATTTTGTTTTATTGTGGGACTATTAAAAAAAATAGCTAACGCAACTCGTGGTAAGTGTCTTTACAGATACTCGGAAACGTATAAATCACTCGCTGGCGCTCGTGATTCAAACACGTTTCCTTGTATCTGTAAAGACTAACTTACCTACACTCGTTGCGTTGTATACTATTCTAGCATCCTTGATATTTATTTGATTTTTTTTTACATACATACATAAAGATTGGAACTATCATAACCGATTCAAATATGCAAAATATTATAATATCTAAAACTATTAGAAGAGCCCTTTATCTGTCATTACAGTTTCTATACCTCAAGTTAGCAGTAGCATGAACAGTTGTTTCTTCTATTACTATGACCAAAAATAATAATTAACGAAATGTGCTTCTTTTTGTTTTTAATTTTAATTTTCCCCGTTAATTTTTTATTTCATCTCTAATATTTTCATGTCACCAAAAGTAGTTCTCACTTCCTATTTCATAGCCTGCTCTCTTTTTATTCCGATATTGTACGGAGAGTTTTTTTCCAATCGTGTGCAACGAACGGTCTTTTACTATAGAAATGTACTTTCAATAGATTTAAATGTGCATATGTATTTTGGTTCAAAGGAATTAATTTTTATTCGTGAATAAGGATGCACTTATACTGGATGGACATGATAAAAACTACTTACGGGACCGGGTGTACAAATTGCACAATTCTCAAGCAACCTCCACAAATAAAAATGATGGAGGTTTCCTTATTTATAAAATACGAAGAATTTGAAGAATGTGACAACAGCTGTCAACAACTGAAAGTCGAGAGTTTGGATGTCTCTTTTTTTTTACTCTAAAGGGGATCAATGAATAAATTAATGTATAATTGGGTTTTAGAAAAAGATGAGCACGGTAGCTCAGTATGTAAACCATACCAGAGGAGAACATTATTTTGACAGAAATAAGACTGAAGAAGTTTTATAGGTTTTGAGCAGAAGAGTAGAGATTGTGAATAGGGTCTGAGGTGGGATAGCTCGTATAAGCATATACTGAAAAAAGAATACAATACAATATTATATTTTCACAAAAGGAACAGCAAGTCGCAGAGTAATTAAAATAAATGATTAACTAAATTACCCCGTTCCTTCTTTCTTGCTCTTTGATTATTATTGTATGTTATGACTTACATATTTGGTCAAACATTTAGGAAGGTTTTTAGAGATCTTTTGATGGATGATTTTGGTAATGTGAATCACCACAATATCACCACGTTTGATCTCGTTCTTGTTGTTCAAAAAAAGAGAAAAAGAAACATGTGTGTACCCCTGTTAAAAAAATGTTGGTAGGTAAGTGAGAAAAATTACCGTTGATTTGCTGTGCAGGAATGCACAGTTGTCGTATGACACAATGTTCCACAAATTAAGTTATTGTATAATGCATTTTACGTCTTGTTGAAGAATTGCGCATAAAAATTTGTCGGCACAAAGCGAAAGTAACGACTCAATCATTTTTCAAGCGGTGTCACTGACAATAGATCACGATAGGTGAGATAAATCTTCCATAATTTGTTTCGTGATTCATCTACAATTCATTAGGATGAAATCTTTGGATAGATTACAGTGCGGAACGGGAGCTAATGCTTTTGGCCTTGTAGATCTGTTGCACATCTTCGTCCACGTTTCGCCTAATGTAGGTTACTCAATTCATATTTCGTGCATTTGCAATCCTAGTACGACTGACCTTACCTACTATTAGCTGTAACTTTGAATTAATGTACCATCGATACATTTAAGAGTGAGATCATTGCGTGCATTGATCATCTATAGTGTTTGTCTAAGAGTTGCGTTATTGATAACTACATACTACGCGTTACATAAAAGCAGTAGATTCGAACAGCAAACCTTAATTGGAGAGAGCGTGGTTAGTTGGTTGGAAATGGTATATTAAAAATGGATAGATCGTATAATAATAATTGTTATTTTATTCCACGTTGAAATTTTTGGGGTTATCTACCAATATTAACACACCCACATTATTGGCTACACGTGATTTCGGATTTGGTAATAATGATGGAATATAAAGTGGTGCCACAATTGTAAGCATACTATGTCGTCTTAAATTATTTTATACGTACATTGTTAATCATATGAAGGAATGAGGTAATTTTAAGCACACGCAAGAACATCTTGCAAGCATATTTGGTCTAACTTTGACTTTCTCTATTTTTTATGACCGCGTTCAAAGCAATACTTCAGTAATACTTCTTCAATATACACAAAGAACCGATGTTGTACATAAAGCTTCTGTTAGAAATTGCGGCAAAAATAGAGAAAACAGAGGGAGATAATAGGGAGTTTTTGCACGCTTACGATAAATATACCGTAACGCTAAACTCTCCCAACGGTTCATTGCGCATGTGCACAACTTACGGTAACACTATTTGAATAGCGGGCCACGGTATTTTCCTTGGTTTAGCGGAGCACGTTAAATGCTTTACCGTATAGTTTACTATCTTCTGATTGGTTAAGACGTGTTTGCAGCGCATTGATAAATCGTCTTTTTAAAACCTAAAGCTAGAAACACACTCTTCTGCAGTCAACATTATCTGAATTTAACCGATAATATTTTTTTGATCTTGTAAATGGAACCTGTCTGGGCACTGACAACTCATTTAATATGTATTGCATCTTCAATTACATCCATATTATCAAAATGCACTAACACATTTAACAAGTCTTCCATACTTTAAGAGCTTTGAGCTTAAATTGCTTCGCAGCCCATTTCAGCTCTGTGTTTGTTAGAGATAGTGACTGTTATGACAGTGATACCAGCTGTGATTCTTTCTGTGATATGCCAAACGTCTTAGATAATTTTGTTATAAATGACAATGATATAATTGGTGCAGAGAAAATATTTACCACTATAGTGTTATGGTTGCACAGGCAAAAACTGCCACATTTGCTATGCCGCTATTTTCTATACGGTATTCAATCACGTGGTTTTAACGTTTACGGTATTTTTAATGTGTGGCGTGCAAAAACTCCCTATTATACAGTCCCGTAAGCGCAAACGAGAACGTTGCGAGTGAGGCAAAATGAACGAAATTAATATAATCTTTATACGTACAACCGATTTATATCTCTGGGTTAAAAGACCTGGATAAAAGTGAGATGATAAATTTCCTTTTTGTAGCCCCATCACTATTATATCACGTTATGTCCATGTAATGGTAAAAAGTAGGTATGCAAATTTCATGAAAATAAAGCAATTCTGTCTGGATATTATTCCAGTACAGGTTTTATTCAAAATAAACCTATAAATATCTATAGTTTCATCTAAAAATATTTATGGATATTATGACGAAGTATCTCTGAAATCTATGATATGTATAATCAGGGCGAATTTAATATATCTCCAGCATTATTCAAAAACATATCGTAACAATCCTTTGCACAATATACAGTGGTGACTCGAATAATCCGAATTACTAAACGCATTGAAACAACTTGTATTTTTATTATAGATTTTTGATTTTCGAAAGCCATCACTTTTGGTTTTTAGAATGTCATTATAAATATTTGTATTTTTGACCTTATTCAAAGATTTGTCACACTTTTCTTCAGTAAAGAGAATAAAAAAAGAGACAAAATACCTAAGGAGACAGATCAATAGATACAAATAGACAGATATCAAAAAGAGCAAAGAGACTATAGAAAAATGCAAAATGATAAAAGATACAAAAAGGACCAAAGAGACCAGAAAGTAAAGAAACAACCCAAACCAAAAAGAGTAAAGAGACAAAGGTGGAACAGAGAGATATAACAATAAAGCCGAAAGAGATAAACGAAACAAACAGACTAAAGATATTAAAATGAGTATAAATCTATACATATATTAATACGTAGAGAAAACTTTGTACTCCTCTTCAAGCCTATTGCAGGCGCGGAGGACTGTGAGATTTGGCATACTTAAAGTTTATATGGAGAACAAGTGCACAAAGCTAAAATCTTTCCTGCTTCTATTCTTATTCCATCTCCCTTTGTTTCCTCCATCACTATATACCCCGGTGTCTCTCTCTCTACTTCTAGCACCCATTTCAAATATTTTTCTTGCACCCCTTCCAACTCTTATTGCTCTCTCCATCCCCATATTTCCGCTCCATACATCACCACGCTTTTCACCAGACTATCAAACATCATTACTTTCGTTCTAAAATCATATGCAAATTTTCTCTCTTCTATTCCCCATACCGCTCCTATTATCTTATTTGCTCTTTTCACTAACTATCTCACATGCGCTGTGGCTGTTTCTTTCATTCATCACATAACCTAAATACTTAATTTTTTTCACTTCTTCAATTTTCTCTTTCTCCCATCTCCACTCATCATCTTGGATTTCTCTACATTCACCGTCAACGTTTTCCTCCTCATATATTTCTCCATGCTTCCTATCATTTCTTTCATACCTTTCTCATCTCTCGCTATCACCACCAAATCATCCGCATATGCTAAAGACCACACTTTTTCTTTCGCCACCACAACCCTCCCTGCCTGCCCATTCCTGAACATCTCCTCTATATGCTGCAAACAAGCTGGGGCTTAGTGGGCAACCTTGTCTTACCCCCTTATAAGTCTTGAAATATTCACTCACCCTTCCATCAACTCTCACTCTACTTATCGTCTCTTCATATATATATCTTCTATTCTTGTAACCAGATGCTCATTTATCTCTTTCTTTCTCAAGCATTCCCACAGTAAATCTCTTTCCACATTATCAAAAGCCGCCTTCCGGTCCACAAAGAATCCATATATCTTGCAACCCCTCTTTTTTATCTCATTTCCTACTATGTGATTCAAGATAATATATACATTATCCATGATTCCTCTACCTTTCCTAAATCCCGCCGGCCCGTCTGGTAATATCCCCCGCTCATTTATTTCCTTCATCAGTCTCTCTTCCACAGCCATCACGTATACTTTATATGACGTATTTAGGAGAGTGATCTCCCTATAATTACTGACCGTATCCTTTTCTTTTTTCTTATATATGGGGCATATTATCCCCACCTTTCACCTTTCCTTTATCTCTAACAACCTCTCAATTTCCCTTTCAGTTCTATATATCCACGTTTCATTCTGTATACGGTGCCTTTTTCCTTTTCAGTTTTCTTAGTTGTTGCTCTAACTCTTCTGTTGTTATTTCTTCTATTTCTTCCTCTCTTTGTTGTCTCTTTTCTTTTTTTTGTCTGTTTTCATCACCCCCCAGCAGCTCACTGAAGTACTCTCTCCATTCCTCCATAGTAATTCCATCACTCCTCTCTCCCTCTCTTTTTCTTTCTTTCCCTATTTATGTATCTCCATACCTCTTCTTCCGTCTTTATACCCTTCATCTTTAGTTCTTCTTCCATCCGGTTCTTTTGCTTCTTCTCTTTGCATACTAATTTGTCCCTCTTGCGTGCTCTCTTGTACTCTTCCTTAGTTGCTTTTTCTTTTTTCCAATTTCTTAGTTTCCTTCTTGCTTCCTGCTTCCCTTCCCTGCATTCTTTATCCCACCACTCGTTCTTCCACAGCCCCATCTTTTCTGTTATCTCTATCTCTTTTTTTTTCTGTTGCGTTTCTTATGTTATCGCTCAGTTCCCTCACCTTTTTGTTTATTTCTGTTTCTTCGTATTTTGCCTCCCTAAGTCTTGCTCTATAATTTTCTTTTTCTTCTTCCGTCCAAATATTCTTCACCATGTTTCTTCTAACCTCATTCACAATTCATTTACCTTTCTCTCTTTCTTTTGTATTCACTTCCAAAGGCATATGGTCCGACTCCATTCTTTCTCCCACCTTGAATTTCTCTATTTCATCCCATGCTTCTTCATTCACCATTACATAATCAATAACTGTCTACCCTCTTGGTCCAATATAGGTGTACTCCCTTTCTCATCTCCTGTGCAGTTCCCATTAAGTATGTCTTACCCTCTTTCTTTTACTAAGCTAATCAGTACTCTCCCTTGTGTGTTTTCTGTTCCATCTTTTGTTGATCTTCCTTCTATTGTTGCTTGTTCCTCTTCTATCTGTCTTCCTTTTCCCCCAATTCATGCATTAAAATCTTCCCCAATCACCAAGTTCCTTCTTCTTGCTCTTTTACTCACTCTTTACTTTTCACCGTTCTTTCCATAATACCTCTTTCCTCTTTTGCTTCAGTTCCATTTTCTTCTTCCAGTCCCTCTTTCACCCCCATTATTGTCCTACCTTTAGCTCTTGTGCTCTTATTCAAAGGTCTGCTGTATCTAACTCCCCCTTTTCTTCGTCCCATCTAAACCCTTTTCCCTCTATCCGTATCTTTTTATAACCCACTTTCACAGGCTGTCCTTTTTGTCGCTCTTCTTTGGCTATCGCTATTAATTCCTTCTGTATTTTTCTTTCCTTCTTTGTCGTCAGATCATCTTCTATGTATACCCTCTTTCCTTTTTTTCTCTTAGTTTTCTTTTATTTTCCATAACTCTTTTCCTCCCAGCTTCCAAGTTCCGCCATAATAATTTTTCCTCAATTTTTTTAAACCTCTCTCTACTTCTAATTCAGCCTTCGTCCATTTTTCCAGTTTCTTCTCGTTCTCGCATTCCTCTTCGTCCACTCCTGTTACGAGTTAAGAGACTAGTAACTATTAGGGACAAATAGACAAAAATGTAAAACAAAAAAAAAATGACAAAAAAGAGATGAAACAGACAAAGGAAACAACAGAAACAAAAGAGATGAAAGACACCAAAAATACAAAAGAGACAACAAAGGGACTAATGAGACAACACGGAGTAAAAAGATTTAAAAAAATATAAAAATAATAAAAGAGACCAGATACACGAAAAAGAGGAGCACAACAGGAAGCTGCTTCATGTGGGCTTCAATAAATTTGGAGGAATTAGTTAGAAGTAGAAGATATTACTTTCAAAAGTTAACATACCCACTGGAAAATTTTTTCAACAGTAATATCCCAAGTGCATGAAAATAACCGATTAAATTTTGACGTTTTGTCAAAATGTTTTGCTTTGCGTAAATTTTCCACGTAACAAAATCTCGAATGCGTAGCACTAGGGATTTTGGGGGGAAAATTTACGAGAAATATTTCTTAAAGCAAAACGTTGCGACAAAAACGTCAAAATTTAATCAGGTTATTTTCATACACGCAGGATATTCGGCATGATTATTTCCTGAATAAATAATAGATTTTGTGATATTCCACATAGTCTTCTTTGTAATTTTCTCCATTTAGTTTTCGCATGTTGTAAGCCCAGTGACTGATAAATTCAGAAGCGACACATTTTTAACAGCGGCAAAATTTTGACATTTGCAAATAATCGCTGTAAAATGGGCATAAACTAATTCTCAAATTCTAAGAAGATAAAGTACTTTTAATTTTGTAAAAAAATAGTGTCAATAAAGATTTTCATTTGTTTAAAATTTCCACTTAAAAGTACTAGTCCGATTGTCAGCGACAATTTGTGCGAGTACAATAAATTATCACCGCAATTGATTTTGATTGGCAAAAATTTTGAAATTCTACGGCTGTTATTGGTCGAATGTCACAGTTTGACAGGTGAATAGTCACGTATATATGTATATGGTAAAAAAAGCTTGCAATTTATTTGTTCGTTATTTTTTTAATCAATTATTATTGTTTGATAAGGCACTCAATGGTGATGATATCCTAGAACATGAATTGTTCAGCTCCTCACAAAGATTTTTTCTGTTTCTTTTTGTAATGTTTCTTTTTATAATTTCAAAGGAAGCTCCTCAATTTATTTTGTGCAACAATTTTTTTTATATTTATTTACACGTTAGTAAACATACATAATCATGAAATAGTATATTGTGCAACTAGTGCGGCAAGTTGTCGATTGCCCACGAAAGCGAAGTTGAGCGCACGAACGAAGTGAGACTTCAGGGGCAAATTCAGTTTTCAGTAGTATGTTTATCTGAATTTGCGTGTGCAAAGAATAATTTGCGTGCGACAAGTAAACTTTGCGCACCCAAATTAATAAATGAGAAAACCGTTACTTTGCAACCGTAACCGAGGTTGCAAAGATACTGTTTGTCTACATGAGCAATAAAAAAAATATCGTAAGGTAAGTTTAATATTTTTTTTTATAAAATTCACAATACTTCTTATCAATAGTTAAAATTCTACTACTAAATAAAACATACTCTTACATTACAAGAAAAACCTAGCTACAATTTCATCACAGACACATTTACAATCCAACACGAGTCATAGCTTCATTCAGGTGTCGAGATTTTCGTATGACCACGTTTTTTTGGTATAATTTTCTAGTGTACCACAATCTAAATTTGCTGAGATAGTGTCTAGTCTTGTCGTTGAAGTGAGTAGCAGTTTTAACGTAGGAAGTGAGACAATTGTAAAGTGAACAAAGAAAATTGCAAGTCCACTTCTCATTCCAGTGAAAACGAAAGCATTACAAAATGTACATGTACATGTACATGTACAAAAGCTACCATTGAGGTTAAAACAAGAAAGATTTTTGGTGATGTTTAAAGAACAATCCACGGAAAAATGTTACTTTGCGGAAAAATGTAAGGTGTATGGGACACGCAGACAAATATCCGAAAGAAAAACTTGAAGATAAAGATTAAATATTAGTGCCGTCGTTGAAATATTTGTGTCTTATATAATACACAGAAAAATGTTGGTACTTCGCGGGAGATTGCATAAGGTGCACATTATTAGCTCTGAAACATTAGACAGCTGTCTAATTCATTTTATTATAAATAGCTATCGCAGCTAATATAGTTGGTGAATATCGTAAAAACTCCCATCATAAACATTGCACTAAACCGAACTAACTGAAACAGAAATTTGGCTTGTTAACACTTAAATGTAACGTCATTGAGACTTACAGTCATTCTCCAAATCTAGTAGCTTCAGATAATAGAACAGAGTTTACAGTTTCGGGAAAATTTATGCTAAACTTCAAGACTCGTAAAATTTACGTAAATACACTGTTCAATGGATGTTTATAGGTAAGACTATCAAAGTGAAGTTTTGCCATGGAGACTGTTTGTTCACTTAAGCCAAGTTTGTACTAAAAAAAAATACAATGTTACAGAAAATACATGTGCAATACTTTGCTATTTTCTATATTATTTTCTTGCCACGGAAGTTAACCATTTCGGAAACAATACCTCAAAGTATTCGTCGTTGTAGAGACAAACTTTGTATAAAATATCTTCATCTAAACCATAAATTTATTAATAAACTTGTAAACATATTTCAATTTCAAATCGATAATAATAATAATTATGCTTACTAATTAGTTTCACGCTGATTTGTAGCTGTTTCCACTTGTTCAGTTATATCAAGGCTTTCATCGGACCCAAAAAATTCCTTGTTTTACCCTCAATGGTAGCTTTTGTACATGATGCTTTCGTTTTCACTGGTATGAAAAGTGGACTTGCAATTTTCTTTGCTCATTTTACGAATTAGTTTCTCACTTCCCACGTTAAAACCGCTACTAACATGTTTATCTCACTACCACAAGGTAGAAGTTTTTTAGCCATAAAAACTGTCGGTGATTATTTTAACAAAGAATCTTTTATTTCTTTTCCCTATAGATTGATTCGGGTAGATTTTCGACAAAATGTAACAAACAAATCTTATAATCCAAACCATATCCATAAACACGAATACATTATTAAATTTATACTATGTATTACTTTTAAGTAACAAGAAAAAGAAGCTTATTCATATTTCATGTGTCGCATTTTGTACTTCGGATTATGAAATCATTAAAGATCCGGACTATAAAACATATAATAGGAGCAAACCTTCAATCTGGTCCAATCAATGGGAGCATCCGGATTAACGCAGGCTCGAATTATCATGACACCACTGTACAAAAAATTTAACTAATTACACAAATTAATAATTAAAATTATCAGAGTCTCATCAAAGAGTTGTGAAAGCCATGTCCTTCACTTCTTTTAGCTGAGCTTGATTGATACTAAGTAGTATATTTTTGTAATAAACAAAATTAATGTTTTATTTTTCTAAATTAAAAATTTACACGTTATCTCTAAATTGTAAATAATATTCTGAGGCAATTATGAACAAATGTTAAATTTTAAAAATATGTAAATTTTACTTTGAAGATAGTGTTTGGGAAGTTTAATATGTATATAAATCCAAAAAGTTACTTATTTGGTAATGTTAACACTGAAATATATCGGACTTACCTAAATTATAATTTACATGCGGCTCCTCGATTCCATTGAATAATCGTTGCATAATAATTGTGTGCCTCTGTAATTTAAATCGGAATCAGTATTATTTGTAAGAGCTGTTATTTTTATGTTAGGATCTTACACAATAGGTTTGGTTTATTAAATACGATTTTATGTGTTTACATTATTCAATACATATTTCTTGTTCACTTCCTTACGATGATCAAAAATTTTGTTCTCCTATACTGACCTGGTTGGTGCCCTGGGGGTACTGAAAACTGCAAATATAATTTTAAAACAGTGTCTGGGATTCGAAGCGGGCATGCATACCATCCAGAATACAAATATAAAATGTCTCCGATAACCCCAATTGTGAATGTACTAGGCACATTAAAACACGTATTATTTGAATGCCCGTTGCTTAACATAAGCAATTTAAGAACTTCTTTAACAGAAAATGGAAATGCTCCAAAAATCAATAAAGCACTACTGCGAACAGAAAATCAATGTATACATTGAATACAGTGAAAGCTCTCTTCAAGGACAGCTCTTATGAGCGGACATCTCTCAAGAGCGGACAGTTTTTCTGTAATCAAAATTTCTGTAACGCTCCTATCGTAGGTAGAAAAAATATTTAAGCAATTGGTTTCACTGTCTAAAGTCCTTTAATAATTAAATTAAAAATTAACAATTAAAATATAAAACAATTTCTCTGATAATAAATTTTATATTTTTCTGAGTAAATAAAAAAAATTAAGATCCATTAACTTTTCAAAACGCTATGATTTTTTGAAGTTATACATAACATCCCTTAACTTGTAACCGCCCTAACTTGGTTAATTTTAATAATAGCAAAAAAGTCAAAAGATCATTTTTGTGTAGAATTTCATGCTTTATAATCTTTATTTGAAACTTTTTTTGCTACCTTTTACCCATTTTGAATAATTAAAGAAAATAATTTTATTATATTTTTTTACCATTTCTCGGGGGTTGGGAAAAAAATTTCTTTCACTCACCTTCTTCAAATACTTCGCAGATACTTATATCAAAATTTTGTGTACTTCCTCAAAATTTTGATTTGCTGACTTATTTGATTGGACTATCTATCGGACGGACGCGGACAGTACAATTTTTCCTGTCAAGCTCTAAACGTTCTCACGAGCGGACACGAAGCTCTGTTAAAGTAGATACATATATACAACTCAAAAACTTGCAGTGTAAAATTGATGATGCAGAGGATTCCCTCACGTACATCGTTGCGTGCCTACATTATAAGATTAGTATGTTATGTGACTGTGCTAAGAAATTGTAATGGCACTCAACAAAACATTTTTAACTTTAAATCACAAAATAGAGGTCATCAATGGGGCCGAAAAATAAATTTAAGATTTTGTTGGATATTCAAGATATTTAAAACATCTTGAATAACATTTTCAAAATTGGTTTCTAAAAGAAACAAAGTAAGAAGGTCAAGCAGACACAAATTCAAAATTATTTTACAAAAAAATTGTTTTTGAATGTTTGTTTATGTTTTAGTTAATAATTATTTTTTTCTTTTTGCATTTTGAAATAAAAATGTTTTTAAATCCACTTTGAAAGTTCGGTGTTTATTTTGGAATTTTATATCTATTACATACCTTCAATTTTATAAGCGGACAAACAGCTGGAACCTGTCCGCTTGTGAGAGCTTTAGTTTAAATTGTCAATAAAAAATTGTAGGTGTCAGTTCAGGAATGGGTCATGCTTACAGCCATGAAATGATTTTTCAAAAGGTCAACCAAAAATGTGATGTGTTAAAAAAATCGCCTTTACTTTTATGCTAGTAGAATGTGCCCCAATAAGAAAAATGGCTTCAAAAAAGCTTAAATTTGTTGACCAGTATTATTAACCTATAAAACATGTCTCAAGATTTTGTGTAATTTTGTTTTTTTTCTATGCTTTTTTCGTGGTATATTCGTGGTATATGCCTTCAATTATGAATGAAACAGTCGGTACAAACTTCACTGCTATTTAGTTAAATCGTGCATATAAATTGACTTTAATTATGTTCTAAACACGACCTCGTGAATTAATAATAATTTTCACCCAATTTCAACATTCATAAAAATCTTGACATCTTCCTACTAATTACAAAAATGATGGATCGCTGTTCATTTGTGGCAATATTATTAAACTTCATCTCCAACAAATGCGAAACATTTTTGCGCCTCTGGCGTGCAAATAGAAAGCATCATCGCCATATATCACCGTCTCTTCGATCCGTTTCAGTTACCACTTGATGAAATAAATCGATTTTCAGAACAAACACCGTCACGATTCGAAATAATTGAGGCTATAAAAGTTGTAAGAAATAAATCGTAGAGCAGTTATGGCAGCGCAATAAATTGTCGCAGTTGCATTGTTTGGAATATCCTTATCCGAGATGATTAAGAAACTATTCGCTCCTGGCAAAACTGTATTTTTGCGTCGATAAATTGGACTTGCTATTATAGGAACCTATTGTCATGGATTTCCTTCCGCAAGGCTTTCTCCGATTCAAGGTCACGATGTGATGCAATGGATGATTTTCATAGGTAATTTGTCATTATTGTCAGTTTCACTGTTTTACATGGCATTGTAATTACGTAGTACAGACATGACTTGGTGACTCTTGATCCAACAGAGAAAGTTCGTTTCGGAAAATGTAACTTTAGGCTAGTGTATCATTATGTACTTAATTTTTCAGGAAACATGGGGTTTGACAGTCATTTGCCACTAATTTCCAAATTAGTCCCAAAAGTGTGCAATTTAGTAATGTTTTATTTTGATTACACTCACCACGTGTCTGGTAATATTATTAGAACAGGTGATCTAGATTAAAAACATTCTGCAAATAATAAGTACACGATATTTCACGAAAAATTTGCTGTAAACTGCTAGAGTGATTCGTTCGTTATTTTATCCGATTTCCTGTCGTTTCCCATATTTCTCGTTGACGTTTTCATCCGTTTGTAAATCTTATTACGACCAACTGGAATATTTTTAAAGCAGACATTTCTGAATTTGTGTTCACAATAATCCAACTGACATAATATGTAAATTTGGTAACTTTTTCAGGCATGTTTTAGAAATCTTATATTAAATCATGTATTTCCCTTTAAATAAATACCGTGTGATCAAATAAAAATATACAGGATAATTAAAGCGAGATGCTAAGTTTTCCCATAAAATCTTCATACATGTGTACATGACAACCAAATGAATTTTTTAGATAACGAAATTTCCACAAAGGATTTAAATCATTTTCCACTACTACAACAAACAGTGTTATTAGTCAATTGTCATAAAAAAAAATCATTCAATATTTATAATACCTCCATGAAACGCTAGTGACTTACAGTAAAGAAAAGCGGAAGCTCATGAAGTCTATCTATGGAAGCACAACTGAAATTATGCAATGTAATCCACATAAATTATGCACATCTACAGACAGCGACAAACCACAAACTTGGCTACTAACTTGTCTAAGCTGAAATCTAAGATGTAAAGTGAACCATTCGATAAACTTTATTTAGAGTCTGAGACGAAACTGAGGAAATGAAAGAAATCGTTGATTGGATAACAAATGTGAAATTAAGGTGAACACAGTTACAAATAAGGTTAAAAAAAGAGAATAATCCTCAGATTTCACGAAACTTCTAAAGACAGCTTGGATAGTGACTTTCTTTTAGTATGCTCCTAACATCCTCAACAAGTATTATAATGTACTATTGTAACATTATGTGTGTTTAAATCATCGGAGGGACAATTAGAAAAGTTGTGAAGAGCCTTCATTGTGACATGAGTAGGTTGAACGAATAGAACGAATGTCACAATGCCTCGTTAAACGAGTGTAATATACTATTTTTTCTACTTTGGAGCTCTTCGTTTTATGAAGATGTTAAAATTTTGCTTTTCAAATATTCTAGGGATTTTTAGAATTAGGTAGTACTGCTTGTGTTGGTGGTTATTTTTTTTTATTTGAAAAGTTGACACTTGGCTTGACTTCGACAGGAGTTGGTTAGAAATTCTCAATACCAACGTAATACGTATCAAATAAAAAAACCGAAAGCACTTGCATAATAAGTTACATTGTACAACTACTTTTAGTGTCACAATGAACACTTTGTGACACCAAAGTAGAAAAATATTGCAGCGGACGTGGAGCCGAGATGATCGCTGTAGCGGCGTCATCAATTACTAGATTGTGCTGGATCTATACTACAATGTACATATTCGGTACATACCGAGAGCGCCATGAAACATCTGGAGCGCCTAGAAAGATTAGGCGCCCGGATATTTATTGGAGGACGTTCCAGCGGAAAACCAGTCTAGGTGTAGTCGTATCAGTGAGTCGAGTCGGACAGTTGCTTTTATCTATTCGGAGTGCCGCGTGATGTGTAAATAAATAATACGAGACGTGCCGGTGAAGTAGTAAATTGTAAATAGTGTAAATAATGTAAAATAGTGTAATATTAGAAGTATAAATAATTTGTACATAGTGTTCAAATAAATAAATAAATGGAACCCAGAAACGCAACAATATATAAATCAACAAATCTATAAATTAATCTACAGTTTCAGAAATGTTTTCTTCGAATAACTTGGTTCTGTAGTCTTAATATCAGCTCATAATATGAGAGTTAAAAGATTTTATTTCGTGAAAAGGATGTTGGAACCATTACACTTATCCTGCCATTAAAACACCAAATTAGAAAATCCCGACAAATTAATTATTAACCAGAAGAATGTCGATAAATCCAAGTGGAGTAAATTTTTAAAATATTCTTTAAGGGCTGATGATGGCAGTAGTGTTCTGCCGAAACATGTTCCATTTGTAATTTTGCGCTTATTAAATTAAAATTTAAATATATCTAAGTCGAAGTCTACAAACTTTAATAAGTGTAAAATTACAAATGGAACATGTTTCGGCAGAACACTACTGCCATCATCAGCCCTAATTTAGCAAGAGATTAATGATACAATTGAATTACAGAGGGATTCTTACCTTAAAGAATGTAAAAAATTATGACGTTGACGTAATTTTAAATTAAATTTGACAATTTCAGGCACATCTATAACAACACAGATCTTGATCCTCCACCATCAACACCTTTTTCTTTCGCCAATCATATATTAATAACGAAACATAGTTTTTCACCATCAAATTCCAAATTGATTCATAAATGCAATAAAGGCCGGAAATTAGATTTTCTTGAGACTTTGGAAATAAGGAAAGCCTTGAAACTGGAAAACAGATCTTGTTTAAATGAACAGAATTCTTCAATAATCCCATTATTAATTCACTATTTTAATTTTTTACCACTCAAACAAACTTACCAGACTCTCTTCCATCCATCTTTAATTTTTACATTTTATAAAATGTTGTTTTTACGAAATTTTTTATAAATCATGAAATTTTGAGTCTAATATATTATTTAAATTTTAAATTAAAGAAATAAAACTGACGTTATTGATCTTACAGTTATACAGATTTGGGACATATTCCGTGCGTAATCTTTTATCAGAGTAAAAAAAACGACAAACGTACCTATAGACCGATCCCATACTGTAACAGGTACGGGTTCGAAATGCTGATCTAGTTTGAAAATGTTAGGTTACTGGATACTAAGAGTCCCCATATTTGCCATTGTCATATATTCACTGACACTGACGATGACATTACGACATTCTCATTCAAAGAAGTTAGGTTTCTATGCTGTGCTCTTACCCTTATTTATTAATTTTTTTCATACCAACTAGATGCGCCCGCGCATTCAGAACCGAGCGTGTCAGTATGGGATCCGTCAATTGGGGTTCTGGACTACAAGACTCAATAACCCAGCACCACACATGAGGGAAGATCTCCCACTTCACACAACCTGAAGGAATTCCAAAACCAAACAGAACTACTAAAGAATCAGTCATGTAGAACCCAGTAGTCCTTATTAACAACTACTGTTTGGTCAACTAGACGATTAATTGTATTGGTCATACGACCGTTACCTACCAGAAACAGATATGATGTCCTTTTCAGGGATTGCATCAACCAAACGAAAGGTGGGTGCAACTAACTGAACTAACTAATAACACTTCTGAGCAATACAAAACATGTCCCTTTTAACAATATCCTTTATTTAACACCTGACTTATAGCCAATATGCTTTTGTTTAAATTATTATAAAAAAAAATAAACAGATGCGTTACATTCCTCCTATAGGTACTGTTTGATTTGATTTTGCGGCGCATTCACCACCGAAGATCGACATCTGAACGAAGAACAACTCCGTCGTATTTTTGTCCTGGTCTAGGGTCTAGGGAATTGCGTCAAGTACGGATAATACGATTGAGATGTTCAGTTAATTATTTAACTAAATCGCATTAGCGGATATATCGATTAGGTGTTGATTCGGAAGAAAAAGAGGTAATCTACACGTGGACTCAAATCCATAAGGTTGACTCTCAGGATCGCAGAATCGCAGGAAAAGTAATTGTAAGGACACCTCAGCTCCAAAACCAGCAGGAAACCGTTGAACGGCTCAGAAGATAAGTAGTAGAACAATTTTTTTTTTGTGTTAACAAAACATCTAGAGCTTTTTTGTATTCATTTTGTGAAACACATAATGCGTAATGAAATACATAGCAACATACATAAATATTACATCGTATGTATTTAATTTGACAGCTGTCAACCTAACCTCAAAATCTGATGTAAATTTGTACTTTTTCTCATTTTGCGGGAACGAATACAAAAAACACTGTTCAATACTCGTGCCCTGTCACTAATTGCAAAAATTCGCCCTCGCCACCTGAAAAGTGTCATGACAGCGCACTCGTTTGAAATATACTATTATTAGCACGTCAGTTAAAAATTGTAAATCTTCAATAATCATTTCAATGTAATTTAACCTATTAAGAGTAGTGCAATAGTCATAATTAAACTTGTTACATTATTATTTCAACATTCATATAGTTTTTATTTAACCAACTTGTTACTTGTCAATTTAATTTCAATCTTCACAACGTTATTTTAATATTGTTTAATTGTAGAACATTCTGTATTTATTTGTTTGATCATTATATGACTTTTGGGGACATAACTGTATTTTTTGTGTCACCACCCATACCTCACAATTTTGCCAGGACGTTACAACTATTTAGTTTGTAATACTACTTATTTCCCTTGGCCCTCTTGGGTACCATCTCCATGGGCGTTGACCATCATGTTCTTTCTTAACTCAATTTCGTTTCGATTTGACCTAAACTTCTTCTATTTACTACCGAAACAGTTGCGCCATTTTTCTTCCTTCCGAAAACGCGTCCTCCTCGCAGGGCTTTACCGCCATTTCTTTTAAAATTCAAATCCAAACTTCGATCCTACAAACTTCTTGCAGTTTATTGACTTTCCTAGATATAATATGTATACTTCAGCGTTTACGCCTAAAGACTTCGGATAGACAGGCTCTTGACTGGTGGGTATCACCCTACTTTTTTCAACAACATCAGCATATATTTCAGCGTAAGCGATTGATTTCCACCTATACAATGTCTCTTCAGGAGCTAATAGTTTAACACCAATATCAGCAAAGCGGGATTCTGATGATCGGCGAAATCAGAAGCTGGTATAAGACACTGGATCAGGAAATTTAAGGAAAAGAGACCGTTTTTTTTTTTGGCATAGCACTAAATATATTTACTTTTGTAATTTGTCTCCATTTTGATTCTCTAATAGACATATTAACGAAAGCGACGTTATCATCTGCGATGTGAACGAACATGTTTAGGTTGGCAAAGCGTGATTATCTTGTCACTCATGTCAGTTTAAATTACAAGATGTGTCAAAAATAGGAAGTGACAGCCACATGGAAGTGAACATTACCAAACCCCACAAAAATTCTTCAATCGACTAAAGTAAAAAAAAATTTTTTAAATGGGCTTAAAAAGGGCAAATTATAAAAAAGAGCATAAAATACTCGTGTCATAAGACCTTGAAGCACTCATTCTTTACAATAACTCATGGCTGTGCCACTCGTTTTGTAAACTTGAATTCGTGCATTAAGAACGGTCTTATGAAACTTGTTTTTTAATATACTATTTTGACAATGGCTTGTATTGTACATTTCTTGTCTCTGTAGCTGAAAACATAGCGCTTGTGTTCTGTGAATAAATTTTGCACAGAGCTAAATATTACAACGAAGGTCGCGCCAATCATGTAAAACTTCATCAGTAGCCGACAAATGTATTTGAAAATGTCAGATTATTGTCAGATTTTATTTATAAAAATGAAACTGTCTAGTAAGTATTGCCTAGCGACAGTTACCAGATCTGATCCTTTAATCGAACATCTACCGGACAGTATGAAATAGAAAATTGTACAGTGGACCATGCATTTTAAAGCAAAAAAAAAAATAATAATTTTTGAAACTTTCACTACTCAAAACTACTCCTCATTTACCGTATTGAAGTTCATTGGCCAATGTCTTTTCTATTTAACTGCATGAAATAGATATTTTCTTTTTGTTACCTACAGAACTGCCGAGTTTTATCTGGGGAGCAAGTCCAGGGACACCCTGTATATATTTTTTCGTTTTAAAAAGGCAATCAACTTGGAAAACTTGTTTATATTGTGCTTCATTTCAATATCTTTATACATAATATTAAATTCCTAGCTACAGTTGGACCTGGTAGGTGGCACTGTTGTCGAGATCCAGATTTTGTAATTTTCTGACAGAATCTTGAATGTTTTTAAATTTATTGGGTCACCTGGATGGTTTTTAGTTGGACACTGCAGGTGGCGCTGTAGACATGCAGATATATTTATTTAAATTTTCTGACCGATTATAATGTTTTTTTTTTTGTACTTATGGAGCCATGGTTCTTGCCTACAGTTGGACCAGGTAGGTGGCGCGGTTGTCGAGATCTAGAATTTTTTTTGTCATCTTTATAATTTTAAAAAAATTCCGGGGTGCGTGTGTCCATAAAAATTCTTCTCGTCCTATGTTTTACATAAATTCATAATACTCCAAGTAGGGTTCTAACGGAAATAAAAATGGAAAAAGTCATCCAGAAGATTGGAAAATCCCGGAAAAACTGTTTTCCGGGCAACTTTTCCAATCTTTCTTTAAGTAAAAACCTTAACCTGCACCACTACGAATATTCTAAAAAAGAAAAAAATTGTCAAATCGGTCCAGCCGTTCTCAGGTGATGCGGATATCAACGAATCTATACATATGTATAATAAGAATTAAATGCGGTTTGTTGATAAGCGCATCACTAGACCGATTTGGCTATTCGGTTTTTATATTCGTAATAGTCCAGATAAAGTTTTTACGGTAATAAAAATTGGAAAAACTGCTCGGAAAATTGGAAAATTCGGGAGAAACTGAAAATGTTTGTTTCACGATTCGAACGATGGATATGTGTATGTATTGTTTTGTTCGTTATGGCCCTAGAAAAGTTTTCAAGAAAATAAAATTCGGGACAATTATGTACAAAGGAAAGTCGGAAAATCTATAAGTGATGATAGGAACGACATAATTATTTCGTTGATTGAACTTAATTGAATGTTTTCACTTTAAAATAATAGGGAAGATCTGGAGAAAAATCTGGAAAAACGCATTCCAGCATACATTAAAATAAAATTACATTTGTTTTTACTTTTGTTGTTTCGCAATCTGTCTAAAAACAAATTTATTCAAATTTGGACAAAACAACGCCTGTCGGGTCAGCTAGTTCTTTATATATTTTTTCGTAAATTCATTCATATTTGGATGGTAATGGATCTGGTACCATTTGACTCGCTTTTTTTTTAACTTTTTGTCAGTCTTTACAGGCTACAAATACAGAGAAATGAATTATTAAATTAAAACGGCTTTTCGTGCATGACCACCTTTGACTAATTTACTTTTCGATCTCTCTGTATTTACACGTATTTGTGTTACATAATATGGCTATGTGATAGTTACGTTTGCAAATTAAAATGTCATGTTTACAGGTAAGAATGTTTCAAAACTATGAGCTTTCAGTGAAGTATAATAATATATTCAAAAAAGCATAAATATATTCCAACGGGACTAAAGTGGTTATTGGCCTCGCTAATGCTCGCATTAATAGTATATAATACTCAAGACGAAATCTATAAACTATAAATTAAACAGCGCACACAACAAAGCCGAAGTATTAGAATGCCTTAATTCCCTATGGTGATAATAGGTTAAGTGATGGTGGAATCAGGGCTGTGTTGTGGAGCAGAAAGAAGTCTCGTGGGATGCAGATGTAAAATCCTTATGGAAGAATGGGATCTAGAAAAACATCAGGCCTTAGAAAGAGAGGTTTGGCGGAGGTTCTGCACACAATGTATACCTTCAATGCTGATGCATTATGATCAGTGAAAGATCCGACTTTCTTTTGTTTTCCTGAGGTCTTATGATTTATGAATCTTTTATTAGCACTTTGCATCTTTTGTTGCTGAAGGGTGTATTTTCCTAGACTGCAACGCGCCCTGAACGTAAACGAGAACAAATAAAACTTTTTGTCTAGAGAGCAATCAATAGACCTTTTTTTCTTTACAGTCCGCTGGCCTGCATATTTTAATGAGGCTCTCGTTAAAATCTCTTAATTAAGTAAGATCGATTTTTCATTATTGTTGATCGGTGAACAATCACTCAATCAGGATTTGTGTCAAGATTTTACTTTACGAATTTTTCACCTTGTGGTGAATTAGTTTGAGGAACGCGCATCTAATTAATGTAAATTGCTCGAGACGGATGAGTTAAGTAATTATTACGACACTTCTAGATTATCATTCATTCATGTTTACAACACGATCTTATGTTTGTTTATGTCATGTTCGTGCAGAGATGGTTTGTACGAAATTGGCAACTCTTCATTCAAATGATTGTTATCGATTTATATTTTATCTGGAATTACTTTCGCGTTGTGCGAAAAACGGTTTTTTGGAGAAAGTGTAATTGTTTATTTTTTAGGCCGTGGAAGCGGACGCGTGCTTGTAATGGGTAATTTTATTAGAAGTAATGAGTGTCATTGTTAACATTAATTTAGCAGCTTCCGTATATTAACGTATTTGTAATAATCTGTCAGGTGTATAGTTTTGAAATGCTGTTTTAGTGATTTGCATAGGAGAGAAAATTGACTGAATTAATGTAGGTACTCGTTAGCTAACCCCTTAATGATCAAGGTAATTAAATTGAAACGTCTCTTAATGCTATTTGTTAGAGTATTATTAGAATTTCGTGATGGGAAATTCTAAAAAAAGTTCTACCTCAAATGTTGTAATTAAATTCAACAGACAATAGTGGTGTACAGGATTATTGATAAAAGCTTAAAACATTCCCATCACAATTGATTGATTTCCCTGACAATTAACAGAATAAATACGAATTGTTATGTGTACTCCACATAATTGATTTCATACGCCACATAATTTTAAATAGAAAATTATAATGTAGCTAGTTGTAACGCATCAGTTCTGCTCGTGGGTATAAAAAAGGTGCTTCACGCGATCACTCCTAAAGCGATGTACATTATTTTTTTACTTTTGCTTTCCAATAGCTTATTTATTTTTCGACATACATATAAAGACGAAAGAGAAAATCCCACGATTTCGTAGCAGATTTATCTACGGTAGGCTTGAAATGTTTATTACCTGAATTTCAAATACCTTATTGTGAAAACTAGCGGTCATCATATGTTGTCAGCACTGATGTTCGGTTGTTGGTTTTATATTCAACTTCTTATATAGTCTGTTATAAGAAACATTCTGCAACTCCGTTATTCCTCAATCGATTTCAATGACTCAAACTTGGCTGAAAACAAAATTACAATGTAATTATATGGAGAATTTTGACGTTCAAAGCCTACTCCATGCATGAAGATCCTGACGTATGTTAGATTGAGGTAATTTGTGATCTTGTATAAAGAAATGGCTACGATAGTGGAAAATGATAAAATATACAAAATCCACTTGCCGCATGAAACACTGAAACATGAATATATGCTTGAAATTTTGTAAACCGACAAGACATGGTTGTATATCATATACTATTCATTAGGAAAATGTGGCTAGCTATTCTGCCACCTTCCCCATGATAAGCGAAGAACTATTACAAAATAAAACTACTCGCAGAAACTTTACAAATCGATCTCACTTTGCCATCGAAAACTAGAAAACCAGTTGAAGATATTGTCTAATTGTATACATTTTTGATAAATAGCGAATAATTTATAAATTTTGACACATCTCGTTGCTGATACCAATTTTGTTACAAAGGAAGAATTCACTACGACATTAGAAGTAGGATGATCTGCAGTTATGGATTGCATGGTCTACGATATTATAATGTCCTAGAAATTGAAGTATGGAAATAATAAAGAGATCAATTCATTCGGATACCAAAAAAACCAAAGGGGCTTTGTGTGATATTTAAAATCAATAACAGTTCCTAGTTCAGAATTAGGCGTATAAAGGTAACTTCTTAACCATTACATGATTTTTTGGTTTTTAATGAAAAAAAAAAAACCACCTCGACAAAAAAAATCAAAAAAGCTGGTATATGACATTGTCAGAATTCAGTAAATCTTTTTCTGGAATAATATTTTTCTAAGCGGACATTCAACTCTTAGGAATCGAACATCACGGGGTAAGTCGCTATATTTCCGGTAAAGTCAGAATGGTAACTACAAGTACAAGTATAATAGGAGTAATACAGAATGTTTAGATTTTTATCCAATAGGCGTTTACGTCACAATTGCATATCGCTGAAATTGCCACATTTGCATGAAGACCATATTTGATGCTTATGCGTGAGTTCGATTAATCAACAACATGCTTTCGAAGTAATCATCTTCTACCACACTGTTTTAAATGTCATGCAATATCTTGGAAAAAATATATGTGTATATTCGTATGAGAATAACACATAAAAACTATTTGCCCTGAACTGCCGTTGATCTTCAGGGTTACTAGTGTTAGACGCTAAAAAAAAGACCTATTTGTAATCACCCTTATTTTTGCATTTAGTTCTATGGCAACTATGAATTTTTATATACAAGGTGTTATAGAAGTCCTAGCAGAAAATTTAACCACAAGTAGAACTCGTCAAAATAAACATTTTTTCTATTTATCACTTTGCTGAAATCCATTTTCTGACCCCTTATTTCACCCTCCGCCTATAACTACATGAACGCATCAGAAATTTTTTGTAAGTAAATTTTAGTTATCAGTTGTGTCGTATGTAATGGCCTGTGTTCGATTCTTAAGCAAATACTAAGAATTTATTTATTGCAATGTTTTCTTCTATGGTGTAGTTCTACACGGGGTAATGTTGGTGCTAGCTAATGCAAACGAAGACCGCCGCTTGTCTGTGCATGGAATGTTTTTCAAATCCCGAAATTCCAACGTGAGGGCCTTTTGTGGGAACACAGTGCAACATTGATTATGGCAAATTTTCTTCCACAACTCCAGATTTCGGACGTCCCAGATATAATCGCGTTTTGGAAACTGAACCTAAAATTTTGAAGTATTCGAAGATGTGCTTCGAACCTTCGAAGTGTATTCGAAGTGTCGGTCTGTTTACCGGATTATCCCTGATGTAAGTTAGAGAGTTCATTATCACATACGAACCTACTTCAATATTATGTATATTATGGTAGGTTAGTACATGTTTCTATGTAAATAGTTTTTATTTCGATTCGTTTATCGGGTAAAGTTTTTGTGCATTCTTCACAATCAATGAACGTGGATCCATAGGCGGGTATTGGTTTTAGGAGTCAAACTATTCTTAATTTTACGTTTACGAAAAAACAACAGCGTTCTCAAAGAAAACCGGATCGCTTTAATGATTTCCATATTTAAAACAAGGAGAGAAATGTAGTTATTTAAGTTAGTAACTTTTATTTTATCATGTTTATGTTGAGGACACTTCTCGAATGACAAGAGAATGTCAAACTTACTTCTGTTATATTGTGATATATTATGAAAATCCGGTATGAAATATATTTTGAGTTATATCTAACATCAGCCGATATGATTTCATGATACAACCAAAGAACACCACGCATTTCAGCGAAGTGGTATAATAGAAAAACATGCTAATTTTGACAAGTTCTACTTGTGGTTAAATTTTCTGCTAAGACTTCCATAACACCCTGTAGAAAGAAATACTTATTAGGTTTTGCGATTTCATGAATTCATTGTACCGGGTGTGAAAATCGATACAAATACATGTTTTAGGGGATTATAGAACTCGTCAATTTGAGTGAATTTCTTGATAACAATTTTGCGAAAAGCCTTTAATTCGGGAGATAAAATTCAACAAAGTTTTCGCACTCAAACGCGCACCCGCTAGTGATTTATCAAAGACTTTCACTTCAAAAATCTATCGCCCGGAAAAACGCTTCGCAAAAAAACGGTCAATTTTAGAAAAAGCTAAAATATTTAGGAAAAAATAGATTTTGATAAAAAGTTATCCAAATTGACGAGTTCTACCACCTCCTAAAATATTTGTATCCATTTCCATAACACCCGGTATAATTGTTTGATCTTTAAATTTATACAGAAGAAAATCACTGTGTATGTCAGTTTTTAATGTAATTTGGTTTTAATTTTGTAAACAATAGAAGGCTCAATCGGTATACTGAAATATACCAAAAATAAATTTCTGTTTTCAAAATTCGTAGCGGTTATAAATGTTGCTGTCGAAAAATCGACTAAACTAAACGTCAAATAACCAAATATTAAAAAATTATTGTATTATACAGTGTGGAAATGAAGTAAGGAATAAATTCAGTAACTCCGTTAGTATTTGCGCTAGAAATAAAACTTAAAAAGCATGTGGTAGGGCTAATTATAGCGCATCCGACGAACGTATAAAAAAAAAATTGCATTACTTTTTATGACGTCATCAATATTTTTTTTAATGGCAACCTACGTTTTTGATTTTACATTCGCATAGAGTTTTTTATTCTGATTTCAACGTTATCAGTAGGTTGCATAAGGAAAAAATAAATAAAAACAGCACTAAAGTTTAAATTAGTAACATTTCAAAAAATTAACAGAACTGTCTAATTTTATCAGAATTCAAGAAAAAAACCATAGAAGTCCAAACAAAACAAAGTTCCCAAAAGCAATCAATGATAAAAAATAAGAAATCAACCCTAAATTTCAAAGTAGGGCTGACAAATTAACAAAATTAACAAAAAGACTATTGATGTGAGAGTTATAAATTAAAGATATCCACCAAATGTTCAAACTGATGACCCTGCACCATCTGATAAAATTCAATTCGTTCATAAAAAGCAGCCAATACGTTTTGAATGGTTTAGGGAGTTATTAAACTGCACTCATGTCGACTTCTTCCTTCAAGATCATCCAATTTGTTGGGTCGGTTTTGATACACCTTGCTTTTTAAGTGCCCCCATAGAAAAAAAACTCTCTGGGAACCTAGCCTGCTATTGTATTGGATCTCTTCTTCCATCTTCTTGGAAACACTTTGTCCAAATAACGCCGCACCGGGCTTAGTATGTTGGAGCACCATCCTGTTGCAACCAGATATTATTATTTAGAAGTTCTTTTTTTGCGTATTGACCAGAAGGAGCTCCCCGTGATTCCGACCTTCACAAGGTTCCTTGCTGGTCAGGTCCTGTTCGTACATCATAGCCACTCCTCAAAACTATGAGGTCAGCAACTATGAATCCCGTAAATCATGTGCCCTGAGCAGACGTAACGACCCCAAGATGACCGCCTTCTGCATTCCAGCCGCAAGGTTCTCTGCCGGTTTACGGCAGACAGGAATGATTTTCATATTGGAGACGAGCGAGTCTTTGATGCCTCCCATGCACCCAATTACCAAAACGACGAGCTTCACTGAGTAACTTGAGTACAGCCTCCTAAGTTCAAAGAGCAGGTCTTGATATTTTGTCCGCTTTTCCTCCTCCTTGACGCAGATGTTATTTTCAGCAGGAGCCGAAAATTCAATAACAAACATCTGCTCGGAGGAGTGGTCCAATAGAACCACGTCAGGCTTGTTCGCTGTTATCAGCCTGACGGTGGAGAACGAGAAGTTCCAATAGATTCGGCACCTTTCGTTCTCCACAACGGACTCAATATCGTTCGGGACATAGGGCAGCACTGGTGTCTGGTCTATCGCATAATGGTGTCTTAAATGAAAGTATAACACTCTCAATGCCGCATTGTGGCAATGGATATAGGCCGAAGCTGCATACACCGGGCATGCCGCCAATATATGCATTGCTGTTTCAGGGGCCCTGTGACAAGCCCTACAGCTCACATTCGGCACCTCTATACCCATCACGCGGCTGCGATAGACCAAGGTGTTAATTACACCATCTTGCGTAGCGCAAATGAATTCCTCAGTCTCAGACTTCAGTCCGCTTGATCTCAGAAAGGCAAATGTATGCCTTTTGGATAAGCCAAGGTTTTCAATGTTCTTGAAGAAAACACTATGCATTGACTTATCCATATGCCTTCTCATGAGCATATCTTGCTCAGAGATTCTGACGTGGGCTGTAAGACGGAGCGAATTGAGCTCGGTAATAGAATGTGGCCGAGCTCGCTCAACGTCAAAGTCAAGATCGAGTTCATCTGCTGCTCTTTGTGTCGCCCTAAATAAAAATGCCCCGACTCCCCGCCTCTCGTGATCCCTGACAAGAAGCAACAAGGGATCCCAACTTTGGATGATCTTACAGGCTATACCCAAGATTACCCGGTTATGAAGACACTCCAAACTCAAAAGTCCTCGGCCTCCCTGGTTTCGTGGAAGATATAACCTCGGAACGGACGATTTTGGATGCAAACTGCGCTGTAGATGCATCATTTTTCGAGTATCCCTATCAATCTGCTTCAACCATTTAACTGCTCCAAATGAGTAGAGCAGGATCGGAACGGCAAGCATATTTGTGGCAAAAATCGTGTTCTTCCCCGAAAGCTCTGACGACCAGATTCGTCGGAGTAGATTTTTGTACTTGCCGCAGAGAGACTTTTTTACCTGGTGTGACGCTTGGATGTGGCACTGCTCCACACCCAAGTACTTGTAAGTCTCTCCGGCGTTCAGATGTCTCAGAACGCTTCCGTCAATGAGTTGAGCATCTTCATCGAAATACTCGCATCGTCCTCTTTTGAGATGAACCTGAGCACATTTGTCCCAACCGAACTCCATGCCAATAGCATCTGTGTACTCCTGCACTATGCGCAATGACTGCGTCAGTTCTTGCTTTCCGGAAGCATACACTTTTAACTCATCCATGTAAAACAAGTGCGTGATCTTATGCTTCCGGTTAGCGGGTGTACCACAGCTATAACCCTTTGCACCGCGCAAGGCTACGGACAGCGGCAACAGTGAGATGCCAAACAGAAGAGGACTCAAGGAATCTCCCTGGAATACTCCTCTTTTTAATGATATCAACTCTGTCTGAACTCGGTCCCGTCGGGATGTTGTCGAGAACCGAGTCTTCCAGAGTGACATCAGTTGTTTGATGCATCTCACTAGTGCATCGGGTATCGCAAGACATTCGAGCAAGTGAATAATCAGCTCGTGAGATGTTGTGTCGAATGCCTTACGATAATCGATCCAAGCCATAGATAGGTTGCGCTTATATTGGACGGCATCCTGCGTGACGCACCTATCGATCAGCAGGTTTTCCTTGCAGCCGTTCACGCCCCTTTTACAGCCTCGCTGTTCGAAAATTTTCGAATACACCGGGTTAATGGCGTGGAATATTCGGTAGTACAGGAGTCTGGTGAAAATCTTGTAGCAGGCATTTAGGCAAGTTATTGGCCGGTAGTTATCGCTGGCTTTGGGTGGTGGAATTTTGTGGAGAGGCTTTCTGTTCGGAGGCATCTCCAAATTTACCGTAACATCGTGGCGGATCTCCGGCTCGTCCGGCTGTACCTCCACCAACTGCTCCGGTGCTCTCTCGTATTGAATGCGACGAAGATAGGTCACATAGTCGCGGAGTTTTTGTGGCGCGAAAAAGTGATGCTCCGGGTGTTTCTCACCCCACAGAGCATGCATCCTTGCCATGTAAGCCCTTCGCCGCCGCTCGCTCGTCTCGTAGCAGTCGAGCAGGTCATTCCTTAGAGTGTTGGTCCACTCAAAGCGTCCATGGGCATTGCCAGAGTCGTCAACGGGTGATTCGTTTTCCGAGACCCCACCACCTTCACCTTGGTCCCTATCCGACTGGGACCGGTCGTGGGGGTCTTTCCCTGTTGGGGTAGTAACAACAGTTTAGGGTTCCAATTGGTTGTTAGCCAAAAGGAACCCCGGCCGGTACTGGGGTCAAGATGGCTTGACCTCCCAGGTGCGCCAAGAGCTACCGGTCCGATTTGCAACTTCAGCTCGGCAAGGTGGTGGCGCTACTCACCAAGACTAAAGATGTTATGTGGCCCGCCTGCCGTTTTATTTCATTTATTATTTATTTTATTATTTTATTCATTTTAATAATTATTTAACAGTTGACACAATTATTTTGTACCAATTCAGGACTTGTCAACATTGTAGTGGTATCTCTATGGTTTTTTCTTAAGTTCCGATAACATTAGACGGTTTTGTTAATTTTTTGAAATTTTACTAATTTGAACTTTAGCGCCGATTTAATTCATTTTTCACTTATCTAACCTATTAAGTATTTGACAACGTTGAAAACAGAATAAAAAACTCTATTCAAATGTAAAATGAAAAACATAGGCTGCCATTAAAAAACTATATTGATGACGTCATAACTGTCAAAAAAACTATTTCTAGTGTAAATACTAACGGAGTTACTGAATTTATTCCTTACTTAATTTCCACACTATAATTATGTATTATTATTATAGACGTTAGGCGTAGACAGTAGATGTGCTTTGGACACTAAAGAGTTTATAAGTACATTTCTTCTAGATGACTGCTTGAGAAGATTCTGCAGTTTCATATACATACTTGGAGATGTCGATAGTTTCATTAACATTTAAGCAAGTCCTCAACATAAAATACGTTACAGGTTTGGTACCAATTTCTTTCCAAAATAGCGTAAATTCCGTTTTCCTTTAAGCCATAAAATCTGATATGTGTTATGCCCACATTTTAGAAATTCAAAATTATAAAACAAAACTGACCTTATGAAACTCGATCTTTAATATACTATAGTGACCTGAAATATTCTGTTAATGCTAATTTGTGCGATATTGCTTGAGAAATTATTGTCAAATGTAAGTTAAGTTTAATTATTATCAGTATTTTACACAAAATACACGCTTATATGATTGTAACTATTAGGGTCTCTGTACAAAGGAACAGTAGTTGATTGTCTTAATTTATTGTTGGAATATAAGCATAGAAGACATGCATTGTTATACTTACCATTATGGCCGAGAAACTAGGTTCATGCATAAAATTGAGAGGGTGAACTCTAGTTCATTTGAGGTCGATCAATGTTTCATTCATATTTAATTTGTCTTCCTCGACCTTCACCATCATTTTATAACAAGGTCAGGCTTCCCAAATTACGCATTAAGGGTTTTACAAAGTTATTATAATCTATACAGTGTGGAAATTAAGTAAGGAATAAATTCAGTAACTCCGTTAGTGTTTGCGTTAGAAATAAAACTTAAAAAGCATGTGGTAGGGCTAATTATAGCGCATCCGACGAACGTATACAATTTTTTTTTTGCATTACTTTTTTTGACAGTTAGGACGTCATCAATATTTTTTTTAATGGCAACCTATGTTTTTGATTTTACATTCGGAGAGAGTTTTTTATTCTGATTTCAAAGTTATCAAATACTCAATAGGTTGGAGCACCATCCTGTTGCAACCTGATATTATTATTTAGAAGTTCATTTATTATTTAATTTATTTAACAGTTCAGACACAATTATTTTGTACCAATTCAGAACTTGTCAACATGGTATTGGTATCTCTATGGTTTTTTCTTAAATTCCGATAACATTAGACAGTTCTATTAATTTCTTGAAACTTTACTAATTTGAACTTTAGCGCCGTTTTAATTAATTTTTTCCTTATCTAACCTATTAAGTATTTGACAACGTTGAAAACAGAATAAAAAAACTCTATTCAAATGTAAAATAAAAAATATATGTTGCCATTAAAAAAATATATTTATGACGCCATAACTGTCAAAAAAAATCAATGAAAAAAATTAGTATACGTTCCTCGGATGCGCTATAATTAGCCCTATCACATGCTTTTTACTGAATTTATTCCTTACTTAATTTCCACACTGTATATATTATAAAAATGAATCCCTATTTTCCTTGGTCACGCCATCACTTGAGAACGGTTGGACCAATTAAGCAATATTTTTTTTTAAATATTCCTTTAAGTTCTTAATTCCTTATGAAGTAAAATATGGACAGGGGGGCTCAGGGGGCCCCCTTGGGTTTATCACTTAAGAACGGCTGGACCGATTTTTATGATCTTTTATTTGTTGGATTTGTCTCCTCCCCGAATAGCAGAAAAACTTTTAAAACATGGACAGGGGGGCTTAGGGGGGCCCATTAGGTTTATAACTCAACAACGACTAGACCAATTTTTATTAACTTCGATTTGTTGTATTCCTCTCTGCCCCGAATAGCAGAATAACTATTGAAACATAGACATGGGGGCCCAGGGGCCCCCTTGGGTTTACAACTCATGAACAGCTGGACCGATTTTTATGATCTTCGATTTGTTGGATTTGTCTCCGCCCCGAATAGCAGAATAACTATTGAAACATAGACATGGGGGCCCAGGGGCTCCCTTGGGTTTACAACTCATGAACAGCTGGGCCGATTTTTATAATCTTCGATTTGTTGGATTTGTCTCCGCACCGAATAGCAGAATAACTATTGAAACATGTACATGGGGGCCCCTTGGGTTTATAACTCAAGAACGGCTGGACCGATTTTTATGATCTTCGATTCGTTGGATTTGTCTCCGCCCAGAATAGCAGAATAACTATGAAAACGTGGACAGTGAGCTCAGGGGGCTCCCTTGGGTTTATAAGTCAAGAACGACTTGACCGATTTTTATGGTCTTTAATTTGTTGGATTTTCCTCCGTACCGAATAGCAGAATAACTATTAAAACATAGGAAAAAACAAATAACGCCGGCCACCAAAATTTGGCGTACCGGGCGTTAAAAATGAAAATCGATTTTTAAGGAGTAAACTCCAAAGTTTCACTTTTGTTGCGCGTGTACTCCACACACAATTTTTTTGATAATATCTCGAGAACAGATTGACTGACATTTTTCGGGAGCGAATAACGAAAATTTCTCATACATTTTGTATGGAATCCGTATATAACTCCATCTTTGATACATGCCAGAAACAAAAATGAATATGGCTTTGTATGCTGGTTCCGGTAATGCCAGTAGTAGGCGTTGTGTGCACCATCCTTTGATAAAAAAAAAAAATTAATTTAATTCAGCTAAAAAGTTAACACATTTATTGATTCTGAGGCGGTACAAAGTTCGCAGGGTCAGCTAGTTTTTTTTATAATTATAGAGGTATACTTGTTTTTAAATTAGTTTTGAACAATTTTGTGCGTGCGAAATAACGTACTTTCATATTACATATTATTCAATCTTTAAAAGTCCAATTTTTTACAGTCTGAATTTAACAATAATAATTTAATAAACCAGCAGCCAAATTTCCTATCTCGAACTATTTTCCATATCAACTAACGCGGCGGATTTCACCAGAGAAGGTTTTTCGTGGGATATTATCAATCAGCCGAGCGGTTCAGTGGCGGGTAACTAAATTAACGTCAAAACTTCCACTAATTTTAACTCGATAGCTACGGGTTTAGGGCAAAAATTTATTAAGAAAAATTGTTGACACTGATGAGTTCTATTACCGATTAAAAGTTCGATACCTATTTCTGTCACACCCTGCCTGTGTTGTGTACAATTAAAACTTACTAGTGGATTATTATGAGTTTATGGTTCCTTGAGTAAACAATAATATAATAATTATCAACAATGTTTTTCCTTTACGTATTATTATAGTATTACTCTCTTTTATTGTAGCTTTTGCTACATATCGAACATTTTATTTTAAGCCACAACGCGATTTCTTTATTCTTAGTGTCTAAATTTGCCCCACAACGCGTTGTGGATACAAAATTCAGCCACTGGCCGAATTTCCTCTATGGATCCAGCATATAATGTAATCTTCTGTCTGTTTCGTTAAATTTTCAGGTTACAGGAAATGGTTTCAGATTCTGGTGGCCTAGATTCAAGCGCAGACAATAAAAGTTTCAAACAATAAAGTTTCAGACATTTGTCTGTGGCTGAACAACCACGGTAGATGGGTAATAAGTTGGCACATGCAGACATATCTATGTACCTGCATATGTATATGTTTAGAGCTCTAAAGTTCGATTTAACGTGTAGTTTGTGTTTTTAAAACTCATTTGTTATGATAGGATGAAAAGACGAACTAAATATTTTAAATTACATAAATTTCTCTTTGCGTGTAGTATTCGATTCTTAATTGGATTATATCGTTGATGCACAACAGAGAAATGAGTAAGGAGGTGAAAAAAAAGACGAATATATAAAGGGTTTCTGTTAAATTGTTGCTACCTTTCTGGTCACTAGTATATTGACCTCGTAATTTAATAAACAATTTTAGTTGGTAGTGCGACAATAATGCTTATAATATCATTTAAACAGTAGTGCCACGGGGTTGCGGCTGAGTTGGATGCAGCAGTGATATTATTTTATTATAAAAATTAAAACTTATATTTTCAGTAATAGTATCACAATAGCATAGAAAATATTGATTAAACTTCCGAGTCATGAGACGTATTCCGAATGAACCAAAAACTCGATTGTTTATTCAATATCAAAGAAAAGCAAGTACTTTCCACTTGAATTTATGCCAGTACACAGTACTTTATCAATTAATCCAAGTATAAAATTTTTCGCATACAACGCTACCCCAAATTAGTATCCTAATATATCAACCTGACAAGAAAAAAAAAAATGGTAATATACCAAATTAAATCGAAAATAAATCAAAAGATACTTTTAGGTTGGATAAGAAGAAAGACTCATTTGATGGTATAAAATAAGAAACTACTATTCGATAACAGGAATTCGAAAAAGAGAAATATAAACATCATACAAAGGTTTTCAAATTAAATAAAATAAAAAATAATAATATATGTATAGGTTAATAAAATATAAAAATGGAAAAGTTAAGAATAAAACATCTTACAAAGTCTCACACCAAAATAAAACAATACAAAAAGATGAACAATTTAAATCTAGGCCTATAAAGACAGTGGTAAAAATTAAATCCGGAACAGAATTTAAAAAATTTTGAGCCGTTTATACTGACACTGAGTTTCAAATAAAATGCACAAAACCTTTGTGGGTTCGACAAACAACGAAAGTAATAAAAAACAAACAAATATTGCAAGCTGAAAGCATGGAAAAAAGGAGTCCAAAAATAAACATTTAAAATGTCAACACTCAAACAAACTACCATTTTCATAATTAGTCGCGTCAATGAAGTCGGAAGTCCTCAGAAACAGCTCCGATTTTGATGTTTTTCTTTTTAAATTTTTGTTTTTTTTAATATTATTCATAATCAGAAACCTTTTGAAGCGGGGATATAAGTATTAATATTATTTAAACAATATGTACCATATTTATCTAAAAAAAAATTGCCTTGCGTTTTTTTTTTAACAGACTTCAAAAAAGGAGGAAGTTATCAATTCGGTTGTATTTTTTTTTTTTTAATGTTTGTTACCTCAGAACATTTATATATTTATATATTTATATATCACCGATTTCTTCGTCAATTGTGGACCGATTTACAAAATTTTTCTTTTATTTGAAAGGGTATACTCTTGAGGAAGTTCCCTTGTCAAAAAGTCAAGATCTGATCAGGGAATCCCATGGAAATTGAGAAAAATCCTCAAATTTTTGCTTCCTTTTATTAACCGACTTCATGTATGTTCACCGATTTCTTCGTCAATTGTGGACTGATTTACAAAATTCTTCTTTTATTTGAAAGGGTATACTCTTAAGATGGTTCCATTATCAAAAAATCAAGATCTGATCAAGGCATCCCGTGGAAATCGAGAAAAATTCTCAAATTTTCGCTCCCTTTTATTAACCGACTTCATATATATGTTCACCGATTTCTTCGTCAATTGTGAACCGATTTTCAAAACTCTTCTTTTATATGAAAGGGTATACTCTTGAGGTGGTTCCATTATCAAAAAGTCAGGATCTGGTCAGGGAATCCCATTTAAATCGAGGGAAATTCTCAAAAGTATTGATGAACAATTTTTTATTATTTTCTTTATAAATGTCGAAAATAAATAATCCACAATTCATAATAATTTATTTTACTTTTCTATACTATTTGTAGAATAAGTATTGTTTTTTTATATAAATATAATAAATAATGTTTAAACAATATAAATAATTATTTCCCCACTTCAGAAGGTTTCTGATTTTAAATAATATATAAAAACAAACATTAAAAAAAATCATTAAAATCGGAGCTGTTCTTGAGGACTTCCGAAGATTGCCTGGTTTATGTATTTATTGACTCGACTAAATATAAAAACTCAATAATGAGAAGTAAAAATTAGTTACTCAGCCTCCCCTAAGGAAACTTACATATAACCGCCTGTACAATTTTTTTTACAAGAATCCAAGCGTAAAATTGACTTACTATAGTCATAAATCATAATAATATTATAAAGATAACCTGACTTTCCCTATGCACTGTTATACTGTTGTTATAAACATTTCACAGTAAAAAATGATTGTGTCGGTTGTCATATTAACACCAATAACTTTATCGATATTCTTAAATGTAGCGAAAACTATGAGAATCTATACTTTCTTAAATTATTATCCGAGATTACTGAAAATTTCTGCTCCACCAACCTTCAATTTTATTGTGGGAAATGTATCTAGCCCGTACTTGTCTCAATGTATGAGAAATAATTTTTACTAAAAATCTAATATTAAAAATTTATTGCAGAGAAGATATTTCAAAAATTAAGAGAGTGGGGAAAAACAAACTATACAATCTTTCACCTGAGGACGTTGTATGATGTGTCAGCTTTTATTTTACATCCTGGAGTGATTATGAAGAATAGAAAAATCATCTAATGTAATGTATATATTGTTAGTTAATACTGTCGAACCCTAAACATACAGATAAAAGTCTAGTTTACAAAATTCTGCAAGAATGGTTAGGAACTGGTTTATTCACCAGTAATGGTAGGTGTCCAAAACAGGTATATTTTATTCACAACCGAAGAAAAATTTTAACTTCAGCATTCCACTTTAGCATTCTTCATAAATTTGTTGACACTTTTAATGAAGAGACTGAAAATTTAGTAAATATTATCAAGACACTGGATGGCAATTCATACGTAGAAATTTGATCCTCATATTTCAAAGTTTACTTTAAAAACAATGGCATGTACATATTAATTTATTGGGGAGTTTTTGCAAAACGTTCGATTTTAGTTTAGTATGCAAAAACTCTCCAACTTCAGTTTACTACCGAGAAAGAAATAGGTTACAAGAAAGCGGTTTTCGATATCTGCCAGATATTCATCTATAAAATTCTCGGAGCGTGGCTTATATTCGACTTTATTTATATTTTCAGCCCCAAGTATTTTACAGAGAAAAGCTTATTAAAAACTGCACAAGTTTACTCGAGATGTAATAGTTGAACGTGAAAAAACTTTACAAATATCGGATGTAAGCCGTGTTTACACGAGGTTTATAAAAATAAGAAGCGGTTGGCAATGGATTTACTTTTAACCGCCAAAAAGTCGGACAAAGTAATTGACTTTGATGGGATCGAAGAAGTGAACACTTTTATGTTTGAAGGACACGACACAACTGTAGTTGCTTTGGGATTTATAGCTTCTCACAAAGACGTTCGGGTATCACAATACAAAGTGTCCCATTTAAAAATATGTTGTAGGACTTAGTTGTGAACGAAATGCTTACAGTTTTAGGCCAGTTAAAGAAAAAACCATCTTACGAAGACCTGCAAAATCTGAATTATTTAGAGAGAGTTATAAAGGAAGTCTTGAGATTGCTATCCAAGCGTCCATATTATGTCAAGAGAGCTTGGTGAAGAGTTAACTACGGTTTCAGGGCATACATTGCCCAAAAGAACTACTGTTCACTTACAAGTTTATCAAAAATAAAACAATTGTCTGGATCACTTTTGGTGGTAGATAACTACTTTTATTCAGTTTTAGGTCATGTAACCTCTTAACTTCTATCTTTTTCGCCGGCCAGCAATGATGTTACTGGCGGCAAAAGTGATAGGCCCTGTTTGCCAACTGTTGACGCCACCGGTAGGGTGACTTCCCCAGTCAGCGCCGAGGACTGTTTTCGGACTGACGTCTCGAATGAAGCTAATGGGTGCCAACATAACGAGAACGCCGGATTCCTCTTTTGGGACATCGAATAAATGAAAGAACACATAAATGAAAGAAAAAAGGGGTTTTACCTAATCCTGGTTCCTGTAAGAAAGGTTAGTACCTGAAGGGTGTCGCGAATGAAAAAGTCAGTGAGGCTGTCACCCTTCTAGCAGCGCCATTCTGGGCCGCTTTCTTCTCGATGGTCCATTCTCGTCGTAGTCGACTGCCTGTCTGACCAGTGGATTTGGATGTTCTTCGGCCTTTTTGATGGTTCGAACGGAGATCTCGTCGAGGACCTCTTTCAGCAGCGGGAGTCCGGCCTCTCGGTGAAGTTGTTCGTTTCTGACGAACCATGGAGCGTCAAAAGCTTGGCGGAGGAATTTGTTCTGGAAGACCTGCAACTTACACATGTTTGCCATCGAGGGGGCGTGTGCCCAAGCCGCCGAAGCATATGTTAGAGTCGGACGAACGATTGTGCTGAGAATTAACAATTTGTTCTTTACCGACATCTTACTGCGCCTGCAGACCAGCGAGGAGAATTGTTGGCAGAAGTCGAGCTTTTTGTCGATGATGACACCTTTTGCCTGGTTGGCCCAGGGGATGACCCGGTCGAACGTCTCGATTTCTCGCTCTGGTTGGACGAGTCGGCGTGTCACGAGGAGGGATTGCTCCCCGTGGCGGCGTATTCTACGACTCGGAGGTGGTGGAGTGTTTCGGACGGAATTCAAATTGTTCGTCTGGGAGGGTGTTGGTCATCTGGATGCAGTGGGTGAGTCTCTTCTGTATGACTCTTTCCGCCACTTCTCCCGCTGCTGAGAGCAGGCTGATTGGTGGTCCTTGAACATGTGAGTGCGTGAGTAAGTGAGTTGTGACGTCACGTTGAGTAATCGAGTATTTGATTTAAAGCAAGCGCTCGTCTCATATCGCTCGAATCTGGAGTGAATGTGAACTGCGCTAACTTTAAATGAAGTACTCGACTACTAAACGTGACGTCACAACTCACTCACTCACGCAGTCACATGTTCAAGAATAGGGCCCTGACCTGTGGTTCTGTGGGAATTTTGGATCCAAAATTCCCGGGCTTCGGAATGAAAATCACCGTCGCGCGTTTCCATCTATGTGGAAAGAATCTGTGTTTGAGAATTGCATTGTAAATACAAACCAGGGTGTCGACACCGCCGTCTGGGAGTTCTTTCAGCGTCCTGTTGCTGATGTTGTCTTGTCCTGGGGCTTTCTTCGACTTCAGATGTTGGAGGATGTGTCGGATTTCGATTGGATTTGTGGGAGGGATCCCTGCTTCAGGGACTTCATCGATGATTTCCCGGACTTCCAATTCTTCAAGATGGTCTGGAGTCAGCGTTCTGGAGATTGGGGCTCTGCATTGCAGTTCCAGACTGTCGGCGAAAGTTTCGGCTTTGTCTTCGTCCGTGAAGACGACGCCGTTGCTTCCGTGGATCAGGTGGAGGGGTTTGCGGTCGTTGCGAAGGGCCCTGGCCATCTTCCAGATGGTGTTATCCTCTGTGGATACTGACTCTAGCTTTTCTGTCCAACGTTAGTTTCTGAACTGTCGCAGTGCTAGTCTGACTTCCCATTGAAGTGAGTGTGCTGCAGTTCTGTCTGCAGCAAGGCCGTTGCGTCGAGCTCTTCTTCTCGCTCGGTTTTTTTCACGAGACATTCGTAAATGTCTAGAAATTTACCATTATTTACAGGTTTAACTAATTTAACATAAGTTATGTCGATGTGGTGGTCATGTTCAAAAATATGTTGAGCTACACTTGATTTTTCGAATCTACCAAATTTCTGATGAACAATGCGTTCTTTAAATCTTGTTGAAATTGTTCGTCGTGTTTGTCCAATATATTTTTGATTACAATCTTTACATTTAATTTCATAAATTCCCGATTTCTCCAACTGATCAATTTTTTCTTTTGGTTTTCCCAGAAAACATTGAAGACTAAGCCCAGAAGTGTGTACCACTTTTAAGTCTACTCCACTGAAGATTTTTGCCAAGCCCTTGGTGATCGAGGGGGCATAAGGAATTGTCACAATTTGTGTCTTCTTCTTTTGATCAGTTTGAAAAGTCGAAGATTCAGTGACCATTTTCCTAAAATTAGTCCTATTTATAAGCTTATGTATTATACTACTGTCAAACCCATTACACCTGGCTACTTCTTTGATAATTTTGAGCTCTTTCTTGAACCTGTCTGGATTCAGAAGGAAGACAAGGAGTCTGTGAACCTGAAGTTGAGGCTAGCCATCTTGTGTTGTGGACAATGATGGGAGTCTGCTGTGATGTAGCGAAGTGTACTGGTGTCTTTTCGATATACATCAAACTCTAGTTTCATATTATTTCTGATAACTAACTAGAGTATCTAAAAATGGTAAACACGAATTTTTCTCTTTCGCAAGTGAATTTTGTGCTTTCAAAGCGGTTGTTAATTGTTTGAAGGAAGTCATCAATTTTCTACTTTCATTTTTGTTCTAATTTTGGCGTTTGTTATGCGATCTAGTTTTGTTAGTCCACCTCCAATAGTCCATCTTTGTTGCTTTTATTCGGTCTTCACTTTGTTTTGTAATCTCCCACACTTCGCTTCCCGGATATTCATATATCACAATATAAGAGAACTGAGTTGCCATTCTCTTGTCCCTGGAGAAGTGTCAACATAAACATCATAAAATAAAAGTTACTAGCTTAAATACTACATTTCTCTACTTGTTTTAAATAATGTAAATGGTCTGAAGTAAAGAAAGGAAACTTTTTACATAATTATCCATATGGAAATCATCAAAGCGTTTCGGTTTTCTTTGGGAACATTGTGGACGCCTGCTGGTTTCTCCTTGTTCCTGAGTTGTTTTCTTCTTCATCTGAGGGATGGTGGGAAGCATCATCAATGGGTTCGGTGTTATTTCCGTCTCTGTCTGTAGCTGTTGAATATGACTCATCGATTGGGTTATTATCAGGTGTTTGAGATTCAGTTCAGGTGGTTATAATTTCCATTAGCAGGTATCATGTTTTTGTTGCCTTTTTTGAGTTTTGATGACGGAGTGGGTTGGGGTGGTTTGGAGTCAGGATTTATTTATGATTATTGTTTTGTCACCTCGTTCTGCATATATCTAAGAACCTTCGATTTTCGATATTTTGAAAGGTTTGGGGTCGAAGTTTGGCGTTCATTTTTTGTTGTCTGCATAGTACTTGTTGTCCAATTCTCAATTTACGATTTTTCGTTGTGCTTCTTGGTATCATAATGATCTTTGTATTTCTTTCTTCTCTCCTCTTCTTTTTTGTTTCGTTTGGATCTTTCATTGTTTACATTGCGTAAGAAGTTGTTTATCTTGAAATTGTAGATCAAATCAGATGGAGATTTTGATGTGGTTGAATGAGACGTTGTAATATAGTTCAGTAAAGTCTTGTATTTGTGAATCAAAGTTGTCTGTTTCGAGGTTTGCACATATGAGTGATCGTTTAACGGTTTTTACTAGTCTCTCGACCATTCCATTTGCTTATGGATACTCGTTTTCGTTGACTGTGGGACCATTGTTTGATGTGAATTTTTTCGGTATTCCGACCAGCGAAAACATCTTTAGGAGTGTTGGCTGTAAATCGGAAAATGTTTTAGACGATATTGTTTCAATAAATGGGAATCTCGAATACTCGTCGACTAATAAAAAGATGTACTCTTTGTTGGGAAATGGTCCCGCGTAGTCTACATCTAAGTGTGAAATTGGTTCATTTGGTGTCTCTTTCAGTAATAGCGGTTCCTTGAATTTTGACTGGTATGTTTGCTAATGTTCGGTATGAATTTACTTATGAAATTCACCATTCCTAAGAAACTTCGCAGTTCATTTGGATTCGTTGGAGGTCGCGACGTCGCGAAAAAGTTTATTTTAGGTCGACTACTTTTTTGATATTTCCTTTCTTATCGAAGTTAGGTAGCGATGGGATAGGTCTGACACATGGGAGCGAATGCGTTTACCTGGGCGCACCTGGGGTAAAAATTGTGAATTTTGAAATAATTTTAAGACAAAAAATAGTTTTTTCATAATTTGCTATGACCTTTTAGCAATTCATTTTAGTATTATAAATTTACAGTTACCAGACAATTTTGTCGTTGCTAACATCGCGCCAGATGTAATTTTAGTAATTAAAAAAAAAAATAAACCATATTAGTATAGCTGAAATCTTAACACGATACAGTCCGATAATTAAAGAATACAATCGAAGTCGGTCGAAATTTGGTTGTTTAATTTGGAGCCAGATCAATTTAAGTATCGGGGAGAATGGGAGTATGGCAACTAATTCGATGATTGCGTGAGAGACATAGCTGCCACAAAGGGGATGCGCACAAATAAACGCACCAGCTCCCAGGTGCCAGATCTATCCCATCGCTACCTAACTTTGATAAGAAAGGAAGTATCAAAAAGCCAGACGACGTAAAATTCATTCTCGAAAATTCATTCGAGTTTGGTCGTGTTTCTTTTGTGTCTTGCCAAAGATTAGAAAGTCGTCACTTATGTTGGTCACGTTTGAAATGTCATTTAAAGTTTGTTTGATCACTTCTTGGAATATTTCAGCTGCGGTGTTTACTCTAAAGTTAACGCGTTTATACTGAAATAGTCCAACGTGTGTGGCAAATGTAGTGATGTGTCTTATATCTTTTGACAGTGTGAGTTGTTTTTTTTTGCGAAATGTTCCTTTTTTCCACAGTTGTTACCTTTGCTCCAGGACATGACTTACGTCCTTGTTGGTACCATTCATTTCCACAGTTTTTGCAGGTTTTTCCTCTGTTTTGAATATTGAATTTTTGGTATGTATTTTCCACAATCTTGTTTCTTACGTTGTTGGTTTTTGATAGATCGGTTGTTACCCACCTTCTGTTTGTTCAATTACCTTATTTTGTTCTGTTGTTGTTTCAACAGCTCGTCCTTTTGAGTTGTTCAGATATGTAGTGCATATTTCCCGAGTTCTGTGTACTTGGTGTTTTGTACAATTTGAGCTTTGATTTCCTCATTGTGGTCTTGAAAATCACATGTCTTGGCTAGTTTCAGGAGTTTTGCATAAAATTCGTTTCATGTGTTTCTTGTTTGGCGGTGCGAAAATAAAAAAATTCAAATTGCTTATGTAGTTTAAGGTTGAAATATTGGTTTAGTATTCGTTCGGTACAGATCGGGAGTTTGGCCAGGAGTTGCGTTTCTCATCTATGATGTTCGAAGCCACCAGGAAGTTTTCAAACCTTTTTATTTACCTTTGCCATTTGACCCTGTTGTTTTGAGGTTCTTCGTTGAGATTAAATGGCTGGATTGAGGGTGCTTGTGTTGTTGGTTTTGATCACTTTTTATTAGGTGTGAGGTTATGTTGTTAAAATGTCGCTCACGGATGTTTCCGGTCGGAAATATTACTGTCTCTGCATTCTCGTCGGCAGTTTGTGGTGTTTGTTGGTTGTATCATAAAATAATGTCGTGATCGTAGGAGCTTTTGAATCCAAAATTTTGAGTCGATTCTTGATCGATACGATTGTGTAAAAAATCATCGAATTGTCAAATCTGATTTAAAATAAAAATCTGTTCTTTTGCAAAAGTTCACTTGAGGGGGACCCGTACAATCTTATTTTCACAATGCAACAAAAGTAAATGGGATTCTATTCCGGATATCTGGGTTCTAAATGCTACTGGAAGTGTTAACTGAAAAGAAGGTTAGGAAACACAAAGGAAACACAAAGTTTATGTATGTTGCCAACTCCTCCGTGGTTGCCAAACATTTTCTAAATACGCGACAAAGGGAAACACAAAGTTCCTCAATGTTTCTTCAGTGGAAACGGGGCTTAAAAGAGGCAACAGTTTTGACGCAGAAATTAAAATTTTTTACAGTCAGAATAGTAGATTATTATACGAGTTCCTGTGTAAATCGGAAGCTTTAAGCCTCAAGTGGTTTATAAGAGCACGAGTGAAACGAGTGCTTTTGTGAACCACGAGTGGCGTAAGGCGTTCAATCTACACAGGAACGAGTGTAATACGACGTTTTATCGTTCGACACCACCCCGGAAAGCATTCAAATTGCTTAAAATCCATAAAAATAATTTGACTTTTATCTGTCATTTTCATTATTTCATGTGTTTACACAAGCGAAAATTTGAAAATTCTGACAGTGTCGGACGATAAAATAGATTAAAAGATTGACAATTGATGTAAACAGTAAAGTGAAAGAATCGATATAATTACGTTTAGCCAACTGCGATCACGAATTTTGTTGCTCAATCGTTATAATTCAAAATACACTCAACTTTCGGTAATCCGGCCCTCAGCAATCCGGTCTCTCATTAATCCGGTGCCATTTAAATTCAAGGTTACGGGACAAAATTACAGTATGTACATTACATACAATAAACTTTTTGTAGGTATGTATATCAAAGTTCCTTGAAATATTAAATTGGATACCTATTTTTATTGCAATTTTATTATGCTTTATACATTTCTCGTAGTCTCTCTACAATCCGGCATTCTTGCTAATCCGGCACTCCCTTGTGCAAGGAATAGCCGGATTAGCGAGAGTCGTGTGTATCACAATATAACAGAAGTAAGTTGACATTCTCTCGTCACTCGAAAAGTGTCTTCAACATAAAATAAAATAAATAAATACCATTTATATAAAGAGTCTATTGAAAATAGAGTGATAACCGCTGCATTAATTTATGTGCGATGTGTATTATATTACTTTTTCTACTTTGCCTTCGTACTGAGGCTATTACGATACGCTTTTGGGTGTCATAATAGAAAAGCGGTGTTATAATAATTACACTAAAAATAGTATAATTTATTTTTTATTATACCTGCATCGGAATCGCCGTTTAAAGCACGCCTGAGCGTGCGAACACAGGCGATTAAAGCACGGAGAGCTTTAAAGGTTGTCAAGGAAATATAGGTATCATTATAACTTCATCAAATTTGAAAACTTTTCATATTCCTTCAGGTATGGGTCTTTTGACTTTGATGGTAGTATTTTGGATTCCGCTTGTTCGGCCAATGCTTCTATATCGGGTGAAATCTCGTTTAACTACGACTAAATGCAATGACAGACGTGGACGCGAGAAAAACGTAAACAATAATTGTCGTAACTAATGGCAATATTATTACGCCATTTCGATTTATCACGACAAAAAATATTTCTAAGTTTTTAGTGCTTAATTTGTTTCCAGTATTGCTGGTATAATAAAAAATAGTGTAAAGTATTCGTGGATAACTGGTCTTTAAAACACTTGCTCTATTTCGAGCACTCCCGGCTACGCCGTCGTGCTCGAAAACTCGCGCGTGTTTTAGAGACCTTGTTATCCACTCATACTTTAATATACTATTTTGAATATTGGTAATCTCTCTGTCTGATCTTGGCAATCCTAACCTATACTTCGCTGTCAATGATGTATTAATGTGAATTGGCATTACTATTTTTGCCACTTGTATTGGAAATTCACGTGCATTTAGGGCAAGCGATTTTGTTGGGGGAGGTGTCCAACAGCCTTCTTAGCGCATTGGTGTAGGACGCCGTCTGTAGGTTTTACAAGTCCTGGATGGCTCGCCTTGACTTTGTGTGTGGACGCCGTCAGGAAGGTTTTTAATAGTATAAGACAACATTGTGGCGTTGCAGCTCAAAATACATACGGTAGGAAAATGTTTTTGGAGATCGTAGAGAATGTGTTCTCCTTCTGCCAATTTTCAAATTGGGCGTATGTTCTTCCATATACCTCGCGTGACTTTGAAGGTAGCACATTGCCTATCGTATTTTCGCCAAAGCCCGTATTTCTGGGGGGCTACATTGAAGAACTTCAGAACTCATTTTTGGAAGGACAAAAATACGAGTGTTGACGTTTCAAATTAATTCTTTTTCATAGGCGCCGTTAATGCAGCTCGCACGTGTGCCAACCGCCGCGAAATTCCCTTGATTGTGAAATTTGATTATTTTGTATAAAAAGTGGCAAAGTAGAAAAAATACTGTATGATAACTCGTTTATAAAGCATTTTGTCGCCCTTACTCTCCTAAACCCGTGCGTGCGACAAAATGCTTCTTATAAAACTCGTATCATAATATACTATTACAACAATCTAGGAAGTAATTTAGGTAATCATACTGTTTCTAAAAGAAAACTCTTCACCGAGACGCTTTTCGGAAAATAGCGCCGTAGTTGTAAGTGCTATCGAAAAAAAGTTCAAATAAATTATGTAGGGAACAAAATTGTGCATAATTTTGGTTGTATTCATTTTTTGTTTCCGATCAACAGTTTCCGATTTACGGGGCGCCAAATTTGGTGGTTGTTTTGCAAATTCCAACAAAATCAAATTTTCAGCGGGGTTACAACGAAGATCGACTTCAAATAATTCTGCAAAATTTTTTTTCTGAAAGAGCAATGCTTTCCGAGTTTGTGGATGTTTACCATCTCACCAAATTTCATTACTGTCCAACCTTTTGCGAATAAAACCCCCTTTTTTGTACCCATTGCCTGGACTATAGACTTTTTAGAAGAAATAATTTATAAAGTTATGAACTTCCAGCAGGTACCCAAACAAAAATCCGAAGAGTTCCTACTCCCCCGGGGGGAGCTTCATCACATTTTGTCCAAAAAACCGCTCCCGAACGTGACGTCATGAAGCCGTTCTGCCTTTTTCTCGTAAACGGTTCTCCATTAAATTCTGCATAAAATTCTGCATAAAATCTCCCACCCATCGCTCTGTTGTTTGTGGCCGAGAGGTCAGCCGATTATTGAACTTCACGAGTTTAGTTTTGATTATTTGAATATGCGGTTGTGAAAAATTTGATTGATTATTCATACAAAAATGACAAAGTTGCTTCATTTTTAGGAGTATGATGAATGAATTTTTTTCCCTATATTTTAAAAGCAATTCAAAATAAAGAAGAATTAAGAGTTGATAAAAAAAGGGAACGGAGAAAAGAAGAAGAAAAAAATTAACTTAAAATTACGGAATAATAAACAATTAAAATGGAACAAAGTGGAAAGGAATAGAAAAATTATAAAGTATCTTACAAATAATTAGAAATAAAAATTATGATAATAAGGGTAACTACGTGAACGTATCAATTTTTTAGGTCACCATTTACGGAGGAAAATACTCTACCAAAACAAAACAAAATGTGGTTGTCATTTAAAAAATTGATCATGACGTCATAGAATAAAAACCAACAACCATTTTGTATTGCATAGATTTGATGGCATTTAATTTTGGTTTTTATATAGATTTTATAGCATTTAATTTTTGTTTTTATATAGATTTTATAGTATTTAATTTTTGTTTAATCACTTAAAATTGTAAAATAATTAACTTTAAAAAAAAAGAAACCGACTTCAAAAAACCCAAAGTAACAAGTTAACTAAAAAGTAAAAAATAAAAATGTTCAATTTCAGAGTTATTTGTTGTTCCGCTTAATGTAATTATTTATTGTTCCGTTTAATTAAATTCAGAAATTATTGTTTATTATCTAATTATTAATTGTTTTATAATTTTGAAGTCGGTGCCATAACATAAAACAAATTATATACCTTCCTACAATAACAAATTGGTTACTACGAATAAAATTATAAAAACAATTCATAATACATTACATAATAAATAATAATTATTTATTTATTTGAAATCTAACAATAATTTATTCATCTGTCGGTATATCCAACCTAAACCATGCAAAATTGGGACATACTACGAATATACAGACTGTCCCATTTAAAACTCCCTAGTCCAGATTTCTCCGAATTGATTACTAGTTATGATTGAAAAATCCTCGAACAGGTCGATTTTATTTGCCAGGGGCACATCTTTTCAGGTGCTTTTCAAGTTCCGGCGCTTTGCTCTCTTCGCGAGGGGGCTGTTAGCCCCAAAATCTTAAATGGCACTATGGGTCGAGTGATATTACCTGAAAAAATTAAAGTAATACAAAGTTGTTATACAATAATTTATTTTAGGATTCCATTGTTGAAGAGATGTTCGGTGTTTTAGAAGATTCAAAACAGAAACCGTCCTTCGAGCAGCTTCAAAAATGAATTATTTAGAGAGGGCAATCAAAGAAGTATTAAGGCTGTATCCAAGTGTTCATTTTATATCAAGACAAACAGGTGAAGAATTTACTACCGTTTCAGGGTATAAGCTGCCCAAAAATACAACTGTTCACTTACATATCTACGATCTTCACCATGATCCCAACATTTACCCCAATCCTGAAAAATTTGATCCGGATAGATTCTTGCCTGAAAACTGTAAGAATCGACATCCGTACGCTTACGTACCATTTAGTGCAGGTCCTAGGAATTGTATTGGACAAAAATTTGTTATGCTGGAGCTTAAAGTGGCAATATGTGGAATTTTAGCCAATTTTGTTTTAGAGCCGGTTGACACAATATCTACAATCACACTTGTCGTGGATTTGGTGTTAAGAACTAAAGACAAAATTAAAATCAAATTTATACCGAGATGTTAGTCCATATTGTGATTTACTAATACATATCTAGTTTTTTTTTTTTTTCAAAATTTCTGTAAAACATATCTTTTTGTTCATATATTTTTTTATGTGTCTATATGTATAAACCCATTCATTTACGTTTCCACTATTCTAAATAGTGACAGGGTGCGAAGTGGTGGGAAAACCGAAATGGAGCACAACGCACGACGGGCGTATTGGAAACTGTTGTTCTTGTTGAAAATAGAAAAACGCCAAAGAAATACAATATTATAATTATTATGTTGGGACAGTGTGAAACGCCATACATTGGTTGCATATATTTGGGTGAAATCGGGGATAGCGCTGGAAAGATCACGTGACGCAACGGACGAGAGTCCTAGTCACGAGGGTGTTGTTATTTTTGTGAATAAAGTGCGTGGCTGACTAGAATAGACTCTCTCCGACATATAAATACATATAAATGTAATAAAAAATTTATTTCAAAATTTATTTACTGTCTTATTTTGTTAGTCTTTTTTGATTTTTAATGGCATTCCTTGTGTTTCCAACAATTCTCTTTTTTCATTGCTTTAAGCATTTTAACGGATGTTTACTGTTTCTTTTTCATCCCTTTACAAACAATTCTACCATAAATTTATTCCATAACCCTTTTTTGCATCTATTACATTTTCTTTCTTTCTTTTTACGAATTTCTCCAGCTTTTGACAGTATAGCGTTAATAGTACCATAATTGAATATCAACACTCTAAGAATGCTCAATGCCTGTTTCATTTTTGAACCTCCAACAGGCCAGGTCTTTTCAATCCAGCTGGCGCCACTGATTTTGCCCTTTTGACCATCGCGCTCTTTGAAACTAGAAGGCATCTCTGTTTTGCTGGGCCTAGCGCCGATAGTGTAGTTTGGGTTGGATTCTCAACTGACCTCGGTTTGGTACTGAGATGCGGGTTTGCCGTCATAGGGTATCTGGAGTACCTAATAGCACAGAATAGAAAGTATTACAGAAGCGTCACTAGCGGTCTTTTCTTTCAACTTCCTTTGAAGTTGCACCGCCAAGACTGAGTGACCTTGAATGGGTTGTAAAGCAATTAGCTTGGTTGTCTCTCAGTTCCGCACAGGTTTAAAGATGGGACGGGTGTGGTGAGTGCGAGCATTAGAGATGACTGGGTCCGTGCAAAACATCGAGAAATGAACAGTTCTCCGTGTGGTCGTAGCCTAAAGGAAATTATCGCGTGTGTGGTGTGGTTGTGATTTCCATCTCGTTCTTCCTTTAGATGGTCTTTCTCTTGCGTTGCTTCTGTATTGTTATTATTCTGTGCTAATAGGGTAATAAACGGAAGCTTTGACCACAATAATGATTTACCATCGGCTGTTTAGTATTTCTCCAATGCAGAATTTCTAGCCAAATGTGTGCCTGAATAGGGCCAGGTGCGCATGCCTGAAAATGGCTGAACAGTGAAATAGGTAGCAATATGCTGTTTTATTTTCGTTTTGCTGGGTACCCTGTGAAGGTGCAACCTCAGACCTGACCTGATGATTTCGTTTGAAACGTGACGTTATGAAATAAATTCCCGCTTCCAAAAATAGATGGTGCTGCCAGCAATTGTTTCTTCGAGTAGATGTAGTAGTTGTCAAGTTTACCGATCGGAAGGATGTCTCCTTGTTTGTATAAGACACCAGCCTGTGTTAAAAAGAGACGAAAGATCAAGTAGCGTCGTTACTTCTCTGTTACGGTCGCTACCCAATTGCAACCTGACTGACCAATGAGAGTACTAGATTCCTATGAATATCATCCATTATTTGATTCGATACACAGCAGTACTATGAATATTGTTAAATATAAAGTAGTGGTAGGCGTTCAACATGAATTAGGTATTATTGTTGAAAATACTCATAATAAAATCATTTTTGGAATAATTGCACAGAACAATAAAGGTTGGTTTTCACTTATACTAACGCGCTCCTGTCGTGCTCGGGTCGTGTTCTTGTCACCAGAATGGCCTATACGCAGTTTTACATAAGATTACATTAGAAAACTGCATTACCGTTTTCACCAGACCTATCGTGTTCTTCCTGTGCTGCTACCGTGTCATAACCGTCTGCCATCAATCGCTTGTGGAGGCGTGAACACATTCCAGCAGTCTTAAGGCCCATAAACTCCTTAGTTTATTTAATGTAGTTTTTTGTTTTTGTTTTGTAGAAGTTTTCCAGTATTTTCTTGTGGAAAAATATGTTGGGTTTAAAATATAAACAAAATGCTGCGGTCATTCTGTCTGTTTTACAACCAAAAGTCGCCAGCTAAACTGAGCGCTACGGCCTAGGCGTACACTTGACCCGTTACTACACTGACTGTATGAAACCATTATCCCACTGCAGATTCTGACTAACGATACCGATTCTCGCATAGCACCAGATGTTCAGTAGTCGGAAAAAAAAATCTGTCTTATGCAAAAGTTTAGATACATTTGGACCAAATATATTTTTTAAAATATTAGAAGTGGTGTTACGCTATTTATTAGAGGTTGTCCTGTCTAAACTTCAACAAATTTGTTTTTAAACAGATCGCGAAACAACACAAAAGTAAAGACAAAATTTGTAATTTAATATAATTTAATTTTAATTTAGGCTGGAATGCGTTTGTCGCGATTTTCTTTTCGATTGAAAACATTCAATTGAGTTATTTTCCAACGTGGAAATATAGCGAACAAAACAAAAAAGATTATGATTTTTGCAGTTTGTCCGATTTTTCCAACTTTCCTTTGAAATTTTCTGTAATTTTATTTTCCGGAAAACTTAACGAACCAAACGAACAAAGAATTACGCATATTCGTCGTTTGCATCGTGGGTTAAGGTCTTGAGTTCATAGAAAAATCTCATAGAAAAAGCACTTTTAGTTTTTCCTTAATTTTACAATTTTCCGGTTAACTTTTTCAATTTTTCTTTCGTGAGAACCTTATTTGGACTAGGAATATTAAGAAAAAATTAGCCAAATCTCAGGTAATGCGCTTACCAACGAAGAGCATTTCATTTTTATTACAAAGTGTGGAAACTATGTATTGTATTGTACTATGGGGTTGCGGTCCTAGGGTTATTCAGCATTTCAGAACGTCGACCATCGTTCAACCCTAGTCGCATCTATGTTTTTCTGAATCCCATTTTCTTTGCAAAGTTTAGGATGTCACTAAGAGGCCTGCCTCTTCTTCACTTCTTCAGGTGTAGGCTGTTTCTACTTCCAAATTGCATAATCTGCATACTTCACTGTCTTACTGGTATCTTACAGAGCAGTGACCTGTGAATAGGCCTGTAATGAGCCTAATTTCTTTCTTGGATAAGAAGAGAAGCTTTTTAACATTCTGTGGCAAGTACTCGATAAATTTCTTCGCTTGTCTTTGACCTGGGATATTGTTCTAGTGAGACCTTGCGGCCTCCTTTTTTCCCATTTTTGCACTGCCGTTTTAATGTGTGTCTTGGTTAGGCCACAGAACGGTTCAGGTCCTACGGGAGAAGCTTCTGCGCCTTGTCTAGCAAGTTTGTCGGCTTCGGCATTTCCCGCTATTCCCTCATGTCCAGGTACCCAACTTAGAGTCATTTTGTTGTTGCTACCTAGTTCTTTGAGGGACTATCTGCACTCTCAGGCGACTAAGGATTTGGTGCTGTGTCAATTAATCGCAGCTTGACTGTTAGACAGGATATAGATTTGTCTGCCCTTCATTTTAATTTCCTGGTTGGAGATTCCTCGTCTATGTGGCGTTCAAGATTTCCGACTTCCTTAAACCCAGGGAAGTGTGTCGATAACAACACTTTTAAACTTTCCTTAGTGTCTTCGGTGTATGTTCCATCTGGTTGTTGAATGATTTAGGGGAGTATTCGATTTGTTGGGGTTAGAGGCTATTTTTTTATAGCAAAAGTTTTATTTTGGCTTGGAAATTGGCTTGTTGATTGATGTATATATATGTATATATATATATATATAATATATATATATATATATATAAGTTCATAATTAAAATTTTATACTACCAAATAAAATTTATTTAAAATTTTGGTCATGGAAGCGCCTCTGCGGGGGGATCGACAATCTCGCCCCAGCGACGTGTATCCAAAAAGTACTGATCACTCAAACACAATTTGGCTCATCAAACAACCAGATGGAACATAAGTTCATAATTAAAATTTTATACTACCAAATAAAATTTATTTAAAATTTTGTTTCACTAAAACTCATATATATATATGAGTTTTAGTGAAACAAAATTTTAAATAAATTTTATTTGGTAGTATAAAATTTTAATTATGAACTTATGTTCCATCTGGTTGTTTGATGAGCCAAATTGTGTTTGAGTGATCAGTACTTTTTGGATACACGTCGCTGGGGCGAGATTGTCGATCCCCCCGCAGAGGCGCTTCCATGACTGTCTTTTGTACTTCCTCAGTCCCTTGTTGTACTTGGTGAGGGTTGTCTTGTAATCCCACTGTCCTAATCTTTTGGCCCTATTGAACGCTTTCCTAGCCTCTGTTTTGAGTGTATTTAGTTCTGCGTTCCACGAAGGTACGTCTCTGGAGGCTTTTTTCTTTCTTAAGGGGCAGTTCTCCTAGTATGAGTCGATTATTGTTTGACTCAGATGGGCTGAGACTGCTTCTAGTTCCTCTTCAGTTGTAATATCGTATAGGAGTCCTTCCAAGTTAGACCTAAAGGTCTCTGTATATAAACACCAATTTTTAACTATGTGCTTCATAAACTGGGTCGCTAAGGTGAGGTCATATACCTCTTGTCTAACCGTGTTTATGATTTATTGCGTGATTTATAATCTCTATATTATTAGAGCAAACATATTCTAGCAGATCCTTACCTCTATTGTTCGTATCCGTGCTGTCCCATACCAGGTGGGGCGCACTGGCATCGCAGCCCAGAATAAGTTGTTTGTTCCCACTCTTGTACCACTCGATGAGGCGTTTTACTTCCTCTGGAGGTGCACTGGCCTCGTCACCAAGAAAATAGGCCGAGGCTCTTTCCTTTCCCCATTGAAGATGAACTCTAGAATGGGAACATGATTTATATCTTTCCTGAACATTGGAGTTGCTCTTGGATCGTTGACTTGGTTACTTACAACAAGACTATGTGTCCTCTTTGGTAGTCCTCTAATTCCATTTAACCAGGGCTCTTGGATTAGCCCTATTCCAATTTGTTTTTTGATTAACCTCCAGTTAAAGGCAGTAGATGCTGCCTTTGAGTGCTGAAGGTTAATTTGCAAACACTGTATTGCGTTGAAGAGGACCGTTTAGGTTCCTCAGCAAAGGGCTTGGAGCTCTTACTCTTTTTTGGGCCTTTACAGTTTTCCTTTGCTGCCTTGGACTTTTTTGGCCCTATTTGCTTGAGATTTGGTTTCTTCCCCTGTACCGACTTTTTGGTCGGTTTGTTGGGGGGTTGACCCACGTTCCTTTGCGCTGCCTTTAAAGTCGATTGCTGAGTCTTTGTAGCTAACCCGATAGCTCATTTTCTTCAGTAACTCCGCAGAGTGCGGATCCACTGCAGTTACTTCCAATCTAGGTCCCACGGCATTCCTCCGTAGTGCTCTCCAGTTGACGGCACTGTGTTGTTCGTTTTGCCCCTCTATCAGAACCCTCTCAGTGGGGTACTCCTGGCTCCCCGGTAGATATCCCACAAGAATCTCAGTGTGAGGCATTTCCTCATCTTCCACTGTTTTTAGGGATGCACCTTCCCAAGGCTTTAGCTCAGACTGTATGCCTTCTAGCCACTCCATGGTGGCTGTATCAGCACACGTAAGACTGAACCAGCCTGGTCTTTTCTGTATGTTGAGGAAGCGACGCTTCACTGTTGCCTCTTTCTCTTTCTCCACTATTTTGTCCAGAATACTCTCAACCGTTCCACTGTTAGCAGAGATTCTGGAAAGTTGGAAGGTATTATTCCTACCTTTACCACAGTCGCTATCTGGCTGCAGGACGGCTCTTATGGCTTTTCAGACACAGCCGATCCCTCGACCACTTTCGCTCGCTTGCTAGAAGCTTCAGGAGTGCTACCGTCAGAGCGAGTTCTTTGCTCTCCATTGGCTTCAGTTCTGGCTTTTTCAGCCGGAATACCTTAAACCGTGACGTAGTTTTTTTTTTAAGAGGTTTTCTCCTCGCAGACCGGATGGTTAAGTTAAGTCTCCCGGAGAGCTAATGCTAATAACACCGCGCCTTGTGTTGGTTGTTGTTGTGGACCAGCGGGTTTTCGGTATTAATCAGGTAAATGGCGCTGATTCACCTGTGAGTCGGGCACCTCGGGTTTGTCCCAGCCGTACTCCGGCTTTGAAAAACCAGAGGCCCTGAGGTTGTAGAAACTATGTAAATAATGCATAAATTCAATAATTCCGTTGATATTAATTTTTTGGAAAAAATCTCGAAGTAGTATAGCGATTTTAACTTCAGTAAATATTTTCAACCTATTTTCAGTTTCTTATTTATTTTTTATGTTATGATGCCATCGACTTTTGTTTTTAAATGACAACCTATACTTTTTATTATTTTATTTCGTTTCTAACCATATAAAATTTCCAATTTGTTAAAAGTATTTGAAAAGAATCGAGAAAAACAGTCTTAAAGCTCAAGTATTAAAAATTCATTAATTTGGAAAAATGAATGTATCTAACTTTGAATTGAACAGATAATAAATCTCTAGTTGGATTTATATAATTTCAAAATAAAAACGAATGTGCCGTCGATATTCTTCCGTCAAACTTAGGTGGCTACATTACAAAATTTATATCAACGGAATTTATGCGCTACTTAGTTTCCACACTGTATAGATATTGTAACACAATAAATAATCGAAATGCCCCAGATTACAACATAAAGTGCGAGTTTTTTTTTTACAAATTCATCAAATTTTCATCAAAGAGCGCCTGAACATTAGCACACAATCATGCAATTTAGGACGCAAAAACGATAATGTTCGACCAAGCAGCAATTTTGCGCTCATGTTATTATTCTAAATCTCCGGTGGCTTATAACTTTTTAAAAAGCAGGGTGTAATTCTACCAGCTCCCTCTACAATTAGAAGTTGGCTGTGCAGGCATAAATTTCTTCCTGGTTTTGATCATATTCTCTTTCAACAAATAAAACACAAATTCGACGGAAAAACTGCTTTAGACCACACGACTGAAGTAAAACTTCAGTTCGCCATTGTGAAAGTGCTCTTAATTTATGTAAGTTTATAAATTAAGCTAGAGAATCCTGAATTAATACCGTCTGCAGTATTGGATAATGCATGTTTCAGTTTGTAGTCAGCGAAAAGTCGGCAATCATGTGTAGCGATTAAGATAAGTAGCGCAATTGCATACAATACTGACACACACAAATAGCAGTATTGTGAGAAGTCCGGATTCACAACATATAGGACGCGGGTTCGAATGCCGTTAAGGCAAAAAAAAAATCGATGAATTAATAATTATTGTAAAATCGTTCGCTTCGCCCGATCACACTTTTCGCAACGCTCTCGTCACGCATTCACAAGCTTACTCCCCAAATCAAGTGTCCGTAAAAAATTGCTGCACAAAACTTACAGCATCTCATGGACTGGTTTAAATACAGGTCTGACGGCACCTTGTCGTAATTTTGTAAATATGTACTGTAGATATTTGTTTAAACATTTTTGAAACAGAAATTGATTCTTCTTATCATAGAGCGAATGTAACAAGTATGATGAAAAAATCACGAAGTAAACACTGATTTTTAGATAACGAGTCTTGTTTGGAACATAAAAAGTATATAATCGAATTGTTGATTATCTATAAACTGTTGTAAAACAAATGTCAAAAATACAGCAAAATATTCAAAAGCTGGTGCCAAATTAAGAGTGTTAAATAACAAATGTTGACGTTATATTGAACTAAAAATTAAGATAGAACTTTAACTTAAAAAATTGCATTTTATTATTATTTATTATATTATTTTATTATTTAACAAAAATAGTGTACCAGATTCATACAGTAAATAGGTATGTTCAACTTGAAATTAAATTATTATAATAATCCATGATTTTTATCGGAGCATCTAGTGCAATTTATTTTAATGAGCCCCCTTACCCATATATTTTTATGTTGGATTTTGAATGACCTACTTGTATTTAATGTTAATACATGTTCATTTTCTTTTAGAGTTGGTATTAAATTTTGTAACGACATTTTCCTATTCATTGTTTTGTGAAATCATGCTTCGATTTTATAATCTTCAATTATTTATTGCTGAAAAATACATCACACCGATCCTAAAATTTGTGCACCCAAAATAACAAGTGCGTTCTATAGTCGAGACGAAAACCGATTTAATTTTCGTTCGAGGTGCCGCGCCATCTATTACCAAAATAGCTTGTAGCATTTCGATGGGAATACTCTAAAGTATTAATATTCAATGGTACCATACTCGATGTATAAATGGAGAAACTGACTGACTGACATACCAACGCACTGCCCAAACCGTTGTATCTAAGTAAATGACGATGACGTTAAAAAAGGCGTTCATATTAGAATGAGACTCATTCCAGAATAGCGTAGTTTTGTGCTGAGATAATTTTGCACCAGCGAACAAAAACAGAAGCAAAATGAAGAATATGAAGGAACCACTGAATGACCTTGATGAAGCAGACTGGTCGTGTTTTTCCAAAGAATGATACTGATAAGATCATATAAGATTAACATTAATAAGGAAGTATTATCCAAGTAAATATTTAATTAAATCTTGTCGTTACGTTAAAGTAAACATCACTAAATCATGTTTAATTTAAGTTAAATGCTCCACACTGAACTATAGTGGTTCTTTCAGCTACGAAGCTATTTATAAACTATATCATGCAACATTAAATTAGAGGGTCGTGGTTTGCATAATTAACTTCTAAACAATGCATATTGTTAGCACTATATAAACTATAAATAAATGAATTCATCCTAGAACATAAATGGTCTGATAGGTACTTATGAAGAGTCTGCACCTGGTTGGAGACTTCATTACACTGTTCTTACAACTCCTTCTTTTTTCTTGAAAGGATTGTAACTTTTTATCTGCATTAAACTCAAACAAATCGAATCCCATAAATCAGCCATGAAGTGGGATCTTGGTTTGATGGGTTTCCATATCTTGGGGAACATTTTCGAGTCGGGAATGGCAGTGTTCAAAGTTAAGCCTTCTGAATGCTGTACATTCGGAAAGTGACCTTTTTGTGAACTTTGTGCTGGTCGTCGATCGAAGTTTCAATGGGCGGAGTTCAGCAGGAAAGGGCGGATCCTGCAGGAGGCGGTTAAACGGGTGTGACTTCGAGCAGGATCAATACCTGGTCCTGAAGTTTGTGTTATTTTTACAGGTAGCTAATAATCTCAAACGTACAACTTGCTGTGTTTATTCCTTTTCAATTATAACATTAATGTTGACTTAACAGTTTTTGATGTGTAGCTTTGCCGTGCAATTAATTAAACGGACAAAACTGCACTTTTCAAGATCAGATAGAAAAGTAAGTTTGAGTTGAATGTGTTTTCAATATTAGTATTTGTTTAAATCAGTCTGCACTGATGCAGTGAATATATTATAAACATTGGGTTAATATTACATAAACATGGAATGATTATGATGCTCCAGGAGAACTGTGGTAATCGTTTCTTCACGTGCTTGCGTTCAAGAAGCATTAGTAAGCAATCTGTATTTGTTCATATAATAGAAGCAGCGCACGTAATCCCGGTGTAGATAAAACACCTTACAACTACAACTCTACTTAAATGAAAGAAAAAGACGTGATATGACACCTGATTATATAGCGATTATTAAGTCCCAAGTAATTTGCTTAATTAATATGGAAACATTATTATTCTCGTTGTTTAATTTTGAAGTTCAATTATTCAATAATGTCTACAATCAAATAGTACTAAATTTGTCAAAATTAATGACTTAAATGTACGTAATACTAAAACAACTGTAAAGAATAATAATTAGACAGCAGAGGTTTATGGTACCCATAGTACCTGTACTTATTGCAAATCTCAAAATTAAAATAAAAAATTATCTTGTCCTGCAGTTTCCATTCTAATGTTTCCAAGTTTTTAATGTTAATTTCTTTTATTGAGGTTAAATGTATTTGTTATTGTCACATTGAATCCTTTTCCACGAATAAAAAATATGGTTACTCCCTCCTTTGAACACATAAATTACTGTAGCAGAAACATTCTGACAATGATTAAAAGAAAGTAATACTTTATTCGAGTTTACTAATTAAAAGATACCATGTCCCTAATGTGCAAGGCCTGTATTTTAACAAGATTAGAATACTATATTATAAAAATGTGTTAATATTTCGTAAATATGCCTTCTACATATTTTCTGAATTAATTTGACCAAATTGTTACCTAACTCACAAGCTTCTAATTATAATGATAGTGAATTAAAATCAATGACACAACACCCACTGTAAACAATTTAAAACAGTGCTTTTGTTAATGTATTTTAAATTAAAAATAACTGTAGAACGTTATTGAAATTATAATCAAGTTTTGTTCTGCCGGTTTTAGCCTGACGCGATTAAGTCAAATGCGTATATTCCACTTTGATAAGGGGTTAACCTCGAGGTTGCAATCCTTTATGAGGGTGCCTACGGTACGCAGGAGAGTCCTTTATTATTCTAAGGACAATCGAGGAGGATATCAAAGCGGTGTCAAGTGTCTCTTGAACTAGAAAGAGATGAGATATTGGAATCTCGGAACGGTATGAGGCTTTGTTTTTAATTTTATTCTTTTTTGGAATGATATTAGATTTTTTTACTGTTATTAAATTTTAATTATTATTTGCATTCAGTCTAAAGTAATTTTAAAGGTAAATTATTATATTTGGAAAAGTATTCCTGATTTTTGATATATATATTTTTCGTATTTAAGTATAATGCATGTGTAGTCAGTATATTATTATGTAGATGGTATAAAATTAAGATAAAAACCAAATTTTCAGTTTTAAGATATTCAAAACATTTTACACCCCACCCCTACCTTTTAGGTTTCAGTGGTGGTAGCATTAAATCCATAATTTTTTTGTATCACTCAACTTTGATTTATTATTTTGGTCCTTCGAGCCGAATTATTGATAATAAATTATGGATAAATGGTTCCATATTTCTGTGGCAAAACGAAACCGAACATTCGGATTATATCAAAGATATCATAAATCCTTCTGAAATAAAAATTGAATTTTTCATCAAAGAGGCATCATATTACAAAATGCTTCAGTTCCACGCTGGACCTCAAACCGTAAAAAAAAAACATAAAAATGTACCGCCAAGAACAACCTAAATTACAAAATACATTGCATAGAAGCGTACGAAATTAAATAAGGATTTTGAAAATAGCTGTTTTTAAAAATTTTGAGAAATATATCAGCAGTGCAATTAAGCTACTTTTACTTCAATTGTACATAAATGCATAAATTTTTATTTTGTCTCAATGCATTCAAACGTAGTTTCCGTCAGTAAAGCTCCTCTGAATTTAAAACTGGTCCATCAGGGTATGCGAAACCCTATTCAATATAGGGCCTCCATAGCTTCGAGCAATTTCAGTTCACATTTCTTTTATAGAATAGTTCGCTCTAAAATTGTATTACTCTATCACCACACACAAGCCAGTAATTGAAAAAGTAATTCCGGTTGTAATTTTCCTGCCATGACCAGCAGAAGCAATAGTCCCCCTATAAACTCCAGCAGTTACCAAACATCACACATCCACTTGCTTGCTGAACTTGACTAGAGTAGAATCACTGTACTTTTCACCTTGGGGTTTACTGAAATCGTCCCCGAATCTTTGGGGTCACGTGATCGAAAATTTAAATGAGCCGTCGGTGTAGCCGCAGGCTTCTGTGTCCGGAACAGGCTCTCTGGTGTGGTTTGTTGCAAGAAGGGGAACTTTTTATCGGGGTTGATGTTGCACACGATGCATACAAACGATTCTGAATGCCAGTTATAGATTATAAACGTAATTAAAGAGATTATTTGAGCGATTGAGTTATCTCAAAAATTAGATTGAGGTGTAATCGTTTTTACATTTAATAAAGCTTAAGGACGCTTGCTGCATAAAAGATTAGGTTTGGAAGCAAAGATCGGTCGTTGTGAAAACACTCGCTAAGATATATATTGTGGTTCCTTTTTGGTGTTAATTGGGTTATACGTTATTCTTATTTTATATTGTGAGCGAAATTTATAAAATTAAAAAAAATAAAATTATTATAACCGGAAACACGGAAACTCGACCATGTAAATTAGCTCATTGCTAAAATGTATCCCCGGGTGTTGATAACTTCACTCGTAAAACGTTTCTCTTTTTATACTACTTCATAATTAAAATAACTTCAGCTGATATATGAGGCTTGTTTTAGTCTAATTAGTTTTCCTTTTCAACTATGGTGTAAGGGAATGATAAATTATTAAGAAATTAAAGGTATCGGTACTTTAAAATATCCTACAAATTATATCTCATATTAGCACAACAAAATTTACACTTACCCTATTTTCTAAAAATATTGAGTACCGCTTTAAAACTATGTTAAGGTTTTGACAATCTCTTTGAATAATAAATATCCTTAACCGAGGTTCGTCAAAGATTTTTCCGTCCACGTCAAGACAATGGAAAAAAACAACACTCGCGTCAATCGAAAAATCCATTTTTACCAATCGTATATCTACTACAACATCCTTACCCTAAATTCATAAAGATATTAATATTAACGCATGAACTTCTAAGAAATTTATCAAATACCTTTTCGGCAGTCTTAATATGGTATTGTTGTAATGGTTTTGTCGTAAAAATAGAAATAAAGTTGGGGACGTACGAACATCCACAAAGATTGTCAGATGTATGTGCATTAGATGTTACATTACCTATAGCGCCAACTCTTACCTTCAAGGGGCCCTGTATGCAATTCAGTGCATATTTTAGCACACGGTGAAATCTAGAAAGCAATTACGAACATCATTGTATAACGTATACACGTTTAAAGATTAACCAAATAAAAATCCTGATTTTCTAAACAGGAGAATGTCTCACGTTAGTTAGTAAGATGTCGTTGCCATAACTAGAGAACGTTGTTACATTTTTTAAGAATGGAGAATACGTGATCTTGCAAATACGGCAATACATAATATACGATTTTAGTTATTTTTTTATTTCTTTTATCGAAAACGTATTTTTATGGTATAGCTGTCTCTGTGCAACGACATAATTACCCGATGGTCAATGAAGATTGACATCATCTAAGTCTTTTAGCAACAGTTCAATTCCACTGTCCTAAGCGAACCCCGCTTTAATTTTGCATCCTATCAAGGCTTCTATAACTTTAAAAGAACGGATTTTATCAATTTGTGCTTTAGTTCAAAAATCTTGTACCAACTTGTATAATATTATAGCATTATTGATATTATATTATGATTGATATTGATACGAAGAACGCATATTCCACCCATATTCCATGTGTTTTAAATTCAGCGAAAAAAACTTCATGGATTAGCGCTTGATGATCAATATGACCTCTTATTCTGAAGATACTTTATTGGTTTACTTTAACGAATTAACAAGCAAGTACAAGTCATCAAGTCATCTACGTTATGGACTCACTATTCCATGTTGAGGGGCACCCTCAACCTCAAACATAATATCAACATACGCAAAAATGCGAGCCTTGTTGAAAAGTACTCCGGAAGGTTATCAACCAAAAAATCAGAAGATGAAATTAACGAGTTCATTAATGAAGCACCTGATATTACATATTTAGCAACAAAGGTATTCAAAAAAGACATATAATTAATTAGTGCAGTCATAATATATATTCTAATTTTTTTAAGGTTGCATTAATAATGGTGGTAATGGGGGTCCGCCATGCCAATGAACTGCATGTAATAAAGGTTCAAGATCTAAAATTCTTTGAAGGTTGTGTATTAAAGTCTCCATCTCATTTACTCAAACTAATGTTCCTCGCAAATTCAGAATAATTATGTTAAAAAGTAGGCAAGCTTCGTCCACAAAATGCTCCATCAAATTACTTCTTTTGCAGTTACAAAAACGGTAACTCCACGACGCAAATCGTTGGTATCAACAAATTTGGAGCGATGCGAAAACTACCAAAACCAGAAAAATACACCGCTGCTTAAGAAGATCTATATCGACGCAGGGGCAAACATGACAGATCTGAAACGCCACGGAGCGTGAAAATACCCTTTTGTGGCTGAAAGCTAGAATGCTGATTCAAGACATAAAATAGCTAGAAAGTGATTATTCAACACGTGTTAAGATTTCCAGCAACAGTACCATTAATTTTGTTAATATTAGTAGTTTAGCGTTTAGTAGTTTTTAGTAGTTTAGCGGAACCACCGTCAGGCAGATAACAGCCAACAAGCCTCACGTGGTTCTATTGGACCACTCTTCCAAGCAAATGTTTGTTATTGAATTTTGGGCTCCTGTTGAAAATAACATCAACGTCAAGGAGGAGGAAAAGCTGACAAAATAAAAGACCTGCTCTTTGAAATTAGGAGACTGTACTCAAGTTACTCAGTGAAGCTCGTCGTTTTGGTAATTGGGTGCATGGAGGCATCAAGGACTCGCTCGTCTCCAATCTGAAAATCATTCCTGCCTGCCGTAAACCGGCAGAGACTTTTGCGGCTGGAATGCAGAAAGCGGTCATCTTGGGGTCGTTGCGTCTGCTTAGGCCACATGATTAACGGGATTTATAGCTACTGACCTCATGGTTTTGAGGAGAAGCTATAATGTACGAACAGGATCTGACCGGCATGGAACCGCGTGAAGGTCGGAATCACGGGGAGCTCCTTCTGGTCAATACGAAAATAAAAAAAAATTGCATTATGTACAAAGTGCACGAATATACATAATATATATTTTATATATTTTTTATTCCCTTTTTTAAATACTTAGTTGTGGCAGTTTTAGATAAAGTGTAGTATTTTATTCGAGTATAATGGCCTTTGGCTAGTTGTATAAACATCATTTTCGTGTAATGTGGTCATCAGTGTACACTCGACTATTAGAGTATAGAGTATTATACATAAAGTTACTAAGGTGTCTTTGTTTTAATGTTTTCAGTATAGTGTTTTATACCACTATTTATTATTTGTTGTTGAATTTTTTACTTGTAATTATTTTGGTTTGTGTTATATCCTCTTCTAGACCATTTGTGCTCTGCTGGATAATAAACTATTCCATTCTATTCACATATTTTGGTTTGTGTTACATCCTCTTCTAGACCATTTGTGGTCTGCTTTATTATAAACTATTCTATTCTATTCACATACATTAAAATAATTCAAATATAATTTCAATTTTCTTGATCCATAAATGTAGGGCAAACGGTTCATCCGTTCACATTTGACATTGGTCTGACAAGTCTTATTTACTTTATGGATATGTTTCAATTACAAAGCTACAATACTTAAAAAGAAACACGCCTTTTGTAATTAATTGATTTACTTATTCAAAATATTGATAGCCACATTATTGGATATTAAGGCTTAAATTAGCGTTGAAATGATCTACACCCCACTTCTTAACTTGTAGCGCACACTCGATAAAATAAGCGGCTAAAAAAAGTGTGAAAAAGAGGTAGAATGAAAAAAAGTGTTAGATCGAGAGAGACGAAGAATATAAAAGAAAAAGAGGACGAGAATCGGAAGAAAGGATTAACCCTTTAGAAAAAGCAAAAAATTGGAAAGATTACCGGTTAAAAAGGCAATTGGTAAGGAAATGAAAGAGATGGTGAAAAAAAAATTATGGAGGATATAGGGGAGATAAAGGAAGAGAATCGGAAGATGAGGCGGGAAGAAAAATGTGAAAGAGAAAAGACGGAACCAAAAGAAAAAATTAAAAAATTGGAGGAGAAAATGGAAGAGCAGGAAAAAAGATTGAGAAAAAAGAATATTGTTGTAACGGAACTGTACTAGAAGGGTGACAGCTTCACTGACCCTTCCTTCGCGACACCCCTCAGGTACTAACCTCTTTTTAAAAAATCAGGATAGGTAAAATCTTTTCTTTTATTCTCATTTTTGTCATTCCCGATGTCCCAAAAAAAGGAATCCGACTTTCTCGTTATGTTGGCACCATCGCCTCCATTCGAGATGTCAGTATGAAAACAGCAAAACTGTCAAAGGAGTCCTGGGCGCTGGCCTGTCGTAGTCACACAGCAATGACGTCGACGGATCGGCAAACAGGGCCTATCACTTAGCCGTTTGTAAAACTATTGCAGGCCGGCGAAAAAGATAGAGGTTTAGAGGTCACTGACTTAAAACCTCGGACAAACAGCGCAACGCAACGTGGCGCCATCTACCGCTCGACTTCCGGCACTATCGCACGCTCGCTCCCTGTTGCAACCTCATGTTATGCCGCAACAGGGCGTGTGGTATCTAAACCTACAAACTTATTTAACCTATGCTAATACTTAAAATTAATCACTAAACACTAAACGAGAATCCGGTCGCGAATTCAACAAAAGATGGAACAGAAAACGCAGAAGGGAGAGTATTTAGTAGCTTAATAGAAGAAAGATGAAGAATAAAAGAATGCGAAGCAAGGGACGAAATAGAGAAATTCAAGGTGGGAGAAAGAATGGAGTCGGAACATATGTCTTTGGAAGTGAAGACAAAAGGAAGAGAGAAACATAGAGGAAGTGTGAATGAGGTTAGAAGAAAAATTGTGAAGAATATTTGGACGGAAGAAGGAGAAGAAAATTATAGTGCAAGATTTAGGGAGGCAAAATACAAAAAAGCAGAGATAAACGAAAAGGGGAGGGAACTGAGCGATAACGTAAGAAACGCAACAGAAAAAGAGAGATAGAGATAAGAGAGAAGAACGAGTGGTGTGAGAAAGAATTGAGGGAAGGGAAGCAGGAAGCAAGAAGGAAACTAAGAAATTGGAAAAAAGAAAAAGCAACTAAGGAAGAGTACAAGAGAGTACGCAAGATGTACAAATTAGTATGCAAAGAGAAGAAGCAAAAGAAACGGATGGAAGAAGAACTAAAGTTGAAGGGTATAAAGACGGAAGAAGAGGTATTGAGATACATAAATAGGGAAAGAAATAAAAAGGGAGAGAGAGAGTGAGTGATGGAATTATTATGGGGGAATGTACAAAGTACTTCAGTGAGCTGCTGGGGGCTCATGAAAACAGACAAGAAAAGGAAAAGAGACAACAAAGAGTGAAAGAAATAAAAGAGATAATAAGGGAAGAACTAGAGCAACAACTAAGAAAACTGAAAGGAAAAACGGCACCGGGGAGGGATGGTATACAGAATGAAGCGTGGATGTATGGAACTGAAAGGGAAGTTGACAGATTGTTAGAGATAATGAATGGAGTGTGGAAGGAGGTTTTCCCCAAGAGTGGAAGGAGGGGATAATATGCGCCATAATAATATATAAGAAATTAAAATTTAAATATATTGAACTCCACAAACTTTAATAAGTATAAAATTACAAATGGAACATGTTTCGGCAGAACACTACTGCCATCATCAGCCCTTAAAGAATGAGGGAGTCCGACTTAGATATATTTAAATTTTAATTTAAATTTACTCCACTTGGATTTATCAACATACTTCTGGTTTATATATAAGAAAGGAGAAAAAGATACAGTCAGTAATTATAGGGGGATCACTCTCCTAAATACGGCACATAAGGTATACGAGATGATTGTGGAAGAGAGATTGATGAAGGAAATGAATGAGCGTGGAGTGTTCTCAGACGGGCAGGCGGGATTTAGGAAAGGTAGAGGGACCATGGATAATGTATATACAGGGTGATTCAAAAGGGTCGCACCACCGTTCGGGTGGTGATAGAGAACATTAATTAATTAACATTAACATTAATTAATTTTTTTCTACGATGCATGGTTTTCAAGATATAAGTGCTTAAAGTTGGCCCAAATAGGCAACGCTGTGCTTGCGCCCTGCCCTTGCACCTTACAGTTCCACCTACTAATAATTTGAAACCATAGTGAAGCCACAGATAATAGGTAGATACCTTCCATACCCGCTTTTTTGTTGACAAATGCATTGTCAAATTCAAAATTGACAAATTTTTACAAAAACGAGGTAAACTTTCAAAGAATTTAAAGAATAGGAAACACTCGTTTTAAAATGTAATACTTTAATAAAGTAGGTACATAAAAATTAAAAATTAACTCAAAAACGAACAACAAAATTTAAATCAAACAACTAAACAACTAAAAATTAAACCGCTTGCCTCAATACATTTGTGAAGCCGTCTTCCAGTACTTCCTTGAATATTTTGTAGCAACAAAGAGTAACGCGCCAATTACTCTTTGTGCAGCATCAAGGATTCTTTGACAAAGTTTTTGTGCATTGTTGGGGATAGTGTGATAAACAATTGTTTTAATGTCCCCGCAAGAAAAAGTCGAGAGGATTATAATCGCAAGTCCGAGGAGGCCAGGCAATGTAACCTCGGCGTTCGATCCACCCTCTTGGATAGTTGACATTTAGCCACTGTCTCACAGGTCTAAAAAAATTTGCAGGGGCCCCATCTAATTGCAGCCATACCGTGTTAACTAAAACCATCAAGGGAAGATTATCTTGCAGCTCTTGAAAATCTCCTCTTAATAAGAAATTCAAAAAATTATGACCATTGAGACGATTTGGTAAAAAGTATGAGCCAATCAACTTGTCGCCGATGATGCCAACCCAGACATTGACGGAAAATCGATGTTGGAACCCTCGTCGACGTATTACATGGGGGTTTTCTATTGCCCAATAACGATGATTATGCATATTAAATATTCTATCACGAGTGAAGGTAGATTTAACTGTCCACAAAACTTGATTTTGAAAATTTGGATTCAATTTGATGGCATCTAGAATCCAACGGCAAAAGTTGACACGCAGAGGGAAATCGTCTTCACATAGAGCTTGTACTTTTGTGTAATGGAAAGGGTGATAAGCTTCTAATTTTAAAACACGTTGAATGAGGCTGTAGGTTACATATTATTTAAATTTCGTCCAGTTGCTCGAATACTGACGTTAGGGTTATCTTCAACGGCTTCTTCAACTTGGGGCGTTCTAGCTGATGTGCGTGGCCTACCTACTGTTTCATGGATGGTATCAACTCGACCCGTTCTCTCATCCGCTGATCATGTCTTTGAAAAACATTTTTATCAGGATGTCTACGTTCATGATAACGTTCAGCAATAAGCCGGTGCAGCGTGTTGAAACTTTCTCCTGCACTCTCGCAGAGCAAAATACATAGGATCACAGTATTCGTTTACAATAAACATTTTGAGTACCACGAAAAACTTGACATTCAAAATCAAAATGTGACAAATTTTATTTTACCACAAATGACAGATTATACGGTAACCTAGTGCCAACAAATTTTTGGTGCCCTGTTGCCGACCTTATTTCTTCAGAAAATATTAATATTTCTAAAGCTTTTTCCTGCTTTATTACTTAATAAAAACATACAATTACTTTATGTAATTAAGAAAAAATGGACGTCAAAATCGTATTCTTCAGGGACTATTATCTGCGTAAAGGTAGCTTATAGAAACTTTTGATTTGCATTTTTGGGAGCAACTAAATGGTTTCAAATACCACCCGAGTGATGGTGCAGTCCTTTTGGATCATACTGTATATCTTGAATCACACAGTAGGAACTGACATAAAAAAGAGGGGTGGCAAGATATATGCATTCTTTGTGGACTTGAAGGCGACTTTTGATAATGTGGATAGAGATTTACTGTGGGAACGCTTGAGAAAGAGAGGGATAAATGAGCATCTGGTAACAAAAATAGAAGAGATATAGGATGAGACGATAAGTAGAGTGAGAGTTGATGGAAAGCTGAGTGAATGTTTCAAGACTTATATGGGAGTAAGACAGGGTTGCTCACTAAGCCCCAGCCTGTTTGCAGCTTTCATTGGAGATATAGAGAAGATGTTCAGAAAGGGGCAGTCAGGGGGGGTTGTGGTTGACAAAGAAAAAGTGTGGTTTTTGGAATATGCGGATGATTTGGTGGTGCCAGCGAGAGAGGAGAAAGGTATGAAAGAAATCATAGGAAGCATGGAGAAATATATGAGGAGGAAAAAGTTAAATGTAGAAAAATCCAAGATGATGATGTTTAGAAAAGGGGGTGGTAGGAGAAAAGTAAATCAGCACATGAGAGTTAGTGAAAGAAGCAAATAAGATAATAGGAGTGGTAAGGGGAATAGGAGAGAAAAAATTTGGACATGATTTTGGAAGGAGAGTAATGATGTTTTAAAGTCTGGTGAAAAGCGTGATGATGTATGGAGCACAAATATGGGGATGGACAGAGCAAGAAGAGTTGGGGTATATAATGATGGAGGAAACAAAGAGAGATGGAATAAGAATAGAAGCAGGAAGGAGAGCAATAAGATTTGAGGAGAGAGTGTTAGAAAGTGGAAAGTGGAGAATTTTGCATATTTTGAGTTTTTGAAAGAAAAAAAGGAAAGACATTTCCAAGTAAGAGTCTGTTCTAATAATTTCGCTTCCGGACACTAAAACAAATAAGAAACACACCTTTACAATTATCAATGAAGATTGTCAAGTTGATATAATAAAAATTTACAAGAAGTACAAAAATTTACGTCCACAAAATGTACCACACAGAAAGTTTTTTCTCTGTTATCGGAATCAAAAATGCACAATACAACCCATCGGTATCCACACTTTTGCAAAAATGCCACAAATGATAGCAAAATATTTGAAGTTACCAAATTATGACCTTTATACCGGCCACTGTTTTCGAAGGACTTCTGCAAATTTACTAGCCAATGCAGGAGCGGACTTATTAGCTCTGGATGGAAGTCTTCTACAGTGGCAGAACGCTATATCGACAGTTGCTCAAAAAATATCCAAGTCAAGAAAAATTTTGGCAGATGTAAATTCAAATGAAAGGCCTGGAACATCCACTGCACTTGACCATGACGAAAGAGAGGTAAACTTAACTTCCACTGTACTTAATGAAAGTAGAGTCAACTTTCCTTCTTTAAGTATTCATCAAATTAGTCATAGTACAATTAACATTTATGTAAATGAATTACCAAAAAAATAAACCTTTTTGAAAATTCGAAATTGGAAAAAATATTGTATGATACACCTGAATAATGGAATAAAATGTGTCTTTATTCACTTATATCATAAATAGCTATTATGCCCTACCAACGTCTAGATGACTTATTCCACGCAAATGGAACGTATAATGTAGCAGTTTATTTACAAGTGATATATGTAATGTTAAAAGGGGTGAATTACTGTGGTTTTTATTTTTAACATTTTACCAGAAATTTGGGCATAAAACTTCGTATCTTACAAGTGACCGAAATGTGATTGTAAGGTCGTGAGATGTGTATCACTCGCTGACAATGAAGCATTTCTGTCACTTGTAATATAATCTACTATTATTTTGTTGAGTTATGGAAAAGGTATTAATCGGATTTTATAAACCTGTAAAGGTAATAAATATACATGCTACTACTAATCACACCATATAACCAGGTCATTAAAACTTATTACATATTCAATTCTACTGAAACAAGGAATCTCTTAGTTGATCGCAGAAAAAATGGGACATTGACAGGCGCTCAGATTGCAAACAATTAAATTAAAATTAACACTTTTTGTCATGTCTTGAAATTAGCTTTATATGATGTAAAAATAGCTTGTACCTTTTTTTGTTTGTCAAAAGAATAGTGCTATGCTTCGTCAGTCGCAGATTAAAAAAAAAGGTTCGAACGTCATAAAATATGGTAAGTAAAAGTAAGGGTAACTTTAAAGCCAAAATGCAAAATACTTAAGTACTGGATATTTTAAAATTGTAGGTACAACTCAGGAAGCACAGTTTGATATTTTTTTTAGCAAGGCTTAAAATTTCGAGATGATTGAACTTTTTTAAATAATTAAACCTAATATGCGATCAGGCGTTCGCAAACGTCTGGATGACTTTAGCCAGTAACGGGGCGGACTCACTCTTTCATTAATTTTGGTAAGTTAGCTTCATTCTTTTTCTAATAAAGAAAAAAAAATGAATCCATTAGGACTGTAACTAAGTGAGCTAAACCAAATATTCAAAACCCCTTGTTAAGCAAAGAAGTAACATTTCTGGCGAATTTTGGACAATATAAAGATTGTTCAACACGCGCCCGTTATAGAGTTATTCAGAGTATAACTTTAATCCAGTGTGCGTTACAAATTTGCACATCGCACGTGGAGTTACCCTGCTTATTTATTAAGATTGTTAGAGAACTCGCATCAATACGCGAGGTCCTGTAATCGCTGTGATCGGAGTTTCATAGTTTTTTCAGTGTAATTAGATATTAGTGTAGTGTAGTGAGTTTTTTGGTTAAGAAATATCTAGTTGTAGTTATATCACTCTCTCTAGAGTACAACCTTGCATACATTATTGGAGGTAGAGGGACTGGTTCGGAGATTGAACCATAAAAGCGGCGCTAGTCGTGCAAAGCGATATTTTCCGCGGTACTAGCTGCGTGATTAGCTTTAAGATAGTATTAAGGACCTGGCAACCCCTATCGGTCTATTATCTGGGTAAACAAGAAGCCTTCGATACCCAGCCCCCCAAGATATGCTGCCATCGGGACGACAAACAACAACCTTTTTGCTGGTCACCTGTCTCATGTCTTTCAGCCAGCAACACCTCCAGATTACACACATGCAGACATATTATCGTACAATCATCATTACATTTATGACAGCGTTACCTAATTTCTCCAAATTATTTTTCATGTCGCAAAAGAAATCAGAACAACGTAGGGGAAATCTTATCTTGTACTTATGTACCTCAATAAATTTTGGTGATTCTCTATATTGATTCTATATAGGAACTAACTACTGTAAGTTCCCAACCCCAAGACTTAAATTAATAACGTTTTTGTTTTCTTCTGTTTTTCACACGATATACAAATATAAATTACACTTGGTGAACTAAAGCTATTTATAAAACAATACAGTAATATCTTTAGAATAATTTCTACATAATCCACTGATGAAAAGCAATTTAAAGCTTGGGTATATTAACTTATCGCAGGTTTATTGTCCCATTTACGTCAATTATAACAGTAAAAAATGCATTAAACGTAACACCAGCTTGTTTGCAAATCCTATTTTATTGTCTGGTCTATTACAAAATGAGTATGAGAAAAATGTAAAAATAATTTAACACAATGATTGAGTACATACTCAGATGTGGTTTGCATTACGCAGTTTAATCATTATGACTACCGTGAAGTTGAATAATAATCTTTAATTATCGCTAGTTTATACGAATAGACCATTGTGTTACAATGAGCAAAAACTTATAGATAACTAGATAATGACGAGACTAGAAAAAGAAAACAATGAGACACTGAAATAAAAGATTTATATCAAGAGAAAAGGTGTTTAAAGTCCATACATACGAGGTGTTACAAAATGATTTTCATCTAGTTAACTTTCGAATTTTTGTTCATGTAAATTTTTCCATGCCCTTCTATACTTTTTACACTTGCTAATTACTCTGTCAGTAACTGTTAATTTAAAGGGGGCCCGTAATCGGAATGAGTACATTTAATTGTCATGGTAAACCTGACCATCATCAGGCAAGGAAATCACGGCTATAGAGGATTCTTCCTCGTTAAAAGTATAACTATTTTCATAAAGCGTTGTGTTAATAATCTCATATAAAGGGTTTTGGATAATAAACCAGCTTTTTTAATCCCTTACAATATTGCCTCTGTTGCCTTCCAAATTTATGAGCAGCAGGAGACCTGATGTAATCTTGGGCTTACAACTTTACAACATGAAAACTTAGTCTTTTGTGTAATACATACATAGTTGCACTAATTTAATACTTTTAACTATAAATTAAATTCGTTTCATGATACCACCAAAACTGCGAAATAATGAAAGGATAAATAAATAGTACATTAGGTACCGTAAACTGTAAGTGCAATTGTTTTTTTGGTCGAGAATGCAATATTGGGAGACCGAGAGTCCTAAGCGTTCGAGACCAAAAAGAAACTTACAGTTTGAGGTTAGTAAGCTATTTTCAGCAATACCTACATAAGAAAAAACATTTTCTGAAGGTATTTTTATGAAAAATCAATAAACGTCAGATTGCTATCAAATTAAAAATTTGTGTGGCGTTTGTTTCGTTTTAACAGTAGAGAATACAGTTCATTTCTTAAAATGAATAATGTAGATGTTTGCACTTCCTCCCATCATCCAGAATCCAGTTCAAGCACTTCGAGCGCAAATATAGAAGAAAATATAAAGGAAGAAATTCATAAATCGTTAACATCAATATTTATTGTAAATACAATGTTGCATATTACTTTAAATAAAAACGACGCTTAAAATACTGAATGTCTTTTTGTCTTAGTGTTACCTTCCCCTGGTGAAATTTCTTTCATGGAACATGAATGGCATACGTTGGTATGTAATATTTACTTACAGCCCACGGACTGTAAGTAAAATATTATTGGAGGGTAACCATGGTAACTTGCATCTGACTAAAAAGTGCCGCTTATAATGAAAGATATTTGTCAGTGAATGATGACTTACAGAACAGGTATTGCTAAAAATACATTCCAAGGGGGGTTGGCAGTAATGATTTCATATTACGTATGTGTAAAATTAAAAAAACGGATGAAATAGGCTAATATTTGTTATTTGAGCTATTCGAGCACGGAAACCAAAAAATTTTCTTTCTTTGCTTGGTTTTGCTGATGCTACCTAAAGCAGTAACTCAAATGTTTTGCATAATTCTTGTTGTTTTCAAATTTATGAGCCTAAGAAAACGTAACGCAATTTAAAGACTACTCTACTACAAAACTTTGTCTTTTGACTGGAAAGTGCTTTCCAACTTCTTAATGGTTCTAACGAATTTAAGTTGTAATGAAAAGGTGCTGTCATCATAGCACGTAAAAAATAAAAATTAAGCATTATTTTCATGACAGACACTGCCAAAGGTCGACATGTATAACATGAGGGAGGCAGAGAAATCAAATATTCATGTCTGAACGGCTGGCGCTGTATCGACCAGGCAAACTTCCAACCCCCTCTGCACCTGTTCAGAAAGGTATGAGCTTCGGAGTGCTCGTTGTATGTTTGGGTTGTACTCCAAACATAAATATTTTCTTATAAATATTGATTACGTCATTTGAGGATAAGTAAGTTTTCAGAAACACATTATTTGATAATTTATTATTAAATTTTTCTGTCAAATGTCATAAAAAGATAAATATGTAGATCAATAATTGATTTTTGGGCTTTTTTTTGCCTCTCTTTTGTGTTACTATTGTATGAACCAATTCTACAATGCGCCAAATTTTTGATATACAGATTTTATTTCAAGAATGTCGTGCTCATACTCAATTATACATGTAATTTTTTCACCCAAATGTCCACGTTGTAGTTTAACACAAAAAAAATACAATAACATTATGTAGAACGTCGTAGTAAAGGTCGGAATAAACAAGAATTAAAAGAACATTTTAACTCGGTTGACCATAATAGTAGTGATAATTATTTTATATACTTACATAAAATGTTTTAAATGTTCGTTCACAGGTTGCAAATTGTCTAAAACTTTATAAATATAGAATTGGAGTCTATTTCTGCTACAAATTTAAGCAACGTTGGAAATTTCGCAAAAGAACGTTGACGTCCACAGACTACATTATTCAATTCGATTAAACTATCCAACTTCAGCATTTATTAATTTGTTCGTTCCAAATCCAGTGCATAATATACCACCAAATTACAGTTTATTTTCATAATTTTAATAACGGTCATCATTTTGTCAATTCTATAAAAGTCACTTCCGTGAAAAAGAAAATTGCAAAAAAAACGATATTCATTACATTAGGTATTTATTTTCTCTTCTGTATCAACCAGTAAAAAATTGCTTTAATAAGGGAACTTTTACTAACTCTGAATAATGTAATAACAGGCTCCGTTAACTTGTTACTTGCAGCAGATGCAAGTGTGATAAAGTTTACAAAGATTGTTCATTCTTTATGCCTAATACGCTACAGCGTCACCACAATCACTAAGAAGGCGAGGAACATTCATTAGTGACTTGTTTTTTTGACCGTAGGGAATTAATCAGAAGAGCTGGAGCGAACTGCTCGTGGAATAAAAAGCGCGCGATTAATTACTGGGTTTTTTCAATACGAAATTTCCATAAATGTGTGATCGACCGCGACCCATAGAAGAAGCTTTGTTCTTATCGGTTTTATCTTTGTTGGAACTCATTAGTACGAAATTACCCTCTGAGGAGTTCAAATATAGGAACAATAATGAAACAAATTTGTCTTCTTAAACTCGCCAAATATGCCAAGGTTTGACAAATGGTATGTATTCTTCAAGGCAATATTATTTTAGCAGAAGGTACCTGCGGGTAGTAACGTCTAGTTGAAATATAATCAGAACTACATCTAGAATAACTATCCAACGGTTTTGAATGGGAACAATCTTAGAATTTACACAAAAATAAATTTAATCATTTTGACGTGACTATATTTGAACTGAGCGTCACGAAATTTTGCTTTAATATATATGGCTCAGTAAGAGAATCTATAAACATTATTCTATATACATAGTGACGTTATAACCAATAATCAATTTTTAATTACTTCGGCTTATAATAATAATATATACAATATTCTCAGCACAGATTTTTTGGTTTCTTCCTTTGTTAATATAGAGTAGATCAACAGTTATAGTATTACAATTATATTGTCTAGTAAGTATATAGCAAGTTGTTTTTTTTTTTGGCTATTACTCGTATTAGTTATGAACTAAATATGTTAAAACGTTTTTCATGTAAACAGTGCGACAATTTAATTTAATTTAAGTCACGAAATAAATACTGGACATACCACATTATAAATATAGTACACCTGAAAACCTCTGAGTTCAAACCGGGTTTATTTTCACATCAGCGATTGTTTTACGTGATAAGATTACAGTAAACTTTGGTTATCCACTTAAAATAACGAGCGTATGCCAGGACCAGAATATGTAAGTAATTGCTCCCAGAATAGCAGTGGTTCTTTCTTTGCATTTTCGCAGATTATGAAGACAGCGTTTTTCAATAAATAGGCGTTTCTTCTTTAAACGGGGGTGCCACGGAGTTGCGGCTGAGTTGAGTACAACACCCAATTTTGACGTCAATTTCATACCGGAAGTGACGAAAATAAAGATAAATGAAACGTGTTTATTGTTTATGACACATACACAAGTTTTCATTTACCTTATCCAATGTATAAAATCTTTGTGATTGTTAGTGTTCAAATGCTTTTAATGTTAGATATTGTTATTCCCACAGATTAACGCCTTACGTTCCTTACGCTTTTTCTTGAACTCCGAATGTAATTCGATATGGAGATTTATATCGTTTATATTTGTATATTTTGGCATTAAGCGTTTGTTTTTGGTTCTCTTTCGATACCCTTTTTGACGCTGAGCTATAATTATGTGAATATGCAAGCCGGATATGGTCGTCGCCTTGTTGTCGGCCCCTTTGAATTTTATGATGCTTTCAAGGTTTATGAATGCAAATCGGGAACTCTGGCCAATTTTGACCATCGGACCCATCGGGAATCCCGAACCTTCCGACCACCGGACGCTTATTGTTCTATGTTGTATAGAAGATGTAATTTTAGTGTTAGAAGACAGTTTTATAAGAGTTTTGTAAGAACTCACAAGTGTACCGAAGGGTACGCACGACGGCTACGTAACGTAACCATAAAAATTAAGTTTTGTTTGTAATTAATCATTTACAATAAACGTAGTTGAAACAGACTACAAGTTCAATACGTGCAACATTAAAAATTCACCAGCATTCAACCCACAGTGGTTAACAACGTATGTAAAGAGTAAATACTTGTATCAAGTTTTAAGTTAATTTGATCTACATAATTCACACAGTAATTACAAAATTAATTATGTAGGTATCACAGATAACGATACAACATAAAAACGAATTTTTAAATAAAATAGAACACATATCAGTCACTTAACCGATTTTATTAAATTAATTACAATAATTTCTTCTGAATCTACAGTTTCGAGTTTTTTTGTATGTTTCTTTTTCGTGTTATAAAATCGCCTTTGTGGATTAATTTTCTTATAGGGATATTTTTAACTGCACATCAATTAAATAACTTTTACAGGAAACTTTTACTACAAATAAACCAAGTGATTAACAGAACTAGCACTAGAAATAATTCTAAAATATACATCAACATCGTAACAAAAAATTTCTTTAATGTGCGTAAATATGATTTTCATATCAAAAATATAATGAAAAAATATAACATAGTCAGCAGCTGGCTAAAAGGACGACAGAATCTTATACAAACACGGTGTAGCTAGTCGAATGGAGGGGGATTCGTTACGTGACGATTTCTGCCAAGTAAGTCATACTGCTGAAACTACATACAGCGAAAAAGAATAAAGGTACTTTTACACGGTCAGTTCAGTTCTCCATTCAGTTGTCAGTTATCTTATGTCTAGACACAGTATCAGTTTCAGTTTTTCGTCATTTATCTGTGTTTAGACATAAGATAACTGAGGACTCAACTGAAATCTGAAACTGAATGGAAATCTGAACTGACCATCTAAAAGTACCTTAATAGTAATTAGCAACAGTGTTTTAAGTAGAAATTCTGTACCTTCTGGTAAGTGTAAGAGGCAAGACACTCCAGTGTGTTAATCATATTCTTCATACTGATTTGGAACTGTCTCTAACAAAAAATAAAACTGAGGATTCGAACTATATTTGCTTTGGAGTATTAACCAGACAGTGATCAGTTGGAGGAATCAGTCGACTTTGGTAAAAGTAATTCTTAATCACTTGTTCAGGGATTATGTCGTTGCCTTTGATTAAAACGTGAAAATACTCTTCTGATGAAGGTCTAAGATACGAGTCCGTTAAATCTAAATTCACATTTTTGTAGAGACGATTTATAAGTGTTATTAACCCTTATTTCGGTGATTTCCTAAAACTACTCAAAGAAGTATGAGAACCTTTGAAAAGTTTATTGGCATAAATAATAAAGAAACAATTAATTTAATCATTTTGTATATCAGTGACTTTATTACAAGAAAAGAAAGAAGAAATTTCGTACAGTTAACTCAGCATCATTATTTTAGCACTGTTTTATCAATTTACGCAGATTCACTCTTAGCAATAGCAGAAATTCCATTAGCAGCCGGTACAGTCCCCGGGCACTTTTGGGTCAGTTTCCATATTTAGTCAGTTTTAATGTCAAAGCCATAAATTAACAAAGACGTAGAATCCGCGATTGGCCTATGAAGAGTGACGTCGTCGTCGGCCGCCAATGAAGGGGTGCGTTTAAGGGCGCCTGCCTCGACACGAACCCGCCCCCAGAAATCCCGCGCCGCCAGATTATAGCGTGGGCTGCGTCTCAGGAGCGGTCGTACGTAGCGGGAGTGAGCCAAACAGTGCACCTGGACATCGGCACCGTGGAGACTCGCGGGCAGCACGGCCCGGGAGGCAGCCTTGGCCTACTCGGAGATTCGCGCGTCGCCAACAACATTCGCGGTTTCTTCGCCACCCGGATAGGAAGCGCGCTACCAGACACAGGTAAGGATATTTTCATAGAAAAGTCGCCACCAAAATTGAAAATTCCCGATCCTCACCTTTGCGATAAGATATTTTTGTTTGTCAGTGTCGAAAAGCTTTTTGTGCCCAAAATGGCGACCATGCACAAGATGGCCGAAATCAATAGCAATGTTACGTAATGCATAATTAAGAAGCCATATTAAATTTTCACCTGCGTTTCGGGAATATTGCCTCAAATAGATCACAAATCAGAATAAATTTAGCACAGTTAGTGTCATGCACGATCACTTTGGTCATCAATTGACATACCGTCCGGATAACCCATGAGAATATTTAATTTCAACAATATAAGTAAAAAATCTAAAACATGTCTAAATACGCTGATGTTACCCAATACAAATTCGAAATTTGAAAAGTTGAGCACTCAATTATGTTTTTCTATATATTTTATACAACATACATTTTTTCTAAAAAAATTTTTAGTTAGCTCTTTTTGACAGAGTTTCCTTAAATATTTGTAGACATCAACTTAGATATTTTTAGGTTTATTATTTTATGATACTTCCACAGATGACTACAATAACATTCTCTTAAAAATCTAGTGCAAAATAAAACCAAATTTGACCGTGCCAAACGTGTTTTGATACTGTCTGAGCATTTCAGCTTCTGTTATATCTTTCTTGTTTATGGATTTTCTATTCCCTTCTTTTGGTCTGTCACGTTCATTTCTTCCAAGCGGTATCAATTCATTACATTTTCATCCTTTTCACGTGATCGTACCTTATCCACGCTCACGTGGTAGTGGTTTCACCTTTTCGTCTAATTGAATGATCTCTTTTATTTCACTATCAGGCACCAGAAGGTCATGATAGACTGACGATCTTTTACATTGAATCCATTTCTATATTTAATCACCACATTCTTCCGCCGTAGGTGGATACATTCTCATCCCTAATGTGATTATTTTCACATAATACTCTTCATATTTTAACACTAATCCTCCTTTATTTACCCGATGTTCTTCATGTCGACGCACTCAAAATATGTTAATAATAATGTTATGATTTATGTTACAAATAGATGAACTTGATTAAATAAACAAAATAAACAAAACTGAAGTATGAGGAATAAAAGTTACCTACTCCAATTTTTTTAGAAAAAAAATCAATTCTAAATTAGCGGCGTTTGTTAACTTAGTAACTTTACAGCTGCAGTATTAACTTTAAGTATATTATATTTGACTGTTTCTTCATTTTTTTTATTTGAAAATAGCGAATTTAGTTCAGAAATCAGTTTAAAGCGGGTTTTGATGGATTTTAGTTTCTGTTATAAAATGTACATTTTTCTTTATTTTTAAGTTTATTTGTAGAATACTGAAAACAGACAGATATTTACTGTTTTTCCACAAAACAGAGACAAGTATGTACTCAAGAATAAATAAAAATTAAACACTTTTTAATTATACCGGGTGTTATGGAAATGGATATAAACATTTGTGGGAGTGGTAGAACTCATCAACACTAGAAAGGAAAACTTTTATATCATAGTTTTATCGATATCGATTTTTGTACACAAAGCATGTTTCCTTTCACGTTGGTTACGGTTTTTTGGAAAGCGTTTTTCCAGGAGATTTTTCCAGAGTTTTTCGAAGTGAAAATGTTTGATAAATCGGTGGCGGGTGCGCGTTTGAGTGCTAAAACTTTATTGAATGTTATTTCCTGAATGAAGGATTTTTCGGAAGATTGTTACTCAAATTGACGAGTTCCTACACCCCAAAATATTTGTATCCGGTTCCATAACACCCGGTATAAAAATTTAATATAACTTTACTCGACTTGGGCGTCCCTGTTTTGCTCTACGTACATACTAACTCTGTGGTGTTTTGGCAAAGTTAAAAAATTGATTCTGCTATAGTAAATGCGCTTGAACCTCCGCGATCCTAAAAAAATACGGGTAGCGGGGGGTAAGCGCAGTGCCTCCCCACCCGGTCGTAGAAAGAAATTAATTTGTGTTCTATGTCCAGGTTAACCCGATGGCACTGCGCTCCCCCGTCCCCTTCGAATTGCTCTAAGTAACCACGTCGCGCAATCCGCTGTCTGCTTGCTGGTCTCTGGCCGACATGACGACCATCCCGATCATAAACATGGAGTTCGGGGAGCTGAAGGAGGTGGTTTGGACCAAGCTGCAGGAGCCGCGCACCCAGCGAAAACTCATCCTAGTAATAGTTTCTATAGCTCTGCTTCTGGATAACATGTTGTACATGGTAATAGTACCCATTATCCCCGACTATCTGCGATACATAGGTGCCTACAACGACGAAGTGATACTTCCGGGAAACTCGACACTTCCACCAGGTACTCCGTACAAACACGACCACCACGGCCAGGACCAGGCTACAGGCATCCTATTCGCATCCAAGGCCATCGTCCAGCTGATGGTAAACCCTTTCTCTGGAGCACTGATCGACCGCATCGGATACGACATCCCCATGATGATCGGGCTCTGCATAATGTTCTTGTCGACGGCAGTGTTCGCTTGCGGCCGAAGCTACGGCCTCCTGTTCTTCGCGCGAAGTCTTCAAGGAGTAGGTTCGGCTTTCGCGGATACAGCGGGACTGGCTATGATCGCCGATCGGTTCACGGAAGAAGCGGAACGGTCAAAGGCATTAGGCATAGCCCTGGCGTTTATCAGCTTCGGATGTCTGGTCGCCCCTCCTTTCGGAGGGGCGCTGTACCAGTTCGCGGGGAAAGAAATGCCGTTCCTCATCCTAGCGTTCGTGTCGCTGATGGACGGTTTTATGCTACTTTTGGTCATGAAGCCGCTCAAAACTCAGTTGAAAGAACAGCAATTGGCGAAACCACCTTCCGTTCCTATTTGGCGCCTCTTCATGGATCCCTACATCGCCGTCTGCTCCGGGGCTCTAATGATGTCAAACGTGGCTTTGGCTTTCTTAGAACCCACTATTTCTCTGTGGATGGAAGACAATCTGACAACCGAAAACTGGAAGATTGGAATGATTTGGCTACCGGCGTTCTTCCCACACGTGTTCGGCGTTATTCTAACAGTGAAAATGGCGAGAAAATACCCGCACTATCAATGGCTAATGGCGGCAGGAGGTCTAGCTCTAGAAGGTTTGTGCTGCTTCATCATCCCATTCGCCGATTCGTACAAGACCCTCATGATTCCTATTTGCGGCATATGCTTCGGTATCGCTTTAATCGATACCGCCCTTCTACCCACCCTTGGTTACCTGGTGGACGTGCGTTACGTTTCGATATACGGCAGCATCTACGCTATCGCAGACATATCATATTCCGTTGCGTACGCGGTCGGACCCATTATAGCTGGAGGAGTGGTCGAGGCAATAGGCTTCACGGCCCTCAACGTAGGCATCGCTTTCTCAAATCTTTTGTACGCTCCAGTATTAATGTACCTAAAGCACATTTACGACTTCAAACCTTTCGAAAACGAAGCCAACATCCTTATGTCCGATCCGCCAAACAAAGAGTACCAGACCTACTCCATGCAAGAACAAAAACCTATAGCAGGAGATATCCAAAACCATTTGGAATACAAACAGCAAGAAACCAACTTCGATTCCAACGGTACCTACCAACAACAAGCGTACGCACAACAAGGATATCAACAAAGCTATCAGCAAGAGGTTCCAAATTATCAGCCTCCACCTAGACCACCTAATTGGAACCAACCACCACAGCAACAACCTGAACCTTCAAACCCCAATCCGTTTAGACCGGCTGAAACAGGGCGAAATCCTTTTAGGCAAGGTTTTTAAGCTATTTGTGTATATTGTATATTTGTGTAAGTGTCCCTGGGTGTTAATTATTACCGATATATCTGTACATATCACACCGAATGTTCCTCAAATGTACATATCAACAAGTCACAATGCACCGGTGTTTAGTTGTTGGAAAACCCCCTAGTCAGAATTATCAATTTTCAAAGTAAACGTACGAACAACTCCAGTACCATTTTTAAACACAAAACAACAAGTGGTAGATATTTATTCCAGTCCCTTTGTGACATTGTGTTCTATATATTGGTTACTAGCATAGTAATTTCGTTCAATTTAGGTTGTTTTACAAATTTTTATAATTATATCAACTAAGATCACATACATATCAGAATCGATTGATTCGCTTGTTATATCGTGATAGGTCAAAACTTTGGCCACTTAATTTTAGATTAGCTGTAGGTTAGGCTAGTTCTAAGATAAGTCACTAAGTAGCCCGCATCACACCCCCGTCTCCTCTACCATTTATATATTATTCAAGTTGGATTTTATTGGTATAGCTCTCGACTCGATAGTGTCAATTCCCTTGTGTATAGCGTATATGTGCAAAATGATGAAAGTGTTATTTTGCCGTTAGTATAAATACGTTCGGGAACCAGAAAAATTGCTCAGCTATGTAGATATTCAAGTGTATGTAATTTTTACCCCGACTCTTTATCTATCCAAAAATCGTGTGAAACCAACCGTTCAACATAATCAAGAAATATTATTTTCGCGACAACTATAATGTAATTTTAATTCAAGTTAAATCTGTTGCGACGGGTGCTTCGGATTTTTTTGAGAGCCTGAGCACTTACCCAATATCTAATATTCAATCTTATAAAATTACTACTAAATCCAAATTAACTAACATGGAGAACTAATAAATAAAATCCAATAAAATATAATGTATGTTCATAAAAATATGATAGAACTACACTTGGTTCAAACTTTTTAAAACATGCTTGTAGTTGTCGTATGTAAGTATGTTACTAGTAAAGCAATAAAAGAGTACATAAGAAAGCCTTTTGAGTTGACCAAATAACGCGGATTTACTGACCTACATCGAAGGATTATTAGACGTATCTCTGTAAAGGTGCCTGTGAATATATACCTACTATATTAACCGTAATTTCTTGGGCTTATCGTTTTACTTTTCGTGTCAAAGATTCTAACACAATAAAACATAAACAATTTTATTGCGTCAGAACTAGTAATTGACTGCAGCTTCTTCCATATCCGTATGAGTCGACGAGAGCGATAAAAGTCTGATCTCTCTCGTTGGCCGGCTTTAAAGATAATGTATGTACTTCTTAGAGTTTTAAATACTTTGACATTATTTCATTGTTTTGTAAAGTCCTGATAGTTTAAACTGTTAACTGATTGGAAAAGGATGCATGTGAATATTAGACATTAGGTGTAGACACTAATTTACTACAGTACTATACTATAGTTGTATTGTTTCAATGTATAAAATTATAATTTGAAATTGTGTAGAGGGTGCTGTTTTATTATTACTGTTGTGGTGAGCATCGCAGGCTCTAACTGATTCTAAGCAAGAAAATTTATTTTGGAGGACTTTAAACTATTAATGCAGTCATAGTTCTAACGTGTTGTTTATAGAACCAGTTACAGCCTTTCGTCAACACATGTACTGACCGTTTAATGATATCTGAATGGGTCTATTAAACTAATTGTTATTGAAAATGTCTTTCGTTTCCTAAAATCAATACGAATAACGAGGAAATTGTGTTAAAAATAAATTCCATCATTTATTCGTAATTAAAACATAGAGCACGTAGGGCAGCGTAATTGGCTAATTCTGTCGGTTCCATTGTATAACAGAGGGCAACCGCATAGCAAATCACCCCTAGTTCGTTATCTCTCAATATTGGAGGGTTGAATCCAAGGGTATGCTTGTTCAGAGGTACTGTTTCTGTTCCGACTTAATGAATTAAACGGAACGGCCCTACCTTCCCGCTTTTTACTTTATGTGACCCAATCTGCATTAGCGTAATTAGAAGTTTGGATGCGTCGATGTTCCCGAATGTATCAAAGGAAACGTTCTAAGTGCATTCAGCCATTATCAAAAACCATAACAGCCCGTCTAGGTGCTTTACGCCTCATAGATTGCCCCTAGGATCATCGAGAGTGCTATAAATAACCCAAGTTTACGTCTCATTTAGACCTCCGATCCGACTTACTCAAAATGAAGTTCCAGGTCGTTTTGTTTATTTATGATTTAATTAAAGATCGCCGTCCCGGTCAACACGAGATGAAAGCTTAGCTTAGTGCTCTTCGTCAGCTGGAGGGCCCTCGACTTGTGTGTTCTTTTAGCGAACACCGAAAGAGCTGGTGCTTTATAAACAGAAACAGGACTCCCTGGAGACCGAGGGTCTGACCCGTTCTCCGGATAATCGATAGATTACAAAAGCGAATCCTGCTTGAATCACCTTTGCAATGTTACGGACTTAAAGGATTTTTTCTTTAACCTTAGTTATTTGCGATGCAATATCTGTTGTAAATCGAATGTACAGCCGTCAAAACGAAAGCTGAATAGGAGATGCGAACCATTCACAACTTTACGACACACTTGGCGAAATTGAATGTGTCAATGGGATTTTTTTCTGTGAAAAGATAAATTGGTGCACAAACTGACTTTCTCTGCAAGAAAATTCATTTCATTCAGGTACGAAAAACTTTAGCGAGGGAGCTAAATTACATTTTCTCCCACTGCTGCGAATTTCTCACGTTCCCATTAGGGATGAAGATTAGAATTGCAGAAATGGAGAATTTGTTTTATGTCGTCTTTTATGAATTGCATTAATTGAAACTACGCCTTGGAAAACTGCAATAAAACTCCGCGTCGTTCTGTCTTGTCTCCAAAGATCGGTGAGGTCCTATAATGAACAATATATCAAAATCACACTTCATAACCGAAGCCCCAGTGACAGAGAAAGTGTCACTACTGTAATTGACATAACGTTCCCTTCGCTAACAGATCTAATGATATTACATGGTATTAAAAGATTATGTCGTTTATTTAGTGTCGGAAAGCAATTTTACTGCCAATTTAGAATGTTTGCGGAGTAAAGTAAACGGGGATTCCAACGTAATGATAACAAATTTCCTTTCAATTTGTGAATGCTGCTCAAGTGTAAACAACAATCATAACAAAAGATTTACATAGAAGGCGATCCGAAACTGTATTTCTTTCGTTGTGGAAAAATCGTATAAGAATGTTGCTCGATCTAGCGAAAAACAAGCGATTGCTCTTTTTTTCTCTCGTTGAACAATTTTCAACCTGAATTGTAATTCCAATTCTAACGATGGTGATATTTCCACATCAAATCTTCGAACTTTGAAACTTTTGCAGATTTATTGAGTTTTAATTGCCGTCGCGTTGCTTCTGAATAAAAGCACAACTTAAATCTAGATAAGTTAAGGACATGTGTACTGAAATAGGTTAAGGTGAGTTTCATTTTACACGCATGTCGATTTTTTAAGATTATCTAACACGCAATATTCTACCCAACGTCACATTTTGAAATTTATACAAACTCTTATAAGTGATGATTACGAAGGTATCTTTTTCTAAAGAGCACAATTATTAATTTGGATGATAAAACTCCAACTAATCGGCACCTCGAAAGGTTAGCAATTTATTCATGCAATTCCTTTACCATTCCAGCAACTTTATGTCATTCTAATGACCACATTAAGTAAATTTAATAACTCTAGATGGGCCCAAATCTATGAATGTATGTTTAATATTGCTTTATTTCATGTCACACCCCATTTATGACCGTTGCCATAAATGGTTGGTGTTGCACTCCCTACACAGAAAGGCTTTCGCTATTCCTGGCGTCACCCTGCATAAAGATCCGATGGAAATACGGCAGTGTTATGAATATTAATGCTCTGTGTTCTGTCATCGCTGCAAGGATGAACAATAGGACGGTTACGTAAGCTATATTTATTTTCGTAACCGACAGGGGTCCTTCACATTATCCCCTGCGTTTATCCTACACAATACACCGAAAGAAAATAAGTTTTTTAAGTACCATTTCAGAGGAGGAACGATGTGGAATAACATTACAATTTTTAATAAAACTGGGTTTGGCAATGAGTGAACTGTAATTTAAATGGAAAGTAAATAGTTTAAATTCGGTGAAATTTGGCAAATTTGGTACTGGATTTCATTTATACATTGAATGAAATTGTACTCTCAATTAGTTGATATCGGTTTGAAGAGGGAATAAACATCTTTAAAAGCTTCGGAGAAGGAGGTTCGGGATGGTTAACACGAAGGGTTGAAATCTTGTCGATACTTGAGCAGTTATTTAAAAAATTAAAGTAGTTTTACCTTTATGCTGTAATATTTTAAGAAATGAGTTTGACATCTTGTTATCATTAAATTATAAAAAACTAAAAAGATAAATAATTGATTATGTCAGTTTCCCAAACTGAGAATTTTTGAAAAATGGTGGATGCGCCCTCTCAGGTTAAAATTATTCTGCCTACAATAAGCCTGAAGCCTTTCTTCAAAATAGAGATTGGGAAAATTTGGCAATTTTTTACGCAAATAATACTGTCTATTCGCGATCAATATGTCGTCTACAAATCAAAAAAATTATTTATGAAGTCATTAGCAAGGAGCCACATATAGGTACCCAATTTAGGAGTGTTTCCAAGTAGTAAACGATTTATTGTACATTCTGGAGAAAATTTACTGTAAATTATGATTTATTTGTAATTATACTCTTTAATTGAACATGGTAGGTGTAATTATTATTTATTATTTATTAATATTAATATCTAATATACAATAATAATTATAACAGTGTAAATATACAAAATATAGTATAAAAGATCAGTGCCATTTTAATATATAATATGTTTTTTTGTTTGATACAAACTTTTATTTTACTTAGTTTAAAAATACACTACTCACAAAAATTAAGGGAGCAAAAAAAATTCCAAATTTTTTGGTGATTTTTGACGGGCTGTCAAAAATGGTCGTATCGAGGATTTAAAAAAAAGCATTTTGAAGCTCCAAGATTCTAGTCTTCCGATCTTTCGGCCAAAAATTTTTGGGAGCCATGTTTTCCACGCAATCCATACAAATAGCGCGGAAAATTCTTTCCCAAATTTTTGGCCTTCTTCTTTTTACTTCACGGGCTCAGAAAAATTATTTCGGGTTGAACCACCATATGGGCCGGATACCCTGTTAATTCAGCTTCAATTTCCTTTTTTTAGATTGTGCCTACGACCATTTTTCGCGGAGATATTCGATATTAAACGAAAAAGGACCCTTTTGCCTTCAACCATCGATATCTCAGCAAACAATGATCGCACAGGAAATCGAAGGGCAGTTTCGGAAACTGGAACAAATTTGCTATGAAATCCTATCAAAACATTTAAGAAGAAAAATTTTTGCCACCCACAGTATCGGCTTTTTCCCTTGTTTTGGTAAATCGGCCGCATCTTCGCATACTATTTTTCTTTATGCCCCTAGCCGAAAGCGACTTTTGTGGCCGGCGAGCAGCAGCACTGCCAGACCAAAAGTGCAAAAGTAGGGCGAGAATATTAGAAATGGTTTTTTTCTTTAAAAGTCATTATCTCGTTAATAATACAAACTTCATTTTTATCTACCTATTTATGCATTTTTTCAACACCTACGTTCTTCTCGTGTTTCCTACAGTCCTACATAACTAGGCTTGCAACCAGTTATACATTCTTGTCGCTGGGTAGCTGAAAGAGGAGAAATAAATACAGTTATCGCACGGAATTAAACTTTTAGAAATGTAATATACTGAGGGGAGCGGATGATTAAACCATGCTTAACGTCCACTGGCTTAACATACTGGCTGTTACACACAAAAACTTCCATTCTTCCCCTCTAAATGAATTATTATTTACACATTATGTACATACATTATTTACATACATTCCAACTGTTTTAGTAATACGTTAACCTTGATTTAATTCAGATCAAGTGGCTTCCCTTCTTCCCACATTCTAATAGCACAATGGAAAAGGACAAGTCACTCGGTATGAATTCCGTAATCTGGTTCGTATGTCTTTTCTAAATTCAGTTTCATCCCACCAGAATACTTCTTTGGAGAATTTGTTGAGTCTGAGTTTTCCGCAGATCCGTTTTATTGCGGATTATGTACTGGTGACGTAATTTGTGTAAAGGAGGCCCTAGACGGTCAATCATTTTGATCAAAAGCATGATCGTCTAGGAACCAGTTGACGTTTGAACCAAGCGTTGACGGTGATAGAAATTTTGAATGGCTCAAGCGGTTGACGAGTGTGCTGAACAGTCTAGGCCAATTTAGATCAAGCATTGTGTCAGTCACTCGCATTTTAAACATCAGAAGCACTTCACGACAGACTTCAAAACCAGTTATATTCACTTTTTTCACAAAATCCTGTTTTGATGGTTTTCTGATCTTCTTCGTGAGATCTATCGACTCCCATTTTCATTTTGCATGAAAACGCAATATAAACCATTCAAATCGGTAGCTAAATCAAAACCAGTTATATCCAAATTTTTTGAACAAAAGCAAATATATCCACAAAAGCACATGTTTCGACACATCGTTGGCATTTTAGTTTGTTGGCGCGAGTCGCAGTGAAACAGGTGCGTAAGAATTTGCGACGAAAACTGTTTTTATTAAACTAAAAAGGTATGAAAAGTCATGGAAGTAGAAGACATTAGTGTAAACGAAGGAAATGATGGAAGTAGGAAAAGAAAAAGGCACGAAACACAACGAAATCGTCGTAGGAGGGAAAAGTGACGTTAAATTTTCTATTGTAGGTAATTTTTTTAAATTCATTGTTACATATTGTAGATATGCAGATCCTGATCCCGAGTTAGAAAATTTCAGTTGACCTTGTAATCATAATGGAAAAACGTATGAATGTTGTAAAGTGGGCATGCAAGACATAATAATTCTAAGAAAGCAGTTTTATAATCATGCAAGTAAAGTTCTCCAAGACATACTACTATGTCATTACATGAGTGTTATGGCGGCTAAACGACACAGAAAGACTAAAGAAATCCAGGCAAAGAACGCATCAATTTGTTACATGGCAAAGTCTGGCCAAGAAGGCGTTCGAGTTAGTAATAGTTATTTACCTAACGTGTTTGGAAAGTTAAATTTCCCGCATGAGCACTTTGTTTGAAGCACGACCGAAGGGAGTACTGCATTTAGTGCGAATGCGGGAAATTTCCCTTCCAAATAAGTTTGGTACAATATTTTTTGTAACGAATCAAGTCCGAAAAAAAAATAAAAAAAATAATAATTTAACGTAAATTTGAATTTTGCACATTAAAAAGTTCGTTTAATGTGGCATAAGCCATTTCGTAAATTAGGCCATACCATCACTTTCTGTATTAATTGCACTAACTAACATCCACTATATGAAGCAAATGTTCCTCCTGGACGTGGAAAGTAAAAAACACCCCGGTGCGGGAAATTCTTGATTCCGCGCATCTACGATAAATGGAAAATAGGTATCTATAAGCAATGAGTACAAAAACGATCTTTTCGGCCTCCGTCTCAATTTAGTTATTTTCCAATCATCCAAATCGTCTTAAAAACTATAAATGCCTGCCTACGCTAGAAAAAAGAAACTAGGGATTTTTCATATGTTAGTTGGATTTGTCTCCGCCGTCCCGAATAGCAGAATAACTACTATTAAAACATCGGAAAAATTACAGGGGGGGGGGCTTGGTATAGGGCAACGACAATAACAAAGCCCCCTGGTACAGGGGGGCCCAATGAGGCATGAGGCCCCCCTACAAAAGTAAACAAAATCTTCTGTCGGCCGAAAATGTTTCGTTTATCGCACGGCTCGAAACTGTTTTGCAAGTGCTTGCACTTGTGAAGTCTCGGCTAACGCCTCGCCTCCACAAACTGTGCTCGCACTTGCAAAATGACAGTTTCTGCCCTTGTAATAAAATGTACTATTTTGCTGCTATTTTTGGAATAACATACGGTCGACTTTCAACAGTAGCAAAGGTTTTGGAAGCGGGTGGCGTTCCACGGGAAAAAAGAGGGGGAGAGAGAAAGTCTCACAAAAGCGCAATTAAAAAGGAAAACGTTCGAGAGTTCATCGGTAAATTGCATGGTAAATAATGTTATTACAGCAGAAAAAAATCGAAACGTATATACCCTTCAGCGAATCTTTCGGTGAAAAAATTGCATAAAATGTATGTGGAAACATGTGCGCCCAATGATCGGGTCTCTCATGATATGTTTAGAAATATCTTCATAAATGAGTTTAATATTGGTTTCTCCTCTCCTGCCTCCCATGTGCGCTCCAGGTGTACGAGGTTGAAGGAGCAGTTAAAACAAACCAATGACCCAGCAAAGAAAAACAAAATTATGATGGAGTACCGCATCCACAAGAAAAGGGCCAATACTTTCTATGAACTTTGCCGTGAAAATCCAGACAACAGCTTTACTTTTTGTTTTGACCTTTAGCAGGTTCAGCCTCTTCATCTTACACCCATCGGAGATGCTTTCTATGCTCACCAAATTAGCGTGCATTCTTTTTGCTGTGTCCCTATCATTTCAACAAATCCAACATTTTATATTTGGACGGAAGATTTAGCTGGAAGAGGAAATTGGCTCAGCATTGTTGCATCATCTTGGAACATTAAATTATGAAAATATCAATCTTATCAGATTATTCTGCGATGGATGTGGAGGCCAGAATAAAAAAATCACACATCATTCACTCCTTAATCTACTGGCTGAAACACAAATCCCCAGAAAATGTACAAGAAATACTCATAACATATCCAGTTCGAGGACATAGTTTTCTTCCTGCGGATCGAGCTTTTGGAAGAGTGGAAAAGCTTTTAAAAGCAAATCCCGTCAAAATATCTAAAGAAAAATATCATGAACTTTACTCAGAAGTCGGTTCGGTAAAAATTCTTAGAACTGACTGGCAGATTTTCGATGTAAAAAAAATTGAAAAAGTGTTTAAGAAAATAAAAGGAATTGCGGATTGTAAAAAAATTCATATCAAAAAGTTTATTTATAAAAAGATACAAGTTACTATTAAAGTGATGACGCACCAATATTATCGGTATGTTTCCCCATCCAGTACCTGGGAATCCCTTCTTTAGAAAGGAAAATCCGAAAATGATGTAGATGTAGTTTAAGGCATCTCATTAAAAAACATTTTGGCGAAGAATGGAAAAGCAGGGAAGACCTTTTCTGGTATAAAAACTTGTTGGATGGCGCAGACGCAGCCACCGAAGAGACCATACAGGAAGATGAAACAGGAGAACCTGTAAACGAAATGTGTGATTGTTTACTTGAAGAATCCGCCATACACCTTTAAAAAGTTAAAAAATCTGTTTAGTTTCTAGAAAAAAAAACTGTTTTTTTTATTCTCAGATAGAGGAAGTTATTTTTAGAAACTTTGAATTTTGTTTGTTCCGTTTTTAATAAATAAGTAATATTTTTGAAATTAATTGTCTCATTTGTGTTCAAAACCAGTTATATCCAATATTTTTTGCAAATGTCTCAAACTTGTTTTTTTTTTTTTTCAAAAAAATTCCATGATCCTGTTTGACAAACTACATAGTTGAAATAAAATGGCCTTCGCAGAATCTTATTTTTTTTTTTCAAGTACAAGATATGAAGGGTTTTTCTCGTTTCCTGAAAATTATATAAAAGTGGATATAACTGCTTTTGAACGCGACCTCCTCAACTAAGGATGAGTTTTTATCAAAAGTTTGATCAAGCAGCTTGATCGTCTAGGGACTCTAGGGGCTACTTAATAGAGATTGTTTTTAGAAAATGCTCAAATTCTAGACTACTGCCCAGGTTTGGTAGCATTATCTAATAAGATGTAAGGCTGCCGTTGTGAAATATGTGGTAATGTTTATTGTTGGAAACATTTCGATTCACTTTGAAGCTGCGTTCAGAACAGCAACAAAATATTTGCCTAAAAGTGGAGCTAAATAGTCAATGTGAATACTTAAAAAAAGTTCTGTAGGCCAAGTTTAATTTTGCATTTCTGGCTTTCGTTGGATTATATTTATTAACTGCACAAAACTCACAACAATTAGCCAACTCTTCTATATTTTCGTTAATTCCTGGCCAATAAAAATATAACCGGGCTTCAGGTTGACACCACACTTTTTCCATTGGCAACATAAAATTCTGGATGAAGAAGCAAATGTGTTATTTATGTTGGGTTATCAAAATTTCTCAAGAGGAGCATCTTAGATGTGTAAGTATATGCATTTCAACACTGTATAGCTATATATATATCAGAAATGTTATAACTATTTATTGTATAAATGGACAACCAAAAGATCCAGAAGCACATAATGAACGTTTTGCCACATTCACATCCTTCTAAACCTCACTGATTCTCCATTATATTCAAAGGCAAAGACAAAGCATCTCCTCCTCACCGACGACTGTCCTCCAACAATCTACAATTCGGTGGCTCTTTCTGTCTTCACTGTCTTCTGCAATGGAGAGAGGAACTAGCGACCAACCCTCAAATGCTCGCAAAGGTCTCCGTTTTACTGGACATGTCCATGGGGAGACCTACAACTGTCTGAAAGGCATCGCGAGTTTTGCTGCTGGTCAAAAGGAACTCATAGAAACCAAGTTGAACGAGATTTACTCACATGGATGTTTCTAATCCGATGAGGCACTCCCGATCTTGGCTGCGCTGACTAGCAGTTTGGGGACGAAGAGTTGATGAACAAAGTCGCGGTGGACTTTGAGACGGATCAGGATAAGAGGAAGTTTGAGTTGTATGGGGTATTGAACGCATTCATCCTCAGCTGTCCTAAGAAGAATCTCATGAGTTCTGAAGAAGAAACGTGGCCGATGAGCTTGTACAAAGGATTCACAGACATCATTCAGAGTAAAATTGGATCTCAGCAAAGAAACCCCACACTGATTCTAGATTCTAGCGTTTTAGATGTGATGGGGTTGGAGTGGGCTATGTTGGACGAAGCAAAGCAGTTCTTCTTGTTGTTAATTCAACTGACTCCAATCGAAGTCCGCATGTAGTTGGATGGGCAGCAATTTAATTACAGCCTGCTAAATCATTCTTGACTTATCAATTAATTACATATCGACGGGCCAGTTGGATTTAGATCAGAAAGAAAAACAAACTCTGTATATACTGGACTTGGCGTTCACTGTTATCATTAATTTGTTACTTAAAGTGTCAGTTGTCATGAACCATCCATCAGGGGATGAAAAGTGATTTGCTTATGCCAGAGCTCAAGAAACTTCTGCACCAAGAACGCAGGTCTCCCAACTTCTCTCTTTTATTCTTGAGGTTACAAACGAAAGCTTCTATGTTCATAAGGCGAGACGAGTCGCTCAGAAAGCAGGAATTGAGTCTGAGTCTTCCTCTGAGAACAATGTTGATATTCTCAGAATTCTCCTTCCATCTGGCCGTTGAAAATACAGCTCGTAGTATCATTCTGAAAAATAAAAAGAAGAAATAGTTTTGTTTGATTTTATCACGTACCTATCATTGGAGCATCGTGCATTACAAGAAACCTCCAGTGCCACGCTCAGAACGTTTGAATTTGTTGAACCAATCAAAACAGACGAGACGAAATACGCTGACGAGAGTGACGTCTTCAACGATTTGCCGAGGCACATTTTTGAAAATCTTCGGAGGTTGAAAGACATTCATGAGAATTTGATTCTTCATGAAAATCTGTTAGTTCTAGAGGGCTGTTCCTTCTTAAGCAGTTATCAAAAAAAAAAAAAAAGAAAAACAATGTCTCAATTTGTCGGTACATACAAGAACATTGGATAGAGATCAAGACCATGTCTGGAGTCCTGGCCCAGATCCCTTGGATCTATGAGTGTGCCATCAAGTCAAGTTGGGCCGAGGGCCTCATCGACATGTTGAAAAAGGTAAAGATAGCCACACTCCCCCCTAATGTCAAATCTGCTTATGAAGAGTTCACCTCGTAGACACCAACGAAAACCTCATCGACGTGCTGAAAAAAGCCGAAGCTTTGAAAATGTGTCGGAACCATAGGCTGATGGATCTGGGAACTAGTCGCTTTTCTAATGCATTTTTGGTTGTTGTGATGCAAAATTTTGTACGAAATAACTGTAATAGTAATTTTCGTTTTCACTGCGCCCTTAATGGCATGAATGAAGTTGCGTTGATACAGTTTTTCTGTTATGTTATGACCTAGCCATCTGTAATAATTATTAATTAATGTAATCTACTTCCGATATTCATTTTGTTTCTTTATAGGGTATTCTTGACAAAAATTTGCGGTGTTTTTAATCTATTTGATATACTCCGATTGCAGTCATAATTAGTTAAAAAAAGCCTAACGACGCCTCTATACGCTGCATACTGCGGTATTGCTTTTTGGGGATTAAAAATTGCTATAAGCCGCTTGTTGTTACAAATTAACTTGAACTCTTTATTAAACAAATACTGGTGGAATTTCATAACTCCAAAAATTATTGCCTATGCTTCGCGTTCTAAATGACTCCACGAAAGTTGTGTATCATGAGATCATTTAAATTATAAATTAGAGTAGGCTGTGAAATTTAAATTAGGTTGGCACTACTAACACTACTGCCATCATCAGCCCTAATTTAACAAGAGATTAATGATACAATTGATGAATTACAGAGGGGTTCTTACCTTAAAGAATATTTAAAATTATGGCGTTATTTTGAATTAAATTTGACGTTTTAATTTTACATGATTTTTAAAAGATTTCGTAAAAACAACATTTTATAAAATGTAAAAATTAAAAATGGATCAAGGATAATCTGGTAGGTTTGTTTGAGTGGTAAAAATTAAAATAGTGAATTAATAATGGGAGTATTGAAGTTATTCTGTTCGTTTAAACAAGATTTCTTTTCCAGTTTCAAGGCTTTCCTTATTTAAAAAGTCTCAAGAAAATCTAATTTCCGGCCTTTATTGCATTTATGCATCAATTTGGAATTTGATGGTGAAAAACTATGTTTCGTTATTAATACATGATTGGCGAAAGAAGAAGGTGTTGATGGAGGAGGATCAAGATCTGTGTTGTTATAGATGTGCCTGAAATGTTCTTTAATACGGTCTGATATTTTGCCACCTCTCTGACCTATGTAGAATGACTCACAAGAAGAGCAATTCAATTTGTATACACCTGATGACGATTTGTAATCTAATGGATCTTTATTTTTAATAAAAAATCTGAATAAGTTGTTATCTGTTTTAAATGAAACTTTAAAACCGTTTTTCTTTAGAATTTTAGAACATTTCTCTGAGACACCAAAGTATGTTAACGAATTTGAAAAGGAAATTGTTTCTGGATTTTTAACCAAGTGGTGTGTGTATTTGAATTTGTTATAGTATCTATAGTATAATTTATTTATAGTTTTTAAAGAATATCCATTATTTGAAGCAATGTGTTTAATATTATTAAATTCTGTTTGGAAAGATGAATCTGATAGTGGTATAGAAGATAATCGGTGGAAAAAGGAATCAAAAGCTGCAAATCTATAAATGTGTGGCAAGAATTCTCCAAAGTGTTATAAGCCCCACATACAACCGAAGAACAAGGTGTGTAGCTTTCCCGTCCGGAAAACTAACATAATAAAGAAGATGATAAAGTGTGGCATAAGTTCCGTTCGGATATTTCAATGAGTTCCTCATAACTTCCGGTTGAATGAATGGAGAAGTGCGGCGCTTTGTCGGGCGAGCGGGTGCCGAGTCAATTGGGCGTGCGGAGGGCTACAGCCCTCCACGACCACGGATCAGCAAGATTGGCTTTGTTAGCCGGCCCCAGCCCTAACCGTGTAAGACTGAAATAACTGCTGCAAGTCTAGAGTTTTTCTAGCTTTCGACCGCTCTTCCACTCCTTCGTTGATTAAACCAGCCGTGCATAATTTAATGAGACTGAAGTGGTGTTCCTTATACCAATTAGGAGTCCGTCTAAGGATTTTTTTACATTTATTTTTGAAGCCGTTTTGAAGTATCTAAAGTATAAAAACGTTTTTAAGACCTAAAACTTTAATGTATAATTTATCAGAAAGGGTGTATGTATGTATTTATAAATTGGTGCATGGCAGAACGTCATAAATTAGGGTTAGTTGCTTTCCAACCGGAGCTTCTTCAAACTCAATTTTTCTGCAAACTATATCTTCGTATCTACACTAATATTTTCAGTTTTATCTTGTCCATTTAAGAAATTGCAACTCTTTCTTCGTATATAGTCTTCAACTTAACAGGATTCAAGATCGGCGTCCGATTACCATAAAGATGCTAGGAAATGATGAGACGTTTATGAGAAAACCTCCTCGACAATAAAAAAAGAAATATATCATGCACAATCCAAGTTGTCTACATACAGATGCATCTACCCCTGCAAGGATTACGGCGGTCGGGCGTGTAATCCTCACTATCGCGACACGGAATTAGCGTCTGATAACTGTCCCCCACAAGTTTTCCGCTTACGTTGTCTCGGTGTTATTGCATTTCACCACAGCTTATAAAGGATTGAGCGTTTAGGGTGGATACGGAAATGTACCTCTTATTGTTTTTTAGATTAATACATATTTCAAGATATAAAGCTGGATATTATTAGCTTTGTATATAAAAGATAATTCCCAGGAACACATTATGTACAGTTATGTTCAAAAAAGTGTGGTACAAGGATTGTTGCATAGCAATGATCCTAATGCCAATAGTGCTCTATCTAAATGAATATTTTCAAAATTACAGAACAAAAACATTTAATTAGAAATTAAATACATAACATAAATAAACCATTTATAAACTTTTAACACAACTTAAAACAATCTTTTAGTTAATATTTGGTCATAGCCCCATTTTTTTCCAAAATTTCTTGCATGAGGTATTGACGCATATAGATTTGTTGTTAAATTAATTTCATTTAACAACTCGTTTCTATTTTGTGGTCGGAAATTTGGTTAACCATTAATCCCCACACATTTTCAATAATGTTTATATCTAGACTTTTGGAAGGCCAAACCAGTACCTCAATATTATTATCAACAAACCATTGATTAACTAGGCCTGTGGTATGAATAGGGCAGTGATCATGTTGAAAAATAAAATTATTTTCGAAAAAGTGTTACTGACGGCAACATAACATTTTCTAAAATAAAAGTCTCTCTTCAATATTCCAACACATCCCAAGTCCCTGGATACTTTTCTTTCGTTTTCCTCATTACAATGTCACATTTGAACAGATATAGACACCCGGAAGTCTATAGGAAAATTTTCGGAAAGGGTAAAAAATGGTGGATGCGTCTCTTAAAAAAAAAAATGTAAAAAATTTAGCCTACCTTTGAGGGTGTATTCTGTGAAATTTGGGCATTTTTTTTATCATTACAATGTCACAATTGAAGAGAAAAAGACACTCGGAAGTCAATGGAGGAAAATTGAAGAAAGGGTGAAAAATGGTAGATGCGCCACTTGAAAAAAAAAATTGTAAAAATTTAGCCTTTCTTTGAGGGCTGAAATTTGTCGAATTTGGGCATCGCTTTCGTCATTACAAAGTCACATTTCAACAGATATAGACACCCGGAAGTCTATAGGAGAATATTTCAGAAAGAGTGAAAAATGGTGGATGCGTCGTTTAAAAAAAATTGTAAAAAATTCAGCCTGCTTTTGAGGGTGTATTCTGTGAAATTTGGGCATTTTTTTCATCATTACAATCTCACAATTGAAGAGAAAAAGACACCCGGAAGTCTATAGGGGAATATTTAAGAAAAGGTGCAAAATGGTACATGCGGCGTTTAAAAAAAAAATGTAAAAAATTCTGCCTGCCTTTGAAGGTCTATTCGATTTCACGGAACAAATTATATATATAGCTATATATATATATATATATATATATATATATATATATATATATATATAGCAAATATTATTCTAGCTTGTTTATGTTGTTCAGTTAGTCTTATTTTTCTTGCCGCGACATGATTCTTCAAATGTGAGTGCTTAATCCGTTGCGTTGCGGTAACGCTTGAACCTGGGAAGTTATATTTTCTTGCACGGCATGTCTCATAATATCAAATGGATTTTGTCCGACATGCTATAGAAGAGCGTGATCTACCTCTTCAGTAGTAGAAACTTTTGGCCCACCCGTAGACTTCTTCTATTCCAGAGTTCCATCAATTTCTCATCGTTTTTTGACTTTTAAAATGGTGTTTTTACTTGTCTGCATAATGTTTGCAACTTCTCTGATGGATAATCCATCATCTAAATATGCAATAATATGTGCTCTTTCAATTAAATTCATTGCCGGCATTTTGACATTACTTGATACGACATGACATTTTTGTAACTATGCTGAAGTTTAATTTTTTTTTAATCCGATGCACATACATCTAAGCTAGCTCTACAACACATTAATGAACATAACTGTACAACTTCATTTCAAACGACAAGAAAAGGCGCATAACATTACGAGTATATTATTGGTTTCTCTTCAAAATTTTAAAAATTTAGATACCTATCCAAAAAAATTATTTTCAGTTTATGAAAATTTTGACAGTTGACACGTGGTTCAAAATGTCTATTAATTATTAGTTTATTATAAAGAATGACATTGTCCACGGTAAAAATGTTATTTTTCTTAAGTGGATAATATCGCTTTACTCTTTAGTGTAATACATACCACGTTTTATCAACACAATTAATTAACACCTCAATTGGTGGCAAATCACAAACATAAAGGCTTGTATGGTTTCTAAGGTGGTTTGTTTGTTGTCAGCGTTGTTAATTGTAAATAATTTACAAAATTTGAAAAACCCACTTTACTTATTTAGACGTAAATAATTTTATCTACAACTGTCAAGTAATGAAACTTTTATGTATATTAAATCAAAAGTATTAATTATTAGGTCGAGTAGCATAAAAAACTCATATTTTACAATTCACAATTCAGCGATAAATTTACCTTAGCTTGTCATAGCCGACACAGGGGCGAACAAGATACGGAGCGTGGAAATCTCCTTTTGTAGCTGCAAGCTACATTGCTGATTCAAGACAGTATAAAATGAAAGCAGCTGGAAAAATTGATTCAAACTCTGATAACCATCAAGTTGTCAAAAATGATTATTTTACAAGTAGCAGTATTAAGAGTATAAGCAATAGTACCGTTAAGGCTCTTGACATCTGTAGAATATAATGTCTTTATGGCCAACATTCAAGATTTCCCAGGACAGATTCTTTTTCCGGTATATGGATGGAAAATTTAGAAATAGGTCTACGGAAATTAACACAATGTCAAGAATACCTGCAGCAGTGGCTTCTTTTTTGAAATTACGCGATGCTCAGTCATAAAATACTGGTCATAGCATGAGACGATCTTTCGCTACATTATTGGATAACGCAGGTGGAGATTTCATAGCCATCAAACGTCCCGGTGGGTGTAGGTTTATCTATCGTACCAGATGCATCAATACTATTATTACTGATTAAAATATAATTAGTTACATATTTTACCTCCTAAAATATCACATTTCGTCGCAACAGAAACTCGTATCTGAATCGCAAAAATTATTGTCGGCAATATTTGGACCTCTCGTGCTATTACAATTGAAAACAAACAACAAGGAACAAAATAGATCACATTAGAAGAACTAAAGAAAACAATAAAAAAATTGAACTATGTAATATAAATACCGCAGTGAGAAGAAATACTCAAAGAAGTATTTTATCATAGAGATTATTTTATCTATCTCTCTTAAACTCAAAAACGGCTTTACAGATTTGAATAGTTTTTGTTTTGTTTTGTTCGTTTAAAGGGATGGTTTAAAACTATTTTTCTCATGGACATGAGGGCCTAGGAGGGCCCCTTGGGCTGGACCGATTTTTATGTTTTTTTTTTATATATTTGGTAGGTATGAGAATAGGTGGTAAACTATTTTTCACATGGACATGAGGGCCTAGGGGGCCCCTTGGGCTGGACCGATTTTTATGATCTTTGATTTGTTGGATTTGTCTCCGCCCCGAATATCAGAATAACCATTAATACATGGACATTGGGGTCCAGGGGGCCCCTTTGGGTTTATAACTCAAAAAGAGCTTTTATGATATTTGATTTGTTGGATTTGTTCACCGGGTCAGCTATAGTCCAGTAACCTAGTTTTTTATAAAATGTAATCCTTATGGGAAAATATTAGCGCACATTTATATAAACACGACTTGAAAAGCACAATATGGTCTTCGAGCGGAAGAGAGTACACAAGACCCAATATTTATTTTAAGACAAATCATAGGAAAAAACATTCCCACAAGTAAGAAAATACATTTATGCTTCATAGATTTGGTTAAAACGTTTCTTAGGGTTAAACGTTTGCTGGTGGCTGCGATATAAATGAAGAATTATGAAAAAGTAAAAGTATGTATACAAAAAAAATATAATATCCCCAGAAAGCAAGTCGATTATTATATCTGTGAAGAATAGAGAAAGAAAAAAAAAGATATACATCAAAATTAAATATGTATACATAGAAACGTTTCAATTGGCATGCTACCTACCAAAAACAACGAGAAGCAAATGGTATAAGACCTAAAAGGATGAAAAAATTGAAATAACCAGAACTGGACTTAAAATTAAAAAAGACAATTAAGAATAACTAAAAGAGAATAATATCTACAAACACAAAACTATAAAATAAAAAAATGGAAATATGGAAATATTTATGCTAAAGATTTGGAGAAGGGTGTTAATTAATCTCAAAAAATTTCAGGAAAAGGGGTCAAAAAAGTTTCATATAATTAATGGACGACCCCTTGGAATAGCACCTTGAATAATATGGTAAACTATAAATAAGTTGCTAATTTTCCAGGTCCTGGTGGAACATAAATCTGCGATCATCGGTCATCTTGTTTCGCATTACTAAAAATTCTGCGTTAGCTGGTGTTCATAATCGGCCTTGTTCGCTACAATCACTGGGTGATAATTGGGTTCTTACAATAATTATGCACACATTACATAAATAGCTATTATTATGTTGTTTCAAATAACACATTAAGAGTCCTAATTGATATCGTATTCGCTTTAAAAGTTATTGAGGTCGAAATAATTAAAGTAATTTTTAGTAAGTACTTTGTTATGCTCTTATCAAAACACAAATTGTAGTTTGAAAACAATTAGCTGCGAAACAGATACTGGTAACACATTCAGTAAATTTGTATATGATAAAAACTAATAGAAAAGATTCAGTCAGTTAGTCAGGTTTATGTGTTATAAAGTATTTTTGGAGTTTACTCCTTAAGAATCGAGCCCAGTACGACAAATTGGTGGGTAAAATCGAGCGTTAACAAAAAGCGTTTAACCCTCTACATTGTGCCATGTATTGTTAGTTGCCGGCGTGCTCTTTTGTTGTCGTTGCCGTTTCCTCAAACCGCTTTGTTTATTTATATCTAATGATATTTATATACAGTAAAGTGAATTAAGGTATAATATATTGTAAGATATGGAAGAAACTAGTTAGAGATGATGAAAAAAATCACGTATCTTCCGACGTTCACGTATCGTATTTTAGTTACCACAAATAATGCCGACAGTATTGATGAAATTAATGGTCAAGATGATATCAATACTGAAGGAAATCAATCTTTCTAGCAATATATTTATATATAAGTAATATATTTTTACGTAACAACATGATTGTTTATGTATAATATTTTATCGAATCAATATAAATAAATATGAATAAAAGTATATACATACATGCTTTCAGTATTATAAGAGATACGTTTATTTACCCCTTTTGCATATTGTACATTCAAAGACAATTGCACTTAAAGAGTAAACTCCGGTCCTGCGTCGGAGCTGACACGCACAATTAATTTTTCGTTTAAACGTTAACAAAAATAAAGATAGTACATATTAAAATTAAGAAAGCTTTTCCACTTTTTTCGACATACTAGATTTCATTTGTTCACGTTTATAAACTTTTCTCATAGTGCGACTTAAGTTAAGAACAGAAGCAAAGTAGCACAGCTTTCAGTTAAGGTAAAACAGAAGGGAATTGACGAAACCTTAGATTTTACAGAATTTGCCATTTCCATTCCCACCTTTAACGGTAGTCCCAGCTGAAAGACTAAAAAAACTACAGGATTACGAGGCCCCTGATTTGTCGATTCAAAGTGTGCCATGGCAGAGAAATGGTCGTTTGTCAGTACCTATTCACGTATGCAATGTCACGTTTTCTGACGTTTAAAGAAAAATATTGTTTTTTTTAATGACAATGCTCCACCGAAACCTCTGTGTATTGCAGTTAGGGCACTACACAAAAAAATGGGTTGGTGTAATGTAAGGTGGAACAAAAAATGTTTCATTGTATACTTTATAATCTATGTACTATGTATATCCCTAACTTTATTCGATTGCATTTTAGTAACAAACCATTTGGAATTATGGTTGACAAATTGGTAGCAACGTTAATTAATCAAAACATGGTGTAGCCCTACAGGTCTTTTTGTTAGTTTTTTTATATATATATATATAATGTACTTCCTGTATTTAATTTTTTATTTTTATTATTCGTCACAAACGTTTTCGGCCACGTGGGCCATCCTCAGGTGACACGTCAAAGTTTACACTTGCAGGATTAAACTGATTAAACTGTACATCTAAAAATCTAACATATACAATATAAAAGAGATCAGAGAAAATACGTTAACTTTTGACAGTGACAGGTTGAATTAAACATTAATTAATCACTTTGAATGGAAGGGAAAACAAACTCACTAACAATAAGTAGGTAAATTTAAGCTTCTCTCTGTAACAATTTATATCCTTGATATTTTTGTCGGTCCACCAATCCACACCACCAGCAAACCCAGTGTAAAACACATCCGCGACTACACATGTTATTTCTCATCGTGTATATTCTTCAGGCAATAAAACGCTAGGGGAAGCGAACATTTCGAACTAGTAGTAATAGCCGAGACACATTACGTCTACAAAACTACCCCTCCCGGACACGGTTGGAAGACGTGCGAGGAAATGATGGTCACATTTCTCCTGAGGGTCGTATTTCACTGACGAAGTTTACCACGTTCGTCGGCTAATTTCCACTTTTCCATACCAAAAGCGCTACTCAACACATAAATAGTCCTTTAAATTTCACGCAACAACAAAGTTTATCAAAGTTTTTTTTACGTTTTGTTTGCGAAATGTGCAGCAATCCATTTGTATTAAAGTCAGGTTGGGACTCGTGCTGGACCCAAGAGAATTTTACCCTTGCGTTGGAAACTATGCCAACCCCACTTCGAAGGAACGAAATTGGATTAATCTAATCGATGTCGACGAGATAAATAACGTATAAAAGAAAATCAGATATAAGTTAGTTCAGAATTTTTAATAGAACTGTGGAAAGTGCTCACGATTTCCATCTAAAAGAGGTGACAAAATCAGACGAGTTGGAATAATGTAGTTACTGATTTATAGGTTGTTCTTTACCTATTGTTCTGTCAATCGATTAAAATTAAATTCAAATAAGTAGTGTCAGTACTACTGAAGTCGTGCTCTAGTAGAAATAAATGGGAGAGAGTGTCTAATTCGTGCAGGCTCCTCAACAATAAGAAGCAATTTGTAACTTCAATTTATCATTCTCTTTAGAAGTTCTGGATAACAAAAAACCCATACCAGGTATCATTTGATTTTATTTTTAAATACGTAACTCGTTGGCGATCCAAATAAATACTTCATTGTGTTATGTATAACTGCTGAATTTGGAAAACTGCATTAAATATAAGGTAATTCAGGATCTATATTCTGTGTGGGTGAACACCTAAAATATCTGTTTGTATTAATTAATTTAGTTTTTCATGGTCTGTTCTTTTTTCGGATATTCGCAAAAAACAATTTTTGTAATCTTTGACCCTGAATACCGATATTCTACGCAGAAACGATATTCTATGAGACTTTTGAGTCAACCTTTAGAATGTCAAAACATTTTCATTAGGAGGTTTCGGGTTTCGTATAACTTAACTGTACTAATTAATTACACTTACATCAAGACAAAGCATCTTGAATCCTTTTAGGAAACTGCGAGATTTTCGTGCAGAGCACCTATATTTAACGGTGCACTTTAGAACAAGGCGTATCGTTCGTGTGATCGATTGCAAGCTTTCTAAAGACATGTTTCCGAATTGCCTACATCCCCAGATTATTGCTCAGCTCAGATCAGATCTTCAACCGGAACTTGAACAATACAAGGCTTTTTGCCTTACTGATCTAACGGCCCATATAAGGGCTGTGTCCTGTTCCTGTCCGTCAGGATAATGACATGCTATTTGATAAATCGACGAACCAGGAGTCGGCAGAATCCGTTCTTCGACATTTAAATTAACATGGATATTTTCCCAATCCTGAATCTGAAGAATCGAATTTCAAATTTTATTACTTCTAACTGTGTAATGTTATTGAATTAAGAGGTCACGGTTATTAAAAAGAATCAATTTGAACCTCATTAGAAAGATTTCATTTTTAAAACTGCAAGAACTTGTTTAATTCACGCCAAGTTCGTAATTCGCAATACTATCAAATGACATAGATCTGAGATTTCACAATTTTACTTTCCTGGAAAGGTATACTTTACTAGAAATTTCTCCGCTTTTATTTCTTTTCCGTAAATTGTAATCAAAGATTATATCTTATTATTAATTCGTATACCGAGTCAACTAATCGCGCAAACATGAAACTCAATAAAGTATAGTCCAGAATCTCGGCTGCACTGAAGAAATTTTAGCTTGGGGAGTCAAGTGAGAGATGATGCAAACATCACAGTTTTATTTAAAACAATTTTTCCTTACGCCTCGATATGTCCTACAAAGCCTCAACACAGAACAGTATAAGATGCTGATCAAAGAAGAAATATATAAAATTTTGTACCACAGAGACGTAAAAGTGGCGAAAGTTGTATTTGTACCAAGAATTCGTTGAATATCTATTAAATATTTTGAGGACATACTTTGTGAAGTAACAAATTATGAGCTTTATTATTTGAAACATCATGGTAAAACTGTTGAAAAATATAGTGATTCTTTGTCTTTAACCTTTTCCATTGTTGATTTCCTTGATTGTATCTTATCATTCCTTCTATTATCTAGATTTTTTTCTGGCCTCCGCACTCAAAAGGCTATGTTCGTTATTGTTTCTTGAATTTCCCGCTCTTTTTTCGTTAAGTCTGTATCCATATAAATCTGTAATTCCTTCTTCTGTTTTTTGTAATATTTCAATATTTTACTTCATATTTTTAGTCTCGATAATAAACTTTTGTTTGCCAGTTGTCTCGGTATTGCCGAGTTTAATTTTAATTTGCATACAACTAAATTCGGTTTCTATCTGTCCTTCTCTAAGGATTCGATATAGTGGCGTCAATAAATACATAAAACAGGCAATCTTCGGAAGTCCTCAAGAACAGCTTCGATTTTAATGAATTTTGTTTGAATTTTTTTTTATATTGCTAGCTGACCCAGCGAACTTTGTACCGTCTCAGAATCAATAAATGTTAACTTATCAGCTAAATTAAATTCAGTCTTTTTTAATCAAAGGATAATGCACACAACGCCATCTACTGGCATTACCGGAACCAGCATACAACGCTATTTTCATTTTTGTTTCATGTATCTGAGATGGCGTTACATATGGATTCCATACAAAATGTATGAGAAATATTTTTTCGTTAATTTTTCCGATGTTTTAATACAGTAGAACCCCTCTATAACGAGAACTCAAGGGACCAACACATTTACTCGTTATAACCGTTTTTCGCTATAAACAGTCATAGCCAATAAAAGTTTATACATATATATTATGAAATAAATTTATTAAATTAGTAAGTTAAATTTACACAGGTATGTATCTACTGACATTTTACAATATTTTGGAAAGAAGTCTGTAATTTTAGTGTGTTTGCGGTAATGCAGTAGTTTAATTTTATCAATTGAACTTTCTAAGTACGCTAAGTTATTAGAAAGGGCATAGTGATGAGTTGTGGAAGCACCCATTAACAAAAACTGTTTTAAAGGACGACATAATGACACAGGATATTACACGAAGTGTTCTTTGCTTAAAAAGTTGCTCAAGACTTGACAAAGAAATATGCAGACGTGACAAGTAGACCCAAAATAAATTTCCAATAAAAAAAAATCTTCCAGGAAGTCTCGTAATATCCGATCTATGTGCAAAATTTCCCACAATTTTTCGCTATAACCGATCTCGGACGAAACAAAAATCGCGTTATATCCACCTCAATGCCAGAAACTTACTCGCTATAGAGAGTAAATTTTACAAGGAGTATAGATACAAACGGCAAGGGACCAAACGATGTACTCGCTATAACCGAATTTTCGTTATAACCGGCACTCGTTATAGAGGGGTTCTACTGTAGTTATTCGCCTCCGAAAAAAATTAGTCAATCCGTTCTAGAGATCATCAAAAAATTTGTGTGTGGAGTCCACGCGCAACAGACGTGAAACTTTGGAGTTTACTCCTTAAGAATCGATTTTCATTTTTAAAGCCCGGTACGACAAATTTTGGTGACCGGCGTCATTTGTTATTGTTGTTGCCCTGTACCATATAGGTCCCCCTGGGTCCCCCGTCCCCCGGGAGGCCCTTGTCGTTTCCCCTGTAGCAAGCTCCCCGCCCCCTGTAATTTTTGCGATGTTTTAAGAGTTATTCTGCTATTCGGGACGGAGACAAATCCAACAAATCAAATATCATACAAATCGGTCCAGTCGTTTTTGAGTTATAAATCCAAGGGGGCTCCCTGAGCCCATCTGTCCAAATTCACTTTACGACCTACTCTCATATACAAATATACAAAAAAAAATAAACAAAAATTGGTCAAGCCGAAAAATCGTTCCAACCCAAGAGAGCATCCTGGGCCCCCATGTTTATGTGGAAAATATTTTGCAACCTATTCTCATACCTACCAACTATACAAAAAAAAAAAATCATAAAAATCGGTAGAGCCGTTTCGTAGTAGTTCGACAACAAACACCGTGACACAAGATTTTTATATATTATTAGATTTAAAATCAGAAACCTTTTGAAGTGGGGAAATAATTATTTATATTGTTTAAATACTATTTATGATATTTATAAAAAACAGTTTCTCATTCAATACTGATCAGATACATGAAGTCGGTTAATAAAAGGGAGCGAAAATTTGAGAATTTTGTCGATCTTCATGGTATGGGATTCCCTAGTCAGATTCTGATTTTTTGATAATGGAACCACCTTAAGAGTATACCCTTTCAAATAAAAGAAGAATTTTGTAAATCGGTCCACAATTGACGAAGAAATCGGCGAACATAAATGATATATAAAAATATATAAATGTTCTGAGGTAACAAACATTAACAAAAAACATACAACCGAATTGATAACTTCTTCCTTTTTTGAAGTCTTAAAAAAACGCAAAACTATTTTTTTAGATAAATAATATCATACATATTGTTTAAATAATAATAATAGTTATATCCCCGCTTCAAAAGGTGTCTGATTATAAATAATATAAAAAAAAACAAAAAAAAAACATCAAAATCGGAGCTGTTTCTGAGGACTTCCGAGAAAAAGACTTCATTGACGCGACTAATACTGAGGAATTACGAAAGTGAAAAACTGGGATCCTGACAAATCGAAAATTTAATAAACTGAGAAGTTAGGAACCATAGAGCAAAGGTAAAATACTTGAGCTTCTAAAGAACCGTAAATTTGAAATTGAAAACTTGAGGAACTAGATAACAAAAGTTAAAAGGAAAAATAGAAACTGTGAAAATGATTAATTGAAAATTGTTAAAAATATCAAAGAAACAATAATTGTAAAAGACATTACGAGAAAACAGTAAATATAGTAAGGTCACGTGCAAAGAATTCCAGAAGGAAGACTTCCAAAGGTAGCACAATAATAATGGGACCCACTGAACGAAGGAAGAGGGGAAGATCCAGAAAAAAGTGGGGCGAAGGAATAAAAAAGGCTAGCAAAGACAAAAGCCCTAAACCGGCATATGTGTAGAAACCTCTAAAACTAGTAAGTTGAAATCAAAAAAAAAAAAACACGAGTGTGCTTTAGACCACACGACTGAAGTAAAACTTCAGTTCGCCAGTGTGAAAGTGCTCTTAATTTATGTAAGTTTATAAATGGAGCTAGAGAAACCTGAATTAATACCGTCTGCAGTATTGGATAATGCATGTTTCAGTTTGTCATCAGCGAGAAGTCGGCAGCGATTAAGATAAGTAGCGTAATTGCATACAAAACTGATACACGCAAATAGGTGTATTGAGAGAAGTGCGGATTCACAACGGATAAGACGCGATCACACTTTTCGTAACGCACTCGTCACGCATTCACCAGCTTACTCCCCAAGTCAAGTGTCCGTAAAGAGGTTTTACTTCAATAAGACCTCTAAAACCTCTAGAAACTAAGACCTGGGCGAATCTGAGTTGCCAGTAATATCACAATATGACAAACTGGCAGTGTAAACCTGAGATAACGAGATTTTGAGATACTGAAACTTTTTTTTCTTCATCTTAACAGCTATTCTAATACTCTTTGTGGAACGTTATTATTTTGTATTATCATCATTTATGAGATCTTTTTTTAATATTTCTAATAACCCCCAAATTAATATACCTGTAATGTTCCAATCAGTATCTAAGACGACTAGTAGTTGTTTATAAAGAGCTGCCTTATACATTTTATTCTCTCAAATATCACCCAAAACTTTAGAGACTAAACTCCACTCTTGAAGAATGCTGCTAAAAAAGAATGTCAAAGAACACTTATTTATAAAATACATTCTTTTAATAGTAAGTCCTTCCCAAAGATAACACCGCGCAAAGTCTCCAATTACTTACAACGCAGACCTGAAAGCAATTAGCGAAAGTTAGGGAAAGCGTTGTAATGGTGCAAGTTGTTTCAAACAAAGGCTGAACATGAGTGCTGTTATCTGAGCTGATCGAGTGCAGGGCAAAGTCCCTAGGGAACTGGGCACGGAGACAAGTTTTACGTCCCCTGAATGCCGTGGGCGCTAAGCGATGTAAAGGGAAACAGAAAATGTTATTTCTGAAAGAAAACATTAAACTGTTTTTGTTTTATTATCAAGATAATGTGACATCGTATCGTGGGTATTAAGTTTTCTTTGTCGCCGGAAAAATGGATCCCCTCAAAGTAAAATCGCTGCTTTTATAGAAAGTGAGTCTCATAATGTAATTTTAGTAACTTGTCTCTATTTTGATTCTCTAATAGACATACTGGCAAACGCAACATCATGATCTGCGATGTCATAATAGCCATTAAGGCACGGAACATTTTAAGAAAATTTTTAGGTTGGCAAATCGTGATAATCTTGTCACTAATGTCAGTTTAAATTACAAAATGTGTCAAAAATAGGAAGTGACAGCAGGTGAAAGTAAAAACGGCAGAAAAAACTGCCACTCATTCTTTAAAATAACTCGTGGCTACGCCACTCCTTTTTTAAACTTGAATTCGTGCTTTAAAATTGGTCTTATGAAATTTGTTTTTTAATATACTGTTTTAATATTTTTTTTTTCAAAAAGATATTTTTAACTTTATATGGTGAACCAAAAGACGAAAAATAATTTTACTAATTTATTGAGGGTCGGTAAAAAAATCGAGAGAGAATTTAGTCTTTCAATAAACGCTTTAGAAACTCTTCTATTCAAAATTAATAATGCAAACGTTAATAATTTGTTTGGTTCGTTACATTTTTTTGAATATTCAGACATTAAAAAAATTGAAGCTTTATACAAATGTTTTAATTGGTTTTTTTAACTACCTACTGGTACTATTAAGCAATCTAGTTAAATACAATACGCCCAAGATTTGGTTATACGGAATGGTTGTGATATTGAAAATACGCCCATATTTTCTATCGAGTAATATAGAAATACAAGAAGCAATTGCCATAGATAATGTGAAACACACAATTTTGAAACCAAACACTAGCTCGGATAATATTAAAGTAAGTCAAATTATGAAGACAAGTTTATGCTCCGAATATTAGTGAAACCGAAACTGACGATGTTGGCAACGAAGCGCACCGGGAAGAATCTAACAACAATGATGATGATGTAAATTCTCAAGAAAAAAAATTAAGAAGAGCTCAGTGGGCTTCCACATTTGTCTCCTGTGTGATTAATTGTTATTATTATTTGGGGAGGCATTGCATGGAAACCAGTCTTCCAGTTATCAATTACTCGGATGGGTACACATTCCAAAATATGAATAATATTATGGCCAACGCAGTCCTAAATTTTGCAATGAAGCACATCGTCATTTAGCACCCCTTGTAAAAACAGATTTAAGTAGTTAGCAGGTAATACCAGATTACCGAAAATATATAGCAATGACATTTTGATTAAATGTAGGCAAATCACTAGTGTACAAGAGATAAAGGACTGGTCGCAATACACACCCTTGTGGCACTCGTACTTGTATTTTCCTCAGATCGGAATTTGCATTATCTTGCTTAATCCTAAAGAATCGCTCGGACATAAGATTACAGGATATTTTAATATTGGACAGGAAGGAGCATTTTTCTGATTCTGTCCCTCATGCCAAACTTTGTCGAAAGCCTGGGCCACATCCAAGAACATTGCTGAACAGACTTTATTTTCTTCCAGTGGCTTCTCGATCGTGGAATGTTGATTCCGAAACCCAAGTTTATGGCCGATATGACGCTGCCTCGTGATGTGCTTTTCCAGGCTTGTGCTTCAGCCACCCTCCAAAGTTGTAGTACATACTAAAGTCTGAATGAGGGATTAATTAAGTTAATTTTAGTTAAAGCTTTCTGGATGGTTCTCTTACAATTTGTCCTGTGATCAGGTCAAATCCGGGAGATTTTTGTTCTGATTTTGTCTCTTTTTTAACTTCAGCTAGAGTAGAATTTCAATACTGTTTTGCCCTATGGCACAAGGCAAAGGTTCAGTGTCGTCCACTGAGTTGGGTTGAAATATTTTTTCAAAACGTTCTGCAAATCTTGTAGCCTTTTGCGCGTTGGTTCTGACTCAGCTCCATCCACATTTTTAATCAGAGGTGTTTATGTGATTGGCCTTTTTATGTTTTTGGTAGTTTTCCATAAAGAATATTCAGTACTGGGGTCGTTAGTAAGTTATCACTTATAATACGATAAGTAATCAAAGTAATGTCGACAATTTGTAAGATGTCACAAATGTCAATGCAATTGCTTAAAATGTTGGCAGTTGGCATTGGCAGTTGCAATGAATATGAGTGGAACCATCTAAGAAATTGTCGACTCAACTTTGACTACGAATCGTATTCGGAGGACTATTCAGTGAACCAAACCATTTTTCTTAAAAGCACTAGTCCGATTGTCGGAGACAATTTGTACTAGTACAATTACACTACCCGACATTTAAAAAATTTCAAATTATAACTGCAGTGAAATCACCTAATCTGGGGTAATTAGGGTCTGCTGAATCTATAAACGTCAACAGATCTATTCTAGCACGTCTAGATTCCGAATTACAAACAATACGTTACAACCGGTATGCTATTGGTATTTTTATTACTGTATCGTGTTAAAATTTCAGCTATACTAAAATGGTTTGAAAATTATTATTTTTTAATTACTAAAATTACATCTGGCGCGATGTTAGCAATGACAAAATTGTCTGGCAACTATAAATTTAAATTACAAAACTAAAAAATTGCTAAAAGGTCATAGCAAATTATGAAAAAAACAAATTATTTTTGTCTTAAAATGATTTTAAAATTTAAAATTTTTACATGAATAACAGGGATGCGCACTGGTAAACACAACCGCTTCCAGGTGCCAGACGTACCGCATACCAACTTAACTTCGATAAGAAATTAAAACCAGGCGACCTAAAATTCTTTCTCTAAAAAGTTGCTAGCTCACATACTATTATGTTGTAACCAAAATATTCTATATAACACCGTTTTATTAAATTGTTCAGAGTTCTTTTTATTGAGATTTTGTAACGTAAAGTCCACAGATATAATAAAAATTGTTGAGAAAGTTCACACATCTACAAACAACAGACTGCTGCATTTTAAGCAGTTTTAACAAACTGAAACAAATTTTAAATACTTAATTACATATACAGTTGAACTCGGTTATAGCGAACAGTCAACGGACCACCGAATGTGTTCGTTATAAGCAGGCGTACGTTATAAACAAGGTTGAAAATATATGCACTAAAACAAAATTCTTTATTGAAAATACATCTTTTATACGTGTAATTATAATAATAATGCACTATGTAAAATACGGGGTGATCAATTTTTGCTGTACTTTTCTTTGCGACCTATTTCTTCATTCTCAATGTCTAAAATTGCCAGCAGCACGAAGAACTTCGCCACTAATTGGTACATTTAGACTTCTCTAAACCATTTTATGAGAGTATTGTCAACATCCTCTCTAACAGGACTTCGAAGACGCTTTAGTCACGTTCTTTTGAGGAAAATTGAGGAAATTGTAAATTTTGCTAGTCCATTTTTTTTTTTGCATAATTTAGAGTTGCATTGGTAGCTTTTTAATAAATAGATTATTTTTAATTTATCGGCCACAGTTACTAGGCCACGTTTCTTTTTCACTACAGCCTTTTCACTTGTTCTAGTAAGAAATAAAACTGAAATACTAATGTTTACATTTCGTTCGATTGCTCTCACAACACGAATACTTTTGAGAAAGATGGGGTTTAAATCTTGTTAATTATTCCAAGAAATCTGAGCAGTGAACACGTGCACGCAGTTCGTTATAATCGAGCATACGCCGAAATCTTGGACTCTATAACCGATCGTTCGTTATAAACGAGGTTCATTATAACCGATCAGAATTTACATTGCCCTTATGGCGGTTAAAACGGTTAAAATTGTACGTTATAAGCGAGAGTTCGTTATAAGCCGGGTTTGTTATAACCGAGTTCATCTGTATGCCAAACAACTTAATCTAAGTGACATAAGCCTACTTAATTTTGCACCTTCAAGTGCGCTCTTTATGCTTGTCAGAGAAAAGAATTTACAATTACTATTATTATATACATAAAAAATGTTCATTATGCTACTTCGCAAATGTGACGTGATGGAATATGAAGATGGGGTATCATATGGGTCTAATGAATGAAAGTAATCAGAAATTGTCGTAGTTGGATCGGTTAGAAAAACCATGTCGGGTAGTGTTATTATTATAACCGCAATTGATTTTGATTGGCCATAATTTTGAAAGCCTAGGGCTGTTATTTGTCGAATGTCACAGTTTGACAGGTGAACTGAATAGTCATAGATATTCACAGATGGTACATTTTTTGACTCTTTAATTTTATTTAACCTAGTTTTATCTTGTGCTGTCTGGAGTGGTGCCATTTCTTCCTTGCATTTCTTTTTTCTGAAATCAGTTCCAAAATTTCTGATAGTTGTCACCTTTCAGTTTTTTTTTTTTTTGGTTTCTGGGGATTTTGCCACGCCAAGTGCTGACTATCATTGGCCAATTTCTCCACATACAAGTCCAATTATTCTTCAGATTGTAGTGGAACTGCCAAATTAATTATATCTTCTAGATTAGGGGTTATTAGTTTACTTTGAGATGTATTTTCAATTTGCATTTAATTGCTTGATATATTTTGTCAAGTCCGGGATCTTATCTTAAACTGCTTTCAAAGGTTCATTTCCTTTAGTTGCAATAATTTTCAAATAGGCAAAAAACTTGCTACATTTTGGAATGTCGGTATTTTAAAGTACCTTCAGCGGTGCCTTCAACATAGAAAGTTTTATCCATAGAGATATGACTGTATTTTCTTAATGTTTAGCAAATGGGCCAGTAGGACATCTCTATTGATCAATACTAACCCCTGTTTCCTTGTCAAATTCCAACAATTCTTTTAAGTAGGGACCCTTAGATTTTGCAGGTATCAAATTTAAGCTTATCGAATTTCTTTTGTAATCTCGGTTGGAGCGCAATACTCCCAAATTCTTGTCACAAAATTTAAGTTCTTCATAAACAAGACCTAACCAGAAATGCAACTAGAATTTGTGGTTGACTACTTCGCTGTTATATGCTCATTAAGACACAAGTACAAAATTGCTATTAAACGGCACGTCATATTTTTCGACAACCTGACAGCAAGTTCTTATCTAAGATGTTAGTAATTTATTTGATTAAAGGGTGGCAGTAAACCCAAAGCAGAGACGCAGCAGGAAATTATTATCCTCCAACCTCACACTCACCTTAATTGCAAACTTTCTCGTAACCCAATATCGGCAAGAAATCTGACAATATTCTCGGTCGAACTTTTTCTTGTTCCTTTAATTTAAGCCGTGTTGCATGGAACTTGATATTTTTTTCGTTTAGCGGCCGACTTATCTGAACTGGTGGCGGTAGAAAGGGATTTGTTAGGGATAAAGCCGCGCCTTAAATTGGCTCCAATATAAGGGCACGCTGAGGTGAGAGACCGTCTGTCGATCGATATTCCCGTAAATCCTGCTGCGAAAGGCAAGCAAGCAAAAGATGGTCTTGCAGGAGCATCAAGAACAAGAATCCTGCAGGCTCGTTGATGATTATCTGCCAAGTTGTTTTTCGTCCTTGTTCGTTCCCCGAAGACATCAGACCCTCCCCGGTCCCGCCGTTCTGTTTCCTTTGTGTGCAGACAAAGTTAGCGTCGGGAACTTTTTAGCCGGATTCTCAGGGGATTTACCTCGGTTGGTATACGTGAGGCGCGAGCAAATAAAAGAAATGCGTCGGTTGCATTTGGACGAGTTTCATGTGACGCTTTGCAATCCTCCCTCTTTCACGAGCGTAATCCCGTGGAATAATTGTTTTATTTAATTTTGGATCTGCAACGATTCGAATTCAGATTGGAAAGTTACAGCTCATCTATCTGGAAACATTTCTTCAAACACGTGCACCACAATGTTATTCATACGTGGGTTTTACATAATTTAAGGAGAGATTAAGAGACTGAAGAAATTAAATTTAACTTTGGTCTACCAAAAAACAATTCATTCCTGTCCTCTGTAAAAAGCGTCACATGACAAAAAATCGAGCAGATCCAATCAAGGACTCTCGTCCAGAAGAAAGCTGGGTCGGCGTGATGTATCTAGCTAATCTCCCGTTCCTATTTGGGGTGTTCGTCCCCAACCATCCTCGCTTGATTGCTTTGTCACGTTACTTTATTGTCACTGCTCACCACATTTCCACTTCTATTTTCGCATTTTCATCGATCAACGAATTTGCATTTCTTATGCGAAATTCGCGTGACCTTTGAGCACGAAAATGCCAAGGCTCACAGAATAAATCGTTACACTTTAAACTTTGGGGGTGAACACGAGGACACAGCTGACACCCGTATTTATAACAAGATTATTAGGCCGGGTAAACATCGAAAGGACAAGCTCATCCCAATAAACGTCAAAGCTTAACACGACTATAAATCAGAGCCAAGGATGGCAGTTAACAGCAATTAAACGCACCCCGCAGGATTAACGCGATTATAAGTGGCTTCGCTGCCACAACGATGTAATGAATGCAAAGGAATGCCTGCAACTTCATTAATTACCCTCGTAATACAGCCAAAATAGAGACGAAGTAAGCAGGAACTGGTGAGATTCTAAAATTACATTTTTTTATTTTGTTGCAGGATGGCGCGATTCGCTACTCTCTCTACCCAAGAAGTGGCTTTCCGGGGCGTCCTTGGTGCACACAAATTCGACCACGGCTAACATTCAGGTATTTTTCAAACCACAAATATTTGCCATTTTGGTTTCAACGTTAAGTTTATGGACTATTCGTAAAAGCTCTTGCCTTTCAGCATCAAGAGTTCGAAATTAAAGTGCAGCAACTCCAGCAACTTTATTCTGAAAACAATTCCCAATTTGAAGCCGTTTAGAACATCCGTTAAATGTTTTTATGAAAGACTTACCTCCTAACCCTCCAGAACTGGCGCCCATATGTCACTCACGAAAACTGGTGATGGCAAGTCTAACAGACCCGTGTATCGCTATCGACGTAAACTGTATATCTTGAGATTTCTTTTTTTTTGGAATTCTCTATGCTGTTTAGTTCCCTCACTTCTGCTTTCAAATTTGTATTGTCGGTTCTAAGAAGTTTTCATTCCTCTGAATATTGTTTGTATCCCTATTTTTTTCGTCAAACCTTCTTCTTTATTATCTTATATTTATTATATTTATTGCTAATTTAATAATTGATTTTTACATATAATTGAACTTGAGCTTTTTTATTTTCAAATTAAAGTATGTAAAGGTTTTACGTTGACTGCCCCAAGACAGAAAAGATTTTGGATTTGGATCTTATCGAGAAATGAGCCAATCTAATTGCTCGGTCAGTTTCTTTCGTATACCTGCTCGATTCCTACTTTAAGTGTAGCAAATACTTTTTAATTTTCTCACTTTACAATTTCTAGGTCCAGACGACTTATCGAAGCCTGTATTGCTATCGTATATAGGCACCCTCTATGTGATTAGTTTCTAATAGTGTAAGTGCTATATTGTTAGTTAGCCTTCCCCCATCAACGCCTAAAGAGATCCTGAAAACCTGGTTTTTTGTTCTCTTGGTAGATGTAGAACTGTTGCGACTGTTCTAATTAGTGGAAAAACTAAAATATTCTTATTTTGATCCAAAAATCTTAACTTTTATTGTGTTCAATGCAATTTTATTGTTAGAAAAGCTTCTGTAGCGGTGCTAGGAAATATTTTTTTGTAAATTTGTGCATAGATATCAGTATCAAAGAGAACTGTCCTCACTTGTCTTCCATCCAAGCACAAGCAGAAAGTCTAAATAAAGCCAACTTATATCCAAACTGGGTCTGGATCTGCAATGAAAGAAAACCTGACAGGAATTCATAGGTTTATACAGTTGACGCGTGCACAAAGCACCGAGTTTATTGATCGCCTGTATCCCGCGTCTACCTGCCGCACCGTGACCTCGCCGCAGAGTTAAATTAAGGGCTATTTTTGGAACGATAGAGTTTCCAATTATAAGAAAACACTTTCCTCTAACTCATTATAAGCGTTGAAATTGGCCGATTTTGCGGTGATTTAATGCTCCCTCTATCAGAAATAATCCCAAAAAACGCTCCCCAAACTCCCATCACAGCGATTTCATCCTTATCAGGCAGTGGTGGAAATTTTTGCTTAATTGCTGCTGCAACACAGAATATAGGGATTTTTCATTAATATTATCTTAGTGATATAAGCCTTGTCGTGTCGGGGATCTATCCCATTGTACTCGGTGTATTATACCACCAGTGAGTTCACAGAGGGTTCACCTCCCCTGCTTTATGCCCTGCAGTGTAGCGTTATAATAGCATCCGTCTAAATTTGCATTGTGAATTAATTAATAATACACCTACGTTCTGCCAAAGCACAGAAACTGGGGGCTGAATTTCTACACCCTTTTTTCACTTGATGGTGATGGTTTTTAAATTATCTACTGTTGGAACTTTGTAAGTAATTAGGTATGTTTGCATTCATATTTACTGATGTTATCTACTATAATGATCAGTTTGAATAATACTCCAGAAAAATAACAAAATTAGAGGCTATGACTATCAATAAATTGTGTAGTTCATTATGTCCAAAGTTTAAGTTTTGTTACCAACCAAAGTACGCGGTGTAAAATAAATTAGATTAAAACAAAATATTGCCTGTAACGAGTAGAATTTTTCAGAATCGTCGAGTCGAGTATTTTCACAGCTACTTCAATAGTTGACACGCCCGTTGCAGCATTGTGACCTGCTGGGAAGTAATTCAGGGTGGAACAATGACAACGCTTGCAGGAATGTATTATATAGAAAATAGAATGTCAAGTGCAGACAACAAATCGAAAAAGCGGCATTCTGTTTAATGAAACTAGTTTGGTAAACAATAATTTAGTAATAACAAGTCCCTGCTTGAATTTAGATGTACGTCAGAAAGACTGAACAGAGAATCTCTGATACAGAGAGGGAAAACAAGAGAAAAAGCAACGTTCGTAAATATCCCTAGAGACATTTAATATGTAGATGGCATTTCTGTGTTCCATATTCCTATGGGTGTCCTCTGTGATGATCCTGCCTAACCAAATTTAAAAAGCACAGGCTCCTCGTTGCGAATACTTATTAGACTATAGATGACTTTTTATTTTAGCTGCTAATCAATCAGTCTTTACGCTTCAGTCCTTTTGAGAATAATAGTACAAGTAAGACTTAATAAATCTTATTTTCTGTCAGTTACATTATTACACCTTGTAATCCTGTTCCTTCATATCACATCAAATCTGCCAAAAAGCTTCATTGCGGAAAATCCAGATATAAAATCAATCGGATGATTGCGAGTTAAGACTCAGATCTTTGACGGAGAACCAAAAGTGGAAGGCTTCACTTTATTAGATCTGACAGTAACGTATTTTAGTTCCGACGTCTTGTAACTGCCAATCCAATCCACTGATCAGACCAGTGCAGTGGCGGTTCGATAAAAAAGTCCACAAAACAGCAGGGTTTGTAATAATGATATTAATAGCACAATAATAGTTATTTATGAGTAAAGCAAGATATTGTCCACGGTAGACCGTTAGCTCGAGTTGATTATTTTTCTTGGGTGGATAATATCGCCTTACTCATGTGTGTAATAATATACGTTTTATCCAACACCTCAAAAATTCATTTACCGTAACTATAACTTTGACACCACGATTGGTGTCTATACTGTATTGATATTGTCAGAACTCCCTAGGGAAAAAATGTGACATAGTTTCTCCCTATGGAGACAATGATCCACTTCTGCCACGATTTTGACAGCATAGAAACTGATTTCTACTCACGCTTGTGTAAATAGTTATTTATTATACGAGTTCCTGTGTAAATTGGGTCATCGTTTCACTCGTGCTTTTTTAAGCCTCGAATGCCCCAAAGCACCCAAATTTACACAGGAACGAGTGTAATACAACGTTTTATAGTTCGACATAACCGCGGCAAGTCTTTAAATTGTTTAAATCCATAAATATTGTGTGACGTTTATCTGACATTTTCTTATTGCCTGACAGGAGAGTGTTTACAGAAGCGAAAATTTATAATATATATTTTATAGTTCGACACTGTCAGAATTTGCAAATTTGTGCCCGAAATGAGCCAATTTACACAGGAACTCGTATAATAAATAACTATTTTTTTACTACTAGCTATAGAATGTACGATTATATAGTTTGTCGAAGATGTGTGAAATTGTTTTTCTTTCCTAGTAGTTAATAGTCATTTCATTATTGACTAGTGGTTAATAATTGAAGAGACCGGATTTGATGCAAAATGTATATCGTGTATTATTTATCTACCAACTTAACCAGTTTTTTCTAGTTTACTATACGAGTTCCTGTGTAAATTGGACGCTTTATGCCACGAGGGGTTTATAAAAACACGAGTGAAACGAGTGCTTTTGTTAACCCCGAGTGGCGTAAAGCGTTCAATCTACACAGGAACGAGTGTAATACAACGTTTTATCGTTCGACACAACCCCGAAAAGCCTTTAAATTGCTTAAAATCCATAAAAATAGTGTGACGTTTATCTGTCATTTTCATTATTTCATCACAGAGTGTTTACAAAAGCGAAAATTTGAAAATTCGAACGATAAAAATACTTAGCAGTAATTACTGCAATTCATGTAAAAAAAACAAAGTGTTAAACTATTACAAAATGCATTGTGTAATTTTGCATGAAAATCCGGTCTCTGACTGAGAAATGTCAAAAAATAGATAACCTCAAATTCGTTTCGACTGGCATTATCATGATTATCATCTGAAGAAAAGTTCAACAAATGTGCTAGTACTGAAAAAAATAGTATATAAACCACGGTTGCAAAGCCTTTTCTTAGCATCTTTTCTATGGCTTCTCAAAATTGGTGTATAATTACTATTATTATTATTTTGCAATGGATAATAATATGTGTGATTTTTTTTGACCAGAAGATACAAAACCCACTAGTGAGTTATATAATCCACTTTACTTATTTAAAAGTGGTTTAGTGAGGTAAGGGAATCAATAGTCGACACTTTAAGACCTAAATTTCAGGAAAAAAAATCGTATACCTACGGGGAATTTAGAAGGAAAACGCCAAGTGATTGGTGAAAATGAAAGTAATATCCTACTATTGCTTTACACTAGTGACTCACATTTAATTACTCAATTAATTTTTTTTTTATTTAAAAAAAAAACTGCGAAACCGCCAATAGTTGACATATGTCAAGTTCCAATTGTTGACATTTTTATTGCAAAACTAGTTGGCAGTAATAAAAAACTGTATTAAAGTAAAACAAAAGAATTCGAAATGACAAATTTAATGTCTCATTCTGATTCTCTACCATTGAATGGGATAAAATAACTTGGCTAGGTATACTTGCTGCTTTTTCACATTTTTTACAAATTAGAATCCGGCTGAATAATAACACATTCTACTATAACTTATAAAAAATTGAAGAATAGCCTTTAATTTTTCTTTTACTCCTTTTTTGGACCACTTATTTTCTTTTCCTTTTCCCTCTCAATAATTCTAAGCTAATTCTTCGTTTCTTTATTTCCGCAATAGAAATAATCCTCCTCTGTATCAGAAGATTTTTCGCCTAATTGTCACATTCTTCAACACATACTTCTAAACTTGATTCAGAAGTTCAAAGTTTCTTCTTTGTGTTGTTTTCCCTTAGCTTTTCTTCTATGCAATTCTTTTTCTTTTTCTTTTCCCTCTTTTAGTTTTTCTTCAACTATCTTCCTTTTACTCTCTTCCTTTTCCTTTTCTTTGCTTTCTTTGTCTTCTTGTTTCTTCCTATACGATAGTACCGCCATTGTTCAGAGGTGGCTACAGAGGGAACTTTATCTTTGGCTCTTTTTAGTTTCTTACTTACAGTCGGTTTCGGTCAAAATAAACATGTGTTGAACGGCGTCGACTACATTAAGATTCATTCTTGATGTAGGATTTTTTAATACGTGCTGCAAAATGGTAATTTTTTGCTAATGTCTTGGAGTGTTTTGTTTTCCCTCGGTCCAGGCATTTCATTAACGTTAGTTTCAGGTTCATGCTCGACTTCAGGAGTTATCTGAACTTGATCTACACCATCTTGATTATTTTTTGCTTCTAAAAAGAATTATCGCCAAATAAAAAAAAGAGTTGTCTCCATTGCATAGTTTATCTGAACTTTTCAAAATATCGACTTTCTCGTTGCCAATTTTATAGTCTAGGATCCGAACCTAAGTCGACCTTCACCGAGCTGATAATAGAATGAAACATATTTTATAATAAATTTAGTATATTAAAAAATATATTAAAAATGGGTTGCCTAAAAAAATCCTGGAAATTATTAAAAAAAAAAGATTTTTAATTAAATGTAACGTCAAGATAATAAGGAGATTTTATTCTGACTTAAAATATAACACCTACAGAATGTGCAGCCGTTGGGTTGCCTATTATTTACCTGGACGAACAACAAGTATGTCGATTACAGTTAGTTTCACTTGATTGGATAATAGAAAAACATGTATATCAACATAAGCGCTGTTTTACTGCGAACACGTTGATATAGGGTTGTCTGCAAAAAGTTTGGTCCTACTAGGGGTTTGCGAATTTTAAAGATTTACATTTCAATGCGAGTGGAAATGTGTGACAGAGAGATCCGAGGTAAGTATACCGTGTAATAATAAAGGACCCAACATTGCAGTCCAACGTGATGGGACCCCGAATATAAGAAAGTGCGCATGCTCGGTATTTGAACGACAGAGAATGACAGCGATACTCTAGTAAACAGTGAGCGTTATTTGGAGAAACTGACATTTGAGTTGCAAAAAAAAAGAATAGAAAAGTTTTTGTAACTCAAAATACGATAACGTAAATAATAAAAAATTCAATTACTTATTTGAATTTTTTTTGCTCTTTCTGGAAAAAATTAAACAGAAACAAAGTAAACAGCGGAAAATTCAAATTAAAAAACTACAAAAAAGATCTCTCTCTCTCTCTCTCTCTCTCTGACACACATTTTCACTCGTGTTGAAATGTAAATCTTTAAAGTTCGTAAACCCCTATTAGGACCAATTTTTTTGCAGACAACCCTATATCAACGTGTTCGTCATAAAACAGCGGTTATGTTGATGTATTTTTTTTTCTATTATCCAATCAAGTGAAAGTAACTGGCATCAATATACCTGTTTATACCTGACAACCCAGTAGTTCGTCCATGTAAATAATAGGCAACCCAACGGCTGCACATTCTATACGTGTTATACTTTAAGTCAGAATAAAATCTTCTTATTATCTTGACGTTACAACATTTAATTAAAAATCTTTTTTTTTTAAATAATTAAAAATAGTCTGTCCAGGATTTTTTTAGACAACGCATTTTTAACATATTTTCTGATGTACTAAATATGTTTCATTCTATTATCCGATCGGTGAAGGTCGATTTAGGTTTGGATCTTCTACTATTAAATTCGATAAGCTCTAACTGCACAGTGTCTGATGCTTTACAGTATTTATGATTGGGTACTGCATTAGCATCTAGCGGAAATATCCACATATTCTAAATCCATTTTGAACATTTCTGATGTAAAATTCTGCTCAATCACTTCTTTAAGGGTCCAAAGTTTTTATGTTTCAATTTCGCTTCTCCACTTGTCATCTTAAATTTTTGTAGTCCTTTCCTTAAAGCATTTTTAAGTGGGTGAGAGATAGCTACATCCATCGGTTGAAGTATTATGTGTATGTGTGGCATTTGGATACAGGGTTATTAGCTCAATTTTGTCTTCGATGCAAAAGTTGACAGTCATTATTACAGTTATTCACATCGTGAGGTGTGAAGAATCACCATCGACAACTAGTACCACAGACTCTGTCCCGTCATCCGTCCTGATTCCGATTTACCAATGCCCCCAATTCCTTAGGCATAAGATAACGAGTAAGCAAGAAAAATTCGTGATCGTAGGAGCTTCTGAATCCAAAATTTGATTGTATAAAAAGTCATCAAGTTGTCAAATCTGATTTGAAATAAAAATTTGTTCTTTTGCAAAAGTTCACTTGAGTGGAATCCATACTAACCTTATTTTCACAATGCAACAAAAGTAAACGGGATTTGTAAACATTCTATTCCGGATATCTGGGAATAATTTCGAGCTGAATATCGTGATATTGTTATAAGCTACAGTAATTTCTGCAACGTTCTAAATCGATGCTACTGGAAGTGTTAACTGAAAAGAAGGTAGTGGTAGATATCGGGATGTTCGAATACTTCAAACGCTTGAAAGAGTGAGACAAGTTACGGAAGAAGCCCTAAAGACCTGCACGATGACGAACTAACGATGGGTTATTTCAAGCAGGATGAAGCTACAGTGCACACAACTGATTAAGAGAATTTTTTGATAACCGAATTATTAGCAAAATATTAAAGCATTGCCCCTAAAACCAGGCAACCATAATCACCCCATGACACGGTTCTAACCTCACTGTTCCAGTGCTTTTGCACACATTCAAACTACGAGCATTTCCATTATAAAAATGTTAACATAATCGGCGACTGCAAAGACATCACAGTCAAAGGTTTGGAAATTATAAAACGTTGCGACAAAGTCTATCTGGAGGTCTACACGTCGATCCTAACCTGTGGAACCAAAGCGCTAGTAAGTCCAAATATTTCAAATTCAGTTATTATAATGACTCTTGGAAAGCCAGAAAGACTTCTTCGACGGCAAACTCATGATAGCAGACCGGGACTTGGTAGAACAAGGAGCCGACGACGTCCTTTCACGGAGTGAAACTACGGATGTTGCCTTGCTGGTGGTTGGAGACCCGTTTGCTTAGGGCAAGAGAGCGTGGGGTTGACACGAGGGTGGTCCACAATACTTCCATTTTGAATGCTGTGGATTGCAGTTGTACAGTTTTGAGGAGACTGTCTCAATTCCCTATTGGACGAGGGTTGGATACCAGACAGTTTTTATGAGAGGATTGTTTCTAATTATAGGAATAAGTTGCACACTTTGGGTTTTTTGGGTAGGTCTGTTCAGTATTGTGACAGAGTATGTGCTGGAGGAAAATGTTGCAGATATAAAGTTCAAGCAGACCACATTTGACAGTTTAACAAACAAGAAGAAGAAGTACATACCACCTAAATTCATGTCTGTGAGTGAGGCTTCGCAGCAACTGCTGAAGATACTGAAGAACAAGGGACAGCATGATTTAGGTAGATGTCAAAATGGTGTAAAAATGACTCTTATTGGATTTGTTGTGACTAACTTTCTTCTCTAAAGCATCGTTTTCACTAAGAAACATTGAGCAACTTTTGTGTTTCTGTTGATTGTTTCCGAAAATGTTTCTAAAAGTTCCCAAATGTTTCTGAATCTTTCTCATTGTTTCGGAAACAAATGTTGATTGTTCCCATTTATAGCGGTAACATCAAAGGAAAAATTGACACGCGATAATAACACGTCTTCCTCCTCCATTTTGCTGTAACTTGCAACTTTTGCTGCAACTTGCTGGAAACACTGAGTTGCGCTTCCTCAAGCTACAACTATAGGCGACTTTCAGTTGCTCAGATGGAAACACAAAGTTTATGTATGTTGCCAATTCCTTAGCGGTTGTCAAACATTTCCTAAACACACGACAAAGGAAAACACAAAGTTCCTCGATGTTTCTTCAGGGGAAACGGGGCTTGAAAGGGACAACAGTTTTGACGCAGAAATTAAAATTTTTGACAGTCAGAGAATATATTCTAAAAGTTTGGCAATTAATGTAAACAGTAAAGTAAAAGAACCGATATACGTTTAGCCAACTGCGATCACGAATTTTGTTGCTCACTCGTTATGTTATATTGTGAGCAGGTATCCGTTCATAATTGAACATTAGCATTGGGGGTGTACTAACATTCCGGCAGCATTTGCTGTTATTAAACTAGTCAAACACTCTTTTTCATAATTGCTTGTAAAATTGTACACTGTTTTGTGTCCTTTCCGAATCAATGCTTTGACGCCCTTGGGGCATAAAAAAGGTTGTCTCGTCCGTATTAGAAACCCTTTTTAAAAACCTGAATTTGCGAGATTTTCTTCTACCGAAGTAACGATGGTTTTAGGTCCCATGCGGTTATTTTATCTCAAAATTCATTTCAATATTTCATTATTTCTTGATACAGTTTTTTTGCTGCATATCTATCTTGTTATTTAATAAATAATTATACATTCCATAATAATATTTAAAAAATAAAAAACCGACAAGTTTAACTTCGTAAAATTCGCATTTAAAACATTAAAAATTGAGCATTCAAGAAAAATTACACTTGTGGTCAATAATAATCAAAACAGATTAACCGCACAAATTGACAGTTTCGCCTTATTTTGTTTGTATATGGAGTTTACTGACGTCACAAGGTGTATCAACTCGAAAGAATTTACCTTTTAGTCACCACCTTGGGATTATTCTTTACACACATTCAAAACGGACAAAAGTGAAAATGATAAAGACATTTGGTAACAAATTTTCCTACCTTGTTGTTTTGTTCTATGGTCATGAAGGCGTCAAATGGGGGCACAATCACAACGGTTTTTAGAAATGATATTTCCATATTTATAAACTTGACATTCGGGACCCATTTGAACATAGCCACGGCACCACTGCTTTGGAATTGTAGAACGGACCAATCAGAGAAGAGGATTTTACCGCTGGAAATTTGAATTTAGAATTGATGACCGAAATGACCTGTCGACTCACAGCCCGATTTCATGTTGATTTCGACCGGTCGCAAGTGCCGGTTCCTATGGAAACGTCTTAACTAAAGGCCAGGCAGTAAGGCTCATTTTTATGTTTCATTTCACATGAAATTGATCACCTGATTTGTTTAATATCACCGTTTTATTTCTTTAGAATTCGATATCTCCCCAATAATGTCCCATTATAAAATATCCAAAAGCTAACTAATTTTCACAGCTTCATTCGCAATTCATGATCGTACCCTCATGAGGACGATATATTTGTGCAAGACATCGACTGGTGGAAAAACTAAGTAAGGAATAAATTCAGTAACTAAAAAATTAAATTAAATTAAATAGAACTTAAAAAGCATGTGATAGGACTAATTATAGCGCATCCGAGGAACGTATACAATTTTTTTAGTTAGTTTTTTTTTGACAGTTATGACGTCATCAATATTTTGTTTAATGGCAACCTATGTTTTTTTATTTTACATTTGAATAGAGTTTTTTATTCTGTCTTCAACGTTGTCAAATACTTAATAGGTTAGATAAGGAAAAAATGAATTAAAACGGCGCTAAAACTCAAATTAGTAAAATTTCAAAAAATTAACAAAACTGTCTAATGTTATCGGAATTTAGAAAAAAACCATAGAGATACCAATACAATGTTGAAAAGTTCTGAATTGGTACAAAATCATTGTGTCTGAACTGTTTTTCTCTACTAAATAATAAATGAACTTCTAAATAATAATATCTGGCAACAAGATGGTGCTCCAACACACTAAGCCCGGTGCGGCGTTATTTGCACGAAGTGTTCCCAAGAATATGGAAGAAGAGGTCCGATGAATGGCAGGCTAAGTCCCCAGATCGAACTCCATTAGATTTTTTTCTATGGGGGCACTTAAAAAGCAAGGTGTATCAAAACCGAGATAACAATTTGGGCGATCTTGAAAGAAGAATTCGACATGAGTGCAGTTTAATAACTCCCCAAAGCATTCAAAACGTATTGGCTGTTTTTTATGATGGTCTTGGATTTTGTCAGATGATGTAGGGTCATCAGTTTGAACATTTGGTGTAAGATCTTTAATTTATAACTCTCATATCAATAGTCTTTTTGTTAATTTTCTTAATTTGTCAGCCCTACTTTGAAATTTAGGGTTGTTTTCTTATTTTTTCTTATTGATTGCTTTTGGGAACTTTGTTTGTTTGAATTTCTATGGTTTTTTCCTTAAATTATGATAAAATTATACGCTCTGTTAATTTTTTGAAGTTTTACTAATTTTAAATTTGGTGCCGTTTTTATTTATTTTTTCCTTATGTAACCTATTGAGTATTTGATAACGTTGAAATCAGAATAAAAAACTCTATGCGAATGTAAAATCAAAAACATAGGTTGCTATTTAAAAAATATATTGACGACGTCAAAACTGTCAAAAAAAGTGATGAAATTTTTTTTGTATACGTTCGTTGGATGCGCTATAATTAGTCCTACCACATGCTTTTTAAGTTCTATTTCTAGCGCAAATACTAACCGAGTTACTGAATTTATTCCTTACTTAATTTCCACACTGTATAATAAACTAATAGGAGGTTTATTATATTGAGTGCTAGCTGAAGCAACAGCAATTCCTCGATCAATGTCAATAGCTTGGTGCACATCCTGTAGAGAATACTTTTTTTGGCAGGAGGCATTCTTTAATAAACTAGGTTCCTATAGTTGATACGTTCCTGTCCAGTAGTTGACATACAATTTTTTTCCTGAGTCTTGCTGTGCGCACTAAAATCTTTAAACATCAACCAAAGTGATACAAAATGGCTTCAAAGTTCCGAGAATGTATGTAACCATTAGTTGACAGGAATGTCAACTTTTGGATCAAGTAGTTGAAGAAGGTTCCTATAGTTGACATCCTCCCAATTAATCTCAAAATGAAAATTATGTCCTCATTTACATTCCTTTTCAAAAAAGGTGTCAGCTATTGAGTACCTGTCTACAATTGGTGTCTTTATCTTAATGACACTTTTAACAGGCCGTTCTTTTCCTTTGTTATCCGTGGTGTGGACCTTGACTCCGACGAACGCGATATCCTTCTGGCCCTGGAAAATTTCAATCTCCACATCCACAATATGTTTAGAATCAAATCCCGCCGCACAAACAAGTGATCCCCTTATCCGCGTCATCACCGGAGACACAAACACCCTAAACCAATTCCTGACCCACGGCATCACAGTCTTCGGCAAGCGCCGTCAGTGCAACTTGTTTTGATGGCTCAAAGCGTCCCATTGCAATGCGCCAAGTTTTACCAGTTTGGTCACCCTCAGGCAGAATGCCCCAACAAAATCGCGTGCCCCAAATGCACGTATAACCAACAATAGTAATGCCAATTCACATTGACAGGTGTTGACTTGGCAGCGAAGTATAGGTTAGGATTGCCCTGGGATTGCCAAGATTACCAATATTAAAAAAATAAATTATACTGTTTTTAGTAAAATTATTATAACACCGCTTTTGCCCATTATGACAAGCAAAAGCGTATCGTAATAGCCTCAGTACGAACGCAATAGTAGATTGTTTTATTAGGAGCAAATGTAACGCGCCACGAAAAGCCACTTTTCTCCGAGTAAAACCTGCTATTTTTTCTTTGAACGCCGAAAATCGTCCACGAAATACAAATTTACTAACCTCAAGGACATAATTAAATGACATGAAAACTTTTCAGAGAATAGTACATTATTATTATAAGTGATAAAAATGCATCATTATTAGCGAGTGAGAATTTTGACACTTCTCACGAGCTTTACTGGGTTATTCACGAAACGGTACGACCCTGAAGAAATTTTCGATGCAACCAACATTGCATTTGCACAGGTTACATGGATTGAAAAAACAATTTCTTTTAAAACTAAAACATAGTGTGCACATTAATTTATTAGATGATATTAGATACCGTCAGTGTCAACTATTTTGACCTTAAATTAGAGGCACAGCTGAGACTGAATAGACGTGTTTCGTGAAAGAGAGAAAGAAGGATGTATTCCATTATACAATGCAACAAAGTGCAAAAAAAGATAAGGTGCGCGCGACGCCTGTGGACTCTTGTTACCAACTATACATTGATCAAAGAAAATATCCCCAAGTGAGAAAATAACGCACGCAACATATTTGTATCAAGATCTTTTAAAATAAATGGGGAGAAATAAACGATAAATACTGTAACCTCATTTTCGGGAAATGAAAAGATGACATTTCTGTCAATTCTCTCTACTGCGATTTGTCAAATTTTTACCTTTTGACCACAAGTGACGCGCGCACTCAGGTAAAAAAAAAGATACGTCTATTGGCCTCCAGTTACTACGCCTAGGGAGAGGACTGCAACTGGGGAACATGATGAAGTAGGCGTTTTAGAGATGGTGACACAAGAACCACATATTGAGCAGAAGGAAGTGACACGAATGGTTGAGATAAGCCAGGCATCAGTATGCCGAATTTTGAGGGCCAATAAATTCCATCCTCATCTTGGTTCAAAAACTAAAAGTGACCGACTTTCCCAAGAGGTTAAGAGTTGTGCCGTTTCTTCAGGGAAAGAATCCAATTTTAATGGAAAATTTTTGAAAAATGTCTTGTTTAGCGATGATGAAGCTACTTTTAGCAATAACGGGGGTGTAAATTAGCATAATTGTTATTACTATGCTCAAGACAATCCACATTGGATTCGTTAAGGGCACTTCCAAAATATTATTTTCGTTAACGTCTGGTGTGGAATTTTAAAGGTGAAATGTCCGTACAAGTGGAGAAACACCACGCCCCTGAGCAAGGATCTCAAAAAATAAAAAAATACATTATCGAATTTCATGATGAAGACATCAAGATCATGATAACTAGCACCAATTCAAGGGCAATTGCACTTTACGGCCAGAAATAAGGCTTTTCTGATGATCTGGACACCAGCAGACAGCATGATTGTGGAGATTAGTAGAACTGAAGCGTGGGTAAAGAACATCTACAGAAGTGTTTTATTATACATTTCTGGTGAATGAAATCTACAATAAAGCTTAATGTACAAACCTGAAATTACTTATTTACTACTTATACCTAAATATTATTCGTTGTACAACTCCTCCACTTCTCTTATTAAGAGAAACTGTAAATTAGAAAACAACAGATGGAGAATCAAAGAGGCAGGTATGTAAAAAATAATTTTCTGCTTTATTCATAACAGCAAATATTGGCTTTGTTGTTGCCACTTGTGGAGGCTGTTGTATTACAGGGGTTATGGTTCTGCATGTGAAACAACAATCTGCTGAAACCTTTCAATTTCGGCCTCAATAGTCTTCTCAGGATCACTAGCTGCTTCTGTTACAATAGGAGCTGTTAATTTATTTCATTACACTGAATTCTGTAAATACCCACTTTTTAATTGTTTTTTTTTTCTTCTTTGGGCGTTCAAAGCTAAATTGCTTCTCAATATTATGTTTAAATATGAGAGGACCATTAGCTCTAGCCTCATCTTTGAAGTGACACACGAGGGAATGATTTGGTTCTCGATCAGCTCGTCTAAAATTTAATTAATGTTCTAGCAAGATGCAATTCACCGTCAATCCACTTTTGTTTTGACTCCGTGACGTATCTATTAGTTGCATAGTGAATTTTTAAAACTGATTGCAAATTTAAAATTCTGACACTGACAATATCTATTGTTACCTAATTGCGCACACTATGTGTTAGTTTTTGAAGAATTATTTTTCTTAATCCATGTAACCTGTGCAAATGCAATGTTGGTTGCATCGAAAATTTCGGTCGGCTCGTATTGTTTCGTGAATAACGGTGAATATACCTTTCAAATCCAAAAAATAAAAGACTGTCACTTCCTTGCCTCAATTTTTCACTACTCTGTGCATAGTGTCACTCTTCTGACTATGCATTTTCCCCTGGTGCCTATAAAATTTAAAGAAATAATAATATCGTCTGTCCCTTATCATTACACATACATAAATAGTACCACCTTGTAAAATAATTAATACTACATTAAATGGATGACTTTTTCTTTAGGGACACCAAAAATACAAATAGCGTAGAATCACCCAGCTGTCATATTTACTCACTTGTGAGCAGAACTGACAGCTTTATCTCTCTTGTGATTAAGATTTTATTTCTGTCACCGAAAACAATGGTATAAGGTACCTGAAAAACTACACCTGTAAGATAAAGTATTTCGTGTGTCATGCCATGTCATTGTTTTTCTGACGTTTGAAGAAAAAACCTTTTTTATTAGTAAATAATAATAATTGTTACTACACTAGGTTTTGGTTTCTAATTTAATGGTATGTTTAATTGGACATAATTATAATTTGCCGAATTCCAATTTTAATCTTGGATTAACGATGGTCATTTTACCATAATCCACAGAAAATACTAACTCTAATCATTTTTAAAGGCATCATGGTTATGTTATTCTATAAGTACAAAAAAAAACTTCATCATATCACTTTTTTATTCAATTGAGCAAACTTTGAAAATGACAGGGTTATTAAAAGTATATAAAAAGTATAATAACAATATCCCGCAAAATATGAAAAGTCCCATAGGATGTCCCATAAAAATATGGACAAAAATATTAACTTTAAATGCAACAAAACAAACCCTACGTTTTCGTATAATAAATGCACATCATAAAAAGTTTTATTGGTCCCACCCGATACGATGCGATGCAAACATAGCAACATAACCAATGAATTACAAACTGCACGAATATGTTGTTGCATATTTCACACTGAAACTGCAGCGTAAAAATAGTGATTACCACCGACTAGAAAACGTTTATTACGGAAAAGTTTAATCGCAGAACAGTTCATTTATTCACAATATTAATCACAATATATGTATGTTTACGAAAACAGTATCAAGGATCGACTACACTTACACACAAAACCGTTTGAACGCCCATAATATTCCTAGGTATTATATTTAGAAAGTACGAACATAAGGCTTGTACATTGCTTCTAGATTTTCACAAATTAAAAATCGATCCTCTACATTTCCATACGTCCTGATTCTGGATGCCTTTTCCTCTGACTTCATTTCCCTTTAGCACCGATTCGAATTTGGCTCCCAATTTTCCTAATAGATTAAAAATTGGGGAGCAAATAGGATTCACGGTTCGTTATCCGTAGATGTCTGTATTGGCGGCAGGGAGAGGACTTGATCGATTTTATGCTTGTTTTAACATCTCTATAAGATATTTTTTATTGCAACTAAATAAAAATTACAAAACAACCTGAAAATATTTTGCGGCGCTCCGCTTTTATTTTGCCTTCAGTTCTGTTGACACCTTTAGGGTAAACTCGGTGTACAGTTGCGGCTGCCAGACACGTGTTCTCGTTACGACCCTTCACATGGGGATTACCCCACTATGCTGGACTGAGTTTGTCATTAATTAACCTTTCCGCTGATAGGCATCGTATTATACAAAGAATATTCGAACATCAAACCGACTAAATTGCTGTTGATAGACGAGAAACACAACACGATGACTCAAAAACACCTGCTGCAACATACAATTTCCCAGGGTTACCATAAAGATCTCAACCCCAAGTTTTTAGGGTGGAAAATATGTAAGGTTATGCATAAGTTCGCTTCCTCATTTTTCATGCACCTCCTATTTCCATAACATGATACGCATTATCGTATAGTGTTCAAAAATAATTTGGAGGGATGGATATTTACCTTCATCTCTTGTTGACAATTGTATTATACTGAGTTATGCATAAATTTTAATGATTATTTTAAAACAGTATCCAGGATAATAAATATTAAATTATTTTTCAGTTAATGTAGTTTCCGTTCTGCAGGTATACTGTATAACGAGGGGTGGCTTTCAGCGAACCGAAAATATAATGGGGTAGTGCGTCATTAGGAAAACAAGCAGCTACGTTCCCTGGCAAATACTCGGAAAGCGTTATAAATAAAATATTAAGACGGTGCCAGTAAAGGAAAAATATAAGTAGAAGCTTTACTAGAAATCAATGATGTTAGAATAATAAACAGTCAGATATACTATAAAAGAATTTAGACTTTATTCATAATATATAGTGTGCTACAAACTTATACCTGTTCGCCTACATTATACACCGTGTGTACCATTTCAGTCACAGAATGAAAAAAATTCTAGTGATTTTTGAACATTGTTTTCAATTAATTTTTCCAATACGAACAAAAATAACTTTAAATTCCTGTAACTCTATACATTATTTAAATTTTAAACTAAACTGTCAAAAATATAATATAACCTAATATAATTGTGACCTTGAGTTTTATGTGACAGAAAATCGTAAATTTAGTAAGGACTATACAATAAATGAAGTTATTAAACCATCTTTACATGGGTATCTTATAAAAATCTAAGGCAATAGATCATATTTATATAATGAAAAAAGCATCTCAATAATGCAGACGTGCAATAAATTATTTTGCGCACGAAATACCAGATACTGGTCAAGACTGCTGCAAGTAGATACAATATAAACTTTATGATCTCATAAATCGTCTGTTGTAATATTCTGTACCTAGAAAATTTACTGAACACGCAAGAACATAAATGTTAAAAAAAAATAGTTTCCTTGCAACATCTAAGCCGAATTAACATCTCGGCCGTCTTTCTAATCGACAGAAAAAAAAGACACTACATTTTCTTAAATGCATTAGATATACGTATAATTGTACATCACAAGTTTACTTCTCAGATATATTTTATGTCAATTTGAAATTCCTAAAGCACACCATTCAAAACATAATTACTAATATACGCCACTAAGTCTAGACATGCTGATTCCCAGCCATTTCATGAACGAAAATTCCAGCTGACGTTCCAGGAACTTGATGTTTCTAAAACCCAGCGGCCACCACCCTTACGTAGCTCGATCAAAGACACATATCAACGTCAGTCCAGCTTGCAGTCTTACAGTAGGTACACACTCGCGAACCAAGCCTATTCTAAAATCAAGAAAATAAAATGTTGTATTTATATTATTAAAACTCATGTTTTTTTAAACATTCTTTGAGAATTATATCAAAGCGCCCTTAATCTCCACACATTTTTGGTCCTTCCAGTCGAATTATCGAATGAAAATCAATCAAAACCCGATTACTGAACCAGGTCATGACATCAAGACCCGATCAACCGATGCAGGTGTCCAAATCAAGACCCGTTCAACTGAACCAGGCGTCACCATCAACCGAACCCGTTCAGCTAATCCGGGCGTCGAAGCCAGGAGCCGGTCAACAGAACCAGACGTCGAAGCAAAAACCCATTCAGTTGATCCAGACCCCATAGAAAGAGATATCAGCGAGGTACCATCCCATCGTCTTACACGTTGACAGAGAATCCAACAGATTTTTTGGTGGAGGTGGCGAAAAGAATATTCGTCACAACTTCAACGTCACCCCAAAACACAAAAGAAACCAAGATCTACCGTCGGCAATCGCAGAACTGTATCCTCAGTTTCAGGAAACCTAAAACTTCAGTTTATTTAAACTTCTATATCAAAGCACTCTTAATCTCCACACATTATTTGGTCCTTCAAGCCGGACCATCCAGGAAGTGTATTAAACGATTCTGTAAGTATGCAGTTCGAAACGAGATCTGTACGAATTAGTCATGTATTTCACAATTCTCTCAAGTTATAATACATCTTTACATGGGTTTGTAAAATGTAAATACATATTGTAACGGACGTGGACCCGAAATGACTTGAGCAGCAGCGGCTTGAAATTATGACGCCATCAATTACTAGAACGTGCTGGATTTATATTACAACGTGCTCGAGATAGCATGACATCATTTTTTGGAATATCCGGTACAGATCAAACATCAGTGGAACATCTGGAGGCGCCTGGAAGGATTTAGGCGCAGGTATATTTATTAGAGGACGTTCCAGCGGGAGTCTAGTCGCATCAACCCGTTAGCCAACAAGTCATAACGCAGTTCGTCACACTTGACGATGTGCCGCGCGATGTGTTAATAAATAATACGTGCCGGTGAAGTAGTAATTTGTACATAGGGTACATATTGTATATAAGAAGTGTAAATAAATTGTACATAGTGTTTAAATAAATAATCCAACCCATAATCGCAACATTGGTGTCAGAAGTGGTATCGGGAAGATTAGTAAGAAATAAATATATGGAAATAAAGATTATGAAGAAGTAAATAAATCGCTATGGTGGTTAAGAAGAAAAACAAAGCACGAAGAAAGAATGTAAGGTTACTTGAGAGAAAGAGAGACCTGGAGCAAAAAGAGCTATAGAAATAACTGGAAGAAAATCGGGGCTCCAGAAAAGGTTGCTTGTGGACCTGAAAAAATTGACAGGAAACTGGCGTTATACTCACCATCGGATAGATAACGGTGCTGGCTGAACTCGACTCACTGAGGGAGAAATAATATTTCAATGGTATGAAGATTGAAACATTGACTTCGATGCGCTAATCGTACTGGTATGTTTTATGGAAAGGCGAGACTGTGTCCAGAAGATCTTAACTGGAAGACTGCATCCACTATCGTCGCTTTGAAGGACGAGAACTGGAAGTTGGAGAGACTCGAAGAACGACCCGGACTTGTGATTGGTACTCGGATTGTAGAATGAAGAACAAAGACGGACGTGAGGGTAAGTTACACGGTAATGACCCTGAAATATTGCTGGGCCCAATATGAATGTGGAAAATGGACACGTGTTCTGGAGAGGCGTGTGGGTCACAAGGAAAGTGAGCAGCTGATGGCTCATCCCCATGGCTAGGATTTTGGATATTCTGGACGAACTCCATGAGGGAATACCCGATGGACACCTCGGGCTGTCGACGATGTTTGGGGACCTGCGTGAGAGGTTTTATTTGGTTCCCATGAATATAATTCCGGAAGTTCTGGAGGCACTCGATTGCGGAGTACACTTGGAAATGTCGAAGAAGTTTGGGAAGCCGCGGGAGAAATTTTCCTTGGAGATTTGCAGGATACTGAAAAGTGCTAGAAGTGTGTACTTGCGCTCCAAGTAAGAGTCCATAAAAACGTCGAGAGGCACACTTACATACATAGTGTGATAGTTCATTTAAGAAAGTTGTCGTAGTTAAAATTGGTCCATTTTCCTAGAGAAGAGGTATAAAGAAATATTCCATCAAGTGAGATCGACCAGATGTCCTAGTGAGTTAGGAAGCTGCGACAATGAGGCCATTATGAAAGAGTCCACCTATCGACTTGGGGATGTAAAGATCGCAAGTTGAAATCGTACTCCTCCTGGGAGACACACGACAGGAATCAGGAAGAAGTGCTGACGAAGAGACTCGTGTTCAAGAAGGCCACCTACCAAAATGCTTGGAAGTCGAAGGAGATTGTCTTGTCCCAGGGTATCAGGTATTATTATGACGTCATCAATTACTAGAACGTGCTAGATTTATACTACAACGTACTCGAGATAGTATGACATCATCTCAGAACCTGATGCTGGTAAAAACCCAAGGGCCATAATCTTTTACCTGACTCAGTTGTGCTTTAGCAGTCACAGTACAGACTCGCGAACTAAAAATATTCTAAAAATCAAGAAAATAATACTAGTCTTTATTTAAACTGTCTTTCGATAACTACATCAAAGCGCCCTTCATTTCCACACATAAACTGTACATAATTTTTTCTTTTAGGTGGAGTAATGTGTAAATGTAAATTTTTCAATTGTTGTGTGACTTACCCTGAAAACCTGAAGCTTGTACACGATTTCTAGTCTTGGTAGGTTTTAGATCAAATTGTTTTGTCATATTTGTTGAAATTGCAATTTCAAGTTTTTTTTTTAATTGTTTAGTGCATTCAATACAATAGATACAAGGTCAGACAATGTCATCAAACATTTGGTAAAATGTTGTAAATTATATAACATTTGTAGGTAAGTATGTATATTCGTGTCGATTTTACCTTTGATAATATATATAGCAAAATTTGGTAATACAAGAACCTACTCAAAGGATCAACTTCTAGAATTGAACAGATTTTTTGCAAGTCCTGGATTATTTTGTACAGACACGAAAATACCGATTATATAAGTAGCCACCATTTCATTACCAAAACATGCATAGTGCCAGATCTGGGTCCAATAAAGACTGCATTTTGAAAACTCGTATGTTGATTGTCAAAGATGAAATGAATACTTCGCATTACACATCTAGGCACAATATTTACCTTTAAAGTGGCGGTCATAAGTCGCACTCCTCGAAATAATACGATAAACAATAACAACTTTACAATTGAGGCTTTCCCAACACGTAAGACGAAGTGATAAATTGCCCATTTCAGGTAAACTTCGAAACTGAAATTCATATAAAAATTTGATGTTAGTCTAGTTCCTTAAAAATTTCAATTCAGTCGTTACAGTCAATTCAATCGTTACCTTCCATTACTTTCACTTCTAAAGATTAATTAAAGTATAGGCAGTTGCAAAATTACTTTTTTATTATACCTGCATCAGAATCGCCATTTAAAGCACGCCTGAGCGTGCGAATAAGGCGATTAAAGCACGGCGAGCTTTAAAGGTTGTCAAGGAAATATAGGTATCATTATAACTTCATCAAATTTGAAAACTTTTCATATTCCTTCAGGTATGGGTCTTTTGACTTCGATGGTAGTATTTAGGATTCCGCTTGTTCGGCCAATGCTTCTATATCGGGTGAAATCTCGTCTTAACTCATTTTTCCTCGATTTTTACTAACACAACTAAATGCAATGACAGACGTGGACGCGAGAAAAACGTAAACAATAATTGTCGTAACTAATGGCAATATTATTACGCCACTTCGATTTATCACGACAAAAAATATTTGTAAGTTTTTAGTGCTTAATTTGTTTCCAGTATTGCTGGTATATTAAAAAATAACGTAAAGTATTCGTGGATAACTGGTCTTTAAAACACTTGCTCTATTTCGAGCACTCCCGTCTACGCCGTCGTGCTCGAAAACTCGCGCGTGTTTTAAAGACCTTGTTATCCACTAATACTTTAATATACTATTATCTACAGTTGTAGAAAAAACTTCTCTTCAAATATTTACAACAAAAATATATAGTTTTCTTCTTTCAACAGGGGTGCCATAAGGTGGCGGCAGAGTTGGATGCAGTAAAGTAGCATTATTTTATTTTAAACATTCAAACCTACATTTTGACATAAACTTCATTGATGTGCTGCATACCTAACTTCAATCGGAAATGAGAAATGAGAAATGAGTTCTGAATAAGAATGGCAACCATTTTTCACTATGTTTTGAAGTAGGTATGAAAGTATTTGCAAAGTGCTTAAATATTATACAGAGTTTAGTACCTTAATGTTGAAGGAAATATAACACAGTATAAAGATAAAAAAAAGTTTTAACAAATTGCCAAAATTGTTATGAAGCTAACCTTATGTGAGACACCCTGTACACAACAGTTTAAAAGGGAAAATTGGTTGGAATAATCAAAATAAAATTAAAATACTTACGACTTGAAATAAGGCAATCTGTAAACAAATCAGTTTTTTTGTCTTTATTTTACAACATACATTTGCTAAATATAGTTATGAAATTATTTTCTTCTGAATTGATGACAAAATTGTTGCTTGCCAACCATGTCCTCTGGTAAACCACAAGTGAGCTGAAAATGACAAAAACCAGTGTTTGTCACAATTTATTGTTTTACTATACGTATTGTATAATTTTCAAACTATCATATACCGATTTTCCCCACCTTTACCCCGCTTGTTTCGTATCATTTAAACCCCATAAATCACTCACCTACCTCGAACATCAAATCACCTAAAATAGGTCCATCAAACATTTAATCAGACACACACGGCGTCCCCACATTGTGCGCTTTAATTTCACGGTTCTCTAGTCTGTAATTTCACCCCGTTACATAAAAGCGTCTCAACTCAGGTGAGAGGGATGCTTCGACGCCACTGCATCAGGTCGATACAAAACAGTGTCGTCTGTACCGGGTCGTGACGAAGTCCTCTACGTACCGACGTTTCCTTTTCAGTTCTTGAAAACGATGAAGATAAAGGCCACCCTTCGGTTCACCCTCTACACCTTCCACAGTGGACTCCTGCTTTGCACCGGGCCACGACCCCTGCCTACTGTCACGGTGCGCTCTATATTTCATTCCGATCGATAACGATGCTCATGTAATATAAATGTGTACAGTCCGCCACATTTTCTAAGCTTTGCGCTTTGAACGGGCTTATTTTTAAGCTAAATAAGCTCTCTTTACGTGCTTCCACAAATTGCTGTCTTGCCCTCGGTAAACGCTTTTTTCGATCGAAATTAAATAGCATGCTCAAATTAATTGTTAATTCATAATGTAAAAGCTTTTGCTTACGCATTTGTGTTATGCTTTTGCAGGGATCAAAATCTACAATCTACTTATCACCAGTAAATAATTGCACAACATAGAACAGATCTCTTAACAGCCACAAAATTTTTAAATGACCCGCGCAAGTTATCGTTAAGTATTGTGGCCCTTCCGAATATTGAGATCAGTTACTTTAATTTTATTAGTGTGATGTGCGTTATTGTGGTTATTCATAAACAGTTTAAAGCGATGTCGTAAATTTAGATTCTATGCTTATTGTTAAATAAGAAAAAATTACCCCCATAATAACGTTACTAAATAAGACATGGTTCGCAATACTTATTTGAACTTTTGTGATGTTGCTGAAACTGTCAGCTTGACTAAAAACTCAAATTGCTAGGGCGTAAACTGTTGTTAACCAGTAAAATCGCACATTACTTTCGACATACTGAAAGTGATGTTCCCATGAAGTGTATTTAATAGTATTTTTCAAACCAAGATAAGAAAGTGCTCTCTTGCAAACCGAGGTCAAAGTTTATAAACCGAGGCGTAGCCGAGGTTTGTAATTGCCCAAGCCTGTATAAGAAGGTAGTAATTGCCATTCTCACATGTGGTCCAGGAACATGGACATAGGAATGTAGAGATGATACGTCTACTTGAAAATAATACGTAATACGAAAATTGTTTGAAGCTAATACTGGCAAGAACAGAAAAATAATGAGAAGAGAAAAAATCGAACAAGAAGCCAATTAGATTTTTCATCCAGAGGCTCTCTGTAATGGGCTCTTTATCTTTATTAAATAAATTAAATTCATCAACATACAAACAATTCAAATGTGGTATATTGACTCTTCAAAATTGAAAATTAAATAATACTTATTATTTTCAACATAAAAGAATATAATTAATTATATTTAAAATTTGTTTCTTTACCTGACTAAAAATAAATTTTAAATAAGTAACGATAAATAAATGACAAATCCATTCAAATTCTATATTCGTTTTTGAGAGGCATAACTAGAAATAAAATAAAGTAGCAAACTTTTTTTTTCTCATCAACACTACAACCTACGATTTTTTAGAAAAAGTCTGTTGTATGAAGTTGTATGACGAAAAATTAGAGAAGTCAGAAGAGAAGAATCGGAAGAATCGGTAGAATCGAGAGAATCGGAAGAATCGGAAGAATCAGAAGATTCAGGCAACGGTAGGATCAGAGTAATATACAGAATAAGAAAAATGGAAAGCGCAGGAACTGGAACAGGCGCAGAATCCGAAGAGCCAGCAAACTCGGAACTACAAGGCTGAGCCAGAATTGTCAGAAAAGTCAAAAGAATCGGAACAATCAGGCAAGAATCGGGAGAATCTGAAGAATCAGTAGCATCAGAGTACTAATACTAAATTCAATTGTAATAAAATAAAAAATTAAGAGCGTCAAAACAATCAAGATTCTTAAGAGTATTAAAAGAATTTGAAGAGAACACGAGATCAAATAAATTACAGAATCAGAGAATCAAAAGAATCATGAGAAGCAGTAATTCTGGAAATATAAAAAATCAAGTACAACTGCAGAATGATAAATATAAATTAAGAAGATCAAATAAGTCCTCAAAATTAATAGACGAAGTCAACAGAGTCAGCAGATGCAGAAGAATAAGAAAAATTTCATGATTGAGAGGAGTCAAGGAATCAATCAATCAGAAAAATGTGGAGGATCAGCAGAATTTGGAGAATCATCAGAAGAATCAGAAGAAAAATAAGAATCAGAAAATATATAGAAATAATCAGAAAAGAGAAATTTGGAGTCAGACCAATAAGGAAAACTGTGACATTTAAAATCATCAAACGAATTCAAAGAATTAAGGAGAATTAACAAAAACAACGAATAATGCTAAATGAACACAGTCGCAAAATATAAAATAATCTCAGAATAATTTATACTTTCTTATTAATTATTTTAGTTTTTTAGAACAATAGAATCGAGAAAATCTGGCGGAAAAACAGAAACGAATGAACTTAAAGCAAAAGTGCTTTAATCAGACAGATCTAACTGTTCAGAGAGGTTAAAATTTTCACGCATCACAATTTGTGTATTTTACTCTACACTGTCAGTTCTCGTCGAAAGCGCCATTTAAATTTTGGTCGGTAATTATTCCAAATTTGTACTCAACACTTAAATTATGTGTTTTGATCAAGTTAATCAGTCATAACTGTCAGCATTACCTTTATTTTTACCTTTCCAGACACAATCACAGAAAAAAAAACTTTTACGTATATCATATTATCATATTCATAATAAAGCTCCTAATTTCTTATGAATTTTTTTGAACCTTTTCTTTCTACTAAATATTGATTGTGTGTGGTTGACTTATACAGCCCGACTTCATGTTGGCCTGCGACTGGTCGCAAGTGCCGGTTGCTATGGAAACGTCGTAACTAAATACTAGTCAGTAAGGATGAATTTCAAGTGAAATGAAACATGAAATTGAGCCTTACTGCCTAATCCATTGCACCTCATCGCAAATTACGACCCAGAACAAGAAATCGGGCTGTTATTTGCTAGTGCAATTAAAAAATAATTTAGGGTTTTTAAAAACTTATCTAAGACGCATCCACCATTTTTATAACTACCTTTAATTTATCAATATTTTTGAAAAATTGTATACTTTACAAATTGTTCATTTAATGTGCAAAATCGCCATAATAGTTTCTTCTTCAGAAGCCTGAAATCTAACATGTATTATTTATAAATGTATTGATTAAACTAAAATAGCATATTTCGATACAAGTGCGCTGTCAAGACACTTCTCAAGTGAAAAGTGAGAGCGCACGAGTATTGAACCACATTTTTTGTTTTCGTTGACCCAAAAATCAAATAAAATACATATGCGGGATTGTTTATATATTATTTAGTTATATACCACTTTCTCCATTATGTTTTTCACAAAACGAATACAAAAATACTTTATCTGTGCAAAACACAGTACAATTTTGTTGCACATTTACATGATTTTATAAACGAGTTTGCCGTGATCTGTCAAAAAATACCCGGAATGAATTTACATTGCTTTATTGATCTAACTAGAATTATTCATAGTAAAAAAAAGGTGTTCTTAATTTTACCATTTGAGTGGCTTGAAAAAAATGCACTCTATTGCTGTAAAGTGTCCTTAAATGTCAGTTTCATCAAGGAATAATTAAATCAAAGTTATTATAGTTAAGGATCGTGGTCGTGGCAAAATCTTCTAATATCCAGTAGGTAAAATTGATAATAAATTTTTACATAAATCTTATTAAAATCAAATTGGAGACGCAAAACTCACTATTCTGTACACCGAAAGATTCTTATAATTCTTGACGCAATTACCTTCTAATTGGCCAATTAGTTTTCATTTTTCTGTTGCTGTTGCCAGTGTGAAAGGTTAAGTGTCAAGTGTTTTCTCCGTAATTGTTTTATTATTAACATTCTTTATATAAACAGGTAAAAAAAAGTATGTAGGTAATACAATTTTCATTCCTATGTCCACGTTTTATTTTAATTAAATACATCTTCAACATTGTTTTAAATTTTTGTCTAAACTTTACTTAATGTATCCACCATTAAATATTCATATTTGAATTATTTCTCAGACAACTTCTTTTATAAGCTGCGTGTTGCTGACTTAAATAGACTCGTAGCCCAGATTTAAAATTCATGATTGAAGTTAGAATCTTGAGTTTCAATGTAAACGAGATAAGGGAGCTTTTACAAAGTTTCGTCAACTAAACTTACATCTCACAAAATTGGTATACGGAACTTTGGTTGTCGGAAGTAATTATTATTTGAAATGTATTTAGAAATTTTGTTTAACGAGAAGAATGTATGTCACAATTTTGGTTTTCAGAGGTAATATGACGTATGAATCATTTATGAAGACCTGATATAAACCGTTCAATTTAAGGTATTTGAAACGACATTTTATAGTCCTCCATGTGTAACATACTATTATGAAACTAAGATCTTTACTTTATTTTACAGTTTATTTATTGCCTTATATTATTCAGACGTTTACATAATCCTAGATAGGTGCTGCTGCATATTTCATAAACCATAATTTCTAGATGGAAGTTAGTGTGAATCCACATATGCAGCCAAAATATGGCGTATATCTCTAGTCTGAACGACCGCATGATTGCCATAACGGACCTACCCTCGACGATTCGCGTAATTCAGTTTCAGAATCATCCATATATTCATGGACGACGAACTTGTGGGGGATGCAGCCACGCGAACAGGGGTTCAAGGGGGGTGAGACACCAATTAACATCCCGTGAATCACTCGTACAACACCGAGCCCAATTAGTGTGTTTGCTTATCGCGGTAGACAGTCATCAAACGATCGATTCATCTCGATGGCGAATTTTAATTTTTGATAAAAAACGGATAGATACATTTGCTGTTGCTTATTTGAACAGTTTTAATTATTATACTATACGAGAGCTGGCACCGTTTTCGTCGCAAGGCTCATTTTTCTATATCGGCTTTTATGTGCAAAAACATATTTCACACACATAAATCGTTCCTTTGGCCTCTAGGGCTCTTCAAAGATGATACCTCACATTATCCTAATTAATTTTGTAACACTTAGCATTTTTAGACATATACTAAGAACTTTAAGCATAGGCCGTTTGGTCGCTACATCGACTTTAAGCATACGAAACCGCAAGAAAACAAGGATTTACGAAAAACTTTTGCGTGAGGCATATTAGTAAAGTACCCTTCATATTTAATGAGTAATTGTCTTTTTGAAAATATGGGCGAATGAACTATTGGAAGACGTCACGTCAAAATACAACTTAATAGTTTTTTGACGTGAAAACGTCTATTCGCTCGTCAAGTACAGTGATAGCCGGTCAAACTTTCTTGTGTTACAAAATATCGTGAAAATTGAATCGCTAATAACTACTACGAGACTAATAATGCGTTAACAACGGTTGAGCCCACAACGGGTAGAGCATGCCTGTACGACTTTGTCGTGCAGCATTTTTTTTTAAATTTATTGCTGTAGATACCAATATTATGTAAGAACAAGTTCAATTTAAAGTAACAACCTACTATTAACAACCTACTATCTTTATTTTGCTCGTTTAAATAGCTTCATTTACGTGATGCAAATTTTTTTATTATGTCTGAGACTGTTTCGATTTCGAGGTCTCTGTGGAGGGCCAAATTTATAACCTACCAAGGCGTGTTTACGATGCATATAGCAGTGCCTTGCACAACCCCACAATTGGATGCCGTACCTCCATGTCGGTCGCAGTATTTGTCTGTATACCGTCAAATTGTTATACGTAGAACGCTCAGATCTGCGTCCCAGCAAATAGTAGATTTTTTGGAAATAACTTGTAATTCCAAATTTTTACTTATAGTCGCGTCAATAAATACATAAAACAGGCAATCTTCAGAAGTCCTCAAAAACAGCTTCGATTTTAATAATTTTTTTTTTTGTGAATGTTTGTTTTTATATATTATTCAAAATCAGAAACTTTTTGAAGTGGGGAAATAATTATTTATATTGTTTAAACACTATTTATTATATTTATATAAAAAAAAATTCTTTTTCAATACTTATTCTACAAATAATATACGAAAGTAAATTATAAAATTATTATGAATTGTGAATTATTTATTTTAGACATTTATAAAAAAAAAAAAAAAATGTTCATCAATACTTGTAGGAAGGAAAAATTTGAGAATTTTCCTCGATTTCCATGGGATTCCCTGATCAGATCCTGACTTTTTAACAATGTAGCTACCTCAAGAGTATACCCTTTCAAATAAAAGAAGAATTTTGAAAATCGGCCCACAATTGACGAATAAATCGGTGAACATACATGAAGTCGGTTAATAAAAGAGAGCGAAAATTTTAGTATTTTTCTCGATTTCCATGGGATTCCCAGCTCGGACTCTAATTTTTTGAAAATGGAACCACCTTAAGAGTATAGCCTTTCAAATAAAAGAAGAATTTTGAAAATCGGTCCACAATTGACGAAGAAATCGGTGAACATACATGAAGTCGGTTAATAAAAGGGAGCGAAAATTTTAGTATTTTTCTCGATGTCCATGGGATTCCCTGGTCAGATCCTGATTTTTTGATAATGGAACCACCTTAAGAGTATACCCTTTCAAATAAAAGAAGAGTTTTGTAAATCGGTCCACAATTGACGAAGAAATCGGTGAACATAAATGAAATATAAATATATAAATGTTCTGAGGTAACAAGCATTAAAAAAAAAAACACAACCGAATTGATAACTTCTTGCCTTTTTGAAGTCTGTTAAAAAAAAACGCAAAACTATTTTGTTTTATAAATAATATAAAAAAAGCAAATATTTAAAAAAAAATATATCAAAATCGGAGCTGTTTCTGAGGACTTCCGAGAAAAAGACTTCATTGACGCGACTATTAAGGTGTTCAGTTTTGCATCTAAGGTATATCCTAAGTACTTTGCTGTGTTGACATATTGGACCTGGGTGCCAATTAATGTACTGTAGCGTTTCTGGGTTCCATTTATTTATTTAAACATTATGTACAATTTATTTATACTTCTAATATTACGCTATTTACATTATTTACACTAATGGAACGTCCTCTAATAAATATACCGGCACCTAAATGTTTCTAGAGGCTCCAGAAGTTCCATGGCGCTCTCGATCTGTACCGGATATTCCAACAGATGAGTCATACTACCTTGAGTACGTTGTAGTAAATTCCAGTACAGTCCAGTATTATCCATTTTTTTATAAACAATTGTCAAAATGTGGTCATGTTGGTATAAACAACAGTAATTTTTGGTTGGTCACATTGAATGTCAAATTCTGACATTTATTCCGTTGTTTAACATGGTGAAAATAACCTTAATAATAGTGTCGGCTACACAGCTCGGTCCGAAAGGACATATTTTTAGATGATACAACCTGGTCTTTAATTGCATTTTGACATTGACAATTGTTTATAAAAAAAAATGGATTATAATTGAGGACGCCGCTACTGCAAGTCATCTTGGGTCCACGTCCGTCACAGTACCATCTGCGTGTCCTGGTAGCAACTTTGTTAACAGTTCTTTCTAGTTTCGTTGTAGCTTCCTCTTCAGTACCCCGCGTGGCCTGCAATGCTGTATCGTCTGCAAAACTGGCGAGTGTAGGTACTTACTATTTGATGATTTTGGTACGTAATCGGTGTAGAGCAGATACGACAGAAGTCCCAGTACTCTCCCCGGTGGAGTTCCAGGACGTATTACTTTCAACTCAGAATATGCATCTTCTTACTTGCTGTGAAATTTTCGGTTAGTTAATTCGCCTTTAATATTGATCCAGAAACATCGTTTTTATTTTGTGGGTTAGGTCTTGTTTCCATACTCTGTCGAACGCCCGTTGGACATCCAAGAACCCTCTTAGTCTACGTTTTCCATGGATCATAATAATTCATTTCGTCTGGCTAGTTAAGACCCCTGGATTTTTTTTTTACTAATTTAAAAACTTGCTATCGTAGATACCGTTACGGTTGTCGCTTGAATTTCGTGTGTTGATGCAGTAGTAAGTGTGGCTAGAGACACAGACCTAGGGGTTACAAAACGACAGCAAAAAGTTCAACTAACTAAAAAAATTAACCGACCTGGTACTGAGGGAAAAAGCAACAATAACTATAAGGTTTTCGATATGACTTCTGCGTGATGCCATCCAGTATAAAATTGAAGGCCGCTAATTAAACTCAAAACCACACATCTGTACGAGGCGTTACAAAGGTTTACAAAGATCGGTTCTCCGATATACTCAAATTTAATAATACAAATTATACAAGCGAAACAAGCCAAATAAATTGAAGGTCAATCTTGCCTAAATGTTAAAAGGTAAATGGTGAAATGGTGAACCGTGAAATGGCTAATTTATGTTTCTATCTATAAGCTTATGTTCCCACGGGAGAACGTTCAATCGTCAGGGGGGCAGATCTTCCTGTATGAAGTTCGACCCAGAGGTGTAGTTATTCCTCTTTTAGATGATTCGTACCTCTCCAAAACAGACTAATATACAGAAGAAGGGATTGAAGATAGCTTCACAACACGTGGAAATCAGGCAAGATTAAGCCTCCTCTACACAAGCAGTATATTAATCCTACGGAGCAGGAAAAGAAGTCCTGGCAGGTCAGGTTGAGAAATTAAAAATATAAAAGAAAAATTCTCGAATGCGTTACCACGTACTGCGCCGAATGCTACAGCGGGAGTTAAAAATCGGCCCTTTTGATAGATGTTGTAGTTACATAGCTTTATATAATTTGTTGCTTTTGTAAAGTGAGTTTCTGATATCAATTGTCTGTGAAGCTTTTAGTCACTATCCTATACATATCATACGTTTCGACTTCTATTTTAATTATGTTGTTATTGGGGACTTTTGTCTGAAAATTCTCTCTACCGACTGCTCGATCTACAGTGTGATTTATAACTAATGTCATCTCTCTCCCTCTCTATTGACAGACATTGACAGACATACTCTCTCTCTCTCTCGACTTTTCCAATACATACTCACGTATGACAATAAATTTAAAAGCTCATAAAACAGCCTTAGCTGCACAGAATGAATGACATACCTACTGTACAGTTCGTTAAAAATATCAAAACTTAGAAGTGGAAACACGCGACTGCTTCATTTAACCTAGCGACCCCAACTTCTAGTGGCCACACGTGGCAGTTATATCGATAGTAAAGAAACTTGGCGTGACTTGCATGACACACGAAGTAATCACGCACTATCACTTTTTTAACGTGAAGTGGATAATTTAGGTTGCATATGTTAGGTAATAATGTAAAATATTCTTTAATTAAATGTATTTTACCTGGCTACAGGAGATAAGAACAGTTGCTGCAGTTAAAAAAAAAAGTGTTTTATTTACTGCAACAGATTCAACTTTAATATGCCGAGTTTTTCAAGAAAAGTCGACCAAAATCTTGTAATTGTAATTTGTTTCGTAGAAAAAATGACATCAAATTGAAGTGAAACTTCTATGCAGAGAGTAAACCGGTGAATGCATTACTAAATTTGTGTCCTCATATAAGCAATAAAGAGCAAAATCTGTCAATTCTAAAAATTTCAAATGAATATTTTTGTATTTCTTTTGTGAGATACAACTATAATGGAGAAAGTTAGTGTTGTATAACTAATATTATATAAATATTCCCCCATATCTATGCATTTAATTTGACAGCTGTCAAATCTAACTTCACAATTTAATCTTAATCGTCTTAATCGGTGGTGCCAGACTCTGGAGGTCCTGAAACTTCTTCAAGTTTTCTAGCCTTGGCAGGTCGTTGATCGAATCGTTTTGTGACACTTTCCATATATCTTCAATGAAATCTAGCTGGAGATATCGTGGATATTCTTTGAAATTTGAATGTTAGGTATTTTTTACAAATTTAATTGTTTAGTGAACTCATTGCAACATACAGAGGGTGCGGTCGAGTTTCGCCGTTTCTCACCTGTTATCTCCAAATTTAGGCCCTAAATCAAATAAAGGTTCTCTTGTAACATTATTGCCCCATTTATTGTGCTTCCCACAGTACCACTTTCATATTTTTGTAGTAAATAATAAGCTAGAAACAATTATAAACGTAGAATGATGTAAAATTTGGAAATCTCGGGACCGCCGGGCTACGGACAGATCCTCGATCACCCTCTCTGCCTTCTCTGGGTCCCTTTCCCATCGTAATTGCATCTCAGGCAAGTTTTTAAAAATGTTCGTAAATTCGCTAGTATAATCATTGAAAACTTTGGAAAGAATAAGTATATCAAAGTTATTAGCCTTTTTTGGGTTGATAATTTTTATGCAGCTCCCAAAATAACACTTCTTTTTGAATACGAATGAAAAAACAATTACATTTTTTTATTAAATATGATAGCTTTCATTCCTTACAATTGTAGCTTTGTGAATTGAAAGGCCCACAGAATCGTTTTTTAAGCAACTTATGGGTCCGCGAGCACTCCACTAGAAAGAGAAGAAAGGGAAGGCCAAGGAAGGTTGGTGCGGGAGTGTCGAAGATGATTTAAAATTAGCAGGAGTAACTGACTTGAAAAGGAAAGTGGGACAGTAGAATATGGAGAAACATAGTATGTATACCATGTGGTCAAGAAAATAAATTAAAAAAGTTAATAAAAAACTTTCCAAAATAAAAATAAATATAGTGTCAATGTTGAAAAATGCTGAGAAACAACGAAGTTTTATTGCACTAACTATACTATTGGTATTGCGATGATGGAAGTCGCATCGAGTCGGGGACAAGTACCTGCCCGAATGTTCACATAAGATGATGTCATCATTCCAGAAAGTTTTCTAGACGACGGTCACGCCAGAAGTCGTATTGTGTCGGGACAAGTACTTGCCCGAATGTTCAGATAAGATGATGTCATCATTCCAGAAAGTTTTCTAGAGGACGGTCAAGCGGGAAGGCATACTGTGTCGGGACAAGTACCTGCCCGAATGTTCACATAGGATGATGTCATCATTCTAGAAAGTTTTCTCCAGGACGGTTGCGCCGGATGAAATCATTCTAGACACAAGGAATCGAAAACACTAAAAAGGGGACGAACGACGTGACCAGTCAGTAATATACAGAAAGAGCAGTGCACAAGAAGTTAGTCAGTGAAGAAAGCGGAGCCCGGCTAAGGCAACGTTACAGTATCCTAGAAAACACAATTTACTGGCAAAGGTTGCCAGGTCCTTAGGAGGCAGCTGACCTTTGTGTTTGAGTGTTGCAGTCAACCCACCTAGGTATTGGTGCCTATTTTGCGCCAGTTCCGCACAGTTGCACATAATGTGTTCCGCAGTTTTTTTTTTTGCAGATTCACATAATCTACATATTAAGGCTTCAGCTTCGCCCCTTGTTGCAAGAAGATATCTTACTGTGACTTGTTTTAAATCGTTTTTTAACACGTTAGCTGCCCCTTAAGAAAAAAAAAATGGGTCCCATTTGCTCCAATTTTTTTTTTGCATATTCTGATAGAGCTTTGTTTACTGAGTACGACAGTATTATAAAAAAATATATGCGGCTTCTTCCGAAAGATAATTAAAAAAAACTTTGTGACACATACCCGGTGTCACGACGCAGCTATGGCAAAACTCAGAAGAAATGAGACACGTCGTGTGGGTCACAGGGCAAATCTGTCTGGTATGAACAGAACTGAGTCACATCGTTAGTGTCACAGACAATGTGTAATTTTTTAGAAAAATTTGAATAAAGTATATCCTGATTTTCGATTAGAGTGTGCTCTTTGCGGTGGTTAAATTTCGGATTGTGCGGGCAAGGGTCTCGCTAGTCAGGTAAGGGTTTATGACCCTGGATTTCCCCAAATGGCCGGCACCAATAGATATAATTATAGTGCGATCAATAATTGGGCTTATCAAAAACAATCATGGATTTTATATTAATAATTGTCAAGGGTAGTATCATATTATTATGTCTGATATACAAACTTTGGCAGCTAAGCAAAGACAGCCGTTTTTTATACTATGACCACCCCTGATAGAGACAATTATTTTTGATCGCACTGTATTGGTTTGCGTTAGTCACACGTGTTGAACATATCTCTGAACTGGATTTTGTTTTCCTTTACTTTCAAATAAAGTTTTGTTCTGAATTATCAGTCTTATATGTCTTATATATTCGATGGTCCATAAAAAATGGAAAAAAAATATTTTACGGAGGGACATTGTTTTTTCGGCTTCTAAATTTCACGTTAAGTCAGAATAACGCATTAGATATAGCCGCTACAAACCACAGAATGTGTCACAGAAAAAATTAGATCCTACTGATGTGAGACACAAACCCAGTGTCACGGCGCAAGAATGGCTAATTTTGTGAGACACACATGTAGTGTCATGTGGCAGCTAACGTGTTAAGAGTTCGAGAAGCTTTAATGTCTTCATTTTCGAATAAGTTATGAACATTTTCGAATGACTATGTCCTGGAACTCCCAGTATTATACTTTCTATTCCTTTTCTCACTGTTGGATGTCAGATACCCGCTGTGCTTTTAGTCCGTACGAGAGTTTTGGTCGGATGATTTTTTGGCAAGGCTATCAGCCAGCTCAAAGGCCCGCTTAAGGGATTATTTACAGTACCAAACAGTCTTCGGCTGACAGATCGGTGATGTTAGAGCTGTTTATCCCTTCCTAGCGGTGTTGTGCGATCAATACTTCACAACGTCGTACTGCACTGACTACTTTTATGGTCATACGATGTTCTATTAAGTATTTTGCCAGTATTTTCGTATGTCAAGTCATGTGCCTGGGTTTAAACTGGTTTGGCTCTATTGTCCTCAGGGCACTTTGGACCGCTTCTCCATTTACATGGAAATATAAAGGGAGTATATCCAATATTACTTCTAAGACGACCCTGAGGATGGAGTGCATGACCCCTGTGAAGTCAAGACAAGCTAGCCTATGCAATTTCTAAAATTTGGCGTTTTTTTAGACCCCATGCCTTACCAAATACCCTGGGGCAGGTCCAGAGCGTCCCTGTGGCTTTTGCAAGCGTTCTCTCTATATGAATATTTCAGAAGAGTTTGTAATCTAAATTTACACATAGATACTTCTTGAAAAAATTGTAACTGCTTTCCATTTAAAAGCGGGAGCTTAAAGGACAGCTCCCTTCGCTTTGTAAATGGGACAAGGACTGCTTTGCTTTTATTGACGAGAAGCTCTTTTGCGCAGCACTTTTCAATGTTAATGACGGCTCTCTGTATTAGGCTCGATATTAATGCTTGCCGTTCCCAATTAGGTCATCGACAACGATCGACCATAGATTGCGGACACCACTTTACCCCGATATTGCTGCCATTTCGTTCCTTATAGTCGATGCATCTATTGCCTTTATTCTTGGAGCTCTTTCGATAGATTTATATGAGGTGGTGACAAAGGCACCCTCTAATGTCAATGAATATAGGATTTCTTTACGGGCATATGCTGTTCCACACTGACTTTGAGGTTTTATTAGAAAGGTTGTATCCTCGCGAACCGGGCGGTTAAGATCTCCTTACCTCTGCCAATGCTACCCAAAAGATTCAGGCTCTTTGTCCTTTGTCCAAGTTAAGTCGTCACGCCAGATATGGCGATTCTGGACAGTCTGGACAGAAAGTGGATTGATGTTAGGTGGAAATTTCCTGTAAATATCTCAAAACATTGGCTCAAAAGATCACCATTTTAAATCCATATCTTGCGAAAAATTTTCATTAACAAAAACAACTGAATTATGTAAAAAATTCGCACCGTCAAAGCGTTTCTAGTTTATTTGGAAAGGTTGCAAAAAAAAACTACATATACAAGATGCATCAGAAATAGGTAATTTTTTTTTAACTTTAATTTTAATTTAATAAATTTAATCCGTGTAGATTTCATCATATTTTTCGTTCCTTTCCTCCTCTCAAATGATTTTTAGACTCATCAGTTTGATGAGATGAGATCAGATTTGAGAATATTTAAACTTCAGGACCTGAACACATACAAACCTGAAAAGTAAAGAACCTGAAATTAATTATTGTGATTTGCACTTCAATGAGATGACCAGAGACAGTCGACTTGAGGCTGACTGACTTTAAAAGATACCTTTGTAACTGTCAAACAGTAATTTTTCAATTAGCAAAAAGTACTCTTTTTACTTTTTACTATAAAGTTAATAATCTGAGAAACTGAAGTACTCAAAAACTCAAAACCTGAGAAATTGAAAATACGAGAATTTAAGAATTTTGAGTCTTGAAGAATAGAGGACATAATTATGGAGGGACACTAAGAAACATTAGAAAACCTAAAAGGCCAAAAAATGAGCACCTGAAAAATTGAGACACAGATATCCTAAAGCCTTGGAAAATTAAAAGAAAAAACTTGAAAATCTGCGAATCTAAAAGATAAAGAACTGAAGAACTTATGACACTTGAAAACCTGGATTTAAGAGTTTGAAAACCTGAAAGTAAAAGACCTAAAAACCTGGAGACTCGCACGATTAGAAAAATAATACCTCTATTTAGCAGAAATATTTGTAATTACTTAAATAAAAAAGGAAATAGAAGGGCATTTATTGACGGAAGAGATCTCCTCATCTTTGGATGGAGTGGAGTACAATAAACTAGTAAAAATTTGAGTACCTTGTGAAAATAATACCTTATAATTTCTTGCTTTATTTATTACTATTCCATGGAGATCCCATATATAAATCAATTGTGGTTAGATAACAGTAATTTTCCTTGCTAGAACAACTATTTAGAATTCAGAACTATTTATAACAAAATCAATTCTATTGATAAAAAGTCCAATAAATACTTAATCTAATTATAACTTGAAACGACAGAAAGGAAATAAAAAAGTTTAATGAATATAAATTTACTTACTTAATCTTTTCGAAGAAAATTGTTTAAATAACTTTTAATTGATACTGCAACAAATGTCTTTTCAGTTCAATAACACCAACTATTTTATAAATATTTTTAATTAACAAAATAAGATTTATTTTAATATAATTATTAGATGGAGAATTTTAACGTTCAAGGCTACTTGATGTATGACTCTTGACTCTTTTCTACATTAATTTGCAGATTAAATTACAAACTATAGTGATCCAAAAACCTAAACCAAAATTGGGATTTTAAGTATTAAATGCAATAAAGTTAAATAAATATGACAAACTATGCTGTACATGCCACTAGCTGGGTGAACACAAACTTTTTATTATCTGCAACATACTACAAAATTACCTCTTCGTCTGTACCCATACATTCTGCCAACTAAACTTACCTACTTAATTATTTATTTGTTTCCAGGAAGTCCCCCTACCGAAACTTCCAGTACCCTCCCTCGAACAAACAATGAAAAAATACGAGTATACAATGCGACCGCTTCTGAACACTGAAGAACAGAAGAAACTCAAACAGCTCATCGAGAAGTTCTCCGGACCAAACAGCCTGGGACAAAAGCTACAGTTGTATCTCTTGGACCGCCAAGAAAGAACGGAAAATTGGGTAAGCATAAGTAATTAGCGACACAAAAACATCTGAAAATTTACAACAGCGAAGTCTGTAAGACCTAATGAATATTAAATTTGTTGCAAACTAGATTGGAGCAATTACGGAATTACGTCGTGTCAGTTTGGGCATTGAAGCGCAAGTTCCAAGACTCCCCCAAGCCGAATTGATCTTGTTAGCTATGAAAATTGTTTGATCACCGATTCGGAAAGTAAACGTAGTATTTTCCACCCTCCTTTCAGCTAGTTAATGCTTACCTACATCCAAACGTACGGAGCACAGACGTAAGAAATGTAGAGCGTCGGCTGCAAAATTCGCACATTCAATGGTTATTTAACATCAACAGTGCACGACAAGGAAGAATAAATTAAAACAAGTAACCTAAGAAGAGAATAAAATAATATGTATCGAAAATTACATTTATGACGTCCCAGATATTACCGACGCCTTCTAGAAACGTCTTTCGTTCCGTACAATAATTGGAGCTATATCGGGCGAAAATCAATAATAATTATGGTGGAATCTTGAAAAGCGATGCAGGTTTTCTAATCATACATAATTTTGTACGGCTTATTTCATTATTTTGTAATAAAAAAATCTCTATGTGGGTCACTAAAAAATATGTAGTCCAATTAAAAAAAAAAAAGTTGACTATCATCTGTCAAAAATTGACAGAAAGAAAACACAACCATTTGAAAATGATTTTATTTGATGTATCATGAGTTCAAATCGGGTTAATAGTAGGTAAACAAGATACAGCGCCAAAGGTTTTTTATCAGAAATCCTGTATAGAACACATATAAATCGAGCAATAGCCACCAATTTTGGGATTTTATTATACCCTCTAGGCTCTTCTGATATTTGTATGATTCATTTTGATAAATGATACTAACAAAATGTGATTTACAAAACAATATATTTATAAAGTCCCTTGCGGGACCGTTAGTTGTGTTGGTGTCCCTACTTTTGCATAATTATTCATTCGTTTCGACTGACCTCTAAACTTTTACAATAATTACACATGTCAAATCTTTTCACCGAACTAAAAGGTTTCACCATTTTAGGTAACCGTAACATTAAATCTTAAATTTAATATTCGTTCTGCACCCATCCCACGTACTTACATTTAATTAATAAACTTTTCAATTAGTATATTTGTTTACCATAATAATTGTACCCTTCACGAGTGTAAAGGTTAAGTGCTTTCCTAAATCCCGTCACATTTCAACAACAAAGTCGTTGTACCAACTTACTTTGTTCCATTGAAAGCTATAAAAAAAACTTTCAAATTTATCACAAAAGTTCGTACGAAAAAGTTAACCACCAAAACAGTGACCTAGCAATTAATTTGAAAACATGTCTCCATTCGGGTAAGTGACGGGAGTAGTAAAAATGTTATTTATTTCTAAAAAAAATGGAATAGAATTTATCGAATTACTCTAGTTTATGGGGGAAATAGGCATCTCGCCGTGACGCAACCATCAATCTATCTTTTCTAATGTCAGTGAACTTGTTGTAATCCCAGTAGACCTGAAGAGCAAACAGCGCATTTCGCTGCCCCTAGAGGGATTAAAAATTATAATTGGATTGTGCCGGGATAAAGTGCCAAAATCTACATGCAAACCTATACATAAAATTCATTAATATTAAAATCAATATCATTTTTGTGTGTTGTTATGAACTTCAAATAATCGTGTATTTTCTGGATAATAAACCACAGGTTCACCACACTGAAAATGCATTTTATTCAATTATGTATTACAAAATATTTATTATTGTGATTTGCGTTCCCCATGAAAGTTTGAAACAAACCGCGAAAATAAAATTTTTGTTGTCAGTGATCATCCGACGATGAAAATCCAAGCCCCACGTTGCTTTTTTTGTTTTTTGTTTTTTGACAAGACAAAGCAGTGGCGGGAAATTTGAACCTATCCAAGGCAAAGGCAATAAATACCGAATTCTTATGGATGGATAACACAGAATTTTGGTTTAAAATATTTATTGGCTTTAATTTTGTTGATTTGAGTTTTGAGATTATGCACTAAACAAGTTCTAGTGACTTTGTCGTTTTGGTTGGCAACGGTTTGACAATTTTATAACAATTTGCAGCCAACAAACTCCATCTTACCGTTTGCAATTATTTCATCGGGTGGACAAATTAAGTTTCCCGAGAATAACATGCATTAATACAATTCAACAATTCAGGTGTACAATATGAGTGAGGTTAAGTTATCTGATCTCATTACTACTTTTCGATGATTACAGGAATTTACATCAAGCAGATACCATACTTTGACTCCTTGTTCTACAGTAGAGAGGGTACATATGGGGCATTCCACGCCAAATTGAAAACCATTTGTCTTTTGCATCTCCGATTTTTTTCATATTTTTTTATGTTGTAGTATCGGTTGAGAGAGAATTAAGAATTAATCAAATAAGAATTAATACGGTAATACGGTAATCATAATGTTGTAATACTTATTAACGTCATGAGACCGATAAGTGGCAAATAACAGACAAGATTGAGTGTAAAGTCGAGGCGAAGCCAAGACTTTATAATCAATCGCGTCTGTTATTTGTGTATCGGCCGAATATCGTTCAGTACCTTTCATAATACTGTCGGCAATACCGACAAAAAACCGAATAGCAGCCGTGACTGTTTTCACTCAAGCTGACAGTTTTGATAAAATGCAAAAACAGGTAGGTATTATGAAAAAAAAAATAACAGCACTAATCTCTAAAGCTGATTGGATGATTTTTCACAGTTATGGGCATTAAAAAAATAACGTTTTTTATTGAGAAATCGATATCTCGGAAACGGCTCGACAAAAAAAAATTGAAAAAGAGCCTCTCTCAACCGATACCACAACATAAAAAATAATGAAAAAAATATTTGCCGTGGAATGTCCCATATAGAAAAACTGTGACCGGTGCAAGGATATTGAAAATCATAAAGCTATTTAACTATGAATACAGATATTATGACTGAGGCCGATTGACAATATTTATATCTGGTGAATCGACAAAGGCAAAGCTACAAATGCAAATTTTAAGTGTGACAAAGTTATTAAAGTTCCACAACAACTCAGATACGCTGTAAGAACAACTGACAATAAGTATGATTTTTAGTTATATAATAACATTTGCGATATGATTCCATGTACTATTATGTCGTCGAAAAAAGTCCAAGCTAAGTATCAACAGGGTATCAACAACGCCGGTATCAGTTGGACGTTGTAAATCTGGGAGAACTCGATAACAGTCGAATCTTTAAAACGTTTACCAAGGGAATAGAGCTGTGACAACCTAAACAATATCCATCATAACACAAAACATAGAGATCGCAGCACGTCGGGTTGGACAAAATGTTGCAACAGATGGGTTGGAGATAGCTTTTTATCTCCGGTTTAGTGTTTTAGGATGTTTCATTATTTTTTCTTTTTCTAACTAACTATTACTACGAGTTATTAACTATGTTCCTCTAATAACTCAAATTACTTCTACTTGCCTAACAACTGCAAAAAAAAAATTTGATCGATTTAAATTCAAAATGAACCACTGGAACTGAAATAGCTTCGGCGTGCTCTATAGGAGAGAATTAAACAATAATTTTCTGAAATGGACAGAATTGCATTTAAAAAATTATACTTGTTTATTATTTGACCAATTATTGGATCCTGAAAAGGCTAAATAAAGTCTCTAGTAAATTGAACCGTTATAACTGATAATGCTAATGATAATGAAAGAGACATTTTAGAGATATTTCCGGTTCTATACAAGTTGACTTGGTTATCCCAACAAGAGGTTTGTGTTTTATGAAATATAAGTACATAACAATATTCAAACAAACTAGTAAATAGTAAAGTCTCTGTTACGAATAAACAAGCAAGTTTTATAGAGGCAGCCCATAAAATATAAAGCGATGGCGGCTACGTTTACGACCTGGCGTCACCAGAACAAATTGTTGGAACAAACGGTAAAATTGGAAAGATTGAGCTGAGAATCTCATATTTGAACAGAAACGTTTGCAAATTACATTGACGTGTACTTAGGATAGATTTGACGGAAATACCTGTTATAGTCTCGTAAATGGAATTATTGACGATTCGGTTTTCAAATTTAACACACAATTTTAAACAACAGGAAAAACTCGTGGTGCGAATAAAATTTAAGAAGGGCTCATCGGTTCTCCCCGCCCGATCTTCCTTCTCTTTCGCCTAGTACAAACTAGCCCCAGGACTGGTAGTCAATCAGAATTTCTCCGGGGATATATTCTTTGTGAATTACAGGTTCCGTCCTTCAACGGCGAATTAAAACATGGTCAAATTTGGGATATCTCACCATATTTATGGAATTGTGGGTTGCTTCAATCCGGAGAAAAATATAAGCACGAATCAGTTTAGAAGTAGGTTTGACAGTAAAAATATATGAATTGCAAATGTTTTTTTTTTAATTTATTTATTTTATAATTAATTATTTTTTTGTCTTATACAGTTTCTGTTTATGACTTAAGGACATTCATTTCTGGATTTTGGTTAAATTAGTACTTAAACTGTGTTTCTGTTACTTTTCTTCCAAGGTGTTACAAAACACAGTCATTAATCATATTTTCTTTCTTTAACCGGAGAAGCACTTGCTTCTTCACTTGGCTACAAATAGTTACCTTTTCTGGTTTGCATCCCAAAAATTCTGTGGCATTTGGAATTTGATTCTCGGTTGCCTTTTGTCTGTCAAGTCTATTGTGGATGGAAAACAAATTATAATTATACACGATACATAAATAAAAATATTCCATTTGTTAGAAAACACTTATTTCGAAACTCATTTATTTCCTCCTGGAGAACTGTATTGATTTATCCATTTATGAATAAATTGAAAACGCTCGTCTATAAATAAACCCATTTCACTTATAAATTATTTTTGAAGTGATCGGCATCCGACTTTTATTAATTACATTCAACAAGGAATGTACTTTAGAATCAATAGTAGGTACATAGTATAAAATACCAATTGCTACAAATATGCAGCACAGAATAACTGGTTACAATGCTGCAACCCGCCAAACACGTTTAAACGGGGGTTGCCGCCAATCAGGGGAAACGTGAAGCACGCACGCGTTTGTCCAAACACCAATCGTACGGAAGCCCTTGTATCTACAAGACAATGGGGGAAATGATCCAATTGTTCCACAAGAACAATTCTGAATTAAGGCGAATAAGTAACACTTTGACTTGGATTTTTAGGCGAACTATAATATTGCTCGCTTCAGAGCACTGTCAAAAACAACTTATTAAATACATTTAAAATTTCGTCGAAATCCGACGTACCTATATTTGTTATTTCATTACATTTACTTGATGAAAGTTCTTATGGCGGTTGTCAGGTGACTAAAATCGAAATTGTTGTGATATAGAAGCGGAAGCGTTGCGATTTATTCCATATTGTAACTATGGTGATAATGTAAACTTTCGACAAGCAGGTTGCCTCGTAGATGTGGTTGCTTTCATAAGCAGTCGTCTAAAAATACCATTGTAACGTTTGTTGGGGGTGTGTGTTGGAGTAATATTGCTTTTAGTTAATGTTAATTTATAATGTAACTATAACTATGTATCTGCACAATGTTCGCAGTCGTCTAAAAAATAGAGTTCGTGACTTGTTCGAAAGTGGAAATATCATTGCTCGTGTGATTTTCCTCACTCGGTTTCCCACTCACGTAATATGTCTCACTTTCGACAAAATGAGAAAAACACGAATTAACATCAAATTTTTGACAGTTATCAAATTAAACACCTATATACGATTTTCTGCTATAATATATTTCACAAAACGAATATAAAAACTACTATTTTAGTCCCTTTTAGGTTAATACGTAAATTTTAAAGCCCAGATATGGTACTTTAAATATAAATAGTTTACGATAACGTTTTATGAATACTTTTACATGATGATGAATCATGGCAGAATGTGACTGAAAAACAAATGCGCAAGGATTCTAAGCAATTTAAAGGTTTTCCGAGGTTTTGTCGAACGATAAAACGTTGTACTACACTCGTTCTTGTGTAAATTAGGCGTTTGTTGACACAAGAGGTTTTTTGAGCCCCGAGTGCTTGAAAGCTCCCAATTTACACAGGAACTCGTATAATAATATATACTATTTTTTGTTTGTTCCTTAAATGAAAGCACGACAGAATACTAAAGGTGTTTACTTTATAATGTCAGGTCAGATGTAATTGATCTTACAAGTAAACTTATTATCTAAAGGGGGGGTTGTTGGTTTGCAGTGTGTGGGCGTGCCTGAACCCTTTGTAAAATAAATTACTTATAAACTACAATATGACAAGAAAAAATATAAAACTGGTTATCAAAGAAAATAAATAATGTGAATGAATAAAGGATCACAGTAGCACAGTAATGGTAAAAGGGTAAATGAAATAAAAGAAGAGCAAATTGAACACCAAATCTCATCAAGGGGGAGGGAGGGGTCCAAATTAACAGAAAAACACCTCACGTACTTAATGGACGGCCCTTTAATACTACAATGAAGGCAAACTAGTTATGAAAGAATAATTATCAAGATCAAATCCGTCGGACAAGATTTTCGTGTTTGCCGCGTATACTCTTTTACTTTGTGTGACGCTCGAATGTGCTTTTGTTTTATACCCAAATAAAGTCCCTTCGGCGTTCAGATGTCTCAGAACGCTTCCGTCCTTTTTTGAGATGAACCTGAACATTAGTTTGTCTCAACCAGACTCCATGCCAATAGCATCTGTGTACTGTGTACTACTATGCGCGACTGCGTGAGTTCCGGAAGCATACTGTTTTAGATCGTCCATATAGAACATGTACGTCATCTTATGCTTCCGGTCACCCAGTGTACCACAGCTATAACAACTTGCACCGCGCAACAGTGAGATGCAAAACAAAAAAGGACGCAAGGAATCGGGAATTGCTAGATGATTTTCACCAGAGGATCGAGTACCGTAAGGCATTTGAACAAGTGAATAATCAGCTCATGCGATGTTGTGTCGAATGCCTTACGACAATCGATCCAATATTTATATTGGACAACACTAAAAGTTTGTAAAACGCATTAAGTAGGCCGGTAGTTTTTGGAGTTGGGACAAATCGTCCGTTTTAGCATTGAATATCAACACTCTAACAGAATGCTCAATGCCTGTTTAATTTTTGACCCTCCCAAAGGCCATTTCAATCCAGCTGGGGCCACTGATTTTGAAACTAGAAGGCACCTCTGTTTTGCTGGGCCTAGCGGCGATGGTGCAGTTTGGGTTGGATTCTGAACTGACTTCGGTTTGGTTCTGAGATGCGGGTTTACCCTCATAGGGTACCATGGGGTACCTCAATAATTATATTATCATCTTCCCATTATTTGCTTCGATACACAGCAGTACTATGAATATTGATAAATATAAAGTGGTGAAAGGCGTTAAACATATTATTATTGTTGAAAATACTCATTTCACACTTTCAGTCATTCTTTTTTTCTGGTTAAAATAAAATTTTGATATTTTGCACACCTAATGTTTGATTTATTTATGATTTTTTGGTGCAACTTGCGAGGCGATATTTTACCCCTTTCGAGGTCAATTGACGACACTGTGACTATATGGGTAATGAAAATATAAAATATTAAAATGAACATTTTTATTTATGAGGGTTTTGGTTATATTTTACCATTCAGGTTCAGAGTGGAAAATTTTAATCCTTTGTTCCATTTAATTTACTCTTTTGGAGTCAGCTTATGACTTTTCAGCAGGTGTTGCTGATGCGCTTGGTCCAGGTTGAAGAAAATATGCTGGTGGAGTTTCTTCAAAATCTAAATCTTCAAAATAGTTTACTTGTGCTTAGTAATAATTAAATTTGCAATATCTACATTCACCTCCAGATACATCACTCTCAATCACTTCCTTTACTTCTTCGTCGGACTCATCCTCGCTTAGATATTTATTTGAAGTTAGAAACGTTGTTTGCCAGTTCAACAAGCTCCTTGTATGTCAGAGGGCGTTTGTGGCTCATTTTCGAAGCGACAATACACATGTTTCTATTAAATTTAAAATATCAAACTAAAATGGAGGTTATGTTTCCTATTAATTTTATACCCAGTCAAAAGTCACTAGACCAAAATTTGTTCAATACACTAACTTGTATTAAACTATGCACTTTTTAGAACATAAAATAATTTGATGAGTTATTATTGGTTTTATAAACTCAAAACGATGGATGAAATACCCATGGTAATTTTTTTTATAGACTCCTATATAGTGCTCTACAATATCATTGCAGCAATCTGTGAGCTCAACATTTTTTCTCAACTTCTCAACGTTAGATGTCAATACAACTTAGGGTATGTAAAGTTAATAGTATAACCACTTGAACACGTGGTGAACAATCGTTGGTTTCCTTGGTAGAGGTAGAAAACTGTAAATTGATGTAGTATTTTTTGTTTTTGTTTTGTAACCGTTTCCAGTATTTTCCTGCGGAAAAATGCTTTTTCTTGTGGGTCAATAAAATTTCTTTTCTAATCTTTTGTTCATTTATTAATTTACTGATTTTCCACGATTTTATTGTTTTTCTTCGACAGCAACGTTCGACAGGGCAAGTTAAATAATGTGAATTGCTGACAATCAATGAACGTGGTTCCATAGGCGGGTATTGGTTTTAGGGGTCAAACTATTCTTAATTTTAACTCCGTAAGGGAGCGTTTGCGAAAAAAATAAAAAAAATATTTTGACGAGTTCTACTTGTGGTTAAATTTTCTGCTAGGACTTCCATAAACCCATAAACCCTGTATTTAAAAAAAAACCTTGTATTTCTAACAGCTCCCTCTACAATTAGAAGTTGCATGTAGGCATAAATTTCTTCCTGGTTTTGATAATACATATTATTCTCTTTCAACAAATAAAAACAAATTCGATGGAAAAACTGCAATGGAGAAAAATTGCTTCACAGAACTTACACCAACATCTCATGGACTGGTTTAAATACAGGTTTGACAGCACCTTCTCATAATTTTGTAAATATGATTGATTGACAAAAAGAAACCCTTACCATAAAGCGAAGTAAACACGGGTTCTTAGATAACGAAGCTTGTCTGGAACATAATTATAGTAATTTGGGTACCTAGGCCGTAAAAGGTGTTTGTATGGCCTCTTTTTTGGAGCCGTAAAGTTTTACTTTTTTGTACACATCTGTCAAATTCTGACAGATCAGTCCCAAAAAAGTGGAGTTTGACAGATCAGTCCCAAACAGTAGAGTTTGACAGATGCGTACAAAAAAATAAAACTTTACGGCTCCAAAAAAGGCCGTAAAATCACCTTTTTTGTAATCATCGCCTAAAAAATGTATACAGGATGGAAAGTTTAACTGGAATAAATTCAGTATCTTCACTGCATTGATTTTGCGAAAAATTCCTGAAACATGTCGATTTTTGTTTTTAAATTGCCATTTTTTAGCCTGATAAGCTTTCTTTTGTTTTTACTCAGGGGGCTGTAGCCACCCTTAGATTGCATTTTTTTTTCTGACGAAGGCAGATTTACATTAAACGGCGAAGTCAACAGACAAAATTGGCGTTATTGAGGCGACCATAATCCTTGCTGGATGCGGGAAACCCACATTCAAAGTCCACAGAAACTAAATGTGTGTGGGATAATTGGAGGACCAGTGTTTTTCCTGATAATCTTAAAGCAGAAAGATATCTACCGTTTCTTCAAGAAACGCTTCGCCCAGCTCTGGCGGACCAATTTAGAGATGAATTAGATCCAAAACTTCCACATGAGAGAATATGGTATCAACAGGATGGAGCTCCACCGCAATATGCTGCATCCGTTCGGCATTATTTGGACGACATTTTTCATAATAAAGAAGATCGATCGGAAGAAGAAGTGCAATAGAATGGCCAGCAAGACCACCAGACCTCACTCCTCTTGACTTTTTTTTGTGGGGGTATCTTTAAAGTAAAGTCTACACCACAAAACCACAACCAGGTATTACCTATGAAATTCAGCAAATCACTGCACACATGTTGTAAAATGTATGAAATGAGTTTTATTATTGTCTTGCATTTTGTCAAGAAAGACTTACCTAAAATGAGATTTTTTTTTTATTCAAGTCCTACAATTTTCAAACAGTAAACCTCCAAGAAAGAAATAGATTAAAGTTGTTTTTATTTATTTCTTCTTACATTCTTAGCTGGAAAAGTAAAAAAATATATCGTTGTACTCCTTTTTTTATAAGTTTTCCAATGATCTGTCGGTTGACATATCTTCCCATTTGAAAAAAAAAACTAAGGGTCGTTACAGGCCCCTGAGTAAAAATAAAAGAAAGCTGATTAGGCTAAAAAGTGGCAACTTAAAAATAAAAATCGATGTGTTTCAAGAATTTTTCTCAAAATCAATTACAGTGAAGATACTAAATTTATTCCAGTTAAACTTTCCACCCTGTATAATCGAATTGTTGATTATTTGTAAATTGTTGTAAAACAAATGTCAAAAATACAGCAAAGCATTCAAAAGCTGGTGCCTAATTAAGAATGTCAAATGGCAAATAAGCTGTCATATGTTTTTACTTAGATTTTTTAATTGTACCAAATTCATATAGTAAATGAGTATGCTCAACTTTGGAAGTAAATTATACTAATAATAATCCATGATTTTTATCAGAGCATCTAGTTCAATTTTACTGAATTATGTACCCCGATTTACCCATATATTTTTATGTTCGATTTTGAATTACCTACTTGTGTTTAATAATGAATAATGTTAATAAATGTTAATTTTCTGTTAGAGTTGGTATTAAATTTTGTACCGACACTTCCCTACACACTGCTTTATGAATTTTTTTATTGCTTAAAAATACACCACACCGATCCTGAAATTTGTCCACCCAAAATATCAAGTGCGTTCTATAGCCGAGACGAAAACCGATTTATAAATTGTTTCATTTCATTTTTCGCTTGACACCTCATTTTACGGACATCCACAAACTACCGAAAAGTCACGTGACGGTGATCGCAAAATCCCGTATAGTTGAGCATTCTGTTAGTGTTGATATTGAATGGTTTTAGGTATTAAAATGGCTCGCCCCTCGATAACCCTTCCGAAATATTCCGTTCACGGCGTCAGACGCTTATGCCTGCTTTGGAGTTTTTTCCACAAACAGTTATTAATTCCGTCCGGGTCTGATGCAGCAAAACTCTTTTAGGGGCCGCTACAAATAAAAAGGATTTAACACAGAAAGTCCGTGAATTAGGCACATGACGTTAAGAAAATCTAACTATAAAGCTCTTCACTTCACCCACAAGGTGTGATTCTGTATTGGCACTCGTTAAAAATTTTAACAGCACTAATCTGTAAAGCTGATGATTTCCCCGTTTTTATGGTAACGATCCGTTAAAATCGCACAATTTATTCTGGTTAAAATTAGAGGCTACTACCAAGGATGCCTTTAGTTTGTCAACCTTTGTCAGCAATTTAACGCTTGTGTGAAGTTATTACCATCGAAACGAGAAATCATCCAATCAGCTTTACAGATAAGTCCTGTTAGAATTTTTAACGGGTGCAAATACAGAATCGCGCCTAATGTCTCTTAATTCTGATAACCAAACATCAAAAATTAGCCAAACAGTTATGCCGACAGCGGACAGATCAGAACTGATTGTTTACACACGAAAGATACATTTTTGAGACAAGTTTTTATTACTAAGATTTTCTCGATCAATGTGATGTTATTTTAGAAAGTTCAAATTTACCAACCCCTAAAATATTTGTATCCATTTCCATAACACCCTATATACATACCTACAATATCTTACATTAAGCGTTTTTTTTTTGTTTCAGGCATACAACTACTGGTTAGACGACATGTACCTCAAGAATACCGCACCTCTACCGATCAATTCCAACCCCGGAATGGTATTTCCCCCTAGGAAATTCACCACTATTCTCGATGTAGCACGCTTTACCGCACGATTATTAGATGCCGCCCTAGACCATAAAAGCATTTTAGATAAACGGCTTCTCCCGATGGAGAAAGCCACATCCAGAGAACCAGGACAACCGTTATGTATGGCTCAATATTATAGAATCTTGGGATCTTGTAGAATCCCAGGAAAGGAGAAAGATTCTCAGTTCGTCTTGACTAGTCCCAAATCTATAGAAAATCAGTCTGAACATGTCATCGTTATTTGCAGAAGTCAGCTATACTGTGTTCCTGTCCAAGCTGCTGATCGCGGCCGACTCAGCGAAGATGAAATCTGTGCCCAGCTTTTGCACATTTTGGATGATGCTCCATGTTTGGCGAGTCCACCACCTGTGGGATTACTAACTGCGTGGAAGCGGCATCTTTGGGCGGAAGTTCGGGAAAACATGTCACAAAATGAACGGAATCGAAGAAATTTGGAACTGATAGCGAAATCTCTTTTGGTTGTGTGCTTGGATGAAGGCCTAGGAAGTGGTTTCAATTGTCGGCTGCAAAGAGGTGGTAAAGGTCACTCCGCTGGCCACAGAGATGAGACCAGTCTAGCTGTACAAATGATCCATGGAGGTGGCAGTAGTTACGATTCCGCAAACCGATGGTTTGACAAGACTATACAGCTCATTGTTTCTGGAGATGGTGCTTGTGGATTGTGTTATGAACACTCACAGGCTGAAGGAATTGCAGTAATACAGTTGGTGGAAAAGTTATGGCAACATGCAGATTCACAACCTAACACCTCTGAAGTGCCGACAGCTTCTGGTCATTTACCACCACCAGAACGATTAGAATGGGTCCTGGAACAGAAAGACTTTGCAAAAATTCAAGAAGCAGCTATTAATGTAGACAATTTAGTTAAAGACTTAGATTTCCAAGTGTTCAGGTTTACCGGTTACGGTAAAGATTTTATAAAAAGTTGTAAAGTTAGTCCTGACGTTTATATACAACTCGCTCTTCAACTAGCTTACTATAGACTTTACGGAAAATTAACAGCCACCTATGAAAGTGCATCTACTAGAAGATACCGTTTAGGACGTGTTGACTGCATTAGATCAGCAAGTCCACAAGCTTTGGCTTGGGCTGCCGCAATGGCGCAACCGAAAGAGGACGACGAAAGTAAAAAAGTTACATTCCACTTGGTAAGTGACGAAGAAAAACTACGCCTTTGGAAGGATGCAGTAAAATACCAAACGACTGAAATGGTAGACAATATTCTCGGGCAGGGTATAGACATCCATTTGTTGGGTCTACGAGAAGCTGCAAGAGAAACTGCACCTACTGCTGCACACCCACTGCCAGACTTATTCACTGACTACACTTACAGAATAGCTAATAAGTTTTTATTAAGTACTAGTCAAGTTGCAACATCCACTGATAGTTTTATGGGATACGGTCCCGTAGAGCCGGATGGATACGGAGCCTCGTATAATCCTAAATCTAATCACATTATATTTTGTTTGTCAGCTTTTTGGTCATCGGAAATTACCAGTACCTCAAGATTTGCACAAGCTTTAGAAGAAAGTTTAATTTTAATGCAAGCTTTACTTACGAGACCTACTACTTAGAAGTAATATATTCATTGATAATGATGATATATGAAATATGAAAAGCAAAAGACAGTGAAAGTAACTCCTGTTATGTATGTAACGATTATTTACTTAAGATAGGCTTAAAGGGTTTTATTTAACACATGTTACAACATTTTGTTGAAAGTTACGAATTCTGAATCTATAGAGTGCTCTGTTATATTCTGCTGCAAATTATACATGTAAGAAAAACAGCAAGGCATTGTAGCTCACGATAAAATTGCAGATTGTAGTTTCAGCGAAGAAGACACTAAGAACATCTTGTATCACAAAACTTTTCTAGCAAGGCAGTTAGTCTATTCTTCCACGAACCTCTTGCGTTGATAGTGAGGCTGTTTAAACACTTTGTTTTACATCTTTTATATTTGTCACTTTCAAAACTTTTACTCCTTGTTGTTTTATATTTCTTGTTATTAAATGAATATTCTATCAATTGTTAGTAAATATTTTTGTAATATGAATCATGCTAAAATGATATTTATGCTGTATGCAAACATTTCGTTAGAAAAGAAATTATATTCATATACTCGTACTGCATTTACTGGCAAATGGTAAAACCTGTTTTCACAATTTTTAAAGTGATTTAATCTCATATTTAGGGCACTAAAATAGTCAAAGTATACCGAATTGTATTAAATTTTGTTACTGCTTAAAACCAACTTCATAGTTGTAAGGTTATTAATACTGTACCATTGTGTGTAAAGTGTGTTATTTTTATTTACGCTTGCATGTTTGTGGCACTCTTACGACGTTATGTATATGCTTCGACATAAAAATATTGTAGCTGTAAAAACAATAATCATTTATTAATTGATTAAACAATGGCCTTAAAATGGCATATCACTACGTCTGTCAATCTAGCTAAAAGTTGTATTTATCAATTTATTGTAAAATAAACTTGTTACAAAGTACACACAGATAGATTTTAGCGCGCAGTGTTTTTATATGTGCCATTAATGTATGTAAGAGCCTTTTTAAAACGTTTTTTAAAGGAGGAAGATGAAAGTCCAAAGTATTCTTCATATAATGTAGGTTCCTATGTTTTTATTTTGTAATGTATATAGATTACATAGAAAAGTCGTGTATTAGCAATATGAAATAGTATATATTTTTTCCAAGTAGGTTTCCTATAAATATACAGGGAAATATGTAACCGACTTGAAATCTTGATTTTCTCTTTGTCTCAAAACAAGATATTTCTTTATCGAACTTGCTGAATAGCTTTAACTTTGACATAGTTATGTTTGTTGGTTTGGTATTTTCAACTTTATAATAACAGCCATCAAGAAGCATCACTGTGTTGATTTTGTGCAGAATGCTACAAATCAAAATTCAAAATAAAATCAAATCGGTTTACATCTGATTGCATTGAATGGTATAAGAGAACGTCCTGAAAAAGTTTACTATGCCAAAAAAATAGAAGTCTTATGGCTTAAAGATTATTATTATTCAAGAAAATTGACTTCTGAGCCAAATACTAGTATTTTTTGGTATAAAACTTGTACATATCTCCTGATCTAATTTTTGTTTCTGCAGATTGTGAACACAATAGAAATACAAAATGTAATATTGAATTAAAGAACGACTTGAATACTGTTGCTAATTACTATGTCCGTACTAATGACTGTCACTACATGTTATATTAATCTGTTGTCACTAGGAGTGATGCCCGCACAGTATATCTTGTCCATATTTATAGACTTAGACCAATATGATATAGATATTTAATATTAAAGAGCATGTAATTGTGTTCCACACTATTTGATTTATATTTGTACTCTGTGATACATAAACGCTTATCTACCTAATTTAGTCAAATGTTACCATTTTATTGTTGTAAGTTTTGTTGAGTCATGTTAATTATAATTAGTTTAATGAACCAACATTATCGAAACATATCACTTACATATTATATTTTAGAAACTGTAGTTTTCAATGTCATATTGTGATAACATTTATGTGACAGCAAAATAAAGTTGGAAACTTATGGCATTATTTCATTTTCCTACGACCACTGCTAAAAGAAGTACTTTCTACACATTCCGAAAGTTAGATTTTTTCTACCCGTTACTGTGATCTTTGTCGCACCACCAGGTTTATGATGCAAAAGGTTGTTCCATGAGATTGAATAAGGTTAAAAAACTCAAGTCACAGAAAAAAACAAACGTTTTGTTATTAGAATTTCTTATTACTGCCCTGTACCAAAATTCAAAGACAGTATAATAATTTTTTATGTTATCTTATTTTTTATAATGACAGGTTTTGTCAGATCGGACTAATTCATGTCGTAGGCAGGAGCTCAAAAATATAAGAATAATCAATACTTGTGGTCGCCCAGTGGTCGAAATTCCACCTTAATAAATAAATTTGCAAGCTTGAACGTTATTGAGCATCTTTTTCAAATAGTACACATTTATAATCATTGCATACAGTTTTTTTGAATTTTGTTCTATTACGTCAGCTGCGAGCGTGTACAATTATGTCATTAACTGTTTGCAATATCTATGATAAGAAAACTAAATAAAATTCTCTATTTCTTCTCCCCTCCCCTTTCCTCTTCTCTCCCTTCTCCCTCCTCTTCCATACCTCTTTCATCCATTTAATTTTCCTTCCATCTACATTCAGTATTTCCTCTCTTTCTTTCCTCTCTCTTTTGTTCCACATAATGCTCAATCGTCTCTCTTTCCTCATAGCACATTCTACACATTCTTCCTCCATCTTCTGTCCAATACATATTTTTTCATTCTTCATTTTTTTCTCTCCAGCACTCCTTTAGCATCCTACATTCTTTCCTCCCTTCCATCCTGTCTTCGAACTTGACCGCTCTCTTTCCCGCTTTCACTCTCAACCTATTCCTCTTGCATTCTTCTCTCACTATGTACCCTGGCGTTTCTCTCTCCACCCCTAGCACCCACCTCAGATATTTCTCTTGCACCCTCTCTATCTCCTCTTGTTCTTTCCATCCCCAGACCTCTGCTCCGTACAACAACACGCTTTCAATAAGACTTTCAAACATCATCATTCTCCTCTTAAAATCGCCTCCCCACCTTCTCTCTCCTATTCCCCATACACATCCTATCACCTTGTTCGCTTTTCTTGCCAGTTCTCTAATATGTGCCTTATCTGTGTCTCTTTCATTGAACACATACCCCAAGTATTTGAATTCTTTTACTTGTTCTATTACTTCTCCCTCCCACCTCCAATCACTCTCTTCGTTCTTCATCTTTCTTTTATTGAACACCAGCATTTTTGTTTTCTCTACATTCACTTCTAGTCTTTTCTTCTTCACATATTTTCCTAAACTCTTTATCATTTCCTTCATTTCTCTTTCACTCTTTGCCACCATTACCACATCATCTGCAAACTCCAGGCTCCACACTTTTTTTCTACCTACCACACACCCCCCCCCGCTTGTGCTCTCTCTAACATTTCGTCCATATCTGCCACATACATCGTGAACAACAAGGGGCTGAGCGGGCAACCTTGCCTCACTCCCTTTGTTGTCATAAACCATTCACTTTCCCTCTCCCCTACCTTCACTTTACTTTTTGTCTTCTCATATATCTCCTCCACCTTTCTTACCAGCCATTCATTTACCCCTTTCTCCCTCAGGCACTCAAACATCCTCTCTCTGTCCACCTTGTCAAAAGCCGCCTTGAAGTCTACGAATAATGCATACACCCTCCCCCCTTTCTTCTTTAACTCACTCTTCGTCAAATGGTCCAGGATGTATACATTATCCATAGTTCCCCTCTCCTCTCTAAATCCTGCTTGGCTGTCTGGTAATGCTCCCTTTTCCTCTATCTCTCTGCTCAGTCTTTCATTCAGAATTGATGCATACAACTTGTACCCTGTGTTTAGGAGAGTTATCCCTCGGTAATTTTCTACTTTATTTTTCTCCCCTTTTTTGTAAATGGGGTAAATTACCCTCTCTCTCCACCCTACCGGGAATCCTTCTCCTCTCCACACCCCATTCATTACCTCCACCAGCCTCTCTAGCACTCTTCTCGTCCCATACATCCACGACTCATTCTGTATTCTATCCCTCCCTGGTGCCTTCCCTTTCCTCAGTTTCTTCACATGCCTCTCCACCTCTTCCATTGTAATTTCTTCTCCTTCAGGTTCTACTCGGTTTCTCTTCGTCTCTCTTTCCGTTTTCTTTTTTCCTTTTCTCCATCTAGCAGCCTCATGAAGTACTCATCCCACTCATTCATCGTTATCTCCTCGCTCCCATTTTCTTTTTTCTTTCTCTCTCTATTAATATAGTTCCATACCTCCTTCTCTGTTCTTATTGCTTTTATCTCTTCCTCCTTTCTCTCCTTCTTCTGCCTCTTCTTCTCCCTGCATGCCTCTCTGTATCTTCTTTTCGCTTCTAAAAAGCCACTTCTGTTCCCTTTAGTCTTTCTCCACTTTCTTAGTTCTTTTATTGCTTCCTTTTTACGTTGCTCACATTCTTTGTCTTACCATTTATTCTTTCTATTTGTTCCTCCACCTCTTACTGTTATTTCTCTTTTTGTCGCTGCTTTTTCCAATATTTCTACCAATTCTTTCTCCATTTTCCCTACTTCTTGTTCTTTAAATCTTGCTATTTCCAGTCTTCTTTTATACTCTTCCACCCCTTGCTCGTCCCATACTTTAATTATCACCTTCCGCATTTCCTCTATTTTTTCTTCTCCTCCTCTCTTCTCTCTCCCCCTTCCTATACTTATCTCTATAGGCAGATGGTCTGACTCTACTCTTTCCCCTATTCTGAATTCTTCGACTTCTTCCCATGCTTCTTCGTTTACTATTCCGTAGTCTATCACCGTCTCTCCTCTACCGCCTATGTAGGTCCATTCTCCTTCTTCGTCTCCTTGTTTATTTCCATTCAGCACTTCCCATCCTTTTTCTTCTATCCATTCCATCAACTTCTTCCCTTCCGCGTTTTCTTTCTTGTCTTTGGATTTTCTTTTTCCCTCTCCACTGTCTTCTTTCCAATCCCTGGCTCGTCTTTCCCCAATTCTCCCGTTAAAATCCCCTCCCAGAAGCAGACATTCTTCCCTGTTGTCATTTTCCACCATTTACTGTCTATTTTAACGTTTCTCACCATGTGACCTTCCTCTTTTCCCTTCTTTTTAGTATTCTCTTTTATTCCTTTTTTTACCCCTGTTATTATTCCCCCTGCTGCTCTTCCGTTTTTCTTTCCCCTTCTCGCCCCTTGCCATTCCCACTTGAACTCCTTTGGTAACAATTTTTCTATTTTTTCCCAGCTTTCTGACCATGTTTCTGTTAATCCAACAATATCGAACTCCTTCACATAGTCCCAAAAATCTTCTTCTTTTTTCCCTAGTCCCGCTACATTCCAAAATAGTGCCCTCACCCCTGTTTTTCTCGTTACCTTCTTTGATTTCCTCCTTCCTTCCTTAGTTTCCCTCCTACTTCCTTCTTTGTTTCTTTTTTCCCGTTTCATTGTCCATTTTACTTTGCCGTTGTCCCCCTTTTTCCCTCCTCCCCTTCTTCTTCTTATTGGAAAACCTCTAGTCTCTCGTCATTCCATCTCCATTGCTCCCCGTCCACTATTAATTTCCTGTATCCCACTCTTACTTCTTTCCCTTCTTCCCTTTTTTCCTTCGCCATACTTCTTAGTTTCTTTTGTAAATCTCTTTCTTTCTTTGTGAGGTCGTTGTCTATGTATATCCCCCTTGTTTCCCTCTTCTCCCTCAATTTTCCTTTGTGCTTCATTATTTTTCCTTCTCACCCCATCCCTCCATCTCCACCAATACTTGATCCTTGTTGATCCTGTAACAATCTTTTACTTTACTATCCTCTACATTTTCCTTCAAAAACTTCTCTACATCCTCTTTTTTACATGACTTTTTCTTTCCCCGCCCCATCCTGTTATCACAATGTTGTTCGTCCTCTTTCTTCTCTCTTCGATTTCCATTCTCCCTTCCAGCGTTTCCACTCTCTCCTTCCACCAGTCTCTCTCTCCTTCCCATCTCTTCTCCTTCTCTTTAAATTCTTCTCTCTGCCTCTCTATCTTTCTCTTGAGTTCCTTGTTTTCTCGTTTTATTTCTTTCATCTCCTCCTTCAACTCTTGCAACAGCTCCAATTTTTTTTTCCATCTCTGTGTCCGTTTCCTTCTCTTTCTCTGATGTCTTCTGTGTTTGCTTTACTCCAGGGGACCTCGCCGTCTTTTTACTTTTTTGAAAAAATTTCTCTTTCTCCTCTTCTTGTTTTTCTGTTCTACCCTCCCCTTTTCTCTTTCTTTTCCTTTCCTCCAGGTAAGAGTCCAGGCTTCCCTGACTGAGCGAGCGGTTTCTATCGTCTTTGCAATATCTATGAAAAAGGAACATTTGAAATCACAAAATTTACAGCTAGAAACTTATTCAGTGCTCTGTGCGACTGTTTGACCACAGACTATTTATTATTTAATGTATTTGTAACACATATTACATTATATAGATTTTAGCTTTCTGCTCTCCTACTCCATATAAACTATGCTATGCTAAACTCCTCCGTGCGCGCTATATGTTTAAAAAGGGCTACAAAAGTTTCTCTTCACATATTAATATACAAAGTATGGAATACAATTCATTATAAAATGTTAATTCTTATGTTTTAACAATTTTCCTCGGACAGGTCAACTTTTATTTGTAAATCTCTATAATTTGACATAAATTACACCTTCCTTCTTATTCTTAAGGGGCGCGGTTTTTACCCCGCTGCACTGAAGCTTAAGCTTATTGTGCCCCACTTAGTTGCTTTACTCCATAAGGCCTGTGCTGTTAATGAAATTTAGGCATATGTTTTATGTCGAAGGGTTCAGCCTACGTCAACCCGAATTGTGAAAGTCTTCCCGCCTTAAGCGCTAGACACTCATTATATCATGTAGTGGAGTTTCGTCCTCCTCACGACACATTCTGCAATCAGGTGGCCTTCCGCGGCTGCATCTGTCCGGGAACCTCAATCAAATGGACGTTGTGTTCACTGTAGATATAGCCCTAAATCTAAATCACCCTTTTTGCGGTCTCATGTAGGCTGTAGGCCTATCACAGGTCTTTTCAGCTCCTTGGTTTTTTTCAAATCCCTCATGTCCCGGCACCCATCACAAAGGGGCACTCTAATGTATTCTGTCAGTTTCACCAGCGATTCGAGACTTCCTTTCACCACTCTTCGCATCTCTCTCTCTACTACCACACTTTCCAGAGCTTTTAGAGGTGGCGGACTATCAGTCCTAACGTGTATCCATCCGCCTGTTTGCACAGCCCCTCCACACTATTTCCCCGGAACAAAAATGTCAATTGCAGTAATTTCTGCCTATAACACGGTTCCCAGGAACCCAGGTTAATAATCATGTCATCTCATTTCAAAAAACGCTCAAAACTCAATCTCAATACTTGACTTCTCTCCCTATCCGCAGTTCTTTTTCCCACAATGGTTTAATTACCAGAGAAAAAAATCAGTTTTATTATTGTGACCTTCGAGCGTCAAGCGCGGCCTTCGGGCTCTAACATTCCGATCCCTAACATTCCGTTATTCCCAGAACTTGATTTCAATTTTGCTGACTGCTGTAGAGTTTTTCTTCACTGTTTTCAGGGAGATATTGTTGTATTGCAGTTCTATTATAGTTTTGAATTTCCAAACATTGCTTCGTGAGAAAGAATTTTCTAGTGATGACCCCCTTTCCCCAGTGACCCTTATGCATTGGAAACGATTGGATTGATTTCACAATTAAAGGATTACATTGAGCATCCCTTTGTATGTGTAGGCCGGGCGCTCGGAATACTATCTTATTACAATAACATAAAATAATATTAACTTAAGTGAGCAACAAAATTTGTGATCGCAGTTGGCTATATTGGTTCTATTACTTTACTTTTTACATTAATCGTCAAACTTTTAACTTATTTTCTCTGACTGTCAAAAATTGAAATTCTACGTCAAAACTGTTTTTCATAATGAGACTTACTATTCACCAGTGGTTCAAGTTTGTGGTCACTGCACCTCAGAGAGCTGCAAACTCAAGCAGTGTGGGAGTTCAATAAAAAAAAGGCGGTTTGAGGAAAACCTCGGTTTCAGACGCGATCCGTAATGTTGGAGCCCCTGTCAATCAAGATTTCAAGAAATTTCAAAGCTGATGTAAGAAATATGTAAATAAAATACTGATAAAATTGTGAAATAGTATTATTTTTTTTTATTAAGAAGCCCATTAAAGTGATTTAACACTAATAAACTAACTAACACTATTTCATTGCCATGGTGCAACTGCAGCTCCTATACCATTAACATAATGTTTTAAATAATCCCTGACCTTTAGAACCAGCTAAGTTAGAAACATTACATGTTCCTCATCTCCTCTGCAGAGTTGGAAGATTTTCAAGGGCATTGTCTTGTGATACATATCGTGGATACCCCCAAACGAAACCCATATGACAAACTGGGGTAAGAATCCCCAGTGGCACGAAACCTAAGAGTCACTGCTAACCGGCATCCTGCAGAATTACAGTTTCACGGCGAGAATGTTTTTGTAATCTAGGACCAACAAGTGGCAATAATTTGTCTCTCCCAGTGTAGACTTTCTGATCGAGCCGAGAGCCGGGCATTCCCATAGAACATGTTCGATAGTCTCGTCTTCCTGTAAACACCCGCACATTGGGTGGACAAAACGATAAAATTAGAAAGCTCTGTTAATCTTGTGAAATTGAAAAAAATTTCGGTGGCTCCAAGGCGCATTTCTTGAAACAAATTGTCATAAAAGCCTTGTTCTTTGCGCTTCTGCAAATAAGGTAACGTCTACGGTGGGCTCTTTGTGATTCGACAGCAGCCTTTTTTCGAAGATGAAGAACTCCCAACAGTGTTTTATTTCAAGTCAGATTTAACAACTCGATGACTTTTACACAATCGTATCGATCAAGTATCGACTCAAAATTTTGGATTCAGAGGCTCCTAGGATCACGAATATTTTGTTGCTCACTCGTTATAAATATTAATTTAATGTATTTGTAAGACATATTAAATATGAATTTTAGCTTTGTGCACTTCTTCTCCATATAAACTTTAACTATGCCTAATCTCACAGTCCTCCATGCTCGCAATATGCTTAAAAAGGGGTACAAAGTTTTCGCTTCACGTGGTAGTATATAGGTTAAAGATATTGCCACCGCATTCTTGGTTAATATTCCGGACACAAAAACAAAAATTGAATGTGCATTTACCGGAGTGGAACTTTTTATACCATTTGCAAAAAAATATTTAGATATCGTCCCAAGAGGACACTAATTTTACCTTTTTTTTGTGTGTCACTGTATCAAGTAATCTGTTTGTATAAATAAGTTTGGAAATCTGCCTAAGCTAATAAAACAATACTTAAAACTACACAACCCGAAATTATAGACCGGATATCGTTTTAGAAAGACTTTTCTAGTGGAGAAGGGGGTGATCTACGCAATGGAAGACGTATCAAGTTGTAGAAAGTTATAGTGACAATTCACTTAATAATAAAAACATTACACACTTAGACCCCACCGCGGGTCCATTGTGTCACCCCATCCTGTTTCTCATCCAGCCATCCGACCTCATCGAAAAAAACCTAGGATGGTTCCAGGCGAGGTATACCTCAAATTGACCCAGCTGGGCCATGTCTCTCCCAGTGTAGACTTTCTGGTCGAGCCGAGAACCGGGAATTCCCATAGAACATGTTCGATAGTCTCGTCTTTCTGTAAACACCCGCACGTTGGGTCGACAAAACGATAAAATTAGAAAGCTCTGTTATTTTTTTGAAATTTTACTAATTTGAACTTTAGCGCCGTTTTAATTAAACTTTTCCTTATGTAACCTATTAAGTATTTGATAACGTTGAAAACAGAATAAAAAACTCTGCGAATGTAAAATAAAAAACATAGGTTGCCATTAAAAAATATATTGATGACGGCATAACTGTAAAAAAAAAACTAATGAACAGAAAAATAGTATACGTTCCTCGGATGCGTTATAATTAACCCTACCACATGCTTCAATTAACCTTCGAATGTCTTTTAACTTTTGTATCATAATATCATTGTTTAAGTATATTATAGTTGGGCCACCTTTATGGGGAGATAGTTTCCACTATAAATAAGGACAACATTATAGGTCCATTTCATTTCATTGCGTTAAGAAGTGCTGGTTTCAGGCGGCGTGTAGCTCAAGCTGTGTGAAAATTTGTGTCGATAAAACAGTTTTCTATAATACAATAGTGTTGACAAAAATTACATACTTCTGTTCTGACAACGTACGTTGAAAATGATGTCGATTTTGTGGCTTTCTGGATTTGCTGTACAGGCGTTATTTTTCAATATACTTAAACAATGATAATATGTATTATACTATTATGGGGATAGCGTTTTTTTTCTGAGGAGCTCTACTGTCACAACTTTATTACAAATACTATTGCGTCATATTAAATGCAAAAATGAATTTACACTTTTATCTAAATCTATAACCAACTGAAATATTAATTCTTGAGAGAAGTCCGTATAACTATTTCTTAATTCTAAATTAGCGTTCTTCGTTAACACAGTTACTTTAAAGCAGGAAAATGCTTAAAGGAAAATGACAAATATAGGAGGCAATAGAGAAAAATATCCAATTTCGAGAAAAAATTACTTGACATCTAACCCTGTCTACCGAACACGCGACTGTTCTGACCTTGATGCATTTTCACGGTCATCAGAGTTTCAAAGTTGTTCCACAAAAAACTCATGGCACCAAAAAAAATTGTTCTTGCAGTTATTTTATTTATGGTAATTCTATAGAAAGGCAAAAGTGACTCAGTGGCTTATTTCCTTCATCCATATGCATTAGACACATGGATTATTTATCTACCGGAAAATTTGCCTCGATTGTCAATTTTGAAGAAAAAATGCTCTTATGGTATTGTGGGAGGTGGGTGTAACCGATTTATTTAGGTATTACCATTTTCCCAGTGTTAATCTTAAGTTAAACTTGAGGTAAATTGAAGATTAAACAAAATTTTAAGTAACTACTTTTAATCAGTTTTTCCCTAAGACACCAAAAACAATTTTATTATAACTGCCAACGCACGTTTCGCCAACAATGTTGGCATCATCAGGGCGATGAGTACGGTACGTAGCATGTAAGTTTAGTTACTCATCGCCCTGATGATGCCAACATTGTTGGCGAAACGTGCGTTGGCAGTTATAATAAAATTGTTTTTCGTGTTTTAGGGAAAAACTGATTAAAAGTAGTTATCTGCCACCAAAAGTGATCCAGACAATTGTTTTGTTTTTGAAAATTTTAAGTGTTGACAAAAATAATTATGGAATCTAAAACATTGAATATTATTATTTTGTCTTGTATAGAAAATGCCTAGTGAAATACAAATAAATCACCAACGCAGGTCAAAAACCACCAACTGAACCATCTTGTTTCTATTGTCAAGAATTTTTTAAATTCAATGTTTTTGCGCCAACTATTACAGCGATCTATAAAATTAATAACAAGCGCCACCTATCCGACGACCTATTGTATTGAACAAAATGTCACATTCGACAAATTACAGAAATCTTTGGATGCTGTCAAATATTTAAAGTCAAATGGTTTGTTTACATGTCACTTCTTAATTCTTAACCTAGTGCTTCTTCTATGTGTCATGATTGTATTAAAAATTCTTGTAAACGGTGATAATGTTTAAAAACACGTTTCAAAGTGGTTTTCTTTCAATATTATATAGTATTGGCAGCAAGCCCCTTCAAATCTGGGATAAAAAAGTTAAGAATGGCCACATCAAACGAATAACAGATGAGGACATTCAGTCTCTAGTGCTTGAAGTTGTCGGGTGCAATGTTAGCACCACGTACATTACCTGCCCTGCAGATCCTAGAAAAACACTAGGAATTAAACTCCCCTATCTCGTAATGATAGTGAAAAATCTTAAGAAGTATTTTACATTTGAAGTGCAAGTAAGTATACATTGTTTTCAAGAATATTTACTAAAATGATTTTTGTAGATTTTAGACGACAAAAATGTGCGGAGGAGGTTTAGGGCTAGTAATTATCAGTCGACGACAAGGGTCAAGCCATTCATTTGCACCATGCCTATGAGGCTAGACGAAGGATGGAATCAAATTCAGTTTAATGTCGCGGACTTTACCAGACGTGCCTATGGAACAAATTATGTTGAAACATTAAGGGTTCAAGTTCATGCTAATTGTCGAATTAGGAGGGTGTACTTTTCTGACAGACTGTATTCTGAGGATGAACTTCCTGCAGAATTTAAATTATTTTTGCCTATTCAGAATAAATCAAGGACAACTGTAGCAGCACAATAACTATTAAACTCTTATAAAGATAAATTCACACTTTTTAATAGTAAACTTTTCAATTTTTCATTCCTATTCATAGTGTAATAAAACCACTTACTGTATAAATGTGACTTCACAAATACATAGGATAGATTTTTTTCTTATTATGTGTTTATCTTTGTTTAACATACAATTAAACATTAGACAAGAGTCGTGACGTCCCAAAATCAAAGTTTGATGGTTGCTGATTCTTAATAATGGAGAAGTTGTCGGTATTTACGTGAACACCATAGAGGCGGAAATCAGTCGTTTAATTTTTACTTGGTTTATTAAATTGGAAATTAAATAAACAAAAAGAAAAATTAAATTTCACACAAATTTCGTAGATATGAACCATTACGTCAACGTCACATTTATTTGGGGTGGGTTCCGATATTGTAAGGTCACACTTTTTTGGTCAATTATGTAGAAACCTAGTATAAATTAGAAATAACAGTGTTCTCTAACCCTATCTATTTAGGTTGGATTTTTTAACACTTGTTTTCCTGAAAAGTAGGTTTCGTACGTCAGAATTCTCAATCTAACTTTATGTAAATTTTGCTTTCCACAGACAACTTGATTTATGAATCATTTATAAAACCCCAATACATTAACCAAATTTTTACCATTATTGTTATGTTTGGTGTGTCCTATTTATTTAACTGCTTTTTTATTTCTCACATCTGTTTCACCTGTATTGTGTCGTCCATCGTTGTTCTAATAATTTATTGTTTTCATTGACGTCACTTTCATTAGCTTCCAACATTCTTCTCGGCGGCTATTTTTGGTCTCCCCTTTCTCCGATCTTTGTAATTCTGGAAATTCGAAGGTGAACCATGTGAGTACAAATTTGTGAAGCTTTTAGACAATTTCATCGTTTTCTTTAGCAGTTACTTTGTTCCGAGATTTTTTTTCGGGTGTCTCAACCTCACAGCTGTCGTTATTAGTTCTTAGATTTTCCAAGTTTGGCGCTAGGTATATGAGTTTCGCTTTTTACTTTTTGCCCAAGACCGCACGGAAACAACCCCTACAATAATAATTTATATGAACAAAGTTTTACATTAATTTGGCTGTAAAGTTATATTTTCTTGCAATTTTGTTGGCATTTTTAATTCATCAATTTATCCATTTCTTGAGATAACCCAAATTTTCTTATTGTAATCAGTACATAATACACGGGTGTCTACCTGGTGAAGATCATTTTTGAAAGCGGAACCAATGAGAAAACTGGGATTTTCTTTGAAGAGGGTGATAAGCCCTCTTTAAAACGTTCCCGCTACTTCTTGAACATGAACAGAAAATGAAATGTCAGACTCGAAACAAACCCCAGTTTTGATTTGAGTGTGGCAATGTCCTTAAAGTTCCACAACAAACTGAAATGTTCTGCAAGTACAAACTGAATACAGGATATACACACAATTGACATGGTTATCACCGCTGAGTTTGGTTTGAATTTCGCACTACTGCTTTGTCTTGTCAAAAAAATTGAAATCCTTTGGACACCAAGTCTACCAGTCTAAAATTCCGCCCACATGTCGATGCCGGTCGTATGTTGTGTTGCCTATCTAAAAAGCCGTTACACGTAATTCTACAGCTACCCAAAGCATTGTTGATAACTGTTATAAAGAGCAGTGGCGGAAGAGATACCTGTACGAATATGAAACAGGTATCATGTAAATTTATAAATAAATAAATTGGATCAAACGTTAATCTTGAAGGAAAACGCACCAGCTTTCGCTGGAGTCAATAAAATTGCATGATGTGTGGGTACATTTATTTACTTAGATTAAAAATTCACGATTCAGAAGCCTAGATGACTACCATACCATAGGTGGAACTCATCTAACTAGAAACACTTTTTTTATGCATTTTAAAGTTGTTCCGATATTCTTCGATATTTTTTTGTTATGATTAAATATACAGTGTGGAAATTAAGTAACGCATAAATTCAGTAATTCCATTGATATTAGTTTTTTGGAAAAAATCTTGAAAGGATATAGCGATTTTTACTTCAGCAAATATTTTCAGCCTATTGTCAAATTCTTATGTCTTCTGTTTTTTATGTTATGACGTCATCGACTTTTTTTTTAAATGACAACCTATATTTTTTATTATTGATTTCGGTAGTACTTTTATACGTTTCCAACCGTATAAAACTTTCAATATGTTATATTTGAAAAAAATCGAGAAAAACAGTCTTAAAGTTCAAATATTAAAGATTCCTTCAATTGGGAAAATTTATCTAGTTGCCGATGTAAAAACAAAAAAATTGGTTACGGCTATCAGAATTACACAATTTGTAAATGTCACGATAAAATAAGTGTTATTATTCTGCTTTTTCTAAATTAGAAAAACTATTTTATTAATAAAAATGGTACAATTGAGCGAAAAACTGAAAATTGAAGTGAAATACCCGGATAAGTCCATAAATCAATCAACAATTAGTAGGATTAAAAAAAAAGTTCGGGAACATGGCGTTGTAAAAAATCTTCCAAAAACTGGACGTCCGGCGACATTAAATGAAGATGCACAACTTGATGTGCTACTAGAAATTGAAAACAATCCACATGCAACTAGTAGAAACATTGCTTTGGACCACAAAATAAGCCACACTTCAGTTCTAAACCTTATGAAAGTTCAAAAATTCCACCCATATAAGCTGAAATTGGTGCATGAGTTGGCAGAAGATGACTTTGATCGTAGGTAAGAATTTTGTGAGCAGATGATGGAAATTTGCGTTCGCGATCCAATGTTTTCCCCGCGTGTTTTATTTTCGGATGAAGCAACATTTTGTTTAAATGGAACGGTCAACAGACAGAATTGTAGATATTGAGCTAGGGAAAATCCCCATTGGATGCGGGAAGTTCATACCCAATATCCTCAGAAAATTAATGTTTGGGCAGGAATTATTGGCGATTAGGTTCATTCTTTTTTGAAAACAATACCTGCAATTTTTAGTTGGAATTGATGCCTGCATTAGCTGCATTATTCCCCAATGCAAATAACCCTGACCTACCAAATAATACCATTTGGTTACAACAAGATGCCGCTCCGCCTGATTACGCAATTGATGTGCGACGCTACTTGAATCAAGTTCTCCCAGGAAGATGGATTGGGAGAAGAGGTCCGATGGAATGGCCGGCTAGGTCTCCTGATCTAACGCTATTAGACTTCTTTTTATGGGGGTACTTAAAAAGTAAAGTGTACAACAATCGACCCAATAATTTAGATGATCTCAGGCAAAGAATTCAACATGAGATTAGGTTAATATCGCCTCAAACTATCCAGAATGTGAGAAATTAATTTTATAATCGTCTTGGGTATTGTCAGATGGTACAGGGTCGTCAATTTGAACGTTTAGTGTAAATGTAATTTAACAACTGTTATTGCTGTGCTTATTTTTGTGTTTTGTAGTACTGTTAGAGTTTTTTTTTCTTCTGGTTAATCAATTTAGTTTCTTTTTATTATAATGTTTTTTTATTATAATTTATTATAATGAATCTGTCGTCGATAACTTTCCGTCAAACTTAGGTCGATACATTCATTTTTCCAATTTACTGAATTTTTAATATTTGAACTTTGACTTTTTCAAATTTTATAACATTGTGGCGGTCTGAGATTCGAATTACCGCCACCCTGACGGAAGTAGCCTGGAAGTCCGGAAACAGGACAAATCCCGAACTACGGCTCTTCTGCATTCATTCACTTACTAACGGTCTCCGCGAGCAACAACTTCGTGTAGCAACTCGGGCGCGCTTCAATTTATTTCATGTTTTGTTTTATGTTTAATGTTCATTTGTTAAGTTTGTAATGTATAATAAACGTGTGGAACGTTCGTGTCTGTGTACCAAGTATAGACCCGACTAAACCCACCTCCGAGGGCTATAGGTGGTACTGTCTCACGATGATCGACCGCTTTAGCAGATGGCCAGAAATACAACCGATTGAAGACATCACTGCCGAACAGGTATCACGGGCATTTTATGCAAGCTGGATATCACGTTTTGGTACTCCCAGAACGATCACAACAGACCAAGGACGACAATTTGAGTCTACACTCCTTCAGTCGAGCCTTCAGTCGCTCGCAAGGATGACAGGTATAAACAGATGTCGCTCTACAGCATATAGGCCACAAACAAATGGTATACTAGAGAGATGGCATCGAACAGTCAAGGCTGCAATAATGTGCCGTGGAAACGAAAAATGGACAGAAGTTCTACCTACGGTATTGCTAGGATTAAGAACAGCTTTCAAAGAGGACTTAGAAGCATCACCAGCCGAGTACTTAAATGGAACTACTTTACGGTTGCCAGGAGAATTTTTCACTCGCGGTGTCGCAGATGGTTCAGAAGATCCGACTGCTTTCGTTGGCTAGACTTCGGACACATATGAGTGAATTACGTCCTCGGCCTACAGCAGACCACAGCCGACAAACATTTTTCGTACCTCGTGAACTTCAAACGTGCACACATGTTTTTCTGCGGGATAACACCGTGAGAAAACCACTGACACCACCATACACTGGCCCCCATGAAGTCATCGAGCGGCGCGACAAATATTTTACGATAAACGTAAATACGAAACCAGTAAATGTTTCTGTCGACAGGTTGAAACCAGCGTTCATATGTCAGGAAACGGCTCCAACATCGCCCTCCGCAAAGGCGACAGAAATTCCAGCTACCCCTCGAACACCCGCCCCCATAACTGCATCGAAGACAACGCGAGGACGCGAGGTCAGGATGCCAGTCAGATTTCGTACCTAAAGTACTGAGAGGGGAGTACTGTGGCGGTCTGAGATTCGAATTACCGCCACCCTGACGGAAGTAGCCTGGAAGTCCGGAAACAGGACAAATCCCGAACCACGGCTCTTCTGCATTCATTTACTTCCTAACGGTCTCCGCGAGCAACAACTTCGTGTAGCAACTCGGGCGCGCTTCAATTTATTTCATGTTTTGTTTTATGTTTAATGTTCATTTGTTAAGTTTGTAATGTATAATAAACGTGTGGAACGTTCGTGTCTGTGTACCAAGTATAGACCCGACTAAAGCCACAACATTGAAAATTTTATACGGTTGGAAACGGAATAAAAAGTACTACCAAAGTCAAGAATAAAAAATATTAAAAAAAAAAACGTCGATAACGTCATAACATAAAAAACAAATGACATAAGAAACTGACAATATAGGCTGAAAATATTTGCTGAAGTTAAAATCGTTATACCCCTTCAAGATTTTTTCCAAAAAATTAATATCAACGGAATTACTGAATTTATGGGTTACTTAATTTCCACACTGTATAGTCCAGGTAATGTAAACAAAAAAGGGAGCATTCTATTCTACGGTCGGACATAAATGAAATTTGGTGGGGTAAATATGTAGAGAACAAAATTGTGCATAATTTTTATTGTATTATTTTTTTTGTTTGCGACCAGCAGTTCCGTTCTACGAGGCGCCAAGGTTGGGGGTTGATTTGCAAATTCCAACAAAATCAAACTTTCAGCGCGGATTACAACGAAGATCGACTTCAAATAATTTTGCAATTTTGCAATTCTGCATTTTTTTTTTCTGCCTGGACTAATAGAATTTTGATTAGTATCAATAAGGTGAAAAGTCAATCGGAAATTTACTAAGTAGACAAGTGCACTAGATAAAAATATCGCAACACGTTCACATATAGTACATATTTAAATTTTATCTGTCGTAATCACATAATGGTGAAATAAATATAGAGAAAACTAATGATGTAATATATGTTCATACAACCAGCCGCGATTGATCTGTAATGTAAAATTTTGTGGGAGACCAAAATAATATTTTTCTTCAAACGTCAGAAAAACGTGACATAGTATACGTCAATAGGCAATGAGAAATGGCCATTTTGTCTGCCGCTCAATTGAAAAAGCGTGTGCTTTGAAAAATTTTCATCTCATTTAATTATGTCATTGAGGTTAGTAAACTGTTAAATTTGTTTTTCGTGGACGATTTTCGGTGTTTAAAGAAACAACAGCATGTTTTATTCGGGGAAAAGTGGCTTTTCGTGGCTCGTCTGTATTTGCGTCAGCCACGAAAAGCTTCTAATAAAACAATCTACTATTATCACATTTTTATCAAAACTCAACAAATTTGAAAAAAACCTTTAGTAAGTTGGTACATAATTATTATTTCCAACAGATAAAAAACTAATACCCATGTATTCTTAAAAGTGATACGTAGGTAATTCAAACCAATTAATTCTAGAGACTTTTTTAATGTTATAATAAGATTTATTTTCTTGCCTTCGGGCTTCCTTTTCCATTTTTCCCATTACAACAATAAATCTCTATATACAGGGTGATTTTTAAAAAACGGCAGGCGCTGTAGAATTTTTATTTAGGGGTCAATTTCAAAAATTAAAAAAATAAATCAAATGGCTTTTAATTTACTATAAGCTGAGGGTTTCAGACTTTGTCTAAATGTCATAGTGTATTTTGGGCTCCATGCAACTTTCTTATTTTAAATTGTGACCCATAGTTTTTATTTATTTATTTGAGAGATCTAATTTTTCTTCATACACTCATGTGTAATATGCACTACATTTACTTAAAATTATGTTTAAAAAATTTTAACAGTTGACAAAAAAATTAATAAAGGTTCATAAAATCTAGTTGTCAAAGGTGTCAAATATGACAAAAAAATATCAAATTTAGTTAAATCTATTAGTTTAAATGCTGTTGAAAAACATTCCATTTTTTTCAATGCATAGTTGGCTCCTATGAGAAACCTGCATGAAGTAGAAGAGTATCAGGCGAAATTTCTCTACAACCGATCACAATTCTTTCTCTTAAATCGTTTATTGTTCTTGGATTCGTAATATTATAGACAAGATCTAAGAATCCCCAAAATAAAAAATCGAGTGGTGACAATTCCGGTGACTTGGCTGGCCACCGAATGGGACCGTGGGTTCAAATCCGTTTTTCTCCAAACATCTTGTTGAAAATATACTGCTCTATATTGTGCTAGTGGTAGATTTTCTAAAAATCCTGCACATTTTCAGTTAAAATGCGATGGTACTTCTGGGCATTAAGTTTGCCTTTAGTAAACAAAGGACCAATAAGCCTGTTCACTAAAATCCCACACCACACATTAAAACTAAACCGCCTCTGAAAGTTCGTTTCAACTGTGATATGAGGATTTTCACGAGCCCAGTGTCTATGGTTGCGTCTGTTAAACAACCCATTGTTTGTAATAGTACATTCATCTGACCACAGTATTCAGGATTCTGAACAGAATTGGATGTTGTCTAATTATATCTAAATAAAACTCGCAAAATCGTAATCTTTTTGCTGGGTCGCCTTCTTCTATGGCATGCACCTTTTGTGGAACATAAGGTTTCATTTTGTTTTTCTTTAAAATGTACTACACCGTCGAATACGATGAATCTAAATTAGTTGCTAGTTCCCTAATTGAAGTGTCAGGATTTTCTTCAATACTATTCCATTATTCCATGGGACACTTCAATTTTCTTGTATGAACCGTATTTTCTTAAATTTCTCTCTATTAGCTTCTCTCTATCTTTTGGCCACTTGGGACTTGCCTTGCTGGATAACAATTTTCGATAAACACGCACAGCTTCACTTGCATTTCTTCTGCATTATTTTATACCACAGACAACTAGATTTTATGGACTTTTATTTCTTTTTTTTCAACTTTTACAATTTTTTTAAACAATAATTTTAATTAAAATTAGTGCATATTACATATGAGTGTATGAAGAAAAATTAGGTCTTTCAGATTTAAAAAAGAAAATTATGGGTCCCAATTTAAAATAAAAAAGTTGATTGTAGTCCAAAATATACTGACATTTAGACCAAATCTAAAATCGTCAGCTGATAGTAAATTAAAAGCCATTTCATTTACTTTTTTTATTTTTGAAATCGACCTGTAAATAAAAATTCTACAGGGCCTGTCGCTTTTTAAAAATCACCCTGTATAAATGCGAAACTGATTGCTCACTGATCACTGCACAGCCCAGACCGTTGAGTCTTGAAATGTGAAATTTGGTAGGAACGTAGTGTTTAGGGCGTATAGGCGCACTAAGAAAGGATTTTTGAAAATTCCGTTTCTAAGGGGGTGAAAATGGGGTTAATTGGTGTCTCTAGACTCCAACTAAGTTGAAAACGAAAAACGGTAGAGAAGTGAAAATTCGTACCCGAACTCGCTTTTGAAAATAACTCCCCTTTTTGACGATTTTCCAAAAAATTATTCACAGACGCCGAAAAAGGGGGGGAAAGGAAAAACGTTTTTATAAAAAAAATCATAACTCGACAACTCGGCATGCTGAAAACGTGAAAATTGAGATTTAGGCTCAGCTTTGAAAATAACTAGACCCGTGTTTGACGATTTTGCAAAAATTTCTTTACGGACCGAGAAAAAATTTGGGGTGGTTTACCCAAAGTTCCTATAACTTGAAAACTGACAGTATTGCTGTCGTGAAAATTAGGATCTAGATTCTCCTTTAAAAAATACCGGACCCGTGTTTGACGATTTTCCAAAAAAAAAAAAAAAAAAAATACCAACGGCGGGAAAAGGGGAGGGTGGATTTGGGGGTGCTTTTTCTCAAAATTCTCATAACTTGAAGGTCGAAAATGTTACAAGCATGAGAATTGGCACTCGGACTCTCCTTTAAAATGAAGTAGAACCCGTATTTGACGATTTCCCAAAAAAATATTTACCAACCCCGAAAAAGGGGCGTAAATAGGTAGGGTAGTTTTCTTGAGAATTCGCATAACTGGAAAACAAATGGTGTTACATACCTGAAAATTGAGATCTAGATTTTCCTTTAAGAAAGACCGGACCCGTGTTTGAGGATTTTGGAAAAAAAATTACCAACGGCGAAAAAAGGGGAGGGTGAATTTGGGGGTGATTTTTCTCAAAATGTTTATAACTTGAAGGTCAAAAATGTTACAGGTATGAGAATTGGCACTCGGACTCTTATCTCCAAATAATTAGACCCGTGTTTGACGATTTTGCAAAAATTTAATTACAAACCCCGAAAAAGGGGCGTAAATGGGGAGGGTAGTTTTCCTGAGAATTCTCATAACAGGAAAACAAATAGTGTTACATACGTGAAAATTGAGATCAAGATTCTCCTTTAAAAAAGCCCGGACCCGTTTGACGATTTTGGAAAAAAAAAATTACCAACGGCGAGAAAAGGAGAGGGTGGGTTTGGGGGTTGATTTTTCTCAAAATGCTTATAACTTGAAGGTCGAGAATGTTACAGGCATGAGAATTGTCACTTGGACTCTCCTTTAAAAATAACTAGAAAATATTCTCAAAAAAAAAACTCAAAAAAATAGGGATTGTAGTTTTCCCCAGAATTATCCTAACTGCAAAACAAACAGTATAGCATTAAAATATGTAAAAATTTGGATGTAGATTCTCCTTTTAAAAAGACTGTGCCCGTGATTGACGAAAAAAAATTACTTTTTGTTTTTTTTTTATTAAAAACTGCTTTAAGCCGTTGTACCAACACCAAATATAAGCGCCAGTAAAGCCGACCCCAACTTACGCGGGCACAGCCGCGGGTAATTGCTAGTATTAAATAAATAAACCTAACAAAACAATAACAATAGCTAAATTAATTCTAATTTATTTCTGTTTCTTCCGCATTTTTCTCTATTTTTTTCCTTCTGTTTAATACTCCTTTCATCCAGCTTAGTCCTTTCCCTTCTTCGCTTAACAGCACTTTTCAGTCTTCTCTTCTCATCACATCATTTCATCTTGTGCTCTATTTTTTCTGCTCCTTCTCCGCGCACTCTCTCAACTCTCTCTTTCCAGTAGTTGTTTTCCCCTTCTTCGTTCCAACATTTGAACCTTACCATTACTCTCTATTCTGGGCTTTCTTCTAGCTCTTTTAGTTTCCTCTTTATCTTCTTCTTGAATTTTTCCTTAACGTTTGTCTTCGCCTTCTCTACCTTGTTCCTGTTGGTAACGCTCTACACTACAAAGTTCATGTCGATTTTTGTTTTCAAATTGCCATCTTTTGACATAAAAATTTTGTTGATGACGTCATCTGTTTTTGAACTATGACATGGTCATAATTTTTTTTTAAATGGCAGCCCCGAACTTTTTGGTTTGGGGGTTGATTTTTCTCAAAATGCTTATAACTTGAAGGTCGAGAATGTTACAGGCATGAGAATTGTCACTTGGACTCTCCTTTAAAAATAACTAGAAAATATTTAGAAACCTCAAAAAAGGGGCGTAAATAGGGAGGGTAGTTTTCCCCAGAATTATCCTAACTGCAAAACAAACAGTATAGCATTAACATATGTAAAAATTTGGATGTAGATTCTCCTTTTAAAAAGACTGCCCGTGATTGACGAAAAAAAATTACTTTTTGTTTTTTTTTTTTTATTAAAAACTGCTTTAAGCCGTTGTACCAACACCAAATATAAGCGCCAGTAAAGCCGACCCCAACTTACGCGGGCACAGCCGCGGGTAATTGCTAGTATTAAATAAATAAACCTAACAAAACAATAGCAATAGCTAAATTAATTCTAATTTATTTCTGTTTCTTCCGCATTTTTCTCTATTTTTTTCCTTCTGTTTAATACTCCTTTCATCCAGCTTAGTCCTTTCCCTTCTTCGCTTAACAGCATTTTTCAGTCTTCTCTTCTCATCACATCATTTCATCTTGTGCTCTATTTTTTCTGCTCCTCCTCCGCGCACTCTCTCAACTCTCTCTTTCCAGTAGTTGTTTTCCCCTTCTTCGTTCCAACATTTGAACCTTACCATTACTCTCTATTCTGGGCTTTCTTCTAGCTCTTTTAGTTTCCTCTTTATCTTCTTCTTGAATTTTTCCTTAACGTTTGTCTTCGCCTTCTCTACCTTGTTCCTGTTGGTAACGCTCTACACTACAAAGTTCATTTCGATTTTTGTTTTCAAATTGCCATCTTTTGACATAAAAATTTTGTTGATGACGTCATCTGTTTTTGAACTATGACATGGTCATAATTTTTTTTTAAATGACAGTCCAGAACTGTTTTTGTGTTTTAAATACAGTTTTCAATTCTCTATTCAACAAGAGTAAAAAATTGATACTTAGCATAACTTTTTTTACGTTTTACATCAAATATAAAATTTGTACTACTTGAAAAAAAAAATGAAAAATAACAATAAATTTGGAAAGCAAACAACGAAAAATGAAAAATTCCTAGTGAAATAGTATCTTTCAAGGATGAAAAATTTAATTTTTTGAAGTAAAACTAAAAACGTGCAAGGTATCAGTTTTTTACTCTTGTTGAATAAAGAATTGAAAAGTGCATCTAAAACCTCAATGTTGAGGGTTGCCATTTAAAAAAATTGATGACGATGTCATGGTTCAAAAACAGATGATGTCATCATCAAATTTTTTTGTTTGTTTCGAGTGTTCGAGTGTTTTTCGCAAAAACATTACATAACTAAATTATGAATTTTGTGCGGAACTTTATGATCACTCTGTATACAGGGTGATTTTTTGAAAACGATCCACCCTAAATACGTAGAAAACAAAAACGTTATGTGCAAAATGCTGAAACCGCTCAATTTTGTTTGTGAGGGGGACACTTAAATAGTGTAGTTTTAGACCTGTAGGTGCACCCCCTTGGTTGGGGCAGCAGTCCAAAAACTTTAAATGGAACAGGGGGTTAAAAAGTTTATTTTTTTAAAAATCCATTTAACTTCTTTTTAGCTATGTGGTAGTTTTTTATTTCTACGATTGGTTTTTAAGAAAACGTCACTTTTGTGACAAAATTTGGAAGTTAAAAAGGTTAATCTTTTTCTGAAATACCAAGTATTTTCTGAAATAAAAACTGTTTGTTATTCATTGACTTGACAATTATTCTGTTTTAAAGTAAATCTGCATACGTTCGGATAAAAAAATAGTCAACTCAGTTGCTGAAAGAGTTGAAATTATTTTTATTTATGACTCCCAACACAAATGTGCTAAACATATTCATAAACGAAATTTCAACAAGATGGAGCTCCAGCACATTATGCCTTAAACGTTCGCAATTGGCTTAACAACCGATTGTCGAACCATTGGATTGTCAGACGTGATGCAATTGAACTTTTTAACCCCATGTTCCATTTAAGACTTTTGAGGGGGTTGTTGCCCCGGCCAAGGGGGTGCACCTGCAGGTCTAAAACTAAACTAATTAAGTGTCCCCCTCACAACCAAAATTGACCTGTTTCGGCATTTTGCACATAACGTTTTTGTTTCCCAGATATTTAAGGTGGATCGTTTTCAAAAAATCACTCTGTATATGACTTTATATTATTTCAGGAAGCTCAGTTAGGTTCGAGAGTGTTGTAGCAAAGTTTGATGTTAATTCCTGTTTTTTTTTCTCATTTTGCGTCAACGAATACAAAAAATGGTGTTCAGTTTCAGGGACGACGGCGAATGTTCGAAGCACGACGCGTAGGGCGAGGCTTGCAAATGAGCCCGAGTGTCTTGACAGCCAACTTGTATCGAAATATACCCACCCAGTATGATAATCATGCAAATAAGTATATTTAGATGGTCCAATGATTTATTTTTCTACACCGTTCATGTTGGAAGATATTATTGAAATACAATGTAATTGTTTTTTGGGGTGAAATACTGAAAAGCAAAAATAAAAATATTTCGTTTATTCAAATTTATTTTGCAATCAGTTTGCTGAAATTTTCAGTGCAACCTACGTATGACCTTGTGAAATCGACAATATTGTACGACATTCGACTGGGAATGTAAATCGAATTGCCGCTGCGGGAAGCGACCACGAAATTGTGTAATAGTCACTCAGTTATTTTTTACACAAAAATAAAACAAAACTACTGTTTATCATGTTTTTAAATATTAAAATATAAAACATTGTAAAAGTTCAAAAAGTTAATAGTTTGTGCAAAATATTTTTATCCATTACAGCCGTAATTTGTAACACCAACATGTCTTAGACCGATTAGTGAGATTTATGAAGTACATTTTGAGTTTTAAGTAAGCAGAATGTGTTCTATAATTAATTTTGTTTAATACTAAAAACATACTTTTCAAAAAAAAAGTTAATTGAGTGTTCGAAATTTCATGGTAATCTTTTTTTGTTGTCTAGTTTTAGGAGACACAACTGCAATAAACACTACTGATTAAGATCCTTTGACGTAATGCAAGATAGAAGTGTCGAGTGTGTTTTACTACATTAATGTTATACATTATGTTTAAATTATTAATGCGCATAGTAATAAATTTAACAAAATGAGGTACTAACTAGCAAAGTGAATAGCATAATGTCTTGTTTATAAGTGGTACAATTAAACAACATTTTAGTAAGAATTTTTAAAACTGAGTATGTCGTCGCAAGAATAATTCCCACTCGGAAAAAGGAGTACCTTCATCGACCAGATTTACTATTTTAATAATATGGCTGGATGAGCTTTAATTACTATGGATTACAAGATTCGTCTTGGTGTTTCCTAAAATTGCTTTTAGGTTTCTTTATTGATTGAAGTCTGCATCAAAAATGCTTTTAGAATAGAATTTGTATAGACCTCATATTATGTACAGAGTGATCAAGTTCCGCACAAATTTGGTAATTTAATTATGTAATGTTTTTGCGAAAAACGCTCGAACAGTTCGATTTTGTTTTCAAACTGCCATCTTTTGACATAAAAATTTTGATGATGACCTTATCTGTTTTTGAACTATGACACCGTCATCAATTTTTTTAAATGGCAACCTCCAATTTTTTTTGTTATTTTGGACACACTATTCAACAATAATAAAAAAGTGATTTGTATAACCGTTTTTTTTTAAATTACAAGCTTTACTTCAAAAATAAAATTTTATTATTTGAAAAAATACTACACTACTCACAAAAATTAAGGCAACAAAAAAAATCTTCTGCTACTGGGGAAATTAAAAAAATTAAATAAAAACAACGTTTATTTTAATTACAAGCTTACTTTGGTAGAGATTGATCCTTTCCGTACCTAAATTTTCCCTATTTTGTCCAGACGACATTTATCCGCGCCAGAAGTGGCTCAGCTAGTGACTCTTGTGGAAGAGGGGTATACCAAAACAAGGGAAAAAGCCGTTTTCAAGTCGATATTGTGGGTGGATTTTTTTTTTCTTAAATGTTTTGATAGGATTTCATAGTAAATTTCTTCCAGTTTCCGAAACTGCCCTTAAATTTCCTGTATGATGATTGATTGCTGAGATATCGATGGTTAAAAGCAGAAGGATCCTTTTTCTTTTAATATCGAATATCTCCGCGAAAAATGGTAGTAGACACAATCTAAAAAAAGGAAATTGAAGCTGAATAAAGAGGCTATCCGGAACATATGATGGTTCAATTCGAAATAATTTTTCCAAGCCCGTGGAGTAAAAAAAAGAAAGCCAAAAATTTGGAAAAATTTGTTTCCGCGCTATTTCTTTGGATTGCGTGGAAAACATGGCTCCTAAAAAATTTTGACCAAGAATCTTGCAGCTTTGAAATGCTTTTTTTAAATCCTCGATACGACCATTTTTCACTTAAATACAGTCCGTCAAACATTACCGAAAAATTGGAATGGAATGGAATTTTTTTTGCTCCCTTAATTAATAGACGTCTGGGAATCTGTCAAATAGAATTGGCGGGTGGCAATTTGAGCACTTGCGTTAAATTTCATTAAATGGTCTTTCATTTTTCATTCTTTGCGTTCCAAATTTATTGTTATTTATAAATTTTTTTCAAGAAATAAAATTTTTATTTTTGATGTAAAACGTAATTTAAAAAAAAGTTATTTAAGGAACCATTTCTTACTCTTGTCGAATAGAGAATTCAAAAGTGTATGTAAGACCCAAAAAGAAATTGGGGGTTGCCATTTAAAAAAATTGATGACGGTGTCATAGTTCGCGTAACTAAATTATGAATTTTGTGCAGAACTTTATGTTCACTTTGTACAATGCTATAACCCACTTACGTGCCTCAAAAGTCAAATAAATCTCTTTTTAAATAAACGTTATTGCACAGTAGTGAATCAGCTTAGAAGAACGTCTAGGTTAATAGATAAATTGCAATTAGCTCAATTAACAGAAACTGTTTTTTGATTAGAAAACGTTACTATATTTATTTGAGTAACAGAAATTATGGTCTTTACCTACATAAATGCAGATATTTTTTTAAGATAAGAATCGTATGCGTTACAATGTAAATGGCGAAGGTTTGTTTTATAAAAGAAAAGGGCCTTGAGCACAATTAATGCATCTGGGTAAAATATAGATTTACAGCATGTATATTCCATTGTCAATGACGTAATTTAGCGACCCAATTAATTCAAAGCGAATGATTAGTAAGAATAAGAACAGAACTATAACTATTTGTCTGTTCACAAAAATTATCCATAATGTTTTAAATCTCTTCATAAATTCTTTCAAACCTAAAAACCTATTTCTTTAATTGCAAGCAAAAAAAGTGAAATTTGCAGAAGATATTTTGAAATAAGTGTACAGGTTTGATAGAAAATAACGAAACGGAAATGGTGCAACGATTCTTTGATGAAAGATAGAAGGAACATTTAAGCGAAAGTTAATCATTTTGAAATAAAATTGTCTAAAGTAGAACAGCCGATATAAGTATAAAGATTGTGTTTGTTAATATACGTAGTGTTTGTATTTATAGAGATACAGTTTTTATACACATTTTTTGAACAATTGTTTTTTATTATATGAATTAGGCTTAACTAAGTAAAAAGATTTCAGCTTATATCTTTATACTCAATCTGTAGGTGCTGCTCTTAATATTCATATATTTATTACAACAGTATACTTAGTCTAATTACAGGGATCTATTGCTTGAAAGCATTGTTTGTATTCTAAACGTTCATTCTTATGCATTACTAGGAAAAACTTTTACGTTAATTTCTTGGTTACACTTTCAACTTTAAAGTCCATTAAGCAGTTAATTCTTGATAATTATTTTAAAATTAAAAATGTAAAATTTTTGATTAAATAATTTATGAATTAAGTTTGGTATAAAAAATCTCTTCTAAAACTGGACTTCTAGCTTTACCGATAAAAAAAGTTCCAGGTTTGCTGTTTTTTTTGATAATTCAGAGCTAAAAAAACGTCGAATGAACATGAGTTTCAAACATAACTCCATTAGTATGTTTATAGATATAATAATATAATAATATATAATAGGTAATTTAATTAACAAAATGTAAGCTATAATAGTACATTATATTATAAGTGATAGAAATGCATCATTATTAGCGAGTGGGGCACTTCTCACGGGCTTTATAATGACATTTCGATCACGTGTGATATACGACGTTTTATCTTACAGGTGCATTGTATAAAAATCCAAGAAATATTTATTAGCTTGTAACATTAGCATGGTTCTAATATCCGTTTTCGTAGTGACCTGTTATTGCTATAGTTATGAAATAAACAGTTTCGTTGTTTTTCACAATTTTGACCAAAGTAATAAAAATTGACTTTCTACCGAAAGATATTCCAACTAGACGTGGAAGCTGCTCATCACTTGTGAGTAGATCTGACAGCTTTATCTCTCTTGTGATTAAGATTTCATTTCTGTCACCGAAAACAATGGTATAAGGTACCTACAAAACTACACCTGTAAGATAAATTGCTTTTTTTGTATGTACAGTTTTGACCACATAAATCTCGTACAAAATAAATTATAATATAATATTAATTTAATTAATACTATAATATTAATAATTTTTAATTATTACAAAATTCATCTCAATAAAGTTTGATTTACGTAAATTCATTTTTTTTTGCCAAAATTTGTTTTAGAACAAACATTTTTGGAAAAATTTGTCGTGATGTAAAAATGAGGTTGTCACGATAAAGCCATCAGAGAGATACTCCAAGAAGCTCAGACCCAACAAGGTGTTGCAAATTTATTAATGAATAATTACCGAATAGTGATTTCTGATTGAAAGAAACGATCATTCTCTTCGTTTGACGAATTTCTCTACAAACATTAGAAATTGCTTCAGAGAAGACAATATTCGGATCAAAGTTTCTGCTCTTTTCTTACATATCATCAGAGAACATCGAGTTGAAGTAGTTAATAACCAATTAAAGAGTTTATTCAGTGTAATTGTGGGACCTCAAGTATACATTTTGGTGGAGGCTCCGTTATGGTTTGGAGCAGCATTTCATATAATCGGCGGACACAGTTGGTTGGACTTCCAGGAGCTCATTTATCAGTTTCACGGTATAATACTGCCTGCAGTCTTAAATAAAGTAAATACTGACACCCTGAAAAGTCCGATTGCGGTAGCGTGGTGTGCGCTTTTGGTGCTCCTCTTTCTACTTAATTTGTGATAAAGAAATCTAACTTGGATTAATGATAAAGTATTTTGCCCGGGCGTACGTTCAATATTAGTACTATATTATAAGAGGTACTGTGATAACCCCCATTTAACATTACCGCCACTTTTTGAATTTGAACATGTCAAACCGCAAACTTTAAAGGTTGGCCTGATCGTAATGACCGCAAGCTGCTGTCGGCCTCATACCGAAAGACAGGTAGTTATTAAAGGATTTATCTGAGTGGCAATCTAGTTATGTTAAGTTAGGGAATCACTTTGTTTCAAATTGAACGCGCATATGGTTCGGGTTTGGTAACTAAAAGTCAACAACACATTTGAACTTTCTGAAATTGACAACAATAGCTAAAAACAAATTACAACAACGACTTTAGCAAGCAAGTTTGGTAATTTATTCTACTGCAGAGAAAGAAGGACTGAATGATACGTAATTTCTGGGTTCGCACGAGGTCCACGGAATACTTCGAGTAACAATAGTGAACATTATTTTTAAATAAAGTCTAGAATTCTTAACAAGACATGTAGATACAAAAGCTGAACGATTTCGTTTTCCATCTTGGCGCGTTTTATGACGTCTCTAGCAAACAAAATGGCCGACTCACGGTCAAAATTTGAAATGGTTGTTATCTGGGAGTTTCTAGTGTGCACGTGGAACAAACGCCGGTCATGGCATCCTCATTATATTGAGTATGACAAAAATAAATAGATAGAATAACAACCTTTATAGGTTGCCTGTAACTACGTCGGCCGGCACCACACACCCGATTGTTAATTTAAATTCAACCGATCCTTCTGGTAACGTAAAATTTCGACAATGCGATTTAAACATAGAGCACACTCAACTTTAAAAACAGGAGAACTAATAGTGGAATAAAATCAGATAAAAACAATGAATTAAGCGTTAGTTACGACTTAATGGCTCTAACGTTAAAAGCGGAATGAATGTCGGAATAATGGCCGCCGGTCTTCCTTCCACCATCAGGGACGCCAACCGGTTCTTTAGTCAGGTCAACTGCATCGCGCTGCCAACCTCTGCTGGATGTTGCTAACTTCAGAGCAACTTGCCGGGTAGGCAACTCGAAGTTCTCCTATGCATGTTATGATGTATTTTGGGGATATCTCAGTACATAATGTAGTATAATGAGCCTAATGAATAAAAATTTAGCAATTGCTTTTTAGCAAAAGCAATTGCTTGACTAGCAAATGTTATAAGTAAAAGCAATTGCTAGATCTTCAGATGAATAAAATTTATAGGCAAATGCTGCCTTTCTTGCGTCTCTGTAGCAATTGCTTACTCAACGGCTAGACCTGTAAATTTAAATAGTCTCAATTCGCCCTTTTTCTATTGTTATCTACTGATTTCATTCGTTCATACTCACGCCTCCTATTTCTCTCCAATCGTTGAAATTTTTATACTCTTTGTCATACACTTCCCTCGACTCCCATGGTATTAAATTCAATGAAGCTTTATCAGCCTCGAGGATAACTTGAAGCGGTATTTCCTCGTTTTCATTCATTGACACCACACACCACGTACGTTTTTTCAGTTTTGTTAATAAACAATAGAACTATAACAACCATTCCCTGCTTTTAATGCAAGCTGACCAAACGTACTCCTTTTGGGAGTTTTGTACTTATATTTTAGGAGCTGTACTCCGGAGAATAGTCGTACTGCAAATGTACTTCCTTTTTATTGGAATGTACTACCTGCACTCCTTCCTTTCTTTCGGTTCTTTAATTTTTCGGCTGGCATTATCGTTTTGTCTCGGTTCTACTAGTAAGGTTCAAAGGCATAGGCGCATGCGGTACGTAATTGTACGAGTTTAACAACAGTTTCTTGAAAATTTATTCTCTACTTCATTTAATTACATAAAAAGTTACTTACTTCAGTTTTCATATGGGTATTTTAGAAGAAAAAATCTAGTGATGGGTGTTCAAAAGGGCAGTCGCCGATTTTTTTTAACGATAACTTAAAGGAAGAATTTCCTTTTTTGATGCATCCACAAAAATACCACGAATTAGCTAGTAAAATGTACAATTTGTCGAGCAAAATTGGGAGACCAAACAAATGCACTCGTAAATATATCGTTATGAGTCTTTTGAAGTTGGAATTGTTGGGGGGTACAAATTTTAGTTGAGTATTTTATGTAGATTTGGAAAAAATCGAATTCATGCTTTTTTTTGCAGAAAGGAATCGATAAATGTAGGTTTGGATGGAGAATTGAATAAGCTTTAAAATGACGTATCACACGACCCCCCATGCCATTTAAATTTTTTAAGGGGGTGGCTCCCCTGGCCCAAGGGGTGAGATCTAAGACAGGGGGCAGGGGTCGACTTACCTTACAAATTCGTAAGCAATTGCCACACTAGAAAAAGCAATTCCTTACTTTATTCATCAGATTTTAAGCATATGTAAGCAATCGCTTCTTTTTTTAAGGAAAAACCTTTGACTAGAAGCAATTCCTGTTCTTTTAAGCAATTGCTGGAAGCAAAAGCAATTACTTCAGTTTTTATTCATCGGCTTTCAAGCATTTACTTCGATTTTATAAGAAAAAGCAATTGCTAAATTTTTATTCATTAGGCTCATTACACTAATAATCGGGTTTTTGGTTCATTAACGCCTAGTGCAGATATTACGGGCTTAGTGCGAAAACTCCGAGGTCATTAAATAGAAAATTATTTAAAAACCATTATAAATTCACATAGGGGAGAGATAAAATTGAGAAGAGAGCAAAGAAAAAAAGATAACTAAACGGGAAAAGGGAGAGAAATTTAAAAAGGGCGAAGGCACTATTTTGGAATGTAGCGGGACTAAGAAACATGTATGCCTATCTATGTAAGGCAATTTGAGATAGTGGGCTTACCAGAAAAATGAATAGAAGAACGCTGGGGAAGAAAATGGTGACAGAATCCCAGATATTGATTTTACGTGCTTACCCGGTCCAAGACCTCTACAAACACGGCCCTCATGGGCTATAGATTGGAATACGTTCAATCAGCGGAACGAGTCAATTCCTGTTTACCAGTACACTCGGTAGGAGCAAACCACCTCGCTCCACTGGTGGTGACTGTGCAGGCCAGTACCCGCCGAAGATGAAGAGATACAGCGGTGTGTGCATATCATATCCCAACACCCTCTAACCAGGATTTGGCTACCCCCGCGACTCCTTCCCAATGGTCGGGGTCGGTCAGAGCAAGCTCCAGGGCCACCGACCCCCGCGGTACCGGTCTTGGTGGGATCTTCGCAATGACCAAGTCACTGCTCTCAGTTGAGTCGATTGCCCGACTCGGTACTTGTAGACCAGCTCAGGTTCGCGGAGTCGCTACTCTCCGACGACCCATGCCGTAATCAACCAAAGCCGGCCCCATACCAGAGCAAGCCATGGCCTTTGTATCGGCGGAATCCCCCTGCGTACACTCTCTCATGCATTCTCTCCTTTTACGCCTTTCTAAACTTTGCAAACTCTCGGAACCTCGTTTCATCCACAAAAATCTCTTTCAAATCTTGCCCTAGTTCCGCTATCACTCCCATTCTTCTCAAGTCCCTAACATCCTCATACAACACACACTCCAAAAATACATTTCTCCAATCCTCATTTGCTCGCCTACATAAACACATTGCATCCTGTAGCAACCATCTCTCGTACAACCATCCATTAAAACTCCCATGACCTGTCGTTATAAACCCCGTACTCACATCCACCTATAATCACCCACATCTCCTTGAAACCGTCACATCTCTCACAAACTCATACAGTACTCTCCCATTCCTATATATACTTCCCACTCACGCTGCCACCTTGTCTCTAGCTCCATCCTCAAATTTCTTTTGACTGCCTCCCTACTCAAACCTACTACTTCTGTTGAATCCAGGATTCCTATTTCTCCGATGTACTCTACCAGAGCAAGGAGACCAGCAGCAATACCTGATGAGTCCAAGGCAAATCGCCCATAAATATGTACTTCCATTGCTTCAGTTGAAATAGTCCTACATACTCTCAGACAACCACACAACGCCGCTCTCTAGCACCTATTCACTAATGTCACTCCAATTCCCTTCCGCAAAACCTTCCACCACGCACACACACCGTGTAACGCACAGGTCATTAACAAACCTGCATACAATACGCTCACCGCCTTTTTCCATAATCCATATTTTTTTTTTATTAACCTACTTAGACATCCAACAACTGCCGGAATCTTACCTCTCATTCTGCGCAGATGTTCATAAAAATCCATCCTCTCACCAACGTCAACTCCCAGGTACCTGACACTCTTCACACATCTCACGGACGTCTCCCCGTATCGAATCGTGGGATTTCTATTCACAGAGAGACGCCCCTTTATTAACATACATTCTGTCTTACTCGCAGAGACCTCAACACCATATCTACCTCCCGATTCAACCACCACGCTCCCAACGCCTCAGAACCTACTCTCTCTAACATCTTCCTATCATTCCTCCCTATCACTATTAATAAATCATACGCATACGCAACCACATCGCATCCCTTTCTCTCCAATTCCCACAACAGCACATCCATACATAAATTCCAAACAAAAGGTCCACAAATGGATCCCTGCGGACAACCTCTACACACCTCCTTCCACACAACTTCTTCATGCACGCCAACTACGCAGAGAATAGTGACAGTATAAAGCAAAAAGGTGAAGACAATAATAAGCAAGATAGAAGAATTGTTAAAAGACAACAAAGAAGAACTGCCGGGAAGAGAGAGCGGATGCAAAAGAGCATCCAAAGACAGTGTAGAAATTGCGAAGGGGAAGAAGCTGTTGAATGGAAATACACAAGAGGGCAAAGAAGAAAAATGGACCTACATAGACGGCAGAGGAGAAATGGTGACAGACTACGTAAAAGAATTTGAAGTAGGGAAAGAATAGTCTGACCATCTGCCCACAGAAATGAGTAGAGGGAAATAATGAGAAAAGAGGAAAAGAAAGAACAGAGGAAACGCAGAAGAAGGTGATAATCAAGGATGATCAAAGAGAACATAAAGGAGGTAAGAGAACGGAAAAAGAAAAAGAAGATATAGAGAGACAGAAAGATATAGAGAAAGAAGCTATAAGAACAGAGGAGAAGGTGTGGAACTATATCAATAAAGAGAAAAAGGAGAAAGAGACAGTGAGTGAAGAGATAACGATGATCTAGTGGGAGGCTGCTGGAGGAAAAATAGGAAAAAGGGAAATAGAGATGAAGAGGAACCAGAGGACCTGAAGGAGAAGAAAATACACCGGAGGATGTGAAGAGGCAAGTGCAGAAACAGGAAGAATAAAGCGCCGGGAAGGAAACAGTACAGCACGAATCGTGGATGTATGGAACAAGAAGAGTGCTAGAGACACTGGTTGTGGTAATGAATGGGGTGTGGAGAGGAGGGTTTAATATACCCTATTTACAAAAGGGGGGAGAAAAGTAAAGTGGAAACTACCGTGGAATAACTCTGCTAAACACAGTATTTAGAGAGGGGAGAGGAACTATGGATAATGTATACAACTGGCTGGACCATTTGACAAAGAGCGAACTAAAGAAGAACGGGGTGAAGGTGTATGCATTATTCGTAGACTTTCGCGGCTTTCGACAAGGTGGATAGAGAAAGGATGTTCGGGTGTCTGAGGGAAAGAGAGGAGAAGGGAGAGGAGAGGGAAAGAGAAACAACTGGCTGGTGAGGAAGGTGGATGAGATATACAAAGGGACAAAAAGTAAAGAGAAGTACGTCTGGACGTTTGCAAGTCGTAATGCAGGTACGGGGAGGATGCAAATCAGGGACACCTGGTATGGAAATTATTATTATCGTTGAATTTTTAAGGTCTAATTACATAAACTATTTCATTTAAGATCCAATAGAAAACAATTAATGCTAAAACGGATAATAATCGTTTGTAAATATTTACTAATTTCTCATTCAAGGAAAACTATAAAAAACATCTGGACGAATTGGAAATCAGTCCCTCTGCTAGGATAATGTAAGAAAAATGCCTTTAAACTATTTAAAATTTTTGAATAACTTTTAATTATGTGTATGTTTTTTTTTAATTACTGAGATGGCACAGTTATTTTTCCATTTTGTGTGAAACATTTTCACCGTCACTAATTTATGAATACAAACAGGATGAATGAATTGTTATTGATCAAGATTATTAACAGAAAGCTTGTTGATATGGTAAGAACTGTACTGTCATGAGATATGGCATTAATTTTATAATGATGTCATGATGTTGGACAGTTAATCCTACCCAAATTTACAATATTTTTGTTGCTATCTCAAGATTTTCCTGCTTATATAAAAAGTGGCTGACCTAACTATAGAAGAAACATTTTCTGCTATATTTCATTCCGCCATCAGACAATGACGTCAAAGCGGCCAAAATGAATTAAAAAAAAACACCAACGGAGCAACATCCGCTAAGACATGCGAGGTCGTTTTGCATATTCTCAGATAATATTTAATGGGGATGCAAAAGTTACGCCCAAATTGTCGGGTTATGTAAACTAATAGACCTTTGTTTTAAAAATACTGGCCCCGAAGTAGATGTGGTTTTCAGTAGACAGCAGGTTCTTCAGACCGCATACCAACATGTGAACATCCGCAGGCTAGAATTAATTACTAATTATAAAAGTATATTTGGTTACCCAGTTTTAATCTTCAATCAAAAAGAAGGTTAACACGTCGGTTGCGGTAGCGAATTTTAGCAAACTTTTGAAAGTATAGAGTCGAATTTATAGCCTTTTAAGTAGGTAGTGAAATATTCTTGACATTTGGTTTACTTTGATGACACGCAGAGACAACAGCGGTTGGTGAATAATGATGACAAAATAATATTGCATTTTTAAATAAAGTTCCTATCATCGATGTTTAGCTCCTTATGATGCAAGTGTGAAAGTGCAAATTTAACGCACCTAAACGAGTATTTATAGTGAAGGCACAGATAAATTGACCATATTTCCAACTAATGCGTTTTGCACAAGATTTCGTTTACACGTGCGTAAAAAATGCTGACTCCAATAGTACCTACTTATATCTCATTAGCATTTATTGCACGAGTGCTTTGTAGGTAATCCAAATGTATTATTTCATTCAATGAAGCATGGAATTAATATTCTCCTATTCGATCTGGCACCAGACAAGCACTAATTGCTCTAGTATGTAACGAGAATGGGACAGGTAGGGTATATTTTATGATGTGTCAATTTTCACGCATACGTGACCTTTATCTGATTTTGTTTTGTAACCCGGCAAGAACTCAAAAACCCTTCAAAAGGGCTTTTGATATAATTTGCTTATCTGATAAATGTAGCTTGAAATACGTGCCAGATGCTCTATGAAGAACTATAAATAGGGCAAACACAAACGAAAGAACCTGTTACGTATCAAAATTTATTTTTGATACTGCCCCTATTTAACTCGATGGAGATGTGGGTCGATTGTTATTTTGTTTTGAGCACCAAACCTGAGTTTTTACAGTAGAAGATCAAGGTTGTGTATTGTGAATGATTAAAAAGTAGTTGAAAAACTGGAAAAAAAATTTAAATAAACATTTCAGAGTTGACAATTTCACTCTCCAAAGTCTATGAACAACAACATATCGGGTGTCCCAACTAAAATTTGTACCCCCAACAATTCCAAATTTGAAAGACTCAGAAGAAAACGCTCGAACAGGTCAATTTTGTTATCAAGGGGCACCTAATTGTATCGTACTCTCAAGTCTTAAATCTCACCCTTTGAGCCAGGGGATGCTATTTAAATTTTTTAAGGGTGTGGCTCCCCTGGCTAAGGGGGTGAGATCTAAGACATGAAAGTTTGGTACAATTTAGTCCCCTTTGATAACAAAATTGACCTGTTCGAGCGTTTTCTTCTGAGTCTTTCGAAATTGAAATTTTTGGGGGGTACAAATTTTAGTTGGGACATCCTGTATATTTAACTCCGCATAAAAGTAATTATGACCTTGAATTAAATAATTAAATAACCCGAGTTTTATGTTACACGATTAGATAATATTATTACGATGAGCGAATAGAACAAAAGAGAAGAAAAACCGAATGTAACGATTAATGACACAAGATTATTGAGAACGTTGGTTGGTGCGATGGAATTTCTTCCAGAGTGAGACGACCCATACGAGGTCGACACAGTCCAAATCCGCACCATCCAAATCTATCCCACCACTCGTTCTTCCACAGCCCCATCTTCTTTCTTATCTCTATTTTTTTTTCTGTTGCGTTTCTTATGTTATCGCTCAGTTCCCTCACCTTTTCGGTTATTTCTGTTTCAATAATTTTCTTTTCCTTCTTCCGTCTAAATATTCTTCACAATTTTTCTTCTAAACTCATTCATACTTCCTCTATCTTTCTCTCTTCCTTTTGTCTTCACTTCTAAAGGCATATGGTCCGACTCCATTCTTTCTCCCACCTTCTCTATTTCATCCCATGCTTCTTCATTTACCATAACATAATCAATAACTGTCTCCCCTCTTGATACGTGCACTCCCCTTTCTCATCTCCTGTGCAGTTCTCATTAAGTATGTCCCACCCTCTTTCTTCTACTAAGCTAATCAGTACTCCCCCTTCTGCGTTTTCTGTTCCATCTTTTGTTGATCTTCCTTCTATTGTTTCTTGTTCCTCTTCTATCCGTCTTCCTTTTCCCCCAATTCTTGCATTAAAATCCCCCCCAATCACCAAAGTTCCTTCTTCTTGCTCTTTTACTCGCTCTTCTATTATTCTCTTCGTTTCCTTCATACTTCTGCTGTACACTGTTACAATTCTCCATTTTCTCGGTTTATTTTTCACCGTTCTTTCCAAAATCCTTCTTTCTTCTTTTGCTTCAGTTCCATTTTCTCCTTTCAGTCCCTCTTTCACCCCCATTATTATCCCACCTTTATCTCTCCCTTTCTTGCTTTCCCTTTCTGCATATTGACATTTCCACTTAAACTCTTTCGGCATTCTCTTTTCCAATTTTTCCCACCTCTTTCCTTCCATCCACGTTTCTACTATTCCTACTACGTCAAATTCTCTCAAATACTCCCAAAATTAATTCTCTTTGTTTTTTATTCCCGCTACGTTCCAGAATACTATTCTTATTTGCTCCTTTTCTCCTTTATTCCTCTCCGTTTCATTTTCCCTTTTCTGTTCTGCCCTGTCGTCTTTTTCTTGTGCTCTTATTCAAAAATTTTCTGTATCTAACTCCCCCTTTTCGTCGTCCCACCTAAGCCCTTTTCCCTCTATCCATATCTTTTTATAACCCACTTTCACCCGCTGTCCTTTTTGTCGCTCTTCTTTGGCTATCGCTCTTAATTCGTTCTGTATATCTCTTTCCTTCTTTGTGAGATCATCTTCTATGTATACTCTTTCGTTTTTTTTTCTCTTAATTTTCTTTAATTTTTCATAACTTTCCTCTTTTCCCCCCAGCTCCCAAGTTCCGCCACAATCATTTTTCCTCCATTTATTTTATACATCTCTCTCACAGTCACTTCTACCTCTAATTCCACCTTCATCCATTTTTCCAGTTTCTTCTCGCTCTCGCATTCCTCTTCGTCCAATCCCGTTACTACAATATTCTTAAACAAGAAGAATGTCCTTAAATCCAAGTGGAGTAAATTTAAATTAAAATTTAAATATATCTATGTCGAACTCCACAAACTTTAATAACTGAAGGATTACTAATGGTACATGTTTCGGCAGAATACTTCTGCCATCATCAGCCCTAATTTAACAAGAGATTAATGATACAATTGATGAATTACAAGAGGGGTTCTTACCTTAAAGAATATAAAAAATTATGACATTGACGTAATTTTGAATTAAATTTGACGTTTTCAAAGGGTTACATGATTTTTAAAAGATTTCGTAAAAACAACATTTTATAAATGTAAAAATTAAAAATGGATCAAAGAGAATCTGGTAAGTTTGTTTGAGTGAAAAATTAAAATAGTGAATTAATAATGGGATTATTGAAGTTATTCTGTTCATTTAAACAAGATCTGTTTTCCAGTTTCAAGGCTTTCCTTATTTCCAAAGTCTCGAGAAAATCTAATTTCCGGCCTTTATTGCATTTATGAATCAATTTGGAATTTGATGGTGAAAAACTATGTTTCGTTATTAATATATGATTGGCGAAAGAAGAAGGTGTTGATGGTGGAGGATCAAGATCTGTGTTGTTATAGATGTGCCTGAAATGTTCTTTAATACGGTCTGATATTTTGCGACCTGTCTGACCTATGTAGAATGACTCACAAGTAGAGCAGCTTAATTTGTATACACCTGATGATGATTTGTAATCTAATGGATCTTTATTTTTAATAAAAAATCTGGATAAGTTGTTATCTGTTTTAAATGAAACTTTAAAACCGTTTTTCTTAAGTATTTTAGAACATTTCTCTGAGACGACGCCAAAATATTATAACAATATTCTTGTTGGGTATTCCCTTTTCCTTTGAATTCCTTCCGCCCCTTGTTGCTTTGTTTCCGATTCTTTTCCCTGCCAACAGCGAAGTGGGTGGGGTAGAGTCACGTGCCCCAGCGAGGGTCGCGTGGAAAGTGGGGAGGGTCGAGAAAAGCGAGTCGACCGCCAACAGAGACAGATCACGAGAAAACACACAACCCCGAGAAAAGAAAAGACATCGACAGATCTGGTGCAGTGAGGACGGAAAATCGACACCTCCTTCAAGGGTCTACAGTACCACTTGCCACCACTCGGCATTCGTAAGTTGGCATCTCCTTTTGTCCTCTAGGAGCCTGATCGTAATAATTGTTTTAGCCCGGATCGCTCACCATCATTCCGTGTATTATAATAGCGATTAATTTTGTAAATAAATAGTTCAATACATGGTTCCAAACTCAACGGTTTTTTATTTTCCTGGCCTCCCTGTCCAGGTTGTCATTCGGTTGCTAGGTTTGGTACAATTCTTTTTTGGATGGCTTAATCGCTTTCGGATAAATTTAGAAATTTATACGCCACCACGTTTATTAACCACAGGACATATTCCTCAAATCAGACATAATTATTATTATTAATTATGAATTTGTTAATAATTATTAATAATTAATTGTTGTTAATTGTTAATATTGAACACGCCGCGCGCCGTTAATGAATCGGAATGAAATCTGCAACGACTTGTCTCCACACACAGTGAATCATCATTAATTGCACACGCCAAAAATCAGGACAATTTTGATTACAGCCGACTTAATAAATTGCGCATTCTACAATCTTGACCAGAAGCTTTAATAAACTATACCCCGTTCTTCGTGCATTCAAGGCTATACATTTTCCCGCAATCTTTTTTTTCAAATTTACAAATTTCAAAAAATCGCTCTCCAGCTGCAAAGATCTATCTCTTATTAACACACTCTCAAAATTTCAGGCAATACTCTTCAAAAACAAAAAAGTTATCTTCAACGCCCGGCAGCAACTCTGTCAGAGACCTGTGAATAGACCACGAGTGGACTCATAAATATGGTCACCCAGGCCATCAATATTCAGTTTGGACCTTCCGAATAACATGACATTGTTCGTTTCTCCCCAAAAGCAAAAGGACACTGTAATACCACAAACCAAATCCGACCCAGACATTTTAGTTCTTCTATTCTGCACGACGTTGCAGCATCTCGCAGCCAACATTCAAGATTTTCTCACTCCAACATCGGAAGAAATTTGTCTCTCAGTAAATGACAATCTTAAACTTCAACCTGAATCGACTTTCTCGAAAAATCCCAACCACGCCGAAACGATACTGCGCAAGCATTGGCGTTGTGGGCGGACTCTTGCGATGACGGAAATTACTTCAAGATTTGCAGACAGCACATAAAGAAATTATAAAAGGCAGGTACCACTTAGTCGAGATGCAATTTTTTTAGTTCCTTACTTTCTAATCAGTGGTATGGAAGTGTTGAATAACCTCAGGAACGAACCAACCCGACACGACAATACCGGCAGGACTAAGAAAGAAGAACAAGGGCGATGGGAATTAAGGGTATCATTCCGTAATGTCGCCCACAATTACGTATACAGTACTATAATTAGTATAAGCGAGACAAGAGTGAAATTCACAGCGAAAGCACCGACTTAAAATTCAGAATGAGGCACGCCAAATTCCACATCTCCTTGGTGGTGAAATGCTCCAGGATGCCCCAACCCAGCCATCCCTTCACGACAAAGTGGTTCATACCAAAAACAACTAAACGAAACGAAAAATGGTAATGAAACACGTAATGTTATACAGAATATAAAATTATCTTAAAAAAACCTAATAAGATAATAACCTTAAATAACCTTAAAACCTCTTATAAGCTCATATAGTATAGTGCAGTAAGTTAAGTTTCCATTGTTCTTTGCTTTTTAACGTTCTAAAGACGGGATGCAGCAGTGGTGCAAGAATAACTCTCTATTATTAAATCCAGAAAAAACTACTTTCCTGATATTTTCTTCAACACATAATAAGAGAGACAGCAGCTTATAAGTGCGGTCAAACAACTCTATTATCAAGCAATCTAGTAACACCAAATTCCTGGGAGTGCAGATAGATGAAAATATGTCCTGGGAAACGCACATTGATTTATTGATTAAGAAATTGTCTAGAACATGGTTTTGTATTAGTCAACTACGAGATTCTGTCAGTAAAAGAACTCTTTTAATCTATTACTATGGCTGCGTATATTCTACTTTAGCGTATGGAATTGTATCTTGGGAACATTCCACCCATATTGGGAGAGTTTTTAAAGCTCAAAAAAGAATAATTAGAATTTTATTTGGATTGCCCTATAAGACTTCTTGTAAAAAAATTTTCTTAAATCAGCAAATTTTAATAATCTATGCCATTTATATCTTGAAAGCCGTATGCTACGTCAAGCAAAATATATATAATTATCAAAAATGTGGAGATATAAACAAATACTCAACCCGTAGCAGCAATTTACTCTACATTCCGAAGTGGAATTTGTCACTAGTTGGCAAAGGTCCTCATATTACCTCAATAAAACTCTATAATCATTTGCCCGAGTCAATCAAGGATTTTTATAATTTTTATAACAAATTTAAATGTAAAGTTAAGTTATTATTGACCAAGAGAGCCATATACTCACTTGATGAATATATGGATCATAGTTTTTATACTTTTAGTGACATGTCCTAGTCCTCTTGACCTATATATGTATTTGACGGCCCGATATACAATTTACTGTATCTAATATGTGTCAAAAAAAATTTTTTTTTAAATTGACCAGAAGGAGCTCCCCGTGATTCCGACCTTCACGAGGTTCCTTGCTGATCAGATGTTTTCAATCGCACATCGTAGCCACTCCCCAATGCCATGGGGTGAGTAACTACGAATACCGGGAATCATGTGCCCTGAGCAAACGCAACGACCCTAAGATAAGCCTTCTGCATTCCGGCCGCAAGAACTTCTCCCGGCTTTCGGCAAGCGGGTATGATCTTCAGATTGGAGACAAACGAACCCTTGATGCCCCCCATGCACCCAATTACCAGAACGACCAGCTTCACCGTATAAGTTGTGTACAGCGTGGGGAGTTCGAACAGCAGGTCTTGATATTTCGTCCATTTTTCCTCCTCCTTTATGCAGATGTTATTCTCGGCGGGAGCCTTGAACTCAATTACAAACATCTGCTTGGAGGAGTGGTCCAGCAGAACCACGTCAGGCTTGTTTGCTGATATCTGTCTGACGGTGGAGAATGAATAGTTCCAATAGATTCGGCACCTTTCATTCTCCATAACGGACTCAATATCGTTCGGGACATAAGGCAACACTGGCGTTTGGTCTATCGCATAGTGGTGCCTCAAATGAAAGTATAGTACCCTCAGTGCCGCATTGTGGCGATGGATATAGGCCGAAGGTGCATATTCTGGACAAGCCGCAAGTATATGCATTGTTGTTTCTGGAGCTCTGTGGCAAGCTCGACAGCTTACATTCGGGACCTCTATACCCATCACGCGGCTGCGATAGACCAAGTTGTTAATTACACCATGTTGCGCGGCGCAAATGAATCCCTCAGTCTCAGACTTCAGCCCACTTGATCTGAGAAAGTCAAATGTATGCCTTTTGGATAAGCCAAGGTTTTCCATGTTCTTGAAGAAAACGCTGTGCATTGACTTATCCATGTGCTTTCTCATGAGCATGTCTTGCTCAGAGATTCTGACGTGGGCTGTAAGACGGGGCAACTCGAGCTCGGTAATAGAATGTGGCCGAGCTCGCTCAACGTCAAAGTCAAGACCGAGTTCATCTGCTGCTCGTTGTGCTGCCTTAAACAAAAAATTTGGCAAATAATTTTTTTTTGTTTTTTTTTTGTGGCAAAAATAAATTATTATTATTATTATTATTATGAAAATTCTCACACTATGTTCGTTAGAAAAAATATTGTAGCGTTTATGGGTTCACAAAACTATTTATTTAAACAGTTACTATTTACAATTTATTTAAACACTAGACTATGTACAGATCACAGTTATAACGGCACAATTATTTATTTTAACAGCTCGCACGAGTCACACGGATTATGTCGCTCAGTAGCTTATTCAGACTTCTCTCGTCCTATTTAAAGCGGGCAACCGCTTTCTCGATTCGCCGAGAATCGGGCCGAGAACTGCAGAACCCAGAATATTCGCGATCGTACGAATTTACAATGAAATCATCACGCTGAGATTCTTCGAGAACGTCACAATATTAATTGTGAAAGGCCAAGAACATCCGTATTTATTTCACTTTCTATGCATCGTAGGAGGCTATATAATAAAAGTTGTCGAGTATAAAGTTTCCTACAAGTTTGATTTTATGGATTTTTTCGATGATTAACTGATTTAGCGCAAAGATATAGCAAAAAAGTTGAAGATACGTTACCCCAGATCGGTAAATGTTGCATTTATGTTTATTTTACTATTTCATGTTAATTTTTTAGACTCAAAGAAAGCAGCAGCTAGTCAGTAAGTACATGTAGAAAAAGAGTATGTTCTTTACTTTAATAAATTTAACTTTTTCAATAATTATAATCTTTCCCTGTGGTGTTCTGAAAAAATAATTTTTGATGTCTGCAGGATTTTGCGCTCTGGACTAGAACGACATTTTGAGTCTCCTCTATTAGTAAATCAGTTTCAGCTTTGCACGGAAAATATGATTTCAAAAACAAATCGTTTTCCCATGTCAATTAGCCTGGTTTTGTTGTTTTCAATGTCAAGCAACTTATTTTTAGAATGATAAAATTATCACCACCGATTTCTGTCAGAAAATTTTGTACACTGTTTTTTTTGTAGCCATCCAATATTACATCAACAACATTTAGTGTTTATATCCAACAAGTTCAAGGACTCACTAAAATTTTCCTGCAAAATGTATCAGATAAGGAAATATTAAAAAATTTTACTTGCTACAAAATATGTTGTCCAGAAATCTGCGGAAAACGCAGTAATAAAACATATATTTTTTTTACGCACAACTGCATCTTTTATACTAACTTGTTTACATCTTGGTTACCATGATTGAAAATGGAACATTACACCCGTAAAGCAAATGCCCGTGAAGTAAAAGCCCGAAAAGAAAAATCTCGTAAAAAAAGCCTGTAAAGTAAAAGCCCGTGAAGAAAAAGCCCATTTTTTTAAAAAACACATTTATTTATGATAATTATAACTAACGAGTGAGCAACAAAATTCGTGATCGCAGTTGGCTCAACGTACATCGGTTCTTTTACTTTACTTTTAACCTATTTTCTCTGACTGTCACAAATTTGAATCAGATTTGACAGCTCGATGACTTTTTACAGAATCGTATCGATCAAGAATCGACTCAAAATTTTGGATTCAGAGCCTCCTACGATCACGAATTTTCCTGCTCACTCGTTATTAATTGTGCGCAAAACGTTGTACCTACCTCTGGCCGAAAGACCGTTTACGCCCTCGGACGACTTAAAGGCCCTTCTTCGTCGGGCCTCAAACAGTTAAATTCAGTGTAAGTCCGTTTGTTTATTGTCTTCGTAATTCTTTCAAATGTTTTCATGTTCTAGAAGTAATTATAAATTATGGTACACAGGTGGACCTTGTAACATCAAGACAAATAATAATTATCATGTTATTATCAATTATTGTTATATTCGTTTTGTATAATACATAATCGATAAAGTGGTACATAACTCAACATATAAATTTTTCCGCTTATGTATTTAATTTGACAGCTGTCAAACTTAACCTCAAAATGTTACTTTAGGTTTTTTGTGTGAGTGAAGTACAAATCTTAATATTAATTTATAATGAGAATGTCAAAATAAACCCGAAAATTCAATGTAGTTGCTGCATTGAAAGTAATTGACTTTAACCATTGAAATATATTACATAGTTCATATTTCAATTCACATTCGTTTTTGAACAATGAGATAATGACGCTAGTTATGCGTACCAACTAACCTAAAAAATTAATGATATAATTGTATTGTTTTGGCTTCCTAAAATGAATGACCTGCTATTTGCAATTAGTGACGTCGAAGAATAACTACAGTAACAATAGTAAAATAATAGCCTACTAAGAAAATATATTTAAAGGATTATGCGCTTTAATTATATTAAATTAAATTGATTATTTTTTGTGTTCGTTCACGCAAAATGAGAAAAAAACACGCATTAACATCAATTTTTGAGGCTAGGTTTGACAGCTGTCAAATTAAATACATATGGGGGGAAAATTTATACATTTAGTTATACACTGTGTCCTTGGCTGGGGTGCCTATGAATTGAGTTTCTCTAGTAAGTTGTTTGGAGAAGAATATTTTTGGTCTAGACTGGTCTAGAAAACTAAAATAATCAAACATTTTAATCAACCTGTTTTAAATTAAGCGGTTTTTTCTGATGAACTGATGAAGGTATACCTTTTTTTTTAGAACCTTTTTCTATTTTTTTCAAATTTGTTCACAAGTTTCTTCAATCGATTGCGGCTCAAATGAACCCCAGGAAATTTTTCTTGCAATTCTTGGATTACGAGTCGCTATGATACGTCGCCCAGATTGTAACACTGAATTAAAAAATTCTTTGCTGAAGACAGCTTTCCGATTTTTTTTGACAACAATGAAGTTTAATAAAGTTTCATTGGTATTTTTTAGGCGTTGCTAGGCAGTGTTCGGCTTTGAATAGTAGATTGATCAAAAATATTTGGACTTACACAAAAATTCGATCCTATTCAAAGAAAAAAGCCCCAAATTAAAACATATCAACTAAGTATCTTTTTTTGTAATTTTATAACAAGCAAAACCAGTCAAGACCAAAAATATTCTTCTCCAAAGAACTCATGAGCACCCCATCCAGGGACACATTGTGTATACCACTTTCTCCATTATGTATTTCACAAAACGAATACAAAAATATTTTTGATTGGCGCTGCGTTTCAGACAATAATTACAAGATTGAAAGTTAATGTAAGGTAAATTATTAACATAATAACATCTTTTAAGCTGTTGTATTGTAGCTCGGAAGAAGAGAGGGATGCTACCGTCGAAAACGTTAAGCGAAGCAATTAAAATATAGTCCAATCTTAGCAATAAAACCGAAATGGACGTAAACCTAAATAATTGAAAGTTACAGTTTTGTGAGTTACCTATCTCCAAGGTATAAATTAGTTATGTAAAATTGAACAAATAATATACTGTTGTACTCATTAGAATTCAAAATTCTAATTGGTTTTTTTACATCAATTTAAATTTGCAGCATAAATTTTTGACAAATTATTCAGCGTGTTTAAATGGATAAAATTTGAATTGACGTAAAGAGAAACTGTATCATCTATGTAAAATGTGTTTTTATAAGAAAAAAAAAACTCAGTTTTTTGTTTTATCAAAATAACTTAATATTGGTTGTTGAATTCTTAATATGAATAAGTGCTAAAATTCAAAAGTACTTTAATAAAGATTAAGATTTATTAATCTATGTATTATACTCTTTGTGCTTAGGACACTTATTTATTTTATAGCAAATATATAAAGTGATTCAAATTAACATATTGTAGCGTTTCTGGGTTCCATTATTTATTTAAACATTATGTACAATTTATTTACACTTCTAATATTACACTATTTACATTATTTACACTATTTACAATTTACTACTTTACGGGCACATCTCGTATTATTTATTTACACATCACGCGGCACCCCGGATAGATAAAAGTAACTGTCCGACTCGACCCACTGACTCACTAGACTCGATGACTGACTGACTGATGCGACTAGACTTGATGATACGACTAAACTTCACTGATACGATGAGACTGAGTCCCGCTGGAACGTCCTCTAATAAATATACCGGCTAAATCTTTCTAGTCGGCTCCAGATCTTGGCGCTCTCGATTCTGTACCGGATATTCCAGAAGATGAGTCATACTACCTCGAGTACGTTGTAGTAAATTCCAGTACAGTCCAGCAATTGATGACGCCGCCACTGCGATGAGTCATCACGGGTCTACGTCCGTTACAATATAGACTACTTTAGTAAGACAGACGATATAAAATAGAATTTAAAGAGTATATATTTCTTACCAGCTTATAGAGGTAGAGGAAAGTGGTCAAAAATGACACTCTGGTAAAACGATGACATATTGATAGTATTCTAAAAACCAACGAAATTTAAATGATAACATGTACACATAGGTCAATATAATACAGTACCTCTACAAAATTTTCAGATTTCTAGAAACTAATTTGAATTAGTAATTTCACTTTATATTGAATATTGGCAGCGAAAAGCCTTCTAGTGTACATGGATTGTCTAGAAAAGTGTATTATTTTTCAACCATAAAACTAAAAATAAGGGCGATGAAGTATACCACTCTTGCTTGTCCTCTCACTGCAAAGAACTTTGAGTAAAATCACGTAATTATTTTGTTCTAAGTGTTTTAAAGTTCTTGGACCATTCAGATTCAGGGTAATATTAAACACTTATTATTATTATTATGACAGTTTCCCTCGGCTGTTTTTAAAAGTAAATATTCAAAATTTGGAATGCAAATGCAAATTCACAAAAAATGACGAAACTATTATACACGTCACATTTTATAAAAAGACATTATTGATTCCGAGATAGGCCAACTGGTTTTACGCTAGGTTCTCCTTAAACATTAATTATCTCGATAACATCAGTAATAGTTGGAATAAATCTAAACAATACAAAAGTACAAGCTTGTTTTGAAGTGTTAAAGATGGTCGTAATTATATAAGTTGGACAAGTCAATTGAAAAAATATGTTTCAGAATTCCACAAGCGAAGTAACCAAATGGTGCTGTTAATAAAATTTATGCCAGCCTTGACTGTTGGTCTATGTTTCCGTTTAGGCAGGATTGATAAGTTGTTGTGTCACTTGGGCGTATTTTGCATTTCCTGGAAGCTTTAAAGTGTCTTGACGCAAACAAATAAAGGAGTAAAGGCAAAGAGCACAGCTTATTCTCTTCACGAACTAGTTCACCCTTCCGAGTTGTAACCTTGCTGGGATGAAGGGCCAACACACGCACGTAGCGCCAGTGAACGTTGTCTTCCTTGACAAAAACGATGGATCCCACCTGGATTGTGGTTTCATCGGATCGCAGGCTGCCATTTGTTTCTGCGATGTCGAGAGATCTTCTGCTTGCTATATCGACTAGAAGTGTTGCTGCATGGATTGTAATTTCTGCCATCTAATGATATGATTTAACCTTTGCACGCGTAACACCAAGATCAGCTAAGGCTACGAGTGCTTCTCCAATAAGGAAATTATTACGAGTGAGGGGTCATTGGGATCAACTGAGTAACAAAAGCCAACAGAGCTCTCGGAGGAATGTAATTCCACTGTATTCCTTAAGCTTCTTCAATGATTTTCAGTAATTCGTAGTTGTACAGGGCATACAACTTTTTCAGTTCGATCTTGGTCCTTTGATAGGTTGTCAGGCGTTATTCGCATGGTTTTACCTCTACGGGCGACCAAGCGTCGAAGACCAGCGATCAAGCTTTCGGTTGTCAAGTCGCAAGAAATTTCGAGATGTATCGCCTTCGTGGAAAAGCATACGAAAATCACGACGTAACACTTTATAATCCGTTCACTATTTTTTTTGGCCTTCCTTTATGTGGAAAGGTCCAGCATGCTTGATGCCAGAAGAGTGCCATAATGCATGTTTTGTAGATGTTTGTTTGAATCTCCCTCACTTAGTTGGCTATGAAAGTCTTATACCTGCGAGAGGATGATTTAATCCATATAACCACGATACAAGTTGACATCGTTCGGACTCACATCCAAAATGACGACTAATTTGTGCCTGAGTTGAGCGAGTAAGTGAGGGGCGTACAATAATTCTAATCTCGAAAAAAAATTCTTTAGAGGAACGACTCGACTCTTAGAACAGATCAGCCGACAGGTAGATTTGTCGTCTTCAACATGTCGTAGATTTGGATGCTTGTTCGCTGGCTTCTGCAAAACCGTGTAACTCATGTTCTAATGATCCAATGAATCTTGGGATTTGTACCTAATTCAAGAGCGGGAGGTTAGTTACATATTCAATCCACTTGGTGTATAAAAGATAGAGGTTAAGAGGTCACATGACCTAAAACCTCAGACAAACAGCGCAACGCAACATCCCAGTTAAGCTTCAGTTCCCAGATCTTATAAGCCTAGTGGATCAAAAATTTGAGCGACATTAGACACAATTTTTCGTTTCGTAATCTTTCCTTGTTCTATGTTCTCTAGTATGATGTATCTAATTTCATCCTGACATGATACCCAGACCATACCGAGAGTTTTTTCGTCAGTATCCCAATTGACTGTTGTTGAAGCATGTTCTACATCGTTGAAACCTGCTAGTGTTCTCTTATTGTTTGATTGCCGTTTACGCAGTTTAAAACCAGCAATATCCAGAAATCGTTTCACAAAAGTGAAACATTGTAAACTTTGTTTAAAATTTTTTTGGCTGGCTGGTAGGGTTGTTATTTTAGGATCTACAGAAGGTAGTCTTCCATTCCGTGGCCTATCTTCACATTCTATTCCAGATAGTAAATGGGGAAGCTAAAAGTGTTACTCTAATGCCTACATCCTTCTCGTAGTAGATTCTTTTTCCAATTCTAATTTGAGGTTCCTTACCGGATCCGTCGATTTAACCTTATATACCAGTAGTTCCTTTTCATACTATAAAGAATATTTTTTTAATGTTAACTAGAGGTGATGATATACTTTGGAAATTTATGAAATTGTCTTTAAAATGATATACCGTCCATTAATTACGTGAGGTGTTTTTCTGTTAATTTGGACCCCTCCCTCCCCCTTGTTGAGATTTGGTAAATTTGTTTTGCGGACAAAATAGAAAACCTTAAAAAAGTAAAATAATAATAAGTTTAATGTTTTTTTTTTTTATATTCTATGTAATAATATTGTCTATTTTTTTAATTAAAAAGTTCACGTGAGATTTTCAATGACCCCCCTGCGCCTTTTAGATGAGATTTGGTTCACATAAGTGACAGTAACTGGCAAAAATTACCGCAAAATAATAGTAATTATACACCAAGGTTGAGAAGCCATTTTTCTTAGCCGAGCTATTTTATTTACCAAGATGCGCAGCATCATTTGTTTAACTTTTCTTCAAATGAGAATCCTGATAATGCAAAAAGTCGGAACGAATTTGAGGTTATATATTTGTTGAGTCTGACATTTATCAGTCAGAGATCGGATTTTCATGCAAAATTACACAATGCATATCGAAAAAGTTTAACACTTCGTTGTTTGTTTTTTTTTTACATGAATTTCAGTAATTAATGGTAAATATTTACAATTGGTGCAATTTGTAAAAATCGAAGGGCGCTCTTGTTAAGTTGGTAGATAAAATAATCCACGATATGCATTTTGCATCAAATCCGGTCTCTTCTATTATTAACTACTAGTCTATAATGAAATGATTATTAACTACTAGGAAAGAAAAACAATTTCACATATCTTCTACAAACTATATAATCGTACATTCTACAGCTAGTAGTGCAAAAACTTGTTTAATAACAGTGTTGTTAAAATAAAGGAACGCTATAAATACTTTCAATCGGTAATTTGTTCTCAGGGAGGAATGGAAGGTAAAATTCATACAAGGATTCAAAGTGCAAATAAAATGTACCACAAAGATTCCTAACTGTAATCGTATGGTCTGTTAATATCGTGGTACAATTTTTTGAATTTTCAACATAAAGACAAATCTTTTGCCAAGAGAAACATTCAGAAATTCGGACCTACACATTACAACCTGTGATAATATAATATTTTATGTGGTGGTTTTAAAGTTTACGAATAAAGTAACATTATTACCAAATACCCATAAACTTTCCCATTTTTGTTTGTTTTCTGAAGACTGTTAGCAGCTCATATTACCATGTCATTGGCCTGTGGGGGTTTTACCTTTCGTAGACGTTACCTGCAAAAAGCTGCCGTTGTAAATCAAAAGTTTGCTAAACCCCATAAACAGACTTTTTATCATTTACGACTTTTCTTGATGTGTAAATTTAAGTGAAGTAAACATGTGGGCTGAAGATGGAACCCTCTTTTCTCTATATATCGACATAAAAAAGACATAAACGCCGTTTTGTCGTATTTAACACATTACATGGGCAGGGGAATAACGTTAGGAGCATCGAGTATGGTAGGTCAAATTTTACATTGTGAGGTTTTAATTTTGAAGCACGAGGCATCGCCGAGTGCTTTATTAAAACCGAACAATGTATTAGATCTACGACGATATTTGTATTAGGTTTTTGGCGGACAATTATTTAAAAATCTTAATAATAAATAATTTTGATTCAAAAATTGGAAGATGACAGTTGTTGTGACAGTTCTCACCGGCTAATGTCATAAAAGTCATCCGTAGGCGAGCAAGAACTGCAAAAATCTATTAAATGGAAAACAATTTATGGAAATATTTTACTGTTACAAGTATTCTGTTACATAAACTTGATTATTGCGAAGACAGTTTTCTTCTTAAATATCTGTAACAGCCCAGTTTTTGTCGTTGATTTTACCGCATCGTTTGTAAAAACCAGCTTACTAGGCATCCGTCACATACGTTTTACAGTTCAGGAGGCCAACAAATCTTTTTAGCCTCGTGAAATGTAAACATGAACTGTAACTAACATTTTTCAAGGAGGTGTTGGTTTTTACGCGTCACAGTGCTGTAAAAATTCACAAAAATTTTGCGTTCTTAAAATACGTCTATAAAAAAGAAACTGCTTGTACAACGAAAGCGTACTTATTAAAACACCATTTTTAGCCTTGACAGCTGTAAATTACGTTCTACCACATTTTAGACAGCCATGGTAATCCATTTTTTACACATTGAAGCTGTCACCTACCGCCTTTAAGCGGTAAAATAGTCCAAAATTTTCTTTTTTAAGAAACACGAAAAAAAATCCTTTTTGGCCTCATGATATGTAAACAACTGAAGTGTAATTAAGGAGGTGATGGTTTTTATGCGTCACAGTGCGGTAAAAATTCACACAAATTTTCGTTCTTAATGATGATGATGACATTCAACTAATCGGGTATTGATTTTCACTCACGAACTTAGATTTTGTTTTCACTGATTTAATATCCGGGTCGAAGGAGCAATGTAATAATTTGGGGGTTCAGATTTGGTTTGAGAGAGGCCTGAAGGTCTACTCGTTATAAACGTGGTGTTATGTTGCTCGAAGGACCGTTGATTTGGATTTGTATATTACGAATAGTTGGAGATTGATAGTGAACGTTTCTTCTCCCGGTTTAGTTTTGTATTGAATTTGAATAAAGGAACCGTGTCCTGCGGCTGTTGAATGGCGACTGTTGTCGGATTGAGAGTTGGGGCGTGAGTGCCGCTAGTCAGGTAGGGTTTTACGACGCTTTGGGTTTCCCAACTGGCCGACGCGGCGGGCGCTGCAACTATTTCTCAACAAGCTGGGAAGCTCAACGTCTGAAAATTCGAGTGACAACACAAAAATTCAAGATTCTAAAAAGCTGAGGAATTAAAAGAAAACTGACAAATATAAATAAATCTGAAAGAATACCAAGAACGCGAGAAGGTACGAATTTATTAAGAACCTGAACGCTTGAGAACCTGAAAGTTTCAGAATAGACTGACAGATAGTGACAGATTTTCAGGCTGATTTTATCTAGTATGCCTTTTGGAGGGTATTATGATATACATTTATTCTGATGATAACACATGATAAATTAAAGAATCATCCCGGATTCTAAACATTTGTTTGTAAATTAAGCCTTTCGATATGATTTTACTCAGACTGCCATGTATTTCAAAATAAAATTTACGTAAAATACTACTTGCAAAGTTATGGGCATACCGTGTGCGTGTGCCCAAAGGGCTGTCACGGTCAGGTGTATACTTGCATTTAAAAAAATGTATCCGCGTTTCTGAACAGGCTGCCATTAAGAAGAACACATGGTTGTGTTATACATCAGCTACAAAAAAGAAGGCATACCGTTTGCGCATGTCCAAGTATACCTAACATTAAAACCATCTAGTAAAGTTATGTAATAATATTACGTCATTTAAATCAGTATGCCATTATGTTTTCTTGCAGTTTATGATTATTATTAGCGTATTATGTATATGAAATTGACATAGCGATCAGGACAGTCCAAAGTACAGGCATACGCAAGAGAAGTTGCAAAAGGGATGATAAAATTTCCGTGTATGTAATCAATATGCTTCTTTGTTGTTCTTTAATTTATCATGTACTATCATCAGACTCTGTATAACATAACCCTCCAGAAGGCATACTGGATAAAATCACGCCTGAAAATCTATCACTATCTCCCGGTCTAGAACTTGAAAACGTGAAAATTGAATGAATTGAGTGTGGAAAACTTGATATATCCTCACTTTTCGTTTTTTGTTTATGTATTCCCAGACTTCTTCTTCTGTGTTGATGATGTAGTTTCTTCTTCTTTTCTCCCTTTCGTTCTTCCTTCTTCTTCTCACAAGTGTCTTTGTATTTTTTAAGTTCCGGTATTCTTCGCTCGATCCTTTCATTCTTCTTTCGACTTCTTCATTCTTGTTTCGGTATCGTTTTCGGTTAATATTGATTTGACCAAAAACTCATTTTCGTTTTTGTACGTTATCAGATCGTCAAACTTAGCTACTAAAGTTTTGTTTGAATTATTGTCATTACATTAGTAAAAGTATAATAAATGTTTTTAAAGGATTTTTAACATTCAACCAATTATTGCGGATGTTTTTAAGAATATGCACAGTGTCGAAAAACATGAACGTTTTTATGGGATGTCCAAGAATTTCAAAATAATACTTTGAACTTGAATTTTCGTATAATATTTCGAACAAATTTCTATTAACACGAAATGACAATCACCAGTCTCAAATTAGATTCGCACAGTAAAAGTTTTTTTTTTTTTTTAATTTAATTGACCAGAAGGAGCTCCCCGTGATTCCGACTTTCACGGGGTTCCTTGCTGGTCAGGTCCTATTCGTACATCATAGCCACTCCTCAAAACCATGAGGTAAGTAGCTATGAATCCCGTGAATCATGTGCCCTGAGCAGACGCAACGACCCCAAGATGACCGCTTTCTGCATTTCAGCCGCAAGGGTCTCTGCCGGTTTACGGCAGGCAGGAATGATTTTCAGATTGGAGACGAGCGAGTCCTTGATGGCTCCCATGCACCCAATTACCAAAACGACGAGCTTCACTGAGTAATTTTAGTACAGCCTTCTAAGTTCAAAGAGCAGGTCTTGATATTTTGTCCGCTTTTCCTCCTCCTTGACGCAGATGTTATTTTCAGCAGGCGCCGAAAATTCAATAACAAACATCTGCTTGGAGGAGTGGTCCAATAGAACCACGTCAGGCTTGTTCGCTGTTATCTCACACAGTAAAAGTAATTATTATTGTTATTATTATTAAGGGGTGCGGTTCAGACCCCGCTGCACTGAAGCTTCAGCTTATTGTGCCCCACTTAGCAAGCTTACTCCATAAGGCCTGTGCTGTTGATGAACTTCAGCACAGTTTCTATGGGCATATGTTTTATGTCATTCGGTTCAACATACGTCAACCCGAAGTGTCGAAGCCTCCCCGCCTCCAGCGCTGGACACTCGCATAGTATGTGTAGTGGAGTTTCTTCCTCCTCCCTCCGATTGTGGTGGGATGTTTCATGAGACAGCAGTGTCCCGTGAAGAGTCCAACTATCTTTCTCATTTGTCTCCTGCTCAATCTCAGGATTTCTTCTGACCGCTCTTTCGACGGGCCTTCCATGAACATCCGCGATTGCCTCTGTCCAGGAATGTCATTCCAATGGACGTGGTGTTCTCTGTTGATATAGCCCTGAATCACCCTTTATGCGGTCTCATGTGCGATTCCACAAGTGGGCTCTGGGCCTATCAAAGGTGTTTTCGCTCCCTCTTTGGCTAGGAGGTCAGCTTTTTCATTTCCTTCAAATCCCTTGTGTCCCGGCACCCACCACAGAGTCACCCTGCTTAGTTTTGCCAGTTTCACAAGCGATTCGAAACATTCTTTCACAACTCTGGAGCGTACTTCGACACTCTCCAGAGCTTTAAGCGCTGCCTGACTGTCAGTCATAATGGATCCTCCTGTTTGCATAGCCCCTCCTCATTATTTCCCCGGCACAAATGTCAATTGCAGTGATTTCTGCTTGGAACACGGTTGCCAAGGAGCCCAGGTTCATGCTCATGTCATCTCCCGTTAGTTCTCCGACTACCCCTGCCCCAGTGCTCTTTGTTGTTTTGGACCCATCCGTATACCAGATGGTTCCGTTGTTACTCCTCAGTTTCCGGGTATCGACCCTCTCCTCCCTTCTCGGTATGACTACCACGAAGGGTTTACAAAAGTCATACTCGGTCCTGAGTCGGTCCGATTGCATACTTAGCACGCAATCGTTCCGTATTTTCCCAAATATCTCGGTGTGGGTCCTGCCATATCCGGTACTTACAAGCCTCTATGCTGCCTTCATTGCCTCCGATTTCACCAAAAGGTGTAGCGGAGGCGCGTTCAGGAGCACTTCCATGGCTGCGGTAGGCGTTGTATTCATTGCTCCCGTTATTCCAAGGCAGGCAAGTCTTTGCAGCTTCCCTAAAAGCCTTGTAGCGTACTTTCCAGACGCCTTATGCCACCAAATCATCGAAGAGTATGTTACCGTGGGAATTATGACCTTGGTGTAGAGCCAGTGAACCATTTCTGGTTTTAATCCCCACGTCTTTCCCACCATGCCTCTACAGGCCAATAGGGCCCGAGTAGCCTTAGTGGTGATGTATTCTAGATGGGGTTTGAAACCAAGTTTGGTATCTAGCATTAGTCCCAAGTACTTGACTTCTTTCCCTATCCGCAATTCTTTTCCCCACAGTCGGAGCCTCTTCAAGTCGATGAGATTCCTCCTTCTTGTGAAGACCATAACTTCAGTCTTATCGGGGTTAACCGACAACTGTTTCTCAGTGCACCATCTCTCGACGACTGTCAGAGCCCGCTGCATCATTTCTGATACAGCCTCTCCGAACTTGCCGCTTACGAGTATGGTGATATCGTCCGCAGATCCTTGTGCGTGAACTCCTGTCTGCTCCAGGTTTCCCAGGACGTCGTCGACCACGAGTGACCACAATAAAGGCGATAAAACGCCTCCCTGTGGGCACCCTCTGGCCGCCACCACCCCCCTAGTCACCATGAATGATGATGATGCATGAAATCTCTCTGCCTTTTAAGGCCGAGACGATTCATTCCACTACCACAGGGGCTATACCCCGCCTCTTAGTTGCTTTCGCAATAGAGTTAAATAACGTGTTATCGAAAGCACCCTCTATGTCCAGAAAGGCCCCCATCGCAATCTCTAGATTTTCCAGGGTTCCTTCTATCCTACGAGTAAGCCCGTGGATGCTCATCTCGCATGATTTTTCAGATTGATAGGCAAACTGGTATCGATGTAAAGGGGCCTTTACCAGAACATCGTCCCTAATATACCTGTTAAGGTCTTAAGGAGAAATGATGTTAGACTTATTGGTCGAAAGGATTTTGCCCGGGCGTATGATTCTCGCCCTGGTTTTGGTATAAATACCACTTTCACTTTCTTCCAGCCCGTTGGCACGTACTTCAAAGCCAGGCTGGCCCTGAGTAATGCGCACAGGGGGGAGGCAAATTCCTCGAATCCCTGTTGAAGCATCAGCGGAAGAATTCCGTCGATTCCTGGAGATTTGAATGGTTTGAAAGATTTCACTGCCCATCCAAGTCTTGTTTTGTTAACCAGCCTATCGGCTAGTTTCCACTCCTCCCTGGACGCCCGATGAATCGGTATGTCTAGGTTTGGAGTGTTTGTTGCATTTGCCGAGGATACACTCCCCGGGAAGTGTGTCTCTAGAAGGAGTTCCAGAGACTCCTCACTCGATTCAGTGTATCCTCCATGAGGTCTTTGCAGAGTTCCAATCTTACCCCGATTGTCCCTCAGCAAGGCTTTCTGGAGTCTGGCACATTCCGGAGTTCTTTCGATCTCCTCACATTGCCTCCTCCATGAGGTGTTTTTCGCCTCCCTCACTGCGTAACCATATTCTAGACGGGAAGTCTTGTATTCTTCCCATCTCCCAGTCCTTTTGGTCCTGTTAAACAATCTCCGTACCTCCCTTCTCATCTCGAAAAGTTCACGGTTCCACCACTTGTTCTCCCGTTTGACCTTTCTTTCTCTGAGTGGGCAGTTGTTCTCATAAGCTCTCCTTATGGCTGCTGTAATGCATTTGTTCATTATTTCAACTCCCGCCGGAGTTTGAGGTCTCGAGGGACATTCTTCCAACCCCTGGACTAGTTCCTCTCTGTAGAGTTGCCAGTCACAGTTTCTTGGATTTCTGTACCTTTCGACCGTCTCCGGCGGGGATTCAATATCGAATCTTACGTACCTGTGATCCGAGAGCGTAGGTTCAGATAAAACATGCCATTCACGAATAACTCGGCACACGAACGGCGTACCTATCGTTATATCGATAACCTCCTGCCTTGTCGCGGTGATAAAGGTAGGTTCGTTACCGCGGTTTACTACTTCTAGCTTATTACTAATAAATAAATTTTAAAAGTGACTCACCTCTTCTGTTGGTCCCTGAACTTCCTCACACTATATGATGGGCGTTGGAATCACAGCAGAGCACTAGCTGCGTGTTGGTTTCTTCGCAGTATTCTACCAGTCGTCTAACCTGTGGTGTTGGGGGTTGTCCCGCTTGATCGTATGTTAGGTATGCGGATCCGATTATGATTTCTCTCTCGCTTCTTGCCATAGTGATTTTTATCTTGCCTGCCATGAGGTCCTGACCACTAAGCCCCCACATTGGCAGTGTATTTGTTTTTGTCTTTGCAAGTATGCAAGCTCTTGGATGACTTCCTCCTGGTGCTAAGAGCTCCCATTCGTTCCTCATCCTGAGTTCTTTAATCTGGTCCCTATATACCAATGGTTCCTGAATCAGCACGATATCAATATCGCTATTAGTTATGTATCTTTGCAGAGTAGCTGACGCCGCCTTGCAGTGATGCATGTTTATCTGTAAGGCCCTGAAGATGCCCACGTTTTTCTTCATCCGCTCGGATGACACAAGGGTCCTATTCGACCCCTTGTTTGTCTTCTTGGGATTCGGGTGTCGGATCGGGAGTATTCCTTGCGGTCCCCCCCTCCTCAACCTCCATCCCTTTGGATTCCTGCTTGCCTCTCCCCAGGGCTTTAAACACCACCCTGGAGAGATTCACGTATGGCCTGCATTACAGCTCCTCCCGGATTTTGGTCCAGGAGTGCTCATCCAGTAGGATGATAAGTTGCTGTCCCCTGGGGTCCAGCCTCCTATTCACTACTGACCAGCTTTCTGTCTTAAGACCTGGATTTTGTGTCTCAAGACCTGGATTTTGTGTCTTAAGCCGCCGCAACACGACTTTCGGTTCCTGTTCAGGCCCCGGAATCCATGTCATCACCCTCACGGGTTTCGGGACGTCCTTAGCGTCGACAACACTAAGTTCCGCCCCTTCCCAGGGCTTCCTGTGAATACCCGCACCAGCCATTCCCTGGTGGTCTGGTCGGCGCAGGAGGCGAGCAGGTAGCCCCCCCGGAAATTTACGGCGGAGAACCTGGGTGCAGGCTCCCCTTCTTGTATTTCGTCCAAAGCCTGGATCTGAGCGGTCTTGATCAGATTCGCCTGATTCTCCCTGAGGACGTTTGCTGGATATCCATGCGGGAAAATTGCCATCTGAATATCCGACACGGCCGCCGCAAATGATACAGTGGGACTGGTAGGCCCACCCCTCCTTTTTGGCGGACGTGTTTTGTCGCTGGGAGTACCCTCTGGCAGTCGTCGGCGTTTTTTGCCCCCGACTGCCGGAGAATTCCCCCTGCTTCCGGTACTGGTTTCCAGTTCCGCAGTCGAGTTTGTGCCCGCTGTAGAGCCTGGGGTCCTTGCGGCCCCCTGTCCACCAGCAGGTTGCAAACCCTTCTGTCTTTGTTTCTGGAGCCGATTTTTGGCAGCTCCAGACAATCTCCTGGGTGGATCCGTCCTTTCGGAACCTCCTCCCAGGGGTGTGTTTGGTTGGTTTTCGTTTACTTCGGTATCCATAAATGGTCCCACGAGTAGGAGGGAAAGGGTGGTCACTATGCGCAGTGCCCTCTGTACGCATAGAAGGCTACATACAACAGGGTTCGCCTGGTGCTCTGAGGTTTGCCGCTAGTGGCCATGCATCTTTTTGGCGCGCGCAATACCTTAAGATTGGGGAGGTTAGTGGTACCTCCTCCACGCGGCCAGACAATGAAGCCAAGCCCCCGTGCCCCCTGCTTGCACTACCCCCACCATGTGTGGAGGGTCGTTGCACAGGTCAGGCGGTTTACGGTATGTGTCGCGAGTTGGTCGGCGGCGAGAGGCTTTCGTTCGGCGCAGCAAGGGTTTTTGACCTTGGTCCTCCCTACTAACCCCCCACTAACTAGAATCGGTGAAGACTAGCCATTCTCCTATTCGCCACCTGGAGACGCGCCTGGTGGGTATCTCAACCCCCAGGCAGTAAAAGTAATACCTCCTTGGTAATTTTTGCCAAATTAACTCCTTTCAGTTCCTTAGCGGGAAACCGATGGGTCGGCCTAGTGCGCAGCGGCATTATAGCGCGGCCTGTTAATTGTGCGAGGCCATGCCTATACTCTCCAATATTTTCCCCACAAGTAAAAAATTCAATTTGCTGCATTAAAAGCAAACACTTTCTGAAGAAAATGAAGTATTAGAGGAAATACAATTTATATACGTAATTCGCGTTTCGCGTAAGCCGCGACATGAAAATCCACAAATCTGAGAAATTATATTTTCCGATAAAGTAGGAGTTGGCAAAGTTGAAATTCGTATTCCGCACCCAAAAAAAAAAACAAAGTACGCCAATAAGATTAATACACCATGGACTAATGTTATTATCTTGTGTATTTGGTCAACCAGTATGTCGCCTCCATATTTCAAAAGCTTTGCGGTGATGCCGTCATTAGCTGGGGATTTGCTCTTTTTAAGGCGTTGTACTACATCTAGTACTTCTTTTTTTAAAAGAGATTTTAGAGGTGTATTGCCCTTTGCGGAGGCGTGTTGGCGTGTTCTTGAAATGTTTAGCCCAAACCTCCTTCTTCGGCCCGTCTTTGTTTTCGCCCATCTTCAGTTTTTGTTTTTGTGTAACTTTCCTCTCGCTTTCCTGCAATCTGTGGGAGTGATTTCGTGAAAAGGGACGGTAATGCGTAACAGGAAGCCGGGAAAGCGCGCGCTATTTGATTTGATTAATTCATACCGGCTCTAAACGCTTCGAAGAGGCGAACGGTGTAAAAGGGACCTCTCTTGTATCACAAAAACTATAAAACAACATACAACCGCCTAATACAGTTATATACTATTCAATATAATTTGTAAACTTTTATCGGACGATTTTTGGATTAATCGTAGAAGTAGAAGCAGGAAGAACTAAGTTCGAAAGCATTTGTGTAAAATTAAAAAATATTTGTGTAAATTAAAAAATAAAAATGTAAATTTGTGTAAATTTGAACTTGATACATGTTCCCAAATGAGGCGCTAGAAATATCGAGCGTGTAAATTCCCATATTATAATATTGTGAGCTCATTCTGTTCCGGTGTTTAACCTGCAGTGTTAACAAATACATTATAATTGCAACAAAAATGGTTTATTCAACCTCTCTCCAGTCATTCGGTGTTCAAAATCAAGGTTGAGTATTCTTGAATACTAATTACACAACACTAATGACTGATGACATACCGCAAGTTATTCTTAAAATAAATAGATATATGTAAATTATACTGTTTGTTAAAAAATATTGAACTATCTTGACATGTAACACTGTAACATTGTGAAAAACCTTCAAAGAGTACTTGTACGCCCATGGTATTTCCACCGTGGGTTCAATTGGGAAAATTCATTAGTCAATGTCAAGGATGGTTTTTAAAGACTAATTAATCAACCTTATGGCGATAATTATTTACTATTAAGTAATTAGCTTAATATAGACTTTATGGAAAGTGAGACTAATAGATTCGATACGATAATTTATTCGGTTCTTTGATAGCTGTAGATGTTTTTCTAATGGAAAAAAATAGCTAATTTATACAATAAATTGTTAAATTTTGATTTGATTTGCTTTTGCTTTGTTTCTGAGTGAACCTTTACAATAACTAGAAACAATTTTCTAATTTCCAATGAATTGTTAGTGACAAGCTGTAGACGTTACTGGTTTTTCTTTTTAATATTGATAATGTTATTAGTAATTTTTTTTACCAGCATATCTTTAATTATTGTTATTAAATGAAATTGAAAAATAAAGTTTACTAGTTGCTGCCGTGACAAAATCATCAAGAGGCATAACAAATATTTTATTCCTGCATTATGTGTATAAAATCTTTTTAAAATCATGTAACCTTTTCAAAACGTCAAATTTAATTAAAAATAACGTCATAATTTTAAATATTCTTTAAGGTAAGCACCCCTCTGTAATTCATCAATTGTATCATTAATCTTTTGTTAAATTAGGGCTGATGATGCCAGTAGTGTTCTGCCGAAACATGTTCCAACTGTAATTTTGCGCTTATTAAAGTTTGTGGAGTTCGACTTAAATATATTTAAATTTTAATAGATATTAATGATAAATAATAATAGTAAACTATTGGACTGTAATAAAAAATGTACTGGAAATTAGTCTTGACGTACATGTCTATTTAAATATTCAGTTTTTTTGTTTTTGACGTTTAGAAATTGAACAGTCTTGAACAAACATTATTAATTATAGCATGTTATGTCCGTACTTATAACTTTTGGACCTACTATTAGTGGGACAATTTTGAGGAAAGTTTACCGTATCTTAGGTCCCATTTTTTGTAGTCATTGACGTATTTACAAATAACGGATAGAGATGCGCATTATCACTGTTGTGTCAATGAGATAATAACATGTCATAAACTTGTGTATACGCTGGTAGCTTAATGAATTATTATTAAATATATTTTAAAATTTCTGATACTTTTCCATAAGAAAACAGTATGATAACTTCTGCAAATAGTACATTATAATTAAGGTAACTTGAACAGGTCGATGTTAACTACATATGTACCTATATGCAAGGTTACACCGTTACCTTTCATGTGATAAATATGCAATAAAAAATGTGGCTCTTTTATGTCAATAAAATTGTCATTTATCGAAAATGTTGAATAAAATTTTTTTCGTTTAAGTTAAATCAACATTTTTTGTGAAAAGCTAAAAAATGTGTACATAGGTATTGTTACAATTTTAAAATCACCGCGCCATTACATATGCGAGAAAAACGTGACAGGTGATAACGATAGAAAAACAGGGTACGGGGTTCATAAGCTGTTGCGATTATCGTCTCGGTCTTTTCGTCTTCCAGCTGCGGGTGACACGGTTGGGTATCGTCGCCTATTTTCTTGAGATTAAGAGGCGGCAGATACCGCAGTCTTTGTGAAGACGTGGTTGTAACTCGCAAATAAAAAGGGATAAGATAAGATTTCTTGTACTGTGCAGATTTGAACTGTTTCTCTAATCAATTTAGGCTGCGTCCACCAACTATTAGGGCTGCTTTTTCTTCGTTTCCCCCTTTTTCGTTGAGTCCTTGATTTTCAATAGTCCATTGGGCGAAGTGTTGGATTGTAGAGGAAAGGGGACCAAAATGGTTGTGTGAAGTTTTGTGTGAAGATTTGAGAGGGTTTGAGAGAGTTTGAGAAACCACAGCTCTAGCCAGCCAGCTAGCAACGTCAAAACCAGCAAATTGTTAAGATAAGTAAATTGCTAAGTTTTTGTCCTGCCTTGAACACACATTCTTCTAAGTCAATACATTAAATTATGTCAATCTTTCATTTATTAGACCATTTAATTGTCATCTTAATTTGGGACATTAAATTACATTAAATATTTGTACAATTTGTCAACTTTTCTGTCAGCTTGTTTAATTTATCAATTTAAATGTTGTCACGATATATATTTAGATATTGTTTAAATTCTTGTCACCATTGTTAATTTATTTATTATAAGACTTGTGGGATAAAATTTGTATTTTACTTATGACCTATCCCCACCTCAAACCTTGACAGGAACGTTACGTCAATTTGTATTGTAACAGTATATAAATAACTAATACACAGTTCCTAGAAAATAGTTGAATTTGAATGATCTGATTTTTGTATTTTTTAAATCTGTGACTATACTTCCTTTTTTCCTGCTATAGGTGGGCGTGTCAAACTTTCAAACCTGGCGGTGAATGACTACACTCTGAGTGGTTGATGCACGGCTTCCTAGATTAGAAAGGGACGGTGTCCCTTCTCCGGCTGGTCGAGTTTGAAAAAAAGCTGTTTCTGACAATGTACTGTACTGTACCTCCATCTATCGAATTTTTAACCGAACTTTTAACTGTTACCTTGACAGCGTCTTTCAAATCAAAAACGAACCGCCAAAGTAATTATGGCAAATTAAACAGCAAAGATTTGTACAACCTTTTTAAACATTTTTGTTCACTTCAAAATTTTTTGCCTAATTCATATAATCCTGGACTCAAGTTTTTTTTTAGTTTTCATTATTGTCACGCCGTAAAAATGGAAGAAATTTATTCTTGGATCATGACATGGCATCATCCAATGGAATAATTTCGGCAGATTACCTCAAAGATGAGTTAACAGAAATTCGAGAAAATTTTATTATTAAGCCAGTGAGATATTTAACAAAAAAAAAAACATCTTTGTCCTTCAAATTTGGAAAAAATTAAAGTAAATTTGGCCATTCAAATATTTTCGCCCCCAGTAACAGCCGCTTTGAAGTATCTTGCTCATCATGATGGTGAACAATTTTCCTTCTTTAAACATTGTACTGCAACAGTATCAAATTCACGACGTCAGCAATAGAACACAGCATGTCCATCGACAAGATCCCAAAACCGCTCTCCTTACACTGACACTGAAGACCCACGACTATCTTGGTTGAATGAAGACTTTCCCCATTTTATTGCCAACATTGAATCTACTTCGGCTGAAACAGATATGCGTGTAGTAACTTTTTAGTCCTTTTGCAAAAAAACTTCAATAGAGAAAGTCGTTATTTAACATCAGAACAGGCCCCAATGGCAATAGCTCTGCTGCGTAACGACAGAAGCCAACGCTACGTAGGTAGATTTCTTGGGATAAATCAATCGACGGTTTCCAGAGTTGCCAGTAGGTATCAGGAGACTGGCGAACACAAACGCAGAACCGGCCAGGGCCGTAAAAGGGCCACATCACAAGTTGATGACCGATTTGTCATGCTAAGATCGTTGCGGAATAGGCATCTAACTGCTCCACAGCTTCGAAATGCTCTTCGGAATACCAGAACTGTTGAATTTAGTGAGAGAACAATAACGAGGCAACTCAGGGAAAGTGAAATGAGTAGTAGAAGGTCAGCGGATGGGCCTCTGCTTCTCCCAGAACACCAAAGAGCTAGATTACAATTTGCTCATGATCATGTCCATTGGATAGCTGAGGATTGGGGAAAAGTATTGTTTACGAATTAGTCACATTTTGCTCTAAATTCACCTGATGGTCGTTTGAGAGTGTGGAGAAGACCAGGCGAGCGTTATTTAGAATGTACAATGGTGAATCGGGAAAATTTTAGTGGAGGATCCCATATGGTCTGGGGAGAAATTAATATGGAGGCCAAGACAGGTCTCGTACTCGTCGCTGGTGGTGCCCTAAATGCACATCGGTATATTACCGAAATTTTAGAACCTCATGTGGTACCATTCGCACCATATGTAAGGAACCATTTTCTTTTCATGCAGGACAATGCTCGTCCGTAAACCGCTAGGGTCGTGACGGATTACCAGCATGAGGTTGAAATACCAAAATTACTTTGGCCAGCGCGAAGCCCAGACTGCAATCCTATTGAACATCTTTGGGGTGAACTTGCACGGAGAATTAAGATACGTCAAAATCGTCCTGAAACGCTAAACGAGCTAATTGGAGCGTTAAATGAAGAATGGGAACAAATCGATCAACACGTTATCCAAAGACTGATTCTCAGTATGCCACGCAGAATGGAGGCAGTTATTCAGGCTCGAGGGGGCAATACTAAATACTGAAACTTGTGTGAGAGTAGAAATGCAGCCAATAAAAATTTTCGAACTTAAAAATTAACAGCACAAAATTTTTGTTCTTATGTTACTTTGGAAAGTTATCCTACCCATCCGTTCATTGTTAGGGTATTTGCTTAAATTGATCATCACAGTTTAGTTTTTAATTAATTTATTTACTGTAATAAGCGTTCTATTAATTTTAAATTAAGTTGCTTCATGAGATTATCGGATGATGCGATAATTTTGCCGGTCAGTGTACATTCACAGGCAGTTATTCTGGTGACCTGCAGATTGAATCACCAGCCATTGCTTTTCTCTGTGGTTACCTTATAGTGAAAGTAGAAGAATCCATAAACTGTGTATTCTCTTTGTCCCTTCTACGTGACAAGGTCAGCCGAAGAACCACCCCCTTGTTAGAATTAATTTACAATCAAGACAGGGGAAAACTAAATTATTCAAATGAGAGGGTTGTTGGTTTGATCCAATATATATAAATTTTACCGAGTTTACCAAAACAAAATGTGGAAGCAATTCTAAGAAAAATAATTGTTTCTGACCATTCTTCCAATCATATATTCCAGTGTCAATTTCATTATAACGCAGTTTGTCATCTCATAATATCCAAACAACCTACAAACTCAGAACCTCAGAAAAAGAAGTAGTAATGTTTACTCTAAAAAACGAAAACTTTTGAAATTAAATTGATTTTTGATTTTTGCTTACCGTGTTTTATTCTTAATCTTGCAGATAAGAAATGCATTAAAGACCTGCTGTTTAAAAATGCTAATTATGATTTTTATTGACAAACTGACAATTTTTTGATTGTCAAATTGTTTAAACCTCAAAATCCTGTCAATCATGGGGGAGTACTGTGGCGCTCTCTACGGAACGCAAAAAAAGCCCTGAACTACAAACTCGGCCAGCCGGAGAAGGGACACCGTCCCTTTCTAATCTAGGAAGCCGTGGGTTGATGGTAAAATCTATATCACACCCGGTAAATTGTAAATTTTCTGTCAAATGTCAAATATTAATTTTCTTGCTTTTCTTGTGTTCATAGATTTTCACTGTTTCTCCGTTTTTTTCATATTCCACTGTCTACCTGCTTTCAAAATCAGTTATCTCCAGGACTACACAAGTGATATTTTCGTTTCTCGTTTCATTTGTCGCTCTTTGTGAACATCCAAAATTCTAGCCACCGAAAGAGGTGTAAGTTTGTTCTTATTTCGGTCTCTCCCAGAATGCTCCCAGAGAGAAAAAGAGGTATGTATTTGTGAGAGTGTTTAAGGGTTTGAAAAGATTTTCCAGAGTGGAGCAAACAAGTTTGTATGTCAAAAACTGAAGAATACACTGGTAATAATCTAAGAAATTTATAATCTAAGACTAATCTAATATGTTTCTACTTTTATGTAAAGGCTATCCAGTAAGAACTCTAGAACGTTACTTGACGAAAAAATCTTAAAGGCAATCTTAAACATGTGAAAGCAGAAGAGGACATATGTGGCAATTGGATGATCTGGAAGTGTTAATAAAATCATCACAAACTTAGGTGAAGACTCATCCATCACTGATGATTCAGATAGTGACAAAGAAAATTATATACAATATAGTATCATTAAGTTTGTTATTCGGAAATGAACAATCTAACAGTACATACATAGGTTTCATTTAGGTTAACGTCCATTTTCGTTTGTATTGTATTTTAAATAATTTTTTTGTAATTGAGTTGAACACCAAATGTATCTATCTCTTATGTGTTTTATTATCCATTGTTAGTAGAATTGTAAACTCTGACGGAGTGCTCTCGTTGAAATCGTAAGCAAAGCAATTTAATTAAAATAATTCAATAAAGTCCCCTTAATCTATTCTCAACAGTACAACAAACTAATGACATTTTAAATTGTGGGACTAATAGGTGTTCTGCACACTAATAATAACAAACACAGTTTAATGTTATATGTATAGATACCTTGGTAAACGCCAAATAATATATGACCGAAAAGTCGGCTGAATATATTTTGTAACATAACACACTACTGTTAGAGTGTTCATGTTCCTGATAACAAACTTATACTACACTCACATGATGAACAATAACGTTTCTCAATTATATATTATTATCATGTGTATCTACTATTATTTATTTTTGTATTTTACCAAATCAGCATTAGTTATAAATACATTTACCCCATTACTATGTTACTTACTCCTATTTTCCTATTAGGTATATACCTCCATAAAAATATTTCCGGAAGCGTTTTATAAAACATTTCATTTTTGTTTAAATCTTAACCTCACTTTTTACTATCACATTTGAATTCCTTTTCCCTCCTGCTGCTTCCTGCTGTCCTGCAAAAAATGTGTACAATGTAAATAAGGCTTCTCGTGATGCGCGCGCAACGACTATTTATTTGTAATGGACTAAACTATCAAATAGCAGCCCCCAGAATGTATTTTCTTTGCTTGTATAATATTTCCCATCACATCTAATTCCTTATACCAAACTGTATCTGGAGGCCCTGGTCATTTCCATTTGATCCATCTTTTCTGTTGCACCCTCTACCACTGTGGGGACTTCATATTCTTTCTCTTCTTTATCTAGTAAGTACTTTTTTTGTCATATCTAACGATAACAGAATCATTTAATTTATACCAGTTTCACATTCTACTTCTTGAATTTCACTAGGTATCCTGACGACAAAATTTTGAAGTACTACGATTATCTCTTGTCGGGCTTTTTTTGTTCTGATTTGAAATTACTTCAGCTTTATTCGGCTATTTTCTTAGATGTTAAAGCAAAGGGCATTATGTCTTTTACTTTTTTACAACTTCTCTTCTTTTAAATTTTTGAGCAATGTAAGCTTTTTTCCAAATATTATCCTTGGTAAGGTGGTTGCTTGGGCTAGGTACCAATTTGATATCTGACAAAATAGTTATTTTTCAATTTGTGTCTGGAATGTTAATATTGTTTACTATGGAATCTTGTAAAGTATCATTTTTATCAATGACTAAACTGATATCACTAATGTGGCTTTCTTTAATATTGTTAAATGTATTTGTGGAATAACGACTTGTGAAAAATAAAAACAGTTTATTGCGTAATAAGGTAGAAGGAAAAAGAAAACGCTTGCACTATGCTTTGCTGCCCTGATCGAGACTAATTTAAGGGCCGCTCATGAGCTTGTTATAAGTTTATACATATTATAAGCTAAACAAAAAACATAATGAAACATAAGTGTTACTAGAATACAATATTTTAACATTGCCTCTTATTCTATATAAACTTTACCTAATATTTAAATATACCTATGATATTATGAAACAAATTATTACTCACAAAATGCGCACATCTACCTAATGTGTTTGTTGTGTAAATTTTAACTTTGTTCTGAAGCTGCAACAGACTAGTTTTTTTTACATACATCAAGTGGGCCATGGATTAAAAAACGTATGACGTAGATGGTGACAAATTTGTCATTTAACATCTGACATCTGACATGCCAGATTATTAGATTGGGGAGGTTTTTATGGTGGTGCCTCATCCACGCGTCCAGACACTGAAGCCAAGCCCCCGTGTCCCATTAGCCAGAGATTGTGAAGACTCCTGCTGTTCTTCTATCTACATTTAATAATCTCACTGTTTACCCGTAATAAGCATTTCATGCGTGTGATATAGATACAAACATGACTTGAAGGTTCCAAGGCTTGCTTCGTAGTTGATTTTTGTTGAACGCACGTTAGGTTCCTACATGAATTATTTTTTGGATTATTTTTGAATTTTTCCTTTCATAAATAAGCGAATAACTTAAAAGCAATGTTTTTATTATTCAAGTACGAAGCTCTTACATCTAAATATTTAATCGTTGAACATGAATCAATTTGAACCAAATAAAACAATCTGTACTGCACCAATTTTGATAATTGTTTTTTTTTTAAATGAAAGACATTGACAAGTTCTGTGTGAAGATTACTTTCCATGTTCAAAAATTTCACAGGTTCATCAATTATTTGCAAATCATCCACTACAGTCATCGATTTAAATGAGCGTGAATCGCTTTAGGTGAGAAGTTGGAGAGCTAAATATAGGTATCTTAGCCCCTCCCCTGAGGTTGGGTGAGCAAGTTGTGTAGGAAACTTAAGAGGGTTACAAATTTCAAAAAATCGCTTTGTACCTGTAAAGATCTATATTTTATCAACACGCCCAGAAAATTTTTTGAAGATTTTTTGTTGAAATTTTGTGGGCGTGTTGCTAAATTTTGATCTTTGCAGCTACAAATACAATAATTCTTTTATCGCATAATTTTTCTTGCCGAAAAATTGGCTTACCAATTCCACAATATTTTCGTTTAACTGATCTGCGACTTTCTCAACAAATCAATCGAGAAGCGGAAGATTTATTGTTTAATCAAATGTATAAAACGGCTAATAATGAACAACGTGCCGTTATTGATCATATACTTCAAGAGGTTTTTCAACACAATACTGGTAGTAATGTCTTCTGTTTCGTACATTCGATGGTCTCCGTTTCTACATTAGCGAATCTAATCAATCAGGAGCATCTTATACCGCACAATGAACAAGTGTTTACGCAAAACATTGTATATAAAGAAATTATTCCGTCTTAATTTTTTTTAATTATTCAGACAAGGCAAATTAAAAAATGTAATATGTAATATGGTAACCAGTCTTTATTCAACACTATTTACGTAAGTATTCACTTTTTTTTATTTTTACATTGATTTATTTACCAATTCAATACATACCACTCGAATTTCCAGTGACGGGCGATCACTAGTAATATGTATGTAATTTGAAAACGATCCACCCTAAATATCTAGAAAACAAAAACGTTATGTGCAAAATGCCGAGACCGGTCAATTTTGAGGGGGACACTTAATTAATGTAGTTTTAGGTGCACGCTCTTGGCTGGGGCAGCAGCCCCCTCAAAGAACCTTAAGTGGAACAGGGGGTTAAAAAGTTGAAAAACTCATTGAAAACGTTAGTCTTTCAAACGACATATTGTTTTTTTAAATCTGAATTCTGACAACTGAAAAAAATTCATTCAAACTCAAAAGTGTGAGGTGGGCCGATTTCTTTGTTCGCAAGTTTAGATCCTGTTTTCAAATTCTTGTCTAACTTTTTGAAATGTTTCTCGCGGAATTCGCCGGTTGTGTTTTGTATATCTCTGACTTCAAATGGCCTCAGAGAAAAATTCTAAACTTGTCAAGTCTGGTGATCGTGCTGGCCACTCAATTGCACCGCGTCTGCCAATCCAATGGTTCGGCAATCGGTTCGGTTAAGCCAATTACAAACGTTTAAGGCATAATGTGGTGGAGCTCCATCTTGTTGAAAGAAGAACTCATTTTCGTCTAAATTTCCTTCTAAATGTTGTTGATTTTCTATTTCCACGGTTGTTAGATCTACGACGTTTTTTTTAACATATTCTAGTAAATGTCACTAGTCAGTGTTTCACTTATATGGGCCCAATGACAGTATCCTCAAGAGTCCCTGCCGAACATTCAGTTTTTGGGGAGCTTAACCTTCTCTGACAAAATGGGGGTTCTCATCGCTCCAGTAACGTACATTGTGTATATTAACAGAGCCATTTAAAGTAAAGCTGCATTAATTACTGATATTTTTTTACAAAGTTTGGGTTTGCAGTGACTAAATTGGACATAGGCTCACAAAAATTTATTCGCCTGTAGTGATCATCTTCATCAAGCTTTTGAACAATTTTCATTTTATAAGGATGTAATTTTTGCCACTTGGCGAACTGATGAATATGAAAGCCCAGTAGCTTCAACAGTCTGGCGCAAAGAGTTAGTGGGATTGACAGTAATGTGGCCCATTACCTCAATTTGAGTCATTTAATTCACCACTCTGTTTCCATGTCTTTTCTTATTTCTTACCGTGTCTGTGAATTTTTGTACAAGCTCTGTGACGTATTTGTGGCTCAAATGCTTGTCTGGATGCCTATCATTATAAACTTTTGCCGTGGCCCTAGCACATTTATTTTGGGAGCCATAAATGATAGTTATTTACATAAAAGTCAGGAAAATCTTACATTACTGAAGAGGAGCTAAATTGAAATTTTAAAGCTCCGAGACAAGTAAGCGATTTTACTGACGTGTTTTGTATTAAATTTTTCCGGAAATGTTAAAAAAAGATGAAATTTACAAATTTTAGATTTTTTTTTACAAATTACATAAAAATCAAGTTTGTCAATTTTGTTGGCAACTATGGTTACAAAGTAAACAACATCGAAAAAATTGCATCAATTTTGTGCATGTGTTGTGAAAACAGGGTTAATTCATAAAATAATCATGAAAGAAGACGAAAATCATTGTGAGGGCATTCCATTTGATGTAAGTGTTGCTACTAACGATCTATTACCGTGTAGATCAAAAGAGCGGTATGAAAGGGCATTCGATTGGCGTCGAGAAAAAAAAGTTACTTCACTTACCGAAGAAGTATTTCTTGCGTATTTTGCGGAAAATGCAAGTTTGCAGAAACCCTCATGTCTTTGGAGTATTTATTCTATGTTAAAATCCGTTTTTTTTATTGAAGCAGAATTTTTAAATTAGCAAGTTTTATAAGTTTATTGTAAGCGAAAATGGAGTTACCAACCAAAAAATCGAAATGTTTGTCCCGGGACCAGATTGATACATTTTTTCTTGAAGCTCCCGATAAGGAATTTACAGGTCGCGTTTATTGTTGGCGTTTCTGGAGCTTGTCGATGAGACGAATTATCAAAGATGTTACTGGATGACATCGAAGATCAAGATAACATTCCTGATTCTAAAACAAAAAAAACTTCGTCGCTTTGTAATTGTTGTAAATTATAAGCAAGGGAAATGTACTGTCCAAGCAGTGGGGCTACATTCATTTGGAAAATTCCCTTCTAAAATTGCAACGTACCTTGAGTTACCTACAACCTCTGGAAATCACGGGACATTGTATGCGCCGCAGTTCAGCAACTTTATTAGTAGACGCTGGGGGCGACATTACCAATTTAAAAGACATGGAGGATGGCAAAGTACAACGGTGGCTGAGGGCTATATCAAGGATTCGATCCAGAATAGCATATCCCGCTACAAGTAATGATTTATCCACAACCTGCTACGATTACGCCGGCAATGGGATTTCGACTGGGACTTTTACTGAAAATTTGAAACTCGGCCATAAATCACTATCGGGAATCAGTATTTCAAACATAAGAAGTTCCACAATTCATATTAATATTTCTAATTAATAGTTTTGAATAAATTGTTCTTTTTTAAAGTATCTTTTATATTTTGCGTCTTTACAGTACTAGTCCGGAAATAAGCAAGAGAATGTTGTTTCCAAGACGATTTTCGGAAAAAATAATTTCGACTCTCTCAGCAACTAAGTACACCATTTTCACCCAAACATGTACAGATTTAATTTAAAACTAAATAATTATCAATCTCACTGAATAGGAAACAGTTTTTATTTTAGAAAATACTTGATACCGTTTTAACTTGCAAGATTTATCACCAAAGTGACGTTTCCTTGAAAACCAATCGTAGAAATAAAAAACTACTACATAGCCAAAGAGAGGTTAAATGGACCTTTCAAAAAATAAACTTTTTAACCCCCTGTTCCATTTAAGATTTTTGAAAAAATAAATAAAAACTGCACTAAATTTCAAATTACTAAAATTTCAAAAAATTAAAAGAGCTGTCTAATTTTAACAGAATTTAAGGAAAAAACCATAGAAATCCAAACAAAACAAAGTTCCCAAAAGCAATCAATGAGAACAAATAAGAAAACAACCCTAAATTTCAAAGTAGGGCTTACAAATTAACAAAATTAACAAAAAGACAATTGATGTGAGAGTTATAAATTAAAGATATTACACCAAATGTTTAAACTGATGACCCTGCATCATCTTACAAAATCCAAGACGATCATAAAAAGCAGCCAATACGTTTTGAATGGTTTGGGGAGTTATTAAACTGCACTCATGTCGAATTCTTCCTTCAATATCATCCAAATTGTTGGGTCGGTTTTGATACACCTTGCTTTTTAAGTGCCCCCATAGAAAAAAATCTAATGGGGTTCGATTTGGGGACCTAGCCTGCCATTCTATTGGACCTCTTCTTCCATCTTCCACTTTGTCCAAATAACGCCGCACCGGGTTTAGTATGTTGGAGCACCATCCTGTTGCAACCAGAAATTATTATTGTCGACAGAACTTTAGACAGTTCTGTTAGTTTTTTGAAATTTTACTAATTTGAACTTTAGCGCCGTTTTAATTCATTTTTCCTTATCTAACCTATTAAGTATTTGGCAACGTTGAAAACAGAATAAAAAACTCTATTCAAATGTAAAATAAAAAAGATAGGTTTCCATTAAAAAAAAAAATATATCCATGAGGTCATAACTGTCAAAAAAAAACTAATGAAAAAAAAATTAGTATACGTTCCTCGGATGCGCTATAATTAGCCCTATCAGATCCTTTTTAAGTTCTATTTCTAGTGCAAGTATTAACGGAGTTACTAAACTTATTCCTTACTTAATTTCCACACTGTATATACAGGCCGTTTCAATCGAAACGAGCCAGCCTCAATAACTTTTTAGGAAAAGAGATTTAATAAAAATCTAGGGGAGTCAAATCGGACGATCTAGCTGGCCATTCTAGCAATCCAGTGGTCGGGGAAGTTATTATAGAATTTTAATTACTAACTTATAGACTATGTAAATAAAAAATACTTATGTGGCTGAAAAGGAAATTAAAACACCTTTCAAACGACATGTTACTCGACCCCTATTCCCTATTATAAAAATCGAGGTTGCTCCTGTCAGGGGTATGGGGTTGCACCAAGCCTGCTTACTTTTGCATCAAAACATGTCCTCCTCGAGATAAAAATTTACCTGTTTTTAGATTTTTCTTAAATCTTTTCCTAAAAAGTTATTGTGGGTGGCTCGTTTCGATTGAAACGGCCTGTATATTACATAAATAAAGAGTAAGATTATCTTTTTCGTCGGCTGTTTTTCTCTTGTTGATGCCACACCATGTAATGTTTATCTTTAGCTGGTCTGTACTTTTATTCCGAATATGTGTAGGTGTCTTGTCCCAAAAACAGGACCGCGTTCTACAGCATTCGCATTGACGTCAAAGGCGCATTTCTCTCTTCGATTCTCGCTGCATAAATTAATGCGAAGCGGACTTTCTTAGTCAACCGCTCGGATCATGAATTGTAAATGATCCACCTCAACCTGGTCTGAAAATTGAGAAAACGTTAGAAAACCTGAATAATATTATTAATGTTGAGTCATAAACACTTTTGAATGGAACTTGATTATGTTGTAAAGTAGTAACCAACAAAGAAGATTGTTGATAGTGTAGACTGTAAACGTAGGTACGTGTTAAGTTCATGGATAAGTATATTAGTTATGCTGTGCAACATCTTGTCTTCTTGTGTAAAATGAAAATTTATTTCTACACAAAAGTACTTGCAAAACAAGACCTAATATCCCCCCGAGCCTGCCTTACGGCTTGCAAACGTCGAGGCATACTTTTTATTCACTTGTAAATTACATTTTGGGATAAGTTTTCCCATTCTCCTTCTAGCGCATTTTCTAGTTGATTCAGCTACCTCAACTGAATTTTGCGTTGCCGAATTTGGGACCCGTTGTGGTTCGAAACTTGCTCGATCGGATTTCAGAGATCCTTGCTGGCCACTTCATATAAATTAAAGCTTCTCCGATCTCATGGGCCGTAAAGTTATACATGAGATAAGATAAGATGACACTATTATACCATTAATTTATTAAAGGAGTTACTGGAAGTCCAACCAACTCTGTGCGCCCATTATAGGAAATGACGCTTCAAACCACAACGGTGTCTCCACCAAAATGGAAATTTGGACTATGATAATAGTAAAACTTTCCCTAAGGCAATTTCTAATTGTTTGTACAAGAATTCTTACGTCACGGGCATTCAGGGGTTTATTCTGAAGCATTTTTGAAATGTCTTTGAAAAATCATTCTTCTACGACCTTCGCCAGGCCTTCTATTCCTTAAGTTTGTGTTTCTCTTACATCAGAATAATATTATTATTACGATTGTATAATTTAGACATCTTAAACAGTAATTAAACGTTAAAATACCGGTTATTATACCTCCGGCCTATTTGTTAAAAACTATTCATAGTGGCTTAAATTTTCTAATTCTACATTTTTCGTCATTCTCTTTCCAACACTAAATGTTTACGATCCATTAGAACCTTGAAACACAAAGAATCATGCGGAAGCACTGTTTTGCGTTTTGAGTTTAGTTATATACGTCTGTTTCGATCAAATATGACCCTGACGATTCAATATAATTCACTCCTAGACAAAAAATTATACGAGGGGCCCCCAAAGAAGTTTACACTTCAAGAATGTTTTTTAAAATATTTGTTGGCAGTTAAAGAGGATGGACAGATTGTCATTAAAGTACATCCAAAATTCTGCTAAAGTATGCGAAGCAAAATGTATATCAATAATTATTTGACGCAATGCCTTTGGTCTTTAACATAAATGTATTTAAACTCCTCTTAAATTATCGAGATTTATGCAAAAATCAATGCGGCAACAGATTTATTTTAAAAAAAGTCACACTGACATTGTGGGATGAAGTGTCTCTGAGACTTCGATTAAGGGATATGTGAATTCAACTGGATGGAGTACCGGTTCATCACGCCGGCGCCGGTCCGAGATGGCCCAACGCGTTGGTCCCCCGTTCGCCCGACCTTAATCTTTTTTGATTTTTTTCTTTGCGGTCATTTTAAATAGTTGGTTCACGTAACACCATCTGAGAGTCGCGAAGACCTTCTCGCAAGAATTTTTGGAGCCACTGAAACTCTAACCAAACAAATACTCGAACGAGTACAGGCCAATATTGAGAGACGAGCAAACGCTTGTCTTACTGCCAGTGGTCGACAATTTGAACATTTGCTGTAAATTGTATTTCTATTAAATAATAAATTGTCCTTTTAATTGTTATAAAAATGACAAACTTCAAAAATAATTGACAATTCTCAACAAATATTGTTACAATTAATTCCAGTACCTGAAAAAACATTGCGTTGGTTACTTAACATGCCAGTACATGTAATTTCCTCAGTTTCCAGATTTATCATATTGTCACATGCGAATCTAACAAATTTTTTTTTAATATTTTTCTATTGCGTACTGTTTGCTTCTGATCATCACTGTACCATTAGTTTGGTGCGGCAATTTTTAAACAATCTGAATGTATTTTTTTATTTTATATTATTTATTCGTTACAAATTCAAATACGTCAAAGTAAACGGAAAAAATTTAAAGTTGTGATCATTGATCACATAAGAAAAACAAGTCAGGAGAAATAAAAAGCAGAGAAAAAATAAAAACAGCTGAGGCTTTTTTTTTGATTTGCGCACTTGGGAGGCTCACTTAGGGCACCTGGGCGTCATCTTGAAATATAATTTATTAATTGATACACATTTTCTTTATTAAAGGTAAAATTGTCTGTATAACGAGCAACCTTGTTTTTTCACAATAATTTATAACAGCTACTATATATTTATGTTGTTTTCTTCTACCACAGTTGCAATTTGCTGTGATATCTTTAATTTTATTTTGTCTCCTTTTCTGAAAAACAATAATTTTTCTATATCGAATATATTATTATTTCAGATGCTTGACAGCCCACGCGGGCCTGGGACGAGACCGGAGATCTAGTAATTGATAGAATTGAGTCCATTATTACGTTCTATGTTATTTAAAACTTTATTATAGATCTAGTACTAATAATATTATATAGAAATTACAAAAGCGTGTGTTCTAAAAAATATACACTTAGACTTATTTATACTTAGATCTTAAAAGTTGCATAATATGGTACATTATGAGAAAAATTCAACAATTTGTATTTTTATTAGTAAGTATATTATTAGTATCTAGTTTTTTTCTAGAAAAATTATGAGAATTTTACATGGCGCGTAATTGGACCCATTTCATTTTGCAATTTCCCTAAAAAAAGTAAAAAGATATAGGGGAACCATTTTTACACTATGAAAATCCTTAGGACTGCCAAATGATCAAAAGGAATTGTATTCTCCGGTATTGAAAATAAATCGGCCTTAACATAATTACAACTGTCTACACTCACGTAAAAAAAACGGTGATCTTGCAACAAGGTGAAAACGGTATACAAAGTATGTGTTTGGTAGACGATACGTTCACCTTTAGCCCGCTAAAATTGAACAGCAAGGTTTCTTTGGAGTCGAAACTACTTATAATAAGTCGTATTCGTATTGTTGTATTATGGTGTATTCTGAAAACAACAATAATGGCCATCGCGCAGTTATTTTTAAAGAACTAAAAATAAATTTTCAGAAAGGCGCCCTTTATCAGTCAAACTAATTTTATTACTCCAAACAAAAGAAATTACATTTAATTTAAACCGCAATTATTACTAGCTAGGAAGTCCCATTTTTCACAAACAACTTAACATTTGCCTAATAGCTTTACCAAAATTAACCGATTTTTTTATTTTAATTTTCAAATTTGTGACTTAATGGTGCTCAAACCTACACAAATTACATTTTTTTGTCGGCTAGTATAGTCATAATAACTGACCGTCAATCATTAGCGTTATTTATAGATCCCATTATCTACATATTCATATTAGTTCTCTGCCTTTCAAAACATAGCATGATTTTTTCTCACCTTCATTGTACATGTATTTTTTATAATGTAAACACGTTAACAGTAGTAGCTAAATTTGTTTGTTGCATATTTGAGGTAATTTGTTATCAAGAATTGCGTCGAAACCATGACCAAGTGGAAGAACCACCAGTTTGACTAAGAAATTCAACAACAGAGTTTGTCCTTCATTAGACTTGTTATGCTATTGATAGCAGTAATAAAAACTTAATTCACTTAAATAACCCTTCTAATAACGCTGTAAGTAAACATTGTTTCAAATAACAACACTATGTGAAATACACTATCCGCCAAGGAAAATAATAGGAAATAGGCTCCATAATGGAATTAGATTCAAATACTTACAAATTACATAGTGGTATAACACGCATCATAAGTGGGAGATAAGAATTACTTTTATAATTTACTGGAAAGAAACTAAAAAGAGTAGATACAAATTGATAAATAATGAGAGATCTCAAAGCTTAATTAGGAAAGGAAAAGTTCATACTATTGCCTTTTCTAAGTGCCATTAGTAAATAGGTACTAATTTATGTTACATGGCAAAACTCCAATTATATCTTGATTATAAAAACTTCTTACGTTTTTAGTGACGTAGTTACAGAAGTAAATTCATTTTTTAAGTACCTACTATTTAAGATTTAGGTATCATAAACAAAAAAAAAACATGTCCTTTATATCTGTAAAAACCGTCATTAGCACTCTTAAAGGTGCCAAATAATAAATTTACATAAATAACATAATCGATGTTCAAATTCTTAAAAGTACTGTGCCTTTAATAATTGCAAAAACACACAATAAGATCATCTTTTTACTTCATAAGCTAGTTTCATGCTAACAACGTCAGGAATAGAATTCATGTCGTTGAATAGAAATTACTAGATAAGAACCTGCATTCTTAAATCACAACATTAAATAGGGTAAAGTCGGGACTGTGTGTTAACTTGAACCACCACTATATCTCTATCTCTCAAAGAGTTTTTATTTTATCGCATAAGTTTATGACAAAAACCTGTCGGGTTGAGCTACCTACCAGGCGCGTCGTAGCCCTCTATACGTGCAGAGGGCATTGCGCATAGGAACCAACCTTACCCCCTGATTTTCCCTCTCTTAGTACCTGGGAGGAGGATCCGAAAGGATGGATCCACCCAGGAAACAAAAGCAGAAGGGCTTGACACTTGGTGGAGGACAGGCGGCCACAAGGACCCGTGGAACTACAACAGGGACAAACCCGACTGCCAGAAAGTTGGAACTGGAATCTAGCACCGGTAGCAGGGGAAATGTTCCGACAGTCGAAGAGTACTACCAGCGCTGACCATCAAGGAAAGCAGAAAGCGCACCCTGGGAAAAGACAAAACGTAGCAAAAGAGGTCCGCAATTTGACGTTCCTGGACAGAGGCATTCGCAGATGTTAATGGAAGGCCCATTGAAAAAACGGGCAGTGGAAATCCTGCGATCGAGCAGAAAACAACTGAAAAAGGCAGTTGGATTCTTCACCGGACACTGCTGTCTCATGAAACATATCTCACCACAATTAGGGTGAAGCAAGATCCTGAGAGGGAGGAGAAAGAAACTCCACTACAAACACGGTGCTTGTGTCCAGCGCTTGAGGCGGGGAGACTTTGACAATTCGGATTGACGTAGGCTGAACCGAATGACATAAAATATAATAAATGCCCATAGAGCTTATGCAAAAGTTTATTAACAGCACAGGACTTATGGAGTAAAGCAGCTAACCGTGCCCCTTAGAATAATAATAAATAATAATAATTATGACAAAAAAAAATCTTTGCAATATATTGGTCGTCAAATTTATAAGCGGGTCGGTATTTTTGTATCAATTTTTATTTATTTCACTGTTTTATATCTATAAATTTCATCTTTCGAATCTAAAAAATAACGCAAAAGCGAACGAATTTAGTACTTAATTAGAATGAAACATTTCTGCTTAAATCGCCAAAGTTATTATGAGATTTCAATTTATTTTACTCATGATTTCCTAACAAGCGAATGTCAGAGAAATTTAAATTTTCCAATTTTCAAACAAAAGCAGTGATTCGACACATTGTGAAGCGGTGAGAATAAAATCAGATTGTATAAAATTTAAGAAATTATGCTCACTTCTGGGGGATGTTTAGTCAGATCGATCAGAGATATTTTCTCCTAAACATGTGGATTTAATTTTATTATTTTTGGGATTATCGGAAAATTAACGTTTTTGAGTTTGTTGTATGTATATGTCGCAGGCATTTTGAATAATCAGGGTTTTTGCATAAAGACCAGGCGTTTGGCAAAACAGCGTCACTTTGAACAATCGCGAGAAATTATTGTAATTGACCGGAGATTTTCAGTCATTTTGCAAAAAGCCCGAAAGCAGTTGGGCGTATCGAAGAGAGCGTGGAAGTGCGTCCGTGGCGACTAGGCATTTTTCAAAACGACTAGTGATAATTAGGCAGATAGAATATACCAAACAAATATATATACGATTACAGTCAGAATATTTTCAGATTGCTTGCGCATCATCAAAATTTGAGAACATCAAACACTTACGTTATTGTCAAACTGAAAATATATTCTGTCAAAACATAACACAAGTAATATTCTAACAAATGTATAAGAATAAAACATATATACTGGTAGGTCAAATTTACCTAATTTTCCATATCATATTATTTATTTATGAAAGTGCTGCTTTTCTTGCAACAACATTTTTTGTATATATTTGGCCAACGTTTCGGTCACTACATTTGACCTTTATCAAGGCTACAAAACACAAAAATTATACAACTATGACAACACCAAGCTCCAAATATCCCTACGTCTATAAAATTACAAAATTCTGTTTTACATCAGTACCACAACACATTAAATTTAGACTTAATTACTTTTACTTTACATCACACTTTAATTATTGATACAACACATTAAAATCAAGTACTTGAAACCATCATTTTTGCAAAAGAATGAAACATTTTTTTGTCATAATGTCTATGACCTTTCAATTGCTCATGCTGTTACAGTTCTGACATGCCCTTTTGTTATTTCTCAAAGTCAAACAGAGGCAATGCCAAGTTCTTTGAAAACATGAAGTGGGTAGGATTCCGAGTGCGGCAGCGTTGTGTGCGACCGTGCGTTTTTGGTGCTTCTCTTTCTACTGATTATGTATTACCTGTGGCGAGCCTATGAATGCCAAACTCCAGGCGGAAACCATAGATCACAAAATCCAGGGCTTCACACTTCATTGAAACGATGGACCTGGAGGTCGACGAGGAGGCACAGCGATTTACGTAAGAATGGAGACCACTGGGGTAACAGTAACTACAGCAAATGGGCCACTCCGCCTGTTTGCATGTTACAACTGCCCCCAGGCGACCTTCAGACTGCTCGAAGATGATCTGCGGGAACTGATGGATGGTGACATTTTAACCAATGCCAACCACCGGGATTGGCGCAGCCGATCGACGAACGTCAATGGACGGAGGCTCGACGCGCAGGAAACGCGGAAGTTATGGTTCAGCTTTCGGTGGCCGCAGAACTCAGCTCGGATCACAGCCCCGTCTTCATGCACATCGGGACGGAGGCCAACGACCCAGTTGAGAGGCACGCCAGGAAGGTGAATTTGACAGAATTCGCCGCCCACTGTGAAGTCAACTTCGGAGATTTTCCACAAACCTTGGATGCCGAAGGAATCGACGCCTCAATCGAAGTCTTCGAGAACAAGATCAACAACGCGCTGACGGAAGCGAGTGAAGAACTCACACAGATGCCATCCCAACGGCGCACGATTCCGTATCGAATCGTGAATCTGAAGAGAAGAGCTCGGCGCAGCGGCCTTGCTGCAGACAGAACTGCAGCAAACAGACTTCAATGGGAAGTCAGACTAGCACTCCGAGAGTTCAGAAACGAACGTTGGAGAGAAAAGCAAGAGTCACTATCCACAGAGGATAACTCCATCTGGAAGATAGCCAGGGCCCTTTGCAACGACCGCAAATTCCTCCCCCCGATCCACGGAAGCAACGGCGTCGTCCGCACGGACGAAGACAAAGCCGAAACTTTCGCCGACAGTCTGGAAAAGCAATGCAGAGACCATCTCCAGAATTCTAACTTCGACCATCTTGAAGAAGTGGAAGAACAAGTCCGGGAAATCATCGATGAAGTCCCCGAGGTAGAGATCCCTCCCACAAATCCAATCGAAATCCAACACATCCTCCAGCATCTGAAGCAACAGGACACTGAAAGAACTCCCAGACGGCGCCGTCGACGTCCTGGTTTGCATTTGCAATGCATTTCTCAAACATAGATTCGTTTCCAGATAGATGGAAACACGCGACGGTGATTTTCATACCAAAACCCGGGAAGGATTCAAAATTCCCACAGAACCACAGGCCAATCAGCCTGCTCTCAGCAGCGGGCAAAGTGGCGGAAAGAGTCATACAGAAGAGACTTACCCACTGCATCAAGATGACCAACACCCTCCCAGAGGAACAATTTGGATTCCGTCCGAAGCATTCCACCACCGACCAACTCCTCCGAGTCGTAGAATACGCCGCCACCATCGAGCGAAAGCAAGTGACCGGTGCTGCTTTTCTCGACGTAGCCAAGGCCTTCGACACAGTCTGGCACGATGGACTTGTTCCCATGCTCCACTCGTGCGGTGTGCCCTTGTCCCGTCCCCACGACATTGAAGCGGGCGTCCCCCAGGGATCTGTCCTCTCTCCAACCCTGTACGCGGCCTTCACCGCGGACATCCCAAAGACCGCAAACATCACGTTGTCCATCTACGCAGACGACACAACAATCCTCACCAGATCAAGACAGCCTTGGTTGGCGACCCGCTACCTGCAGGAAGCCATCGACAAGCTCGAAGACTGCTGCCAGAAATGGATAATCGACGTCAACCCCGAGAAGAGCACAGCCCTCCTCGTGACACGCCGACTCATCCAGCCTGAGGGAGAAATCGAGATGTTCGTCATCCTCTGGGCAAACCAGGCAAAATATTTAGGTGTCATCATCGACAAAAAGCTTTTCCGCCAGCACCTAGAATACTCTCTGGGTAAAGGGAAAATGGCAGTAGGCAAGCTCTCCTCGCTGGTCTGCAGGCGCAGCAAGATGTCGGTAAAGAACAAATTGTCCGACTCTAACATATGCTTCGGCGGCTTGGGCACACGCCCCCTCGAAGACAAACATGTGTAAGTTGCAGGTCCTCCAGAACAAATTCCTCCGCCACGCTTTCGACGCTCCATAGTACGTCAAAAATTACCACCTTCACCGAGAGGCAGGGCTCCCGCTGCTGAAGGAGTTCCTCCATGAGAATGCCCTCCCGGCCATCAAAAAGGCAGAAGAACATCCCAATCCACTGGTCAGACAAGCGGTCGACTACGAGGAGAGTGGACCATCAAAAAGAAAGCGGCCCAGAATGGCGCTGCTAGAAGGGTGACAGCTTCACTAACCCTTCCATCGCGACACCCCTCAGGTACTAATCTCTTTTTCAGGCCTCAGGACAGGTAAAATTTTTTCATTCCTTTTCATTTTTGTCATTTCCGATGTCCCAAAACAGGAATCCGTATTTCTCGTTATGTTGGCACCCATTGCCTCCATTCGAGATGTCAGTCCGAAAACAGCACAACTGCCAAACGAGTCCTGTGCGCTGGCCTGTCGTAGTCACACAGCAGTGACGTCGACGGATCGGCAAACGGGGCCTATCACTTTTTGCTGTCTGTAAAACCATTGCCGGCCGGCGAAAGAGATAGAGGTTTAGAGGTCACTGACTTAAAACCTCGGACAAACACCGCAACGCAACGCGGAGCTCACCGCCTTGCTGACAGCAAATGGTTGATACCCAATGTCGAGGATCCGAATATAGAATTGCATTAATCTGGTACTTAATTTCTTTCCGTTAGGCTTTTAGAAAAAATGCTTTCTAAGAAGGGACCTAATATCAAAACTGACAGATTGTTCTTGACTGAAAATCCTTTTTGGAATAAACCTAATGGGAATGGGTGGTTTAAGAATGGCCCCGTGGGCTTCAATGAAATCGCCAAATGGACAAAACAAAGTGCCGAGAAAGCAGGACTCGATATGAAACGGATTAATGTCACAAATCATTCAACAAGGTCAACTGCGGTTACTAAATTAGCAAAGGCCGGCGTATCGGAACAAGAACTAATTAAGATAACTGGCCACAGCAAGGCCGCATCGATTCATCCATATTTACAGATAGACCATCAACATCACGCAAATATAATTGAGAAGCTTAGGAATCAAAGAACAGAAGGACCTACCAATACATTTTCAACTTCAAACACTGCTTCGGCGGCATCCTTAACTACTTGCACCATCACAGACGAGTCAATTTCTTCGAATGTTACAAAGCAACAAACTGCCAAATTTATCATTACCATTAAAAATTAAAATGTTTTTATGTTTTGATTAATAATTTTTTGCTAATTTTTTTTTTTTTTTATCAAGTGGAGTAAATGCAGAGGAAGCAGCTTTTCTTGTCAGGGTAATCAGTATTTGATTGGTTCTGTATAATAAATTAGAGCATTTTTATTGGTGATTTAATAATGAGTTGGATTGCCAATAGTAATAGCACGAGAGGTCAAAATATTGTCGACAATAATAATTTTTTTGAGTCAGGTACGAGTTTCTGTTGCAACCAAAATAATGTTGACTATTGCCCTCAGAAAATATCAACCAATCCAGAGACAGCATTAAAATTTATCCAATCAAGTGAGAGTATCGTCGAATATTCATGCACATGTGAAATACCCGGGTACAAGCACATGTGCAAATATCCAACAACAAAATTTTATTAACGAAAATTACAATTACTAAATTGGCAATTTACAAATGAAACCGCTTCGGGCAATAGTCTTTCCGTATATCCCTCGTGCACGCCAAATACAATCAGAATATTTCGGTATTTGGCGTACAATTGGGATATAATAGTTGAGTGTTTGTACGAGTCATTATTTTATCAAGTAACAGAAATCGAGTCAATCTGAAGAGCAAAAATTGGCGGCATTATTTAGATCTATTTGTCCTATTTGGCTTAACAATTTAACGTAAATTGCAATGTCAAATAACTACAAAAAATATTGTCGCTGAAATAAATCTTGTTAAAACACAAGTTAAATAAATTGTCAGTGAAATGGAGAGAATCATAGATAAGTTGGAAGAAATAAAAAGGGAACGAAAGGAAGAAATTAAGAGAGATAGTGAAAGGGAAAAAGAACAAGTTAAGAAGAAAGAAAAGAAGTTGAAGGGAGAGAGAAACAAGTTTAGAGAGAGAGTGACACAGCTAGAAGAGAAAGTGGAAAAATGTTGGAGAAGTAAAAATCAAGGACTGTTACAGTGTAAATAGAGATCAAGAAATAATAAAGAGAGAGATGATATTTATGGATAATGACCTCACAAAGCAAGAAAGAAAATTAGAAACAGAAGACATTATGTGAAGAAAGAACGGGGAGACGGAAAAGAAGTAAGAGTGGTATGCAGAAAATTAACAATAGACGGGGTTCAATGGAGATGGAATAAAATGAGAGAGAGTGACTAGAGGTCTTCCAATAAGAGGAAGAAGGACAGGGTAAGAAGAAAAGGCGGGGAAATCAAACAGGCATCGGAAAAAACAATGTTGAGAGCATTTCTGAATCTATCGGGACTAAGAAAAACAAAAGACTATGGGAGGCAATTTGAGATAGCTGGGAAAAGACAGAAAAACTGCTACCAAAGAAAAAATTGGGAATATCAAGGAGCGGGAAGAGATAAGAGGAAAGAAAAGTTAAAAGAAGGCAGAAGAGGAAGGATACATGGCCAGAAACGTACATAGACAGTGCAAAATAGTGACAGTACATATATAGGAAAGAGATGAAGACAACAATAAGCAAAGAAAGAAAATCCAAAGACAAGGTAGAAAATGCGGAGGGGAAGAAGTTGATGGAATGGATAGAGGCAAAAGGGTGGGAGTGTTGAATGGAAATAAACAAGGGAACGAAGAAGAAGAATGGAATAGGTGGCAGAAGAGAAACCACAAGGCTAAGAAATAATAAACGAAGAAAAAGTATAAGAATTTAGAGTAGGGTAAAAATAGAGAGAATAAGTATAGGAAGATGGAGATAAGAGAAAAGAGGGGAAAAATATAGTTTTTCGAAAGGAAAGCGTTTTATAAATCAGTAGCTGGTACGCGTTTGAGTGCGAAGACTTTGTTGAATTTTATAGGATTTTTCGCAAAATTGTTATCAAGAAAAGTCACTCAAATTGACGAGTTCTACCACCCCCTAAAATATTTGTATTTATTTCCATAACACCCGGTATATTAAGCAGACATATATTTGACTTCATTCTGTAAAAAATTGTTATCCATAAACACTCGGTTACGTGGTAGTAATGGGGTCGTCTCAAAATTTTCACAAACAGCTTTTCTAGAAACTAGACGAAAAAATATTGCACCCCTATTTTTTTGTTTATTCGAAATCACGCGTTTACTAGGTAAAAAAAAATTCGAAACATTTGTTTTATTTGAAACGCGCGGACTAATGAGAAGCGCACGAACCAATGAAATGACGTCACAAGAGGCGGTAAATATGTACATAGCGATTGAAAATGCTAGCCGAAATTGGAATTTTGGATACGCTCTGTTATCTCACAAAACAAATTTATTAAACAACAGAACACGTTCTAGGGCTTCGTGTTAAATAGTCTATACGAGATGCTATAGGCGAATTCGTCAAATTCCATTGAGGGGGACGACCCCATTGTAGTAAGTAAGTATTATTTTCGTTGGTTGATCCTTAGTTAAAACCAAATAATCAAGTGTTTATCGATAACCACTTTTTAACAGAATCTATCCGTTTGTATGTTAACAAATTGCCTTCAGTTTTGTACTATTTATATTCAAGTTCTAAAAAGCAAAATTTGGTTCGGCACGTTTCTGATCTGGAGCTGGGAGGATCTTGAGTTCACTCTTGTTAGTATTGTAAATCAATTATGTTCCAAGGTAAAATGAAGCCAGGTTCAAATTTAATATTGACTTTCAATTGCAGTTTTATCACAGAAATAGGTGAATATTATGCTTAAGTACACATTATTGTTAGTACTACTAATTTACGTTGAATACCCATTTTTCGAATACCCAATATCGTTGTCCATGGTCTCGTAATAGACGGTCTTTGCTTTATGATCTTAAAGGTCTAAACTCCTCGCTGTGCTGACCAAACGCCTCTGGCCGCGGACCAACTCGCGACACATACATGATGAGGGTAGTAGAGGCAGGAGGAACGAAGGCTTGGATCTGACAAATTTGTCACCATCTACGTCATACGTTTTTTAATCCAAGGCCCACTTGACGTGTTTTTTTTTAACGCCTGATATTTATAGCACCTTCTAAGACATGGGATTAAAATCGAACCCATAGTACCTCCAACAGCCTGAAACCTGAAAATGATTAACGATGGCGGTACCTGTGTCCACTTTTTGCAGTTGTGACGCCAATGCATTAATTTTCGAACGCCCAAACAGAGCTAGATGATAGCTTTACGACTAATTATTGTTAATCTGATAATGTTTTTTGCAGACTTTATTATGGCAAAATAGGTGTCCAAGTACGTCAGATAAAAATTGCAAGTTTTTTCTCCAAACATGCGTTAATATCAAACAGGTGATAAATTCTACCTGGGAATCCATACAAATACTTAAAAAACTCACCTTATGTTTGAGGAAGTAATGAGTGGATAATTAACTAAAATAACTAATATATTAGATTTGTAACAACCTTGTTCAGTAATTTATGCTCACATGTTTATGAAATTCGTGGCCACATGTTGAAGGAAAAGGTTTGCATATTTTAAAAGAATCATACACATGTTTCTTGATGAAACAATTCGGGTATTAATTAGTTCGTATAATTAAGATTCTAAAAGTTATGTACATTTTAGTATCAATACGACCCCATCTAAATTTGGTAAAATCATTGAGGCGTTTCTATTAAATACTAGAGAACTAGGTGTGTGAAATTTGACATTGACAATGAACGTGAGCAATCGATAGTAAAATTGGTTACAAACAAAAATCTAAACTATTTGCAGTATCAATGAAAACCGATAACTAGTAGGTCAATAATAATTTGTGGTATATTTCACATAATTATTATGTAACACAATCTTAGATTAGATACTTTTATTTGCATAATTATAGACAACAAAAATATTTATGATTATACAGTTATGATATATTAATTCGTCATGGCGAAAAATATTGTTGGAAATAAACTTCAATTACATACTTGTTTAGACTGTAAGAAATACCAACTTAGTAACATTGATAGTAACCAGTTAATAGAAACTCAAATAGTTTAGCCTAAATGTTAATGGACCCAGTTCGTTTTTGCATTTGATGATATTGTTTACGAGTCAATTTTTTAGCAAGGAGTCTTCGGAAAACATAAACACCAACTGGTCACTGCACCCTAAACGGTTCCACAAGAGTGTCATCATTGTTTAAACCAATAAGGATAATGCATACGAAGTTGTACAATGAATAATGAGTTACGTGTTGGAAGGTATGAGTTCGGAACTATTTTTTAGAGTTGTTTTCTTATGGCTTGTGAAGATAGGCACGATTAATTCGAAACCAAAAAATTACTGTTGTTGTTTTTTGTTCTCAGGTAACCTTTATGGACCATCTGATCAATAGAAAATAAATTAATCAGATTGTTTAATTTGCATTTGTATCTGCATTTTTTCTTAAGAAAGTAGAGTAATAATAATGTACTAGTGATCGCCAGTCACACGAAATTCGAGTGGTACGCATTATAAAAAATTAAAGTCCCGAATTAAAATTATTATTGTTGTTAGCTTTCATTTGAGAGCGGGGAGTGGTGATCAATTAACAGACATTTCTGACTGACACTAACTGACTAGTGCGGAGTACGCCTCTTTATTCAGAGATGCGCACACATTATACAACATCCAGTTAGCCAGTTTCTTATTCAGAAGACCCGCGCTCGTTCAAGTCGGTGACTGTAATGGACTGGTGGGAAAGAAAATGCAAATAATCAATGAACCTGTGAAATTTTTGAAAATGAGTCGGTGCAGTACACACAGTACACACGGTTATTTAAAACCTCTCGGCTGAGAAGGTACTTGTGTTTTTCACATCCACAGCAAACCTTTGAGCTATTGAAACAAATAATCACTCAGTCGAATGGTAATAAAATTTTACAAATGAATTAACGTAAGTCGCAAAACATCTTTATTACACAGATGAGTATTCTAAACATGTATGACGCAATTGGCCACTTTTTAGATCAGCAGCATTCATTTATTCGTGTATTTGTGTGCATTAAAGCTAATAGTGGAAAGATTTGATAGAGTCCACTTGTTGAAATATGTTATCATTAGTGTTAGGAGTAGGACAATGAAAGTCCTTGAAGTTAATACAGTATCATGAGCGGAACGGTTAACAAACATGTGCTATTAGTGCGATGGCGGCAGTTCTCATTAACGGCTGCTCGCCCAGGCCGTTTAGACAAGCGTCTCTGTACGCGAGCGCGCGAGATTCAAATTCTTTTCACAATTGAACGAATATTCAATACCATAATTATACACTCTGCCCAACAATTAAATAATTAATGAATGAATTTTGTTTTTTTTTTCTCTCTAAAACTATCATTAATTTGTTTAAAGGTAGACAATTTAATTAACAAAATGGAAGCTATAAATTGTTTTTCTGGCTATGTATTCGACGATGAAGCCATACTTCAAGAAGGCCATTTCTAACATATTCTTCAAAATAAAAATGGTTCCGCAACGTTTTAGAGACACTCATGAATATAATAGAAGACCTAACGAAGGTCATGGAAGACTGATTCAAAGTTGTCACCTTTGACAGTTCTCAAAAGAACAAATTAATCAGCTCAAAATTTCGTTGTCGATGTATTTTTTCTTTCGGTGGATTTTGTTTTATTTTACCTAGTACTGTTCAGTCTCGGCCTTTCTCGAAGATTCCTCGTTTCTACTTTTATTTATTTTTTCTCTTGCTGTTTCAATAAGTGCCTTCTCCATTGCATCATTGTCTACTTCTTTTCTTTGGTCAGTTAATATGTTTTCAAAGAACTCTTTTCATATTTGTTTGTATTGTTGCACGTTCTCTACTACTCTTTTTTTTCTTTTTTTAGCCCGTTTATATTATTATCTGTATGATATTTATTTGTCAACACGGAATCCGAATGCTATCGTGCGTGAGAGAAAGCAAGAGTTAGAGGTCCTTGGGGCCTCACTGGTTTTATACCACATGAGATACAATTTCTACCCTAGTTAGATCTAGTGGTTCAATTTTTCTGAGTTTTATGAGTTGAAAGTTTATTTATTATGAAACTAATTCTATAATTTTTAGCATTTTGCGTTAATTGTATCATACTTTATTTGTGTCGGTTTCATAATTTAGGACGTCCTGAAGGTTAGGGTAGATTTAAAATCGGATGTCCTAATGTAAGATTGATAAAAAATAACCAACTCTACAAAAAAAAAACAAAAAAAACAGTATATAGTCACATGATTTGTTTATTGATTGCTTTCTGTTACCGAAAATTTCATAATGTTATCGTAGATGAGACGATGGTTTCGTCTTCCTCCCGTGAATTATTTTAATTTTTACTAAAAATGTTTTATTTTAAATATTAACTTTTAAATTTGCAGAATCAAAACACAAACAACATCATGTTATCGACAATATTATTTAACCATTTGTATTTTGTTATAAATACTTAAAAACAAATCAGAATAATTTTTATTATTTTTAGACTGAATTGCAATCTTCATTTAGGAGCACGAATCGACAAATTTCTTATCTCAAGTGAAACTAAGACCTCATTAGTAGTAGATTATATTAATTGGTGTCAAAATTAATACAGGTTATATCAAAATTTATCGCTAAAGTGTAAAATCCTTAGTATATTCATGGCTTTTCAAACTCTAAGGTATCGCAGAACTAGACGAGTGGCATTTTCTACACAATATTTAAAAAACAAATAAAAAGTTCACTGATTTTTATGTATTGATTAATTTATTAATCTACGACATACTGCTAAACTAAAAAGTTGTCATATTATTTTTAATCACATGTAACGAACACTGTTTAGTGAACTTGTGATGTAAGGATGTCTTTTCCCACTTCTAACGTACCAATGGTTTCAGTTATACTTAAGAAATTCTGTTGGATAAAAAAAAGACAGCCGTAAGTATTTACCTGACTATACGCCTATAGATGATGAAAGAAAAGAAAATTGTACATCTTCTTCGGTGTTTTAAAGTAAGTACAACCCTGATCGTTTGACTGAGAGCAGTGTCCAGCACCATTAATACTTATATTTTCTGGAGACTTCTTTCTTTTTGTTATAATCGACCTTACTTTTTGCATTCCAGCTCACTGTATCATTGTTTGATTATTGTATTCCTGTGTCATATTGTCATATAACTCCGCAATGGAATAAGACATTCTTTCAGCACATGTCATTAGTTAGATTATTAGTTAGAAAGTCACTATGTGTGTTCATTATAATTTTTGGTTATACTCTGTTTCTTTACGCACAAACTGGCACCAAAAATTCTCAAATTGAATAAGCTATATCGGTTTTAAGGATATCGAGCCGCAAGAACAAGGATTTACAAGGGGGCTGCCAGCGTTGTCTGATGACTTTAGAACTAGAATCTTTTGCGTGAGACTCGACTTTTGAAAAGAATTTTTTGACGAATTAATAAAATTGTAAGACTTTGCCGAATATGCTTAATGTAATACACAAATACAGGTATATTGTCTAAATAATGTAAAGGACACAAATTGCGACTTGAAAAGCGCAAAGAGCTCTAAGAGGTAAACTTTGGGGTAGAAGAAGGACATGCCATAAATAAAGGAAACTGAAAAAAAGGAAAATATAATTATTGAACTAATGTCAGAGGGCTGCAAGAAATAGGGGCTGGGAGCTTCTCCGTGGTGGAATTGGTACCTCATCGAGAGGGGAATGGTTTCGAATTCCTGTTGTGCAGGTCATATTTAGTTAGACGGTACCCTATGTTTGCTTTTAATTTTTAGTTTTTTCGGTTGAACTAACGTTGTTGGAGATTCGTAAATGTGGATTGTTGCTGTGAGGGTTATCGGAGGTCAAGATTGTAAATTTTCCGTAGGAGCTGTTTCTCGAAGGCGGTAATGTGGAATTGGTTAAATTTGGATAGGTGCGGATATTATGAGGGCTCGTTATTGGAAGATTGGTCTGATGAAGGAGTTGCACCTGTGGTGGATTGTTTTGGAATTGCAGGCGCGGGGAAGGTAAAGAAGGTGAACCTTTTTGAAGGTTTCTTTGAGGTCGGGGGTTAGAGGACCGGTGGACGTTGGCTTCACCTTCCATCTGCTGGTCCACTTTTTGATCTTGGAAAGTTCCTTCTGGACGGATTGCGATGCGATTTGGTCAATTTTGTAGCTCGACCAGATAGTGGTGTCGTCAGCGAGCAGCCTGATTTTGTTTTGTGGTGGTCTGAAATGGGAACATCCGCGCAGTATATTATGTAAAAAAGTGGTGAAAGTGCGGAACCCTGGGATACTACAGCTTTCAGGTTTAGGGTGTTTGAGAGGGCGTTATTAATTTTTATCTTACATGTGCAGTTTAAAAACAAGGAGTTTATAAGTTTGATTGTGTTGGGGTTTGTGCTGAAGTCGAGGAGTTTGTGGATTAGGCCTTGGTGCCAAACCTTATCGAATGCTCTTTCGATGTCCAGGAAGACACCTACGCTACGGTGCACTCGTCAAGATTGGAGGATCTATTGATGTCTGTCTGGGAATGGATCTTCGGGGACTAAAACCGAATTGGGCTTGGGGTAAGATTTTGTTGGCTTCCAGGGATTGCGAAAGGCGGCTGGCTAAGATACGCTCTAGATTTTTCCTATTGTATTAAGTAGAGAAATTGGGCGGTAGTTTTTAGTGTTTTACCGGTTTGATGTTGTCTGGGCCGGGGGATTTTTTGTTTTTTATTCTGCGCATTAAATAACTTACTTCCATGGTTGTGATGAGGTCAGTCAGGTGTTAGTCTTATTGTTATAGTGGATATTGAGACACCCCCTTGGAGGTACAAGGACAGTGTAGCCAAGGAAGCCATCGGGACGGAGTGCTAGGATGGAGACAGGGGAGCGGGAAACAGAATACAATCACTTGACAGTGAAATATATCTCGCTTCCGGTGTGGCTGATTTTTGTGTAAAGACGAAGTTCCTTCAACGGCCTCTTTGATTTGGGGGGGTTGATATGGGAACAGATCGTATAGGATTTTTGTGGTGAATGCTATGGCCTGTCGTCTTCGGGTGGTTCGGGATCTACGAATTCGACGGGTGGGGGGGTTATGATGTGGACTGGGGCCATTGAGTTTCGTCTGTTATGGGGGCTGTTTGGATTTTTAGGCAGGACCCAGGCAGGGTGAGTTCCTTTGCAAAGGAGGCAAGTGATCTCGTTAGAAGTTGTTGGGCATTCCGATTAGGGGTGTCTAAGCTGGTAATACAGGAGGTGATTAAGGGTGTTTGTGGCCCCTTTGATGACGGGGATGAGAGAAGTCCACTTATTTATGCGTCGGGATTTTATTCTCCACATTTTGTGGATGGGGAGATTAAGGTTTTATAAGGCCCGTAGAATGTCGCGTTCCTAATCATTAAACAACCATTTATAAGAACTGAAACAATAAGTGTAATTTCTGCCTTAAATTGTTGTTGGCCTGGAGAAAACAAAATAACCAATGAGACGATCAGAGGAGGTAAAAAAGAACGAACAGTCGGATATTATACCAGAAATGTACACATTATTTGCAGCTGTCTGTATTAAGAAAAAGAATTATTATAAATGAATGATTGTGATAAAAAATCCTTTCACAAAAATGTCGTACTCAAATTTCTACTATTTCTTATCTAGGAGGAAAAGAATCTGCCGAAGAAATAAAATAGTATACGATTTCTGGGTGTTGCAATTTTCATTCAAACTAGTATATTTGCACAGCTATCTGACCTAATAATAATGTTGTTCTTAAAATTGACTAACAAAACAGTATCTCCGGCCCTGTACTGTATTAACCTCTTAGCGGGGACGTATTAAATTATTTAATTTCGCAAATCGTACCATTCCTTGTAGATCTCACTAGTCTCCAGGTAATTTAGCGGGAACAGATTCCAAAAATAATTTCATGACACCAGATAATGTAATAAATAATACTTCTATATTTGTAACTCTAATTTCTTATAACATCTATACGCAACGGTGTTTTCAATCCGAATGTGCAAACATAACAATGCATTAAAATTTTATGACCCATTAATGCAGTTTTAAATATTTGTACTTCTGTTACTTGAAGGTAGCTGAATCTACCTTGTCATGTTTGTCAGTGTATTAATATGCAAATTTTTGCAATGTTTATAAATAAACATATTGTATTTATATAAATATTATTTATATGCTTCCTTCAATATACGAATGTATAATATCGAGCGATCAAGATAATTTGTAATCGAGTGATCCATGAATCCACATCCATTTAAGTGCACGTCTGTCGTGCACTTAAACTATACTTATAAATGTCAAGTAATGTGTCAATTGAAAGATAAAATGGTGGAAATTCTCAAACAGGATTTTATTGTCAAAAATACCTGAAATTTTAAGGAAAATACATTTATTTCATTCAACTGTTATAGTAAATGCTGAAAATGTTCTCCATTTTGGTCTAAGCACAAATTAGCCCTTCGTCTAACATATCTGGATTATTATTTATTTGATTATTTTTTGGGTGATTCTGAGCCTTAATTCTTGTAAATTATGAAGAGGCGTTCGGTAAATGTAATTTTTCGGCCTCCGTCTCAATTTAGTTATTTTCCAGTCGTCCAAATCGGCTTGAAAACGCTATTTGCCAGCCTAGGCTAGAAAATGGAAACTAGGGATTTTTCAATGCAATTATGTTATGTTCGTTGGATTTGTCTCCGCCCCGAATAGCAGAATAACTACCATTAAAACATCGGAAAAATTACAGGGGGGGACCCTTGGTATAGGGCAACGACAATAACAAAACCCCCTTGAACAGGGAGGCCCAAGGGGGCCCTTTAAGACATGGGGGGGGCTTTCAACATGTGGAGCCCTTGAAACAGGGGAGTCCAAGGGGGCTCTTTGAGACACGTGGGCCCCCATGAGGCATGAGGCCCCCCTACAAAAGTGAACAATGAAAATCTTTTGTCGGCCGAAAAAGTTTCGTTTATCACACGGCCCGAAACTGTTTTGCAAGTGCTTGCACTTGTGAAGTCTCGGCTAACGCCTCGCCTCCACAAACTGTGCTCGCACTTGCAAAATGACAATTTCTCGCCTTGTAATAAAATATACTATTTTTTAAATAAGGCCACAAAAAAAAGTCCGCTCGTGTACGGTCACAAGATCTCGGAGGCCAGATATATTTTGTGTTCCGACTAATAAGTCTGTTATCAAAGAACTCTCGTAACATAGCTATTGTGGTCCTTGCTGAATGTGCTGTAGCCCCATCTTGTTAAAAATAGCCAAGTGCCAATTCGTCATCATGAAGTTCGTTAATAAAAGTTTCCAAAATCACCTGTTGATATTCAAGTGCAGTTAGGTTACCTGAAGGAGAATTAAATTTTGTTTAGGTATAAATAACTCATAATGAATGATTTACCTTCAAAAAATACTGGTCCTATTATACGTCGTCGGCTAATTGCTGGCCAAACAACATTTTTTCTTTTGTCGATGTATGGGGCCTCTACATAAACATGAGGCTTTTCACTGCTCCAAATTCTCATATTTTGTGCATTAACGTATCCACTTAGATGAAACCATGCTTCATCTGAAAAGAACGGTTTCTCTAACAAATCATCGTCAAACACATTATGTTAATCGATATGAATATAAAACTAAATCTTTTTTAAGTATTGCTTGACATGTGCCATATGATAAGTCCACTTGCTGTGCCAATTGCCAAATGGGCTTCTTCCATTACATGTCGGACAATCTCAACGTCTTTTAGTGTTCTTTTATCCTTTGATCGACCACTTCCTGGTTTTCTTTCTAAAGTGGATGTTTCTCGAAACTGGGTAACACAACGCTTTAATGTATTGGAGATGAGCATAATCGACGGTATTATCTGGAAACTGCTCACGAAATTCTGACCATGCATCTTGTTACAGAACATTGCCGCAGGCCGTCTACTTTCTGCCCATTTCGAAAATACGACTCAATCATAAACGCTTTGCGTTCTAATGAAAATGCCATTTTTTAAGCAGTGAACAAATGAAGTTCGTAAAAGAACTGATTTTAAAGAGAGAGACTGTTTCACTAGACAAAAATAAAACAACAACCAACATCAACAACGCAAGCGGCAAGATACTGAGATTTGAGGTTAAGTTAATTCTTCAAATTCATTTGAAAAATTCATTTCATTTGATTAAAAATTGAAATTAACAATAAAAAATAGATTGTGGAGGCTACATTTTTTCCGCATCTGTTTAAAAATTTATTTCCAAAATTTTTTTAAACTTCAAAATATTTTTTCTAAACTTCTTGAATGACGTAACTTTAGATGCCACAATTAAGCATATCAATCGCGAAAGACACTTGGATTCGAATTCATGGATGACTCGATTACAAATTATCTTGATCGCCCGATATATCATCTTACAACATCAACTGTAATCGGTAAATATATTATTAGAAAATTACATTTAGTGTAATTTTGTGCAGCATCTTTTTCAAACAGTCGATATATCTTACAAGAAATTAATGGCCATTTTAATTCATGTGGAAGTGAAAGTGTCGAAGTCAGGTGAAAAACCATGTAACATGAATAAATGGAGAGTAGAAATGCAAAAGCGGTTTATTTTTAAAAGAAAATATTGGTAAGGAAATAATAATGTGTTATAAGTTATAGTATAGCACAAAACATTGCCATTGCTAAGTTTATAGAATTTAACGTTAAAGTCCGGTAGGTTACTACCAAAATGTCTAAACGACTTACAAGTAACTACCGGACGTGTATCGTAATGCATTTTCTCTATTTTGCGTTTGTACTGAGGCTATTACGATACGCTCTTGTGCGTCATAATAGACAAAAGCGGTGTTAATAATAATTGTACTAAAAATAGTATAAGTTATTTTTTTAATATTTGGAATCGTGGCAATCCTAACCTATACTTCACTATCAAATCAACAGCTGTCAATGTGAATTGGCATTACTATTGTTGGTACTTCACGTGCATTTAGGGCACGCGATATTGGGGCATTCTATCTGGAGGTGCCCAAGCTTAGCGCCTTCTTGGCGCATCGCAGTGGGACGGGGGCTGTCGGTTTTGGATGGCTCGTCCTGACTTTGTGTGTGGACGCCGTCAGGAAGGTTTTTAATAATATAACGGAACTTAGAGAATTTGTTCTCTTTCTGCCAATTTTCAAATACCTCGCGTGACTGAAGGTGGCAAATTGCCCATCGTATTTTCGCCAAAGCCCGTATTTCTGGGGGCGTACAATGAAGAACCCTTGGAACTCATTTTTGGAAGGACTAAAATACGAATATTGACGCTTGAAATTAATTTTTTTTCATAGTCGCCATTAATGCATCTCGCAACATGGTCAACCGCAGGGAAATTCCCTGGATTGTGACATTTGATTATTTTGTATAAAAAGTGCCAAAGTAGAAAAAATACTATATGATAACTCGTTTATAAGGCATTTTGTCGCACTTACTCTTTTAGGGCTAAACCCGTGCGTGCGACAAAATGCTTTTTTATAAAACTCGTATTATAATATACTACCTATTATTTCATACTGTAAGCCTCAAAAATGTAATCAAAAAATTGTATGTATTTAAATGCATATAAATTGGGTTTGAAAGTACTTGCTGTTTTAAGGTATATTCAATAAAATATCAGTTAAACAATAATCTCAATGAAAGGAAAATTACTTTACGTTATAAATTAAAAATAATTACAGTTAATCGGATTTTTTTTATTATAAGTTACCTTCGCAACAATGTTCAAATTATCAATGAAATTACTATATTTACAGTGACAGTAAACAAATAAGGTTATGTCAAAATCCTATCAAGTATTTGTTCACATTACTTAAAAGAAGATTCCATGGCCAACTGAGTGCATAAATTACGTTGAACACCCATTATATACAGGGTGACTGACAACAACACTTTGACGTTGTATCTTGTTTATTTTTAGCCGGGGAACTACTGATACATCAAATAATAGTATGAAATTATACACCAAGGTTATAATAATAATGCGAGGCTAAGAAAAGGTTCTCAACCGTGGTTTATATACTAGGAGTTTTTTTTACTACTAGCACATTTGCTTAACTTTTCTTCAAATGATAATCATTTTAATGCCAAAAATCAGAACGAATTTAAGGTTATGTATTTTTTGAGACTCACATTCTGTCAGAGACATTCATGGAAATTAAATAATGCATTTTGTAATAGTTCTACACTTCGTTATTTGATTTTTTACATGAATTGCAGTTAATTAATGTCAAATATTTATAACTGGTGCAATTTGTAAAAAGGTCGCTGTATTTTCAATTATTAACTACTAGTCAATAATGAAATGATTATTAACTACTAGGAAAGAAAAACAATTTCACACATCCTCTACAAACTATATAATGGTACATTCGACAGCTAGGTGAAAAAATCGATTTAAAAACAGTTCACCCCTATCTACTTTAAAACTTGCTTTGACGTTTAATTTTGGTCATACAAAAAATTTTTTACATACAAAATGAGTAAAAAGTTATACCGTGCCGTTTGAAAAGTTGAATGTCATCTGTCAAAAATTGGCAGCTAGAAAAAAGTTCAGTGTTTTTAAAGTGATTTCAAGTTCAAAATAAGAAACAACGTCAAAAACTTTCTGCAGAGTATCGTGGTGTGGTACATATACTGCTTTTTTAAAATCGCCAATTATATTGTTAATTTAAATAGGTATGACTCCATGCTTATAAATAAATTTTTTTTTTCATGCCGCCAGCCAATATCATATTAAGTTCCCGGTCTAGTAATTACTTTTTTTTTACTTTTTTAAAAATCATTTAAAATTGTCAGCATAAAGAATTTTGTGGTATACAATACACGTCCAGAAACTGTTTTGCGAGTACTCGTGTTGCTTCGCCTCGGCTAGCGTCTAGACTACGCAATACCACTTATAATAATACTTAATACACTCGCAAAATATCATTTTCTGGACTAGTGATCCAAATAACTATATAATATCTTTGAAATTTTGCTGATGTGCCAGTGTTTCAAAAGCAAATTGGTGTAGAAAATTTCGTATTCTTATATGGCATCTGAAAAGGCAATTTATACGATTTGTAAATTTCAAAAAAATATATATCTTTTTAATTTGCATCTTAAAGACGTATCGCAATACTGTTAAAACTACAGAACGGGCTCTTTTTTTTTTCAAATAATAGGGACCATAAAAACAAATTTATTGTCCGTTTTTATACCTGTCACGGCATTGGATGAAACCAACTTAAAGGTGCTTCTTAGGAATTATAATAAATCAAAGTGATTAGATTCGTTTTAAAAACCCTATAACGATATTTTTTAAAGATCTGTGCATTGGTACTTTGAAAAATTGATTGTGAAGTACAAGGGTTTAAACCTGGAACAAACTCCCACTCAAAGTCGAATACCGCCGCAGGGCTACGTCTTGAATTTATTTAGTCGCAAAATTTCGTCCCAGCAAATATAATGTTTTTAAATTAATTCATATCGTCAAGTTTACGACAATTTCAAGTAAAATCCTTCGGTGTTAAGGTGAAGGTACATTATTAACGATATCCATCAAGTTTACAAACTTCAAGTTCACAAATGCTGAACGCGTGTTTACAGAATTGTTCGAGTCCAGACTTGAGCACTGTCCACTTGCATAATTTTAGATTACCTTCTATTGCACACCTTTCTAAATACCAGTACATTTATACCGGTCTGCTTCTGGTTCAGTTATGCCATTTTAGTTTTTATTTCATAAGAGCTTGTGTGCTTTTACTGTCCTTTCATTGGTCGTCTAGTGGGTGCAATGTGCAAGTGTCGGACGTTTTTCTCATCATTGACATCAGCTGAATGTCACATCAAATATTAATCACAAGTCGTACCTGTATATAATAATATGATAATATGTTAATTGTCCACATCGTTAACCGACGTCAAATACGCGATGACAATATTTTGGTGGGGCAGGTAAAGTTCTTGAGAAGCGCCAACCTCGGACGTCATATCTATCAATTTCTCCCACTTATTAAATAGGTAAGCCGGCTACTATCTTTTAAAAACCCCCGGAACTCTGGTCAATGGATTATTTTGCCTTTTAAGTTGAGCTGTGATTGCCACTGATAAGGACAGAAGTTTTGTGTTAGTGCCAGTTTGGTTTTGTGAACGCAATGGAATTTAAATACAAATTTAACTCACGTAAGTTTTAATGAAACTCAACTTTACTTACAACTTACAACTTTTATAAATAATTTACCAATGTACTTTAACGAAAACGTTTGAATGTGTTGCCAGTCAATCACACCATAAATACTTCCTTCCTTATTTGTTGTTTACGGACATCTTTTGAATTCAAATACTCAAGATTGAATTGGTCCTTGTTTTCTACAGTTTGGAAAAGTCCTAAACGCCTTCTGATAGGCCACTATATTTTATTTAACACAAACTGGCGAAAAATCAAGTAATTTACTAATGGCGCTGCGGTGAAAAACTAATTAATACTCATTAAACGTAATCTAAACACGTGCGTTTTGCTTAGACTTATCGGTACAATACATGTTAAGACTTTTAACTAGACTATAGATGCGCCGGAAAATCAAAATCAAGCGTATAATCGACAATTTTAAAGTAATTAGTTTAGTAAACAATTTAGATTTAATGCTCTTCACGATAAAATTATTGACATTAATGTGGTCAACATTCAAGAAAAGTGTGTATGCTATCTCTTTGTTATAGGATTGTGTCAGAGTTCACCACTCACTTCGACAGTAAATTTTTAGTTTCAAGTTGTAAGCAAGTTCATGTAGACTCTTGGAATGCATCTCAACTCGGATAAAATGATATATCACGGTTACTTTGCCGATCTGACCGCCAATATCAAGGAATCTGACACATAATCTTGGCCAAGGTGACTTGTTAAACTTTGTTACTAAAAGTATAAATTTTTTTCCTGGTTTCCAAAAATAGCACCTACATTAATCAATATTTAACAAAATCTTACAAATAAAATTGTTCCAAACTCAAACGTGCCACTTAGATGGCCATCTGTAGAGAGAACTTAGATGGCCATCTATAACTAATAATTAACCTCTGATAAAAAATGGTGATACCACAAACTGCAAAAAGTTTCTCGACATTTATTTTTATCCAAGACGAACGTCCTTAGCTCTATAATACAATTTGAATGATCTGCACACTTTTCAAGGCGAAAAATAATACGTCGTCACTTTGATAGCAGACTGAAGTGCATTTTTAATTAAATAGGCCAAAGGCCGAAAATTTTCAATAAATATCCGCAAGGTATCTTTCACTAAAGCGTCCATTACCTCGCTTCGTAATAAGTACTGTGACATTGACCAAATCTTCGGATAAAAACTCAACGACGTCCGGCATATTTTTTCTATTTCCTAATTAAAAAAGTGACCTTAACCAATATATTATGGTAATGATCGACACTCGTCATTATATAATGTAGAAAGTACATTGACTTCCATCAGATAGACATGATGGCAATGAACTATGTTGCCTTTTTTCGAGGTAACTCTCAATACCACAGTTTTATCTCCGCTTCTGTGACAACAATAAAAATGTAATATTTTACAGGACTCCTGTTGTTGTTGCTGATCGGTGTCATTATGACCTGCACCTCATATCTCATGTTTGTATATCAACCGCTCCAAATAATAATCAAAAAGGTTAGTTGCCCTTTTGTAAATTCAATTACTAGTAAAAATAAATTATAGGTCACCGCATTAACTCCTGGTACCATTTTCTTCAAACTTTGGGAAGCACCTCCTTATAGTGTATTCATAGATGCCTTTATTTTTAACGTAACAAATCCCGAAGAGTTTCTGTCCGGAAAAGAAAAAATGAAGCTAGATCAGATCGGACCATACGTATATCAGTAAGTTGTTTTAAGACACAAATAGTTACAGGTCTCCATACGTTTACTTTTAGGGAACTACTTTATAACAAAAATGCCACACTGAATGAGAACGGAACCCTGACATTTGAACCTAGACGACATCTAAAGTTTAGACGAGATATGTCCATAGGAGACCCCGAGGTAGACAGAATAATTTCGCCGAACATACCATTACTCGTAAGCATGCCTAAATTTTATAGCCAGCAGTGTTAATAACCAGTTATTCCAGGGAATTACCGCTTCTCTGCAAGATTCCGGAATGTTTACAAATCTGGCTATTACGGCAATCAGCAAAACCCTCAATTCTCCATCTTTTCTCAACATCTCGATTTCTGAATATCTTTGGGGTTATGACGACAGACTTGTCACACTCGCAAATAAAGCTATTCCGTCCTGGATCAATTTCGAGAGATTTGGAATTCTAGATAGAGTAAGTTAATTTCAAAGAACAACAACCTACGTTTAAAATAGTTAATGGCCTTAGATAACGCAACTAACATCGTCACACTAAATCTGCACCCGGAGCGCGTTCATGCTAGTCCAATCCTTACAGAGCAAGAACAAGAAGCAATGTATCACATACATAGATGGAACGGATCTCCTGGACTAAAACAATGGGGTTACGTTGACACCAACGAAACTGTTAGTGAAAATACTAGATGCAACACCATCGAGGGCTCGTTCGAAGGCAGCGTCTTTCCTCCAGGAATGGGCGAAAATTCGACAGTCAAATTATACAGACGTGCTTTCTGTCGTCCTGTGCCTTTCAACTACAAAGAAGAGGGTACAACTCAGACCGGAATCAAAGGAATGACTTTCGAAGTTGATAATCTCTTTTTGGCAACTCCTGAAGAGAACCCTGACAATGCTTGTTATTGTGTTAACGGAAAATGTCTCCCAAAAGGTATGGAATCATTGGCTCCATGCTACTATGACATTCCCATCACTATTTCACAACCACATTTTTATAACTCGGATCCTATACTCCTGAGTTACGTGGATGGAATGAAACCAAACAGGGAAGATCACGATTCTAGTTTGATCATTCACCCCCACTTAGGTGTAGTACTTGAGGCTAATCTTAGGATACAAATTAACTTAGATGTAGGTCAAACCAAATATAACGATCGAACAAAACCTTTTAACGGTCTAGTCTTGCCGCTGTTCTGGCTGCAGCTCAGAATAGGTGACATTCCTTCAGAAATTAATTTGTTGATTATAGTACTGTATAAAGTACTACCTGTTGTACAGGAGATAGTTATTTATTTGTTGGGTTTGGGAGGTTTAGCTTTAATGTCGGGAGCTGCATTGTTTTCCTTGTTTTGGTCCCAGGACGAACCAAATGGTAGATTAAGCTTTAGAGGGGAGTACAGTCCAATTCCAATAATACCGATTAGTTCGCCCTACTTTAAACCAGATCTTAGGATATTAAAGTAATACTTTAACTGTAAATAGAACCAATGCCTGTGTAGTAATTAACGTCTGAGACGTTTTAGAGACTGAACTATTTATAATGTAAATATCTGTGAAATTGTTAGTTTTAAGAATAGGTCATTGTAAGTATGGTTTTTACTATTTTATAATAAACTTTAAACGCAACTGACGTGGTTTTATTTTGAAAGCGTGGGTTCTTGTTATGTGTAAATAATCGTGTGAAAGTTTTGAAGTATATTTTATTTAGAAAAGGTTTGTACTCTTTTGTAATAAAGTTTTTATGTACAACATATTTACAACGCTTGTTACTTTCACAAACAATAATTACTATCACATCTGAGATCAGGTCAGTGTCAGTCAAGGTTGCTAGAGTCGCGTTTTTGATTTGATCCATGGTAGGTAATACGACAGTCGTGTGTAGACGTCTGGAAATCCTGGTTTGGCACATCCGGAACCAAACGAAGTTATCCCTGCTAACATCCATCTGCCATCTTTGGTCGCACATTGAAGAGGTCCTCCAGAATCACCCTAAAAGAGTTATTGACATTATTTTTGGAAACAATATATATTTGGACGTTGCATGATTTTGTGAACTTTGCATTCAAATTACTGTAGACAGAGACACTTTAATTGTTAGACTTTTCGGTTCATGGTCATGAACAATGTGGCGAAGCATCTAGATAAGTAGAAATAAACATTTAGAAAACCAGAAAGTTTACCTATTTATTATATTGTTTTGCATATACAGTGTGATCAATAAAAAAAATATCCAACATGTTTTGTACGTCAATAATGGATGTCCTTGATAAATACGTACAAAGATTATTTTTTTTTGGTCTAGTTAATAATGAACTAAATGTGATCAACATATCTTCATGAGAAACCTACCACACTGTACGTTTTCAAACAAACAAAGATAAATTATAAAAGTAAACACAAAACTGTAACATCAACATCAACTACCAAATAACTGATATCAAAATGAAGCCAAAACAAAATAGATGTTTTGTTACAGATCATTTGATTTTCATATCAATTTATTATTAAACGCGAAGTTGAACTTGAACGATTATAATAACATTTTTCCATTATTGTGCATTACATAATGAATTTGAGAATTCGACCCAAGATAAAGTGTGTTCGATACTTCAATTGCATGTAATTATTCCTGCACGTGCATGACTTTTTTCAATCATCAAATGTTGACTCTACAATTCTTTGTTGTCAACGAACATGTTCACCTATAGTTTTTATGTGTTTTCCGTATTGTTGGTATCCTCAATGATATTAATACATAACTAGCTGACCCGACAGACGTTGTCCTGTCCAAATTTCAATAAATTTGTTTTTGGACAGATCACGAAACATAAGTAAAAGCAAATGTAATTTTATTTAATTAATTTAAGCTGGAATGCGTTTTTCCAGATTTTTCTCCAAACTTCCCGATATTTATTTACATTTGAATATATTCAATTGAGTTACATATTTCGATCCCGGGAGCATAACGAACAAAACAAAAAAAGAATCATTCAAATATTATGTCGTTCCTATCGTCAGTTATGATCGATGATTGCATACAAAACTTATGCAGTTTGTCCAAATTTTCCAGGACCATAAAGAACACAACAGAAAAAGAATTACGCATATTCATCGTTCGAATCGTGAGTTACAAAAATTCCATAGAAAAAGGGTTTTTCCCGAATTTTATAATATTCCGGCCAACTTTTCCAAATTTCATGTCCGTAAAAGCCCTAATTTGACTATTACAAATATTTAAAAAAAAAAGCCAAATCGGTCTAGCCGTTCACAATTGATGGGCTTACCAACGAACAGAATTTCACTTTTATTATATAGATTAAAATTTAAATATATCTAAGTCGAACTCCACAAACTTGAATAACTGTAAAATATTCTTTAAGGGCTGATGATGGCAGAAGTGTTCTGCCGAAACATGTTCCATTAGTAATTCTACAGTTATTAAAGTTTGTGGAGTTCGACTTAGATATATTTAAATTTTAATTTAAATTTACTCCACCTGGATTTAAGAACATTCTTCTGGTTTATTATATAGATTTAGGCTGGAATGCGTTTTTCCCGATTTTTTTTATTCAATTGAAAACATTCAATTGAGTTATATACATCATGGGAGTATAACAAACAAAACAAAAAACCAACCAAATATGTCGTTTCTATCGACATTTCTTTATAATTATCTTCAAAAAAGAATTACGCAAAAGCATAATATCAACATTTAGTCACGTGCAGTGCACATTCAGTTTCAGTATTACGAATTAAGAATATCAACAAAAATATATCCAAATTGGTCCAGCAGTTTTCAACTGATGCGCTTACCAACGAACAGCATATCATTTTTATTATAATACTAGAACACCCGTCCTGGCTTCACACGGTAATTTTATTTTACTATTTTAATTAATAAAGAAAAGAATGGGATTTTGAAAAACCGTTTCCTACTGAGCGCCTACGTAATACAATAAGTAAGTGTAAAAAAATCATTACAATCGGTTCAGTGGATCCATAGATTAAGCCCCCCATCCCGTTAACCTCCTTAGGAATGGAAATCTTGAAAACCGTTTCTTAGTGAACGCCTACGTGAAAAAATAAGTAAGTGTGCAAAATTTCATTGCAATCGGTTCAGTGGATCCATAGATTAACCCTCCCACCCCGTTATCCCCTTTACGAACGGAATTTTGAAAAACTGATTTTTAGTGAGCGCCTACGTCGTAAAATAAGTATGTGTGCAAAATTTCATTGCAATCGGTTCAGTGAATCCAGAGATGTCGTGATGAGTGAGTCAGTGGTATTTTGATTTTATACAGTGATCATAAAGTTCCGCACAAAGTTCATAATTTAATGTAATGTTTGTGTGAAAAACGCTCGAATAGGTCCATTTTTGTTTTTAAATTGCCGTGCTTTGACATAAGTTTTTGTTGATGACATCATCTGTTTTTGAACTATGGCAACCCCAACTTTTTTTTTGGCTTTTATGTATACTTCGCAATTCTCTATTCAACAAAAGGAAAACAAAAATAAATTGCATGTTTTACTTCAATAAATTTGGAAAACAATTAAACCATTTAATAAAATTTAACGCAAGTGCTCAAATTGGAGGCCTATCCAGAATCCATCCTGAAATGGAGCAAATTACACCTGTGGTTATCTAATACTGAATGTAACGTAATTTGTTCTCCAAATTTATAATTTTATTTTTTCGAATATAAATTTTATTTTCTGAAGTAGGTATGTACCTATATATAATTTTTTCAAAAATGAAAAGTTATGCAAGGTATCAATTGTTTACTGTTGTTGAATAGAGAATTGAAAAGTGTATCTAAAACCCAAAAAAAAGTTGGGGGCTGTCTTTTAAAAAAAAATATGATGGTGTCGTAGCTCAAAAACAAATCATCGAACGTTCGAACGTTTTTCGCAAAAGCATTACATAACTAAATTATGAATTTTGTGCGCAACTTTATGATCACTGTATATATAGATTGATGAAATGCTATTCGCTGGTAAGCGCATCACTTCAGAACGGCTTTACCAATTTGGCAAATTTTTTTTAAAATATGTAATTGTAATAGTGCAGGTAAGGTTTCTGCGGAAAGAAAGATTGCCAATTTTCCGGGAAACTTCCAATTTTTCTTTCCGAAAGAACCTTACTTGGATCATTACGAATTCGGCCCAGCCGTTCTCAAGTGATTTCATTTTTAGGGTTATGTACCCCAAGGGTGCCAAACGGGACCCTATTACTAAGGCTCTGATGTCCGTCCGTCCGTCCGTCCGTCTGTGTGTCACAGGGCTATATCTTTTGAACCGTAATAGGTAGACACTTGAACTTTTCACAGAATGTGTACCTACTACTATGGCCACTATAACAACCAAAATAATAAAAATAAAATAAAGTTAAAAATGAAGTACAGAACTTTACGCATCAAAAGGTATGTCGTGTTAAATTTTGTACGGTGGTACGGAACCCTTCGTGTGCGAGTCCGACTCGCACTTGGCCGATTTTGTAATATTATATAGATTGAATGTAAAATTTTTGTATCGGGCTCTAGTCTCTATGCAACAGATTTATGATCCCAAACGAACGTAGTAGAAGAAAGTTTTTTAAAATTGTCTTCCACCGATCACACAATTCAGTTGTTAATTAATTTGAGAATATTCATGCAATGAAATTGTTAATAAATAATTAATGTTGCTCCTTTTCTCACACATAATCCTAAAGTGAATTCTGAGAAATTTCATTTTGCACCGTTATTATTATTTTTTTTTTTTTTTCATAAATAACTAACTATATACACAAATGAGGTAAATGTTCATGTTATCATTTTTAAAGTTCATTTAGGTGTAATCTTTGTTTTCACACTAATGTAATTTTAACTTCATGTAATTATGTTTACGTTTTCTGTAAACGAATTTTTGTCTATAATAATAGTAAGTTGGGACATGCATAGTTTCACGTATTGACTTAAACGTTCATTTCATTACATAATTTTGATAATTAAGGAAATGTTACGCACATTCTTGTTATGTCAATTGAGATCAAGCTGACGGCTTAAAGGAACAAAAATGTGGGGAATGCTTTACATAAAGTTTAATCAGAATTACATATCTGCACACTTACTATGTAATTATAAATTTTGCTCATTTCACGAATTATGGTGGCAAAATATGGATAAATCAACACACAAGTAATTGGGACTGTTAGTACAACCACCTGTGTCAGGAAAAGTTTAAGACATAAATTACTAATTTATTTTTGGCATTTTTCAGGAAAAAAGCTTGGCCTTGTTCTCTGTCTATAAGGTGTTGATCTTGTTTATAGAAGTTTGTATATTAAGATGTTCTCACAATCTTGACAGATAAAATATATTTATACGCAAGCTTTCCAACCAGTATAGAAATATTTATAGAAATGAGTCTCGTCATAACGTAAATGGTTATTAAATTCTTTCGAGCTCCTATTGTTGCTACGCATATACTGCTAATGACTAGTATCAACACACTTAATTGATTAACAATGGTTTAAGTGCGATATGTTTATCATAATTTTTTACGGTATTTTCCACGACACAATAAATGTTTGTGAGAGTATTAATTAACGAATTACAGATAGAACAATAAATAAATATGAGTTTGATTAAAACATTAGATACCTTTATTACGACTTTAATAGCTAGTTTAAAGAAACAAAACATCTACCACTATTACGTTCACGGTAATTAAATGTATTATGAAAGACACCTCATGTAATTAACTGCGTAATGAATTTGAACTTTCAACAGTCCCAGATCGTGTTATTTGGATTTGATACAAAACACTCTGAGAAAAACTGATATTCGCAGTTTCATAGTTCTACAGTTATAGGACTATTTCTCCTTTTTTTATTCTCTAACTTTTGAGACAGATTTTGTTCTCTCGAATGTCTTCTTTTGAAGAGTCATGAAAAATTCTGAGGTGTTATGGAGAGTCCTGAGAAATTGTGTGAGATGTTCTGATTGGTACTGAAAAATCCTAAGGAATCCTGAATAATACAAAAGTTCTATTTCTAACAGCCCCCTCGGGAAGAGGGCGAAGCGCCGGAACTTGAAAAGAATCTGAAAAGATGTGCTCCTGGCAAATAAAATCGAGGAATTTTAATAAATTAATTAAATTAATAATAAAATAGTCATTATCACTCTAGATTCAATGCATTTCCCAAAACAGAACCCAATAGACGATTACAACCAAACCAAAGTGCGAAATATGATAATTTTGTAAGAAACAAATTTAGAAATACTGATATTAGCAAAAAAAGTTCGAAAGCGTAAAAATTTATTTGTGAAAAATGGTAATGACCTAATCACAGTGTGAATCAGAGACAAAAGAAAAGATAAAGAATCGATCCTGAAATAGAAAAGGAAATAAAGGTAGGTAATATAACAGATGAAATAAATTGAGAACCAAACATCTACTACTGATATAGATGCAGAGACAGAAATGTAATAAACATCAGTGTAATTTACAAACGGGCAACTAATTTAAAACGTTTAAAAAAAGAACAATAATTCAAATAAACTCGCAAAATAGAAAAGGACACAAAATAAAACCATTGACCATTGACAGTTCTCTAAACACAAGATACATTTAAAATAAAACGCGGTAAGAGGCAGACTGCTACATAAAAAGATCGTAAAGAAAGTACAGAAGGATGAAAAAAATATTACAAAAAGATGACTGAAATTTAACCCGTTAAAAGATGGGATCTGAAAAATGGAAGCCAAAAAAATTATTTTTTACTTGCACAAATTAGTATTTCAACTACCGTACTCAAATTTGTTGTAATTTTGACAATTTTATTAGAAAAAATATAACCATTAAATAACAAAGCTGTTTACGAGTTGTGATCCCGTAAGGTATAGAGGTCTAAATATTTCCATAGTTGGAAGAAGATTGGTGAAAAGCATGCAAGCAAGCAAATAATGTGTGTATATTATTAGACCAGACGTATATTAACTTCCCCTTGTTAGTTAAGACATTTAAAAAATATATCAAACCACAGAAACGTAATACAGATTGTTTAGTCGCTAATTTCTATGTTTCTAGGAATATTGATGAGCGCTAATTACTTGTGCAAACAACACTAATAATGGAATTCCGCCATTAGCGACTGAACGCTGTAAGGGTCAGTATTCAATTAGGTACTAGCTACGTATATCTAGTTGATAGCTAGAGAAAACATTGCTTTGGTTTTATGAGGTACAAGTAAATTTAGTCGTGAATGAGCTTGGACGTCATTATTGGTAATAATAGGGTTAGAATACTTAAAGAGTGTTTCACACTGTGTAACAGTGGAATGATATTGACGTCCAAAATTTTCTGACTGCCACTGTAGACATCAACAATTAATGTTCAATTAATGTTTCAGTTGTTAGTAGATTCATATAAATCTGTAAATGTAAATGTAAAAAGGAATGGCACTTGTAAATGCAAGGTTATGTTTGTTCCGTGTAAATTTAAATGTAGCTGTCAATCAGCTGTCATCGGCTGACAACAAATCACACGATTTCTAATTTTGATGTAAATTATATTGTTGAAAATTTTTAATCTTGATCACTCTGTACTTACTGAACCGAAATGGATTAAACCAGGGATTTGGAAACGTAGAATAGTAGAATTTCTTACTGAATTTGTCATTTTTGTGGTGCCAAAGTTTACTAGAATCAAGGTTTGCTAATCTTTTCAAGATGTATCTGTCGATTTTTTGATAGGAAAAGGTGATTACATAATGTGATTACAAATAATGGCACCCTTCCCCCCTGACACCTTGACAGATCTTTTTAGGTTAAGATGGTGTAACGATTGATCTGACGAATTTTTTGAGGTTTTACAGTCGAAGGCTTTAGTTAGGTCTGTAAAGCGGGCAGTCTCCATCAATTTCTGTGTCGCAATAAAAATACAAATTTAACTTAAAACTCAGAAAGGACCAAATCGTACCGATACATCCAGCAGGGGGGCCTAGCCCAAGTGAAAGAAAGCATTATAGTAGCTAAGAATAAAACAAGGACCCGAAGAGCAAGATTATCACAGCAATTAAAAACTAGTTTTCAGAAACTTAAAGAATCTAGAAAATAAAGAGCAAGCAATAAAATTAATTAAGAATGAAGAAAATGCCGAGCGGACAATAATAGCGGCAGGATGTGCGGTTTTGACCCGAGGAAATTTGCGGAAGCCATTAACCTCATTAAAAATGGAAAAGCGGGCGGTCCTGACCAAATTACCGAAAAAATATTGACATGTATGGGGTCGGAAGCATCACCCTACTAACGGAATTTGCAATAAATTTTGGGAAGAAGGAAACATGACTCCAGACATGGCGACTAGAAATCATCGTAGGAATTTTTAGAAAAAGGAATAAATCACATCAATTTGTTGGTGAATGGAGCTTTCAAAGTGTACAAAAGAATGTTTAATGAATAAAAGATTAATAAGCAAAGTAGATAACAGTCTGGATTTCGCAAAGAAAGACACATACTCATTCATAATAAAATAAATCATAGAAAAAAAATGAGAGATAAAAATAGGAAGTATATGCAGTGTTCGTGGACCTGTAGAAGGCCTTTGGCACGGTTTCAGGAAAAGAAGTAAAGCCTCATAAAAAAGAATATAGAAGAAAAACTGATAGAAGCCATCGCAAGTTTGCACAAGGATAACAGAAACTACGTCCAGATACACAACATGCGGTCACACTCAATCACTAATTCTCCAGCACTCAAGGATTCCGACAGGGAGGAATTCTAAACCCAATACCCTTTAATATAGACACGGCGTCAAAACTCTTGCATCTCCCTTGTAAAATAAAAACAAAAAGTTTTATCGGAACAGTGCGGTCGTTCCAAGAGACTGGAAATGTGAATAGAAGACGTTTAATAGTGTCTAGACTTATTACATATAGAACGCCTAGGCTTTTTCAAAATGACTTGGCAAATTGTAAAACAATAATAGCTTTGCAATTAGACTAGATATTTCAGGAGTTTTATAAAACGCAGTCATAACTTATATTAGGCTTATTGTAAAAACACAATGATTTTACAATATGCCTAGCTTAAGTCAGGTGTATTACAAAATAAACCAGAAGAATGTCGATATATCTAAGTGGAGTAAATTTAAATTAAAATTTAAATATATCTAAGTCAAACTCCACAAACTTTAATAACTGTAAAATTACAAATGGAACATGTTTCGGCAGAACACTACTGCCATCATCAGCCCTTAAAGAATATAAATTATAAATGCCTACTTGTTGTTTAGGCGTATTCTAAAATTCACCGGTCAGTATTCAGTTTAGGTGCTATACTCGCTTTATCCGAAATAAGTAACTATTAGTATTCTAAAATTTTAGCCACTATTTTTTAGAGAGCCTTGTTTGCGTCTTTTTTTCTTTATGTACACTTATATTTCTGTTATATTTATTTTATTTGATTAATTTTAGATTTTTCTTTGTAAAGAGGCTGATTTCCATTCTTTTATTGTGTATAAAATAATAAAAGATATCTAATAAATAATCTAAAATACCATATTATACAATATTACTGCCAATACTCAATAATATTATTGCATTATTTGAATGCTACATTTTTACATCTTTGGAATATGCCTAAACAACAAGTAGGCGTTTTATAATACGCCTGACTTAAGCTAGGCATATTGTAACATCATTGAGTTTTTACAATAAGCCTAAAGTTATGACGGCGTTTTATAAAACGCCTCAAATCTTTAGTCTAATTGCAAAGCTATTATTGTTTTACAATTTGCCATTTTGAAAAAACCTAGGCGTTTTACGAAAAGCCTCGTTTTTTGCTGACCATTTTAACGTCAGCACGAGAGCAAATAAATACTTTTACGACAGTGAAGAATCGTAATTTTTTCCGACGAACCTAGATTTGACGTAAGTGAAAGGTGACGTGTGACGGTATGAAGGGAGTACAGGGAGACTGATTTGTGCTAAAAGTCATTTCTTGGTCGTCAAATGTACCTTAATCGCTGACAGGAGATATCTACCACCAAAGTGTCATGAGACCAATTATTCAGCCGATAAGAGAAGAATTTGAAGACCAATTTTATTTTTAAGGAGGATAAAAGTAAACTTGAAAGAACAAAAAATGTACTCGCGAAGAAGTTGAAGGAAAACTCTATTAGAGCGGATCAGAAATAAAAATATTCCGCAACAAAGGCATATATAAAAAAGGTCCTTAGGAATAAAGGAACAAAATAATTAATACGGCATTAATACCGCAAAAAAAAAAACAGAAACAGCTAGAACAAGCAAACTGCGGAAATAGAACGCGGCAAAATATACAAGAAAACCTTTGACATCACATAAGCATCTTAAAACCACGTTAAAATAAATATATGCAATTTGCACAATATATCTGTCATCTGTCATTTTTTAAATAAGTAGTAATAAAGTGTCTCTAAACTGATTCTATTTAATGTTTCACTTGTTAAAATCGGATTAAAAATCAGGAAGTTCAAACATTTTTTGTCAGTCACTTTGTTGTTGTTGTTGTTAAATGTTAAATTCATCTTGTAGACTAGCTCGTGTTTCTTATCTATCGATTCTTTATTTCGCGTACTTGACAATATTATAATAATTGTAAAATTCAAGAGGAGCTTCTCGGCTATCACTCTCAAGATGTGTATCACTAACATGTGTCGTCTACTCTCGCATTTAAATCTCCCATTTGTAGTTGTGAGTATTTTTGCATAAGTCCTCGTAAAGCTTAAATTAATCATTCAACACGCACATCCAATTTTATTGCAATATTATTTTTCTACTTTCGTTTGTGTTCTTAATTTCTTTTCATCGTCACCTCAGATCAATTCTGAGCGTTTTCAGTGCTTTGCAGCATGTAGGCTGCTAGTGCGTTCCAGCAAAACTCTTAATTTACCGAGTTTTTTTTTTTAATTTACTGACTCATCATGCCAAGCATAAAATCATCTTTGTACAAATTTAATGTACGTAGGTAGTAGTTATCAACTAATCACACTTTGCAATTACAAAATTACTTTTGCTGCAAACCAAAGATCAAGATCAAAATTAAATGCAACACTTTCTTACTAACATAATAAAAATGTTGAAGGCACAATAACAAATATACAAAAATAACCCCGTATTCTACTGCATAAACCTGCTTTTGAGAAGTACAATACTGCATAGGATGTTGATATATTTTATGTAATAAGTTTTCAAATACGAATATACAGGGTGTTATGGAAGTCCTAGCAGAAAATTTAACCACAAGTAGAACTCGTCAAAATAAACATTTTTTCTATTTACCACTGCTGAAATCCGCAATTTTTTTGAACATTTTTCTGACCCCTTATTTCACCCTCCGCCTATGACTAAATTGAACTTGAACGCATGCCAAACGAGGTAAACACCTAACTTTTTTTGGGACAAAAAATTTGTCGATAGTAAATTTTAGTTATCAGTTGTGTCGCGCCGGCCGCTAAGAAATGAACTGTGATCGATTCTTAAGCAAATACTAAGAATTTATTCATTGTAATTTCAACGAAAATGTTTTTTCTATGGTGTCAGTGTTAGGTAATGCAAATGAAGTCCGCCGCTTGTTTGTGTCTCGGACGTCCCAGATGTAACCGCGTTTTGGAAATTGAACCTACAATTTTTAAGTATTCGAAGATGTGTGGTGTCGGTGTGTCAACATTTATCGTAAGTTAGATACCGTGCGATCATTTAAATTATAAATTAGAGTAGGCGGATTTTTTATTATGCAATGGACCAGCCTGCAAATTGACTGACTGCTTAGACTGACAGTAAAATTTGAAGTTATCGTAAACATTGTAACGTTTATGTTCTCATGAAAATAAATGACAAATAATGTAAAATAATTGAGAATTACCGTAAATGTTCAAAGTATTCTCCCGCATCTTCAATTCAGCTGTTAACTCCATTCACCTTTGACAATCGAATTTTAAATAATATTGTCAAAAGTTAGTACTGCCAACCTAATTTAAATTTCACAGCATACTCTAATTTATAATTTAAATGATTTCACAGTACGAACCTAGCCCCTTCAATATTATGCATATTATGGTAGGTTCGTACATGTTTCCACTTAAACAGTTTTTATTTCGATTCGTTCATCGGGTAGCGTTTTTGTGGATTCCTCACAATGAATGAAATTGGGACCATAGGCGGGTATTGGTTTTAGGGGTTAAACTATTCTTAATTTTAACTCCGTATTAAAAAAATGTTTATTTTGACGAGTTCTACTTGTGCTTAAATTTTCTGCTAGGACTTCCATAACACCCTGTATAATTTTGATACATACATCATACGGGGTGTTACAAAATGATTTTCCTCTAGTTAATTTTGGGATTTTTTTACATGTAAATTTTTCTTTTCTGCTCTATTCTTTTTGCATTTGCTAATTCTGTCAATAATGTTGTCAAATGATAAACTTTATTTAATTAAATTAATTCAAGGAAGATTCACCGATTCAAGAGTGCACTTCATTGTCATGGGAAACCTGACCAGGCCCGGAAAATAGAGCTGCAGAAGATTCTTCGTCGGATTGTTCCTCGTTAAAAACTATTTTCATAGAGCAGCATTTTTACATGGAAAATGCACAGGCGACTAAATGAAAATCATTTTGTAACACCTTGTACATGTCCTTTGTCCCTGCATGGTAGTAATTCAAATCCATTTAAAAGCTTTGATAATAATTAATTTCAAAAACTAAATTACTTGCCTTGAAAAAAAAAAATACAAGTAATTAACATTTATTTAAAAGAATGCTCAAGGTTTAATAAAAGCTGAAGTTGGTGTACTTTTCCGTCAGTATTTATGCCTTTCTTTGTGATTAAGTATCGTAGTCAAGAGTATAATAACTTTGATAAATATTACATACTTATCTACAATAAATGCCCTCCTTCAAAAATAGTAAAAAATTATTTTTAACAGTGGAATTTGTGGGTATCTAAAGTCCTTCAAACTCTGTTTTGCAAAATCTGTAACAGTATCAGAGCAATTTATATTTATGGAGCATCTTGTAACTCATCTTTATGTGTTTTTAAATTTATTGTATCACTTATTAGATCACTTTTCCATGTTTGGCTCTTAATAGAAGCAAACTGTCAGCGAGTAACTAAAAATTGAGTTTTTGCTCCAACATCATAGAAATTGCACGTGTACCAATCAATCAATACAGAAAATAAGCGCTTTAGTTGTAAATCTAAGAATCACTGCTACAAAGGAATGAGTGTAAATCTCGCATAACTCAATTTATCAACTTTTTTGGAGGCCAATTACTATCTGCATTTCTAGTCAGCTTTCTACTCAAAAGTAAAGAAAATAAAACATTACAACACAAGTTCCACTGGAGCCATCCAGATGTCCCGCGCACATATGTCCCGATTTAATTGCTACTGCATGGCCATATTTCTTCCTGCAAACGGCGTTATCGTGTAGCGGAACTCGTGCCTCCAGTAGTTTCCCTGCCAACATTCCATCTTCAGCATCCCTGCCCCATCCGGTAGCAATGCACAGGTCAGTTTGATTATATGTTAATCGACTCGGAGGCAAACAGACAGCTCGAACTCTGCTATCTCTTGCCAATTTCACTGGTCGTGAGAGTTTCATTAATGCTGAGAACAATCACTATCAATAATCCTTGCTTGTTCCGACAAGGTTCTACTTACCAATATCGTGCTGAAAATTGTGAAATCGCTCGTGGAGGATTATTTCTTCTACTGGAATTCTCTGCTCGGATTTTTCTTCGACGTCGCGGTCCCAGTCGCCCAGGACGGCTGTCCAGAGGGCGGCCAGGGGTAAATTAAACAGGTCGCTGAAAATTACAAACGTTCAAATAGTATCTAAATATGCATGTAACCAATACAATAAAGCAGCTAAGACTTTGCACTTTACGTTTGTTAATTTAGGTAATATCCTATGTTCATGTCTAATAATAATTTGATGTTATTATTGCGTGATTAACGTTCTTCTTACATACTGTGACATTTACAAGCACTTTGGAATTATCTTTTTTTTTCTTGTCTTGATAAAGTTTTCGCAGAAAATTTATAATTTCATTAATTGAAAAATAAATTGTTTTTATCCAACACCCGTTTATTATGAAGTCATAATAATGCCGATTTTGAATGTGTTATGAGGTCTATAAGACCCATAATTCAACGGTTTTCTGATTTGTCATAGCAACCAGTTCATAATCCAACAGTTTTGAACGTCAATTTTTTTGTGTTTTGGTTAATGTTTTAAGGACTGTTACAGAACGAGGTGTTGGATAAAACTATGTATTACACACGTGTCTGAACAGCAAATAAGTCACTCAAGACTCAAGAAAAATTTGCCACTCGAGCAAGCTCTCGTGGCTAAACATTTCTTTCGTGACTTATTTGCCTTATAAGACACTTGAATAATAAATAGCTATTAAAATGACATTTTTTGACGTAATAATGCACATTTTATAACCAGCCGTTCTTGCACAGTAACGTCATCAACAATTTTCGTAAATGACAACGCCAACTTTTCTTTCGGATTCTGGTAGATCGTTATTAATCAAATGGTGATAGAAAAAAGTTACCGTGCATTTTTCTAGAAAAACTAATAAAGTATAAGAACAACAAGCCGATTTATTAATAATTTGAACCAAAATTCTGCAGTAAAATAATAACAAAAGCATCCAGCACGTGTGTAAGCACTTTGTGTTGCTAGGGTGATATTACCCATTTCTATTCGAATTCGACTATTGAGATCGTCCAAATTGTTTGATCTATTTATTAATGAACTTATGAAGTCTTCGTGAATCACCCTGTATATTCTACCCACAAATTTAAATGCGAGTTTTCTGCCACTGCACTGGCCAAGGTTAAATACCCAGAACGCATAAAAGACAACATAACTTTAAATTTATAATAAAAAGTTGCTGCTAGACAAAAATAAGAGATCGAAAATATTTTACTCGCGTGAAACTGCACCTACAATTTTCTTTGCTAAGAAAGATCTTAATGCAGCTGTCGACGTCACGCGGTGAGAAAGCGTAATTAAGAGCGTTCATTACCAGACGCCATCTTGGATAATTTGTTTCTTCGAATAAATCGATTACCATATTGATTTATCGATTTTTAAAAACGCGGAAAGTTAGAATCTTGGACCGACGCGTTTACGAAAGTCCAAAATTTTTTGTTTCTAAAAAAAAATTTTTAAAAAAATCGTTAATTGACAGAAAAATTTTGTTTAGGGGAGTTTCGAACGTTGCTACGACTTATTAAAAACGTTCCGTGTAAAAAAACAAATCATTTATGCAAGTACTAAGCACATGAATGGAAAAATTTGTTTTAATAATTTTCTAAGCGGTTGGTGTCGCCATCTATAGCAGATTGAGGGTTGTGAACAATTTGGCAACAAAGCTCTCGGTCCTACGGCTCTCACAACGCACTGTTTTGTGCTCAGTAGAGCGGCAGCCAGCGCTCGTAGAGGATGTACTTGTCTTGTAGATCGATGATCGATAAATAAAGACCAACATCGATTGAAATTTCAGGGCAATTTTAGAATAAAAGAAGAAGTTATTACCCACATAGTTAATTTTTCAAAAACCAATTCAAGGGTCCTTTTGAATTACGTCAGAATTTTAAAAATCGTGTATTTTTGTTTTATGGGTTGTGAGAAAACGAATCAAATTAGAGCAAAAATTCATAGGAATTCAATAAATTATAACAGTAGCTGCGTATAGCTGCGTATTAGCTTGATGATGAATTGTTATTGAGTTGCCTATTAAGGAAATAGGTATTTCCCAAGACATACTTTTACATTGATTTTTTTTCTGGAGATCAGTTCATGATATCAAAAGGGCCATTTTAATAACGAATTAGATACAAAGAAACGCCGAACACACATAATAATTTTGGCAGTTCTTAAAAAAATACTTCTTGGTTGTCAAAGATACCGCCAGCGCCTTTCAGTATGGCGTTAAGAAACAAAATAAAAAAATTAATAATGCCAGTTATAAGAGCACAGAATCTGAGAACAGTCTTGACTGCAGTAGGCTTTTAGTGTTTTCAAGTGTTGTTACTTTTGACTAATTGTTAGTGTAAAAACTAGACCTTTCGTCATATTGACTCCCACAGACTTTGCGTTTTTTGTATTCTTAGTTTTGACTATTGTTATAGTGTTAATAGTATTGTTAGTGATAGTTTTTTGTGATATGGGGGGTGTGTGTAAAAGACGCGATAGTGGTAAGGGTAACAGAACTTTATCGGGGAAAAGAAAAAACCGGCGATTGGCCCAATTGAGGTGGGTATTGAGAATTTTTTTTTAGATTTGTGCACGGATAAGTGTAGAATCGATATACAGACCGTTTCAATCGAAACGAGCCACCCTCAATAACTTTTTAGGAAAAGATATTTAAGAAAAATTTAAAAACAGGTCAATTTTTATCTCGAGGGGGACATGTTTTGATGCAATAGTAAGCAGGCTTGGTGCAACCCCATACGCCTGACAGGAGCAACCTCGATTTTTTAAATAGGGAATAGGGGTCGAGCAACATGTCGTTTGAAAGGTCTTCTAATTGTCTTTTCGGCCACATAATAATTTTTTTATTTGCATAGTCTATAAGTTAGTAATTAAAAATGAAACATTTTTTTACGGATTTGTTTTGTATTTAGGAATGCCTGCAATTAACGATAAAAAGCTTGCAATAAACATTATTAGACAATTTATTATTGATCTGAATAATGCTGTAATCAAATTTGTCGCCATCCATACTCATTTATACCAATCCTTAACAATAAGTAAATAAATAAACTGAAAACAAAATAATCATGTTAATTTCCTGAGCGATAAAGCAACTGTAGCATTGAACTATTTTTCACATAGTCATGGGGGCCCAGGGGCCCCCCTTGAGCTGGACCGATTTTTCGGGTCGACCGATTCTTATGATTTTTTTTTGTATATTTGATAGATATGGGAATAGGTCGGTAAGTATTTTTCAAATGGATATGGGGGCCCAGGGGGCCCCCTTGGGCTGGACCGATTTTTCGGCTCGACCGACTTTTATGAAGTATTTTTTTTATATTTGGTAGGTATGGGAATAAGTCGTAAAGTATTCGCCCCGAATAGCAGAATAACTATTAATAAATGGGCATGGGGGCTCAGGGGCCTCCTTTGGTTTATAGCCCAAGAACGGCTGGACCGATCTTTAATTTGTTGGATTTGCCTCCGCTCCAAATAAAAAAAGTGAATTCAGCTAATAAGTTGACACAACATTTATTGATTCTGAGGCGATACAAAGTTCGCCGGGTCAGCTAGTTTTTTATATAATTGTATACCTGTTTTTTTTATTATTTGGAGTCCAAAAGGAATTCTATATGAAGTGGTAGTTTTATTTGACTGTATAAAATGTACAAAATAACCAACATTTGCAATTTTTAGATTAATTTTGACGAAGAATTCTGGAAAGAACAAATGTACCCGCATTTAAGGATTTTTTATTTTAATTGTTTTTTACCTGAGTTGTTAGATCCAAGGCAGAAGCGAGGAAAAACAATAAGGAACCCCCCAAGGAATGATGAATTAACTTTTGAAATTATTAGAACATACTAAATAGTTATTATTATTGTTTTTAAAATTTATCAGAAGGAAATCCTCGTGATTCCGACCTTCACGAGGTTTCTTGCTGGTCAGATGTTTTAATCGCCCATCGTAGCCACCCCCAAAACCATGGGGTGAGTAACTACGAATACCGAGAATTACCCTGAGCAAACGCAACGACTTATAATAAATAAATAAAATAAATACGTCTTTATTAAGTTACCCATGGGTACATTAGCCTTTGTGGCGAAGTTTAGCCGTGGCTATTCCTCCACTTAACCACAAAGGGCATAAAAAGAAAAACAAAAACTACACTAAATACTAAATACTAACTAGGTACAAGCAACAACATTGGCGCTAACTCAATATAAATACTGATTAAATTAGATATTCAAAAGCATGGCATAAACAACTCGCTTAAATGTTACCATATTTTGACTTTTTAATAGCTTGTTTAATGCGTTATAATGCCTTACCGCGGTATAAATAAACGACATCTTAAAGCGAGCAGTCCTATGTTGTGGAACTAAATACAAGCTGTTCCATCGAGTATTTCTGGAGTGTATCGACGAAACGGGCTTAAGCTGATCGCGCAAATAGTGTGGTGAATTATTTTGGAGGATACGGTGAACAAGTGTCAGAAGGTGGTATTTCCATAGAGATTCAATACGCAACCAACCCAACGAATGAATATGTTCAGAAACATGGTCAAATTTTCTTAAACCCAGAACATAGCGGCAACAGTTATTTTGCACTTTTTGAAGTTTCTGTTTGGATAAGGCGTCAAGGCATGGATAGTATACTGTTATGCAATATGTAATGATTGGGAATATTAAAGTTTGACACAATTTCTTGCGGAATTTAAAGTTTAGTATGTGCCTGTTGACATACAACAACTTTAGCTTAAAAAAGCAGGATTTTAATAAATGACCTACATGATCACGGAACCGAAGTAGTTCGTCATAATATAAACCTAGGTTTTTTGCACAATCTACGAAGTGAATTACATTATTATTTATGGTGAATGAAAAAGAATGTTTCAGTGATTCACGTCTTGTTCTTGGTGCAAATATAATTGCCTTTGTTTTATCAGCATTTATTAATAGATTGTGATTTCTGGCGTAAGATTGTACCTATAGACGCAAGATCGGATTCTAATAAGCTAATATCGTCAGCAACATCTGGAGACCTGAGTTTAAAAATAATCTGGGTATCGTCAGCATAAGTCTGTATGTCGGAATGCCTGACAACAGATGCTATGTCTGCAGTGTACAGTATATATAGCAACGGACCAAGTACACTTCCTTGAGGAACACCCGAAGATATGTAACTTAGATCCGATGCAGAATTATTAATAACGACTACTTGTTGCCTTTGGTAGAGATAGGAGCGTACCATACATAGTGCCTGCTTGCTGAAGCCATAATAGGATAATTTTGCACATAATATGTCATGATTTATTTTATCAAAAGCTTTAGAAAAGTCAAGAAGTACAAGTATGGAGGGGCTATTATCATCCATATATGATAGAATTTTATCATTGAGGTGCAGAAGCGCTGTAGTGGTACTGTGACATTTTCTAAAGCCCGACTGATGAGAGGGTAGTATGCTGTTTTTGGTAACATAATCGCTTATCTGTTGGTACATTGCTCGCTCGAAAACTTTTGAAAGTGTTGGGAGTATACTGATAGGTCTCAGATCGGCAAAAGACGATGGTTGGGTAATTTTAGGAAGAGGACGAATTAGACTAATTTTCCACTCAGACGGAAAGTAAGATTTGAGTATGCACTCGTTAATAATGTGAGTGATATGTGGTAGAATTGTAGGTAGGCAGAACCGCAGCATGTGAAGTGAAATTTGGTCGACACCTTGTGAATTAGATTTAAGATTCATAATAATCTTAAGAATGTCTTGCTCTGAGATAAGATGTATATTGAATAAGATGTTATCGCTGTGTTTATTATTTAAATATTGATTAATTACATCAGCATCTGGAACACTATTAGAGAAAATTGATAAAAAATATTTGCTTACTTCATTAGGATTTGATAACTCAGCAGGTATTTCATTAATTTTATTTTTAGTAATATTTAGCTTTTGCAACCCTTTCCAAAAAAGACTCTGATTTTTGTTATTATACAATTGTTTAAGGTAGGCAGCTTTTTCTCGTCGAAGAGAGGACAGAGCAAAATTTCGAAGTTGCTTATAACGCTCCCAGTTCTCGGGCGTCTTATTTAGCTTGAATTTTTGTAATGCTGAATCACGTTCCTTCATAATACGCTTCAAAACACTTGTAAGCCACGGTAAATATGGTTTGGATACTCTAATTGTTTCAAGCGGTGCATGTTGGTCAAACAAATTTATTATATTAGAAGTAAGAAATACCACCTTTTCGTCAATGTCCTGCATATAAAAAATATTATTCCACGGTATAGTTTGTAAACTATGCAAAAAACGAGCATTATCAATATTGCCCAGCCTACGTGTTTGAATTAGTTTCTGTTTAGATCTGGGGGCTTCTGTTAACATTTCTAGAAAAATGAGATGGTGGTCAGATATATTGTCACAATTCATAGTACCAGACTTCCTTATGTGGTCGGGGTTGCTAACAAAAAATTGATCAATTAATGTAGAACTACTTCCAGTAACGCGTGTAGGATCAGTGATAAGTTGGGTTAATCCTAACTGAGACATAGAACTAAGTAAAGAGTTAGGTAGGCTAAAAAGATTGATATTGAAGTCTCCCATGACTATAACATTGTCAAATTCGCCCAAAAATTGTGTCAAAAGATCATCCAACCTTTCAACAGATGTAACAAGATTACCTCGAGGAGGCCGGTATACAACTCCAAGAACAGTATTCAATCCACCCAACTTACACCTTATCCAAAGATGTTCAAGGGCATTCTCCTCTGAATTGGATGAGGCTATTATTTCAAAATTAATTGTATTAGATATGTAAAAGGCAACACCACCTCCTCTAGACTGCCTATCGTTGCGAATCAGTTTAAACCCATCAATATACAACTCTTGTGAATCAATAACATTAGAGAGCCATGTTTCTGTTATACCGAATATTTGAAACGAGTTTGCAATTAAGAGTGTGCGTACATCAACAAAACTATTTATAAGAGATCGTACATTTAATTGCGCAATTTTAATAAAATTCTTGATTTTGTTAACCATAATCGATTCTAGCTTGAAGCATCGCAACTAGTTTTTTGTGTACAGTACATTTGGTGTAATCACCACACTGGTGATCTATAGGAAACGAAGTTTTGTATTTTGAATTGTTTTCATTGCATGAAATACATTTAAGACGTTCTGTTTTACAACTTTTGGTTTCGTGACTCTCAGCACACTTAGAACATGAGGAACTTTCTTCTTTGCAATCTTTCTGGATATGACCGAACCGTGAACAATTACCGCACTTGATTATTCTGATATAGTCAGCGAAAAAGCAAGATTGCCAGCCTATGAAGATCTTACCAGCTCCGATTAGTTTTTTGCGCATGGAGCTACTAGTTTCAATGACGATATTGTAGCCACTCTTCCCGGATTTAAGTCTCGTCACCACCCTCATAAAATTATCCGCTTGACCATCCTCTTTCAGGTTGTTTAGTGAGACGATGTTATTTATGAGATCTTCATCAGCTAAGGCTTCTGATATGCTCGAATTGACACTTTTTATGATGAGACGTGGATTCCATTTTTTTGATTCTTCGACCGAGTAACTGTTGTCTAATGTTTGCTGCAAATTATTTATTAATAGCGAACGAGAGTTTTCGTCCGCACACTTGACGAGAAGTCCATTTTTTATAATCTTTGAGGAGTCAATTTTTACATTAAGAGCGGTTGGATTAATAATATTGGACTTCAAGTTATTATTATGATTGTTTATTTTATTTTTATTATTATTGTGATTTATTTTCTTTCTCCATTTCCGCACAACTAAAATAGTAGATTATTATACGAGTTCCTGTGTAAATTGGACGCTTTATGCCACAAGGGGTTTATAAAAGCACGAGTGAAACGAGTGCTTTTGTGAACCCCGAGTGGCGTAAAGCGTTCAATCTACACAGGAACGAGTGTAATACAACGTTTTATCGTTCGATACAACCCTGGAAAGCCTTTAAATTGCTTAAAATCCATAAAAATAGTTTGGCGTTTATCTGTCATTTAAATTATTTCATGACAGAGTGTTTACACAAGCAAAAATTTGAAAATTCTGACAGTGTCGAACGATAAATGTTATTTATTTAATCTTTAATGTCAAAATTGAATTTTATCTACTCTTTACCGCATGTTAAAATGCAATTTTATCGTTTAGAAGTTAAAAAAAAAACTTCTATACCAACATCCATTGTTGTATTACTGTCTAACGTTTTTTTGACATTTTGTTTGACAGTTGAATTTTTCACGTCAAAGAATTAAATCCATGTTGCAGTAAAAACCGTGAAGATTGAATAAAATTTTATATTATATACGACGATAAAATTGATGATTATCTATCTTTTCGAGTGACTTTAACGTCTCGGCTAACGCGTCCACGTTATTAAATAATTAATATATACCACATAAATAACTATTACCTTTTGCCACGACGTTTTACCATGACAATAATACAAAATTTATTTTATGCATGAAATTATCTAGCTGAATTGATTATTTACTTTACCTCTACGACAAAGTTAATTTTTGTAATCTCAATTTTGTTGCTCTACTTTCGGTGTCACGTTTTTGTTACGTTGACAGGTTGGCAGTTTTACTTGCAAAATTTCCGGGGAACAAATTTTTTTTCAAAAGTAAATTTGATCCGGTAGAACAATAAATAGCCTCTCGTGTAATTACATAGGTACGATTAATTTTACGCATTTGGCAGAACCCTTATTGGTCAGAAAATACAATGTTTCTAGAAAACTATAATTTGTTCGATTAAAAGTTAGGGCTAACTTTTTTCACTGTCAAACTTAATTCAATTCAATACATCATTTGAAATTATGATTATTTTAAAATTATGTTCCATTCCTAACAGTGCACACCGCTTTGCGATTTTCCAACTTCCATCGCCCAGTCGTTCAATGATATAAAAGCAAGCGCTACAAGCTGTGTTGTCAGATCGTTTTAAGAGTACGAACAAGCTCAGCACTCCCACTATTTAGTTTCTCTCTTCGACGCACGCTTGTGGGATGCAACGCAAGGTGATTTCGTGTCTATACGTAGTACAGATGGACACACCGACAGCATTAGGGCATGTGGTTTCTACAGAGACGGAAGACGAATGTTTGTTTACATTTGAAAACTTGACCGACTAGAGAACGCTCTTAAGACATGAGTTTTTGTAAATTTAGTTTTAAAGACGTGTTAGCAGGTAGCAACTAATATCTTCATAAAACGTTCTTCTAATGAGCAATTGACGCTTCAAGATATATTACTAAATTAGCATAAATTTATTACTTATGCACATGTACGTAAATAGATGCAAACAGACAACCTATAATAGTATATTATTTATCTAGAACGAAAAGTGAAGGTTAAAGTACGAGCAAGTTGTTTACGGCCGAGGCGCCTAGCCGAGGCCGGAATTTCTTGTGAGTACCTTTAAAAACACTTCTTCGTTCGAGGTAAATACAACGTTTCATTTCATACTGCAAGTTTAATGAACTTGATTAAAATAAAAAGTAATTTTGAGTGTTTATCTTAATTATTCGTAATAATTAATTATGCGGGAACTAGCATTCCCATAGTAACAAAAATGACGAAAAAAATGTTCCACTTTTGGTATTATAAATAATCCGAAAAATGTCACTTTAGATACAATTATAAAATAAAATAAATAATAATAAATATAATAAACATCAATTCGGTGATTTTCCGTAATTTTTTGGTAACCAGGTGTTTATTTTAGACCCAGCGTAAAACAAATTAGATACATCTATTAAATTTAATTAAAAAATACAAGGATCCTTCGTTTTTTTTCTTGGAATGCTATTACTGTTTACATAATTTTCTAACTTTATTAAAATAAAATTCCTGTCCTGGAGATTAGGATTCTCCGAAACCCAAATAAATTAATAATATCAAGTATTAATATTGTAACCACATTTTTTGGAAATCTGTCAACTTTTAATTTACACAAACTGTTATTATGTAATGGGTCAAACCCGTTTGTGCTATAAAGATAGGTTTAAGTACATGCAAAAATTATTCCACGAGTAATTGATGCTTTTAAACGACTCCGAACCGATTTCAAATCAACTGTTTGAAATAAGTTACCTATGCTCATTATACTTAAAAAATAATCTATAATTTGTTCACATAAATAAATATATACATTTTGTGGTTTTATATTATATTTTGTGGTGTGTCAAAGTTTGACTTCACAGAATAAAAATAGAGGAGGAATCCAAGAAGGCTAATAACCCTAGAAATAAAACCCTAGAAAGGAACCAATGGCAGGAATTGTAAAGCATTTAGTGATGCCTTAACATTTACTATTAAAATATTTTAATAATTTAAAAATAATTTAATAATTAAAAATTGATGCAAAGGTCAATACTAAGCGATCTGGTGTTAAATGAAGGGGTTGAAACGTTTATGATATTAATTATTGTAAGTGTTGTTTTGAAGAGGTACTTTTGTGTAGAAATAAATTTTCATTTTCCACTAATTTGTGCCTACAGCCGAATTGTTTAATTTTAAATTATTAAATTATGTTTTTTCTTAATACTAATAGTCATTACAACACGACGTAGTTCATGTAAGATTATTTATATCAAACGAATTCTACAATTTTCAGCATTATGCGTTATTTTTTAGACTGAGTGTATTTTGAGATTCGTGGATCAGTAAGAATGTCTGTAAGAATAATTATGTTAAATTATTCAATTGATGTTAAATGGGTGTGACTGTGAGAATTCAAATTTCCTGATTTCTACTAAACCTGCTTTACAACATTTTGTTTCAATTTTAGACATTCTTTTTAGATCCCAACCGGCATGGGGTTTGATGTGAAAACTTGTTTTTCTTTCCGGTGGGAATTCATTTAACAATACCAGTTTTCTAGACTACTGAATCTATTTCTGAAGGTTTATTTTGACTTCGAAACAGCATATTATGATTCACGAAATTCCCAGCCCTATTAAAATTGCGCGATTTCGCTTGACCTACCGTAAATTATTGAAATAATAAAAATATTTTAGAAAATTGACCCACTGAGTTAATTTGAACAGGATTCGCATTATTGATAGTCTGTTGTATGAGCAGTAATCTCAAATTATACCAAAAGAACTGATGGTGAAAACATTAGTTAAGAGTGTCGAAAAATTTCCATAGTTACAGGAATATTTAAAGCTAGTTAACAAAGAAGTCTAAAGTAGCCCCTAGACGACCGGTTCAGTCAATCGATTGACGCACGCTTCAATCAACCTTCAACAAACCTTCAATCAACCCTTCAAGCTGGTAATACAGAAAATCTGCTACAGTTAGCCTAAATTTTAGTAACATGTTATATAACTTTGCTATGTATAGAAGTTATAATTATAGCAAATCTGTACCCGGCTTATAGCTACTTATTTTGTAAAGGATTGCTGGAATGGCATCTGCTGTTACAATGGAATGTTCAGCTTTGAAACAAGCACTATATCGTTTGGAATTGCAGTGACTTTTTGAGGGCTGATGGCATTGGCACTTTGAAAAGCCCTGACCTTAAAACACTGACTGAGAGGCGCAGGCTTCTCTTACTGAAATAGATTTTTCTTGAAGAATATCAATGAAATTAAAACTATATGATACGCATATAACCACAAATTATTGAACAATATTATAGACTGGATACTATTTGCCCAACAACGGTTCCGTCAAATAGTATTTGCCCGGTCATTTGGCAATTAATAATTAAAAAGGCTATTTGACCAGGCAGCCAGGGATAAGGCACATATCAGGGAGTTAACAAGAGGAGAAATATTTGAGGTGGTGCTAGAGAAACGCCAGGGTACATAGTGAGAGAAGAATTCAAAAGGAATAGGTTGAAACTGATAGCGGGGAAAAGAGCGACCAAGCTCGAAGAAAGGAAGGAAGGGGAGAATCCAGGGTACTCAATGAGTGCTGAAGAGAAAAAGAAAATAACGCCGGTAGAAATATTACCAGAGGATTGTGTACGCGAGCAAGAGAGATTTAGGGATTGAGAAAAAGAGGCATGTGCATGAATGTAGAACTGAGCCAATTATAGAATTATAAGCATATTATTATAGTATTCACCAATATTAATTAAAAAGAATTTTTGTATGCTAGTTGGTAAAAAATAGGGTTAAAGTAAAGTGCTTGTAGATCTTTGGGTGTGATGTTAATTGAGTTAAAATTTTTAGATATCGGACACTTTATGATTTGGACACCTTTATTTCTTTAAAATGTGAAAATTAAAACACTCAATTTCAACAAAAAATGTTTATTGAGAATTTTACAATCCCTTTACAGCAAAGTGTAAAAATGTTTTCGATGTATAGAATTGTGCTCTTTTTCTGATCCCTTTAAAAACATTTTGCCAAAAAATCGTCAGTTTAATATATTCTTTCTTGCATCGGCTACAGGTGCTTTGTACATGAAATTCTTAATATGTGGTCAAACGAAGAAATCCCAACAACTAGAGAGGCCAATTGTCAAAAGTATATAAAAATCACTAACAGAAGTGGTACAGATCGTCACAGGCTCCAACACAGAGGCCAGTCTATTCTCGTGTGATTAGCACGTTGTTTTTTTTTTTTAATAATGTTTATTTACATGTACCGATGTGCCTTGCTCATTGGGTTTATAATATGTATTTACAACAAGTGTTAGATGTGTTCTCTATGTTCTGGTACAGAGAGTTGTGTTCTTCGTCTGGCTCCATTAAAAACATTTTGCAAAAGTTCTGAGGTAGTATTTATTGCCTGAATTTTGTTCTGTATTCTTTTTCGCAGTTCTACTAAATTGGCTATAGGTGTTTTGTAAATGGAGAATATGTAGCCAAAGGAAGAAATGACACGTCGTAAGATGTGGGGGGCCATTTATATAATGCATTTCGACTAATAACTCTGTCTTCATAATGTTGCATTAACAGATCAAGTGTAGCTGATACTTCATACTTCAATGATGAATGCTTCCAAAATTCATTGCGATATCTGGCCGCATTTATGTTACCTGTAGGTACTGTTACGCTTCGGTTTAACAACCGCTTTTCGAAGTACGGCGCGAATGGGCTCGGGCCGTAGCGGTTGTGCAGTTGGCGACGCTGGAACTGCTATTAGAAAAACGTGCGGGTGTAAGACTAATGCGACCGAGACGAGCTCGCGAACGTCTAGTGCGTGCGTTTTTGATGATCGCGTACTATGCTTGGAATGCATTCGGATGTTGGGCCAGCCGGATGTCTACGTGAATAATATCTAGTTAGTAGCTCATTATACTTTCCAGATGACATACGAAAGTATTGGAAAAATCGCTGTTCGTGCAGTAATAATTTTTTATAGAAAGTCTGCCTGCTTCTGTTAATTGGATGAATCCAAAATCTCGTGCGCTTTTTTCTTTGGCGCTTTTCTTCCTCTTCAAACAGAAGAGCCACTAATAAGACATCTTCCATGGAACTCATTTTCTTATAATTAACTGAAACCGTTGTTTAAAGAACAAGGAAAGCGCGAGCAGAATTGTGCACAATTGCCAAATGGGATCAGTTGAGCTTGCGATGCGACGGGACTGCGACTGTCTAGTGCGTTGTCTCCTTAAGTGAGCACGGGAGAAAGTTCAGGAGATGCTGACGAGGGCATACCAGACGGCGAAATCGAAATACAACAGGAGACAGCGTGACGTTAACTATGCGGTCGGAGACGGTGTTGAAGAGGGATTTCCCAACGTCAGATACGACCAAACGTTTCTCTGCCAAACTCGCGAGCAGGATATGGAGTAGCGTGTATGAGTTCGGATCATTGCGAACTAAGATCCGAGTCTGAAGGTAGCGGCTCCGGGTCGGAATCAGAATCGGGACGTTCTGGAGAGGTGTCAGAAGCTGAGGGTTCTTAGCGCGCCAAAGATGTCAAGGCCGAGTTATAAGGCCGGTATTATTGGGTCCCAACAATGAGTGCGGTACTTGTAGATGCTAAACACCTACAGCATATTTGGCAGACGTCCAAGGTCGGCTGGAACTCCCTATGTGTTGGTCAGTCTCTTGGTGAAAGAGGATTTGATTAGATCTTTCTAGGGTAAGGCAAAACGACTAGTGACGGCTATGTCTCGAGAGTGTCTCGAGGACAGAGAGTTTGGTGGAGGCTATTGATTAGTCTCTCACCACCAGAGGGCAGATTGCAAAGGTGCTCTGGTTTGGAGGATTTCGCCTGTGGGCAGATTTGGGGCTGCTCGGCTTTAGGGCACCGAGCCATCCTGGCTCCTTTTACTTAGGCCCTAGGGGTGTTGGGGTTGACAGCCAATCATCTCCATTTTAGCGCCAATGTTTCTTTGTGTCGTCCTTTTTCATTTTGTCAAAGTTAGGTAGTAATTTATTTTTGGTCTTTCGCCCCACAGTCTCTCGGAGGTGGTGTAGAGTCATCGTAGTGTTCTGGTGTTTTTGGTGTTTTACTCGGTTGGAAGGTTGTCCTGTTTTGTCATGCTCGCCGGCGCCGGCGTCTAGAAAAAGTGACAACTACGTTAACACTTCTTCTTGATGAAGGACGGGTCGGGTGTTGCGTTTCGGTTTAACAATCGCTTTTCGAAGTACGGCGCGAATGGGCTATGGCCATAGGATAAGGATAAGGATGTAAGTATAAATGTTTTTTTAATATCGTGTCACATGTTCCAACAGAGAGACCAGTTTGTTGTGCCAATTGGCGAACTGAAGTTCGTGGTGTAGCACCGATGATGTTTTGAACAATTCAACTACCTCTACTTCTTCTTCTTCGCGAAATTTTTCGTATGGAAAAGTGCCAAACAGCATCATTCTTTCTACCGCTGTGGAAGTAGGCTTCCAACATAGACTTCTTGTGATCTTGTGTGCACGACATTTTTGAAATACAAAACTGTGTAAGACCAAGGAAAACTTGTAAAAGTGTACGAAAAGAGGGGAAAATTAGACAATTCGACGTCTGACTGTAGCAGTAGTTGTGAACTAAATTGAATTAGTTAGTTTTTGTAATAATTGTAATGTACAGCCTCCCTACAAAGGGACAAGGGTAGAGGAAATATCGAAGTATTTGGAGGGAGACAGTGTGAAAGAAATATAATGACGAGGTTTAAGTGCGGAAATGAAGAGATGTAGAATAGGTATTGGTTGGAATAGGGAGTAATAAAGTATAGAATGTGCTACGAGGAAAGAGGGACGAGTAACATAATATCTGGAATTAATGTTCTGGGATTAGAGAAAGGAAAGAGAAAAAATACTGATTGTGGATGGAAGGGAAATAAAATGGGTGAAAGAGGTATGGAAGCGGAGGGGGAAGGCAGAAGAGGAGAAAGGAGAGGATAACAAATAAAAATGCGTTGTTTTAAAATTAATACAAAATGTAAATTCTGTTATTGGTCATGTTATGTAATCACAAGATTCGGAAAGCCCGTAGGGCAAATCAAGATTTTGGTGAAAATGCGGATTACGGATGTTCGAAATGTGTTATCGTCAATATACCTGCGTCCAAGAATGACAAAACAAGAAGTTTTATGATCGTTGAAGAAAATTAAATGTCTGCATTGCAACTGATCCGCTGTTACATATCTTTGAGGCCCACAAATATGTCCGAACAGAGATTATTCTTGTATCAGCGGTACTTCCCGGCCAGTTGGTAAAATACAGCATACCACGAATTATTAAGTTTTTGGGCTTGTCAGATGCCGGAGGCTACACGCACTGCTGCTATGTTTGAAATAAAGCTTCCATAATTATATTTAGAGAAAATGTGATCAAAACAAAATTTTACGGGCGTTGTGATGAAGAAGTTATTTGTCAATTACAGTATATCGAGTTGAAGTTGTTATAGATAGATAATAGACAGGTGTGACATAAAAGTGATTTACAGTAATGATCCACTCTCCAACCAAAATAAAATGGTTTCAACAATTTGTAAATAAATTAAGGAGAATAAATTAAATCATTTCAGGCAAACGAAAAGATAGGTAGGCCCAAACGTTACCAAGGTCAAAGGTTCTATTCAATGATGCATCGCAGTGACCTACCATATGAGAATTAGTTAGCTTGAATTAAGTAATGAAATTAGTAAATCAAAAACTTAAAATTCAAGGGTGTCATGACAAATGAATATTTATTTCTTTAAAGTTAAAATAGCAGCTGCAGAGATTCATGGCAATGAAAACGACTTCCTGAAAAAAATACTGCCGATGACGATCTTGTACATTCATTATGAAATAAATGGAAAAGTGATGAGAATGTGTTTCAGACAATCATTAACTTCTACCTAACTAAAAATTGTCATTGGAAATCTGATCGATCGGTTGCTATAAACCGTGTTGATCTGAACTTATCTTTCACACGAATCCTCTTTTTTCTGCATATTATTATAGAAGCCAACACTGTATTTTTGGTTACGGGATGTTGATGACATCTAGCGGAAAAAGTCCGCACAAACGAAAACTGTAATATTACAATTTACAATAGTCAATTTTGTGTGATTAATTATAATTAAAAAAATACTAGGGTTTATGTACAATTTGTCCCGTGTGGGTTTAAAGTTCACCAGAATTTTAACCTAGTAAGCGAAAGGAAAAATAGTGTCATGTAGTTATCATATCTCAGAATATAGTAGTAGTGCTTTGTTTTTTCACTCTCCGCAACGCTTGTTTGAGCTTACAATTAGACATAAAAATCTACATAATTATGTATTATGTATTAATACTCAATATCATACATCATTCTCATTTTCTTCAATTTCAAGTTTTTTATCTTCGTTGTGAAAAATCTTCAGCATGTTTAGGGAAAAGTAGGGTATAGTGGACTGTTTGCTAATCTGCACCACTACTATATCTCTACAAAAGTAATTTTTATTTTATCGCATAGGTATATGACAAGAAACAAAACGACCGACACATAAACTTAGTTCTTAACCGTATGGTGTGGTCAATTCAAGAAAATAAAAAGTAGGTATTCTTTGAGATATATTGGTGGTCCAATTTAGAAAGTCCAATATACCCTACTTTCAATTATATCATTATAGTATGTACTTCAAAAACGTAAGAGACAGGTATGCCAAGGTCTTTACAACACTTTTCTATTCTGCTTAATACATTTTAAGGTGTGATCGATATATTTAAAATATTTTCTTTTTGCTTGTGTATTCGTTCGTTAGATTTAAAATTTTATGTGCCAAAAAAGGTAAACATGCAATTCATGCTTATTGAATTTGTATTTTCATTTTCTAAAATTTTTCGATTGAAAAAATTGTTTTATTAATGTGTTTCTAATATGAAGAAGCGTGTATAAACCTCATGGGCTGTTCACAACTAATTCCCAGTTATTTTTTCTTACAAAACTAATCTCATAATTAGTTAACTTCGCACGTGTACTGCAACATTTATATATGTAAAAAAAGGAACTATGTTTTAATAGAAAGTCTAATTTACTAGGTTAGTATTCCCAATAAGACGTATGCATCATAATGAACAATTGGGTATTCAGAATAGGCGTTACATTTCTCTTTGAATGCATGCATGATAATCTGTTCGATCAGTGAAGAAGTAAGCGTAAATTCATTGTACCGTTTAATGTAATTATTATTAACTCGACTTTAACTACCACTGTATTTAGATAATTCATCAAACAAAATTGCTGGTTTTCCTTTTGATTGCATATTTTTGTATTTTTAAGTTCTTAGTTTAGATAAGCATTTTCACGAGTGAAATTTTCTATATTTGGGATTGCTCGGTTTAATTCTCGGGCGATTACATAATTTTATCCTTAGCGCTGCCCCTTTTCTTCAAGGTTTAAATGTAGCAGATATGTCATATTAACCTACAAGTTTGATCTCCACAGGATAACCCACTTCAGCGTCGGTAATAAATAAAACGTCATTTAATTTCCTTGGACTTTGTGTCAGCATTTCATCCCTATGAAAAATGTGTTAGATGCTATAAATTTGTTTTTGAAATGAAAATGTTCTACAAGCATAATTATGTATGATAAGCGTGACGTCATTAATGAATTAGACTTTCGACACGGGACCTGCCGATCCGGGTCACATTTAGCACTAAAATAAAATAACAATTACCTGATTTTAATTACGGTTCCAATTCAAAATGAACAACAGGCATGATAACAATGAAAAAATTAAATCTCCCATTAAAAATATTGAAAAATATTAATTCTAAACACAACAACATGATTCGCAACTACATAATTGATTTATTACTTTCTAACTTTATATGAATGACTGTGTTAGTAAATCTAACGACTTCGTCTCAATTAAAATGCAAATATTGCAGGTGCAGCAATGCAATACTATTGTCTTTTTGTGTTTGGTATTGTTCATTTATGACATTAGTCTTTGAAAAATTATGGATTGTGTTGTTTACGACTATTTCCTCAGTAATTCCACTTTTTTTGTTGCAAGATAGTTGTTACATGGAACAGAAGTTATGTGGACAGTATTGAGTGAACATTACAACTGCATGAAAAATTGTAAAAAATATATAATTATGAACACAATTACAATAATTTTGTGGACACTTCAATTCGACACGGGTTGATACGAGTTTTATAAGAACCATTTTGTCGCACGCACGGGTTTAGAGCACGCCGAGCGTAGCGAGGAGTGCCCTAAAAGAGTAAGTGCGACAAAATGCCTTATAAACGAGTTATCGTACAGTATTTTTTCTACTTTGTCACTTTTTATACAAAATAATCAAATTTCACAATCTAGGGAATTTCGCGGCGGTTGGCCACGTTTGCGAGGTGCATTAACGGCGGCTCTAAACAACAATTAATTTGAAACGTCAATAAATAAGTTCTGAAGTTCTTCAACGTACGCCCCCAGAAATACGGGCTTTGGCGAAAATACGATAGGCAATGTGCTACCTTCAGTCACGCTGACAAACGCTATATCTTTCTGGTCCTAGAAAATCTCAATCTCCCCAAAATGTTTAGAACCAAATCCCGCCGCACAAACAAGTGGAACCCCTTATCCGCGTCATCACTGACCAGAAACACAAACACCCTCAACCATTTCCTGACTGACATTTGCTCGCATCACAGTCTTCGGCAAGCGCTATCAGAGCACTTGTTTGTGTTACCAGCTTGACCACCACCAGGCAGATGAACCCAACAAAATCGCGTCCCCAAAAGCACGTGAAGCCACCCCCCGAACAAGTGCCAACAATAGTAATGCCAGTTCCCATCAACAGCTGTTGCTGGGAATTATAACACCGCTTTTATCTATTATGACACGCCAAAGCGTATCATAATAGCCTCAGTACGCACACAAAGTAAAAAAAAGCATATTACACGTTAATGTTTTAAATTCATCTAAGGTAAGATAGTTGGCATTGACCGGGTAAATGTCATTTATTTTTCACATTTATAAAGATTTCCTTGTCTTACTTCTTTTAGTTTGACTAAAATATTATGTCAGACGGCCTTGTCTTCTCAGTGGGTAATACAGATGTCATCATATTATATCTGCAATCGAATTCATTAAATCTTATTTTATTTCATGAGAGCTAAAACTGAACACAATTCGGAATTCGACTTAACAGTCAAACCCAAACAACCCTCGGACTTACCGAGGAGGATGAGTGAATTAGGCCAGGGTTTACGTTGCGGGCCAGCTGCACTGGTTCACTTAGATGCGTGGCAAACTAACTCACAATGCAGAATGCAAGGGAGCGAGAAGAGAGCAAGGGAAAAAAAGGAAAAAGTACGCTCTTTCGAAGACAAAAACAAGAAACAAAAATCATGAGCCGGGTAAAAGCAAATTACTTAAACTAAATTAAACCTAAAAATAAAAAGCAACGCGAGGATGGAACAGTGCTAGTACCTTTTTTTAATCAAGTTTACTTTTTTAATAGACCAAACCCATAGCAAAAGTCAAAGGAAGCTCCAGATATATCAAAGCATACGATGAAAAATTGATGCAAAAAGCCTTAGAGGACATTCAAAATGGGATGCCAAAAACAAGCAGCTACTAAATACAGAATTCCTATTCCTACTCTTCAAAATCGTTTGAGTGATAAATTTAAGAAAACTCGTCAAGGGTCTGAATCATTAATGGTCACAGAAAAGGCTTTGCAAGATGCAAATAGTATATTGAAGTATGAGTGGATAACAAGGTCTTTAAAACACGCGCGAGTTTTCGAGCACGACGGCGTAGCCGGGAGTGCTCGAAATAGAGCAAGTGTTTTAAAGACCAGTTATCCACGAATACTTTACGCTATTTTTTATTATACCAGCAATACTGGAAACAAATTAAGCACTAAAAACTTAGAAATATTTTTTGTCGTGATAAATCGAAATGGCGTAATAATATTGCCATTAGTTACGACAATTATTGTTTACGTTTTTCTCGCGTCCACGTCTGTCATTGCATTTAGTAGTGTCAGCAAAAATCGAGGAAAAATGAGTTAAAACGCGATTTCACCCGATATAGAAGCATTGGCCGAACAAGCGGAATCCAAAATACTACCATCGAAGTCAAAAGACCCATACCTGAAGGCATTGATGAAGTTATAATGATACCTATATTTCCTTGACAACCTTTAAAGCTTGCCGTGCTTTAATCGCCTGTGTTCGCACGCTCAGGCGTGCTTTAAACTGCGATTCTGATGCAGGTATAATAAAAAATTATGTTCAAGCATCTGTGAAAACCTTTCTGGCTTAAATGCTCGGCAAGGGGTTTTGCTTTACCAGGAATCCCAACGCTTCTCTCACCTCCACGTGGTAAACCCTGGGCAACGGCATAACCTAGTCATGACGGCTAATGAGAGTAAAGCGGCCATGAGAAATACTGGTTCATTACAGGTCCATAACGTGACTATAACCCAAATCAAGGTGTAAAGTAACGTGTCGAGGATTGAATGGCCTCAGGGTTTGTTGTGCGGTCGTAAACGTACCTTATTTTCCCTAGCTGCTCATGGGAACAATATGGAAAAGAAGCAAAAACAAAAAGATAAGAAATTGGATCAAGGGACTTCAAAGGCCGCTACTGGCCCGAAATTCCTGACGGTTATTATTAGAGTCAACTCCCTGAAGGAAGTTGACTAACTCTCCGACGATGAAGTCAGGGTTGACTGTCTTTCGGGAGCTTCAAGGGCAAAGGTCCAGAAACTCACGAAACAAGGCAAAAACTACATCGATACCAAAAAGCAGCTCATCAAGAAAAATTTCCTGAATCATCATAGTGGAGGAGATCAGGCTTCTACAGGCGAACTTCCACCACACAAAGGCTGCATCAGCCATAGTGTGCAGGGGGTTCGACAGGCGGGACATCCATCTAGCCTTCCTGCAGGAACCCTGGATAAACGCCGGAGTCATCTGCGGCTTACGGCCTCAACAAGGTAAGCTGCTATAATACACCAAGGCCCTAAGACCGCGAGCATGTATAGTATATAGTAATAAGGTTAGCTGCACGATAATTCAGGAGCTCTGCTCCGATGACTGTGTTACAGCTGTCCTAACGGTAACTACGGAGGAAGGAGCAAAGACCTGGATGGTGTGCTCCGCCTACTTTCCCGGCGAAGAAAAAGAATGTCCGCCTCAGTTTCTGAGGGAAGTTATCACCTACTGCGGAATAAGGAATCTCCGGCTGGTGATTGGGTGCGATGAAAACGCTCACGACACAGTGTGGGGAAGCAAGGACGTCAGCAATATAGAGGTGAGTCTTTATTGGACTTCATTCTAAGGGAAGGGTTACAAATTGCCAATATAGGTAAGTAACCCACTTTTGTTACTGCAGTAAGACAGGAAGTACTAGACGTAATCCTGTGTAGTAACAAAGCACACCAAATGGCATGTATCAGAAGAGCCAACGTGTTCGGATCATAGGCACATAAGATTCGAACTTGTATCACCACCATTGACGGTGGAAAAATTCTGGAATCCTTGAGAGACGGATTGGCAAGGATATGTTAAATCCCTCATGGAATCTCTCGATAAGTCAGAAATTGCCATCAAGGATCCAGAAGGCCTTGATCTTGCGGTGGAGCAGATGAACGAGGCCATAAAGAGCGCCTATCAGGACAATTGTCCGGAACGGGTAAAGAAGCATGGGGAAAATACAGTATGGTGGAATAATCATCTAGAACGACTAAGAGTCCAGGTGAGAAGGCTATTCAATAAAGCCAAGGTCAACCACGACTGGAATACATACAAAATAACACTGACGCAGTATAACAAAGAAATCCGAGAAGCCAAAAGGGACTCGTGTAGGAGGTTCTGTCAGGAGTTGGAAGAAACTCCTGCAGTCTCCAGAATACAGTTCTGGCTAAGGAGGGCGCTGCGAGTAGGGTAGGCTTCCTAGAGACGGCAGAAGAAAGTCTAAGAGAACTAACCGAAGCCCACTTTCCGGGCTCATCGATTTTGTCAATTACGGAAGGACCTATCCAGTCTGAGGAAGAACCGAAAAGGCCCAAGAAAACAGACTGGAAACTTGCCACTAAAGTTGTAAAACCAGACATAATCAGATGGGCTCTGGATAACTTTAAGCAATTCAAATCCCCAGGTGTGGACGGTACTCCTTGAAGAGAGGCGAATGGTGAAAGTTGTATATTTACCAAAGGCAGGTAAATTAGTAGAACATACACCAAAGTCATTCAGACCCATTAGCCTATCCTCTTTTCAACTGAAGACGTTGGAAAGAGTCGTGGATAGGTACATAAGAGACAACGTACTGATCAGAAGGCCATTAAGCGAACGCCAGTACGCGTACCAGCCGGGAAAGTCAACGGACTTGGCGCTGGACGACCTCAACAGGCTATTATCCAAATCATTGGAAGACAATTGGAAGGCATTAAAAGCAATCCATTCCATCCAGATAAATTCACGGCTGGTAATGGATTGCATACGCTCTCTAAAAGAAGTGAGCAGCAGGAATAGATATTCCTTGCCTGGGTACCCGGACACGCGGGTTTCAAGGGTAATGGAACGGCGGACGAGCTCGCTAGGGCAGGCTCGATAAGCCCCCTAATTGGCCCGGAACCCTTTTGTGGCATAAACAGAAGTACGGTCAGGAGTAGATCCGTACAAAATCTCAGGAAGTGTGGGTGAACACCACAGGACAGAGACAGGGAAAGTGCTTCCTTAAAGGGTGAAAACCTGAACTAACTGCATACCTCCTAAGTCACAACCGTAGGACAGTGAGAATAATAGCTGGATTGCTCACAGGGCACTGCCGACTCATTAGGCATTTGAGCCAGCTATGCTTCGCAGAAGAAGACCTGTGCAGATTTTGTCAGGAAGAAGAGGAAACAGCCCAACATGTGCTTTGTCACTGTGAGGGCCTGTGTAGGGTAAGGTTTCAAATACTCGGCGAGGAAAAACCAAGCTCAGTGGAATACATGCGGGGATCGCTGTCCAGGCTCTGGAGTCTAATCAAAAAGACCAAACTTGACGGCGTTCTCTGAAGACATGGAGGATCCACAATATTATCCACAATATGGTCGCGGTGAAGACAGGCCCAGAAGACCGCCTCCTAAATCCAATCTAATCAAATCTAATCTATGCTCGGCAAACTATTCAAAGATAATACTCGAACACTAATGTTGATGTTCCACTTTCTTTGCTCGCCACTGTACTCCTCCCCCATACATTTCGAGTCATTTTATTTGTTGATCGACATAAAACTCACATGACGTACGAACCCACTAGTCTTTGCTCCAAACTGCAAATAATTCTTCAGCTGATGTTGCCTTCAAAAAACGCTTGGAATCTAGCGGTACTGAACTGGAAGGGAAATAATCCGTTCGTTCAGTTAATAAGATTAATTTTGCTCCCATTTTAAAAGAAACTTTAGCAAATCTAAAAGTGCTTCCAAAGCTTGTGGTTTGTGCTCAAGATAGATTTTTCAAGATCAAGCCGCCTACTGAACAAAATATTGATGACTGTACGATGACCTACTCTGATTTCGTTAAAATAATTGGAACTGAAAAGATCGAGCAAATTAAGACAAGCGTATAATCTGCAAATTCAAATGAATATTTTGGGTTATTAGTAAAAATTCTTCAAAAACTAACAAATAGATAATGAAAAAATTTATTCGGTAATAAAATTTTATGACATAGATTTAGTAGAAGAGCAACTTCCGTTTACTGAAGAAGAAATAAATCAAAAGCCAATCTTCAGCGAAAATTTCAGTCCATCATCTCCTAGGGTAGATAAAAAAATATCATTGTTGGGGAGGACATAAAACTAGGAGAACACGATTATGTTGAAAACGACTCCCTTTGTAATGGGTATAATGAAAAAGATGTTATACACGAAAACCCTATAACAATCTCCTACTTGTTCAGGAGAGGTAAGCTGTGACTAATCTGAAACCCTCAGACACTCCTGGAAAAGCAATAACTCAAATTTGTTTTGGCATCAGACACTAGAACAAAAAAATTTAATGCGAACAAAAAGATTACCTCATCTGGATGTAAAAAAATCAAGAAGACAAAACAATAAAAACATCAAAAAGAAGAAAAAAGGAGAACATAAAGAAGAGAGAATTACGCGCTGCTACAAAAACATCAAAAACAAAAATTGAAATCAGAATTTAGCATCAAGTATTGTGTTATCTATGTACTGGAAATGCTACAATTGACAATTTTACCATAAAATTTGAAAACTGCGTGCGAATGTACCATTACAGATATTTGCAAAAACACAATCTTTATGTGGAACATTTTTTTATGTAAATCATGCTTAACTAAAAGACAATAATAGCTATTTATTCTACAAATGTCTTATTGCTCGAGTGGGAATTTTTTTCTTGAGTTACTTATTTGCTGTTAAGGCACGAATGCAATACGTAGTTTTATCCAACACCTCATTCTGTAACAGTTCTTAAAACATCTTTATTGTTGCTACACGACAAATTATAAAAACAGTTTAATTATGAGTTCGTAAGTCCACGTTGCTATGACAAATTAGAAAACAGTTTAATTATGGGTTCATAAGTCCACTAGTGTTTTATAGACCTCATAATATATTCAAAATCGGCATTATTGTGACACAGGTGCTGGATAAATTAATTAAACCTAACGTAATTAGGTATTTTTTATTTCACGTCATATTTGACAACTACAAAAAATTTAAGATAACAATAAAATGGCTCATAGAGGTGCCAATATACGTACTAAATGTACAAAGACTAAAGCAATACATATACCAATGACTGCTGTTCAGTGCCCATAACTAGGTACTGAAAAAGTTTTGAACGAAGTTCTTTAACGCGGCTTGCTGGTGGGTGTAGAAATCGTCACGTAACGAAAATGCCCCCTCCACTCGACTCTCAGCATCGTGTTTGTAGTTAATATAATATTTTGTCGACTCTGTGGCGTAGTTGAATTGGTATGTTTTCTTTATTTTTCCGGGTCTTTGCTTAAGATGCCAATAACTGGGTCTTTTACCCTAAATCAGATCATTCAAAACTAAAAGATAACGGTAGATAACTACCTACAAATTAGAAGTTATGTAAACTCGTCCAAATGAATTTCTTCTGTGAGTTTCATTGCATTTTAGGTGTGCACAGAAAGAAAACTCAAGTCTATTTTCTCCTAAAGATAAAAAAGGAATATGTTGCAACTCTTCATCCGCTGAATTATCAGTTTTACATTCATATCCATAACATCCTATATATTGAGTATTATTGTCTCTTTAAGTTGTCCACAGTTACATTATGACAAAAACCTATAAGCTATAATTTGATACTGTATAGGGTCTTCATAAATGATACATACATCTAGTAGGCTTTTTCAAAGACAACATGATGTATTAAGACCCGATATAAGCTTACTGATATTGACACTGCTCATAAAAGCTCAATAAACTACTCATCATTTTTTTAAATATCACTAAACAACATAGAATAAACATCTTTCAAGTAACATACAATTATGTTAGCACTCTCTCTTTTACTTCCTGCATAACTTCTCATGACTTCTTCAATGAACCAGTTTAAAAGTATTCCACATAAAAAGACGACGACCTTTTCTAATTGATGTTACAAAGCACGTACCTACATGCAATTTATCAATCTCTTCTAAACTAGCTATTGAAAAATAGTCAATTTATTTATGAGATATGTCGGATCGTAAACAAGAAATTCAAAGAGTTGCTCAAAAACAAGCACAGTTACAGCGGATAAATGCATGAATGAAACGAAACATTCCGAAACAGGTTCTGTTCATCGAAAGTGATATTTACCATTACGTAAAGTTATCCGATTTGGCCGGAAGCAATCAGCAAAACTAAAACCAAACTATCTAGTACTACTCACTTGTTGATGCAGTGAGCTGCTGTTAATAACCATTCCGGAGATATCAATACTCCCCCGCACCAATGACCCAAAAACCCAAATTGAGGGTGTAATAGTTGGAGGGAAACCTGTTAAAAGATTACGTTTAGATAGTTACCACAACATTGAACTTTATGCCTAACAAGATACAAACACAGGAGGGGACCACATAGATTTTTCCAGGCATCAATAAAGATATGTTAATAAATCATTACTAAATGCGCTGTATCATTTTACTAATGAAAAAGATATTGTTCCTTAAACTAGGCATGCGTATTAAATTAAATATATGTCAACATCGATAAGAAAGAAAGTGGCGAAGTGTTTGTTGGTTTTAGAGTTTGTCTCAATAAATCTAAACTGTTTTTAATTATGTCTAAAACATTTATGACTAGATACTACGAAGGTGAACTATCTCATCAACTCAGGACGTCGTACGATGACTTTCGACCACTATAGTTCAGTTATTTGTTCTAATTAGTTACTTTTATTTTAATTGTTTTTATTAAGTTTCCTCATTCAGATTCTTGTCTTGACAACCGTTGAGCCAATCGTGTCTACTTTTCAATTATGTAGTTCAAAAACACTTTCAGCAATCAAAAGATCAAAGACAAATAACACACTTAAACTGCTGAGGAAAAATAAACAAAATACATCAAAATATTGGGAATAATAAGAACCATAAGAACTTTCACAAAGAAAAATACAAAACGCAGACATTTACAAACATAATTATCTTTACAAATAAAATTTTTTAAAAATGTGTGTAATTCAATACAATTATTATTAATCATGCAGCAAGGCTCACTAGTTTTTAGAACGCAGCCAGGTTACAAGGTATGTGTGTTATGTGATAGCGTTTCTTTAAAATTCTTAACTACTGTAGTGGGGTCAAAAAAAGCCCAGCGACCATATTTTTTACATAATTCTGCAATGCTGCTACTGCCGCTCAAATGCTTCCAACAAATCCTCTACAAGTTAGTATTGTGTGGTTATTCCACATGTAGGTTCATCAGTTTTCTTTAAGGGGCATTTCGCAAGGACGACCAACTACTGGGTAATCAAAAAGTTCGAAGTGTGACATAAGTAGTAGGACGTAAACAAAAATCCACGCGATACACAGAAAAAATGCATTTTATGAAACAATGCTTTCTGTTTAGAAATATTTGCAGCGGCCAGTTGGGAAACCCAAAGCACAGCCAAAGGGTCATAAACCTCTACCTGGCTAACGACCGAAATGCTAGCACAATACAAATACAATATTCTAAATTCAACCACCACCCGAGACGACATTCGGGATTATAAAAGTATTATTGACTGGAGTCCATAAAATTACTATAAGTCTGGTGTACTTTGCGTCTGATGAAACAGTCGAATGAGAACGTGACATCGTAATGGGAGAAACAGTTCAAGTATTTTTTAGTATTTCACGGACTATTACATTTAAATATATATATTTTTTAATTTTGGCACAAGCAGCATTATTTATATTAAAGTTTTACAGGTTTATAAAGTATCCGATTAATACATTTCCCATAACTCAAATAAAATAAAATAAATCAATAATTCAACACAATAACTAGCAGCTTTTTATCCCTTCCCACTTATTGTCCCTCTTCCCAACCTTCTTCATCCATTCGATCCCTCTTCCGTCCTCATTCAAAATTTCTTCTCTACTCTCATCTCTCCCTCTCAATTCTACACATTCCTTCAACAAATTCTCTATCGTCTCCACATATCCACATATCCTGCATACTCTATTATTATCTGCACTCCAATATTTATTCTCTCTCTCCTCATTTCCACATCTAAATCTTGCTATTATCACTCTCTCTTTTCTACTCCCTCTTCCTAGGTACTTTGGCATTTCTTCCGTTATTATTTTTTCATACTTCCCATTTTACCTAGACTCCCTAATTCTCGTTCTTCTTTCCTGCACTTGCACATCTCTATCTCTCTGCACTAATTCATCTGTCATTATTCTGCCTCTCTCTCGCATTCTTTCTATCTCCGCGCCTGCATACCCGTTTCTTTCGAAATATGCCTCCCTCCCTTTCCATATCCCCTTTCCTATTTCTTTTCTTTTTTCTTTCAAACACTTGCAAAATTCTGCACTCTCCTCTCTCTATCACTCTCTCCTCAAATCTTATTGCTCTTTTTCCTGCTTCTATTCTTATTCCATCTCTCTTTATTTCCTCCATTACTATATACCCCGGTGTCTCTTTCTCTACCTCTATCACCCATTTCATATATTTTCCTTGCACCCCTTCCAATCCTTCTTGCTCTCTCCATCCCCATATTTCCGCTCCATACATCATCACGCTTTGCTTTTCACCAAACTATTAAACATCATTACTCTCCTTCTAAAATCATGTCCAAATTTTCTCTCTCCTATTCCCCATACAGCTCCTATTATCTTATTTGCTTTTTTCACTAACTCTCTCACATGTGCTGTTGCTGTGTTTCTTTCATTCATCACATAACCTAAATACTTAAATTCTTTCACTTCTTCAATTTTCCCTTTCTCCCATCTCCACTAATTTACTTATCTCCTACCACCCCCTGTTCTGAACACCATCATCTTGGATTTCTCTACATTCACCGTCAACTTTTTCCTCCTCATATATTTCTCCATGTTTCCTATCGTTTTTTTCATACCTTTCTCCTCTCTCGCTAGCACCACCAAATAATCCGCATATGATAAAGACCACACTTTTTATCACCGCCCAGCAGCTCTCTGAAGTACTCTCTCCATTCCTCCATAGTAATTCCATCACTCACTCTCTCTCTTTTTCTTTCTTTCCTTATTTATGTATCTCCATACCTCTTCTTCCGTCTTTATACCCTTCATCTTTAGCTCTTCTTCCATCCGTTTCTTTTGCTTCTTCTCTTTGCATACTGAATTGTACCTCTTGCGTGCTCTCTTGTACTCTTCCTTAGTTGCTTTTTCTTTTTTCCAATTTCTTAGTTTCCTTCTTGCTTCCTGCTTCCTTTCCCTGCATTCTTTATCCCACGACTCGTTCTTCCACAGCCCAATCTTCTCTCTTATTTCTATCTCTTTTTTTCTGTTGCGTTTCTTATGTTATCGCTCAGTTCCCTCACCTTTTCGTTTATCTCTGTATCTTCGTATTCTGCCTTCCTAAGTCTTGTTCTATAATTTTCTTTTCCTTCTTCCGTTCAAATATTCTTCACAATTTTTCTTCTAAACTCATTCACACTTCCTCTATCTTTCTTTCTTCCTTTTGTCTTCACTTCTAAAGGCATATGGTCCGACTCCATTCTTTTTCCCACCTTGAATTTCTCTATTGATTTTGGCACATTGTTGTCCCAAAAGGACATAATTATCTTTTTCAATCTGCAAAATAACATACAAAATAAAATTGCTATGGAATAAATTTTTTGTACTTGTCGACAACAACTCCACTAGATGTCCATCCATATCCATTGTTAGCACCAATAATTGCCAATTGCCCCTGTAATAATTATCTTTTTGCTTTAGTTTAACGTCCCCATTTTGGTCTATTTTTAAGTAATTAATTTTTTCTTCATTGACCGCTTGTTGGGGATTTAAGTCTCGAATGGACCAAGGGCATTTTATTTTCACAATATGATCTTGATCAATAATTCCATCCGGACTGGCACCGAGAAAACAATTTTCCTTGTCAATAAACAGTCCGCGCTCACTCACAAGTACCCCATAGTCTTTTTAAAGTGCCACTTCGTAATTGCTTTATGCTCATATCATTATAGCTGCGCTCTTTCGAAATTCAGGACAGACAATATTTCGAGCTATGTTTGACGTATTCCTAATAAATTCGTTTTCAACTAGATGAATTTCTGTCAGACCGTAATTTTCATCGGGTGGAGCAGCAGTCTTTCTTTTTTTAATTCGCAGAAATAACTCTGCAAGTTCTATTATACTGGCCTTTTCTTTTCAGTCTCGCGATATAGTTTTTAGCGAATTTTCCTGGACTACAAAATTTTTCGGTGCATTAGGACGAAATATTCTTCCTTTTTATTATATGAAATTGTCCCCTATAAGTTTACAGACGATAGAATTATAAGTTTCTGCTGCATTATTTTTCATATTCAAAATAATTAGACTATGCACATTTTGAACAAGTCTCTTTCCATACGACTCAATGTCGTCAAAAAGGCCAGACTCGATCATGTCTGGAACTGTGTTGATTTCGCCTTCCTTGCTTCCTTGACAAAAATAGCCTCTCAATTTATGGTCGTAGGGCTCCGCGATGCAAAGTTTTTTTTGTAACACACTGCTGCTTTTTTTGCCAGCGAAATTTTGTTACTCTGTTATTAGTGATGTAATTATCAATGTTAATTAAATCGAAAATAATAGACTCCTCACATTGCAAAATTTTATAAAAATATCAATCAACGAATCAAGTAAGATACCCCCCATCTGTTAAAAAAAATAGGTGTAATTGAAAGCGTAATACTAGGTAGGAATGAATATTTCGGGTTTAGGACACTTTCAATGCTCATTTTTAGTTTTGAGCATTTTATTCGGATACTGTTCAAATTCGTATATTGAGTGTATTTTGTGATCATCGCCTAAAAGACGTCGTGTGCACTTCGGCCAAAAGTACTTTTTTGGCCTTATCTGCATTGTGTCCTCGACTCACGCCTCGGCCACAAACAGCAGATGCGTCCAAAAAAGCTAACTTTTACGGCCGCGAAGTTCTAAGATAACAGGGGCTCTCCGTCCCGCATAATTTTGTTTAGGTATAGATCTAAGATTTTACTCGGACTGTACACGGCAAATTTGTAGCATGGCTGTATAGTTGGAGCTACTTTCTTGACGTAGAAATCGACAGAACAGAGTTTTATTTAAAACATTATTACATATTTGTATTTGCGCTTCCATATGCAATAATGTAGCAAACAATACGGAAAAACTATAGGTGAGGCGATACGCATGTTTCTTGGTAGGTTTTAAATTCGTAAGTGTCAATAAAATGATGACAAAAGTTACGTATGTTCAGTTCGACATTTTTGCATATTTAGCAAAACAGTTTTGAAAAAAATGCGTAGGTTCTAAAACAATCCTTTTTCTACAACTATTCAAAATTTGAAGATTATTGATAGTAATTTTACAATATAGCGATTTTTATAAATATACACTGCAAACATGGGTTGAGAGAAGCGCCTTAACATTGGGATCTAGACTGACCCCACGATTCTGTCTATTGTAACTGTTCAGCAGAAATTACTTTTATGAAGACAAAAGTAATATCCACCATTACAATACGCTCCAATAGGCTGCGCAAACAATGAAGGGGTGATACTGCTTCGCCCAAACGTCACCTGACGCCCCAACAACGATAACTAGTGAATACAAACAAATACCCCGTTCAAGTTCATTCCAGCAAAGGGACGTAGTTGAGACGTGTGTGTGTTGCCCGATTGCATTCTTCGCTTTTTTGTCTCACAGTTTGGACTCCGCCACGTGTGGCACCCTTTGCAACTTCATTAGAGAAGGCTACAGGGAATTCTTTGGTGGAAAACCGATCGCTTTAGATTGGGGTGGACCGCTAGACCGACGCCCCTTGATTGTTCAACAGACCATCCGTTGAATTGTAGTTTGATTTAACTTTGAGTCGTATTTTTTTGTTTTGACGTGTTGGTTGTTGTGTATCCAAAAGTTTGGGATACACAAGGTTAGGGCCTCTTCCCATAATTTTCCCAAAATGTTTTAAAACAACGGTGAATACCTTGTTTCATATCGGTTTTTCACATTGGTTCTTTTATAGTTTTATTTATAGTTTTATTAGCCATTAAAAGTAACTGTAAATTTGTAAAACAATGTAAACAATGCTGTCAACCTGATGTCTCTTAATAAAAACTGTTATATTCGTATATTGGAATAAAATAGTTTCAGACTTTCACGCAATTAACAAGTCCCCGTAATGCTTTAAGGACAGATTTTCTTCGATTTTGTGCTCAAAATGTACATTCGTGCTACTACGCTTCTTACATCAACTTGCTATTATTGTCAGTCACATGAAGCTACCTTCTGTAAAAGATAAAAATAGAAATGTTCCAACTTGAGGGAGCTGCGAGTGGATATTGCTTTCATGTTTACTCGACCCTTAACATCTTTGCAGCCTACAATGAAGACATTTATTCTTCCAATGATAGCTAACCTGCGCACGTCCGTAAACTATGATTACATTGGTGCATTTACTGTCTTTTGGAGTAGATCATTCGTTGGCCATTAATGTCCCTGCTTTAAGAGACCTAACAATGAAATTCTTTATCTCTATGTATAACTTGAAGCTAACATTGCACTTTTAGTTTTTGATAAATGACGAGTGCAGTTCGTGCTGCAGTAATAAAAGTTGACTAATTAGTATGGCATGTGCTTCCTTTGAAAATATTAGAACTTTTTAACTTCGTTCGACAGGAGCTTAATCCGTGAAGTTTTATAAGAGAATAAGTAATGAACAATAAAATGGCTGATGTAAAATTTTAAATGGGAACGTAAAACTTAAATTGAATTTTATACATCAGATCATTATAAGTAAAGACCACTCATTTATCGTTCTTTTAGGTTATAAAAGTTCAGCTATTTAATTCGAAAGTACAAGTAATATTTGCAAGTGAAATTTAGAATAATTACCATTTTTACATGCTGATGTTATTGTGACAGTTCGATTGATCGATATAGTCTACAAAGTTGACTGCGAAGTGGGAAAAGTGCATTTTGCAACCATAATCATAATATTAATTAAAAACTTCTAAAATTTGTCATGCAAAGCATAAAATGTCTCAATTGTTATTTTTAGTTTCTGAATATAGCATAATATCTGAAATACCTCTCAACGCATACCACAATATCCATGTACATACTTTCTATAAAACAAGTGACAAGAGAAAAATAAACTAATTTGTTTAGACTCCATAAAAGAAACTTCTTTATGGATGAGTGCGCCAACACAGATTCACAGTTTGTGCATTGAATGTTGAACGATTAAACTGTCAGATGCGAGTCATATGTGCAATTTAGATTAAAGCTTTAAAGTAATTAATGCAGTAAATAATTTTGTTGGGACAAAGATAGAAATAAAAATAGCAACTGATAATTTATAATATCAAATTGATGATAATGTAATATGCACTAGTTTTATAGTTATAGAGAAGTGCAAGAAGACCGCTATGGTAAGGGGCATCTTCAGGAGTAGAGATGTCACCATATTATTGCAGATCATAATAAATTGAAACGATTCCAAACCGTTTGTATTACAAACTGATATTTGTGTGCAATATTAACTGCCCAAAATTTGGGTTTGCGTATTTATGGGCCAGGGGTGGTGTGGTGGATCCATAAGCTTTTAATTCAGAGAGATTTTGTTTCATGTCAGCGTCTGTTTTAACTTTACTCTTACTGGACGGTGTACGGAAAAGTTTACAAATTAAGTGTAGGTACCCAATAAAATAATTAATTATTTCGTGGAAGATCTGTAGTTAACATTTTTGATAATAAGGAATGGATTAATGTACGTTTCAACAGCTTCGTTCAACTTCAACATCTGTGCCTTTTCAATGTTAATAGGTCACCACCGCCACTACTAACTCTCTGCACTTCATCGGAAGTAATATTCAGTATGAGAATTTTGATTTATCAAATATAATTATTTATCAATTTCTCTCGGGAAATTGCCGACTTTCTATTGCCTCCAACTTATCTGGGGTGTTATATATTTTAATAATTCAGAAAAAATAAGTCACTGATAAAGTTTGTTGATAAGGGGAGGGAAATCTCACAGCTAGAGAAAAAAATTGTCTTAAATTATATAAAAAAATTCAGTAATAAGGAATTAGGCTGTCACGAGTCTCCAATACAAAATCGTTATTGCTCCTCTGATTTTCGGCAAAACTATAAATAAAAGTAGTTTAAATGTACATTGGTGATGAAATAATTGAAAATTACTGTTTGTTTTTGAATGCGGGTTTTACACTTTTGTGCAATACCGCGAATCATACTAATTATTGCCAGCTTGTATTCAATACAAAATATGAAACGTATACCATTTATTTGTTATATTGACACATCATTATGATTGAAAAAAGTGTGTTGGCAGAAAAAAAACCGAATCATTTTCTATTGGTTAACATAGTGGAAACCCACACCTTTGCAATCGACTCTTTCATGGGTAGGCTCATAATTTTTACCAATTTATTTGTAGTGTAAACCTTTGATATATGAATAGACCCTCTGGTGATTCCATCCGAATGCGTCAATAACAAAAGGACGAGTACACTAAGGTCAGCCAGGAAGAACAATGGATAACAATGGAAAAAGTGAACAGTCTCTTAATAATAATGCAAGGATTCCAAACACATGCAAACGGTTCTCTCGTTGAATGAATTTATTGTTAGACGGAAAATGTATTATCTCCCGAAGAAGTACAACTTTCTTTAGCGACGTAGTGAGTGGGGACGCGTGTGAATGAAGTCACTAGCGTAGGAGTGAGGAGACTCCCCCGAGCCTCGCTGTCTCAAGGGGGCCCCTCGGGCCCTATGTCTCAAGGGAATGGAATGGAAATTCTAAAGCTCCATACATTAGCGCGAAATTCCGCGAAAAAATTTACTTGTAAAAAAAGTACCTTGATAAAATTTAGTGTGTGTCGTTCTGTTGCAATGGACAGTTCAGACGAAGAATTTCTAGTGCTGTATCTACTTGCACATGAAGAAGAAATTGAGAGAGAAAACAGAAAAAAATCGCAAATGGGTCCATAAAATTAACATGAAAAGACAAGAATATGGGGAATTTCATTATCTATTCCTAGACCTAGACCTTTTAGAAGATGAGCAAAAATTAAAAATCAAAATTAAATTAATTAAGATTAAAAATAAACCTAGGCACATTTCCTTGAAAGGCCGATCACGACATCCGGCTTGCATGTATTATCTTTTGACGCAGCGTATACCGCCGGCATCCGGCAATCCACACTGAATAGTGGAGGGGGCTGCGGAACCAAGAAAAAATTCGCTCAGTGAACAATCCAAGCGATTCCATTCCATTCCGATCCACTCCGCGCTGTTCCCATCCGCGGTAGTGAGGGGACTTTAACTTAAATGTATGCTTTTCAAAAATTTCGTTCCGTTCCATTCCATTATGTTCCGCGATAATGTGCGGCCAGCTTTATGTGCTGCGCCTGGACGTAACCGACTCACTTCGTTCGTCGTTCAACAGTCCAGACTCTTAATAATATAATCTACTATATTTTGTTTGCCAGATCAAGAGACATTTATAACTTATAGCCGAACTATTAGTCTAAGATCCCAACCTGGGTCCACCTACCCTCATCCTTTTTTCTGATCAAATGTATATTTAAAACAAGAGAATTTGATAGAGTTGATGTGTCAACTTTTGCCCAGGCAACCCTATATCATTGGTTTCGTAAGTAAATTCCCTACATTTTTATATACGGTTCATGATAAAAAACGATGAGAGTAAATTGCTCATTTTATATAACCTTTTTACACCTGCCAACCCAGTGTCTTGCCAAGAGAATTATTGGGCATGTTTTTTATGCCTTAAACTTTTAAATAGAATTCAGTTTTTGATGCAAATTAAAAAAAAAAAACGCAATATAATTTTTTATTAAAAATTGCCTTGTCAGGACAAATCATCTTACATGAAATATACATACATTTGATCAGAAAAAAGGATGAGGGTAGATGGACCCAGGTCGGGATCAAAAAGCCGACAACAGGGAAGAATGACGGAAGATAGTCCACAAAGCCATAGTACTTCAAGGACTGCAGAACTATATTAATATGTAATAATATTTGTTCGATTTGTTTATGGGACATTTGAAAAGACTATCCATATATTAAGCGACAAATCATAATTGATTATATAAATGAATAACTACTTATTTATTTTTAGTTCCCCATACAAAATTCCCACATACAAGATTGATGGACTGACCTTGAAATTTTCATAAATGTTCGAAACCAGGTCGTACTGCTGTGTTTTGCTTTGTTTTTGGTCTCATTACTAAAATAACCTAAGATAATTATCAGTGTAGTTACGAGCGCTATTATAATATTTTTTATTTGTTATACTTTATACGGCAAAAATGTACTTCTACGTGCCTCTTTAATAACGAGAATATATAATGCAAGAATTCTTGTATGTATATGTAATTAGAGAGTAACATGGTAAGCAAAAAATCAGGGACTGGTATTACCATTAAAGATATTGTAATAAAGCCTGTATTATTTATTCAAGTCCATTGCATGATTTAATTTTAGTCTGGTGATACGTTGAACTCAATAAATTAAATAAAAAGGTTTACCTTTTCGATACCTACTCAACTTAATTATTTTACCCATATTTTCGCACATTATTTAATTTTGGTAAATAGTAATTTTATTCTCAGCCATGCGGTAGTTCCTGAAAGCTTTTTCCAAATCAAATAGGAAATGCAATTTATATAGACATGAGCTTTATGAAATAAATGAACTGTGGTCGAAACATAAAGAGTAATTAGTTCCAAATGAATTTCGTTTGATTACAATACTATTTGAACTAACAAAAACTGGTCTAATGGATTTATTGAATTAATTGTTTATTGTGGGAAACCAAAAATAAAATAAAGAATTTTTAAAATAGAGTTTTTAATAGTTATTATGGATTTGGTATCAAATTTAACTAGAAAATTTAGTTTTCTAGTTTTCTTGATGCTATAGTTCTCCAATTTCTAGTTCATTATACAGTTTCTAATCCTTTAAATCCCTCCCTGCAGTGGTTAATTTTGAATTTAATATTTTATTATCATTGCTTCTTTAGTTTAAATCTGTATCAGTTTCTCAGTTGCATACCTTCCTGGTTACTCTTCTATTCAGTTCCTCTGACCTTCAGTAGTTTTGCAATTTATATATTATTATTTCACTATTGCTCATCTTCTCAGTTACATAACTGCAATTGGTCAGTTTCTAACAGGTTCTGCTTCCCAGTTTCCGAGTTTCTTAACTGCTCGGCCACTTATTTGCTCTCGGTTCCTCAGTTCTTCAGTTCCTCTGATCTTAAGTAAAACGGTTTTAAAGTTTGTAACGAGTTTATTGTGGCATACAAAGTACACAACAGAGTTACATGAAATATAGATATATAAGTTCAAAAGTAGGCCAAACAGCATCGAAGAAGATACGATTACTAGTCAGACTACTACTTAAGAAGACCCAGTTATAAGGACCGGCAACCAGTGCGCCTATCGGGGGTGCAACTGTAGGTAGAAGAGTGAGAGTAAGTCAGTGGCTCTTTTCTCTGCCTGTCGCTCCCGCAAGACCCAGTGATAATGACCGGTAGCCAGTGCTTTTATCGGAGATGCTGTTGGGGTGAGAGACTGTGTCTTGTACTGTTCCGGGCTGGGAACAGTCCTTTTATACAGAGGGTTGGTTTTCGGCGCAGGTCCGACTCTCGTAAAGGATAGTGGTGGTAGGACGAGCCAACCAGGCGACGGTGGCTCTAACGGAGAGCGTGCGGCGGAACATAAATGTACTAAACGGTAGGACTGATACAAGTTTCATTTAAAACAGATAACAGCTTATCTAGATTGTTTATTAAAAATAAAGATCCACTAGATTACAAAACGTCATCTGGTGTATACAAATTGAACTGCTCTTCTTGTGAGTCATTCTACATAGGTCAGACAGGTCGCAAAACTTCAGACCGTATTAAAGAACATTTCAAACACATCTATAACAACACAGATCTTGACCCTCCTCCATCAACACCTTTTTCTTTCGCCAATCATATATTAATAACGAAACATAGTTTTCACCATCCAATTCCAAATTGATTCACAAATGCAATAAAAGCAAGAAATTAGATTTTCCTGAAACTTTGGAAATAAGGAAAGCCTTGAAACTGGAAAACGGATCTTGTTTAAATGAACAGAATAACTTCAATAATCCCATTATCAATTCACTATTTTACTGTTCCAATCAATTTTTTATTTTTTCCATTCACAACATTATTTTAACCTCAAATTCCAACTTTTTTCACTTATGATTTCATTATTTATCACCTTTTTTACCACTCAAACAAACTTACCAGATTCTCCTTGATCCATTTTTAATTTTTACATTTTATAAAATGTTGTTTTTACCAAATCTTTTAAAAATCATGTAACCTTTTCAAAACGTCAAATTTAATACTTTCAAAATAACGTTATAATTTTAAACATTCTTTAAAGTAAGAACCCCTCTGTAATTCATGAATTGTATCATTAATCTCTTGTCAAATTAGAGCTGAAGATGGGAGTAGTTTTCTCCCGAAACATGTTCCTATTATAATTTACGTTTATTAAAGTTTGTGGAGTTTGACTTGAATACATTTAAATTTTAATTTAAGTATATAAGTTTGTAAGTATTTTACTTGTTCTATTATTGTCCTTTTCATCGGTTCCTCATTTGCTAGGTTTCTCTGATCTTCAGTCTCAGTTGCAAAGTTGCTCAGTTACTCAATCGTTTCTTGGTTTCTCAGTTTCTTAGTTTCTGTTAAAATCTGCATTGCTATACTAATCTCAATTTTTCAGTTTTTCAATTTCTCAATGTTTTCAATCTATTAATTTCATAGTCGACTGCTCAGTGTGTCTCCGTTTCTCGGCTTCTCGGTTGATAAGTTTATCAGTTTATCAGTTCCTCAGTTTCACAGTTTCCCAATTTCTAAGTTTCTTAGTTTCTGGTAGAATGTGCATTTCTATACACCACTGTCGTTCAGTTTTTCAATATCTCAGTGTTTTTAATTTCATACTTAATTCCTCATTGTTTCCCAGTTTCTCAGTTGACAAGTTTCTCGGTATCTGTTTCTCAGTTTGCTAGTTTCTCAGTTTCTCATTTAACAGTATGTACCATTTTTAAAGTAGGAAATAAATAACTTTTTACATTCTATCTACAACGAAAATTGTTGTGATACATACATAGCTAGAATTTTTATTTCTTTAAGCTGACACTCCAAATAAGCAAACTACTATCAAAAATGCATGTCACTATTCTCACTTCTACATTTTTATCACTTAATACCTGGTATGACTTGCACACATTAGTGTGGACATTTGGAAAGAAATGCCTTCAAGATATCTGCTTAAATTTTTTATGCATTTTTAACCATTAGACCAGCCGGGTCCATTGGACCCATATGCCAAGTCTGTTCACCAATTTGTGCATTGTTATAACAAATCAAATTACAGGGCTCTATGTAGCTTCTGAGGAATCGTTAAAATGTTCATCTATTTTAAAATTACATCCGATGTTTTATTACGTTGACATAGGATTTCTTCCAGGAACTACAAAGCGGGCCCATTGGACCCATACAGCACTGTCAAATGTTCACTCAAAAGGTAGTAAGTTGACTTATTTTTTTGGTAGAAAACGTACCTATTGTAACGGTTCAGCAAAAATGGCTCTTATAAAGAAAAAATAAATTTTGTTGAAGTAATTTCCACCGTTACAATAGGCCTCGATCTGCAGTACATACAGATGATCCTGACGTTCCGCCGGCGGCGCGTTCGTTGCTGCACACATACTATTGAATTCATTTCTTTGCGCCCACTGAATAAAAAGTTAGGTTGGCAGTATCCCTTGTAGTTTCTTTCCTCTCAGAGATTGGCAGCAAAATCACTAACTTCATTCTCAATTTGCCATTCCATTTGACAGAAAGGCGCGCACAAGTGCAAAGAGTAGTATAAAAAATACAAAATTTTGAAATCTGCTTTTAAAATGAGTTCACAACAAAGAAACCGCTTGTCCAAACAGCTTCAAGAAGCAGTTTATAAATGTTACCAAGAGTTCTAATTCAGTTGCTCTGACAGCTTCTTAACCTACAAAACTGCGTGACTATCTTCGCAAATAATTTTGTAACCAGATTTCCCCCACTACGACTGTCCTTGATAAAAATCCTGATTCACACGTACGAAATTTTCAAAGTTTACACTAGAGCGTGGGCGCTAAGTAATGAATTTCACTGTAGCAGCGATACCCAGAGACAATACAAACAAATCCGCATCACCGAAATTCACCTTTACTCCAACACAGGGGCTACATGTCGGCGCAGGTGTGTGCCTGAATGCAATTTTCCCTTGTGGCAATACTTTGTTTCATAAAGAGGACTTCTTGGCCCCGCGCGGCCCCCTTCGCTGCTACATTAGAAGATCATAGGGAATTATTTGGGGGCGACCGGTCGTTTCGCGTTCTTTGTTCTTCAGGAGATTGTTTGTTCATGGAAATCAATTTTGCTTTTTGGTATTAATTTGGATTTGTACTTTTGGAATTTAATAAATTTTGCTTTGACGTGTTATTATAAATTTTGCTATTTTAAGTATCATCTCTCAATTCAAACCGACTCGTTAGCGTGTCTTTGCTGAAGTAAGGTGATTGTTCACAATCTTGATTATTGAGGTTAAAATTTTATTCTCTTTACATTCCGAATAACATGGAAGAAGAAGGTGTTTGTGGTTAAGGGGTTGTTTGATAAATTTGACGCACCATAGCGGAGACTGTTACAGTGTGTATTAAAATCTTTTTTCTACTTTGGTGTTACAAAGTGTTCATTGTGACACTAAAAGTAGTTGCACAATGGAACTTATTATGCAACTGCTTTTGTTATTTTTATTTGATACGTATTACGTTGGTTTAGAGCATTTCTAACCAACGCCTGTCGAAGTCAAGCCAACTGTCAACTTTTCGGATAAAAAACATAACCACCAACACAACCAGTACTACCTAATTCTAAAAATCCCTAGAATATTTGAAAAGCAAAATTTTAACATTTTCCTAAAACGTTGTAAAGAGATCGCGGAAATAGAAAATTCTGATCGTAATGTAACTTACGATAATTTTTTTACTTCATTTCTAAAAACTAACTATTTTGGGAACCATTCGTAAAAATAAACCAGAATTGCCATTATATTTAAATCCCAAAGACAGAGAAGTCTACTCGAGGATGTTTGGACTTCAGCAGAATGATTCAATAGTTTCGTAGGGTCCTAAAAAACAAAAAAGAACCCCTCAAAAGATACTTGATTACTAAAGAGGGAGTTAACACTTTGGATAAAATGGCAAGAACTTATACTAGTCAAAGACAATTAAACTTTTTAGGAGAAATAATTTATAAAGTTTTGAAGTTTTGGTTATGAGCTACCAGCAGGGACCACCCAAATAAAACTTCCTTTTGCCCAAAAAAACGCCCGCGAAAGTCACGTCATAAAGCTATTTTGCATTTTTCTCGTAAACGGTAACTCCGACGAGAAAATCTTATTATGTTCTCCATTAAATTCTGCATAAAACTGGTTGATGGCGTTGAAAAATCAGTAAAGTTTTCAGCGCGAAGGCAAAAATTTTTTGAGGCGATTATTTCGAAAACCATTAGTGGGAGCAAGAAGTGTATAAAAACAAAATTGTAGAGCAGTTTTTTCTGTATAAGGTTCATATTAAATAAAACATTTGCAATAAATAGTTATTGGTCAAAAAATTTTTTTTTATACCTGTGCATTTTCTTTTTTGACCCTCAATTAACTAAACTTAATAAATCTGCATTATTATTATCATATCATTGAAGAGATTGTTTGCGAATATTTCATTGAGAGAACTCATAACTAGTCGTCAAATATCGAGAGGGGTAAGGCCCATCTGTCCCCAAATTAGACTTTTTAGAAGAAATCTTACTAATATTATAACATTAAATTAAAATTTAAATATATCTAAGTCGAACTCCACAAACTTTACTAACTGTAAAATTACTAATGGAACATGTTTCGGCAGAACACTTCTGCCATCATCAGCCCTTAAAGAATATAAAAAATTATATAAATTATATATTTTTTTATATTCTTTATAAAATATATATTTTTTTATATTCTTTATAAAATATATATTTTTTTATATTCTTTATAAAATATATAATTTTTTATATTCTTTAAGGGCTGATGATGGCAGAAGTGTTCTGCCGAAACATGTTCCATTAGTAATTTTACAGTTATTAAAGTTTGTGGAGTTCGACTTAGATATATTTAAATTTTAATTTAAATTTACTCCACTTGGATTTAAGAACATTCTTCTTGTTTTTAATATTATAACAGTTTGGATGGATGTTTGGTGCTCAATCACGCCAGAACGGCTAAACGGATTTGGATGAAATTTGGCACAGAGATAGAGTATAGTCTGGAATAGCACATAGGTTACTTTTGATCCCGGAAAAATGTACGGTTCCCGAGGGATAGATTTGTCTTTATTTTTCACAGAGTAAGGGATTGACATGATTTTTTGCAAAGTGAATCATAAATAAATGCGCATGAATGAGAGTAGTAAGTAGCCTCCATGCTAGCTACGCCCCCCTGTCCCAAGGGGGCTTCCAAGGGGATCCCTGATGGTAGCTACACCCCCTGTCCTAAGAGGGCCCCCTTGGAGGCCCTTGAATTACATTTGCTTTTACTTTTGTGTTGTTTCGCAATCTGTCCAACAAATCTGTCGGATCAGCTACCTAATAATTACCCAAATCTAAATGCTGATAAATGTTAAGATTTCATTCCCTTTTGTCCAAAAACCGCCCCCGAGGGTTACCTCATAAAGCTAAACTCCCTGGATCTTTATTTGGGTCCCTGTTGGGAGTTCATAATCAAAATTTCAAGACTTCATAAATTATTTCCCCCATTCGTCGTTTCTTCGTCTAATTTGCTTGGACTATACAATGTCAAAAGAGTGACACGAAGATGGCCAGTTTCTTTTATAATATGATTGACGTAAGTGTGATGAATACTTACCTTTTGTGGATGTCACTGAAACCGGTCCTTGAACCAAAAATGAAACGTAGAAAAAATTTCATCATTGAAAAAAACTGGCCGGATATAAAGACAGAGATAAATAAACCTTCTTCCGAACCATCGTCGGAATCTGTGGACTGAAGCAAATGAAGGACCTCCACATAAAAATACTCGATATGTTGTTTGTCCTCAAGAATAATGATAGAAAGTGTTTTTGTTCACCTTTTTCTTCAAAGTTTAATAAAAAAATGAATTCCTCAATTGTTGTGATTTAATTAAATATTTAACTATTAAGTGTATTTTTATTAAGTGTGCAGTATGCCGGGTCCATTGGACCGAGTCGGTAAAGACGATAAGTAATTTTTCTGGTAGTATCTGTATTGTATATTGATTAGATTTATTTGTTATACTGTTAAATTAAAAAAAAAAACATCTGAAAAGATTTAATATGAATATATTCTCTAAAAGATTCGCTATTTTCCTTGAATTTTTCTCAACTTACATAACAGCTTACTCTAGTTTTTTAATAATTAAAATTGCTTAAGAAATAACGGTGCTACAGAATTTGCCGTGTTTTGATATTCATGTTTCACAACAGAAAATTTACTAATCACATAATTAGCAGATCTCTGTAAAAACACTTTACTACTGGTGAACCTCTTAATATTGCCAATAAAAAACCCGTTTTGAAATAAATGTTATTTAACGTAGGTTATGTTAAATAGCATATTTATGGATTTTTCTTCTTTTAAATTATGACACTAATTCTTGTAATTTTCCATGCGTTATGTTAAATATGTATGTATTTCTTTTATTTTTCCTCTTTTTAGCAGTAACATTTCTTGTTGTTTTCGGTATCGCTTACAGTTGACTGCATGTGTATAAAATTTGAAATATTCGCAACTATAACAGTCTTTGAACATTTATGTGTACAGAGAACATCAGAATAAAGCTTAAAGACAATATTTAAACAAGACAAAAATTACAGATTACAGAAATACTGAACATTAAAAAATTAAGTTGGCAACAATACAATTTTCATCCAAATTGGATATCTGTGATTCGGTTGTCAGCCACATTTAAACTTATATGACCTTGTATTACAAATGCTATTATATAACTGTACAATCTGTGGACATAAAAAAGAAAAAAATACTGTCTAATTTTGCCGTTTTCACCCCGAGGTTCTGATAAATGAAAGACAGACACTATACAATCTTTATTGACAACTGTGTAGATTGAAAGGTCTGATTTATTGTTCAAATTTTACTTGTACTAGTTTTATATGTCCACTTATTGGACCTGACGCAGTCATTATTGAAAGGGGTTGTCAATTTAGTTAGTCAATCCATATGACTAAACCCACCTTCAGTTTATAAGTTTACAAGTCATGAAAAACTTCCCTTTTTTGACTCTCCTAACAATTTCATTGTTGTTACCATATCCCCCGCCAACAGTGATCGCTTCAATTAAGCAATTCTTAGGTATAAACCCAAATTTGGCCCGGAATGACATCGGAATGAGCATGCTGAGCCATATTAAAATCGTAATAAAGTTGTTCTCCTCGAGCGTTTTTTTCTGATGAATAATGCAAGTCCATAAATAATGAAAGGCAGACGGCGTTGTTTACAGGAAATGGTAATGACCCAATTGTATAAAAAATGTTTCGCGAGAAGTCATAAAATTACGCAAGTTGAACAGAAAAGTGTAAACTTGAACCCTTACCTACCAAGGCCAAACGACCCACCCTTAACGTGGTACTCGTTAACATTTCTATCTCGGTACGTTTTCTTCTCTGAACAGATTGACAGCTTTTTGGTAAAACTTCTACGGGTGGAAAATGATTTTCATCATTACCTATTATTAAATCTGATCTTCCAAGTGCCAACGCCACAAATGCGTTTATATAACAATCACACAGGTCTCATGTAAGGTAAGAAGGAAATGTTCAATAGCCAATTACAAATACTTTTCTTTTAAATTTCTTTTGGTCTGTAACCATCGGGAAGAGCTTTTAATTTCTTAAACAGACGTGCAATATTTTAAGCTATACGGTTACGTACACATTTTTTACAGTTACTATTAGACAATTCAATTGTTCATAAGGTATAAAACAAAAGAATATTTGGAAAAGTGTAGCACAAATCATATGACCGAGATAACAAAAATTTGTTCAATATCTTACCAGCAGCAGGCGAATTACGAAGATAAAAATCAGTCGTCAATCGAAGAACGGAGACGGAGAAAATAAGTATTGACTATACCTAGACTACTGTTTAAATTTTGTATCCATAAGTAACCCCGTATTGTCTGAATTTAATTTTTATCTTTTCTGGGTTTCTTCCTTTTTATTACTTTTTTTCCTACTTATTCATCAAAATATTATATTTTTTTCACTACTAGCTGTAGAATGTACGATTATATAGTTTGTAGAGGAGGTGTGAAGTTGTTTTTCTTTCCTAGTAGTTAATAATTTTTTCATTATTGACCAGTAGTTAATAATGGGCAGAGACCGGATTTGATGCAAAATGCATATCGATTATTTTATCTTCCTACTTAACAACAGCGCCATTCGATTTTCACAAATTGCACCAGTTGCAAATATTAGACATTAATTAACTGCAATTCATGCAAAAAAACAAAAAACGAAGTTAAATTATTACAAAAGCACAGGTATGCATTGTGCAAGTTTTTACACGAAAATCCGGTCTCTGACGGAGAAATGTCAGAAAAAAATACATAACCTCGGATGCCAGTCACAGTCGATCCTGTCCAAATTTCGAGTTTCACGTACAGGAAAATATGACATTCTTGGAGTAGGTTTCTTTAAGGGGTTGAGCGCGACGCGCGAGCCAAAATTTACAACGATCCACGGAAGAAACAAATGTTCAGAGACGTCAACGTCTATTCAGGATTAACTGTGACCTGGCACCCGCTAGACGATTGTATTTTTGATGCTTCATTTATTTAACGATTTAAGCTGCTAGTAGTGAAAAAAATAATATATAAACCACGGTAGAGAAGCCCTTTCTCAGCTTCGCAACTTAATTCCCGAGATGCGAAGCATCTCGGGAATTAATACTGCTTAGCTGAGAAAAATTACTTCTCTACCTTGGTTTATAATATACTATTCATTTGCATCTGATAGATTTTTAAAACATTCCTCTTTCTTTTCATTCACTGCGTGTTGTTTTTCGATTCAACCAATTAATTTTATTTACTAGATTTTCTTTTACTGTCTTCTTATTGAGTGATTCAATGTGAATCTCTCCTTTTGTTGCTTCCTTTTCTTTACGCCCCACACAATTCTAATGAATCTTGCAAAGTCAAACTATACTGTTTAGTTTTCTCACTTATTTTTAGTTCTATTTGTTTTTATAGTGTTTTGTCCCGTATCGTTCTTACTTTATTATGATTTTGACTGCTGCTGTATTGATCTTGCTACTCAATTACAATTATCCAATTATCATAACTTGGTTACTTTACTGTCGGCCCACATATGTATATTTTCATTGAATATATTGTTTTATCTCCCTGGTGCCTCTGCATATTCCGCTTTTGTTGGATGTTTACGAGCACACTTTGCGTTTTTTTTTTCAAATGTAATTATTGTTATAATCTCGGTTATAACTTTCCGCGATTTAATTTATAACGCCGGATTTAATTAACGAGAAAATTATTTATCCATGCATTGATAAACCGCCTAGTAAAACGATATCACAATAAATCCTCTCACCATGTTACGAAGAAAATGAATTCGGTCCTGTTCTATTCTAGACATGTCCTCTTTTTGCATTCTTTACACTGAGTTCATTGTTTTCCAAATACGATAGCAGTTATTTATATTAATTGATGGTATAAAGGAGGCCATTTTACACTACATCAATTAAAGCCAGTCTGCAGCCAATAAATTCATAAATGTTGGCTACTGTTTTAATACAGATATTCAAAATATGGCTTTACATTGTAAAATCGCAAATAACGGTTTAATTTGTTCGATTTGTATCAAATATAGTACAGAATCGGTGTAGGGACTTTTATGTTTTCTGTAAACTTATTCATTATTCATGGCAACAACACGCTGATCTTTCTGAAATTGAATACATATATTTGGAGCAATATATATGCTTGTATTTGCTCGAAATCTCCAATTTGCAAATCACGTCCGATTTGAAATTGTTGGAATTATTTCACTAACCCTTCAAGATAACATCAATATTTCCAATTTTATTTAGTCTTTGGCAAAAGTAAATGTTATTACACTTAATTCTTATATATTCTTCGGTCGATGTTAATATTTTAGTGTTAGGCTCATAGGGTAAACCCCGAGGAAGTATCATACGATCGAAAAAAAAAACGCTGTCTAGTGATCCACGATTAAAGGAGTACTAAAAACTGGTATTATGTGCCGTCTCATTATAGTCTAAATGTCATATTTTATTTTATAAACAACCTATAACATTACATTTTAAAGTTTCCAGGGTGTAACAGTTTTTTATTTGAATGGTTTGAGTCTCTCTAAAACGTCAATCACACATGTTTCCTACAAACTTTTCAATTCGGTCGCACGGTATCTCTCAAGGTGTCAGGAAACTTATAACGTGGGCTAAATCGGTCCCCACATTCAACTTAACAAAGTTGGGTTAGTAAATAATGACGTCTGCTTCGGAGGCCACTGAACTGTAGAAATTTATTGTTGAACTGTTTACACTTTACATCTTGAAAAACAAAACAAATTTGTCAAATTTGTCGTTATTCGCGGGATAAAAAAGTGACGCAAGGTGCAGAGGAAAGTGATCAAAGTTGAAGATTGCTTACCTGCCAAGGCCAAGCGCCTCTGACACTCTGCTTGCCGTGGATGATGCGTCCAAGGGCGCCGACGCGGGGCTGCCTGGATCTCCTCACGCTCCTTCCACAATCTGCACAAACACACGTTACCGCCAATGTTGGGTTTGAGTTTTAGCTAGGCCTAGGCCAGTGCTACCTTGGTGCGCTGACATTGACCCACAGACTAGCAGGACCAGCAGCAGTAGCAGGAAGCCCATAGCACTAACATGTCCAGCGTTGCTCGAACCTTACTGCACCCCGTAACTCTGCAGAGAGAGTGATTGTAACAATGAAAGTGGTCGCTGGTATAACTAGGCCTCCTCACCTAACGTAACCCAGATAGACCCATTCCACAGGTGGCCGGGCCGGTGCATCAGGGGTTATATGGTTATCAGAAGCACACAAGATTTAATTGTGGCGATGCCAACATTATTTTCACAGGGCGGTAAGTTGCACTTACCGTCCGCTTTTGATCGGCAACAGATCGGCAAATAAAATTTATGAGAAAAAATAAAATATGAGCGCGTCCAATAAATTTGTTTATTAGTCAGTACATTTACCTAATACATAACTTTGGCAAGTAGTATTAACATTTTTTTAAATAGATTGTACACACGGTTTTTGATGTTGACGGGAATTTCCTTGAAAAATGGCTTGAGAAGAGTCAATGGCTTCCAATGACTTTGAAATTTGTAAGGATGGTGTCGTAACTATTGAATGTTCAAGTGTATTTTTATTCCCAAATTATACAACCGTATCCAAGGTTTTTCTAGAGTAACCTGAGGGATTTCCACTATGCATAACAAGCCTCTGGTTGGCTGCCCTTTGCCGCCCTTAATACTCAAACAACTATAAGCGAAAAGTAGGGTATATTGGACCGCTTCTAAGTGACCACCAATTTAATATCTAAATAATTTTTATTTTTTTGAATTGGCAACACCATACGATTAGGAACTAGCTTCATGTTCCTCGACTATTTTGTTTTTTATCATAAACTTATGCGATAAAATAAAAACTACTCTTTGAGATATAGAAATATAAGTGGTGGTCGAATTTAGCAAACGGTCCAAAATACTCTATTCTGTGCCACAAGCAGCCTCGACTTGCCAATCAAAATATTGTAATTTTTTTGCGCTCTCAACGTGAAACGAAAAACTCCAAACGTACCTAAACGATTGTTTTTTTAAATGTTTCTTAATTTCTTCCAGTAGCTGTTAACATTATGTGACCAATAAGTATTTTTGCAAGGCTTTACGATTCAATTTATGCATTTAAAAAATATATTAAAATATTTTCGTTCTATATTTAGAACTGCGGAGTGCAAGAAAACACGATATTTTTCTTAGAGATTCAAGAATTTATCGGTTTCACTTGTGAGAATTTCATTTACATATTTAAGCGGATGCAGTTTCAATTTTTAGCTTTTTGAGAAAGGATATAGGATAGAGAAAATCGAAATGTTTTTTTCTTTATAGGTGTGATTATTTTGATATTAATAGCTAACGGTTGGTTAATGTGTATGTAGTTTTTGATAGTTAGTATGTATTTATTTCATGTATTATGTATGTAATTGCTTTGATACCAAACCGTCCTTAAATTATTTATCCAACACTTGTTTATTATGAGGTCTACAAGACACTAGTGGACTTATGAACCCATAATTCAACGGTTAATTTGTCATAGCAATCAGTTTTGAACGTCAATTTTTTTTGGGTTTGATGAATGTTTTAAGAACTGTTATAGAAGGAGGTGTTGGATAATTCATTATTATACGAGTTTAACAAGAGGCTTCATTGTGACATGAGTAGGTTAAGACATAGTAGGCACGATAGAACCATTGTCACAATGCCTCGTTAAACGACTGTGATATTTTTTCTACTTTGGAGCTCTTCGTTTTATGAAAATGTTAAAACTTTGCTTTTCAAATAGTCTAGGGATTTTTAGAATTAGGTAGTACTGATGGTTGTGTTGGTGGTTATGTTTTTATCTGAAAAGTTGACACTTGGCTTGACTTCTACAGGAGTTGGTTAGAGATGCTCAATACCAACATAATACGTATCAAATAAAAAAACCAAAAGCAATTCCATAATAAGTTTTATTGTGCAACTACTTTTAGTGGCACAATGAACACTTTGTGACACCAAAGTAGAAACAAACATGTACTACACGTGTACGTGTCTTATAACAGCAAATAAGTCGAGCAAGCTCTCGTGCCTAAACATTTCTTTCGTGACTTATTTGCCTTATAAGACACTTATATAATAAATAGCTATAAGTATGTAGGCCATTTTACGTCTTTACATATTTACATCTTAAGTGTCACTGTTGCAAATTTGACAAATTCTGGTTTTCGCGATGGTACAATAGCTGTTTATGTACCAGTTATGAAATACAATGTTTGGTGTAACGAATGGAATTTTCCGGGACGAGCGACACCAGTTCCTGAAATATGACAGGAGTTGACGCAAAACAGCATTTCAAACGTGTCACATACAAGATTTTTTTTAATTTTGAGGAAACAAAAGTTGTAAATGTCAGTTGTGAAAAATAACATTTTATTTGTCAAAATTAGAAAACATATTTTTCATTATATTCGATATTTTCCTTAATGATATTGTCGTTGGTTAATAACATCATCATCAAGCAGGAGATAAACGGCTATAATTTTTTGTTAATTTTGAAAATAATTAAGAGTGGCTGAAAAGTCGAATTAGCAATCTGGGCTGCCCCTGAAGAGTCGATTCGAATGCGAGCTGAAGTAATAAAAATACAATCTCCTTCATCGAACTTTGACAATAAAATACACTCAACTGTCGGTAATCCGGCCCTCAGCAATCCGGCCTCTCAGTAATTCGGCACCATTTAAATTCAAGGTTACGCGACAAAATTACAAAAACTCTTTAAAATATTAAATTGGATAGTATTTTTATTGCAATTTTATCATGCTTGATGCATTTCTCCTGGTTTCTCTTCAATCCAGCACTCTTGCTAATCCGGCGCTCTCTTGTGCAAGAAATGATGTAATTTCACCAAACTTCTTTAGTAAAATTATTTTAAGTTTTAACTATTGAGCTAATATTTATGCTTGCCTTGGTATTCTTTTCAACAAACATTATTGTCATGAGACATCATCATAATGAAACAACCCAGACCTATCGTGTTTACAACGTAGCGTAAAAGCGAAAATGAAATTCCAAGACTTATTGCACGATATCTCAATATGAGTTTCACACAGATAATGTTTGTTGTTGTGTTATGCGCAACTTACAAAAATAACAATGTGATTTAACCAGTATTCTCAACAATATTTTATAAAACATGCTTTACAAAGTAACTGAAATGTCTACAATCCCCGAGTTGATGTTGGAAAAGATGTTTCGATGCTGCAATGAACGAGTGTGACAATGACCTTACAAAACAAGTTTTTTTACGGCTACTATCAACTTGATTTTATAGAGGAATTTAACTTTATTATTTACCAGAAAAAGGTGATATTTGGGAAATTTTATTGCATTTGCATTAACTGACACTGACATGAATAACCTCACATCAAGGAGCAAATTAACAGTAGCCCTTCATATACACGCTGTCTCAACGAATATTGTCCACATGAATTTACTCGAGTTAGAAATATTTTCCCTTGACTGAAAGCTACTTGTATTCTAAATATCTTCAAGAAAAAATTATGTTTATACCAGGAAGCAAGAAATACACCATTGCATAGAGAATCAAAACATCTTTTCGACGATATGTCGCATCCCCACTTTCCCTATTTAATATTTAAGGGTGGGAGTCAGTGCGGAGAGGGTGCTTTACTATAAAAACTGACCTGTCTTAAATTTTTGTTACTCGAGTAAATTTTCGTTGTGTCAAAGTTTAGGAGCAAGTTGTTGGAGACATATATTCTCCGTGTCCTACTAAGGCCAAATTTAGAACATTTGAGGGAAACATTAAGAATCTTTTCAAGATTTACAGCTTCCTAAGACAAACATATTTTAACTAGAAGAATGAAGTGAAAATGAGGATACCACGAGATTTAACTCTTTATATATAATATTTAGCCAATATAGTACAAAATTGATATTGTGTACTGTCTTTTACATGCTGCATAAATATACCACAAACAAACGTTTCGTGTAAGATTTTTAATAAAAAGTCATAATCTTATTAACATGTAGATTTTTCATATAGAGCAATTATCACTTCAAAGTGTCATTTAAAAAACAAATTACAAATTGATCTTCTTAATTACTTATGCATTATGCAAATGCCAGAAAAGTAGTAATTTAAATGACGGATAAGTTGAAATAAGTAGCTTGCCTTTGTTATTCATACAATCTTATCATAAAAACGTAATTTTCTTAACTGAAATTAGTTTTACGTCAATAGTATATTATTAAATAAACACGTTTTACAACAGCAAAAAGTCATAAAAAGAAATTTCCAGTATGTTTAATTGAATAAACTTTGTCAATTGAAAACCATTTCTCAATAATAACCAACAAACCCTTGATAATGGTAATATTTTATTCGATAAAGTTTCGGACGTACCAAATCACATTTAGCTTTATGATAAGGTAATAAGAAGTGTTATGTGTAAATTAATTTATAAAAATCGATATACTAATAAATCTCAAACAAATTATTATCAAACAAACAACTTTCAGAATATGCAAAGACTCCTCAACCATTTTTTGATGTCACACGTTTTGTGAAATACATAGTGAAGAAAGTGGTATATAACTAAATATTTAAACTTTTCAGCTTATGTATTTAATCTGACAGCTGTCAAACCTAACCTCAAAATTTGATATTAATTCGATTTTTTTTAACCTACTTTCGTAAAATATACAAACAAAATTCCGGCGTGTTTTTTTTTAATAATAGAAGAGATGTTCACATCTTGTATAGGTACTTTCAAAACTTGAACTTGTTTTCACCTATTCAAAAGCGTTAATAGAATTTTTCAGACGATATAAATAAATTAATTTTTTACGTCCTCATCTGAATTCAATTAATCTTTCTTACTGCTTCTTATAAGGCGCGGCAACCTCTCATGTTTTATTGTTAAGCTACTGGAAATGTACTTAATAGATGTCTGACCAAAAACATTCTTAGACATTGTACGTTATTAATTTATTTTAAATAGTGATATTTAGCTGTGCTATATAATTTTTCGTTGTTTTCTTTCCAACTTTTTTCATGTAAAAGGTAATTTAAAAAAAAATGTGCAAGGTATCACTTTTTTTACTCCTGTTGAATAGAGAATTGAAAAGTGTATCTAAACCCCAAAAAAAGTTAGGGCTTACCATCTAAAAAAATTGATGACGGTGTCATAGTTCAAAACAGATCATTAAAATTTTTATGTCAAAAGATGGCAATTTGAAAACAAAAATCGACCTGTTCGAGCGTTTTTCGCGAAAACATTACATAACTAAATTATGAATTTTGTGCGAAACTTTATGGTCACTCTGTATACATATAAATAGTAAACAAATTGAAATCCGTATCCATATAAATGTAAATAAATTAATTGAATTATAAGCAATAAAATGTGTAACCTTGAACACAGGCGGTTAGGAATAGGGAAGTGTCCCCTCAGCACAGATTAGTTCCACAAGAAGCAGCAGAATCTGGAGAACCAATTAAAAAGTTAAAAGTCGGAACAGCTCCCGGTCAAGACAATAATTGAGAATCCACATGCTGATTTTATGACTTCCAATGTGAATACAGCCTATTATCTCTAGTCATTAAAGCACACACAATTCAAAAAGAACACAAGAACATAATGTTTTAATTAACCATCGCGGGCCGATTTCTCCTATTCCACCTCTGTCGGTAACTAACGCCAGGCGTCAACGCTTTTCTAAATTAGAGAATCCGGCTCGAATCGTCGGAAAGCTATTTAGTAACCGATTATTTTCCACAATTAGATCCAAGTGAGACCACAGACTTTCCATTCAGAAACTGGAGTATTTGCCGAAAACTTGATGAGAATTAATATGCCTAGTTATTGTCGATTGTTTGCTTAACAGCCACAACTTTCACTAAAAAGTAAAAACTTGTAGCACGTTTCATTTTCACGTAGTCATGAAACGGCAATTAAATCTGTTTAAGAGACGAAATATTAGTTTGATTAGACGTAATTGGCCGTAAACCAACAAATGGCACCAAACTATTAAGACTTGGATAAGGTTTTTTTTTTCTTATAAGGTACAAAAGAAGTTGGTCAGAAAACATGATGATTGATGTTTAATTTCACTTGACGAAAGTTGGGATTCTAATCTTGCACCTGCCTGCAGGTAGATTGAGCCACAAAGATGGGATGGAAATAGAGGCTTGGATGGAAAGCTACATTTGCAACTACATATCTATAGTTCAGTTAAAAAAAATTAATTTGATACTGTAATTACAGAGACATTATTACTCCTTGATACGTACTTTAATTTGTAAAAAATAATACTCCTAAATTACAATTTTTTATAAACTGAGGGACAAAAAAAATCCTCATTAAGTACCTAAAACCAATGTTTTTGAATAATCAAGATAGAAATTTCATATAATAAACACAGGTTATGAATGAACTCTATATTGGACGTTCGTAAAACTAATTAGTATGGATGTTGAAATTAATATTTATAACAGCTACAATTAAGCAAAGTAGAAATTTCAACTGAGCAACGTTAGAACGATTATGTTTCATACAGCCTGAACGTTCTTATAGGGATTTTTTTAATACAATAACATCTGCATGCTTCTTTCATACAACCATTGGCAGGTATGAATGCTGTGTTTTTTAATCGAATTTCTTCCTTCAGAGATTTTTCTTAAATCTTCACATTAGACCCACTCCACAAAAGCCATAACCATGAAATTTGTGAATCTTCTGCTTGAGCAAGCGCAACGACACTAATCTAGAATAAGTTCGACCGAGGTGAGGCAACTGAATTAAATTTTATATGGAAAAGAAGTTAACAATTTTTCCAAAATTTCCTGGTGCCTGCCCAGTTATATCTCTTTATACATTTTTTTTGCAGGGAAAACACCCATCCTGAGATACCAACGAAAAGTAGGATAGGGGGTTTGGAAAGAAAAGAAAAAATCCTGGAGAAGAAGAGGGGTCAATATTTTTATCAATATTAAATAGCAGGACATATATGAGGCATTAGAGCAAGCCTATAAACAAAGAGTCTAAAAACCGGTCGTTTAGATAAGGCGAAGTTTCGCTGCATTCCTGGAAGAACAGAAACAAAGTAGACGAACAGGGCAGGGCGGAACAGGAAGACAAGAAGGGGAAGAAAAGAGGATATTTAAAATAAGTAAGACAAAAGCGAAATCGCTAGAAACAGATAAAGAAAAGGGAAATGTTAGAAGAAAATAAAAGGGAACTAAAGGAAGAAATTAGGGAAAAAGAGAAAAGATCGGAGGGAGAGAGGAAAAGTTGTTATAACAGGATGGGTGAGGAAAGGAAAATTAAAGAGAAAACCACAGAGAGGGATAGAATAAAAATATAGGACAGGTCAAAATTACGACTGTTACAGTATAAATAGAAATCAAGTAGGTACTGGTAGAAATGGAAGATTCGGATGGAAAGGAAAAATAGATAGTGACTTCACAAAGCAAGCAAGAGAGTTACAGAAGAAATTAAGAGACATGACGAAGAAAAAACGGGGAGATACAGGAAATTAAAAATGGACGGGGTTTAATTGAAATGAGATGAAACGAGAGAGAGGAAAGCAAGAAAGACGGCAAAAATAGAGACGAGAGCACTATGTATGTAGCGGAACTAAGCACAAAAGAAGAAGACTTCTGGGACAATGTGAGGCAATTCAAGATAGAGGGTTTAACAGAAATATGGATAAAAGAACAAAGGTGGGAAAAAACAGAACCACTGCTACCAAAAAAATTCAAGTGGGAATGACAGGGGGCGAGAAGAGAAAAGAAGAAAGAATGATCTGAGCGGCAGGGAGAATAATAACGGGCCCAAGCAACACATCTAGTCTAATACATGTTAAAATTTCGACTAGACTAGACGTCTAAGGATGGTCTATATAGACTGTTTATCGACGTCCAAATGTCCGCCAGATAGACGTAAATATTTCATCCAACTTCGACTAAATATAGACGTACAATTTTGATCTAAAGCCAATATAAAATTTCCTATTATAGACGTAGAAATATGATCTATTTTTAGTGTAATCATTACAGTAAATAAAATAATGCAAAAATGAAATGAATTAAACATATATATTGAATACTAAATACAATTCATTTAACAGCCACTGTTATTGGCACCATAATGCCGATGAGTTGATAACCTCAGCCAGTCTTGAATGGCCTTGGTGATTACTACGTCATTTAGGTCCGAGGGTTTATTTCCCGTTGACGAAAACTACAGATTCTGAAATTAGTTAATTAAGTACCCTATTGAATTAATGTATTTAACCTCACGATTTATCAGTTGCGTTAAGTTTGTATCCTTGAATAGTCTTTTGCCGTTATGGCCGGCCCAATTAAACTTCGTCGCAAATTTGTTCGTAATCACATTTTTTAGTATATTCATCACGGCTTGACGAACAGTAGTCCCCCCACCAATTGAACTTAGACGGTTTTTCTAAAATCATAAATAATTGGTAAAATTAATTTGGAAGTTATCTTATCAAACCTTACCAAATCACTGTATGCTAATAATTTCTCATAAGTTGGCCTTGTACCGTGGTCTCCCTGTACTAACACAATCTTTTCTAACAAACTAATTTACTACTTTCTCCCTAAACGCCATTTCACTTATATTACTGTTGAAGATTCGAAGTGTCGAGAGGGTGTCGAGCCTGGTGTTGAACATGCGGGTGGAAAAATCACGTGATCTTAGTTCCGCACGGTATTGGGTAGTTTGGCTAGGGTCCGACAAAATAAATGTACCTACAACGAGGTCACTTACCCCTACGCTTGAAAAATAGATCCATAGACCGTTAAATTAAAAAATATCTAGAAATTTATTTATTTCAACATTATACACAATTTTAACTTTAGGAACATTATCATTCATCTTGCATTTCTTTGCAATTGGATTCGTGAAATTTTAGCATATTTTAGTAATTGTAATAATATTTATCCGTGACAACTTTACTTATGTGTCTTCATTGACAAGGTACAAGTGTCACTTTATCTTATTGCAGATAAAATAGCAACTTTTGCCTACTTTATAGGCATTATCACATAAAATACAAAAATTAAACTTTTCAGTGAAATCATATTATTTATTTATTAATGATGGTGGATGGTAACATAAATTTCGATGCTTTTGCTGATTCAAGAACTTCGGGCGGAGTGCATTTCTAGTTCGGAATCTAACATGATCGTCGGTTTCTTTTTGAAATTACATATTTAAAAAAATATCTACACTTACACAAAAGATGACTTTTAAAATTTTTTCAACTTAATTTTGTTTTTGTTGACATGCTAACCACGAAAACATTTATATTTTGTATTACGATTTATCTTGATCTTAATCTTTCAAATTCATACTATAAATTATTGTTGTCCAATTTATTTATCTGAAAATGTTTGCGGATAAAATAGTACTTCTATACAGGATGTTTTTGTTTACCCCCCTTTGGAATGGAATTTTGAAAAACCGTTTCTTAGTGGGCGCGTAGGTGGTGAAATAAGTAAGCGTACAAAATTTCATTGCATTGGGTTCAGTGGATACAGAGATTAACGGGGCGGGGGGCCCGTTACCCCCCTTAGGAATAGAATTTTTTAAAACCGTTTCTTAGTGAGCGCCTACGTGGTAAAATAAGTAAGTGTGCAAAGTGTCATTGCAGTCCCTTCGATGGATCCGGAGATTTCGTGATGAGTCAGTGAGTGGTATTTGGATTTTATATATATAGACTAGCTGACCCGTCCCGGCTTCGCACGGTGATTTTATTTTATTAAGTATCTTATTTACTACATACTTTAATAATTTTAAAAAACCGTTTCTTAGTGAGCGCCTATGTGCTAAAATAAGTAAGTGTGGAAAATTTCATTCTAATCGGTTCAGTGGATGTAGAGATTACTCCCCCGCCCCGTTGCCCCCCTTTGGAATGGAATTTTGAAAAACTGTTTCTTAGCGATCGCATACGTGGTAAAATAAGTAAGTGTGCAAAATTTCATTCCAATTGGTTCAGTGGATCTAGAGATTAAATCCCCCGCCCCGTTTCCCCCCTTTGGAATAGAATTTTGAAAAACCGTTTCTTAGTGAGTGCCTACATGGTAAAATAAGTAAGTGTGCAAAATTTCATTCCAATCTATTCAGTGGATCTAAAGATTAAATCCCCCGCCCCGTTACCCCCCTTTGGAATGCAATTTTGAAAAACCGTTTCTTAGTAAGCGCCTACGTGGTGAAATAAGTAAGTGTGCAAAATTTCATTCCAATCGGTTCAGTGGATCTAGAGATCAACTCCCCCGCCCCGTTCCACCCTTTGGAATGGAATTTTGAAAAACCGTTTCTTAGTGAGCGCCTACGTGGTAAAATGAGTAAATGTGCAAAATTTCATTCCAATCGGTTCAGAGGATGTAGAGATTACTCCCCCGCCCCGTTGCCCACCTTTGGAATGGAATTTTGAAAAACTGTTTCTTAGCGATCGCCTACGTGGTAAAATAAGTAAGTGTGCAAAATTTCATTCCAATTGGTTCAGTGGATCTAGAGATTAAATCCCCCGCCTCGTTTCCCCCCTTTGGAATAGAATTTTGAAAAACCGTTTCTTAGTGAGTGCCTACATGGTAAAATAAGTAAGTGTGCAAAATTTCATTCCAATCTATTCAGTAGATCTAAAGATTAAATCCCCCGCCCCGTTACCCCCCTTTGGAATGCAATTTTGAAAAACCGTTTCTTAGTGAGCGCTTACGTGGTGAAATAAGTAAGTGTGCAAAATTTCATTCCAATCGGTTCAGTGGATCTAGAGATCAACTCCCCCGCCCCGTTACCCCCCTTTGGAATGGAATTTTTTAAAACCGTTTCTTAGTCAGCGCCTACGTGGTAAAATAAGTAAGTGTGCAAAGTTTGACTGCAATCCCTTCAATGGATCCGGAGATTTCGTGATGAGTCAATCAGTGAGTGGTATTTGGATTTTATATACAGTGTGGAAATTAAGTAACGCATAAATTCAATAATTCCGTTGATATTAATTTTTTGGAAAAAATATTGAAGGGGCATAGCGATTTTAACTTAAATATTTTCAGCCTATTATCATTAGTTTCTAATGTCATTTATTTTTTATGTTATGACGTCATCGACTTTTTTTTTAAATGACAACCTATATTTTTTATCATTGATTTTGGTAGTACTTTTTATTCCGTTTCCAACCGTATAAAATGTTCACTATGTTATATTTGAAAAAAATCGAGAAAAACAGTCTTAAAGTTCAAATATTAAAAATTCCTTAAATTGGGAAAATTTATCTAGTTGCCGATGTAAAACCAAAAAAATTGGTTACGGCTATCAAAATTTATTACACAATTTCTAAATGTCACAATAAAATAAGTGTTATTATTGTGCTTTTTCTAAATTAGAAAAACTATTTTATTAATAAAAATGGTACAATTGAGCGAAAAACAGAGAATTGAAGTGTTAATCATGATTGGTTATGGCGACAGAGCTAGAACACATCAAGAAGTGTGTCAACTTTTTAGAGAAAAATACCCGGATCAGTCCATAAATCAATCAACAATTAGTAGGATTGAAAAAAATTTTCGGGAACATGGCGTTGTAAAAAATCTTCCAAAAATTGGACGTCCGGCGACATTAAATGAAGATGGACAACTTGATGTGCTACTAGAAATTGAAAACAATCCACATGCAACTAGTAGAAGCATTGCCTTGGACCACAATATAAGCCACACTTCAGTTCTAAAACTTTTGAAAGTTCAAAAATTCCACCCATATAAGCTGCAATTGGTGCATGAGTTGGCAGAAGATGACTTTGATCGTAGGCAAGAATTTTGTGAGCAGATGATGGAAATTTGCGTTGACGATCCAATGTTTTCCCAGCGTGTTTTATTTTCGGATGAAGCAACATTTTGTTTAAATGGAACGGTCAACAGACAGAATTGTAGATATTGGGCTAGGGAAAATCCCCATTGGATGCGGGAAGTCCATACCCAATATCCTCAGAAAATTAATGTTTGGGCAGGAATTATTGGCGATAGAATTCTAGGTCCATTCTTTTTTGCAAACAATTTGACTAGAGATAGATACCTGCAATTTTTACAGTTGGAATTGATGCCTACATTAGCTGCATTATTCCCCAATGCAAATAACCCTGACCTACCAAATAATACCATTTGGTTACAACAAGATGGCGCTCCGCCTCATTACGCAATTGATGTGCGACGCTACTTGGGTCAAGTTCTCCCAGGAAGATGGATTGGGAGAAGAGGTCCGATGGAATGGCCGGCTAGGTCTCCTGATCTAACGCCATTAGACTTCTTTTTATGGGGGTACTTAAAAAGTAAAGTGTATAACAACCGACCCAATAATTTAGATGATCTCAGGGAAAAAATTCAACATGAGATTAGGTTAATATCGCCTCAAACTATCCAGACTGTGAGAAATGAATTTTATAATCGTCTTGGGTATTGTCAGATGGTACAGGGTCGTCAATTTGAACATTTAGTGTAAATGTAATTTAACAACTGTTATTGCTGTGCATATTTTTGTGTTTTATGGTATTGTTAGAGTTTTTTGTTTTTTTTTTTTGGTTAATCAATTTAGTTTCTTTTTATTATAATGTTTGTCTCACGAAGTTATCGTTGTTACTAACTTTGAATTGAGCAGATAATAAATTTCTAGTTCGATATTTCAACTATTTTTATAATTTCAAAATAAAAACGAATGTGTCGTCGATAACTTTCCGTCAAACTTAGGTGGATACATTCATTTTCATAATTTACTGAATTTTTAATATTTGAACTTTAAGACAGTTTTTCTCGATTTTTTCCAAATATAACATATTGAAAATTTTAGACGGTTGGAAACCGAATAAAAAGTACTACCAAAATCAATAATAAAAAATACAGGTTGTCATTTAAAAAAAATGTCGATGACGTCATAACATAAAAAACAAATGACATAAGAAACTGACAATAGGCTGAAAATATTTGCTGAAGTTAAAATCGCTATACCCTTTCAAGATTTTTTCCAAAAAACTTATATCAATGGAATTACTGAATTTATGCGTTACTTAATTTCCACACTGTATATAGATAGATTACAAACACATTATTCGAAGAAGACAAATTTATTGTATTTAAACGTACAAAAAATGATTAAAGAACAATGAAAATAAACAAATAAACAAAACCCAGAAAACTACAACAGATGGTCAAAATGCCGCTAACCGTTTCTCAGCACCCCGAAGCAACGACTGTTGCGTTCTGGCAATTACTTCTCGGTTTCTTCTAATTCCTTCGGCAGTATTTTGAACGCGGTTTCTTAAATCTTCAACCGTATTTACAGGCATTGCATAAATTAATTGTCTCATGGAATCCCACAAAAAAACACTATCCTTCCTATCCATCTCCTCGGGAAATTTTGATCAAGCCAGGTCGGCACATCGCGAGCGTCATGAGAAGGGGCTCCACCATGAAGATACCACAAATCACGCCAAGTAATCAAGGGTGCATCTTTTAATAAGTTTCCTGACTCCTCATTTAAAAAACTCAAATACGCCATACCAGTTAAACGAGGGGGCAAAATGTATAGACCTATCAAATTGTTGCCAACCATCCCATAAACGTTGCCTCGTCGGTTTATAAGATTTTATCAAGAAAACGAGGATTTTCTTCCTTTCTTTGGAGTAACTACTCACAAAATCTTATTCTTCGAGAGAGGACCTCAGGTTTCAATGCCTACACTTTTTGGATCTGGTTGGGGTGGAGGCCCTGTTCATTTAATGTTCGCCACACGACAAACGGCGAATCACAGACACGATAAAACAACCTTCTTATGCTAATTTCTGGTTCCTCTTCAACGAGGTCTGGCTCAGCGTCCAAAATCCTACGTTCCGCATCCCGAGTATTTCCTAAGGCTCTTCCATACAACAAGACCATGTCGGTCATCTCAGCATTTGTATAGCTTCCATGTAGAACAATTATGACGGCAAACTGTGACACTTAAAAACACTCAAATTTACCTGTTACTTGTTGCTAAGCGAAGAAGAGGACATTTTTAATCACCTTTAGCGCATTAGCGGACGGTAGATTTTGACCAAATTTTTTATGATTTTTATCTCAAAAACGAAAAGACTTTTATTACAAAAAAAATTTGCCATCGAATTTTTTTTATTTTTTACATGCATTTTAAAAACACCCTGTATATTATTCAGAGAATGAGTATGTAATGATACATATAGATATCTATTTTCTACATATAATATACACTGACCTTCAAAAAATTTGGGACACCTCAAAAATTTGTGATAAAACTTTATAATCCTAATTTTTAAACATGCTGACATTATAATATAGCATATCATTCATATTGCTTTTATTCTAGTTCACTTTATCAGCTCCAATTTAATAAATGTCGGTAAAAATGAATTTAAATTATACTATAAGGTTTTTTTTAATAATCGAACATAAAAACAATTAACAAAAAATGAAAAAATTGAAAAAAATGTTAACATTTAATAATGAGTATGGCCTCCTCGGGCCTCAATTACTTCTGCTAAACGACGTGGCATGGAAGAAATTAGGTCAGATACATCTTCTTGAGGAGTCGCTGCGTATTCTTCTGCCAATGCATTTCTCAGATCTTGCAGAGTCTCTGGACTGTTCTGACGACCTCTAACTCGTCACATTAGTTGGTCCCAAAGATGTTCAATCAGATTGAGGTCCGGACTACGGGCGGGCCATTCCATTCGCGGAATACCCACTTCATTTAGGTATTGGACTACTGCTTGTGCTACGTGTGGACGAGCATTATCTTGCATTAGCTCAAAGGCATTTCCTATAAAGTGTGCATAAGGAACCACTGCTTCTTCTAGAACCTCCCTCACGTATCTATCAGCGTTCAGACGGCCGTTACCAATAAAAATAAGTTCCGTTCGAGCATTCATTGAAATCCCAGCCCACACCATAACTGAACCTCCGCCATATGGGACCCGCTCTGACATGGTACAGTCAAAATATCGCTCATTTCTACGTCTCCATACTTTTTCTCGTCCATCGGAAGAATGTAGGCAAAACCTGGACTCATCAGTGAAAAGTACACTACTCCACTGTTCCAAAGTCCGATTCACATTTTCATGAGCAAAGAGCAATCGGGCTCATCTATGATGTAAAAGTATCTTTGGACCAGTGGCGGGTCTGTAAGACCTCAAACCAACTTCCTTAAGTCTTCTCCTAATCGTGCTTTCACTGATCACCACTCCACGCATATTTCTGAGATGTTGTTGTAAATAAGGTACCGTACAACATCGGTTTCGCAATGTGTTTAACGATAAAAGCCGATCATCTCTAGCAGTTGTCGCTCTTTTTCGTCCAGAACCTGGTCGCCTAACAAATGTTCCAGTCTCTATAAAACGACTCCAAGCATTTTGTACTGTGGACCGGGGTATGTTGAGAGCTCTTGAGACGTATCGCCGACTTCTACCATCTTCAATTAAAAAAACGATTTGGCCTACTTGAACTGCAGCTAAAGGCATTTTTAAGAAAGAGAACTCTTTTTCATTACTTAGCAGTACCCTAGTCACAACAAACATTACAAATCCACAGCAATCTTGATGAAATTTTATAACCGCCATTAATCGGAATGTGCTAATTTTACTGTTAAGGCGAAATACCTCAACCAACAAAGAAATTATCAAGACCAAATGCTAAGCATACGTTAGAGAATTGTTTAAGCTTAACATAAAAGTGTTTAAACAAATCTTTTAGCTAACCAGATTCATTATTTTTGAAAATATTTATGTGTCCCAAATTTTTTGAAGGTCAGTGTATGTAGAAGTTTATACATATAATATTCCGGGTGTCCCAGATGTGTGTGGACCATCAATTACGCCCTTATTTTGAAAGATATCAAAACGAGGTTTTCGGGGGACGATAGCCACACAATACCTTCACAATTTAAAATTATTAGAAATCATATACAGAGTGTCCTAGTATTAGTAATATACCAAAGTTGTTTTTTTAAATGGAATGCCCTGTATATTAGTTGGTGAATTGAAAGAGCAGTTAATGTTGAGCAAAATGATGTAAAGGACTACAGGTTTATTATGGATGGTTCTTGAGTTATGAAGAATTTTAGGTCAAAATTATTACTTTTTTAAAAAATTGCAGAGACCATTCCAACAGAGATAACTGAATACTTTTCTGTCAATAAATTTTTATAGATCCAAACTTTAATACACACTGATTGAAAGTCATCTAAATTGATATTTCTATACAGGGTGTACGGTTTCGCAAAATGTATAATAACTTATTTTTTTCAAATGGAACACTCTATATTCCATTATACCACCAAATAGCATTTTTAATAAGTTTTTTTTCAATGTATGGTTTGCCTGGGCAAATGTTAGTACTTCAGGTGATTTTTACAAAAAACCTAGAAAGTTTTCTGACATTGCTAAAATCGCTCATTAAGATCAGATCGCCTTGGACTTGTTGCCATGGAGATAATCCTATATTGTCTAATTTATTAAATTACTTCAGAAATGACACCGAAAGGTAGACATGCTTAGGTTTATGTAAGAATTCGATAGACTATATCCTTTACATAACCACAAACGAAAAAATCTAGAGGAGTTAAATCTGGTGATCTTGCGGGCCATTTGACAGGGCCGCCCTTAGCAATCCAACGGCTCGGCGACCAGTCATTTAAATATCTTCTTACATTTCTATAGAAATGTACAGGAACTCCATCCTGTTGCAACCACATTATAGTCGCGTCAATAAATACATAAAACAGGCAATCTTTGGAAGTCCTCAAAAACAGCTTCGATTTTAATGATTTTTTTTGTGAATGTTTGTTTTTATATATTATTCAAAATCAGAAACTTTTTGAAATGGGGAAGTAATTATTTATATTGTTTAAACACTATTTATTATATTTATATAAAAAAATTAGTTTTTCAATACTTATTCTACAAATAATATACGAAAGTAAATTATAGAATTATTATGAATTATGGATTATTTATTTTAGAGATTTTTATAAATAAAATAATTAAAAATTGTTCGTCAATACTTGTAGGAAGGAAAAATTGAAAAAAAACAATGGAACTACCTCAAGAGTATACCCTTTCAAATAAAAGAAGAATTTTGAAAATCGGCCCACAATTGACGAATAAATCGGTGAACATAAATGAAATATAAATATATAAATGTTCTGAGGTAACAAGCATTAAAAAAAAACATACAACCGAATTGATAACTTCCTCCCTTTTTGAAGTTTGTTAAAAAAAAAAACGCAAAACTATTTTTTTTTTAGATAAATATCATACATATTGTTTAAATAATATTAATAGTTATGTCCCCGCTCCAAAAGGTTCCTGATTATAAATAATATAAAAAAAGCAAATATTGAGAAAAAAAACATCAAAATCGGAGCTGTTTCTGAGGACTTCCGAGAAAAAGACTTCATTGACGCGACTATTAAGGACCACTGATTCTGATAATCAATCGTCCGCATCCAGTGGGGATTTTCAGTGCCATAATAGTGCATGTTATGCCTCTTGACATGCCCATTACTCTTAAAGATCGCCTCATCAGTGAACAAAATTATGTTTAAACTATTTCTATTCGTTTCTAGAAGATTGTCCATTATTTCGTAGAATTCCATTTTTTTTTTGCAAAATAAGCTTCTTGCAATTCTTGATGGAGTTCAATGTGGTAAGGATGAAACCGATGTTTTTTGATCACACGGTTTACTGAATATTTCTAAATATCAGATTGGGCAGCAATTTCTTTTGTACTGGAGTGAAGATTTTCTTCTAAGATTAGTAAAACTTCTAGCTCAGTGTTTTCACCTACTCTTCTACCAATTAATTGTTTTTTGTTGTGGGCCCCGTTTCCAGTGTTTTCAAAACGTTTTTGTGGCCACAAAGGAATTTCTTTCGGCTTCTCTTAACGCATTGTACCATATTCATCATTACTTCTTTCGTAAAATTTTGTAAAAAAATCACAAAAGTTAAACTATTTCTAAAACTTACTGTCAACAAGAACAAACGGATCCATGGTAACCAGTCTAAAATGATATCTCCATGGCAACAAGTCCAAGGCGATCTGATATGATCTCAATACACGATTTCATCAATTTGGGAAAGTTTTCTACGTTTTTTGTAAAAATTATCTAAAACAAACTATATATTAGCAGAAAGCTTATTAAAAATGCTATTTGGCGGTATAATGGAATATAGGGTGTTCCATTTGAAAAAAAAAGTTATTATACATTTTGCGAAATCGTACACCCTGTATAGAAATATCAATTTAGATGACTTTCAATCAGTGTGTATTAAAGTTTGGGTCTAGAAAAAATTATTGACAGAAAAGAATTCAGTTATCTCTGTTGGAATGGTCTCTGAAATTTAAAAAAAAAAGCACTAATTTTGACCTAAAATTCTTCATAACTCAAGAACCATCCATAACAAACCTGTAATACCTAATATCATTTTGCTCAGCATTAACTGCTCCTTCAATTCACCAACTAATATACAGGGCATTCCATATAAAAAAACATAACTTTGGTACATATTACTAATACTAGGACACTCTTTATATGATTTCTAATAATTTTAAGTTGTGAAGGTATTGTCTGGCTATCGTCCCCCGAAAACCCCGTTTTGATATCTTTCAAAGTAAGGGCGTAATTGATGGTCCACACACCTCTGGGACACCCAGTATGCATAAAAATATAAAGAAAAAGAAATAAAGAAGAAAAATTAAAAGAAAGGCGAAGAGGAAGGATATATCAGGAGAAGGTTCTCTTCTCTATGTAGGTACATATAGGCAATAAATGATGAAAAATAGTGACCGTATATAGAAAGGATAGAAGAAACAATAAGAAAAAACAATAAGAAGATACAATAAGCAAGATAGAAGAAACATTACAAAGAAGTTGTTGTGATAAAGAAGAATTAATACTCAGGGATTGGGAAGAAGAGAGCGAGAAAAAAAAACAAGGTTATGAAGAATGAGAATGGACGTACGTAGGCGAAAGAGAAACGGTGATAAGCTACGGAATAGTAAAGCAAGAAGCATGGAAAGAAGTAGAATAATTGAGAATAGGAAAAAGAATAAAGTTAGACCATCTGCCTATAGCAATAATTATAGTAAAAGGGAGACAAGAGAAAAGAGGAGAAGAAAGAACACAGGAAACGCAGAAGAAGATGATGTTCAAAATATGGGACGAACAAGGAGTGGAATAGTACAAGAGAAGACTAGAAAAGGCAAGAAGTAAAGAAATTGGAGAAAGGAAATTAAATTTGAAACAATGAATACGAACAACGGATACGGATCAATAAAGGAGCTAAGAAAATGGAAAAGATCAAAGCGACAGAAGCGGCTTTCAAAAAGCGACATGAAGATATAAAGAAACATGTAGAGAGAAGAAGACACGGAAGAAGTAGGGAGAAGAGAAAAAGATAAAAGCTATAAGAACAGAGAATGAAGTGTGCAAAGGAGAAACAGTGAGTGAGGAAATAATGGTGGGAGTGGGAAGAATACTTTCTGAGGCTGCTGGAGGGGAAATCAGAAATAGAAATGAAGAGAGACCAAACAGCACCAGAAGGAGAAAAAATCACGATTATTAAAGGAGTGGAGAGGCAAGTGAAGAAACTGAGGAAGATGAAGGCTCAGCGCAGGGGTGGAGTACAAAACTAAGCGTGGATGCATGGGCCGACAAGAGTTCTAGAGAGACTAGGTAGAATTGAGGTAATGAATTGTGGAGAGGAAAAAAAATTCCGGTAGAGTGGAGAGAGGATGTAAGGTGGAAAGCTACTGTAATAATAGGATGAGGAAAGAGATAGAGAAAAAGGAAGCAATACCGGACAGCCAAGCAGGATTTAGAGAGGGTAGGGGAATTATGAGTAGTGTATACATCCTGGACCATTTGATAAAAAGCGAACTTAAGGAGAAAGGGGGAATGGTGAAGAGAGGGATAAATAAAAATGGTGGATGGGGTGTGCGTATGGGGAATAGGAGAGCGTCAAAGTTTGAATAAAGGATGAAAAAAAGGAGAGAATGCAGGAAACTTAATGAGTGCTAGAAAGAAAAGAAGAAGAACGCAGGAGAAAACAAGATAGAGAATTATTACCAGAGCAATGGGTACGCCAGCAATGTGTTACTGAGCGAAACAGATAACAATATGGACAGACAAGAAAGAAAGGTACAGGTACAATTGAAAGGACGAGAGATGTACATATGATTGAGGAAATACCGAAGTATTTGTAGAAAGAGAGTGGGAAAGAAAGATGAAGTCGAGGTTTATGTGCGGAAATGAAAAGAAGGAGAATAGGTATTGGTTGGATGAAGGAGGAAGAAGGTGTAGAATGTGCTATGAGTAGAGAAATAGGGAAAAAGGGAAATAAAATGGATGAAAGAGGTGTGGAAGAGGGAGGAGAAGGCAGAATAGGCGAACAAATGAAGATGCGTTGTTTTGCAATTAACACAGAATCTAAATTATGTTATGGGTTATGTTATGTAATCACAGGAATCGGAAACCCCATAAGGTAAATGAAGATTTATAAATGTTAAAAGATCTACTGATGAGGAAACATTTGGAGGACAGAGATGCTTCAGCCTATGCAAAAGACTACGATGGTAAAAACCTTAAATAGTTCAAGAGAATCGACTCCGAATAAATTCAACAATTTCTTACAAGAAGTCAGCCTTGCCAATATTGCCACCGCGAGAGCAAGAATTTAAATTTAACAGTGTGTCGGAATTGTCACTCCTGGAACTCAATTTAAGCATGTGACAAGACAAGTGGTATCTGGAAAGACCCGCTAGGACAGTAATTAATTTTACATGTAGATATTTCCACGTTCTTTATAATTAACTCATTTGCATGTATGTATACGATTTCAGAACGCATAATAGTAGCTTATATTATTAAGAACAGCGACTTAAATATGCTCTGAATAATATATACTATTTTATCCGCAAACGTTTTCAGATAAATAAATTAGAAAACAATAATTTAGTTAAGAATTTGAAAGAAATCATTGACAAGGTAAAACTGTCACTTTATCTGATTAAGCAGATAAAATAGCAACTTTTGCTTACTTTAGTGCCAGTGACACCTTTGTGACGTTTGCGGATAAAGGTTATTTTTAAAGTAAATCATATGACAATATGTTTTTTGCTTGATTATTAGGTAGGTACATTATTACGAAGTCATTTTAACAATGTTGCAACAGTTTATACCAGTAAAAGGTTATATCAAATCGTTTTTAACTCATTCCTTTGCACATATAGTTTAATAATACCTTGTGTCTACATTTACAACACGATGGATAAAAAAATAAAATTGAGTAATTTAAGCTAGCCTCTCTGAATAATGGTGCTCCAATTACTGCTCACCACCAGCTGCGAAAGTGATATAAACTATCAGGAACTATCCTCGAATTTCTAAACTCTTGGCCTGTAATGACCCCTCTTTGACGGCGCGTTCGCTTAAAAGTTTTAAGCACTTATAATTTCCATTTAACAAACTGTTCCACACACCCATTTAATAATATAACGTTTCCGTTCCAATAACAAAATCATTTTATTGGTACAAGATTACCAATACACTTTTCGGTAAAAATCTTTTCAGGAATATTGTTTCAGAATCTACATAAACAAGTCTTTTGTAAACTAAATTTCATCAAACTTGAGTTACACTAATCCTTCTACAAGTTGAGTTTATCCTTTTATACGTGTAACAAACTCCCTAAGCAGCTTGGGTAACTTACTCTAATAGTAATTGAATGTGATACAAGAAATATGTCGTAAACAAGTATCTACCAACCTGTTAACAAAATAGCTACGCGGTGTGGGAGTAAATACTTCAGGTAGCTAAAAGGTGCATGTTGTAGAAACTTAAAATAATTGTGTATTATTAGCGGGAGTCCCGAGTTCATACAAAACTCATTAATGGTTCTAGGAACTATTTTTGTCTGCTAAATTTACATAAATTATCATAGGTCGGTAGTTATTCGACATAGGTTTCTTTCTTTATTGTGTTTATTGACAAGGTACAAAGGTCGTTCTATTTTTGAACTTATTTTCAGGGTCAGTGCAGTCCAGAATTAGGAATGCATATTACCAAATTATATGTGTTTGTTATTTCGTTTTCCAGAGGCAACGTGATGTACGAATCATCTTCTTGATACAGAAATAGAAATATGTATTTAAAAAATGTAAGAAATATTTTTGTCATTCTAACTGTGCTTGAATGAAGTTCTTAAACGCTTCAAATTTAAAAGAAGTTTTTTTAAAGTACAAAATTTTAAATACATATCACAAGCATTGAAACATTTTATGAAAATGTGAAACAAACGTACCTAAAACAAATATCATATATAGGGCCTCCATAAATGATTCATAGCCACATAATGTTGCCACTGAAAAACAAAATCTTCCTGTTGTTAGATAGAGGCTTGACGTTCGAAGCCTACTGGATGGATGAATCATTTACAAAGAACCTGTACTAAGCATTCGACGACACCAATTTCATACTACCAAATCTTGGTCAAGGACGTTATTTATTAAGAGCAAACTTAATCAACAATGACTATTAAAAAATGCAGTAGAAATCTATTAGATATATTCTAGTAATTATATTTATCATTTTAGTATAGGTAATATTCTATAATTAATTATTACCTATACAAAGTAGGTGTATCAAAGCAGATTGTTACCTACATACATCACAGATGCTGAAAATCCGAGTTTGCTAAGGTAATTAAACAGACATTTATCTTAAAACTTTTAACCGGGTTGTAATTCTTGCAAATCTGATTAATAATAGCTGTTTCGAGTCAATTTGCTTAAAAATCTCTTCACTGTGATCTGACTGGGATATGTACTGATATCTGCTGCAACCAGTAAAATGGCACTACACCACATGAGAATTTTGACACTTCAAATAACATTAATTATTACACCCCTAAACAATAATTTTGAGTCCGGGTTCCCCATATCTGATTTTTATTCGCTTGGGGTAAGATCCTGTATTCCACCCGACATACGCCGGTACTAATTGAGATTCCGCGGCAAAGGAGTCAGGAGTTGTATAGGGCTATCTGTGACTTGAAGTGTTGTGACGTGAAACTGTAATCTGTGTTTCCTAAGAAATCTGTGGAACCGTTTATCAATTAAGTTTATGGGAAATTGATTGTTGTTTGGTATTTGGTAAATGGTGTGCTTTTCTTTCTCAAAAGCTTCAGTGGAAAGGGGTAGAGCGGTGGAAAAGTGAATTGAAGGCTGCAAATTCGTTTGAAGAAGTGGGTTTTCTGAATATTTCAAAGGAGAGTTGTTTGTAATCTCAAATAACTAATGATATAGTACGCGAATAGTTTCGGATATGGGAAATTATTACCATTGTAGTAAACATGCTGGGTGAACAAACTACCTTCATTAAACTCCTACTGTTTCTATCTTCCGGTATTAATAAAATAAATAACTTTTTCTTCCGCAAACATCACGGAGTTCAAGGCTTTCACCTCCCGCATCTATTTAATCATAGTACTGGTTGTACCTGCATATATTTTGTGTTTGCAGTTTCTCCAACTTTACAGGTTAATGCCTTCTTCGATATAAATGGCACTTTTTAATTATTGTTCTGTAAACACTTTTGTTATATTTTCATTTACAACAGCATTTCCTCCCCAGAATAGGCGTTATCTCGACAAGAAGCAATGTATTAAGTTCATAAAAATATTTTGTCGTCGGGCTTCTTTGAGCTTTTAAGCTTTAATTAGTTTAAAAAGACCATCATTACGTCCCTTGTTAAGGTTTGTGCTATCAAAAACATCGGCTAAAAAGAAAATTTAATTTCACTACAAAGATTAGACGTCGTCGGTCCAAAACAACATTTTAGTTGCGAATGGTGCTTCCTCTTTAAATCGCTTCTCTGCGGTTACACTCTGTTGATATATTTTCGCAGAAAATTGCTGTTATAACAAGTTATAAAAGATCGTAAGAGGAAGCCAATCCATTTCTGGAGCCGATTACATTTACAATTTTATATTTTGTGTAAAGAAGTTGCTGTGACTCAATCAGTGACAAATACTTTTAAAGTTCAATGTGTCTTTTTTGTACGTTGGTCGACAGCAAGTTGTGCAAAGTTCGTGGGATATCTGTTATTTAGTTTTTTATTTTGGTAAATTAGTCACATGTGTTACTATCACAAAGTACACACAAACAGCGACCATGTTTTTTGTTATTTATTATACCAAATGGACTGACATGGTTGACGGCCTCGTGTTATTAACGTTTATCATGGGTATTCCCATCATACGACATGCGAATGCTTTAAAATTGTCGATGTGGTGTAAATACCTTCTCATAAAAAGATCTATAATTTAATTAGCGCGCTAAACACTTCCTTGAAGGTGAACATTACACGAAATTCAAATATCGGGACATCAAGCTCCCAAGTTTTGCTTTTCTCAAACTTCAGTCGGAGCAGTTGAGTAGATTGGAGAATGTCGCACTTACACCTTAGCCCACGGTGATTATCTAAAGACCATGCGCCTAGAGAACAATGCTAATGGAGTAGTATACTATGTATGAAAATCGGTAAATAACCTGCTCCACATTATTCTATAGAATAAATGATATTGTGCGATACCAAGAAATTTTCTAATATAGATTCTACAAAATTAATCACAGAAACACTGGCTGAATTTAACCAATTGGCAACGCTGCTAATCTGACCGTTTAAGGGGCATTTCGCAAGGACGATCAACTACTGGGTGAGAGTGATCAAAAAGTTCGAAGTGTGACATAAGTAGTAGGACGTAAACAAAAATCCACGCGAGACACAGAAAAAGTGCATTCTGTGAAACAATGCTTTCTGTTCAGAAATATTTGCAGCGGCCAGTTGGGAAACCCAAAGCACAGCCAAAGGGTCATAAACCTCTACCTGTCTAGCGACTCAAATGCTAGCACAATACAAATACAATATTCTAAATTCAACCACCACCCGAGACGACATTCGGGATTATAAAAGTATTATTGACCGGAGTCCATAAAATTACTATAAGTCGTGACATCGTAATGGGAGAAACAGTTCAACTATTTTTTAGTATTTCACGGGCCATTACATTTAAATATATATTTTTTAAATTTTGGCACAATGTTGTCCCAAAAGGACATAATTATCTTTTTCAATTTGCAAAAGAACATACAAAATAAAACTGCTATGGAATAAATTTTTTGTACTTGTCGACAACAATTCCACCAGATACAATCCATACAAAAAAGGAGCAATGATTGTTAGCACCAGTAATTGTCAATTGCCCCTGAACCTGAAAGTAATAATTATCTTTTTGCTTTAGTTTAACGTCCCCATTTTGGTCTATTTTTAAGTAATTAATTTTTTCTTCATAGACCGCTTGTTGGGGATTTGAGTCTCGAATGGACCAAGGGCATTTTGTTTCCACAATATGATCTTGATCAATAATTCCATCCGGACTGGCACCGAGAAAACAATTTTCCTTGTCAATAAACAGTCCGCACTCACGCACAAGTACCCCATAGTCTTTTTCAAAGTGCTTTTGCTTCATCTTCTTTCTCTTTCCCACATCATTATAGCTGCGCTCTTTCGAAATTCAGGACAGACAATATTTCGAGCTAGGTTTGACGTATTCCTAATAAATTCGTTTTCAACTAGATGAATTTCTGTCAGACCGTAATTTTCATCGGGTGGAGCAGCAGTCTTTCTTTTTTTAACTCGCAGAAATAACTCTGCGAGTTCTATTATACTGGCGTTTTCTTTTCAGTCCCGCGATATAGTTTTTAGCGAATTTTCCTGGACTACAAAATTTTCCTGTGCAATAGGACAAAATATTCTTCCTTTTTATTCGATGTCGTCAAAAAGGCCAGACTCGATCATGTCTGGAACTGTGTGGATTTCGCCTTTCTTGCTTCCTTGACAAAAACAGTCTCTCAATTTACTAAGTAAATCGTTTACGGACTCTTTATTATAGGGAATTTATGGTCGTAGGTTCTTTTGCCAGCGAAGTTTTGTTACTCTGTTATTAGTGATGTAATTATCTATGTTAATTAAATCGAAAAGAATAGACTCCTCACATTGCAAAATTTTATAAAAAATATCAATCAACGAATCAAGTAAGATACCAACCGATCTGTTAAAAAAATAGGTGTAATTGAAAGCGTAATACTAGGTAGGAACGAATATTTCGGGTTTGGGACATTTTCAATGCTCATTTCTAGTTTCGAGCATTTTATTCGGACACTGTCCAAATTCGTATATTGAATGTATTTTGTGATCATCGCCGACTCACGCCTCGGCCACAAACAGCAGATGCGTCCAAAAAAGCTAACTTTTACGGCCGCGAGGTTCTAAGATAACAGGGGATCTCCGTCCCGCATAATTTTGTTTAGGTATAAGTCTATGATTTTACTCGGACTGTACACGGCGAATTTGTAGCATGGCTGTATAGGTGGACCTACTTTCTTGATATAGAATTCAACAGAACAGGATTTTATTTAAAACATTATTACATAGTTGTATTTGCGCTTCCATCTTCAATAATGTAGCAAACATTAAGAAAAAACTATAGGCAAGGCGATACGCATGTTTCTGAGTAGGTTTTAAATTCGTAAGTGTCAATAAAATGGTGACAAAGGTTACGTATGTTCAGTTCGACATTTTTGCATATTTAGCAAAACAGTTTTGAAAAAAATATGCGTAGGTTCTAAAGCAATCCTTTTCTACAACTATTCAAAATTTGAAGATTATTGATCAGTAATTAACAATACAGCGATTTTTATAAATGTACACTGTAAACATGGGGTGAGAGAAGCGCCTTAACGCGTGACTGTGTTTACGTTATTTAGACCGTCATTTTTTATTAATTTTTTATTAATTTTAATTAATAATTAATAATTAATTTTTTGTATCCATCAAAATGGTACAGTATATCACAGACTTTGGGAAAACTGATTGCCCATGACTAGACATTACTCATGTCTTTCTCGTCTCGTAATCCTTTGGGACGGTTAAGAATATTTTATTTGGGACACTTTCTGATGAACTGCCGCAACCGCGGAAATAAAAATTTTTATGACTCATCACTCGCCTTTTCCTTCTGTTCCTAATTTACTGATAATCGTAACCGACTCGTCGTCGTCATAGCACTTTAGCTTCCTAATCTCAACAATTGACATTGACGTTTCGTTCCTTCGGCCGATATCGTAGGTTCATCATTCATGCATCATGCGGCGTTGCTAGATTGAAAAAACTAACTACTTCACAAACTTTTACTTTTACGGGGGGTGGAGCTAAGTTATCTTATTTTCGGCTTTTTGCGACCTTGACACATCAACTGATGTCACTACATTATACTTACAATATATCGCCTACATCAATATGCAGTACAAAAAAAATCACTTGTATACTACCCCATTCTGATAAATCTTAAAACGATTCATATACGGCAAATATACGGCAGGCAGGAATGATTTTCAGATTGGAGACGAGCGAGTCCTTGATGTCTCCCATGCACCTAATTACCAAAACCAGAACCACGTCAGACTTGTTCACTGTTATCTGCCTGACGGTGGAGAACGAGAAGTTCCAATAGATTCGGCACTTTTCGTTCTCCACAACGGACTCAATATCGCTCGGACATAGGGCAGCACTGGTGTCTGGTCTATAGCAAAATGGTGTCTTAAATTAAAGTATAACACTCTCAACGCCGCATTGTGGCGATGGATACAGACCAAAACTGCATACACCGGGCATGCCGCCAATATATGCATTGCTGCTTCAGGGGCCCTGTGACAAGCCCTACAGCTCACATTCGGTACCTCTATACGCATCCCGCGGCTGCGATAGACCAAGGTGTTAATTACACCATCTTGCGCAGCGCAAATGAATCCCTCAGTCTCATACTTCAGTCCACTTGATCTCAGAAAGACAAATGTATGCCTTTTGGATAAGCCAAGGTTTTCAATGTTCTTGAAGAAAACACTATGCATTGACTTCTCCATATGCATTCTCATGAGCATATCTTGCATATTCTAACGTGGGCTGTAAGACGGAGCAAATTGAGCTCGGTAATAGAGTGTGGCCGAGCTCGCTCAACGTCAAAGTCAAGACCGAGTTCATCTGCTGCTCTTTGTGGCACCCTAAACAAAAATGCCTCGACTTCCCGCCTCTCGTGATCCCTGACAAGAAGCAACACGGGATCTGAACTATGGATGATCTTACAGGCTATACCCAAGATTACCCTGTTATGAAGATACTCCAAACTCAAAAGTCCTCGACCTCCCTGGTTTCGTGGAAGATATAACCTCGGAACGGACGATTTTGGATGCAAACTGCGCTGTAGATGAATCATTTTTCGAGTATCCCGATCAATCTGCTTCAACTCATCTACTAACCATTTAATTGCTCCAAATGAGTAGAGCACGATCGGACCGGCAAGCATATTTGTGGCAAAAATCTTGTTCTTCCCCGAAAGCTCTGACGACCAGATACATCGAAGTAGATTTTGTACTTGCCGCAAAGAAACTTTTTTAGCTGGTGTGACGCTTTTATGTGGCACTGCTCCACACCCAAGTACTTGTAAGTCTCTCCGGCGTTCAGATGTCTCAGAACGCTTCCGTCAATGAGTTGAGCATCTTCATCGAAATACTCGCATCGTCCTCTTTTGAGATGAACTTGAACGCATTTGTCCCAACCGAACTCCATGCCAATAGCATCTGTGTACTCCTGCACTATGCGCAATGACCGCGTCAGTTCTTGCTTGCCGGAAGCATACACTTTCATCCATGTAAAACAAGTGCGTGATCTTATGCTTCCGGTTACCGGGTGTACCAGAGCTATAATCCTTTGCACCGCGCAAGACTACGGCCGGCGGCAACAGTGAGATGCAAAACAGGAGAGGACTCAAGGAATCTCCCTGGAATACTCTTCTGAATGATATCAACTCTGTCTGAACTCGGTCCCGTCGAGATGTTATCGAGAACCGAGTCTTCCAGAGTGACATCAGTTGTTTGATGCATCTCACCAGTATATCGGGTACCGCAAGACATTCGAGCAAGTGAATAATCAGCTCGTGAGATGTTGTGTCGAATGCCTTACGATAATCGATCCAAGCCATAGATAGGTTGCGCTTATATTGGACGGCATCCTGCGTGACGCACCTATCAATCAGCAGGTTTTCCTTGCAGCCGTCCACGCCCCTTTTACAGCCTCGCTGTTCGAAAATTTTCGAATACAAAGGGTTAATAGCGTGAAATATTCGGTAGTACAGGAGTCTGGTGAAAATCTTGTAGCACGCATTTGGGCAAGTTATTGGCCGGTAGTTCTGAGGCTGAGTCAAATCACCTGTTTTAGGTAGTAAAACGGTTCGCCCCTCGACAACCCACTCTGGAAGGGGTCGCTCACCATTAAGCCTGGAATTAAATACCTTGGCCAGACGCTTTTGCGTGCTTCGGAATTTCTTCCACCAAAAGGTATTAATTCCGTCTAGGCCTGGTGCGGCAAAATTTTTGATTCCCTTAAGGGTCTTGCCAATTTCTTCCGGGGTTATCGGATTGCACACCACTGGTCTTAATTGAGATCTTCTTACGAAGTTCTCAAATTGTGCAAGGGCTGGAGTGTCTTCACGCGACGGTTTCGACCCCTCGCATATTTCCTTCCAGAAAACTTCGACCACCTGCACCGCCGGCAATTTCTCTGGGATAGAGTTTGCCCGCTGGAAGAGCCTCGAAGGATTTGTTTTGAACTTGTTGTTCTCGACCAACCTTCGCCTACTCCTTACCAGGGACTTTCTTGCAGCCACAAGACTGCGAACTCTATCCATGCAGTGCTGCTTCTCAACAGCAAGCACCGCTGCATTCAGTGTATGATGGGTCCGGCAAAAATGACGTGCGATGCGCCGGATTTTTGGCGTGAAAGGTTTCATCTCTTTGATGAATTCCATCACACACTGAATTTGAGAAATATTCTGCCTAGCGGTTCCTATCTTTTTGTCGATCTTTTCAAGGCAACATTCGAATTTCCTCTTAGCCTCAGTGCTCTCACCACGTGGGACCGAAGAAGATCTCGATAGACCATCTCGTTCAGGAGCAAGATGTCTGGATCCTCAGGGAGGTTCCTATCGAGTGATTCGTCCGCTGCAACTACATCGCTGGCTTTGGGTGGTGGAATTTTGTGAAGAGACTTTCTGTTCGACGGCCTCTCGAAATTTACCGGAACAGCGTGGCGGATCTCCCGGCTGTACCTCCACCAACTGCTCCGGTGCTCTCTCGTATTGAATGCGACGAAGATAGGCTACCTAGTCGCGGAGTTTTTGTGGCGCGAAAAAGTGATGCTCCGGGTGTTTCTCACCCCACAGAGCATGCATCCTTGCCATGTAACCCCTTTGCCGCGGCTCGCTCGTCTCGTAGCACTGGAGCAAGTCATTCCTTAGAGTGTTGGTCCACTCAAAACGTCCATGGGCATTGCCAGAGTCGTCAACGGGTGAGTTGTTTTGTGAGACCCCACTACCTTTACCTTGGTCCCTATCCGACTGGGACCGGTCGTGGGGGTCTTTCCCTGTTGGGGTGGTAACAACAGTATAGGTTTCCAATTGTCATCCGACAATGGCCCAGAATTTGTAAACTCTCTTTTCACGGAACTTTACAATATGTGGAGTGACATTAAAATTGTGCATAAGAAGCCAAGACAGCCAATACCAAGGTTCAGTGGAACGCGCCAATAGGGATACTGAAGAAATGTTGGCTGCTTTTATGGCTGAAAATAATTGCAAGAACTGGCCCTCCTTCTTTACACTAAACAATCGTATTTTTAGGCATCGGTAGGCTCTCCAAATGAGGCAATTTTCAGCTGTTAGCATCAGCTGGCATTCCTTACGACGAAATTGTTAGTCTAATAAATACAGAAAAGGACTTAGAAGCCGCAATGGAACCACCACAAGAGAGTCAGTTGGCCAGCGATAATAATCCTGAAAACGCCAGTAAGCCAAGATGTTTTAACCCTTCCGGATGAAAGAGATAAAGCAATCCTGACACGCGTAGAAGAAAAACCTGAATTCTGAGTTATTTTGCTTCGAATCTACTAGATACACAAAATGTTCTAATTCTTGGTGAATATTTTAGGCTCTCGAGGTCCGCTGATGTATAAGGATTTAACTTCGAGTGGAGATGACCGAGCAGATGACTTCGTTGGTGAAGTTTGTCTCCACTGCAAAAATTAAGCTAATATTCTCAAAGAAAGAACGAGATCCAGAGAATGTTTAGAAAAAAAAAACAGAACATTATGAAGTCCTCCAAAGAAAAATTTTCTCAAGTTAAAGTGGGGACAAATGGATTTCCGCATAACGTATGAGCATTAGTGTAATTTTGTATTCATAGAGCAATAAGTAAATAAATAATTATGTATTTGATTATAAAGAAATCTAAGAGAAAGAAGCAGCTGCTAGTGGTAGCGTATCAGGTTCTCTATTATGGTATAACTAGTGGTATGATTATTATCGATGATATTATGAGTGAAATTAAGCTGGAGATTCAACGAGTTTGAAGGACGAGTGGAATGTCCAGCTTCAATTTCACGAATTTAATATCTTCGATGATTAATCATACCACGTGTTATATTGGATAAGGCAATATAATGAATGAAATAAAATAGGTACTGTTTAAATAATTTATTTATTTACTGTCATCTCCCCAATACATATTTTGAACATTAAAAATGCAGTTTTGATATACGATTTTTGACTGATTCTTATTCGATGAGATATTACTAATGTCAGCACGTAAAAATTACACAGAGTTTGACAATTGCACAGAACTTGAAGCGGCTACATAAAATGTATTTTGCTATGCTATGTCCCTTTATTATTACCCCTCAACGTCAGTTCCTTTGCAGTTATACATAATATAAAACCCTCTGGCGTATTTTCGTCCCATTTTATTTTAATTCTCTTCCAGAATACCTAAATGTGGCGGCACTCGTCTTTCTCTTCTCTGCGATTTCCTAACGCGTTCTTCTTTATGAATCTCTTGCTTTCTTAGCCTCTTGAAATTCAATGTCAAAGGATTTAAACATTTCAGAATACATTTCCTGCAAGGATTGTGTTTACGGATTCTTTGTACTGAGATTCATATGTTGCTATGTTAAAAGCGTAGTCTCTCATAAGATTTGCCAAATCTTGGATATTTGTAGCTTCATTCATTCTGATAGATATTGAGTCACAAAATTTAGTAAATTAGCGCCAATAAGAATCCTTGTTAATGACGGTGTTTTTTGGAAAGGTCTTCCGAATAATTTCACTAATATCATTGTTTGTTGCCTCACACCACCGATTAGTAGTCATTCTAACTATTAGTAACAATTAGTAACAACGCAAGTAAACAAGATGATAGTTATTTTTATTTTTTATCACCGCGGTGATAGATTGTAACTAAGGACTTTATGCGTTTTGATTGAGTTATCTATGATCATGTGATACATTGTCATGAATTATATTGTCAGGGATATAGACGCTGTCAGTGTAAAACTAGAAGCAAAAAAAAATGTGCTTGTAAATCGGCATCAGTATCGTGTAATTCAAAATGTCATGGCAGCTGATCGAGTAACAATAAAGCTGATTAATAAGTCAATCAATAGGATTATTTTGACATTTCAACGACAATGTCAGGGTGATGTCCTCACTATAATAATTTTACTTAGGGCTAGTAAGAATTGACGTGAAAAGCCGGGTATTCACGTAAATTACCTACCTTAAGGACTAATAATGACATTGTCCGGTAATTCACGTGAACCACCTTTTAAACCTTGAAACATCTTTTACCGTAACATAAACATAATAAATAACTTAAACTTAACACTGTTTTCTGTTCATCGGATGTAAGGTTCATTTAATTTTTCGAAATAAAAGAGTGTACTACGTACATGACCAACATTCTTTCTAGCCAGGATGTTGACATAAGTCATCCTGTTTAAAACAACCGTTAATTTTAGACAACAGACGTCACTAAGTACTTAATTTGACTCATTTTTAATAAAATTAACATAAGATTTTTGTTTTAGGAGAAATGTTAAAAGGATATCTTTATAAACACGTAAGTATGAGACATTTTTAAAAATACTAGATGAGGTAGGCATGTTTGTATTTGATTAATACATTAGTTATTTCATAGCAGCAAACCGATAGTTTTTGGTCGATAAATTTATTAAAGGCGGATAAACATAAAAAATTATGCGTAATGATTTACTTATTTACATAAATATTAATAAACATTGATGTCTTTCTGAGCATTCTTATTCAAATGTGATGATTACATTTTTTGTTTATATTTTAAAGATTTATTAGCTTTTTATCCCTTTGAAAATAATTAACTAAGTTATTGAATTATCTGTCTACATGTATTAAGTATTTTCAACTAATAGTAATTACTCCAGTTCGTTATAAGTTGATAACCGACTAATGGAATAAGAAACTGAACCACTTTCATCGCCAGGTGTAATATTTTTATCTGCATAAATTTGTTTAAATCAAAGGACTGATTGTAAGGTTTGGGTCCAAAATTTCAAAATTAATTACAAAAAGAAACTTTATTTATTTATTATATGTTACTTTGAATTGAATTGCGCTAATTTGTATTAGAAAATTAAAATTTGTAGTGCTGGGGTCTGAGGGCGCTGATCAAAATACTTGGACGAAGTAAAAAATTATATTCACAAAATATGTACAGAGTTTTTAACGCAAACTTTTAGAGATCGGTCTCTTCCGGCTAACGGTCCGCACCCAGAAGACGCAGAAGCTAGAGTTGAGAGGAGCTCTAGTTCCGATTCTGAAAGGCAGTGCACGTCTTTTTATCTGGGTGTCCTTAAGACCTTAAAGGTTGAAAGCCCATTCACAACCACTTTACGTACGTAAAGTAAATTTAGTAAATTTACAAAAGCGGCGTTTGCATTCAAATCCACTTTACGTAACTTTACTTTAAGATTAAATTATGTTCTGCGCATGCGTAGTACTAATGAAGGCATTGCAGAACTCTGTATTCTGCATTAAAATAACCCTGACCCGCCTGATCTAACCTAGGAAAAGTGTCTGTATTTTTATCTTGTGTTTTTATTGATTTTGTTTTCCCATCTAAAAATGGATGAAGAAATAGTAACCTGCATGATAATTGCCGCGGCGAATGTTATAGCAGGTGCTAAATGAACGGTGTCGCCGTGTTCCTCAACAAAACGAAGAGAGAGAGGAGAGTATAGTGCTACATCGTTTTACGCTCGTTTTGATTGGCTCACTTTACAAACTTTACGTAAAGTTTCGATAAAGTTGAAAGTTGGTCAACATTTTGTTACGTTAAGTAAATGAATGTCCACTTTAAACGAATTAAGACGTGAACATAAGAAACTGTACATGCAACTTTCGTAAAGTCGTTATTTCACGTACGTAAAGTGGTTGTGAATGGGCTTTTAGGGTGCGTGCAGTGGGGGAGCAGATCCGTGTGGGAGTGAGATCAGCAACAAGGGCGCTAGTCTGGTGGGCGAGTTGAGAACTACGATGCTACAAATTTGCATTATACTGTGGTTTCTCTTGTTGACATTTCTAAACAAAATTTTAGACCTTGTTGTTAATTATGTATTGAGAAGTAAAGAAATATACCGGATGTTCCATTAAAAAAATAAGTTATCTCCACTTCTGGAAGAGAAGCAATATTTTCACCACCTACATATCGTCACTTATTAAAGTTTGTGGAGTTCGACTTAGATATATTTAAATTTTAATTTAAATAAATAATGAGTAAATAAAAACTATAAAACATAAACAATAACAATAGCTTCTTCTTCTTCTTCTTCTTTCTTCTGTCTAATACTCCTTTCATCCAGCCTAGTCCTTTCCCTTCTTCTCCAACCAGTACTATACAATCTTCTCTCTCCTCTCTCAGCTCCTCACATTCTTTCATCATGTGCTCTATTGTTTCTGCTCCTTCTCTGCGCAGTCTGCACACTCTCTCATCTCTCTCTTTCCAGACAATTTTTTTTTGGTCGGCATATATTTAGAACTATAGATATGGGCGGTAGGTATAATTGGCCTACAATATGCCAATTTTGAAAAAGATAAACGAACGGAGAATTTTGTAAAAAAGAAAAAGGATCTTCAAAATGTCACACCTGGTGGAGAAGACGTCTGAATACTTTGAAGTTGAGAACAGTATAATAATAATAAATAATTAATCATTCAACATAAACTAAAGCTTATTTTATTATATCATATTAATATTACTTATTTGAATTTATACTGTATACACTTTGTTCGTAATTCTTTTTATGAGTACTTGCAAATCTGAGGACGCACATTTTTGCTGGTATTTTTACTTTTAGTATTAGTTGTATGTTGTAACTAATTGTAAGATGTTTTTGTCCTTAAATTCATTGAGCTTTACTCGATGATGGGATAAAAGCATTTTCGACTTATAGATACAATGAGTGTAGTTTTATTTTATGACAATCAATTTATTACTGTAGCACTAATCTTTTAAACGGGCACCTAAATAATGATTAAGAACACAAAGTTATTAAGCAAAGAATATATTGGCAGCAACTGCTATACACAAACGTAAAAGACGTGTGTTTTAACCAATATTGATTGAACGGTGTTCGCAATACACGTTTATCTTCTTTTGATTACTGAAGTCGTCTAAAATGAGAAACCAGCTTGAGTTTTAGTCAAATGCAAATTATATTCTAAACCGATACTGTGGTCAATAAACTGCTCGGTTTGTTTGTTTGACAACATCCAGAAAAAAATTGCACTGTTTGGAAACTTGAACTTAAAACTAGAGCCTGGGATTTCCACTTACCTGGTCAGGAAAAATAATAATTATTCATTTAATCGGCGACTTTTTTTGATCGTAGTAAAGAGAAATTTTTATTAACCCATGGCGGCCACATGTATACTCAGTGACAGTGGAAGTGTTACACCCAGAAGGAATAATTTCCTAAAATGGTCTTTTAAACAACAGAATAATTATATATTTTTTTAAAGCTTGTTATGATAACTATTGCAACGTTTTAGCTTTGACAGCTTTTGAAAAAATTGCTATTTATTACAAGTGTCTTATAAGGCAAAGTCATGAATGAAATAAATGTTTAGCCACGAGTTGCTCGAGTGGATAATTTTTCTTGAGTGACTTATTTGCTGTTAAGACACGTGTGTAATACATAGTTTTATCCAATACCTCATTCTGTAATAGTTCTTAAAACATTCATCAAAACTCAAAAAATTTTGACGTTCAAAACTGTTGGCTTATAAACTGGTTGCGATGACAAATTAGAAAACCGTTGAATTATGGGTTCATAAGTCCACTTGTGTCTTATAGACCTCATAATACATTCAAAATCAGGATTATTATGACTTCATAATAAACAGGTGCTGGATAAAAACATTAATCTCTTAGTTTCGTATGAAGGAAACGTTTTATTAGAGCTGATAAGTACAGGTATTTTCAGTTGTTGTGTGTGTTAATCATAACAAAATGTCTCGAGTCCGAAGGCATCAACAATATCACCATCTTAGTGATTTTGACAGGGGTAGAATTATTGCCTTTTGAGAAGTTTGCACTTCAATGACGGTAATGCGTGTGTGTCGGGTGTGGACAGAAGAAGGTAGAGAAAACACGAAACACACCGACAGGTCAACCGAGGCGTACCACAGAGCGTCAAGATAGAGGCGCTTCAGACAACTGGCTCTGTGAGACCGTTTTGCTACTACGCGCCAACTCTGTGACCAATGGTTTGGAGAAGAAGGTCTTCCACGATTAGTGCTTCCTTTGGCTGCGGAACACCGTCATCAACGTTTGGACTGGTCTAGAGAATGGCAGCGTTGGCAAGCAAAATGGCATAATGTCGTATTCAGAGACAAATCGCGATTCTGCCTAGGCATGCATGATGGCCATCGAAGGTTAAGACGTCGCAGTGGACGTGACGTAATATTGGATTTGATATTGAGAGGCATGTGCACAGGACTGTTGAAGTAATATTTTGAAGGGATATTGCCTATGGAAGCAGATCACCTTTTGTGTTTATTCGAGACAGTATGACGGCTGCGCGTTATGTTGATGACGTCCTACGAACCACTTTATTGCCTAATCTAGATGATCGTCCACACGTCCTTTTTCAGCAAAACAACGCAAGTCCACATATTGCTCGCACTGTGGACTCTCTCCAAGAAGTTGGCGTTAATGTTTTGTCGTGGGCACCCCATTCACCGGATTTAAATCCCATAGAAGATAATGGGGAGAAGACTGTCCACTTTGCATCATCCTCCACAGACTCTGGCACGGTTAATCTACGAAGTTCAAGTTTCTTGGAACGAGGTGCCACAAGCAGACATCGACCATCTCATTTTGTAGATGCCTAGACGTGTACAGGAGTGTATTCAGCTTCGGAGTCGTCAAACACATTATTGTTTTTTTTTTAATTATGTGTTCTCTTCAAATATTATCGTTTCATTTTTGATGGTAGCTTAACGCATTGCCAAAAGATCACGTCCAAAAAATTATTCCTTCTGGGTGTAACACTTCCAATGTCACTAAGTATATGTTATGTTGTCTTGAAGAAGTCTGGGGTGAGAAAAAGAGTATATAGAATGGGTCACGAACATGCTTTATTTGGACTATATAATTATTAGCAACAATAAGTAACAGGTTATCTGCATGAACTTTGATGATAATAAATCAGTATGATTGTCTACGGGGCTGGGGGCTGGAGAAGGGACGATATCTACGAAATAGAAGTTCTCATCTTCTAACGGGCAGCCAGTCTGATACATCATCACTTTGATACTGTAAGAAAAAAAAAACACTGTCAAAATAGTAGAACTAATGTAACTACTTATTTGAAAAAAATGAAAAAACTAAATCACTAAACCATTTTTGCATTTTTGATTTGATATTAGGGATTTCTTAAGAATATCTTTTTTTTTCTTTTTGATACATCTATAGGAAGTCACGTCGCCGTCGATGGCATGTACCTACATATTATGTAGCAGAAAGATATTTGCTAAACATAAATAATGGACATGCTCACAATATAATTTTTCATAACCACTACATTTGTAGTGTATGTGCTTTAATATTTACATTGTTTTGTATTCTTTTCATTTTATTGTACGGTATTTTCTACATAAAACTGCCTTTCCTATCAAAGTAATTTGTGCAATTGCTTTTGTGTGACTCGTTAAAATGAGCGAAGAACGTATTCAAACCTCTACATCATGAAATATAGTGATTTTGATTTTCTATACAAAGCGGATATTAAGGACACCACATACGCTCCTTCGTCCACTGCCTTTTCTGATAAACTGCCGAGTACAGAACCGGACAAATACATTGTCTACGCAAAAAAGTTTAACGTCCAAAAGATCTGCTCTCAGAAAAAAAATGCTAATTTTAAGCAAACTCTAAATGGAGCACATTTGTTTACCCGACTTATTAAAACACTGGTAGCAATTAAATACGACTGTTATTAACTTGTTGAAGCTTCGTCGGCGCGTTTCTTCGGGGAGAAATAATTAAAGATACGTGGTTAAAAATGACGAAGAAATGAGTCGTTGCGGGCCGTAATTTATGGAGCAGTCAAACCTTCAGTGGTAATAATATGCGAAAGCGATTTAATCTCGTTAAATACGCTGTAATTTTCCTCCTTGTTTTAACAATTGCTTTTCTTTACAAGCAGAGGTGATAAATACTCCGCTGCTTTCATATTTGTCGAACGAATGAACGGCTGTGATAAATTACGATTATCCTCTAGACTCAATGTTGAATGAAATATGAATAAGTCATGTTTTAACACATTACGCGTTATTGAGCGAATAAAGAGGCAGAAATCAATAATTTTAAGGTTGACCACAACTGTTTTTATAAGAAATTGTAAAAACTTTTAGATTGTGTCTTGACTTTATTAGGAATTCAGGCTGATTCACGAAATATAGTAGTTATTTAAATATGGGACAGTCTCTAACATGAGGAGACCTATAAAAATATTTAAAAAATCTAACTGTAAAAAAACCCAAGATATATAGTTTTAAAGTTTACAGGAAAACCGATTGAGAACCGTAAGCATGATTGAAGAACCATAAAGAAGTAAATAAACTCTTAGCTCTTGACCTAAACAAAAAAGGACTTTTTTTGCTGGAACGAGTGCGGTAATGAGTGTGTAATTTATTAGCGGACGTTCGGAGCATAAAACAACAAATGCACGAAATTTACAAGAAAGGTGGATCGGAATAAGTAATTTTTTCTTGTGGGGCCACATGAAACATCTTGTTTATGCCATTAACACCGAAAGATGCATCTGCGAAATGTCCAGGTCTGTCGTCAATTCGAAGAATTTTTATAAATGGTACGCTGGCCTAAGTGAGTCTTTATGTTTTTCAATTAAAAGCAAAAGTGGTTTTTATCAGTCGGAAAGGGTTCATCAGTAACCGAAATCTTTACAATAGTTTGTATCGTAAGTAGTAAGTTTTTTGCCCAAAATAAATCCAGCCACTATAAAAATGTTTTGAGTGCATCGCTGGTTGTCATTAATTTTTCAACTTTACAATAAAGGTTTTTTAATACCATAAAAACTGCGTTTAGGGGCCATATAATTTGAAGTTTAAATATCTACTATACTTTGTGAATCACCTTGTATAAAAGTATTAATCAGTTCGTGGAAATTTTTAGATTACGGACAAGTTTAGTGTTTGTTTAGGATCTTCATAACACTTAAATTTACAAATTCATTTACTCGTTGTTTACTGTTAAGAATACCTACTGATAACAAAACAATAACAACGTCAGAGAAGTACTTGAATAAATTCAGAACCCATATTGCTATTTGTGGTATATATTTTAGATAAGAGCGGATTTTGTCACTTTTGTCTATTGAGGAAATAAGTCTTTCCGTGAAAAACAGAATAGACATTATATTGTTCGACTGAAATTCTTAAAGGACCTCGGTTCTAGCCACAAATGTACTAAAGACTTACCATTTTCCAAAACATTCTCAAACTAATAATAGTGAACCAATTTTTCCGCGTGGTTTAGCTTATTTTTTCTCTTGTTCATTTGTTTCTGTTCCTTCCTATTTCTTGCACGATTCCACAATGTTCTTGTACAACTTATTCCCTTTAACCTCCCATGCATTCTAAACATTTTGTTGCAGCGCAGTGTCTAACCTGGCATTGAAGTCTCCCATTATTATCATTGATCGTTGTGATGCAACGCAACGTTGCATGGATGAGACAGAAATTTTAGAAAAGTATGCACGGGGCAGATCGTCATAACATTGCATCAAACCGCGTCAGTTGCGTCACATATACAATAGATGAACCTACTTTAATCTAAAAAGTTAGAGATGTTCCAATGTGTGGAGATTTATTTCATGAATCCACATTTTACTTCTTTTAGACTATGCACATCAACAGATACTAGCAACAGCACATTCTTCCACTTCTTCAAATTCGTAACTCATGGTGTTACTACAAGTGCATAATTCAGACTGGCAACAAGAAAAAGGATCAAAATACAAAGACAAGACACAACGCGTCAGACAAATGTGTTCATAGCGTTCTGAAGACACAACACAACACACAACGAAACACAAGACATCAGAGTGTTCCCCGCTTTACTGGTACTATATAAAGTTAATTATGCTTAGATACATCATTATTTTGAATATTTTTATATATGTATAACTAGCTGACTCGGCGAACTTTGTACCGCCTCAGAATCAATAAATGTTGTGTTAACTTATTGGCTGAATCAAATTCAATTTTTTTTACCAAAACGTAATGCACACAACGCCATCTACTGGCTTTACCGGAACCAGCATACAACGCCATGTCCATGTTTGTTTCTGTCATGTATCAAAGATGGCGTTATATACGGATTTCATACAAAATGTATGAGAAAATTTTTCTCGTTAATTTTTCCGATGTTTTAATACTCATTCGCCCCCGAAAAAGTCAGTCAATCCGTTCTCAAGATATCATCAAAAAATGTGTGTGTAGAGTCCACGCGCAACAGAAGTGAAACTTTGAAGTTTACTCCTTAAAAATCTATTTTCACTTTTCAAGCCCGGTACGACAGATTTTGGTACTGGGGAGGGGGGGATTGGCTTCTGATTGTCGTTGCTCTGTACCAAGCTCCCCGCCCCCTTAAAAAAGTTAAATGGCATGGGGGGGTCGTGTAATACATCATTTTAAAGCTTATTCAATTCTCTATCCAGATATACTTTTATCGATTTGTTTCTACAAAAATTTGCTTTAAAAAAAAGAGAACCGACTTCAAAAAGTGAAAAATAATTGAATACATGTATTATTACTATAATAATATAATAATGTACTACCCAATGATCTGTCTGAAGTCGGTGCCAAGCCAAATATTTTACAAATTTGTAACATATTGTAATTATACAAAAATATCAACAACGTTATAACGCATACAAAAATCGATATCATTCGAGACGACCGTCAACAAAGTCTGCCGTTTGGGATGTTTTGCTCAGCACGAGCCCCCCACCCACGCTTACGCATTCCGGTGCGTTCGCCGGGAGACCTTCGATGTGGCTGGAGCAGGCAGCCTATTTATCTACTACCTATTTGGCTTAGCACCGACTTCAGACAGATCATTGGGTAGTACATGTAATAATACATGTATTCAATTATTTTTCACTTTTTGAAGTCGGTTCTCTTTTTTTAAAAGCAAATTTTTTTACAATTTTAAGTGATAAGTTAGTGATACCTAGTAAAGACGCTTCTCCAATATTGAGGTCCTCAATAAAAATGACGAAGAAATCAGTATGAACATAATTATATACATAAAATGAAGAAAAAATATGGGGATTTTTCTCGATTTCCATGGGATTCCCTGATCAGATAATGATTTTTTGACAATGGAATCACGTCAAGAGTATACCCTTTCAAATAAAAGAAGAATTTTGTAAATCGGTCCACAACTGACAAAGAAATCGGTGAACATACATGATAAGTCGGTTAAAAAGGGAGCGAGAATTTGAGGATTTTTCTCGATTTCCATGAGATTCCCTAATCAGATCCTGGATTTTTTAACAGTGTAACCACCTTTAGAGTATGCCCTTTCAAATAAAAGAAGAATTTTTTAAATCGGTCCACAATTGACGAAGAAATCGGTAAACATACATGATAAGTCTGTTAAAGAGAGAGCGAAAATTTGAGGATTTTTCTCGATTTCCATGGGATTCCCTGATCAGATCCTGATTGTTTAACAATGTAACTTACCTTTAGAGTATACTCTTTCAAATAAAAGAAGAATTTTGTAAATTGGTCCACAATTGACGAAGAAATCGGTGTACATACATGAAGTCGGTTAATAAAAGGGAGCGAAAATTTGACGATTTTTCTCGATTTCCATGGGATTCCCTGATCAGATGCTGATTTTTTAACAATGTAACCATCTTTAGAGTATACCCTTTCAAACAAAAGAAGAATTTTGTAAATCGGTCCACAATTGACGAAGAAATCGGTAAACATACATGAAGTCGGTTAATTAAAGGGAGCGAAAATTTGATAATTTTTCTCGATTTCCATGAGATCCCCTCATCACATCCTGAAATGGTGACAATGGGACCAATCTGTAAGTATACTCTTTCAAATAAAAGAAGAATTTTACAAATCGGTTTATAAATGACGGAGTTCTGCGGTAACAAACATTAAAAAAAAAACATACAACCGAATTGATAACCTCCTCCTTTTTGAAGTCGGTTAAAAAGAGCGTGAATTTTTTATTTTCCAATTGAAGAGTATTTTACATAGATTTGGAAAATAACAAATTCTTATGCTCTTTTTTGTAGAAATGAATCGGTAAAAGTAGGTTTGAATAGAGAATAGAATAAGCTTTAAAATGATGTATGCCATGACCCCCCATGCCATTTAATTTTTTTTAAGGGGGTGGCTCCCTTGGCTAAAGGGGAGAGATATAAGACTTCAAAGTTTGGTAAAATTTGATCCCCCTTGATAACAAAATTGACCTGTTCGAGCGTTTTCTTCTGAGTCTTTTGAAATTGGAATTGTTGGGGGGTACAAATTTTAGTTGAGACACCCTGTATATTAAAAGAAGATAAAATACAACTCTGCTCTTCTGTGAGGTCCCTTGCTTGCATTGCTTCTTCCATATTGTCTTTCCACCTACGTCTTGGCCGTCCTCTTTTTATTCTTGAGCTTTCTTTGGCCATCTGATGTTACTCATCCTAGCTATTTATTTCTTCACTGCTGTTTCCTTTCTTATTCTTATCGAATATGACGCCAAGGTATTTACATCTCTCCACTCCTTTTATGTAATCGTTTGGATCTGCATCAAACTTGGTCAGTATGCATTAAAATGTCACAGCTACTTGATAGCAAAAAGTTGCGATCGTCCCCTCGTATTATCTACCGTTGATCTGCCTGTACGAAATCCTGATTGTTCCTCGGGTCGCCTGGTTTCCATCTCTTTCTCTATATATTATTTTATTTTAATTAATAAAATGATTATTTTTCTGTTTAAGTTCTCAGCTAAATCGTTCCAATTTTAGCGTTTGTTCCGACCATGTGTCAGGTCATAAACGCAGCCGCCATCGCTTGATATTTCATGGCCCGACTATAAAACTTGCTTGTTTATTCGTACCAGACTTTACTATTTGCTAGAGTTTATTTAAATATATATTTAAACTCCTATTTGCTAAACCACAAACATCTTGTTATGATAACCAAATCAACTTGGATAGAACCAGAAATCTCTCAGAAAGGGCCCTTCCGGCCATTTTCAGTTAAAGTGACGCAAATTGTAAAATAAACGGTTCCATGTACTCCAGACTCGCCATTTAGTCTTTTTCATGAACTAATGATTGGTTAAATACCATATAACCATTTTCTTTTCTATTTCAGAAAATTATTATTTTTTATGCCACGTTGTCCTTTTCAGAAAATTATTTTTTAACTCTCTCCTATAGGGCACACCAAAGCTATTTCAGTTCCAGTGGCTGCTTTTGAATGTTAGTTAGAAAATAGAAGAAAACGAAACATCCAAAACACTAAACCAGAAATAAAGAGCTATCTCCGACCAATCTCTTGGAACATTCTGTTCATATATATTATTTCTGTGCTTAGACCTTTCTCTACTTTGTTCGTTCCTCAGTATGTATTGTTGGGAAGGGAATTTTAGAAATTCGAGTGTTACCGAGTTCTCCTACATTTACAACGTCCAACTGATCCCGGGGTTGTTGGTACTTCGTTGAGACTTAGCTTGGAGTTAAATTTTTCCCGACGATATAAGTAGGTACGTGAAATCATATCACAAATTTTAGATCAGTAAAGTAATTTGACATACATACATTCTTACAGCGTATTTCAGTTGTTGTGGAACTTTAATAACTTTGTCATTTAAAATTTGCTGTTGAAACCAGATGTAAATATTGTCATATCTGTATTCATGGTTAAATAACTTCATGGTTTTCAATATCCAGTTTTGTATATGTGTTGGGCGCAAAGTCCGAAAACGGCCATTGGCCGTTTTTTTGAACCAATTCTAGGTTTGGACGTCTCGCTACGACCAAACTCCGAAATACAGTTTGCCTTCGGGCTTTGGTCGTATACAAACGACCAAACCTAAGACTGCACAAATGTAAAATGTCCCAAGTTCGAATAATTAAGGCAGACGGTGCTTGCGTCGGGAATAAATTAATTTACGATTTAAAAAACAGATTATTTATTGCCGTACTGACATCTGACAAACCAAAAAATACAGTGTAAGTTTGAAGTAATAAGCAAAAAAGTATTTTTCTACTTTGCGTTCGTACTGAGGCTATTACGATACGGTTTTGAGTGTCATAATTCATAATAGACAAAAACGGTGTTATAATAATTCTACTAACAATAGTATAATTTATTTTTTTAATATTGGCAAACTTGGCAATCCTAGGGCAATCCTAACCTATAATGCACCTCGCAAACGTGGCCAACCGCCGCGAAATTCCCTGGATTGTGAAATTTGATTATTTTGTATAAAAAGTGGCAAAGTAGAAAAAATACTGTATGATAACTCGTTTATAAGGCATTTTGTCGCACTTAATCTTTTAGGCGACAAAATGCTTCTTATAAAACTCGTATCATAATACACTATTGATCTGATCCTCATTCGTAGAACGTTTCAGTATTAATTTTTCAACATCATCAATACTCAAAATGTCATACCTAGAAGATTGGAAGATAATATAGTGTCTTTTTTTAGTTTCTTTTTCATGCACCGATAATCAAGTGTTGTAGATGGTTCACCGTTTTTTTTTTTCTTCCTCAAGGACCGTTTTACCTCATCAAGTACACTATTGTACTGAACAGGGGTAAGCATGAATTTATTATTCGCATCAAACTTATTTATGTATTGTTAACTCAAGAGATATATCGTACGAAGGTGGAGTTTCGAGGTACGTAAAAAAGTTGCTCAAAGGTAGCCGCACCGGTTTCGTCGCGTGTCAGAATTGGGTCGACAGAGACGAACTACAGAATTTAAGGTTTCGATAAAAGACATGCTCGATTCCACTAAGAACACTTTCGTTTTATGCAGTGCCATTGAACGTTGTTTTATTAAGTCTTAATTTGGGTGATACATAACTTAAAGTGTAGGTGTAAAACTGTATATTCGATCAAAATTGTAATAAAACAAAAAATCGAAGACGGGCCTGTACAGCATCTTACACCTGCACACGTTCGACAAGTTTTTTATGTCCCTCGAAACTCCACCTCCGTACGATATATCTCTTGAGCCTACAATACTCATTTAATTTTAACTTAAACTCGTGCTCAGAAATACCAGACATCGTGTATATAGCCTTGGACGTTTTACATTTGCACGGTCTTAGGATTGGTCGTTTGTATACGGCCAAAGCCCGAAGGCAAGCTGTATTTCGGAGTTTGGTTGTCGCGAGGCGTCCAAACCTAGAATTGGTTTAAAAAAACGGCCAATGGCCGTTTTCGGACTTTGCGCCCAACATATGCACACTCTGGACTGTAAACCAAGGGGTCATTTAACTGTCTGTGTTAGATGTGAAATGCTGTAATCATCGAAAGACACAAGACGCTGGTTTTCGTCCACCATACTGCACACGGGTATGTGACGATGGGTCTTACTACCGCTAGGTATGACCGTCTAATCATCTGCGGTTTTAGTTCCCAGGTTTTGCCAGAGAGTCTTCAACAGACCCAAAAGGCTTTAATGGGGTCGTCCCACAATTTTCAAAAACAGCTTTTCTAGAAACTAGACAAAAAAATATTATACCCCTATTTTTTTGTTTATACGAAATCACGCGTTTACTAGGTAAAAAAAAATCCGAAACATTTGTCTTATTTGAAACGCGCACCTTTTTGTGACGTCAACACGGGACAAAATTCACCAGACAAAAATCAAGTTACTAGACGTGCCGACTAATAGAAGCGCATGAACCAATGAGAATGCTCCCCCGAAATGACGTCACAAGAGGCGGTAAATGTACAGCGTTTGAAACTGCTAGCCGAAATTGCGATTTTTGATACACTCTGTTATCTTACAAAATAACTTTATGAAACAACAGAACACGTTTTAGGGCTTCATGTTACATAGTCTATGAGATGCTATAGTTGAATTGGTCAAATTCAATTGAGGGGGACGACCCCATTGCTTTGGCAATGGCTTTATCAACATGTTCTTGACCCCTAGATATTTGGCTTCCTCGGAAAGCTGTATCGATAGTAAATATAGTTGGGGAGCTTTTAGATTTAGCTTTATACGTTTACTAAATGGAACTATAATGGTTTTAGTAGTTACATAATCTCAAAAGCCAAATCAATAAAATTGTTAAAGCCAATAAACTTTTAAAACAATAATTTTGTGTTGTCCATTTACGTTCTGCCTCTTGATTACTCACGTCTTGCATTTGCCTTTGTCTTGGGTAGGTTCAAATTTCACGCCACTGCTTTGTCTTGTCAAAAAAAAAAAAACACAACGTAGGACTGCGCTTTTTCTTGCCAAATTTAATATCGCGGTTTGGTTCAAATTTTCAAATTTGACGTTTGTTGACGTCATTGACAATTCATGTTCAACAAAAAATCACGGAAATATTCAATTGTACGTTCTGTTATTATTCTTGTCTGTACATTATCGATATTTTAAGATTTATTTAATTTTAGTGGTCATTTAAATAAACCTAGCGACCTAAAATAATTTAGTTGTTATTTATGCAACAAGTGTAAAAAATGGATTTAACATTATCCTACGAGGCCGAAGTCCGAATTGGACAACACGTCGACGGCCATACCACTTTTTCCAATGTGTTGTATAATATAACATAATTATTAACAATAATTATTATTAAAATTTAAATATATCTAAATAATAATTATTATAATAATATTCGACATTCCGTTAACTGATTTAAGTTTTGTCATCTGTCGTTGATAAACCTGCCTGTCATTTAAAAAGTGCACGCCAGTCCTGCACTGCAAATATTGTTATTATCTATTTGTCTGATCTAACATTCACGTCCTGTCTAGAAAGAAAATTGGTTTTACCTAGAATCCAGCCGGAAAAGCAACATAACCCCTGATGAACCTAAATGATTTGTAATTTTTGAGTTATTTAAATACTAGCTTCATGCTAAAAACAATTGCTTAACCAAAATCAAAATTACATAATATTGAAAACTCCGGTCTGTTAAAATATTTGTCCAAAAAAAACGAATATTGTCAGGAAAATTAAATAATTAGAAAAACGTGCTTATGTGGTTTTAAAACAAAGTTTAAAGTGTTGTTTTGAAACTTATTAATCGTTACTGTCGTCATAAAAATAATTAAATAACTATAAAAGTATTTTACGTTGATGAAAAACTCTTCAGAGAAAAACGATTGTCAATTTAATTGTTGCTAATTTCATCATGGAATCGCCTAGCTTCAACTGACAAGCAAATAACATAATAATTATAATAATTACTTCAAAATAAAGCTGTTCTTATTATTAAAGCCAACAAGTGCTATAATAATGCACTGTATATTTACACATTCTTTGACTTGATTTTGTCTGACCAGAATGTTTGTAGGCTTTAGAAAATTGATCAATTTTTATTTCTTTGAGAATCGTATTTTTAACAAACGGTGTCGTGTTTTTGGCCCCTAGAATCCCGATCCTTAAAATGACGAAAAATTTCAGAAAAACAACGTAGGTACATCACGGAATGACTCATTAGAACAGAGTTGTATTTTTATGTATTTATCACAATTTTAAAGAAACAATAGTTTGCAAAAAAGATATGCAAAACAACGTGACAAGACTTTCGCGGAAAAATTTAATAACAAAATAAATTAGTTCTGGTTTGGACCGTGTCTCGCTTGAAACTAGTTTAGAAATTCCAGGAAATGTTATTGATGTACATATTTGGTATTAATGTAGAAATTTTGGAGAAAGAAGAAACAGATTTTAGAACGTGACAGTGACCTCTAAATTAACTCCAGTGTTACCACTGTTTTGTTATTTGTAAGTAGAATTTGACTGTAATTTCTATAAACGTAAAACGGTCTTTTCTACTTAGTTGAATTAGATAGTACACACGCACAAATTTTCAAGCAGATAAATAAAGTTATTTTTCTAGTTATTCCACGGTAAATAAATAATGAGGTATCCACAACATTTCATATAATCACTTTGATTACTCCAGCTTTTTATCAACTTTATGTTAGTAGGTATACCTCGTGTAGATGATATCCACGTGTCTTGGTCTATTACTTTTCTGATCGAAGCCAACAAAATAGGGTATCATTAACTATATACGAGCAATTCACGTGTCAGAGCTTATTACTGTTTTAAAGGACGCTTGTGCATCAGTAAGAAATAAGATATTTTTATATGTTGTACAAATGAACTACTTATGAGTGAAGCGGAAATCTTAAAATAATTTAAACATTGAAATCCTTAAAAAAACTATTAAATTTGTTGTATTGCATTCAAATATTTGCTATCATTTTTTTTTTTAAATCACCAGGAATAAGAAAAGAGCAGCCTTTGGATTCACTGCTTTTTCATAAATGTCTTAGAAGGATATTTCAAAAAGATATGTCGATAGATAGTGGTAAATAGTGATACTTGATCGTATGTAAATTCAGATTTTTTATCCTTTTAGAATTGTTATTTTATTACGTACTAAATAACTATAAATTTTCCATCGGTACACACGTGGGTCGACTTTATAGATCAGTTGAGTGACTAATACTAAGTATTATAATAGTATTAACCGTTGTCCGCGCCGATGAAATTGACAGTAATACAAAGTCGTACCAATAGAGATGAAACCAGAGGGACTTGGATCGCGACTTAATGGAAACTGTAATAAGGAGGCATGAAACTCGAATAACTGTCAACCGTTGTCAAAATTGTCACAATAACGTAAATAAAATAAGAATTTCAATCAAATTATTGGCTCTTTAATAAAATTTAATAAAACCAGTGTTCTTTGATTGGTTTTGGCAACTTTTGTTTTGTTCGGATTTCTTTTTTTTTTCTTAAATTCTGATAAAATTAGACAGCTGTTAGTTTTTTTTTTAATATTAGTAATTTTAACTGTAGCGCCGTTTTAATTAATTTTTCCTTGTGTAACCTATTAAGTATTGATAACGTTGGAAGCAGAATAAAAAACTCTATGCGAATGTAAAATAAAATACATAAGTTGTCCTTAAAAAAATATTGATGACGTCATAACTGTGAAAAAAAACTAATGAAAAAAATAGTATACGTTCCTCGGATGCGCTATCATTTTAAGCTTTTTAAGTTTTATTTCTAGTGCAAATACTAACGGAGTTACAGAATTTATTTATTTCTTAATTTCCACACTGCATATATTATATCGTGGGCGTTCAAGCAGAACTCCCTAAGTCCAAAATTAGCATGGCGAGATAATTCAGTTTTAAACTTTAAATCATCGGCTAAATTACAGAGAAGCAAATTAAATATAGGTAAAAATTTTATTAAATACTTTCAGCTACATATATTCACATGTCACTTTGGTTCCCTTATTCAATTGACCCTTTAATTAAAAATGTGCCAAAAAGGACTTAGTTAGTTGTGCCAGACATACATTTGATTATGTATTATCTATATTTAAGTATAATAAAAAAACATTAAATGATAAGCAGTATCAAACAAGAAAGTTACAAAAACTTAAGTATAATTTTCTTAGTTACTAACAACAATATAAAATATGAAAATAACCATCTTAGACATCACTGTCATCGGACTCGCTATCAGCGCTAGGTTCTGGATTCACATTTGGGACTGTTTTTGACGTTGGCAGAGATTTATACCACGCATGAAATTCTTCGGGAATGACATTAGTGTCACATAAATGCATTAGGTCTCTTTTTTTTAATTCGGAGATGGGCAACAATTGTGTATACGCTTTGGTCAATTCCGGTAATTTTGGAGGCCGCCCCCTTCCAATAGTATTTATTTCAAAATATTCTCCAGAGTGGCCGTACCTGTACTTTATTAAGAAAGGGCTAGCCCCTTCAAATCTAAAACATTTGACCTTTAGCCAATTGACCTTATTACCACCAGTATCTACTGTTTTATTTTTCAAAATGGATTTTGATAAAGCGGAAAAATTTAAAAAATCACCGAATTTTAGTTCCTTTTCTATGGCACTATGCATGCTGTCGCACTCCATCATTGAGTGACCAGACTCCAAAAAGTTTTGTTGAATGACATCAATAATATTAGTTTTCATAAATTTCATCTTCACCCAAGGTTGAATTGCTCAGAACCAGATTAAGAATTTTGAATCCTCTGCTAGATCCTTTGTTTTCCATTTTTTTAACATTAACTAACGAACTTCAAACCGTAAAATAAACGGTCAGCAAACGAATCACCGAGAGCGAGACTAACTAAGTCCATTCCGCCACTGGTTGTTTACAGGCAAAGTTCACTAAGTCCATTTAGTGACTTCTTACAGAACTCTATGTTCCGTTTTATTGACTTAGTGAAAAGTGCCATCTGTAGACATAATGAAAATACTAAAAATAGGACTTAGTGATGTTTGCCAGACCAAAGATTTCACTTTCAGGCTAGTGGAAATATCATTAACTCAATTTCCGTAATTTTGGACTTGACTTTTACTTGAACGCCCACGATATTTTCCACCAGCCTCTGCTTTAGATACGCAATAAAATTGCTTTTATAGGTACAGCATATTGTGTAACTAGTGTGGAAAGCTGCATCTTACATGTAAGTGTTGAAGTTATAGCACGAGCCAAAGTCAAACATATCAACACGAATTTGTAAGAGCGCTTTCGCACGTCTTGTGAACAATAATGATTAAAAATGTTTCTACATTATGAATAAAATATATTCGGCAGCATTTGATCATATATTATGTTCTTCGATTTTTCGGGCAATAACCCGTAGCGGTGGTGTGCAAATTAATCCATTTCACCCCATTACTATAGAAAAAGAAGCACTACGTGAAACACTTTTGTAATGGCATAAATTTTTATCTATCAGCAGTACTAAATATCGGTTTATTAGGAGTATTACTTTTAAACAAACGCATAATTTAATCAAAGTTTAAACTAAAGTATTTTCATGAGACATGCATTAGATGGTAATTTTAATGTAGGCACATTCAAAGCTTCTGATGTGTAGGTGTTATTCGGAACACTGGATCAATAATTTTAGTTGCAAAACTGAAACATCGTATGGATATTAATATTTAAGCATTTTCTAGACAATTACACGAAACCACAATTTGCACAGACTCTCAAATATTTTCTCTTCTACCTGTTGATACAACAATAAAACGTGATATAATAAAAGACCTATTATAACGGTTTATTTGTTTCAAGAGGGCCCCTCTCTCCGGCGCTCTCTCTCCAAAGTTAACATCGCCGGGATGGACAGCAAAAAACTTGCCATTTTCACACAAACCGATAACATACAAATCCTCCCACTAACAGAAACCTTCAGCCCCTCCACGATCAAATTCAAAAACTTTTCATGCTTTCACAAACCCGTGGCACAGCACTCCTCATAGCAGCACACTTCAACCCCCACAAACTACTAACACACCTAGACCACCTCGAATTAACTGCCGCAGACACCCTCATTAACAACAACAAAATAAAAATCTTTTCATATTACTACCGAAAACATTTTCGTAGATCTTTCAATATACATGCACTCTAAATCACTTCATAATCCTAGGCGACTTCAATGCAAGGCATTGACTTTGGAGATATAAGAAGACCCTTATTATACCGCTCACCAACTTTCATAGGATACTCAATATGCTCCATAAAAGACCACATTATCATCCCCGAAACCCTAACCCGCAAATTAACCCGCCATCTACAATAGGAAACACAGTAACCTAGCTCTGACCCATCTTCCACTCACATGCAAACTTCTTCTGTCCAATCCCTACCACAAATACGAACCCGTCCAAAACTTTGACTTTAAAAACGCTGACCGAACAGAATTCCAAAACCCCAACCACAGACCCTACCATAATTGATCAGCAATTAACAAAAACTATAAACTCCGCAAAAATATCGGCAATTCGAAGAAGAATTAGAAGTCAAAACGAGTGATAACCTAAATCACAGGCAAGGGAAAAATTACCGGGACAAATTTAAAATCATAACTTGACAATCCAAACCCAATCACACTCTCCCCGTAGGCTCCAACTACTATCACACCCCTCAAAAAAAGCTAACTGCTTTGACACCCTACTTAGGAAAATCGACCAAATCCCCAAGGACCTTCTACAAAAAAGTCTCCCGGAACTTCATTTCCAAACCCATCAACGAACACCCCCATAACCAGCTCCAAGATGAACATCTGACAACCATGGAAGTCATCTATTTAATCGGTAGAAGAAAGAACAATAACGACCCAGACAACATCAAACCAAATAAAAAAATGTCCCCCAGCAGAGGAAAGAAATAAGAAGAACGAAGAATGAAAAATTCCACCCCTAGGATGCATAATTTTTAGAAACTTGTTAAATTGACTGTTATGAGTAAGTTTTGATGATAATAATAATGCAATAACATCAGGTAGATTATTATGTAATTATGAAATAGTATATTTCGATACAAGTGCGTTGTCAACGCACTTTTCAGGGGCGAGGGTGAATCTTTGCTGCACGAGACGAATGCCATTTTTTGTATCCGTTCACGCAAAATGAGAAAAAAACACGAATTACCATCAAATTTTTAGGTTAGCTTTGACAGTTGTCAAATTAAATACCTACGGTGATATATTTATATATTTACCTATATACCACTTTCTGCCATATGTATTTCACAAAACGAATACAAAAATTTTGACTATTGATTTATTTACCAGAAGAATGTTCTTAAATCCAGGTGGAGTAAATTTAAATTAAAATTTAAATATATCTAAGTCGAACTCCACAAACTTTAATAACTGTAAAATTACTAATGGAACATGTTTCGGCAGAACACTTCTGCCATCATCAGCCCTAATTTAACAAGAGATTAATGATACAATTGATGAATTACAAGAGGGGTTCTTACCTTAAAGAATATAAAAAATTATGACATTGACGTAATTTTGAATTAAATTTGACGTTTTCAAAGGGTTACATGATTTTTAAAAAATTTCGTAAAAACAACATTTTATAAAATGTAAAAATTAAAAATGGATCAAAGAGAATCTGGTAAGTTTGTTTGAGTGGTGAAAAATTAAAATAGTGAATTAATAATGGGATTATTGAAGTTATTCTGTTCATTTAAACAGAGAAATGTTCTAAAATACTTAAGAAAAACGGTTTTAAAGTTTCATTTAAAACAGATAACAACTTATCCAGATTTTTTATTAAAAATAAAGATCCATTAGATTACAAATCATCATCAGGTGTATACAAATTAAACTGCTCTTCTTGTGAGTCATTCTACATAGGTCAGACAGGTCGCAAAATATCAGACCGTATTAAAGAACATTTCAGGCACATCTATAACAACACAGATCTTGATCCTCCACCATCAACACCTTCTTCTTTCGCCAATCATATATTAATAACGAAACATAGTTTTTCACCATCAAATTCCAAATTGATTCATAAATGCAATAAAGGCCGGAAATTAGATTTTCTTGAGACTTTGGAAATAAGGAAAGCCTTGAAACTGGAATTCAGATCTTGTTTAAATGAACAGAATAACTTCAATAATCCCATTATTAATTCACTATTTTAATTTTTCACCACTCAAACAAACTTACCAGATTCTCTTTGATCCATTTTTAATTTTTACATTTTATAAAATGTTGTTTTTACGAAATTTTTTAAAAATCATGTAACCCTTTGAAAACGTCAAATTTAATTCAAAATTACGTCAATGTCATAATTTTTTATATTCTTTAAGGTTAAGAACCCCTCTTGTAATTCATCAATTGTATCATTAATCTCTTGTTAAATTAGGGCTGATGATGGCAGAAGTGTTCTGCCGAAACATGTTCCATTAGTAATTTTACAGTTATTAAAGTTTGTGGAGTTCGACTTAGATATATTTAAATTTTAATTGATTTATTTGTTTTGAGTTTATTATCATTTTCTTCACTTTACAATTATTAGGTTTCATTTCATATCAATATAGATAAATACAAGATGTTACACTAGTTTTCTAAAAATAAAATTCTGATAAAATTAACATTATTTATTTACAAGTTATAATTATCTCATAATGGAATTAACTTGTGTATCCACAAACACCCATTAAAAACCCATTCGAATTCATTAAATGACGCATTATTTGACTAGGAGTAGTGCGTAATTTGTACTTTAATCAGTTTCCAGTAACGATCAATCCTGAATGTAACTGACATCTTTATTTTGCTAATTGAAGGTAATTGCGTAATTCTGTCGTTGATGGTTGTCATGTTAAAGTCCTTTTTAAGCAATCACACACGGGTAACACGTGATGTTATTGGCGAAAATCGATAAACAAAGACATTCATTTTTAATTTTACACCTGTTAATTGAATTATGTGTGAAGATTACTGTTAAGTCAAACAAACAAAATCGCAGTCGACCAGGAACATAATTCAAGGAGTTTTAGAAAATTAGAAGTTTCCGCCGACGCAACAAAAAACAAATGTTGTGGTAGGCCGTTACTTTCTAATCTCAGCTGACTAGCGAGAGTTAGCTTTGAATCTTCATGCGAAACAAATCTTTTCTTAAGAGATATTGTGCCGCTGTTACTTTCAAGGTTAACATTACAATATCTCTAGATCGCATTGTTTTTGTTTCACTCTACTTTCGACTGACCGTAACAAATATTTATAGAAAAAGGGAAAGTTCAGAACGAAGTTTGTACACGCCGCCTCGAAAATACACGTAGGGGAAAGTGGGTAGTGTGAACAGAAGCATTGCTCACTATTTTTATCAGTATGGATGTGGTAAACTGAGGTCTGTTAGAGAACTTTGGCATTGATCTTGATCGCATAACCTTTGTTAACTATGACAGTTACATTTCACAACTTTACTATTTTTCCACAATAATTCACAGCCCAATTTTGGAACGATTTAATAATAATAATAATTTAATGATTTTAAATACAGTATTTATTGTAAACTATTTGCTGCTCTATTATTATGTAGTAGGTACATAGAAATACATCGCGTATAAATAGATCATTTTTCCCTTGGTTTGGCTGTAAAATTGATCCTGTTTGAGAATTTCCACCATTTTGTCTTTCAATGACACATTATTTGACATTTCTAAGTAGGTACAGTTTAATTGCACGACATACGTTTTCGGATTCATGGATGACTCGATTACAAATTATCTTGATCGCTCGATATTTCGGTACATCTCTTTCTCATCTCTCACTTTTCTAAAATGTTAAACTATCCCATACTTTCGTTTACCTAATTTCTTCTATTACTGTGTTTATGGTTTCTGATAGCGTCCAATTCCGTTCGAAGAAGGGTGCGGCAGTGACGGAAGGGGAGAGCAAGGTCCGGAGGGAGCGACCAGTCTCGTAGTCGCTGCGAAAATGTGCGAGTCCCGGTGCTTGAATTACTGTCATATTGAGAAGGCGGAATAAATTGTGCTTTGAGAGCGGCGTGTCATTGATTTCATCGAGCTGGGAAAAGTGGCATTAACAGTTTCCTTAAATCCGGATTCTAAAGTGCGCATTAGTCGCAAAACTAGTTCGAACTGAGATATTTTGCACCACGCAGACGTTCTAAAATAGAATTAACGGAGGGTAGGGAGGGTAGGGGTATGCTTTGTTCAGTTGGCGGTAGTCCACGCAAAACCGAACGCTGCCATCCTTTTTGGCGACGACCACGCACTATTAGATCTCTCAATGATGCCGTTTTCTAACATTTTTCTGATGTTCGGCAAAAGACGTGCACCCATCTTTACAAAGCTGTCATTCAAAAATTGGTCCAAAATTGGAGGTCCGTTATGACTTCTCCAGATCATCGCTGCTAACGGCAAAGACTGTACTGACGAATTACCCGCAAGAGGTCATAAATCTGGCCAAATCAGGGATGACGTTCATTAGTCTAAAAAAATCAGTCCCTAATAACAATTTTTGACTTACGTACGACTAAAGCGTAAAGTTTTTCCAGAATTTTATGCGGACGTGGCAGTACCAATAGTAGTTTGAAGAAATGGGAGTAAATGTAAAGCGTAAACATGTACTCTAAAAGAGCAGTACAGAAAGAGCCTACATAGTCTATGGGGCACATCTTGTCAGGTTCTTTTCAAGTTCCGGCATTTTGCCCTCTTAGCGAGGGAGCTTATATAAAAATGAATCGCCGTTCGTTAGTCTCGCTAAAACTCAAAAACGCCTTTACCGATTTGATTTTTTTTTTGTTTTGTTCGTTATAATTGTCTTGGATTTGGAATAGCAGAATAACTATTAAAACATGGACATGGGGGCCCAGGGGCGCCCTCTTGGGTTTAAACCCTAAAGTTCAGCTAAAAAATCGAAAAATTTAAAATAGGTAATTTTGTACTACTTCAGATTACTTTTAATAGATGGCGTTCATGATGAACCTATCAGACGATATACAAAACTGTAATTTCTTCTTCAATCGCTACTTCACCGGGTCAGCTAGTATTCAATATAGAATAGATTTTGGTTCAGATTTTGGTGATTTGACCGCAAAAAAACGATAATTTTCAATTTTCAAGATAATCCAGATCTTCTGATGCTGTGTTCCACAGCAACCACAAAGACAAACATGTTATTGCTGAAATTAGGCTTATTGAACTTGTAACATCAGGAATAGTTTTGAAAATAGTCTGTAATTTTGCATGGAAATGAATGGTGGCCATATCCAACATTTATTACGTTAATTAGATCATTTTATTGAAAAATAATCGTGTCGCATACTCTACATTCAGTTTTAACTCCTTCGCGCTATTTAGCAATCAAAATCAACAACCTAATGACCCAAAAATTTCAATAAATTTAATTTCAAAATTACATGTTGGTCTTTGTGGTTTCTGTGGGACATAGCAAGAGAAAATGTGCATTATCTTGAAAATAAGAAATTATTGTTTTCACGGTCAAAACTGCAAGATATTGAAAAGTAAGTGGTTAGTTGTAACAGTTCTTTTACACTAGTGCTTAACACTCGGTGTTTAAAACTAGTGTAAAAGAAGTGTCAAGTTGTGCCTCCAACTCAGCTGTACGTTGGAGGGACGCCTCGCAGTTAAAGAAAGACACTTATTTGTTAGAACTAGACATAGTACTAGCAGAATTGAAGAAGAAAGAGAAGGAAGCTTTGCGTTGAAGAAGTTAAAAAAAGAGGCATTTAAAAAAATTATGTGAGGGAGGGAAAAAGAAATAAAATTGTAAAGAGCGTGCTGCAACATTAATTTTAGTCTCCAAAAAAAAAAAAAACAGGTCAAGGTCGTTTAGAGAGACGACAACAATGAAATGAAACAATGAAACATTTCTTTGGTGTCATCACATTGGGTAGTGACCAATTGTTGTAAAAAATTACTCGATAAAAAACTTTTAGTGGGTAAATAGTTCTAAGGGTTGCTTTGGATTTTTATGTATGCCACAGAGAAAGAAAATAGTCGTACCTCAAACCTCGGACAAAAGTCTCAAGAGCACCTCAGTGATAAGCCATGGGTACGAGTACGACCGAAAAAAAGCTCCAACGTCATTGTGGAACAACCCAAACTAAAAACGACGGGACAGGGTTGCTTTGAACTGGAGTAGAGGCACAATGCACTAGTGGGAGTTCTCAAGAGCTGAACAAAATGAACGCCTGAAGCCACTGAAGGGACTAGAGAGAAGTGCCAAAATAAATGTATTGTGGATTGCTTTCGAAGTGGGCGCAACTTTAAGTCCTACTTGGATAGGACATGCAATCGGCAAGTACCGCTAACCAATTTATAACCTTAATTTGCTATTTACTAAAAAAAATAGTTGGGTATTTTGAATACCTTACGTTTGTTTACTATTTCAGAAAATACTTTAAAATGCCAAAAAAGGAAAATCATCCGTTGGAAAATCAACCAAAAAATTGAGGCAAATGAAAGCCAATAGGGCAGCTGAGACACCAACGTGAAAGTCGTCTGGAGGAAATGCGGTTAAAAGATTGCAGATCAAAAACTGAACAATATAGCGTTCATTGAAACGACCATCCTCAATGGAAGATGTAAAGGGAAGATGTGCTCATCATAAAAAAGCGTGAAAAAGTGAAAAAGAAATAGAATGAAAAAAAGTGATAGTGAGAGCTAGAGAGAAGAAGATTACAAAAGAAAAAGAGAAGAAAGACGAGAATCAGAAGAGAGGATTAACCCCTTCAGGAAAAGTAAGAAGTTTCAAAGATCACCGGTTAAAAACGCAATGGATGAGAAAATGAAAGAGATGCTGAAAAAAATTATAGAGGATGTAGGGGAGACAAAGGAAGAGAATCGGAAGATGAGCCGGGAACTGGAACAGTTGAATATTATGCTGCGTCAAAAGGAAGAAAAATGGGAAAGAGAAAAGATGGAACTAAAAAAAAAAATTAAAAAATTGGAGGAGAAAATGGAAGAGCAGGAAAAAAGAGTGAGAAAAAAGAATATTGTAGTAACGGGATTGGACGTGGAAGTGGAAATGTCAATATGCAGAGAGGGAAAGCAAGAAAGGGAGAGCTAAAGGTGGGATAATAATGGGGGTGAAAGAGGGACTGGAAGGAGAAAATGGAACTGAAGCAAAAGAAGAAAGAGGGATTATGGATTTTAAATTTTAAATCATTATGCGGTTTAAAGCAAATAAGAATAGTATTCTGGAACGTAGCAGTAATAAAAAACAAAGAGAATGAATGTTGGGAGTATTTGAGAGAATTTGACGTAGCGGGAATGGTAGAAACGTGGGTGGAAGAAAAGGGGTGGGAAAAATTGGAAAAGAGAATGCCGAAAGAGTTTAAGTGGAAATGTCAATATACAGAGAGGGAAAGCAAGAAAGGGAGAGCTAAAGGTGGGATAATAATGGGGGTGAAAGAGGGACTGGAAGGAGAAAATGGAACTGAAGCAAAAGAAGAAAGAGGGATTATGGATTTTAAATGTTAAATCATTATGCGGTTTAAAGCAAATAAGAATAGTATTCTGGAACGTAGCGGTAACAAAAAACAAAGGGAATTCATGTTGGGAGTATTTGAGAAAATTTGACGTAGCGGGAATGGTAGAACCGTGGGTGGAAGAAAAGGGGCGGAAAAAATTGGAAAAGAGAATGACGAAAGAGTTTAAGTCGAAATGTCAATATACAGAGAGGGAAAGCTAGAAAGTGAAAGAGGGACTGGAAAGAGAAAATGGAACTGAAGCAAAAGAAGAAAGAGGAATTATGAAAAAAACGGTGACAAGTAAACAGAGAAAATGGAGAATTGTAACAGTGTACAGCAGAAGTATGAAGGAAACGAAGAGAATAATAGAAGAGCGAGTAAAAGAGCAAGAAGAAGGAACTTTGGTGATTGGGGGAGATTTTAATGCAAGAATTGGGGGAAAAGGAAGACGGATAGAAGAGGAACGAGAAACAATAGAAGGAATAGCAACAAAGGATGGAACAGAGAACGCAGAAGGGAGAGTACTGATTAGCTTAGTAGAAGAAAGAGGGTGGGACATACTTAATGGGAACTGCACACACAGGGGATTATAAAGGGGAGTACACGTATATTGGATCAAGAGGGGAGACAGTTATTGACTATGTTATGGTAAATGAAGAAGCATGGGATGATATAGAGAAATTCAAGGTGGGAGAAAGAATGGAGTCGGACCATACGCCTTTAGAAGTGAAGACAAAAGGAAGAGAGAAAGATAGAGGAAGTGTGAATGAGTTTAGAAGAAAAATTGTGAAGAATATTTGGACGGAAGAAGGAAAAGAAAATTATAGAGCAAGACTTAGGGAGGCAAAATACGAAAAAACAGAAATAAACGAAAAGGTGAGGGAACTGAGAGATAACACAAGAAACGCAACAGAAAAAAAAAGAGATAGAGATAAGAGAGAAGATGGGGCTGTGGAAGAACGAGAGGTGGGATAAAAAATGCAGGGAAAGGAAGCAGGAAGCAAGAAGGAAACTAAGAAATTGGAAAAAAGAAAAAGCAACCAAGGAAGAGTACAAGAGAGCACGCAAGAGGTACAATTTAGTATGCAAAGAAAAGAAGCAAAAGAAACGGATGGAAGAAGAGCTAAAGATGAAGGGTATAAAGACGGAAGAAGAGGTATCTAGATACATAAATAAGGAAAGAAAGAAAAAGAGAGAGAGAGTGAGTGATGGAATTACTATGGAGGAAAGGAGAGAGTACTTCAGTGAGCTGCTGGGGGGTGATGAAAACAGACAAGAAAAGGAAAAGAGACAACAAAACAAAAATAGAAGAGATAACAAGAGAAGAACTAAAACAACAACTAAGAAAACTGAAAAGGAAAAAGACACCGGAATACAGAATGAAGCGTGGATATATGGAACGGAAAGAGAACTTGACAGGTTGTTAGAGATAATGAATGGAGTGTGGAAGGGAGAGGGATTCCCCTTGTCCAGGCAATGGGTACAAAAAAGAGGGGTTTGATCGCAGAAGGTCGGACATAAATGAAATTTGGTGGGATGGTAGACATAGGTCTCCTGATAGTACACCTGAGTTTGCGACCTCGTGGGCTTGCCGCTCGAGGGGTGGGGGGGTGAAAACTCTGCACCGTGACGCTTTTCGAAAAATAACGCCGTTGTTGTAAGTGCTATCGAAAAAACTTAAAATAAAATACATTTTTTGTTTCCGACCTACACTTTCCGTTTTACGGGGGGCCAAATTTTGGGGTTGATTTGCAAATTCTAACAAAATCAAATTTTCAGCGCGGATTACAACGAATATCGACTTCAAATAATCCTGCAATATTTTTTTTTCTGAAAGAGCAATGCTTTCCGAGTTTGTGGATGTTTACCATCTCACCAAATTTCATTTCTGTCCAACCTTTTGCGAATAAAACACCCTTTTTTTTATACCCATTGCCTGGACTAGACTTTTTGGAAGAAATAATTTATAAAGTTTAGAAATTTTGGTTATGAACTCCCAGCAGGCACCCAAACAAAAATCCGAAGAGTTCCCACTCTCCCTGGGGAAACTTCATCACCTTTTGTCCAAAAAACCGCTCCCGAACGTAACGTTATAAAGCCTTTCTGCCTTTTCCTCGTAAATGGTAACTTCGATGAGAAAATGTTTTAGGACCTATGTTCTCCATTAAATTCTGCATAAAAATGCTCTTATGAAGTTTTTGCCTCCCATCCACCGCTCACCAATGACATTGGAAAATGAGTATTGTTTTCAGAGCAAAGGCAAAAATTAGTCAACCCCCGTTTTTTGACCAATAACAATTTATTGCAAATGTTTTATTCAATATGGACCTTGTACAGAAAAAACTGCTTTACAATTTTGTATCTATACATTTTTTGCTCCCATAGTGGCTTTCGAGATAATCGCCGCAAAACACGGGGGTTGCCTTCACGCTGAAAACTAAACTCATTTTCCAACGTCATTGATGAGCGGTGGGTGGGAGGCAAAAATCTCATAAGACTAATTATTTTATGCAGAATTTAATGGAGAACATAAGTCCTGTAACATTTTCTCATCAGAGTTACCGTTTACGAGAAAAAGGCAGAAAAGCTTCATGACGTCACGTTCGGGAGCGGCTTTTTGGGCAGAAGTGGATAAAGCTCCCCCCGGGGGAGCGGAAACTCTTCGGATTTTTATTTGGGTGCCTGCTGGGACTTCATAACCAAAATTTCTAAACTTTATAAATTATTTCTTCTAAAAAGTCTAATTTGCTTGGACTAGATTTTCATCGGCACATATCTCTAGAGCGATTCAATCTAGTACCTTCCTAGGGAGTGATTTTTCTAGTAAATTTGATCAGCTTTAATTTTTGTTCTAATGATTATTTACGTGGGACACATAGTTTTCGAGTTATATACGATAAACGAAAGAATTTTTCAACTTTTAACCTATTTTGAGTAGGGAGAGGCACACTTAAAAAAATCATATCTTTTGTAATATACAACCCAATCCATCAAATGGGACATCCACAAACTTGGAAAACATTGCTCTTTCAGAAAAAACATATTTCAGGATTATTTGAAGTCGATCTTCGTTGTAACCCGCGCTGAAAATTTGATTTTGTTGGAATTTGCAAATCAACCCCCAACTTTGGCGCCCCGTAGAACGGAAAGTGTTGGTCGCAAACAAAGAATCAATAGAACCAAAATTATGCACAATTTTGTTCTCTACATATTTTATTTGAAATTTTTTTCGATAGCACTTACAACAACGGCGCTATTTTCCGAAAAGTCTTCACCCCCCCACCCCTCGAGCGGCAAGCCCCCGAGGTCGCAAACTCAGGTATACTATCAGGAGACCTATGTCTACCATCCCACCAAATTTCATTTCTGTCCGACCTTTTGCGATCAAAAAACCCCCATTGCCTGGACTAATAAGGTATACACGATGATTGTGGAACAGAGGCTGATGAAGGAAATGAATGAGAGGGGGGTGTTACCAAACGGACAGGCGGGATTTAGGAAAGGTAGAGGGACCATGGATAATGTATATATCTCGAATCACATACCAGGTTGAGTGAATGTTTCAAAACTTATAAGGGAGTAAGACAAGGTTACCCACTAAGCCCCAGCCTGTTTGTAGCTTTTATTGGAGATATAAAGGAGATGTTTAGGAAGGGGCAGGCAGGGAGGGTTGTGGTGGGCAAAGAAAAAGTGTGGTCTTTAGCATATGCGGATGATTTGATGGTGCTAGCGAGAAAGGAGAAAGGTATGAAAGAAATGATAGGAAACATGGAGAAATATATGAGGAGGAAAAAGTTGACTGTGAATGTAAAGAAATCCAAGATGATGGTGTTCAGAAAAGTGGGTGGTAGGAGAAAAGTAAATGAGTGGAGATGGGCGAAAGAGAAAATTGAAGAAGTGAAAGAATTTAAGTATTTAAGTTATGTGATGAATGAAAGAAACACAGCAACAGCACATGTGAGAGAGTTAGTGAAAAAAGCAAATAAGATAATAGGAGCTGTATGGGGAATAGGATAGAGAAAATTTGGACATGATTTTAGAAGGAGAGTAATGATGTTTGATAGTTTGGTGAAGCGTGATGATGTATGGAGCGGAAATATGGGGATGGAGAGAGCAAGAAGGATTGGAAGGGGTGCAAGGAAAATATATGAAATGCGTGCTAGGGGTAGAGAGAGAGAGAGACACCGGGGTATATAGTGATGGAAGAAACAAAGAGAGATGGAATAAGAATAGAAGCAGGAAAAAGAGCAATAAGATTTGAGGAGAAAGTGATAGAGAGAGGAGAGTGCAGAATTTTGCAAGAGTGTTTGAAAGAAAAAAGGAAAGAAATAGGAAAGGAGATATGGAAAGAGAGGGAGGCATATTTCGAAAGAAACGGGTATGCAGGCGCGGAGATAAAAAGAATGCGAGAGAGAGGCAGAGTAATGACAGATGAATTAGTGCAAAGAGATAAAGATGTGCAAGTGCAGGAAATAAGAACGAGAATTAGGGAGTCTAGGTACAATGGGAAGTATGAAAAAATAATAACGGAAGAAATGCCAAAGTACCTAGGAAGAGAGAGTAGAAAAGAGAGAGTGATAATAGCAAGCTTTAGATGTGGAAATGAGGAGAGAGAGAATAAATATTGGAGTGAGGATAATAATAGAGTATGCAGGATGTGTGGAGAAAAAAAGGAGACGATAGAGCATTTGTTGAAGGAATGCGTAGAATTGAGAGGGAGAGATGAGAGTACAAAAGAAATTTTGAGTGAGGACGAAAGAGGGATCGAATGGATGAGGAAGGTTGAGTGGAGAAGAGGGACAATAAGTGGGAAGGGATAAAAGCTGCTAGTTATTGTGTTGAATTATTGATTTATTTAGTTTTATGTATTATATTATATTTTATTTTATTTGAGTTATGGGAAATATATCGGACACAATGGTTCGATTCGCCTTTCGATTTCAAACGGGTTCAATTTCAAATGCGCCTTGCTTTCGCAATAATAATTACCATCCACAAACTCCAAGGACAGTCACTAAGTGTTGCTGGAGTCAATTTGTTTCTCACATGGCCAATTATAATTAAAAAAAAATACAATAAAATCAAGATACTGGTCACTAAAAAAGAATGTGTTTTATTATTTGTATGTTTGTCTGTTTCCAAGTTCCGAATAGGCTCATACACCGGTCAACGGATCGATATGAAATTTTGACCACAAATCAAATAATTTTCGTCAAGAGAAGTTTGTAACATGACCCGGATCGGTTCATTGTTTACCCATCGCGGCTTACCTGTTCGTTGCACTGGTCAAATTGGATGAGAGTTAATGAATAAGAAATAAAAATCCTAAACGAACTCATTAAGATTTTTGTTTGTGTTGACATAAAGGGCAGCTGCAGTGAATTTATTAGTATTTTAAGCGTTTATGGTCGAATTTTTATTGCTTTAACCCCAATTTTTCGCATAAACCGATTTTTAAGATGTATTTTACGATTTTCTCTCATGAATCATTTTATTTTATGTGGATCCAGTAATGGCATATAATCGTTATTATTACATACGTTAATAAGTTAAATATCAAATTGGTCATAACTCATTAAATACTGGTAAACAATGTTTTTACAAAAGTGTAGACACACGTGTTAGAACTAACTACATTGTAAACGCATTAATCAAAACCTGAGGATTATCCGGTACATGTAATTAACGTTGAACTCTTTTCTGTACTCATATGGAACAAAGTCTATTTAGGTATTTGTTTAATGTAACAAAAGGGTTCTTTCTCTGTGCGAATTAAAAGTCATAGACAATAAGAAATGTTTTTAAAAAGCACATAATAATATCGTGATTACATGTGAATAATAATTAGTTTGATACCTGTTTGTCATTACATATATGTATGTCGCTGATAAACTCTTCATAACAGTAAATTCTAATTTAATAAGTCATTTAACTTTTAACTTCCAGTTCGTTGATACCAGTTCTATCAGATGTTATTCTTCACAAAAAATTTTTGCTATAAATTTTCTTAATACCGCATTAGTGAGTTTATCCGCTACTTACAACACAACATTACGTTCTTGAAACTATAAATTCAATACAAAAACAAAGGGTGCGCTCGAGAATGAACACACAAGATATCAGTTATGCACCATTCTCCCAAAGTAATTTTAAACATCACTTATAATCAATAAGCTAAACTTAGCAAATCCTTAATGTTACCTTTTTTAATTCAAATAACCTTACAACCCCGAAACGCTGAAGTTAACTATGTTGATTATCAAGACGACTTCTTGTTTCTTGTCTGGCATCTTTGCTGCTTAGGGAATAATAAACACCCTCACTCGGTACGCAAACCGCAACGAAGTTGCAAACAAATTATTGTACAGTGCGGGTTCGTAAGATAAGCACATAATATTAATAAAGGCTTTTACGAAGTACCAAACAACTCCGTGTCTCATCATCATCTATCTATTCATGGGGCCCACGTGTATGTGCAACAAACGGTTATTACGCGTGGAGGTGTATTGCATATCTAACGAGATGATGACGGCCAAATTGCGGCAGCTTCAGGGAAGAAAATTGTGCCAACTCCTGGAAAACGTGATTTACAAAATCTTTACCAAGTTTTCTATATGTTTTAAGAACCATAGATCCTCCTGAGTGTGTAGTTCATAAACTTAGTCGTTTATTAAAAATCTTCTTTATTCTCCGCTTACATTAGAGTAAGTATTGTCAATAAATTTTACGAAATTAGTAAACAGCTTGTTAGTAATTATTTATTAGAGGTTCAAAAATACATACAGACTTCTAGGTAAAAGTTTTGAAACTGACGTCATACCATTTAAAAACATCGTCAATCAACTTCATTATAAGATGAAAAAGAACTAAACGCACACACTGACAATCAGTATTTACGGAAACGATATTTTGCCATTTAGTTACGATAGTGTCAAAATAACGTCACTGTAAATATTGTTTACGTTATGTACGTATCCAGTATATCACAGTTACTGTGACATGTGTTGATTGGTCCCCGTGTCTCAATATGACGTGAAACTCGCGTGATAAAACTTTACTGTGCAAATACAAGAAAGCTTTAGATTCTTTGCACTTGCAGTATGAGATTAAATTTTTAATGTGAAAATTTGCTCCAGCATTTACACTATGCGTCTTATTTATCTAACATAAATAAATATTTGCAACAAATTTTACAATTTCTGCGCCTAATTTGAATTCTACCTTTTTTGGTCATTTCATGATGGAACATATAATTTACTAAAAATTTCAGATACAAATCATTTGCTAATTTAAAATCCACGTGTAGAGAGTAAGTTTTACAATAAAAACTTTAAATTATGCAAATTATTAAATTTTTATTACGATAAACAACAACATGTCTAAAGAATTAAAAGAAATCATCGGTGATAGTGCAAAACCGTGTATGAAATGAAATACTACTAATATCACAAATTTTGAAGTATCACTGATTTGTTAATATTATGCTCTCTTTCTAATACATAGTAATTTATTATAATTTTTAATTTCCCTAATATGCAAAAACATTACATTTGTTTACTCACTAAATTCAAAACGATTTTTGCTAATGTTAAATTATTATTAGTATGTAATATAGTCAAAATGCGCACACTAAGTTTTGTCCTCAAATATTACCAAGAAAATGAATAATTGCTTTAACTTATCTGTTGTGTTTTTAAGTTTTGCATTATTCATTCCTTGTCCGACAATAAATCTACTGAAATTACTTGAAAATATAAGTCATGTGTCACGTGACAGATTTTTAATGAGTTTATTAGCTGAGGACATCACAGTGAAAATTAAAAACACAAGATTTATTGCCTAGTTGTGACCCTAAAATTACTTTTAAAGGAGACTCAGACTTGGACCCTAAACCGACGAATACATTACGAAATTTGTGGCACTCTGTACGCGTATCCAAGGCTGGATACCTGACGCATGTTTATTTTATTTTCTGTCAAGCTTTGGTGAAGTTGAATAATGTGAATTTTTTATACTTTTATTTTTGATTTATGTATTTAGATTACCGACCGACACCAGAGCACGTGGAGAGAAGCGACGAGAAGAAAATTGATGAAAATAAAGTAGTAGACCGGTAGTTATCTTGAAGTGCTTAATTTGATTGCTGTTACAGTACTCGCTGAATTCTTGTGATGTGAACGCCGTTCCTCGATCGGTTAATATGTTCTCTAGATTTTCAAAATACTTCCTCAATATTGTAGACTTCACGGGGAAGAGCCAAACGAACTTTGTAAACGCATCAATGACAGCCAGTATGTGATTTTAGTTCTTGTTGGTAGACACTAAGGGTCCCAAGTGATCAGCATGATCTGTCTTCAGAGGGGTACTGTCTTTATGTAATGGATGTAGGTAACCTTCCTTCTTTCCCCTTTTCCTGTTGACTAGTATGCGCGGAACGCAGTTCAAAATCAGCGTCTCAACCTTTTCGCTCATTTTAGGAATGTAATAATCCTCTTCCAACAGTTTGATTGTTTTTCTGGTGGCAAAGTGGCCGTGCTCATGAGCTCTCTTGATGATTTCGTGCGGCATGGCATCAGGGACCACTATCAATTCTTTGTCGCCTCGAGTCTTGTAGAGGATATTATGCCTGGAGATGTAATCTTCATAAGAGGCGGTCTTTAAAATTTCCTTTATTGCTCGAATCTTGGAGTCCTTTTCTTGAGCTTCTGGGATCTTATTGGATTCAACCATATTTATTGACATAACTGGATAACGGCTAAGCGCGTCAACGTGTTTCGTTCGGGCTCAAGGCCGATGTTCTATGATGTAGTCAAATTCTTCTAAGTACAACGCCCATCTGGCTACCTTTGTACGCAGGTCTTTTTTATCCATGGTTTTTTGAAAAGCCGCGCAGTCAGTAATTATCTTAAATTTCGTACCCAACAGATATACCTACTCTAAATTTCTTCAAGGACTAAATAATCGCTAAGGCTTCTAATTCGTATGCAGCTCGAGGTCTCCGCCTTCACGGTATATATTCAATACCGCCTTTCTGCCATGATGGTCTTTAACCGACTGAAGACTTCTCTTTGTGGTTCTTCAAATCGGAAGATCTATTTCTTCTTTAGCAGATCGCTTAATGGTTTGGCTATCAAGGAGTAGAATGGTATGAACTTCCTAAAATAACCTGTAAGTCCTAAAAATGATTGCAATTGCTTCATTGTAGAAGGTTCAGGGAACTTCAGAACTGCTCTCGTCTTAAACTCTGACGGGGATACACGTCCATTTTCTATCTTGTTTCCCAAAAATTCGACCGTTCTTTTGATGAATTGGCATTTCTTAAAGTTTATTTGTAACCCGTAATCTCTTGCGACGTCTAATACATTTCCGAGTCGAACAATTGCTTCCTTGTTATCTGCGGCAGGAATAATTAGATCGTCCATATAAGGTAGTACTATGCCTTGACTAATGACGTCTTTGAATGCGGTGTTAATGTACCTTTGGAACACACCAGGTGAGGTACATAGCCCAAAGTGAACTTTTAGAAACTGGTATTGGCCCTGATGTGTTACGAATGAGGTGTACTTTTTACTCTCCTTCTCTACGTCTACATGGAAAAATCCATTTCTCAAATCTAGTGTGCTGAACACACGTGCGTTTTGTAGCCGGTCTAGCAAATCTTCTATTAGTGGCATCGGATATATATCCTTAACTATCTTCTTGTTGATTTTTCTGTAGACTATACAGACTCTTGGAGAACCATTCTTCTTTCTTGCTACGACTACTTGACTTGCGTATTCTGCGTTGCTCTCTTCGATAACGCCTTCTTCCAACCATTGTTTCACTTGGTCGTCTACAATCTTCCTTTCAGCAAATGGCAGTCTTCGTGGGGTGTCGTAAACTGGTTCTTCATCTTTAGTTATAATCTTCAACTGAACGTTGATTGTTTTGGTCTTTCCTGGTTCGTAGTTTTGGATCAACTTCTTGATTTCTGTCCTGGTGGTTGCATCTACGTTGCCAATGTCGTGTTCTGATTCATCAGTGGTTTCGATTTTCAAGATCGTCATATCGTCATCTTCGTGTCTTTCCTCAGTTACGATCTTTTTAATCTTGACACCTTCTTGGTTAATTGTTACTTCGGTTTTGTGCAGAAGTTCGCTTCCAACGATAGCATCGTTGTTATTCATAATTCTATCGCTTACCGCAAATATTCTGGTGCCGAATGATTCACCATCCACAAGAACATCACAGCTCAATTGTCCAAGTGGTATTATCGTCGGCTTTCCAAAACCATTCAGGGTTATTTGTGTCTTTGTTAATTCGGGCGAACCTAGTCTTTGGTGCACTCCCTCTTTGATAATGTTGACTTGACTTCCTGTATCGATCAAAGCTTCAACTTCAATTTCGGCAATCTTTATGGTCTTGTACATCTTCTTTGGATTCGACTTTTGAATGTTGTTTACTTGAGGGTTCGTCGTAATCGTGGTTTTTCCTTTTTCTTCGCCTTTCTTCTGGCGATTGGAGCAGGTGTTTTCCTTGTGTCCGAACTCATTGCATTTGAAACACTTGGTTTCAAGATTCTTTGACTTGCAATCGTTTGATCTGTGACCTTTGCCACCACAGTTGTAGCATCGCACGATGGTAGACTTGTTGGTATTTGTGCCAGAATTATTTTTTGTCTCGTTGGTAGCTGCAGTCTTTTGAGTTGTTTGAGAGTGTGTCTTTCTCATATTTTGATAGATTCCTAATTTTTCCTTGAAATCTTTGAGAGATTTTGCTCCGTAAAGTAACATCTTGTTTGGCACTTTCATCGGGTATTCCGTCTATGATGTACTGCATAAGCGCGTCATCTTCAAGGTTACCTCTGTTGGCCATTTCTTTCATGACTAAATAGTACTCTTGAACATCTTCATTTTTTCTTAATCGTCGTGTTGCTAGTGCAGCATGGAGCTGTGCACTGTTGACTTTCGAGGAGTATTCTTCTTTTAACGCTCTTTTCAGGTGTCTTCATGACTTGATACCTTTTTCACTCTGTATGAACATCTTAGCTAGACCAGTCAGAGATCTTCTCGCAAAAATAAACAAGTGTAAGTCATTCCATCCAAAACGTTCGGGCATATCCTCTAAATCTTCAATCCATTTTTCAATGGGGTAGCTTTGGCTTCCATCAAACGGACGCACGGATTCTTCTACGTCTCTAAAATTCATAGCAAACGGTACTCCGCACTCATCTTCTTCGTATCGTCTTTGAAGGCGCCCTTCTTTCTTCTTTTCTACTTTCTTCCGACCTTCTTTCTTCTTTCTTCGTCTTTTTTCGTCTTCACTGGAGTCTTCTGTAACGTCTTCATCGGCATCTTCATCGTCTTTATTTTCGTCGTCTTCATAGGGTTATTCATCTTCGGTCTGATTGCCCTCTTGATCGTCTTTGGAACCTTGGTTTTCGTCGTTAAGGTCTTCCACTTCATCCTTGTTCAGCAAACTAACCTCTAAAAAACTATTCACAAACTTCTGGATCAGTTCGTCTTTCGTCTCTTCGTCGTAGTCAATATCCAATATATCGCAGCATCGAAAAACCTCTCTCCCTGTCAAACTGATCTTAATAAACATTTTCTTGAGGTTAAACTCTTCTAAAGATTCCTCGAAGTCAAAACCCGAAAATTCTCTTAACCTTTTTGCGGTTCTTTCTGTCTCCTTCATGCTCGAAAATGACTGTCTGTAAGACCCTGATGGCCTGTACATCTGCCGCTGCAAGTCTTTTCTGAATCTTCGAGATTTCTCTAAGTTTCATCTTGAAAGGGAAAAACACCACGCCACTGGAATTTCGCCGTCACTGGACTTTTTCCTTTAAGTTTCGTCTACGCGACGCTGTGAAATGTGTCGGCTTCTTTGTTTGCCACGTCGTTTTCCGGCGACCGATGTACGTCTTTTCGAATGCACGTGCTAACCGTCTTATTCTAGTTTTTACCTTCTTGTGGGCTTCACCAAGACCCTGAACTCGATCTCACCGCTGCTTGGTTTCACAACACTTCAAATAAATGATGATGAACACTATTGCTATTCACAGTTCCACAGTCGCTGGTCTTCAAAATCCGTGGTTGAGACCCCAGTTTATGGGATATTGATGAGTTCAAAGAGTTGAAAACGTAAAACAGTATAATAAATAATAAAATTAAAATACAGAGCAAAGCGATGGCTTTTGACATAGAACAAAACGAGCTACGTGCTCTCACGCCGGTGGTCTTTCAGGCACTGCCGCTATCGAGAGGGAGGAGGACATCTGCTCCTCTTCCATTCCCACAGTATTGACTATTCAGTTCACCTGTCAAACTGTGACATTCGACCAATAACAGCCGTAGAATTCAAAAATTTTGGCCAATCAAAATCAATCGTACTAGTACTTTTAAGAAAAATGGTTTGGTTCAGTGAATAGTCCTCCGAATACGATTCGTAGTCAAAGTTGAATCGACAATTAATTTCTAAGATGGTTCCACTCATGTTCATTGCAATTGCCAATGCGACCCGTGCAAGCACTCGTCGCATTTCCAGCAATTGCAACGACATTCATCTTAAAAATTGACGACTACTTATCGTATTACCTATATATATATATACTCACTGACTGACTCATCACGAAATCTCTGCATCCACTAAACCAATCACAATTAAATATTTCCACACTTACTAATTTTACCACTTAGGCCTTCAATAAGAAACGGTTTTTCAAAATTACATTACGAAGGGAGGTAACGGGGTTGGGGGTTAATCTCCGGATCCACTGAACCGATTGCAATGAAATTTTGCATACTTACTTATTTTTAACACGTAGGCGCACACTAAGAAACGGTTTTTCAAAATGCCATTCCTTATTGAATAACGGGACGGGCTAGTAAGTGAATATTTATTAATAGGATAATTTTATTATTTATTTCGCAAGATGTTGTTCTAAAAGCAGCCCATCATCGACTCAAATTGCTTGTTATTAAAACCAAATAATGGATCTTTGAGTGATTGTGGTTGTAATGAATTGGAAGCTTACTTGAGAGGGCCTTGAAAGTAGAGTCGTTGAATAATAGCTCGAAGGACCGGGGATTGCGATTATAGAATAAAACAGTCGCGAACTTAATCAATTGTATAATGAATAACAAGCGATTTAGAAAGTTTCTTCTCCCAATTTTTAGGTGTTTTAGAAGAAATAATTTATGTTTTAAAATTTTGGTTGTAAACTCCCAGCAGGGACCCAAATAAAGTTCCGAAGAGTTACCACTCCCCTTTTGCCCAAAAAAAAACGCACCCGAGCGTTTATTATAGCACTTATTATGGTCTGCATTAAATTCTGCATAAAATTGGTCTCATCTCCTACCCAACGCTCATGGATGGCGTTGGAAAATGAGTATAGTTTTCAGCGCGAAGGCAAAAATAGGTCTCGTTTAGGAATTCCCGTTTAGGAGAAAAATGAGGAAAAGCTTCATGAGGTTATATTCCGGGGCGCTTTTTTGGGCAAAAGGGGATGAAGCTCCCTCCAGGGGGGTGGGAACTCTTCAGATATTTATTTGGGTCCCTGTTGGGAGTTCATAACCAAAATTTCAAAACTTTATAAATTAGTTCTTCTATTCGGCGTTTTTTCGTCTAATTTGCTTGGACTATTTATGGATTCATTGAAAAGCAGGGAAGTTGTAATTTGATCTTAATTTAGACTGTGGATTTTGATTCTGCGAGCAGTTGTCTCGTTAACTAGGTGAGGGTCTATGACCCTTTGGGTTTTCTCAATTGGCCGACAGGCCGCTGCGAATGTTTCTGAACAGTAGTAGTTTTTAATCATCAACGACATGCATTCATGATGCACTACCAATGCACCAATAATAGTATGTTATTAAGCTGGAAGCCGCATTTCAACGAAAAAATTTGCCACTAAAAATCAGAACATCCAAGACTGGGGTGCAACAGGTGGAGAAGTTAAATAGTGTCCCGATCAATAAGTAAATGCATAAGCATAAGTAAAGGAGTAAGAATAGAAATATGTGAGAAAAGAATAAATTATAAACAGTATAAAAATTTCTTGATCGATTGTTATATTTTTCAGTAACTGGGTATGTAGTGTCCTTACATTCTAGATATATCTACAGGTAACAATATTGTGGATTTGTACAAGCATCTCTACACTTATTGGGTGCCAAAATGTCAAAGTAAAGTTTCTTAAGTTTTATTATAAAATCTTCAAAATAAGTATGTTTTTTTTAATTTAGACAATACGAAATTTATTACTACACTAGCGGACCCGCCAGACGTCATCCTGCTGTCAAAAAAAAAGCTTGGACCGGATTGCAGCGCCACCGACCGGGTCCAATTGTGAATCCAAACAACCCACTCAAACACACAAAATTTTTATCAAAATCGGTCCGGCCGTTTAGGAAGAGTTCAGTGACATACATATAACAATTATATATTATATAAAGATTTCTCAATTTTTCTTTATTTTTTTCAGTTCTTGGATATCTTCATTTTCATTAGAAATGTCACTTTATAGTAAATGAAATCTTTGAAAGTTCTGGATGCATGAAAAACATTATTATTTGACAGTTGTGCGATAATAATCGACAATACCTAATTACCAGCACTATTTAGAAACTTAGCAACTTTTATTGTGTGGACGACTAAATTACACTTTTATTATACACGTCTTCGTTGTAACTTCACTTCAACTCCATCCATCTCCATTCACCTTATATACGTTTGTTCTCTTCAACAAAGTTAAAAAGTTACAACTACTGACAGTACAAGAGAAACAGAGCAAAAAATGATACGATAATAATTTCACTTTGATAAAAAATGTCTAAATATAGATTAAAGGTAACATAAAATATTACAATTGAACAAAATTGTTAATAATTAAATTTTAGTACATCATACATAATTTAATTAAAACTCTAAAGACACTATTTGGTAATGTTGCAGCGTTTACGGCTTATTTAAAAAATTGCAATTATACCGACACGTTTTTTTTATTTAAACAGTTCGTATGAATTACACGGATTGTGTCGCGGAGTAGTTTCGGCTTCTCACTAACTCAAGCGACTTCTCGAACGTTCACTGGTGGAATTACTCCAGAACGATCTCGGTCGCATGAGTTGGCAGTGAAATCATCAAGAGTTTCTTCTAGTACGTAACAATATGTATTCAATATCAGATAACTTTACATTATGCAGTTTCTAAACTTTCCTTAGATTAGATCTTTTACTGGATCTAGATCATAGTATAGTTGAAAGTGTGTACTCGTGAAAAACGAATTATATTCAAATCCATCGGATTCTTTATTCCACTCCGCCTACAACGGACAAACTTTTTCTCGAAGCCACTGCATTTCTGTATTACAAAGAATCGGTAATGCAAAAGTTTTCAAAATCACATAAGCCCCCATATAATGACATTTTCGCAAAAAAGAACATCGTTCCATTTTCTATGAACTTTTTCCGACGAGCCGCAATTTAGTTATTGAAATACGTGTTGTGACACATAAAGAACAAATAACGGTTCAAAAAGTGAAAAACCGCCGGTGGCTGTATTTAATACGGAAACGTCAACTTAGGAAGGTATTTGAAATTATTCACACAATTCAAACTATTTCAACGCGAAAGTGGCAAGACTATGCTAAAAGTAATTGATGATTGATTCTTTCCGTAATTACCGGATCAAAAACCGCGCGCGGTGCATTCATGAACAGTCAAACCAATAATTATTATACACTTAACCCAGATTCCTATCTATTTTATTGCGAATAATTAATTTCCTTTCAAGATTCCTTGTGTTGTATACCTCAATTTCAAGAAGTTTTGAAGGCGGACTTTTACATAAATCATGGCTAAGGAAAACAACACGTTTTGTTAATGAAAAATGATTCATAATATACATAAACTATAGCAAGTGGTTTTGTTTACTCAGAATAATTTTCTATTACTGCTTTCTGCCTCATTTAGTGATTTAATTTAATCACGTTTTCTCTCTGATGAATATTTTATTAAGGGTCGTGTGGGCTTGGGACATCTGAAGAAGTATTATTGCCAATAAGAAGGCATGGTTGATGTAACGACGTAATTGCTTGTTTGTTTAATTAATGAATAACAAGCCGAAAATAATACAGGATAATAATAATAAATAAATACAGAAAGGGTGGAAAATTCAATGTCGATCTTAAGTTGAATTAAGAAGTGATGTATAATTTAATTAATGCTGAAATGTTTAGTATTCACCTACAATAAATTTAAATTATGTAAAAATGAATGAAGTTCTTTGTTCGTCATCTCAAAGCAATTATATTTCGAAGCAGGGTTCTTGCAAAACTACCAACGTCAGTTTTTATTACTATTCTAATTAAGATTCAGCTATGTGCATCTTCGTAGATGAGCATCTAGAAGTAATAGAATGAAAAAATTAAAACAACCTAAGTCAGGTTGTCAGGATTTTCTAATTTCGATTTTGAAATAATAATAATTTGTTCATCTATATTATGATAACAGTTTATTATAATAGCAAGACCTATTTTTCACACTGTAGAACAAAGTATTTTTAAAACGCTATCTTTATATAAAAGTTTATTCTCTGTAGGGGTCGTCTAATAACAAATCCTATCCGACTGCATCGATTGAAACGCCTCGCATTTGTATTGGATTAAGAACTCTTCTTAGACAATGTTAGATTGTATTTTAATTTTTTTTGACCGTTTTGATCGAAACAAGCCATATGCTTTCTACAAATTCTTTCGGAAGTCTAGTTAAAAAACGACACGATGATTTGATTTGTGATGATTTCTTGTGGTACAAAGCGATGTGGCACTAATGATTTAATTCAGACAATAAAATTTGAGGTGGAATTTAATAATGTGTAAGCGTTTTACACATTGTTACACTTCTTGGCTATTGTTGCACACATTTAAATTGTTTCTATATCGATCGACGTACAGGATGTATCGAAAAAGGCACCCCCTCGAGAGGTAGCTAAATTAGGGATTTTCTGCTTAAATAGTAAAGAGACCACGTATTTACCAGTTTTCGAGAGTTTATGACCTCGAAAATTTAAATCTTTACATTTTATAATCAACACTTTTAACAGCATCATTTGTCTAATAAAGTAATATTAATTTTTTTTGTTGGTCTGTTTCATTGCCATCAAAGCCCGCAGTGCTATTATTTGTCACAATGGCCTTTTACCTTTTAAAATACCGCAGTGTTTGGTGAAATTAAAAAACTGTAATATGTATTCTGTCAACAAAACATTCTGCGGCTAAGGAATAAAAATGTCACTTTACATACGATTTAATAATAATACTACAATAATTTGTTAATAAACATACAAAATGAACTATTTTGGCCGTAAAAATATGATGCCATGATATCAAACTTAAAAGTCAATACGAAAACTGCCATAAAGACAAATATTTACAAAAAGCATGGCTAGTGTTCAAAGGGTTCAAGAACCACAAACACGGCCTGTAAATATGTATCTTCAGTCCATCGCAAAGAAAAGTAACGTCAGCGACACACCAAGTAAACACTGCATTTAATGCGATTTAACACTTTATGAGTCAAATAGAGCGCGTCGAAACTGCAGCAATATTTTTCCAACAAAAACAAAGCTAACTTAACGCATTAATTACAAAATAATTTACATCGACTTGCGTGCGAAAAACGTGTAAGATTAATGGAGCAAGTAAAACCAACGTGAAATTTCAGTTGAAAGAAACGCACACTGTTCAAATACTGGATGGCAATTTTTCCGTTATCGCCGCAGTTCATATTTGAGTTTACTTAGTTGTGTCAAAGTTCAACAAAAAAGAAAGAACCCAATTTTCTTACCTGACCTTCGTATTCAATCGGTGCAAAATTGGAGTTGGTTTCCACGCGCTTACCGAACCTGAAATCAAACAGATCATTACCTGTTGCTTCTGTGTTTCCTGAAAACATTTATTAAACTCACTAGACTAGAAATATCGCGACTTTCGTGTTTGATCTGTGGATTTACAGGTTTATTGGCTCTAGAGACTTTATTTCTTAGTTCCTTTAGGAAATAAAGGTTGACGTTTTTTGTCATATCTATTTATACCGATTTATTGGTTTTATTATGGGCTGCTTCTTCCTTTTAATAAATTAATTAAATCCAGCGATCGGCGAGAATATTTCTTTAACTAAACTTTAAAACTCACTAAAAATACAGATACCTGAAATTAATAAGGTCTTGTATTTTTCTGAGTAAGTGTAAGTGCGTTCAGCTTTAATTCTGAGACAATATAGGTTTATGATTTTGTATTAGCCCTACTAAAAGTTGGCTTTTTAATGGCAATCTTTAGTTACATGTTATAGTTAAAGAGATTTTCAGATTATAAAATGTCACACCACTGTCATTTCGACTAAATTAATTAATTAAAATTACACAAATTGCAAAGCTAGAGCAACAAACAAAACATTTCCACTTGAGAAGACACAACATCAATAAGTTTTATTAATGTATTTATGTCTTATGCCTTTTCAAGGATAAATATGTTTACGGTTGTTAATATATTCGCACCAAGCGGAAATGGTTATGAGAGGTAATATATTTTTTTCTAAATATAGTAATATTAATGAGGCTACTTAGAGGAAAACAAGCAAATTCGGTAAAATTCCATTTTCGCTGTCAATGAATAAATCAAACGCATTCAGGTGCTTGAGTTATGTTTTAAATTAAAAATACATAATTGGACAGGTTAACTCCATTATTACACCTTTATGTGAAAATTTGATTCGTAATTTTCTGGATGAACCCTCCTCGTTGTCGAGAAAAGGATTAACAGAGAAAGCACTATGCAATTTCCGGGGCTGATCTACCTTTTCTGATACCAAAGTTTTAATGTGATCTTTTAGCCGACCCGTGTTAAACCGTTAAATATTTATTCTACGCATACTTATACGTGAAAGGGGCTACAAGCACGTTAAACAAACGTTTCCGAAAATTCTCCCATTGTCTAGAATCAGGCAATGTTTAAGTTTTGCACAGTGCAGGAAAAACAATCTGATTAAAGGATTCCCACAAACACATTTTTCTTGTTTTTTTATTGCGGCTGCGCAAAAATATTGTTTTTAATTTCGTAGTTTCACGTTACGGTTCATCAGTGATTAAATCCGTTACCGTTTTACTCAGGGGATTGAAAACCTACACGAGGATTGATTAAGGGCGGTCTTTATTGTTTCCAGTGTGTGCTTTTTCGGATTTTATTACTTTTGCATAATCGCGGTAACTGAAACAACAGCTTTGCCCAATGTGCTTTCTCAGAATTCATTTTAGAAATCATTGAACACATACCTACGACACTAACATTACGATTCTGTATTATTGGTCACATAATGTCGTGTGTACGAGGGCGACACTGAAAATAATATCTAGAATTTTTGTGTGAATTTGACTAGAGAACATTTCCGAGCTATGATTTTATACTTTAAATTGTCATTAACATCTAAACAATGTGAAAATCGGCTTAGAAATACCTTTGACTAAGAAGGCAACAATTTATAAATGATACAGCGAATTCAAAAGAGATCGGTTTTGCTTGGTGATGAATTTAGTGAAGGACGCCCAAAAACTGCTGTTACTGATGAGAATATTGCCGCTGTTCGAGCAATGATTGAGGAAGATCGACGGACATCTTATGAATTGATTCGGACGAAATTGGGCATTGGTATGAGTCGAGTCCAAAACATTTTACTTCAACAGTTACACCTGAGAAAACTTTGTTGTTGATAAACTGACTCGCAATCAAAAGCGTTGAATGATGCAGAAAAATTCTGGAAAAATTCCAAGCCGGCCTTCAAATTTGGTCGGCTCAATGGGTCTTTCGAACGGGGCATATTGCAACTGTAGCACTAGAACGTGCACACAAATGTCTGTTTACCCCAAGTTTTTGAAGAAGTTCGAAAAAAAAGCCCAATCCGAGATATCATAAAATATACAGTGAGCGCCAAAAGTATGGAATAAGTTCATTAAAAACTAAACAAAATTAAAAAAAAAGTCTTTGGACGGGTCAATTTTGGTTTATAAATATGAATATTTTTATCACAAATAAAATTCCAAACTGTCATTTGTTTTCGAGTGATGACGTCATCGTTAATTTTTTTAATAGAAATCCTCTATTTTTTTTCTTGATTCAGATAGCCCTTTTAATTGTCTAAACGACAGTATAAAGATTTTGTTATATTACATAATGAAAGTTTTGAGAAAAAAAATAAAATTGGATTTTTTTATGACAAACAAAAACATGACAAAAAATCAAGTAGGTAAATCAAACAGTCAAATGGTACTGTCAGTTTCATTTGTATGTGTAAATTATTGTTTTACAAAAAGTTTTCGAAAATGGTTCATTTAACAGAAATACAACGTATAGAAATTTTAATTTTGATTGGGTGCGGGGATAAAACTAGAACCCAACAAGAAGTTTGCCATTTGTTCAATGCAAAGTATCCAGATACAGTCAGTAAAATTGAAAATAAATTTAGAAGAACTGGGCATGTTAAAGCGATTAGAAGAACGGGTCGTCCAAAAATTAACGAAGATACATCCTTGTAAATTTTTTTCCAAATAATGATCAGACCATAGTAAATGATGATTCGTGGTTGGGTGGATTGGGAGACGAAGACCAATAGAGTGGCCTCCAGATCTCACACCCCTTGATTTTTTTTTGTCGTTATTTAATCGTAGAAGATTTGAAAATTAGGATTCGATACGAAATAAGTAGAATTAGTGAAGAAGTAATTCATAATGTCGAAAAGCAATTTCTTCATAGACTTGCTTATTGTCAACAAGCTTTCGTTTTTTTTAAATTTATTTTTTCCATCTTTTTTTTTCTCAAAACTTTCCTTATGTAAGATAACAAAATTTTTACACTGTCGTGTAGACAATTAAAGAAGCTATGAGAATCAAGGAAAAAAATAGGGGGTTTCTATTTAAAAAAACATATCGATGACGTCATCACTGGAAAACGAATGACTGCTTGGAATTTTATTCGGTTTAAAAATATGTATTTTTATAACCTAAAATTGAGCCGTCTAAAGATTTCTTTGATTTTTTTTTTATTTTTATTGAATTTATTCCATAGTTTTGCCGATCACTGTATATGAATTTCTTGTGCAATTTTTTATCTACAGCACAGGTCGTTTAGCTAGAAATTTAGCTACATAGACAAGGAAATGAAGGATATACAAAGAGAGAACCAAGGAAAACTCAGGGAAAATAAAGAAACAGAGATGATTTATAGATAATGACCTCACAAAGCAAGAAAGAGAGTTACAGAAGAAATTAAAAGGCAAAACGAAGGGAGAACGGGAACACGGGAAAGAAGTAAGAGTGTGATACGGGAAATTAACAATAGACGGGGTGCAACAGAAATAGAATTAAACGAGAGAGGTTTTCCAATAGGAAGAAAAAAGAGCAAAGGAGAAAATGGAGACGACGTCAAAGGAAGAAGGACAAAGAGAACAAGGGGGAAAGTAAGAGAGAGGGCAAGACGAGGGGCGGAAAAAATAAAAAGGGACTAAGAAAAAATAAGAAGACTTCTGGGACTATATGATGCAATTCGAAATAGTGGGTTTAACAGAAACATTCGAAACACAAAGCTGGGGAAAGGCAGGAAAATTGCTACCAAAAGAATTCAAGTGGGAATGTCAGGGGGCGAGAATACAAAAGAAGAAAGGAAGAACGTCAAGGGGAATAACGAGGGTAAAAAAAGGAAAAAAGGAAAAAAATAAATGGGAGAAGAGGAAGAATACATGATGATCCAAAGACAATGCAGAAAATGCGGGAAAGAGCGAAAAAGGCTTATGGAACGGATAGAGAAGAAAGGTTTAGCAGGTGCTGAATGGAAATAAAGAAGAGGGCGAAAAAGGAGAATGGACATACAGAGGCGACAGAGGAGAAACGTTGATAGGCTACGGAATAGTAAACGGAGAAGAATACAAAGAAGTAGAAGAATTCAGAGGAGGAGAATGAAGCATTTGCCTATAGCAATAAGCACAAGAGAAAAGAGAAGAAGAAACAACAGAGGAAACGCAGAAGAAGGTGATGATCAAAATGTGGGACAAAAAAGAAGTGGAAGAGTACAAGAAAAGACCAGAAAAGAAACAGAGAAAACGGAGAAAGAATTGAAAGAAATACTAGAAAAGCAGCGACAAAAAGAAGCAATAAAGGAACTAAGAGAACGGAAAACACGAAAGCAAACAGAAGCGCTTTTCTAAAAGCTAAACAAAGAAAAGAAGAGGACATGTAAAGAGAAGAAGAGGAGAGAAGAGGGGAGATAAAAGCTATAAGAACAGAGAAGGAGATGTGGAACTGTATCAATAGAGAGAAAGAAAAAGAAACAGTGGGTGAGAAAATAACGATGAACGAGTGGGAGAAATACGCTTTATGAGGCTGTTGGAGGGGTAAAAACAAAAAGGGAAAACATAAATAGAGATCAAGAGGAATCAAAGAGCACCAAAAGGAGAAGAAATCAAGCTGGAAAAGGTGGAGAGGAAAGAGAAGAAACTGAGGAAGAGAAAAGCGCCGGGGAGGGATGGAGTATAAAACGAAGCGTGGATGTATTGGACGAGACTGGTTGAGGTAATGAATGGGGTGTGGACATACTTGACATTTGCAATAGCCAGTTGTCATCATATCGTAAAAATCCTTATTTATTCATAAACAATATAATTATTATGCGATTTTCAATTCATTTAAATGGTAAGAGCAAATGAATCAGCTCAAAATAGAGGGACAGCCAAAATTGAGCTGACTATTCAGTTCACCTGTCAAACTGTGATATTGGACCCGTACAATTTCAAAATTTTGGCCAATCAAAATCAGTTGCGGTGATAATTGTACTAGTACAAATTGCCGCCGACAAGTGGACTAGTACTTTTAAGAAAAATCGTTTGGTTCACTGAATAGTCCTCCGAATACGATTTGTAGTCAAAGTTGAGTCGACGATTTCTAAGATGGTTCCACTCATGTTCATTGCAATTGCTTAACATGACATTCGTGACATCTTAGAAATTCTCCACATAACTTTGACTACTTATCGTAATATAAGTGATTATTTTGTTTTGTACAGAAAATTCCATAATTATAGAATGATCATTTTCTCGTTGTCGTAGGTTGTCCTGCGTTTACAGTTATTTCTTCTTTGCTTTCTTACGTCACATTATTGTGCCTCGTATTTTACTGTACCTACCAACCCATCCACCATTTCCTTTTCTGAATTTATTTGAAACGGGCCCTGTCGTTGGTTGACCCTCTAAACGGTAGAGGTGTGCCCCTTTTTAGGGCGTTTTTTGTTTTGGAGGAATAACTAATTTCAGCAATTACATCAAGGTTTTTAATTTTTTGAAATTCATATTTATGTCAAACAATTGATGAATTAATTCTTTATAGGCTCACATTACATTTTCTTTATATTCACATTATTTACTTCAAAATAAGATTGTTTAAATATCGCAGACTGATTTGTACTATAATTAAAAGTCAAAGCGGTAATATGACGATGACGGGAACAAATATACAGTGTATAGTTTATAATTCTTCCAAGAATTATTAAAAAAATATATAAGGTGTTTTTGATTTCAGGGTATAAAAGTTCCTTGTTTTCGGACTTGTTTAATTTTTTTCTGGAAAGTGGGTGAACATATTTTTTAAAATATTTTTCCCAATGTTTCCATTACATTAGTTAATCGATGGTCAGTGAAAAATTTCATAAAAAGTAAGATAAATTTAGGGAATAACAGCTAACCAACAGCCTTAAATTGCCATTTCTGCTGGGCACTACCCGCCAAAAGTTATTAATTGATGTGTGATGTCCAATTTTTGACTGATTTTCGTCGACATTTCCATTAGTACCTAAATAGTTATAAAAATGCCGTAAAAGTAAATTTATTTTTTAAATGTGCTACACAGAAGAATAGATTTGCGTCAGTAACCTTTCAAGTATTACAGAACAACACTTCGCCATTTCACAGTGCTTTTATAAATCACAATACGCAAAGTGTAAAATCAGGAAGATTAGCATATACATTCCTAGAAGTAAGACTATTAAAACAACATATTTGACTTTACAATGGAAGTGTAAATTTTTAAAAATAGATATTTACGCAGTCTAAACTAAAAATTCTCCGTAAACACTATAAATGACAAATTTTCATTTCCAAACACGCAACAAACCTACGTCAATCATACGGTACTCAACATAAAAGTTCTGCATGTAGGCACTTGTTTACAAAAACACTACAATTTGTCTATTTTATTACACGCAATTTGCAAGCAATTAACACATCTACAGCAAGATTTACGAAAGCAAAACGCCTCGCGGCAAAACAAAAGCTATCGTAAAATCCTATACTTTATTTAATGGCGAAACTTTCTTCCTCTCGTTATTAACTTTTCCATTTCATTTCGCATTCCATTGATAAAATGGATCAAGTGACCACACATAAAGAGTGTAATTTCTTACAAATAATTTATCGTTCCTCCGTCTGTTTTTAACGAGTGTCCAAAAATACACCGCAAACTGCCGAAAGATAATCATGAATTAGTTCAAATACCGCTTTTACTACAGGTGTGTGTAAAGTGGGTCACCTTTATTGGATCATAAAACAAATTTTAAAGTGCAACTATGACTGAAGTTAATATTGTGTTTACGACCAACCCTTAGCAAGAAGTTTATAACAAGGTAAATTTTCTGTAGGTTTGAATAGTTTACACTAGCTTCAATTTCTAATAAGTTGGTGTTATATGTTATGGCCACATAACGTTTATATTGTGATATGATGAAGTTTAAAGCACTAAAACAATTTGTGGTTATTAATAATAATTGATAATTAATGGTACCTACTTTATCATTTCGCCTATGGCTATTTTTATAATAAATAGAGCCACATTTAATACGAAATGAAATCGATATTTAGTACTTAATGACAAATTGAACTGTTATATGAGGGGTCTACGAAAAACTAGCTTCCCCCATGTTTCTTTTTTCAAAAATTTTTTTTCGCTGATTCCACACCCGTCATTCCGAATGCATTTGATATTATAAATGTCTAACATTATATTCTTTATGCCCTACCAACGTCTAGAGGACTTATTATTCCACGTAAATGGAAGGTATAATGTAGCATTTCACTCACAAGTGATATAATGTTAAAAGAGATGAATTACTATGGTTACACAATGGTAATACACTAATTTTTTTTAAACATTGCATTAAATTACACGTCGGGCATAAAACGTCGTATCCCACACGTGACCGAAATGGCATTGTAAGCTCGTGAGATTTTCTGTCACTTGTAATATAATCTCCTATTACACTACTATAATAATATCACATTATTATCAAATTTGGATGAATCATTAAAAATTGTCAAGTTACTTATAAAAACGGGAAAAACTGTTTATAACCATGTACAATATAAATGTATGCCAAAAAAATTTTCAAGCTTTACTGCCATTACTAAGGCAGCCTAAAATTTTCCATCTAACATATACAGGGTGTTCGGTAATCCGACAGCCATCTCTTTAGGAATCATATGGGGGCGACCGCCCTGAATCCTAATTTAGTGTTGAACTTTGTCCACTTTCACTCCTTGAGGAACTACAGGTCTTAAAGTTCACCCAATCAGAGATTAGGTCAGAATTTAGTTTGTGATCATAAATCCAAGCTACCTGAAAAAAAAAAACGACTACCGTCAGTGTGACAATTTTTGATTAATTGAAGCCAGTGGTGTTCATAGTGACAGTCTCTTTTTTTAACAGAATACTTATTAATTCCACAGAACTGGGGCTGATAAAACCGTTTCTCTGATTGGCCTATTTAAAACTCTTCTAGTTCTTTATCGGATGTTAAAAAAAAAAAACAAGAAATTGCAAAATATGCTTTCTCTGAATGCTGTGAGGCCACAGTAAAGCGGTGGCTGTCGAATTACCGAACATCCTGTATGTATTAAAGGTTCGACCATAAGATACAATTTATACTTCACGTGCCTTGCATAGTGCTTGGATATTCCATCCCTATGCAAAGATTACTTAATGAGTTTAATTTCGTTGCTGTCTTTTCGCATAGCAGTATTCTGTAAATGTTTACTTTATATTCACATATTCATGTAAATCTATTTCTGAGAAATTGTGTTACTCCACAATCCTCCAATTATCTTCTGATTTTGTCACCACTAGCTTTAGGGATTTGTAAATTTCATGCTAATCGTTGGCATTGCAAATTAACATTATTTTGTTACACTTTTCACTAACTAGGTCAGTCTCTTGTTGCCCGTTAAATTAAATTTCATCTTTCATTATCACCAATTTTGGATTATCTCGTTATATATGTATATAGAAAGTGTTACATAATAAAACGTTGTTTGTAAAAAGTAATATGCCTTTGAATATTTAGGGTGTATGAGCTTCAATATTTTAATATGTAACGACAACAGAGGTTATTAATCAGTTTTATTATTAATATTAGAATTATGTCTTAAAATATCAACTTCTAATTGTTGGCGAAACAGTAAAATTAAACTCCAAAACTGAGTTGAAACAAAAATGTCAATGAAAGTTGACAATAATAACTAGCTAAATTGAATATTCCTATCTATTTGCTCCCTTTTGTGTTAAATGATCACTAAAATGTTGATTTTGGGATAGTGAACCAGAAGGAAGACCAAAGGAAAAGGTCGACTGCTATGTGTGGGTCGTGCGTGTATCGCTCCGATGTAAACACCTAAAATCTGCTGTTGTAGTTCGTTGTAAATTTGCGAATTTGTGCTAAAGTTGTGATTCAAAACTACCCACCTCAAAGGGTAAGCGGTTAGATCCAGCGTTGTCCTTACCTCTAGAAATTTCCAACTGAACTTCCATCAACACCACATCTTATCGCTGTGTTTTACTTATCTCCACCACAAAAAGTAGTCGCTGCGTTTAACACGCAGTGGAGCTACGCGATATGACTTCGATAGTAAATAATGGAAATGCTACTCCACTACGTTCCTATGCTCATGCTTCAAAATCATCTCCAGCCGAAAATTTTCCCAAGCGTAATCAAGCCATAATCATCGACACAATAGATGACTTCAGACTGTCAGATTATGTAATAGCTGTGGGTAATCTAATTGGGCCAAAAAACATCTTATCTACTTCCAGAATTGCTAATAATCGAATCTGTATCTATCTATCGTCAACAACACATGTAAACTATCTTACTGAAACCGTAAACAAAATAAAAATCCAGAATCACGAATTCAAAATCCGGAAGTTAATCACACCAGCTAAACGCATTTTGATCTCAAACGTTTTCAAAAACAAAACAATTGTCTGGATCACTTTTGGTGGTAGATAACTACTTTTAATCAGTTTTTTTCCCTAAAACACCAAAAACAATTTTATTATAACTGCCAACGCACGTTTCGCCAACAATGTTGGCATCATCAGGGCGATGAGTAAACTCAAACGTTTGCAGTTCAATTCCTCATAACTCTATTGAAAAGGAAATAAAAAGCCTAGGCCTGACGGTAGTCTCACCAACCACAACGCTAAGAGCAGGCCTACAGGATGAAGCCTACGCTCATGTTGAGAGTTTTCGACGACAAGTGTTTGTTACACCACCTCCAGATGACTTTAATCTTCCACCATCCATCGTTATCACTTTTGAAGATACCAGCTTTCGTATTTTCTTAACCTTTGACGAAATGACCTGTTTTTTGTGCAAAAAAGCAGGTCATACAGCAAATAAATACACAACAGATAATGAAAACTCCCTAAATGAACAGACTGATACTCCACTCATATTAACTTTAAGTTCATCAAATCCTACGATTAACATAAATCACCCACCGTCTGAAGAAAACAATCCACTAGCTACTGGTCCATCGGGTTCTACTTCAAGCGCCTTCTACCAAACTCAACTCAAACGGCCTGCTAGCACAACATCCGACGATTTAGTTGATTCGACAAAAACCATAGCTGAAGTGTCGAAATCGATAGACCAAATCGACGATCTATTTGTTACTCCAAGTCTTCCTTCAAATCAAAACTCGAAAAAGAAATCTAAGAAATCTAAGACTACGATGCCTACAGAACCTCCAAATACGGTAACTGATCCGAGCCTCATCCAAAATGAATTACTTTCACTCAAGAAAACAGTAGATGAAATGAAAACTTTTCCTCTTTCTTGCGAACAGTTGACAGACTTTCTCTCAAACATAGACTCATCTTCTGATATTTTACATTTACTTAATGAGTACACTACAGACTTTATCGGTTTTCTGGATATGTTAAAACAAATCTATCCACTATTGACAAATCGAAGTACCAAGATAAAATTTACGAAGATCAAAAATAAAATAAATCAACTCTTAAAGATAGATTTGGAATCCGACTATGACACTGATGTCTCCCAAAATAGTAACACCTTTTATAAAGCGTCTTCACCTTGCAGTGGAATCTAAACGGTTATTATGCCCACATTGAAAACCTCCAGTTATTAACAGCCAAACTAAAACCACCTGTCATTGCTTTACAAGAATCTCGATTCAAAAATGGAAAACCTCCCAGCTTAAAGAAGTATCACATCACGTCTAACCACAAAAGTCGAACAGAAGAAAGTCTTTGGGCCTATCTGAAAATGACAAACCTGTTTAGCTTAATTTGATCAGTTCCTGTATAAATTAATTTACTTATTGTATTACCACTTTGAAAGTACAAATGTACCGGGTGCTAATTACCCTAAGTGGTAGATGCACCAAAATTAAAAAAAAAAAACTCCAAAACTAAACTGATAATGATCATTTCAGTTTAATGAAAATAAGTATCAGGAAATTTATTTGTCTGAATAACAATATTTCCTTTTAATTCTTATATTACGATCTATCCCACAACGTCATAACTGAAATATTGTTTAAGAACATATTGAGCAATAGCACATTCCAAAAATACAGGGTGTCTCAATTATTAAAAAATTCGGCGACTCTCTTTACAAAAAATTAGAGGTCTGAAGATGAAGACTTTACATCAAGTTATCTTCAATTGAAGGTCATGAATGTTGGCGTTTATTTTTATTTATTATGAGCATGATTACGTGTATAACAACAATAAAAAAAAAATTGAAAAAGGGGATTTAACGCGGAGTTTATGAGACGCCTCCAGAAGGTACTAAGGATTTGTCAAATCGTATTTTTGCTGTAACCGTAATAATTAATCGACGACGAAACGTTGGATAGAACAACACAACATGCCATCAGAAGGGTGGAAACATATATTAATGTTGGAGGAAGAATTAGTTTACCCAAGCAACACATCTAGTCTAATAGACTTTAAAATTTCGACTAGACTAGACGTCTAAAGATGGTCTATATAGACTGTTTATCGACGTCCAAATGTCCGCCAGATAGACGTAAATATTTCATCTAACTTCGATTAAATATAGACGTACCGTGATAGATGTAAATATTTCGTACAAATTCGACGATATATAGACGTACAATTTTCATCTAAAGCGAATATAAAATTTCGTATTATAGACATAGAAATATGATCTATTTTTAGTCTAATCATTACAGAAAATGAAATAATGCAAAAATATAATGAATTAAACATAATATGTATATTGAATACCAAATACAATTCATTTAACAGCCACCCTTATTGGCACCATAATGCCGCTGAGTTGATAACTTCAGCCATTGTCTTGAATGGCTTTGGTGATCACTACGTCATTTAGGTCCGAGGGTTTGTTTCCCGTTGACGAAAAATACAGATTCTGAAATTAGTTAATTAAGTACCCTATTGAATTAATGCATTTAACCTCACGATTTATCAGTTGCGTTAAGTTTGTATCCTTGAATGGTCTTTTGCCGTTATGGCCGGCCCAATTAAACTTCGTCGCAAATTTGTTCGTAATCACATTTTTTAGTATATTCATCACGGCTTGACGAACAATAGTCCACCCACCAATAACTTAGCTTAGACGGATTTTCTAAAATAATAAATAATTGGTAAAATTAATTTGGAAGTTATGTTATCAAACCCTACCAAATAGCTGTATGCTAATGATTTCTCATAAGTTGGCCTTGTACCGTGGTCTCCCTGTACTAACACAATCTTTTCTAACGAAGTGTCGAGAGGGAACATGGGTCGAGCACTTGCCGGTGGAAAAATCACGTGATTTTAGTTCCGCACGGTATTGGGTAGTTTGTATATGGTCCGACAAAGAAATCTACGTACAACGAGGTCACTTACCCTTACGCTTGAAAAATACATCCATAAACCGTTAAATTTCTTTTCGTGAAATTTGAGCATATTTTAGTAATTGTAATAATATTTATCCGTGACAACTTACGTGTCTTCATTGACAAGGTAAAAGTGTCTTATTGCAGATAAAATAGCAACTTTTGCCTACTTTATCTGCATTATCACATAAAATACAAAAATTAAACTTTCCATCATTTGAAATCATATTATTTATGTATTAATGATGATGGATGGTAACATAAATTTCGATGCTTTTGCTGCTTCAAGAACTTTGGGCGGTTGATCATCGGTTTCTTTTTGGAATTACATATTTAAAAAAATATCTACACCTACAGAAAAGATGACTTTTACAGTTTTTTCAACTTAATTTTGTTTTTGTTGACATCCTAACCACGAAAACATTTATATTATGTATTACGATTTAACTTGATCTTAATCTTTCAAATTCATATACTATAAATTATTGTTGTCCAATTTATTTATCTGAAAACATTTGCGGATAAAATAGTACTTCTATATTATACTATTCAGAGAATGATTGGTTTTATGTGCTTCACCTGGATATATAGATATCTTTTTTCTACATATAATATATGTAGAAGTTTATACATATAATATATGTATAAAAATGACTGAAGTTCGACTGTAAATCTATAATAGACATATATTCGACATCTATATTGTAGAGGGTCTAAAAATCATCTACCATAGACGTCTATATTTAGTTCAATTTTAGACAAAGACGGCTTATAGACGGTGTAGACAGTTTTTCGACGTCTATTAGATTAGGATGTGTTGCCTGGGTAGTTATACTCCGTGGTTTTTTTTAAGAAGGAAGTAGATGGCAGCAGTGGTACACGTCCGGTGTACATTAGCGAATAAATGGAACAGGAGTGTCGGCAACCCATAATTCACCGGCGTATTATGGGGATGGCACTAGCCGCCGCGCCGTCTATGTACTGACATGAGTGACATGCCTGCAAAAGTACGGTGTGATAAAAAACCAACGAAATGTGTTTAGAAATGTTTAGACCGTATTTTATTGACACAAACAAAATTTTGTTTTTGCATGTTTGAGTAGAGTAGCTCAATAGCCACACTTCGCCACTCAAAAACAATGAAAATGACCATAAAGACATTTTATTATTATTATTAAACACAAAATGGTAACCTCTTATTGGTTTGTTGAAGTCTCTATCTTTCACAATGCTTTCTGCAAACACGTTTTATAATAATTTAACACTGTTAAAGTAAATTTTCAGGTCTATACAGAATATTATCACGATACCTATGCACATTCGGTATTAAAACCCATAAAATGTCAAATTATACAAGGTTTTCATACATGATTCATACATCCAGTAGGCTTTGCACATCAAAATTCTCCATCTAATCTAATCTAGTGGTAACATATTGTATGAATCATTTATGATGACCCGTTACAATTCTCGCCTGGCGCATCCACCATAATTAATATGAATCTCGAGGTGGCTTTTTTTTTCTAAATTATAATTTATGCAATAATTATTGCATAAAAATATAGAGTAATAAAAAGTCCTTGTAAATTAAAACTCGGCGACCAAAACAAATGTACGTGTATCACTTCAAACTACATGTTTGAAGACAGCATATATACCATTATTTGTTCTTTGATCCATTTTAGAAATTTACACTACCTCAGAGATATGCAAGAAGGTGTTTTTTTTTAACAGTTATTATTACACAGGTCAAAATTCTTATTTATTCAAAGCACCCCATTGTTTCTACTGTCAGGAAAGTAGTATTCTTTTAATTAATAAGTATACATGGATTTAGTAGACCCTTTTTGCTTCTGTTCAATTTTCAACAATTTCACTAGTGGCCCATCCAAAGGAATATTCTAAGGGACTATGTTTAGAATTAGTGTTGTTTAATTGCTTATTGCAGGCTGAGACACAAATTTTATCTTTTACTTACACGGTAAAAACACACACTTTTATTCGAAATTTGCCTATTTTCAAAGTTACATTTGATAATCTTTGTGATGATAACTCTTAGTCAAGTCATATTTCGTGCTCAATACAAAACCCAATTCAAGGTCACGTGTGTGAAAAGAAAAAAGTCAGAATATAGCTGCCATCAAATCGTTTCTTCGGCAAACTTTTAATTTAATTTTATGTCTCTATAACTCTATGTAAATTTGGTTGTTTAATTGGCCTATAAATTTACTCAATACGTCAGATTCGAAAATGACTATTTCCAAATGTCTACAGTCATAAACTCTCACAATGGAAAATATTCAAATCCATCGATTAATACATGTACTACTCGCTTATCTCATTCCTAAACTTCCAAATTTCATGAATACTGAATCAGCTAACATTTATTTAGTACGTGCTAAACATACTGGATGATAGTAGAGCCTCCATGTTTGAATCTGTTGAACTTATTCAATTTTCTGTTCCAAAACAACACACACAAGTAGCGTGCAGAATATAGAGTGCAATGGTAAAGAGTAAAATGGGCAAGTGTAAAGTGAGTTGGAGCAACTAGCTCACCTGGGACGGGCTCGGTCGGCATAGAGACGATCAAGATGCTGTAGTCTTAACATGTTGATCGCACGTTGCACCTTGGGACCCATACTATCAGGTTGGGTCGGCCCGCTGCGCACACTACCTACCACCAGCACGCGTTAGCTCGCAGGATCTACATATCGCATGCACACCCACAACGTACAGAAGAGAAAGAAGCAACACACCCAGCGTGCAACCAAATGACAGTTTTCTACAGAACGGACAAATTTTATAGTAGTTTAAACAGTGTCATTAAGTACATATTTTATCTAGCAAGCTGTTAGGCCTAAAAGGCGTCAGTATCTGCACATGCCTTCGTGACGCACCAGTCTACTGGATACAATTTTCTTTGAACGCACTGTAGATACAAAACGATATTTAGAATAGATAGCCGCTAATTTACATTTGAAAATGATAATCATAACTGCTTAAATTTGAATTTATCCTACCACATAATAAATTCTCGAATTACTGATATAACAGTAGCAATTTTCAGTAAAATCGTTCTGTTATTTTACCATTACTTGAGTGTCAGTGTATTTTTTATTAATACTAGATAGACACGTATTTTCATAAATATGGAAGTAACGTCAAAACTAAAGGTCAACAAAAATATCACCGACAAAATAAAATTAAAAGATAAAGTAATTTATAATAAAATTTGTATTCCAACCTGCATTCTGCGCAAAATGACATTGTTTCAACTTTTAATTTAAAAATATGTTTGTTCGCGAGGACGAAAAAGTTTAAATCAGTTATTTGCCGCATTAACAATAGGATTCATAAGGATAAATGTGACACAATCTGACACTGTTTGCTCTACAATAACAACAACCAAGTTCCGTGACATTTTTATAAAGTTTTTTTTTAATTTCATTCCAGACACAATAACACTATGTAAGTATTTCGTATAGATTGTTCTCTAACTTGAATAAAAGCAATATTTATATTTATTTATCCAACACCTGTTTATTATGAAGTCATAATAATGCCGATTTTGAATGTATTATGGGGCCTATAAGACACTAGTAACTTATTAGCCCATATATCAACGGTTTTCTAATTTGTCATAACAACCAGTTCATAAGGCAACAGTTTTTAACGTCAATTTGTTTTGGGTTTTGATTAATGTTTTAAGAACTGTTACAGAAAGAGGTGTTGGATAAAACTTATGTATTACACACGTGTCTTAACAGCAAATAAGTCACTCAAAAAAAATCAGCTACTAGAGCAAGCTCTCGTGGCTAAAAATTTCTTTCGTGACGTATTTGCCTCATAAGACACTTGTACAATAATAGTTATTTATTATACGAGTTCCTGTGTAAATTGGGTCATTTCGGGCACTCGGGCTTAAAAAAGCACTCGTTTCACTCGTGCTTTTTTAAGCCCGAGTGCCCGAAAGCACCCAAATTTACACAGGAACGAGTGTAATACAATGTTTTATAGTTCGACACCACCGCGGCAAGTCTTTAAATTCCTTAAAATCCATGAAAATTGTGTGACGTTTATCTGACATTTTCTTATTGCCTGACAGGAGAGTGTTTACACAAGCAAAAATTTGAAAATTGTGACAGTGTCGAACTATAAATAGCTATTTATTTATCAATAATAAACTCACTTTTAAAAAATGCTACACCATGAAGGAAATAATTAATAAAAAATATATGGTGGCAAATAAATTATCATCAATCAGCAACGAACCGATTAAAGTTTATTTATTTACAAATTCCTCTAATGCGTATGATTTCCTCATCTGTTAATACACCCTGCACTCTTCAAGACATTCTTGAAATTAGATGACCGATATCAGGTTGAGAAAGCTCATTCAAAGCAAATTCTGACTGGTGTCAAAGTTTTTCTAAAATGGTTTTTATGGTTATAAATTCCAAATTGATTCATAAATGCAATAAAGGCCGGAAATTAGATTGTCTTGAGACTTTGGAAATAAGGAAAGCCTTGAAACTGGAAAACAGAACTTTTTTAAACGAACAGAATAACTTCAATAATCCCATTAATAATTCACTATTTTAATTTTTTACCACTCAAACAAACTTACCAGATTCCTTGATCCATTTTTAATTTTTACATTTTATAAAATGTTGTTTTTACGAAATCCTTTAAAAATCATGCAACCTTTTCAAAACGTCAAATTTAATTCAAAAATAACGTCATAATTTTAAATATTCTTTAAGGTAAGAACCTCTCTGTAATTCATCAATTGTATCATTAATCTCTTGTTAAATTAGGGCTGGTTAATGCAGTAGTGTTCTGCCGAAACATGTTCCCATTGTAATTTATTAAAGTTTGTGGAGTTCGACTTAAATATATTTAAATTTTAATGAAATAAATTTGTTACCAAGAAATTTCTCATGTACACAGTTCTAAGATTGTGCAAGAATCGTTTATTCTTTTATCTTTATATTTTTTGTTTTCAATTAAAAGTTTTACATAAACTTCTTATTATATTTTATTATCATGTCAAAAGGATTTCTTTTTGTGAAAGATCATTTAATGCTAATAATTATGTTTATAAAATTTATTAAAAGCTTCCAGCTACTGTCTGATCTAGTAAAATAAAAAGCATTGTGGATGTGTTTAAACGATCACATCACTGAAGTGTAAACTTCTTTGGTGATTGCAATTCTGAGTAATTTCTTAGAATATACAGTGCTTACAGCAGTTGCATTTAGCAAACAAAAAAAAAAAGATGAATCCTCCAAATTCTTTACTATTATAAATCGACAAACAGTTTCTAAAAATAACAGCGGGAGATCACACAATCAAATTTTAGATTAATTTCATAATCGATACAAATGGTTCTCTAATGTAGAGATAATGGAACACAGTAAGCAGCAAATTTGTTCTCTAGTAGAGAATGTAAAAGTTTAGATCGATTTAATATTTTTTTATAGGTAAAATCAACAATAAAATTCCATTAATTGTATCCATCCATTTTACACGAATACAACGTGTATTTACATAAAATTTTGCGTATAGACCACAATAACTTAATTTGAATTTTATAAAAAAGAAGTTTTAAAAAAGAAAACGAGAAATCGACAAGCTCCAATAATAATTGCAATGATTTGTCAACGAAATGTGTTCTTTTTACAAGTTATTTTCTGTCGGATATCTGTCTCACAGAAACACTAGCCACGGCCAAAAAATGAGTAAGTATGTAGTTGCAACAAGTTGTTTTCGTTTTCAGTCACGCTTGTCGGAGCTCGGAAGATTACCCTGTTTACAATTCCCATACTGGCATATTAACCCCAGCAACTCCAGAGACCAGTTCGAACTAAAATATGCATGAATTACGCCAGGGAATACAGAACTTTAATAAACATCGAAGATTTGAAATTTATCTAGGTCACTATTTACTTAAAAAATAATGCAACATAAATTTTAGAAATAAACAAGGAAGTAGCTTGTTGCAGTGTTTGCTTTACCAGTTTACGAGCAAAATTTCTCCAAATATATATATTTTTTATTTGTGGATGTTTACACAATCTCACAAACTAAGGGTAGATAAAAAGAGCTTATTTTATGTATTTTAGACATTAAATTGGACAGCTACATAATTTGCAGTTTTATGTGGCGAGGAGATACGAATCATTTAAAAGACTTTTATGTCATGATATTTGAGGCAGGATAAAAATAACATACAGGAGATGTCATTACTGAAGAGGTGGCGTACAAAGAATACGGTTTCATTCGACAACGAACGACATGACAATTCAGTATTTCTAGACTTATAAAACGAATAATATATTTTATTCACATTCATGGTGTAATTCATCAATTACCTGATTGATAAACGCTTAGGAAGTAGGCGTTTACTTCCAACTAGCCGGGAAAATTTCTTGTATATTTGTAATAAACAAATATTACAAACATGTGAAAAAATCATATTTTTTTGTAAAAATTGAGGAATGTGAATAAAATAGTATACAAACCTCGAAGAAAGGCTTGATTCCAGCCTCGCGAATTTACCTATAATAATAACAATTCGCTCGGCTGTAATCAAGCACTTTCTTACTCGGTATGTAATATACTATTAATTTCTAGTTTTCTAGCATCACTAATTGGCTCAATAAACCGCATAAGTGGTCCTTCACATTGAATCCATTCAGTGGTTATAATATCTATCTGAAGGTTTATAATTAGAGCTTTCGCCGACCTACACTCAGTAATATCTTGAGAGCAGAAAACTGCAATTGTAAATAATTATTATCGGAATAAATATTCATGTTCATGAAGGGTAGTAATGGAATTCAACACAAGTTGGCACTTGTGACATCTGGTATCAATTAACAATTTGTCCTACAAAGATTTTAGAGGAATTTGATGAACAATTTTGTGGATCATATGGTACTTTGTCACCGACGTAACGGTAACCACAGAGAGAGAAAAGCTGTACTCCGAAACAAAAGGTGACGTCGAAAAACGTAGCTTGGTGGAATAAGGAACTTCCTCAGTAGTCTAAAGGTAAGGAAACTATTCAACAAAGCTAAAAGGTTAAGCGTCTGAGACGAGAAAGTCCAAAAGGCGCTCTAGGAGCTTTTTGCGAGGGGATACAGCACTGCGACTCCAAAAAGTTCGACCGAAAAAACCGACCTCAGAGTTCTTCTAGAGAGTCACTTTCCTGGGTCTAAACTATACGAACCTAATCGTACTCGTGGCTCATGTAATGCTCAAAAATGCTGACCCCTAAAGGATCAGATGGGGTATACAGAGCTTCAAAGCCTTTAAAATCGCCAGGCATAGATGGATTTTTTCTAGCTCTGTTTCAAAGGGGAAGAGTTTTCAAGTGTTATTGTATTACCGCCCTGCTGTGGTCCCTATAACTATATACACTGGGGAGCCCAATAGGGGATTTTGGGAGTTACTCAAGCGCGGCAGATTAACATACCTTGCATGAGGATACCTTGCACCCTCTTGAGTACCTCCACCATATCTAAACCCTCCATATATGGCCGCGCATGTAGGGCCAGATTAAGGTATGATGGGTTAATTACATGTTGAAAAGTGTGATTTTCAATAATCGGACGATTTGAGCGTGACCTAAGAGAGTGGGAGGGTCACAAACGTCACCTTGACATTCTCAAGCGCGGTCGATTTCAAACCATCAGATTAAGAAAATCTGGGTAAGTAAGTGCTGCTCTTTTAAAGAAAACAATACTGAAATTCTAGAAGTAATCCTCGCTTAGAATTCAATGTTCAAAAAAAGCTTTCAAGAGCCACACCGGCGTTAGTTCCGCCAATTCTTCAGTACGTAATGGGATCTAACAATAAAACCTAAGATGATCTATCTGTTGGTCAACGGATGTGAGACCCATTGTCACCTATGCATTTTTTTTTTTGGGAAAACCGCGCAAGCCAACTTGCAAACTGTGCAAAGGCTTACTTGCCTCGGCATAACGGGGGCTATGCGCACCACCCCTATTTGCCACCCTACAGTAGTAGTATGTATATTTATTACCTTTACAGGTTTATAAAGTATCCGATACATTTCCCATAACTCAAATAAAATAAAATATAATATAATAAATAAAACTAAATAAATCAATAATTCAACACAATAACTAGCAGTTTTTGTCCCTTCCCACTTATTGTCCCTCTTCTCCACTCAACCTTCCTCATCCATTCGATCCCTCTTCCGTCTTCATTCAAAATTTCTTCTCTACTCTCATCTCTCCCTCTCAGTTCTACGCATTCCTTCAACAAATGCTCTATCGTCTCCTTTTTTTCTCCACACATCCTGCATACTCTATTATTATCTTCACTCCAATATTTATTCTCTCTCTCCTCATTTCCACATCTAAATCTTGCTATTATCACTCTCTCTTTTCTACCCTCTCTTCCTAGGTACTTTGGCATTTCTTCCGTTATTATTTTTTCATACTTCCCATTGTACCTAGACTCCCTAATTCTCGTTCTTCTTTCCTGCACTTGCACATCTCTATCTCTCTGCACTAATTCATCTGTCATTACTCTGCCTCTCCGTCGCATTCTTTCTCCGCGCCTGCATACCCGTTTCGTTCGAAATATGCCTCCCTCTCTTTCCATATCCCCTTTTCTATTTCTTTCCTTTTTTCTTTCAAACACTTTTGCAAAATTCTGCACTCTCCTCTCTCTCTATCACTCCTCAAATCTTATTGCTCTTTTTCCTGCTTCTATTCTTATTCCATCTCCCTTTGTTTCCTCCATCACTATATACCCCGGTGTCTCTCTCTCTACCCCTAGCACCCATTTCATATATTTTCCTTGCACCCCTTCCAATCTTTCTTGCTCTCTCCATCCCCATGTTTCCGCTCCATACATCATCACGCTTTTCACCAAACTATCAAACATCATTACTCTCCTTCTAAAATCATGTCCAAATTTTCTCTCTCCTATTCCCCATACCGCTCCTATTATCTTATTTGCTTTTTTCACTAACTCTCTCAATTGTGCTGTTGCTGTGTTTCTTTCATTCATCACATAACCTAAATACTTAAATTCTTTCACTTCTTCAATTTTCTCTTTCTCCCATCTCCACTCATTTACTTTTCTCCTACCACCCCCTTTTCCGAACACCATCTTCTTGGATTTCTCTACATTCACCGTCAACTTTTTCCTCCTCATATATTTCTCCATGTTTCCTATCATTTCTTTCATACCTTTCTCCTACCTCGCTGTCTTACTCCCTCCTAAGTTTTGAAACATTCACTCACCCTTCCATCCACTCTCACTCTACTTATCGTCTCTTCATATATCTCTTCTATTTTTGTTACCAGATACTCATTTATCCCTCTCTTTCTCAAGCATTCCCACAGTAAATCTCTTTCCACATTATCAAAAGCCGCCTTCAGGTTATTAATGGCAACATCTCATGCTTAACAATGCAGTTTATGTTGTTATGGATAAATGATTTGTCATTGGACAGTTTGTTACGTCGATAATAAACTCCTGATGTACACAGTTAACGAGTATTGCGATATGCATTTAGTGTTGGGAAGATTCCGGGGTAATTTTACCCAAGCTGCAATAAATTGAGTATGCACAAAGCTTTCCCCACCAAAATCATCCAGATAAGAATATGTTTCAAAGATTAGAGCAAAGGTTACGAGAGACAAGACAACTGGTCCCCAACGTCAGCACTAGAGGTATTGCAGAATTATTGGCCATTGGAAAAAACACTGTGCATGAAGTTCTGCGACAAGAACAGTACCATTCTTGGCGATATTCAAAAGTGCAGGCATCACAGGAAGGTGACTACGCACGCAGGATTGAGTATTGTAATTGGTTGTTAATTAAAATTGAAGAAGACCTTTTTTTACGCGGAAAGTGTTGTGGACAGATGAAGCCACCTTTACAAGAGAAGGTATTTTCGATTCTATAAACAATCATCATTGGGCAATCGAAAATCCTCATGTAGTGAGGAGAAGAAGATTTCAGGAACAATTTTCCGTTAATATTTGGGCTGGAATTTTTAATGATCGGGTAATTGGACCGTTTATTTTATCCAATTGGGTAAATCAACAAATCTTCCTTGATTTCTTTAATAACGAATTGCAAAATGCGTTGAATGAATTACCACTTCTTTATCATCAAAACATGTGGTTACAACTCGACGGGGCTTCTGTACATTTTGCACGGCCAGTTCGACAATAGTGCAATTATCATTTTCCGGCACGGAGACAAGGACCAATAGCCTGGCCACCCCGCTCTTCAGACCTTACACTTTTGGACTTTTTTCATTGGGGGTACATGAAAAATTTGGTCACTGCCGGAGACCAGAAACATTCTAAAAGAAAGAATCTACATGTCTGTAGCAACTGTTACACCCCAAATGTTGGAACGAATGCAAAACAACATTGGGCGCAGAGCACAAGTATGCAGAGAAGCAAATGGTCACAATTTTGAACATTTATTGTTACAACGTTTTTAAAATTGTATTTTTAATGTTTTCTTATTAAACCTTTTCAGAATTTGATTGTTTACTTCATAATGATTTAATTAATTAACAATTAACAATTAACGATTCTTGTTAACTAGAAAACAACGCAATGGTTTATTTAACTGAACTAACAATAATATTTCTTATGTTATCGCTCAGTTCCCTCACCTTTTCGTTTATTTCAGTTTCTTCGTTTTTGCCTCCCCAAGTCTTGCTCTATAATTTTCTTTTCCTTCTTCCGTCCAAATATTCTTCACAATTTTTCTTCTAAACTCATTCACACTTCCTCTATCTTTCTCTCTTCCTTTTGTCTTCACTTTTAAAGGCATATGGTCCGACTCCATTCTTTCTCCCACCTTGAATTTCTCTATTTCATCCCATGCTTCTTCATTTACCATAACATAATCAATAGCTGTCTCCCCTCTTGATCCATTATATGTGTACTCCCCTTTCTCATCTCCTGTGCAGTTCCCATTAAGTATGTCCCACCCTGTTTCTTCTACTAAGCTAATCAGTACTCTCCCTTCTGCGTTTTTTGTTCCATCTTTTGTTGATCTTCCTTCTATTGTTTCTTGTTCCTCTTCTATCCGTCTTCCGTTTCCCACAATTCTTGCATTAAAATCCCCCCCAATCACCAAAGTTCCTTCTTCTTGCTGTTTTACTCGCTCTTCTATTATTCTCTTCGTTTCCTTCATACTTCTGCTGTACACTGTTACAATTCTCCCTTTTTTCTGATTACTTTTCACCGTTCTTTCCATAATCCCTCTTTCTTCTTTTGCTTCAGTTCCATTTTCTCCTTCCAGTCCCTCTTTCACCCCCATTATTATACCACCTTTAGCTCTCCCTTTCTTGCTTTCCCTCTCTGCATATTGACATTTCCACTTAAACTCTTTCGGCATTCTCTTTTCCAATTTTTTCCATTCTTTTTCTTCCACCCACGTTTCTACCATTCGCACTACGTCAAATTCTCTCAAATACTCCCAAAATTCATTCTCTTTGTTTTCTATATTTCTATTTGTTTTGAATACTATTCTTATTAAATTTGCTTCTTTTCTCCTTTATTCCTCTCCGTATTCGTTTTCCCTTTTCTGCCCTGTCTTCTTTTTCTTGTGCTCTTATTCAAAGATTTTCTGTATCTAACTCCCCCTTTTCTTCGTCCCACCTAAGCCCTTTTCCCTCTATCCATATCTTTTTATAACCCACTTTCACCCGCTGTCCTTTTTGTCGCTCTTCTTTGGCTATCGCTCTTAATTCCTTCTGTATATTTCTTTCCTTCTTTGTCAGGTCATCTTCTATGTATACTCTCTTTCCTTTTTTTTTCTCTTAGTTTTCTTTTATTTTCCATAACTTTCCTCTTTTCCCCCCAGCTCCCAAGTTCGCCACAATCCTTTTTTCTGCATTTATTTTATACCTCTCTCTCACAGTCACTTCTACCTCTAATTCCACCTTCATCCATTTTTCCAGTTTCTTCTCGCTCTCGCATTCCTCTTCGTCCAATCCCGTTACTACAATATTCTTTTTTCTCACTCTTTTTTCCTGCTCTTCCATTTTCTCCTAATTTTTTTTCATTTTTTCTTTTAGTTCCATCTTTTCTCTTTCCCATTTTTCTTCCTTTTCACGCATCATAATTTTCAACTGTTCCAGTTCACGGCTCATCTTCCGATTCTCTTCCTTTATCTCCCCTACATCCTCCATAATTTTTTTCAACATCATTTTCATTTCCTCATCCATTGCCTTTTTAATCGGTGATCTTTCTAACTTCTTACTTTTCCTAAAGGGGTTAATCCTCTCTTCCGACTCTCGTCCTTCTTCTCTTTTTCTTTTGTAATCTTCTTCTCTCCCGCTTTCACTACCACTTTTTTTCATTCTTTTTCTTTTTTACTTTTTCACGCTTTTTTATCCGCTTATCTTCTCGAGCGCCGCAAAACACGTCCGCTCGGCTCAACTGCTCGAATCGGAATCCCTGCCACCCTACAGGTAATGCTATATTTGCTTCGTCTACACGAAGTAAGAAGGGAAGAAATCTTAAGTGCCTTGAGGGTATTTGAGACAAAGAATTTAAAATCAGAAGATCAGTTTGATGATTGTAAATAATAATAAAAGCAATGACAATGCCATCAGATTTGATGAAAACTGTGTCTGACTTGGATTCACCATTAGAAATGGCAATCAATAGTCACCAATATGGAGAGGCGCTCATAAGACCAAAATGGAAAGGCACCCCACACCTAGGTAACGCCCCACGAGTTCACAAGCAGAAATCTTTGCGCACATGAGTGCTTTACAAGGCCTCTTAGGTGTGCAAGAATTTATATATCATCAGAGAGGCAGACTGCGATAAAACAAATTAGACTGGGACTGTACACAGTCCTCAAGCAACTACCCACCAGAAACAAAGTCACTTTGCTTTGGGTGCCAGGGCATTAGGGAATGGAAGGTGATGAAAGCCCCATCTGTCGAACCTGAAACTTGCGGACTTACAAAGCCCATTTAGCTTCTGAGGTCGAACAACGACAAATGAAACAAAAAGACTGGACAACAAGCTCCGGCCAAAAACATGCGAAACGTTTTTAACTTGTTCGTCAAAGAAGACTAAGCTTCTCGATTTAAGGCGCTTCAGTATTGTTAATTGTTAAATAATGCTGATCAATAATCTTCAAATTTTGAACAGTTGTAGAAAAAGGATTGCTTTAGAACCTACGCATATTTTTTTTTCCAAACTGTTTTGCTAAATATGCAAAAATGTCAAACTGAACATACGTAACTTTTGTCACCATTTTTTTGACACTTACGAATTTAAAACCTACCAAGAAACATGCGTTTGGCCTTGCCTATAGTTTTTTCTTATTGATTGCTACATTATTGAAGATGGAAGCGCAAATACAACTATGTAATAATGTTTTAAATAAAACCCTGATCTGTTGATTTCTACGTCAAGAAAAAAGTAGCTCCACCTATACAGCCATACTACAAATTCGCCGTGAGAGACAGAGAGCCCCTGTTATCTTAGAACTTCGCGGCCGTGAAAGTTAGCTTTTTTGGACGCATCTGCTGTTTGTGGCCGAGGCGTGAGTCGAGGTGCACACGACGTTTTTTAGGCGATGATCACAATAGTACAATACAGTGTATATTCAATATACGAATTTGGACAGTGTCCGAATAAAATGCTCAAAACTAGAAATGAGCATTGAAAATGTCCCAAACCCGAAACATTCATTCCTACCTAGTATTACGCTTTCAATTACACCTATTTTTTTTAACAGATCGGTTGGTATCTTACTTGATTCGTTGATTGATATTTTTATTAAATTTTGCAATGTGAGGAATCTATTCTTTTAGATTTAATTAACATAGATAATTACATCACTAATAACAGAGCAACAAAACTTCGCTGGCAAAAGAAGCAGCAGTGTGTTAAAAAAAACTGCATCGCGAAGCCCTACGACCATAAATTCCCTATAATAAAGATAGAGTGCGTAAACCATTTACTACGTAACTACTGTAGTAAATTGAGAGGCTATTTTTGTCAAGGAAGCAAGGAAGGCGAAATCAACACAGTTCCAGACATGATCGAGTCTGGCCTTTTTGACGACATTGAGTCGTGTGGAAAAAGACTTGTTCAAAATGTGCAGTCTAATTTTGAATATGAAAAATAATGCAGCAGAAACTTATAATTCTATCGTCTGTAAATTTATAGGGGACAATTTCATATAATATATATCGCGGGACTGAAAACAAAACGCGAGTATAATAAAACTCGCAGAGTTATTTCTACGAATTAAAAAAAGAAAGACTGCTGTTCCACCCGATGAAAATTACGGTCTGAGAGAAATTCATCTAGATGAAAACGAATTTATTAGGAATACGTCAAAGCTAGCTCGAAATATTGTCTGTTCTGAATTTCGAAAGAGCGCAGCTATAATGATGTGGGGAAGAGAACATGAAGCAAAAGCACTTTGAAAAAGACTATGGGGTACTTGTGCGTGAGTGCGGACTGTTTATTGACAAGGAAAATTGTTTTCTCGGTGCCAGTCCGGATGGAAATATTGATCAAGATTATATTGTGGAAATAAAATGCCCTTGGTCCATTCGAGACTTAAATCCCCAACAAGCGGTCAATGAAGAAAAAATTAATTACTTAAAAATAGACCAAAATGGGGACGTTAAACTAAAGCAAAAAGATAATTATTACTTTCAGCTTCAGGGGCAATTTGCAATTACTGGTGCTAACAATTATTGCTACTTTGTTGTATGGATTGTATCTCTTGGAATTGTTGTCAAAAGTACAAAAAATTTATTCCATAGCAATTTTATTTTGTATGTTTTTTTGCAGATTGAGAAAGATAATTATGTCCTTTTGGGACAACATTGTGCCAAAATTAAAAAAATATATATTTAAATGTAATGGCCCGTGAAATACTAAAAAATAGTTGAACTGTTTCTCCCATTACGATGTCACGGTCTCATTCGACTGTTTCATCAGAAACAAAGTACGACCAGACTTATAGTAATTTTATGGACTCCGGTCAATAATACTTTTATAATCTCGAATGTCGTCTCGAGTGGTGGTTGAATTTAGAATATTGTATTTGTATTGTGCTCGCATTTGCGTCGTTAGACAACTGTGGGTTTCACAACTGGCCGCTGCAAATATTTCTGACTTTTTCTGTGTCTCGCGTGGATTTTGTTTACGTCTTACTACTTATTTCACACTTCGAACTTTTTGATCACTCTCACCCAGTAGTTGTTCGTCCTTGCGAAATGTCCCTTAACGAGAACTGAATTGAAAATTGGTTAAAAACCTCCTTACAGGTGATTTGCACTTGCGATGGATTATCTCGCAATAGGCTGCACTGTCTAGGCGAGGTGATGTTACAGCCATCTCAAATAACTGCTGCAGCCTCTAAGGACTTGGTTAACTTTGCAAGAACTCAAAGTTTCTTAAGTGAATACTAGACTAAAGGGTTTCACAAAAGATCTAATCAGGTTGCAGTGAAGCAAGACTGGAAAACCACCTCTGAAGCCCACCATCTACAATCTTGTTACCTACCTTATTAGATGATTCTGTTAGGAGCAATTGAAAGTTCAAGTGAAATTACATACGATATCATGCATTCCATTTTAATTCTGATCATGTTGAAATATCTTCAATCTGAATCACCATAAATTTTCAAATTTACATCATTGAAGGAAGGATGCTAAATTATACAGATTTCAAGACATTTCTACCGGACTTAGTTATTATTAGTGCAGTAGGTGGGCAGATAAAAGTGAAGTAAATATAAAGAAGAGGACAGAGACAATTGAAGAAAACAGCCAAGAAAGATACCAACGAAAGGTAGGAAGAGGATATTAGATAAATGCAATGGGTTGTACAGAGATAAGAAAAATCCTGGGGAAGACCAGTCAATATTTTTATCAATAATGATGAATGAACAAAGAAAATAGAAACCGGCAGTTTAGGAAATTTAGCTGCATTCCTGAAAGAAAAGAAAGAAAAGTAAACCAACAGGGGAGGGCGGAACAGGAAGACAAGACGAGAAAAAAAAAGATATCTGAAATAAGTAAGCCAGAAGCAGATAAGAAAATTATTATTATTACATACTATTAATTAATATTATTCTCAACAAATAACAAAAGTCATGGCTAACATGAATCTATGAAAACTGATAATAATAATACTTCGCAACTAGTGATTAATTATTATTCTGCATTGGTGCATGCTTCCGAAGGTGCAGGTAATAGGAATGTTTACAGAAAGTCTTATTTGATAAATTTAACAATTTAGAAGCAGAAAATTACGAGACACAAGTATTAATTAATTAACAAGTATTAAAACAATTAATGATATTATTTCATTAAGTATAATTAATACATTTCCTGCATAATAAAATATCATTTACACGTTTCACTTTTATAAAAATTATGTACATTTTAATCTCACAATCAGTATTAATCATTCAACTCATAAAATGTTCTCTAAATAGAACTCGTATGTTGGTGTCAAAATAAAAAATCATAAATCACGCTGTGTACATTGATCTCGGTGGTTTTATATATTATCCCCAACATGAATATAGCCTTTAATTAAACGAATTCTGGGTTTTAAAGTTTTATTCAAAGGGGAAAAATACACGTAAAGATTGTTCTTTTCAAAGTGTTGTATTTTTCGGCATTCTTTTTGGATAGGGATATGAAAGCGACAAATCTTTAGATAGAACTTTAATTAAAAACTTTTGTTGTAATTGAAAAGATTTATTTCGCCGACCCATACGCATCGTCCACATTTTTGCAGTTGTTGGGAGCTTTTGCAGCGAAATGTGGAATCAAGAGATTCTTTGATCTTGCGATGAAAACGATGTATTTTCACTCATCGGTTTATTAACCTTATCACGTTATTTTATTGTGGTTTGACTTCTGGTGCTTCTGCCTTGATGTTATAATATTTTTAATCTCGATGCAAGAAGTTCTTGTTACTGTTGTGAAGGCGACTGTGGGCGACACCATTTATTTTTAGGTACCTTTTTTATTATTGCTGGTCTTTGATTACTGCTCCCTTGTAATTACTCTTGTGGAAGATATATTTATTTAAACGCGAAAAACTTTTACACGTTTTTGTTACTTAATTGTTTCATTAAGATGATTACAGGGTGAGATACAATTAAATGGCAATACAAGGGTGTCTCTTTTTATAGCAGAATTAATGTTACTGGCTGTTGCTGAATAGTTGTAATTAAATTCGCTTAAATAAAAATGTTGATTTAGAAGAGGAAAAATTAGAGTTAATAAAAATAAATTTCCTTATAGGTTTTCTACAAAAATAATTCCAATTTCAGAGATTTATCACAAAGAAGAAACAAAAAACGAATACTTATTACATACATTAATACAATGCGGTTTCAATAAAGCTTTGTTGGAATAGGTTATTTAAATCAACAAATAAAGGATCAAATGTTTAATAATTCAGAAAGTCTGCAGACCCCTTAAAATTGAAGCATATTTACCCAACGTTTATTTGTATTAATAATGAAATTCATATTGTTTTTATATTCTCCAAGGGCCACTAAACTCTTGTATTATATAACAGTAAATTTGGATAAGACAATTTGTTGTTAACACTTGAAGGAAATTTGTGTTCCATGTTTTATTAGTTCTATCTTCGCACAGCAAGGATCTAGTAGCCAAAATACCGCATTCGGAGATAACAAAATTATTTTAAAACTCCGTTTTTATTACGACGAACTGGAATTTACAACTTATAGTTTCACTTTATTTATTTATAATAGTGACTGAAAAATGAAAAATATTTTAGATATAGGATTTATATCAACGCCTTCTATTGTAATATGCAAAATTTGCTTCAACAAATCTGAATCGGGGGCTTAATTAAATTTGCTCGAGATCGATGTACTTACAATCGTAACACCAACGGACAAGCAACATAAATCAAACTCAAACACATAAATCACAACTTCGGAAAGAAGAAAATACTCTTTATTCTAATAAGTTAAGTGATACCTAAGAACTTCAGAGTTTAAGGTTTCCAAAGCGCGGCATATTTTTCATTTTCCAATTTAGGAGGCAAATTTAATTTAACTATTGTGCGAACGAATTAACTTCGTTGTTTTGCGTAAATGCACTTTAAAACGAGAGTTCTCTCAACTTTTAATTTAACACGAATTCAACGCTGGGAAAAAGTGGAGAATATTTTTATTCATGTACAATTTCTTGTCCGTCACCTCTTCATGAATTTAAAGTACAAAACGTGGGATTATCACAATAGGGTCGGTATTACATTTCTGATTATCGTTCAGTACAATAGTACATGTATGAACACTGTTAATGCTATTGTCTTTGTTTTACCATCCACATGTGTTTTATATTATTTTTTACACTTAGGACGAGTAATACCATCAACAAGACAATGTATGCGCAACTGAATGTTTTAACTGGCAAGTTCACGTAACGAATCCATGTCGTTAATTACTACATTCAGTTAACATGTCTGTTACACATGTCTGTTTGACAGCCTCACACACAAAGAAAAATAATTAATCACTCCATAAGAGTTTTAGAGTAGATTGCATTTAATATGTATTTCATTTTGGCAACATTTTATAAATAGAACTATTGGTTGAGATTTCCTCGAAATAATTTCGTTTCTAAAAATCAATATCGAGAGTGTTTAAGACAAATAAGCAGTATGTGGATATTTAACAAATATATAATATTATTTTTCTTCAAACGTCAGAAAAACGTGACATTATATACACCAATAGGTAATGACAACTGGCCATTTGACTGACATGACAGACAAAGTCGTTTAGCGGCGCATAAAGTCAGCTGGTGGAGCAAAAAGTCAGTAACCTTGAAATTACTTATGCGCCGCTGATGGTCGGTCAAATCAAAGAAATTGTCACATTTTCGGGGTTTTAAGAAAAAATACAATTTTTTATTCCGAGAAAAGTGTTTTTTCGTGGCGCGTCTGTATTTGCCACGGAAAGCCTCACTTTTCCTGCTCATAAAACAATCTACTATTAATTTAATATTAAACTTGGGTTTATACTGGTTTCAAAGTGAATGCAGAGAAAAATACACAGTCAACGGTGTAAAGCTATGAAGCTGTTAAAAACTGTTTCTTACAACAAAAGGAAGCAACAATAAAGCAACATAAGTTCCCGCATGGAATTGCATAATAAATTTTATCTCATATTTTGTCCATATTTTCTACACATTCAAACAAAAAGGTTTAATTAAGTGTTAGAGTAAAAGGTTAGCATTAGTAATCAGCATGCAATAAGAACAACATAGAGCGTGTGACTAAAGACATAACTAATAATTTTACCTCGGTCTGGCAACAGAGGAGTACAATTGATCTAGTTCCAGAAGTTTTTTCAACATGTCTTCGCTCCTGGGACTGGGAGCTGCACTGGTCCGCTTTCCTTCGAGGATCACCACGGTTGCAATTGCAGCAAACCACAATAAAGCGGACCACCTCATAGTTCACTGCGTTTAACTTTCTTATCTGCAACAAACTGTGACCTATTTATTACACCAATATGAGAGCATACTATGATGCGAAGTACTTTCCACAGAATAAATATTTATTTTATTAACCTTAATTCTTATATTCCTTTCGTTTTAAGAAAAGTTTGAAATTTCCAATAGGTCCCTGTGTTTAATTCAAATCATTCTATAATTAGCACGCGGAGACTTGCGATGTGGCGGCAGCGGACAGCCTATCTATCTACTACCTATTTATTTGGCTTTTTGAAGTTGGTTTCTTTTTTTTTAAAAAAAGCTAATTATTTTACAATTTTAAGTGATTGGTAGACTTAGTAAGGACGCTTCTCGAATAAGGAAACGACGACTTGTTGAAAAGGAAGATGAAAAACGGAAAAACTAAAAAAATAGAACCAGAAATACTGAAACAATGATGAATTAATAATTAGTACCTACCTGAAAAATCTAAGGCAAAGCACAAGGCAATTGTGCCTTTAATGATGACCCCCAGACGCAAAGAACTGAATAATTCTATTATTTATTAAACGACTACATTTCAAAGATAATTTGTATTTTCGATATTTTTTTGTACTCAAATTTTGTAATTATTATGAACTTTTAATTAGAAAAACAAATTATCTAAAAGACAAAATGACGCAGGTAAAAATTTCACAAATTTATTTTTCCGTGGATAATTGAAATTGGTGCCTCGCGCTTCGCGCTCGACCCCTTAAAGAATCATACTCCAAGAATGTATAATTTCCCTGTACGTGAAACTCGAAATGTGTACAGGGCAGATTGAGTGAAAATCTGTTTCTTCGTGGATCATTCAAATTGGTGCATCGCGCTTCGCACTCGACCCCTTTAAGAAACAAACTCCAAAAAGGTCATATTTCCCTGTACGTGAAATGTGGACAGGGCAGAGTGAGTGATTTTTTTTTGTGGATCATTGAAATTGGTAAAAACGGAAACACTAAAAACATAGAACCAGAAATACTGAAACAATGATGAATTAATAATAATTAGTTCCTGAAAAATCTAAAAAATTAAGTACCCCAAATGTGATCCGGGAGGAAAATTAAGCTAATCCAAGAAGATAAAAACAATAGTATATTACATTCCAAGTAAGGAAGTGCTTGATTACAGCCGGGCGAATTGTTATTTAACCGAGATGCGAAGCGTCGACGTTAGATAAATTCGAGAGGCTGGAATCAAGCCTTTCTTCAAGGTTTGTATAGTATTTTATTCACATTCCTTAATTTTTACAAAAAAATACAAAAAAAAATTTAATTTTTGTTTGTTGAAAGTTTATAGTAACCAAGTGAGCTATGCAAACAAAACATATAAATGTCATTTCTCATTTCAAAGCGACAAGTTTAAAAAAGTGGAGAAAAAATGACTGACCAAGAAATTATAACATGTACACCACCCGACCTGCGGGCCACGGCCGAAAATGTGGCGGGGAATTTATTACCAGAAAATAGTAAGGGGAGGTACAGGTTTTGGTTATGCAACCCGCGACGCGGTTAGCAGGTAAGTAATTTTTTTGCTAGCCGGCAAAAATGTTTCCCGGCTACTTGGAAGTAAACGCATATTTCCTAAGCGTTCATCAAACAGGTAATTGAAGAATTACACTATAAATGTGAATAAAATAAATAATGCGAAAATAAAAACAAATACATAGATACAATGATGTGAAAGAGCAACTCGGAAGAAGTACCTCATAAGATATCATATCTTAATAGTAGTTAAGTAGTGCCGATTCTGGCCCAGTCTGACCTGAAGTAATTTTTGGGTTGACCCAGACTTGACCTTTGACATGCTCTTCCCTCATCCCGCGCTCACCCTGTCCTGGTTCAGTTATATTATATTAGAAGTCAGTCTTGTTCCTCCATAGTACCCATGTACCACGCTTGTTAATAAAGTTCAAAGTTTCTAAATTCCACGACAAAATTTAACTTGGGCGTTGCTGAATCCCAACTACTTGACATAGATTTTATTTTCTTTTTTTCTGAAAACTTTTTCAACTAAATAGACACTGCGATATTTTACTTTATGTAGTTCCATTTCATAAAATCCACCTAAAATATCTTCACCTCGTTCATCTTTTAAAAAATATGTTGTCACCAATGACATACTTGTTACTTTTGTTTGCAATTGTAATCTGAGTGTAAAGATTGTTCATTTCGTTTATTAACTTGTGATGGTTTCCTGCGAATTGTTGTGTGATAGGTATTTGTTATTGATTTACTGTGATATCTAACATATCCAGCAATTTATAAACTAAAGCGCTTCTACATTAGGGATTTTAATGTTTTATTTATCCTTTCAACAATATATGCTTTTTTAACTAAACACTCTGTAAGGATTTATTTTATATTTCTCCATTATATTTTTAAATTGTTCATTATAAAATTCTTTTCGTTAGCCAGTTTGCAAATTTTTTGGTAAAAGCAAAATTATTAACTTCATTTGCATCCTTAGATTTAACAGGAGTACCCCATACATATTAAGGAAAGCAATCTATTACTATAAATATATATTTAAATACTTTATTTTCTTTGGAATAAGGGAACTTTTTAACAAGATCTGCCTGTAACGTTTCGTTGATACCCTTCAGAACAACTCTTCGTCTTCGGAAATTCTTGCTTTTTTGATTGGAGTTGGATTAAATTGAGTTTTTTTTTGTTGAATTGATTGAGAATGACAAACAATCGTTTTGATGTAGGTAACGGAAAATTTTACAATTCGTGTTTCTGCATCTACTTCATTATTTATTAGTGTGATAATATCCCCATCATTCGTACTTCCATTTCGACTGTATTAAGAATATAAAGAAAGTAGAAAAAAATCAAAAAATATAAGAGAGATTAGGTACTGGTAAACGATTTCGTTTCACTGTCTGGGATACGGTCCACTGTTCCTCAAGAAAAATAACTGGGAAATTAACTGAAACTTTAAAAAAAGCATAATCTGTAAACATTCACCTATTTTATTACGTAACAATAATTAAATATCAATTAAAATAATTGCAAATAAACCCAGCTTCCCGATCGAGTGAAATATAGGTCGCAAACACAATCTTCCCTAGTTATGAAATAGTTGGCACATAAATGATGGATTTCACGGAAATTGAAGCTGTGTTATTAATTCTCTTATAACAGTAGATAGATAGGCGACTTTGTGTGACAACGTATTAAACTTGATTTTAACGCTCTCAAAGCCTTCAATTTAAGAGAATAATTACGTGCAAGTTAATTTGTTATCAAAACTAAGTTAAATGCCTTAAAGGAGAGCTAATGTGCGAAATTATCTTGTGATCAAAGAAAATGTAGTCTTGCGGAAACTTGTAATCTTATATCTGTGTGTGTCGACACTTGATGGGAAACCAAGGTGGCATTAAGGCTCGAATCAGACAGAATTAATTACTGTTTCGTTTATTGTTATGTGACCAGAAAATTCTAATAAAATAGCTTTCATTCTTACATGTTAATCGATGGAAACAACACTGATAGCGCCAGGTTTATAGAAACGTCATAAGCTAATTCATGCAACTAATTGATCAACTGTCCTTTAAACACATTACATTATATTTATAGTAGATTTATTCATAGTATTGCAGCAAAAATTACTTGATACATCGACATGTTAAGATACATTTATTTATACTTTAGTAACAAAAATGTGCTGAACTCAAAGACTATTTATCAAAATGAACATTTGATGGAATCGTTCTAAATAACTGGGGCGAATTGATGGCCGGGGCAACAGCCGCATGTTAAATTAAATTTTAAAAATACAAAACCATAGAATTAAACCTTCATACATTTTAAACTCAGTCAATGATGTATGTAGATGTCGCCAGAAATTCACAGTAAAAAATCGATGTATGCTATAAGTATAAAAGATACATCGAGGGCTAAATGCCATTCTAAAAAAATCTGTTCATATTAAATTTTCACTCTGGCTTACATAAAATTGTCCACACAACTCTTTCTAGAGAATTCAACTAATTTAATCATCTTACTGTACGTACAGTAGTGCTAAAGTTGTAAACCTATATGGCCTACAATAAAGTTAAGACATTATATTAACTGCCACACAAAAAGGCCATCAGAGAAATATAAACAACCAATGAAGTGTACCACACAACCATATCATTCAATATCAAAATCGTAAAAAAATATTTTCGTTAAATATGACCAATGATTTCTAGCACAGTTTCTCATTACTATCACAAGTAAATTTATTCCAAGAACCAATTTTTTTTTCTTGAATTAAATTCCTACTGAAAATTCTAGTATTAAACTTGTGTAAACAAAGTGTAATGTAGGATAATTATTATGGGTTACGTTATGTAAATACAACAATCGGAAAGCACGTAGGGCAAACACATTTTTGTATTTCCACAATGATTTTAATTTTAAATACTACATTGACTAGGGTTGGGGTTTAAAACAATATTCAACGTACAAAAATATACAAACTTTTATTGGCTCTCCGTAGTATAAAGAGGAAATAAGAAAGTGGCGGTTATACTTTTGGCTACACCGTATGTTCTTTCATACCCAATAAATCATTAAAATCAATCAACGTAAATTAGAAAAGAAAAATTAACTGAAGAATTTTTATGGCATCTCTTAATTATATTCTTCTTTCATTTCTCAACAAATATCAAATGAAAATAAAACCACCAAATTTGTTCAGCATTACAGTAATAGCGGCCAAAAACATTGAAGCAGATAAAGATTCTAATATTACAAGTGTTTACAAACCAGACGGTATTGAATTTGTGGAGGTTTCAAGTTTCATTATAAATGAGGAATATATCGATGGAGTCACGAAATCTTATTTACCTGAAAACGATTTGAAGTCGACATTTTAAGTACTTACATTTATTTAATTGCAATGAAAAAATTAATTCCCACAGAGAGAAAACATTACCTATGAATTAATATTAAATGTCAAATTCAATGTAAAAAAATAAATTGATTTAGTTTCTTTTAAATGAGGGTTTTGGGATGCCCATCATGCGATACCGAAGCAGATGCTTACAGTTACCACAAACATGTAAAAAGAAATATGACACCGCTCACGCTGAATTCAATCAATGATTTGAAGACAACGTAAAACTTATTAAGGAAAAATCCAAAACTTTCGCATTCACTGAGAAAAAAAATATAACCTTTTCCTCTTGTCGATCGAAATAATCGGCTGGAAGTCAAACAGAAAATTTTGTTCTTATGAAAATATAAACCAGCAGCAATTCTCTGAAGAATATAATAAAAACCTTCTCTCCACATGTAGAAAACAATCCTGCATTTAAAAGCATGTACGAGAGGGTATTGATGTGTAGTTAGCCTTGGCCGTTTCCTTTGAACAAAACAAAATCGTTTTACCATGGCAACAAATAATGACTTATTAGAAATGTCATTGTAAAATTTCACTTCAAAAAGTTGAAGCATCGCTGAGCAGCAAAATTCGAAAGAAAGCTTGTCGGCCCCCATTGTGAAAATTGAGAAATTGGAGTATCGAGCCATCATTAAGTACCTGTATTTGAAGGGGTTACGGGGTGAGGATATATACGAAGATATGCTTGAAACACTTGGTGATCAGTGCCCTTCATACGCGACTGTGAAAAATTGGATTGCGTCTTTCAAAAGAGGAAAACTTTCTGTCGAAAATGACAAGAGATCAGGAAGACCGATTTTGGTGTCTACCCCCGAAAATATTGATGCAGTTCACGAAATTATATTGTCAGACCGTCGAATTGGGCTGAAACATATAGATGAGACACTAAAGATCTCGTATGAACGTGTCCATCACATAGTTCACGTCGATTTAGATATGAAAAAAAAATTCTGCAAAATGGATCCCCAAATGTTTAAATGCCGATCAAAAGCGAGCAAGAGTGGAAACATCGCGCCCGTTTTGGAAAAGATCCAGACTTTTTGAGCCGTGTTGTTACTATGGATGAAACTTGGGTCCATTTTTACGACCCAGAAACGAAGCAGCAGTCGATGGAGTGGAAGCACCGTGGTTCTCCACGGCCAAAAAAGTTTTGAGTCCAAAAATGGAAAAGTTCTTGCTTCAGTTTTTTGGGATACTCGTGGAATAAAAATGATTGACTATTTAGAAAAGGACTAAACAATAACCGGAGATTATTATTCCACATTATTAATCACCTTAAACGAACAAACCAAAGAAAAAAGATGCGGTCTGTTAGCAAAAGGTGTTCTGCTTTTGCAGGAAAATGCACCTGCGCACAAATCGCACATTGCCATGAATACAATTCGGGATTTAGGGTTTGAATTACTGGATCATCCGCCCTATTCTCCAGATGTACCCCCCTCAGACTGTTATCTATTCCCTAGACTAAAAAAAACTCTAAGAGGACAGATTTTTGTGCAATGAAGAAATCATAGAAGTTCTGGAGCAAGAAGAAAAAAAAGGGTTAGAGGCGCTGCAGGATCGCTGTAAAAAATATGTTAACAATTTATCAATACCCTCTCGTACATATGTCATTTATTAAACAGATTTTTTTGTTAAAAATAAGCAAGATATAGCATCAAAGTTTTTTTGTCAGGCACCCTTTATTTATGATAGAAAATTTTAAATAATAATTATGGTTATAGACAAAATGGTTTTAGTTTCTAATAGGTATGTACAATAACAATACTAGTAATTGAAATACAATATTTTGCTAAATTGGGAAACAACAATTATTATTGAATTAGATATATAAACATTTTAGGATTGAAATATCAGTATGTATTTCATTTTGCATAGTAATTTTGGTGATTACTGAAATTCAAATTTTATTAGATACTAGCTGACCCGGTTATTCAAGAAGAAATTACAGTTTTATATATCGTCTGATAGTTCCATCACGAACGCCATTTATTAAAAGTAATCTGAAGTAGCGATTCCCATACAAAATTACCAATTTTTAATTTTTCTATTTTTTAGCTAAACTTTAGGGTTGAAACCCAAGAGAGCGTCCCTGGGCCTTCATGTTTTAATAGTTATTCTGCTATACGGGGCGGAGACAAATCCGACAAATCAAATATCATAAAAGCCCTTCTTGAATTATAAACCTCTGGGGGGGGGGGCATTTCCATGTTTTAATACTGATTTTGCTCTTCGCGGCTGAGACAAGTACAACAAATCAAAGATCATAAAAATCGGTTCAGTCCATGTGAAAAATACTTTACGACCTATTGTCATACCTACCAAATATACAAAAAACAAAAAAAAAAATTATTAAAATCGGTCCAGCCCAAGGGGTCCCCCTGGGCCCCCATGTCCATGTGAAAAATACTTTACGGCCTATTCTCATACCTACCAAATATACAAAAAAGAATTCATAAAAATCGGTCGAACAGAAAAATCGGACCAGCCCTAGGTGGCCCCCTGGGAGCCCACGTTCATGTGAAAAATACTTTACAACCTATTCTAATATCTACCAAATATGAAAAAAAAATCATAAATATCGGACCCTCTGGCCCTCATGTCCATGTGAAAAATACCTAAGCCCCTTTGTCCATGTTTTTATGCTATTCGGGATGGAGACAAATCCAATAAATCAAAGATCATAATAATCGGTCCAGCCGTTCTTGAGTTATAAAGCCAAGGGGGCCCCCTAAGCTCCCTTGTCCATGTTTTAATAGTTATTCTGCTATTCGGGGTGGAGACAAATCCAACAAATCAAAAACCATGAAAATTGGTCCAACCGTTCTCAACTTATAAGTGTTCGAACAAACCCGACTTTGTTTTATACAATATAGAGACTAGATTACCCGTCCCGACTTCGCACAGTAATTATTTTATTATTTTATTTAATAGTTTATTAATTTTGAATAACCGTTTCTTAGTGAGCGCCTACGTGGCAAAATAAGTAAGTGTGCAAAATTTCATTGCAATCGGTTCAGTGGACCCAGAGATTAACCCCCCACCACCCAGTTACCCCCTTAGGAATAGAATTTTGAATAATTGTTTCTTAGTGAGCGCCTACGTGGTAAAATAAGTAAGTGTGCAAAATTTCATTGCAATCAGTTCAGTGGATCCAGCCATTAACCCCCCACCCCGTTACACCCCATTGGAATGGAATTTTAAAAAACCGTTTTTTAGTGAGCTCTCATGTGGTAAAATAAGTAAGAGTATAAAATTTCATTGCAATCGATTGTGTGGATCCAGAGCTTAACCCCCCTCACTCCCTTACCCCCCCCCTTTGAAATGGAATTTTGAAAAACCACTTCTTATTGGGCGCTTACGTAGTGAAATAAGTAAGTGTGCAAAATTTCATTGCAATCGGTTCAGTGGATCCAGACATTAACGCGGCGGGGGGCCCTTTGGAATGGATTTTTGGAAAACCGGTTCTTAGTGAGCGCCTACGTGGTAAAATAAGTAAGTGTGTAAAGTTTCATTCCAATCGCTTCGATGGATCCGTATACTTGACATGACTTGACATGGAAGCACAACCTCAAAATCACACTGACATTTCGGTCAGTGCAGGGTTCAGTCTTACCATTGGAAACAAAAATTCTAGATTTTGGGTGCGATAATGGCTTATTAACGTACTTAAAATTAATGCTTTAATAGCTTTGTTACAACAGCAAATTATAAAAATATAATTATTTATCCAGTTTTAGAAACACAATTTACTATTAAATTTAAATTAATTTTAAACATGCTATATTTATGTTCTACATTAAAACATTTAATGTAATAAAAATAAAAGAAAATGGGGAAAGGCTACAGACGTTTTTTTCTAACTCCATATCCAATTTCTTTTTAATCACGCATAATGCACCCACGCATCATCCAATTATAATGCTTTCCCAGGGTCCAAAAATATCTAACGTGTATAGTACCTATTGCGATGAGCTATCGAAGTAGTCTTATTCAATGTATTTTTCAAATTTAGTAGTATTAGTCTTCCGTCTTTGCAAATAAACAAGAAGCACGGAAATCGCGTAAAACTCTCAAACTTCAATTCAATTTCCTAAAACTCAAAGATTTATTAAAATGACAATAGAAACACTTTGTTATTTGCTAATTAATTCTCGGTATAAATTTTGCTTGTAGCCGATAAAGCAGTAACAACCTATTATAGGATAATTTACTTGAGTTAAGAAAAGGGAATCAAAGTCTTTGTCAAGAGTTATAAATTGCTTTACAGCGAAAACAAGCAGCATGTGTTAAATTGAGCTGGTGTCGGACAACAAAGCGAAGATCTCGCTTTAATCCACCATCATTTATCTTGGTAAGAACGATCTCTAATTAAATCATCTCGACAGTAACAAAGACATAATTGTTAGTGGTTGGATGGGGTATGCTAGGTGAGCTGAACCCGTTTAAGGATTCTTAATTGTAAGCCACTAAAGATAACGTTACAGAAAATTACCCAAATTCTGGTAATAAATGAACGACAGAGATTTCATTGGGGCGAACAGATTTTTATTTTAGCTGATTAAAGCTATAACTCTGACGTCTGAAACTCTGGCTTGGTAGGATTTATTAGAAAGATTTTTCCACAGGGTACCTATATAGGTACACAGAGTTTTGTTGTATGATTTGTAACATTTTTTGTCGACTCGGAGCCACAGATAATGCGAATTCCATGGAGTCAATCATATAATATGCCGTCAAATTAATATAGAAAAATGTTGGAATTAAAGTAATAATTAAAAAATCAAAAAGCATTTATCATTTTTTTAAATAACAATAATGTAGTAATTGACCACAAATAAAAAAAAAATCCAACAATTAGAGTCTGTTTACACTATTTCTGTTTATATCTGTTTACACTATATCTGTTCATAGTGTTGTTCAGTATTTCTCTCCATAATCCCGTCCTTGCTTCCTCAATTCCTAAGTATGTTTCTCATTCCTTTTCTTCCCCTTAATTCCAATCTCTCCTCAACAGCTTCTCTTTTTATTCAGATAGCCTTTTTAATTGTCTAAACGACAGTATTAAAATTTTGTTATCTTAAATAATGAAAGTTTTGAGAGAAAAAAAGAACAAATGACAAACAAAAAATCAAACAGTCAAATGGTACTGTCAGTTTCATTTGTATATGTAAATTGTTTTACAAAACGTTTTCGAAAATGGTTCATTTAACAGAAACACAACGTATAGAAATGTAACTTAATTTTGATTGGGTGCGGGGATAAAACTAGAACCCAACAAAAAGTTTGCAATTTGTTCAATGCAAAGTATCCAGATTGACTCTAGCCAGTCTACAGTCAGTAACATTAAAAATAAATTTAGAACAACTGGGCATGTTAAAGCGATAAGAAGAGCGGGTCGTCCAAAAATTAACGAAGAAAATTCAAATGACAATGATCAGACCTTAGTAAATGATTATTTGTGGTTCCAGCAAGACGGTGCACCGCACACTTTGCACTTCCTGTTCGCCATTACTTGAACAAGTGGTTTCCTAGGAGGTGGATTGGGAGACGAGGACCGATAGAGTGGCCTGCAAGGTCTTCAGATCTCACACCCCTTGATTATTTTTTATGTCGTTATTTAAAGTCTAACATTTATGTTAAACCACAGAATCTAGAAGATTTAAAAATTAGGATTCGATACGAAATAAGTAGAATTAGTGAAAAAGTTATTCATAATTTCCAAAAGGACTTCATAGACGTGCTTATTGTCAACAAGCTTTAGTTATAAAATTTATTAAAAAAATATCGATGAGGTCAGTATGTCTCATTTTTCTGCACAATATCACCTTCTTTTCTTAGTCTTTAACTATTTCATTAATTACTGTCACTTTCCTCAGTATCTCTACGTCGAACCCTCCTCACTTTAATTTTTGTCTTTCTGGAGTCACTCCCCTCTCTGTTCCTTTTTCCGCCAGTTTTCTATCAGAGAGCCATAATCTCTCTCCGTGCCTTCCACTTTTCTCAATTCTCTCTCTTTTTTCACTGTTTGTATATGTATCTTCTTATTCTTCCTCTCATCACGGTCCCCTGATTCTCTTTGTTTCTTGTCAGCATGCCTCTTTCTCCGCTCAGATTAACCTTCCTTTTCCTACATATCTCTTTTCAATCTCTCTTACCCTCCACTTTATGTATATCTGCCTTCAATATCTCTTTTTATATTTCCTTAATCTCCACAACATCTTCCTTCATATATCCCTAAATCGCTCCCTCTCTTCTAAAACTGCTTATTTCTCCTTAAAACTCCCGTCCCTCCTCTCAATAAAAACTCCCTATAATCTCTCTTTTTTCCATTCCTTCTTTTACACCTCTTGCTCTTTAATCTGTATCTCCTTTTTATCTAATCTTTCCTAACCCCGTTTTGTATGCTTTGTGTGTTCCCTTTCAATATTTCTCTTCTTCTTAATTCATACTTATTTCCAGTCAATCTCTTCCTCGCTTTAATCCAGCTTCCTAACTTTCGCTTCTTTTTCAGATTCTTAGAGGTTTTACAATTTTTGGGTCTTCAGTGTCTTTAAGTTTAGAAAAAATTACTACACTGCGGCCCAGCGCTTCTTAGCGGGCTACACGTGTACCATTTAACACTTACGACACAAGAAACAAAAATAATATCATAATTAATTTTTTTCACTACTAGCTTCAGAAAATATTATATCATAATTGATGCTTCAGAAATTGATTTTCTGTACCTTACCCAATAATGGATTTTTCTGTCCTACTAGTAGATAATAGAAACAATTGATAATGTTGGCATAGTTACTGCCGTGGTAGATGAGTTGACTTGACATTTGCTGTCATTATTAATGATAGCTGACAGGTTAACAATGTAGATCTGGATAGTTGGAATTTCTTGCAAAATGTTAAATTTGCCATCTGGACCACACTAGCAACATCGCAACAAAAATAGAAATGACAGGTATTGATTTAATTTCATATGCTACTTGCTTTTCATGGATATCTTTCATGATTATCATTTGAAGAAAAGTTAAACAAATGTGCTAGTAGTGAAAAAAATAGTATATAAACTACAGTTGAGAAGCTCTTTCCTAGCCTCGCATTATTATTGAAAAAATTCACGTGCAACCAAACTAATATGAGGTGGTGTCCCGTCGTGTATAAATCACATAACATTTCTTTTTTGTTGTTTGTTGTTCTAAATAAGTTCTGGTAGACTTTGCCAGTAGGTCGTCCAGGTATAAATATTGGTCCAATTAAACAATTACAAATAATTACGATCCACAGGTTCAACGAAAATTGATGTGGAAAACAGTCTTCAACTACTTCATGAGGATTTTCATCGGCCCAAAAATGTTTTTTGGGAAAAAACGCTGTTGGGGATTTTAAACCAACTTGTGTAAAAGCCATTGACAAAATGCAATACATGGAGCAAAATCGGCAGGAAGAAGTGCCTGAACGCGTTGTATGTAGTATGGATACTGGTCTTCCTGATCATCCTTGTTGTTTAAATGTTCCTGTCTCATGGAACATTTGATTGTTGATGAATTCTTTGGAAGATTTTTATGCTTTTATGCTTTTTATTTTTATGGTTAGGACATTCCATACATAAAATGCATGTTTCTCATTTCGGCGTTTTTATGGCGATTCGTTATGGAGAGATTTAGAAAACGTATTGAAATAAAATTCATGACGATCTGACTTCCTGGGCATTAGCCTGTTGTGAATACAAAAATTAGCCGGTCTTAGCAGTCGAAATAGTTGTGAACTTTAAAAATTTGAAATTTTTCTGTTAAAAATCACCAAGGGACGAAATAGTCTTGGAAGGCCCCAAGGAGGCACCCAGTATAAATAAAATAATAATCATCAACAATAATTATTATTCTTAGCTATTGTTTCCCATTATTTATATTTTCACCCACTTCACCAAGATACTTTGTGCGAAGTCGAGAAATTTGCCTACAACTCTGTTAATGATGAAACTTTCGTCAAGACACCCTTCTAATAGGTTTAGGATCAGAACATCACGACACTTAAGAATTGTATTAGGATAATTGAAATGAAACGTGTATTTAGGGTGGATGATGGGCATATTAAAGTTGTGGAGTTTTGAGTGTGCCAGAGAAAGAAACGAGAGGAAATGTTTGTCTCAATTTGTATGACATTTTGCACCATATTTAATCATAAATTAAGAAATCGCTACTTACATTACCAATAAAGAGTCATTCACTATTAATGGCTAGTTAATTATTTTTTATTCACCTTTGTGAAACGGACCATGATTTTTTTAAAGTATTTAGCCATCGAATTCAAAAGTACATACCTTCAAAATAATAGTATATTATTTATCTAGAACGAGAAGTGAAGTTTAAAGTACGAGCAAGTTGTTTACGGCCGAGGCGCCTAGCCGAGGCCGGAATTACTTGTGAGTACCTTTAAAAACACTTCTTCGTTCGAGGTAAATACAACGTTTTATTTCATACTGCAAGTTTAATGAACCAAGTCAAAATAAAAAGAAATGTTGTGTGTTTATCTTGCACAAATTATTCGTAATAATTAAATATGCGGGAACTAACATTCCCATAGTAACAAACGTTTGTCAAAAATGACAACGAAAAAACTGATCAGACACGGTATTGTTCGATTAAATCACGTTCATTTTAATAATTAATTCAATTAGGAGGTTTAGGTAGCCTCTCAATCAAAATGTTCAATACAGCACCTCCGATTTCCGTAATAAATCCACTTGTTGACCACCCAATGCTACAGCAATCATTGAAACCCATTTCATAGTATTTTATTCCACAACATAGTAAATAGATCAAAAACAAAATAAGTCATAGTTGGCCGTACAGGAAAATCCGCTTGTCGTAGTTTGATAGAATTATGTATTAAATGTAAAGTTGGCCGTGGTGTTAAATGCGACATTTCATAGATAATTCTATTAAGTTACTACAAGCGACTTTCCCTGCACGGTCAACTTTGACTAATTTTGTTTTCGATCTCTCAAGATTGTTCATCAATACTACTTATGAAATTGAGTTGAGAAAACCTGCTCTCTTGATGAATTAATTACAACTTTGAACAATCATACAAGCTTTGGATTATTATTATAGGAACTTTACTGCTGTCAAATGTAGCGATACCAATTTGTTTTAATAGCCTTGTATGAATTTCAAACGAAACCTACCTCCAAAGTAAACGCATTAAGAAAAATTCCCCTACTTGACCGAAGTTTTAACAACTTTACCTCGTCTTGTTGAAAGGGTTCAGAAAGGATGTAGGTCTCAACTTCGCACATCCACAACATAAACTTAATTAAGAATTTTTCCCCGTATTATGACATCGCTAATTTCTCATTAATTCCCATTTTATGTAACCCAGTGTGTAGCCGTCAACAATATAGCAAAGCTAATTAAAATAATAATGTAATCTGATTCTGATTAATCTTGTCCACATTACGAGTCACCCCATCAAAACCGTCTTGTAATGAAGATGAGATATATTACACGTTAGTTGCGGAAAAGGTCACTGCTTTTTAAAATAATTCAAATCAAAACATATACATAAGACGTTCACGCCTGACTTAAAAAATAAATACGAGCTTAGCTTTGTTCTCATGTCAGAGTTTGATGGAGTTTGTATGCAGTGTAAACAACGATGAAATTTCAGACAAAATAAAGAAAATATTGTTGAAATCAACTTTTCAGTTAGTATTTTCGTAATACAACGAAAGTTTACGGAATGCATAAGACATCGGAAAGCTTTGACTAACAACTAACTGAAAGCATTCGGTTAATAGTAGTTATTAACTTCTAACATTGATGAAGTTAAGAAATTTATTGTGCAGTTATTAAAATTTAATTTAACCTTTTTATTTATTCATTATATTTTTGACAATAAAACTTTTGAATGATAATCTGAGACTATTTAATAGTACATTATATACCAAGGTAGAGAAGTTGTTTTTCTTAGCTGAGCAGTATTAATTAAGTTGCGAAGCTGAGAAAAGGCTTCTCTGCCCTGGTTTCACTAATAGCAGCTTAAATCCTACAAATCATATTTTTCTATCCATTCCTGTATAATTACATAAACAATTTCACGAATATTCTGCCAAATTCTAAGAAAGAGATTTTTTCAAGTATTACCACATTTATTAGATATATGCATTTTGTCTCTTCATTATTAACTACTTGGAAAGAAAAACAATTTCACACATCCTCAACAAACTATATAATAAGCTAGTAGTGAAAAAAATGATTTTATTATTATTGGTTTTTTGAAAATATTAATTCTATTTTAAACAAAAATTAGACGAAGATAAACCACTTTTTTCACTCGTATTATAAAAATACTTTATTTTTAATGTACGGTTCTTTGATGTTTATTAAATTTAGACAAAATATAGTTTTCAATTAAATAATAAGGATTGTCAAATAAAATATAGCTAAATGTGGAGCGTATTTAAAAACAATACTCACGAGCTTTGAATGTACCGGCACTAGTCAGAGATTCACCTGTTGAAACTTTGGATATGTTACGATGAGACTGTTTGACGTCTCTTCTGTGAGCTTTTATAGGAGTTTTGGACCGACGCCGGCGCCCTTGCGGGACAAAACAGGCAAAACTCCTCTGCAGCGAATAAATGCCATTTTACACACCTAAAATATTGTTTTAATAAGTGTTATTACCGAGGCATTTATGACACGAATTAAAACATTCTTGTTCTTGGAACAAATCGGCAACAGTGCTTCGTTTATGTCTGAAAGGAACAAACCAAAACCGTTTTTCATGAAAATGTGAGTTTGAAAAATAAACTTAAAAAAAATATATTAAATCATAAAACTAACGCAAATTCATTTTTTGAAATAAAATCAATAGTTTTCTTGATCATCTTTTCAGTTCAGTTACTAAAAAGTTTTGGGCCAGATAATTTTGTATTACAGTTATTCGTTTAAAAATTTATATGTGAATTTGTGGTTTTTACAATTTGGAATCATGTCATATTTTTAGTTATTTAATTCCACTATTTCAAAAAAAGGAGTACCTCCGGCAAAACCAGAACTTAAAAACACGTTCAGTAAATTGTTTATTTATCAGTGTTTACACGGTGTAAATACAAAGTGTGGCATACCTTGAATTAGTTAGCCTACCGAAGTGAGTTAAACAAAAATCCCTTGTAATTTATTTGTCAGTGAAATTTAAAAGTTACGATGAAACCGTTTTCTTTGTACGCAATCTATTCAATGTTTACAAAGGTATTTTAGTTAGGATTAATTTTTGGCTTAATGGGAGCTTCTTTAGCGTAGTAGCAAAATGCTGCTTACACTGACTATTACCTAAGAAGGTCCTCAGGGACGATTTTGATGGACATCACAGTTTTAAAGCGTCATAGAGAATGGCGATCGACATCTGTTGCAGAGAGTTATACTGACCACTCGTTAAACGATAAAATCGAGACAGCTACTAAAATCCTGAATACTGTTCAAGATAATGTTGCAAAAGAATGCTGTAATGAAAATGAAAGTGGATCAAGGATTGGCTTCAATTCGAATCAATTAAATGAAGCAAATACAACACAGTTTGATAAAAAAAATTGTTTCGCAATTGCCAAAATGTTTCTAATGTAACCATCAATGTATATAAAAGACAAAACAATAATATAATAATTTTATATTGTTTCCATGTTTATTGATATGATAATAAAATAATAAAATAATTTCCAAATTATTTATTTGGATATGTATTTGCTGTCCTAGAAAAAGTATAGTATGCAATTCGTTTTATAAACTTGTTAGTCACAAGCTCGTTACTAAAATGGCGTTTATAAAACTTGATACAATACACTATTATAATTTTTCAATAATAAATCAACAAGTCATTATTAAGATTAATTTTGATAGCAACAAAATCTCTTTCTGACTTCAATGGGTCACAAATTGAGATGTGTAAAACCTTATCCAGGGCTTTTCACTTGTAAAAGCTTGGTGGTATACATATTGCTTAAATTTGTATTCTTTACTAATTGTCATTTTCTCCAAGTATTTACCATCATTTCCTCTTTTTGTCTTATTGTTCCGTGTATTACAATATTTTGATCATGATTATTTGAATATTATAAAAAAAAGGAAAGAACTGTGTATTGTCAAGAAATATAATAAACAAGAAGAATGTTCTTAAATCCAAGTGGAGTAAATTTAAATTAAAATTTAAATATATCTATGTCGTGAACTGCGATATCTGCTGCCTTTAAATTTGCTTCTGTAACCCTGTTATAAAAGCACCAAATAGACGGCGATATGTGTCTATAACAACACAGATCTTGATCCTCCACCATCATCACCTTCTTCTTTCGCCAATCATATATTAATAACGAAACATAGTTTTTCACCATCAAATTCCAAATTGATTCATAAATGCAATAAAGGCCGGAAATTAGATTTTCTCGAGACTTTGGAAATAAAGAAAGCCTTGAAACTGGAAAACAGATCTTGTTTAAATGAACAGAATAACTTCAATAATCCCATTATTAATTCACTATTTTAATTTTTCACTCAAACAAACTTACCAGATTCTCTTTGATCCATTTTTAATTTTTACATTTATAAAATGTTGTTTTTACGAAATCTTTTAAAAATCATGTAACCCTTTGAAAACGTCAAATTTAATTCAAAATTACGTCAATGTCATAATTTTTTATATTCTTTAAGGTAAGAACCCCTCTTGTAATTCATCAATTGTATCATTAATCTCTTGTTAAATTAGGGCTGATGATGGCAGAAGTGTTCTGCCGAAACATGTACCATTAGTAATCTTACAGTTATTAAAGTTTGTGGAGTTCGACATAGATATATTTAAATTTTAAGAAATATAATGCAATAATAAAAACAATTAAATAGTTGTCACGAAAAAACGAAAAGAGAAAGAGAGAATATTCAATAGAAATTATATGAGATAGAACTCTGTTGATGCTTTTTGAACGTATTGTTTCCAATAATATATAGAGAAAAATGCATAGTGTTTAAGCCACCATAAGGATATATTACGTGTTGGGGAGATTATCCCCTTCCTCTTCTGAAGAACATCTAGTCACACGCGTAATGCGGATTCCATGACACCATGCAATTCACGGTCTCCCGATCCCTGTTGTTTAATCGTTCTTGATGTTATCATTATTTCTTGTAATTGCTCATGGTATTACCTTAATCTACATTCGATGTAGTTCAATTTTAGTAACCCTATTACCAATTTTAATGTACTTATTGGTATTTCTGAATATTGTTATTATATTAATTATTGTTTTATAGATATTGTTACAATTCCGGTTTTCCGTCGGTTGATGGCAGTGTGCACACGGGACACATATCGCCGTCTATTTGGTGCTTTTATAACAGGGTTACAGAAGCAAATTTAAAGGCAGCAGATATCGCAATTTGTTAATAATTGTATGCGGCAAACTCTGGGAAAAAAGGTACAGACGGTTTTTTTATGCTGTACAGACTTTAACTGTTTCCCCAATCAATTTAGGCAGCATTATTCCACCAGCTTAAAAGACTGCTTTCTCCTGTTCTCCTCGTCTTCTACAAGTTCGAAGTCGTTTTCCTCGCCGATACCACCAGGCGAATAATACCTCAAGCGTCCTGTTGTTTGTAGGGTAAAGGAGACTAAGGTGGTTTGACATTTTTGGTGGTTTGAGAAATCCACAGTTTCAGCCAGCCAGCGACGTCAAAAACCAGTAAGTAGTAAAGATAAGTGAATAGTTCTGATTTTTTTATGCTCACGTTCATTTCTAGTTTTTTTGTTAACATCTTTCAAAGAAATTCTGTACGTCATTAATATTTAAAAATATTGTTTATCATCTCACATTATCTACTGTCAATTATATCGTTCAATATTGTCACCTCATACATTTAATAATTTTGTTCAATTAACACCTCAATTTAAGTAATCTTTTTAGATGTAATAACTTGATCAAGCAACACTGTCATCATTTTATTTAAACATTGTTCAAATTCATTTACCCATTGTTAAATTTACATTATAAGGCTTTGTGGGATAAAAGCGTAACTAGACCCCCAGCCCAACCTTGACAGGAACGTTACGTCAATTTTGATCATAACAATACCTACTTTGCAGTTTTTCCTTAATATTTTGGTTTATAGTATTTATTTATTTATCTGTAGAATTTTGTTTATTTTCCTTTTTTCATTCTGCTCTCTTTATCCCTTGCTGACTTTTATTATTACCATCAGATGTTCAACTTTTTCAAAAACACATTTATCTAAAGTCGGCAGACGAACCACTTTTCATCATCCATGTTCACAAAATTCGGTCACAAGTTAGCACTCGATGCAGCAACGACAGACAAATTTACAAACACGTTAGAACGGCGCGCGATGCAGACCTTTGCCGTACACCCGAACCACAGCTTATTTGAATCCTGAATTCTTATATTTAGCTTCTCATGGATTGGGACATCTTCAAGTATCTTAAATAATATTTTTCCATAATTAATACTGTTATATAGAACCTGCTTCACGCACATTGCAAAACGAGAGTTTGTGACCGGATTTGAATATTTTTTAAGTGTAAATAAGTGTTAGTATAGTGTAGAGAAAGTGCTTTAATTTAGTCACAGTAGCTTTGGTACATCACGCTCTCTTCTGTTTGACCATGCATCAATTTTATTATTCCAGAGAAAAACTGGTTCGGACATGGAGCCACAAAAGCGGCGCCAGTCGAGACGAAGTTTTGTGGTCTTTACTCCACCAGTCGCGGTTTTTTCCGCGTTCAATATCGGGAGCCGCGCGTGATTAATATTAAGGTAGAGTTAAGTATCTTCAATTAATATTAATTTAAAAAAATAGCTGAGGAACTAAAACCTTCGACTTCTTTCTTTTTACAGCATCGCACGCTTGTGAGTAGTAGATATATGAACAGCATTATAGATTTTCCCCGAGTAAACCTGCATTGGTAATGTCCCACTTTGTTTTTTGTGTTACGAATTGACCCCATGCTCTTCTTTGCATATTAAGGATAAGAATAAGAACCACTCGTACTAATTATTTTATTAATTCCTTTCCTCATTATGTTGATTGCTTTTTTGTCTTTCTGTTGGCCCTTCCTCTTCCATCTCTTGTCCTTCTTAATCTACTAATAGTTTCGTGAAGTACTTTTGTCATATTTTATTATACAGAGTGCTCCAAAGGTCTACACTAACTCCCCAAGATCATATAATATGGATCGTATCAATCAATTCCACAAAGTAACGAACAGTAAGTCGAACAATATTGACGGTTTGAGTATTAGTACGATCCGTACTATATGATCTTGGGGAGTTCTGCTACGCCCTGTATAATTAAATATGAAAAAAGTACTTCAAAAAACTATTAGTATATTAGGGCCAACAGAAATATGAAAGAGCAACCAACTCCACGAGAAAATAAATCAATAAAATAATAATAATCAATAAGAAGGGTTCTTATCAGATAAAGATGGAATAGTTAGGAGAATATGGAAGGAAGAGAAAATATGACTAGTATGGGGCTGATGCTTTCTTATACAAGCATGCGCTGCTGTAAAAAGAAAGAAACCAAATGGAGCATTGAGAGAATTACAAATACACTCAAAATTAAGAGGACTGTGAATAATGGAGACAGACAGGACCGGACCACAGAATGAGGAAACAGAGAAATTAATTATTGATATAATAATCCGGGAGGAGGAGGCCCATACGAGAGCGGCTAGAGGCGGCGGTGTGTCGTTCTCTCGGGGACTGGTGAGAGATGGTAACCCGTGACCCGCACTTCACTGCCAAAAGCACCGGAGACCGCATATCTAATTTGGCTGAGAAGTCTTACCAGGTTTTAGTCTCAATGCTCTACCTTAATACTAATCACAGGCGGTCCCCGATATTGAACGCGGTAAAAACTGCGACCATAAAACTTCGTCTTCGGTTGGCGCTGCATTTATGGCCCCATTTCCAAACCAGTTTCTTTTCCTATGATAATTCTTAAACACGTATTAATCAATTATATAAGATCTCCTCATAATTAATTAATTAATACATTTTTGCGTTTGCTGTTTCAATTTTTTTCTCTTTTATTTTGTTTAGTATTACATTCTTTTACTTTTAATCTATATTTCCCCTAAAACACCAAAAAAACGCCCTGAGGATGCCAACGTGGCGAAACGTGTCTGTAATTTTAATAATATTGTTTTTGGTGTTTTAGGAGAAAGTAGTTATCTAATACCAAAAGTGATTCAGAAAATTATTTTTGTTGTTTACTTTCTTTTATTTTAAATTATATTATTTTATTTTATTTATATTATTAACGATAAATAAATCCAAAATCAATCTACCGATAATACGGTTTCCCTGAGAGACAGCCTTTGTATATCAGTTCATAAGTCAAAGATAAATTTTGGATTCATGCAACCGAAAATATTTTGGTTTGCTGATTATATTGCTTTTTTCTCATGTCTGAATTTTACTTATAGATATCTGTTAATTGTTTTTAGATTTAGCCCCTTTTCTCCTTTTAGATGATTTAAAAGCTTATACATTATACCAAAACAAATTGAAAATTTTATTTATTGTGGAAAACCCTATAAAAGCTCTTCTTCTTACAAAACATTTCCAGAAATTTATTTTAAATAATTTAACGACAATATACATACATTGAAATTATGTATTTGAATCAATTTATGCGATTCAATGGATCAAAGCATTTCAATTAATGCATTGAAGATTAGTTTAAAAAACATATACAGAGTGAGCATGAAGTTCCGCACAAAATTCATAATTTAGTTATGTAATGTTTTTGCGAAAAACGCTCGAACAGGTCGATTTTTGTTTTGAAATTGCCACCTCTCGACATAAAATTTTTATGATACGTCATCTATTTTTGAACTATGACACCGTCATAATTTTTTTTTGGGTTGTAGATGCACTTTTCAATTCTCTATTTAACAAGAGTAAAAACGTGATACCTTGCATTACTTTTGTTTTGAATAAATTACAAGTTTTACTCCAAAAAATATTTTTTTTATTTCTTGAAAAAATACCATGAAATTATATTAGTCCCGAAGTGTTCAAAGCGTTAAAACATGGCGGGCGGCAATTTGAGCAGTTGCGTTAATAGTATATTATGATACGAGTTTTATAAAAAGCATTTTGTCGCACGCACGGGCCCTAAAAGAGTAAGTGCGACAAGATGCCTTATAAACGAGTTATCATACAGTATTTTTTCTACTTTGCCACTTTTTATACAAAATAATCAATTTTCACAATCTAGGGAATTTCGCGGCGGTTGGCACGCTTGCGAGCTGCATTAACGGCGCATATGAAAAAGAATTAATTTTAAACGTCAACACTCGTATTTTAGTCCTTCCAAAAATGAGTTCTGAAGTTCTTCAATGTACGCCCCCAGAAATACGGGCGTTGGCGAAAATACGATAGGCAATTTGCTACCTTCAAAGTCACGCTAGGTATATGGAAAAACATACGCCCAATTTGAAAATTGGCAGAAGGAGAACACGTTCTCTACGATCTCCAAAAACATTTTCCTACCGTATGTATTTTGAGCTGCAACGCCACAATGTTGTCTTAAGCCGGCCACAGACTATGTGCACACGTGCGCGCACGTACGGACATATGGGGCATGTGCGTATATGTGCACATAGTGTGTATGGTACCACATATCTCTTTGATGTGTGCTTCGTTTACCGACTTCACATCTAGGCGCATTTCGGAAACTAAGCACACATCAAAGAAATGTCTTTGATGTGTGCTTCGTTTACCGACTTCCATCCGAACGTCCACGCATGCCACATGTAGGCGCATTTCGTGATACGTGGTACCATACACACTATGTGCACATATACGCACATGCCTCATATGTGCGTACGTGCGCGCACTTGTGCACATAGTCTGTGGCCGGCTTTATACTATTAAAAACCTTCCTGACGGCGTCCACACACAAAGTCAAGGCGAGCCATCCAGGACATGTAAAACCTACAGACGCCGTCCCACACCCATGCGCCAAGAAGGCGACAAGTGTTACCAGCTTGTTCGACACCTCCCCCAACAAAATCGCTTGGCCTAAATGCACTTGAAGTTCCAATACAAGTGGCAAAAATAGTAATGCCAATTCACATTCATACATCATTGACAGCGAAGTATAGGTTAGGATTGCCAAGATCAGACAGAGAGATTACCAATATTAAAAAAATAAATTATACTATTTTTAGTATAATTATTATAACACCGCTTTTGTCTATTATGACACGCAAAAGCGTATCGTAATAGCCTCAGTACGAACGCAAAGTAGAAAAATTGTATTAAATGGTTTTTCATTTTTCGTTGTTTGCTTTCCAAATATATTGTTATTTTTATTTATTTTTTCTTTCAAGGAATAAAAAAAAATTGAAAAGTGTATTTAAAACCCAAAAACAAAGAAAAGAGACTAATAAGAAATTTTTATGTCAAAAGATGACAATTTAAAGACAAAAATCGACCTGTTGGAGCGTTTTTCGCAAAAACAGTACATAACTAAATTATGAATTTTGTGCGGAACTTTATGATCATTCTGTATATAAATTGGTGGTCATATCTGAATATCCAAATTTAATCTGATATTGTAATATACTATTACAAAATTTAGACCCATTTTAACCTTGCGATCTTTACAAAGACTAAAATCGAGCACCCTTAGCTAATTAGAAAAAAATGGTGGTGGTGGTGTCCCTTTAAAAATAAAAATTTTAATAAGTTTTATATTTAGATTATGTAATGTTGAAATAACAATTTAGGCATTTTAAATTATAAAATTGAACCGTTCCATCTGTCTGGTTATGAGAACTTTCCCTTCGTTCAGAATAAACCATTACATCTATAAAAACATTTGATTTCTTCTTTAAGCTCCCACATTAATTCTAAATTACCTTAAACTATTTGTGTTTAGATTTTATTTCTAAATTCAAATTAATGCCAAAATGCACTATAACTGTATTACAGTTTCTTATGTCTCCTTAATTCTTAAATTAGAGAGTGTCGAGTTGACAAAATTCGCTTTTTGTAAGATTATAATAATTAAATGAATGAAATAATCTAGAGTCGAGACGGTTGAAATTTATATGTAAATTTTATTTTCCGGTCTTGTTATTTCGTCATGAAAATTCATTTTTAGCCATTTTACCGTTTATAGCTACTAGAACTTAAAAGTTAAAGAAATTATAAATTTTAGCACGTTCGTTTTTATGCTTGATACTTCGTCGCAGTGATGAGAATAATATCGGTTCTCACTGAAATGGATCCTTAATTGAAGCCGAAGAATAAAAACAAATTTAGCGATTTAAAAGTTTTGTGGCGCTAAAGGGCGTCTTAAAATAAACATTATATTAAAAGCAGTTTGGTTTCCAATTTTTCTGTTCAAAGAAGGTAATAAAAGTATGTAATTGGAACATGTGTATTTTAAAGAAAATGGAAATAGTTTTATACTTAAAAGTCGGATCGTAATGACTTGGAAAGCTCGCCCACATTTAAAACTTTTAAGCTTGTATAGGATTGATATAATTTAGTTCTATTTTAAACTTTCTAAAAGACACTTGCATTTATTTCCAGAAATCAATTATTATCAACGATTAGAGTGGTCCTCTCTAGAAGAGAGTTCTGGTTGTTGCATCGTTAACATCTATTTATTTAAGTTCAGTTAAAACACAGTTAATTACTTCACTACAGTTTTAATTAACCAAAACAGTTCATCATAACTTATAATTTAAATCGCCTCATTTATTGTGTTTTACCGACACCATAAAATCAGTTTACTGTTACGAAAAAGACACACTTGTTTCAATTAACGGGAATCCTCCACTTTTTAGAACACAGGTGCACAAGGAAGCAATACAGTTATCGATAAAGTAGCGGTTGTGCTTTGAATCTCATTAAAATGAAATAAAGCCGCAAAGGAAATATAATGAGACTTTTTAGATCACGAAAGAAAAGTTTGAAAGCATTACTGTGAGTAATAATGGCATTACACATTTAATTTCACACTATCTTTTTTTCAATTTGATCCTGTAACTCGAGAAAGTAACTTGAGAAGCTCAACTTGATGGATTTTTTTACAGCTTATCGTAAGGGAATACGATAAACAAAGCTAAGAAGTTCGAATGTACATCCAAGTCCAGAATAATTTTTATCTTGGTCAAATACATTCTTGAAATCTATAGCATGAGGAAGTAATATGAGCTGGAAAGTAATGGAATACAACAGTTGAAGACGTACATTTTTGTCTATTTTTGGCTATATAAAAAGTGATCAATTGAATTCTTTGTCTAGTAGACGGGTGGGTGATTGATAACTACTACATTGATTTTTTACTTGTTGCTCTTATGTTAGTGTCCTATCGAAGACTGGCAGTTACATTTATGTTTGATGCAACCACGGAGAGCACAACAATTCCAAAGAACAAAAAAACTAAACCTAACAGTTTATTAAGTAAAAATCTGTTCCTACAATCTACACACAGCTATGACTTTTATCTGTCTTTCTAGCTAATGCTAAGGTATACTTAATTATAAAAGATTTTCGCACCAACTTGGAATGAAATGTAAATAAAAATTAAAGAAATTTCCACTTCCACCTGCTGCTTTTAATTAAAAGTTTGTTAATAAAAAGATACACTTGTTTCTCTGTGCCGCGTCAATTTGAGTTTTATCCTACAGGTCATACACTTCACTACTGTGGGAAGAAATAAATTCCGGAAGGTCTTATCTGAGTCTTGTGGAACAATATAACTTAAAGGGAAGCGCACACTAAAACTGTTCGGACGGACAAGTAAGTTGGAAGTGATTATTTCAATTATTTTGAATGCGACGTTTTAGCGCAATTACGAAAAGGCTAAAGAAATTTGTTCATAGAAAAAATCGATTCGAAATAATCATCACTTAATAAATGTAATTATGTATGACAGTCTTTTAGTCAGTTTGGTTCAAAGACTATATTAAGAACAAAAATGTTGGTAATTCATATGTAAATATAGGTAGGTGGGTCTGACGCTCACGTTTAGTTTTTCTGGTATACAATATAAATTGCTATACCTATCCCGTAGCATTTACTACACAAACAGGAAATTTATTAGCAACATGTAAAACGAAGTTTTCTACAAATATTGTTTTGATATCGGAAATTAATATGTACAGCATATGCTGCTTGTATTTGAACTTTACAGAGAGTGAGCAACCTTATCAGTCGGTAGGTATTCAAACAGTGATTGCGTCAGTCTTTAATTTACTTTCTACAGATATTAATTATACTAATTAATATAATTACATGTAAATTAAACCAATTTTTGAATTTGAGATAGATATCTGGGCGTATTTGTTTAAGTTACTCTGCTAGTAAACTATGAAAGCCGCAAGTATTATTATCATTCATTTTATTGACTATGTGAACCGAATTGTATATTTTATTAACATCCTGTGTCCCTTTTAAAATCCGACAAATATAACACAAAGTGAAATTATTGAACAGCTCCGAGCAAATTCATAGATTGGCTTTGCATTTTCAGTCAAGCGAATGTTAAGAATGATAATTACATGGACAATTTCCAGAACTTATCAGCACTTAAAAATAACACAAAAAGAAAGTTCGGCACATTAAACCGAAACTAATTACAAAAGCGAAGCGGATAAAAATAGCTCTAAGAAACACTCACATCATGGAACACTATTACTACTATTGTTAATTAAAAAAGCAACAGAGGGAATACTCAAAGGAAGATTTTATTAGTTATCCTCGATGTAAATTTATTCCGCATATTCCGAATATGTCGAATTCACTTATAGGTATATTTCCAAAAATCTTCGCCTTTGTTTCTTATTATTATACCTTATTTCGTTTTGCGTTCTGTTTTCTTTTTCTTTCTCGGCTTTTTCCTTTTTTCTTCATTCGTCCAGTGTCGTCATTCCATCTTCACCTCTACCTGAAATTTCCTATAGCTTATTCTTATTCTTATTCTTTCACTCTTCTTATAGCTCTGTTATCTTCACTTCTGTTTTCAACTCCTTTTCAACCCACTTCTCTACTTTTTTGCTCGTGCTTTGTGCCGTCTCTTTCAGTTTCAGCCCTGTTACTACTATGTTATTTCTGTCCTATCTTCATTTCTAGGAAGATTTTCTCTTCTCTCCATGTTTTCTCGTTTTCTTCTCTTTCTTCTTCTTCCTTATCTTCTCTGAGCTACATATCTGTTGTCATTCTTAAGCTCTCTCATTTATTTCTTGCTTTCACCATCCATTGTCAGCCACATTTCTTCTTTGCTCTGGTGACCTAATTGTTTTCTTTCTTGCTTTGGGATGCTTTTGAGCTTTCTTCTAGGTTTTTTTTACTTTTAGTTTAACTCTTTATCTTTTTCTTGAGTTTCGTTTTTGTCTTCGCATTATCTCATTTATTATCGTTGTCATTTCTTCCTCCGCGCCTCTACCCTTTCCTTTCATCCCACTTTTCTTTTATGCTTTTTCCCTTCTTAACTATTTTCTGCACTTTTCTACTTTTTATTTACTTTATTTTCGTCTATTCTCTCCTCGTGTTTTTCTGTCGGTCGGTAATGTAGGAATCAAGTCTCGTCTACTATACCAATATTTTTTCTTTTCTTTTAATACGTGGTGTAAAGACCTGCAACACTGGGACGCCAAGTGTGTTGCCTATAAAAACGTTGTAAATAGAACCGTTAGGATTGGGGACTTGCTGGGTAGTTTTTGTTCCGATCGCAAGTGTCGAGAGCGTTTCCAAAATTGAAATTGTGTTCTTTGGTAGGTCAGCAAAGTTTAGTTTGTTAATAATTGTTATTTTCATTTGTGGTTCTGTGTAATTCAGTTATTTCAATTTTGTTTAGTTAGTCCTTTTTCTTAACTGTTAGTTTGTATAGAAAAGAGTGTGTGCCAGATTTGGTTCCAAAAAAGAACTTTAAATTACAATATTTATATCAGTCGAGGAGTGACGTCACCGTCGAAGGGATTTCCCTGTCCAGGTTTTTCAGAACAGTTTATATTTTAACGGTCCGGATTACTGATTTAAATTCAAATGAGAGAAAGAGGGGTGAACAACTTAATCAGAATACCGAGTGAGCGCATCGTACTTTCGATAGCAACGAAAAAACAAGACAGAACAAGCAAGAAAAACTTCGCCGTCAAAAGGCATTTTTTTTTGTAATGTTATAAATATTTGTAATTCAATGAAAGAAATAGCCATTTTTGGTCCTTCGAGCCGGATTGTGCACCTAATCAGTGAAGTTCTTACAACATAAATCAACAAATCAAGAAGCGTCGACCAGGAATCAACACCTTAGGCAGCGACATCAACAAGATTATCAGGCAAAAGAATCGAATAGAAAATGACTGAAACAGGAAAAGACGATTTAAAAACACTAATCACTAGGCGCGCCACATTAAAACGTAACTTAACTAGATACAAAAATTACACAGCTATTGTAGAAAACTCAACAAAAATAACGTCTCGCATTCGTATCGAAGCTCGAGTCAGAAAAAACAAAATGAAGCCTTGGCTAGATCAGTTTAACCCTCAAACGTTACGGCGGAGAGTGAAAAGGCTGGAGAAGATTTTGAAACCACCTATTTTCATGTTTTAACAGTTTTAACCGACTTGAGTCATGATCAGAATTCAGAAAGTAACGTAGAAATTAATCATTTAAGTGCCTCTCAAGTTTCTCATTCTAACTCTTCTCAAAATTCACAAATTTCACAATTTTTTAATAATCCAATCCGTGAAACAAACAATCAAAATCGGGTAAAATTACCAACTCTTACTTTACTCACATTGTCAGATGATACTGATCGATGGTTGAATTTTTATGATATGTTTACATCTTTATTTCGTCCATCAAAGAAACGATATTTCAGAAATTGAAAAATTTCAATACTTAAAGGCTTCTTTATCAGGTGAAGCATCTTTTTTATTACAGTCATTAGAGTTAACCTCGTCAAATTATGCTATTGCTTGGAATTTACTCAAAGAACGTTTTGAAAATAAGTCACGAATAATTCATAATCATATCAAGGAGTTATTTGAAATGAAAGCCATTCCCAAAGAATCTCATAACCTGTTACAAAACCTACTAAACAAAACTTTATCAAATCTTAGAGCCCTAAAGGTTTTAGGTCAATCTATTGAATTTTAGGATTCTATGCTTATTTATTAAGTGCGTAGCAAGCTTTATCAAACAATAAAACGAGATTGGGAAAAAATTAAAGCAGAACTGAAAGACATTCCCACCATGCAACAATTAACAGAATTTCTAACAAAGAAATGTTATTATCTGGAATCTTTAGAAACAAACATAAAGCGCCAATCATTTCCAGAAAAATCTAAGTCTCATGTAGCTCCAAGTTTTGCAAAGGGACTAATCAAATTTATTTTTGTCCTGAATTCATAAAATTGTCTGTAGCAGATCGCATAAAGGAAACATCTCGATTGAGTCTTTGCAAAAATTGCTTTCGCTCAAATCATAAAACTAAAGAATGCAAATCTTTATCATGTCTCAAATGCAGTCAACAACATAACACACTTCTTCATATTGCCAAATCGATTTCTTCTGAGCAATCTCAAGTTCCAAACCCAACTTCAGTGAATTGCTCCCATGCATGTTTCAGACACGTCTTATTACCTACTGCGGTAGTAAATGTCTTCGATAATAAAGGGAATTAACAAAATATTTTAGTACTCTTGGACTCAGTATCGCAATCAAATTTCATTTGCCAAGACCTAGTTAACAAACTCGGTTACACTCCAAAATCAAGCTCAGTCATGATAGCGGGAATCAGTAATTCAAGGTCGAAATCTTTAGATACGGTTCAAGTCACGTTGTACACAAAGGTTAATTCTTACAAATGTTCTATTCCATGTTTAGTGCTTCCAAAACTCACTGGAAATATTCCTCAAACTTCAATCAATATGTCCAATCTAAAAATTCCTGAAAATATTAGATTAGCCGATCCCAATTTCTGTGAAAGTAGTACCATCGATATTCTTCTCGGTGTTGAAATTTTCTGGTCTTTACGTCCTCAAGGACAGTTCTCGTTAGGACGTGGTCAACCTACCATGAGGAAAACACGTTTTGGTTGGATTGTGTCAGGTCCAACAAATAATAATCGAACAATAAAAAATAATCCTTCTTGTCTTTTTTACAGTCGATGAATCTCATATTGAAATACAAAAACAATTATCTTCATTTTGGCAATTTCAGGAAGTACCAAATACAACACCAAAATCAATCGAAGAAACCGAGTGCGAAAATTTTTTCAATGGAACTACCTATCGCAACGAACAGGGTCGATTTGTTGTTAGGTTGCCAATTAAGGATAACATCAAAGAACTCGGAGATTCTCTCAGCATCGCTGAAAAACGATTTCTCACACTCGAAAAACGATTTCGTTCCGATCCTGAATTAAAAAAAGAATACACAGCATTCATACAAGAATATATCAATTTAGGTCATATGTCGCTAGAAAATTATACTGAAGAACAAATTCAAAAAGCATGTTTTATTCCACATCACGCTGTTCTAAGATCAGACAGTGTCACAACCAAATTACCTCGGGACTATCTCTAAATGATACACTAAAGGTCGGACCTGTAGTTCAATCAAACCTATTCACAATTTTAAAACAGTTTCGTCTACATCAGTATGCTTTTACAAGTGATTGTGAAAAACTGTATCGACAAGTATTACGGTGCTATTCTCTAAAAAAATGTAAGCAAATGTTAGCCTCTTACAGCTCCATAACGATGTATGCAACAGAATGTAGTAAAAATTCAATTCTCTAATCCAATTTATATCGATGTAAGCTACATAATGTAAGATACATCCGCTGTACTCTACGACCAGCAAATCGTGGTTGTAAGGGCGCTGTTCGTAGCTGTAAGGATTTTATTTAAATCCAAATTTGACATTTGATATATTTTAAAGAATTTACCACAATGAACGAAAACTTAATATATGGTTTTCTGTATTTATTACTAGAAGAAGAAGAAAGAAGGTAGGTATATTTATTAAAACTATTGTTTATTCACTATAAAATACCTCTTTACTGCTTTTAGATATATGAGAATACATAGACGCTTATTACGAGATATGAACAATCCGTTTCAAATGCCAGAAACAGAATCTAGAAAATTGTATCGGCTATAAGTAAAAAAATAATCATTGATCTGATCGACTGGTTGACTCCTGCTGTACCTGGAGCAAGAAGGAACACTGCGCTACCTTTGCATTTAAAATTATTAGTGACATTAAATTTCCTAGCTTCCGGATCATACCAAACGGTTTTGGGTGCATCTAATTGAACTGCAATGAGCCAAACTTCAGTAAGCAGATGCGAAATTTGTCAATTAATTGTAAATGTGTTGATGCCTGAATGGATAAAGTTCCCCACGAATAATAATGATAAGCAAAGAGTTAAAATAGAATTTTACGAAAAGTTTGGATTTAGGGGAGTTTTAGGGTGTATAGATGGTTCCCATGTTCAAATTATTGCACCTTCTGTTGCCGATGAAGATCATCCACCATATACGTATATTAACAGAAAAGAAGTTCACAGTATTGATGTCATGATGGTATGTGATGCAAATTGTAATATAACTGTCTGCGATGCTAGATATCCTGGTTCAGTACATGATGCGGCAGTGTGGAGAATTTCAGACCTTAGAAATTTTATGAGAACAGTATAATAATGGTGATAAAAAATCAATTTTAATAGGTTATAGTGCATATGGGTTCGAACCTTGGATATTTACACCATTTTTGATTGCTGCTGAAGGACCTCTTCAGGCTGAATTTAATAGGCTTTTAAGGACAACAAGAAATGTGGTAGAAAGGTCCTTTGGAATTTTAAAGGGAAGATGGCGTTGTTTGTTAAAGCATCGCGTTCTTCATTATCACCCGGCCGCGCCGTTGCAATATACATTATATACACATCAGTCATTCTGCATAACATAGCACAATTTTTAAGAATTGAATTTAATGACGATGATCTTTATTATGATGATGAAAACGACTCTGATAACAACGATCACAATGACAATGTTGCAGTCAATGATGATTTGCTTCAATTAGGAAGAGTAGCGAGAGATGACTACATTCGGAGAAACTTTTAAAACGTTGTCATATAATTTATATTTATTATTTTGGGTAATGTTAACTGAAGAGCCCCTGTTTGCAGTGTAAACAAAATCATTATAATTAAAGATTAATCGTTTACTCAAATAAGTAACTACATATTAATTTATATATTAGAAACATCAAACACAAACGAAGGATTTTCATATTTGAATTTAGCTACTTCAAATTTAAATTTCTGAATCTCCAATTCCAGTTTTTTTTCTTCTAACTTTATTTCTTTTTGTTTTTTTTTCAATTCTTCTAAAAACTCTTCGCCAATAGCAGACAGTGTTCGACCATGCCCTACGAGTTTTTTCATCGATTTTTCTCTCATTTTTCTGTTTTGTATAAATGAAATCGAAGATTTGGAAGGAATTTCTGATGCTAACTGGTCTAACAAAATAGCTGGCGGATCTACTGAAATTTGAAGAACTCTTTCTGTTTCTCGTATTTCATTTTGCAACTCACTATTACTTGGGCGAATAGTTTCAGGTTTTTCTTCTATTTGACTTGCCTGGAAACCGCCTGTAATCTGAACTTTTGGAGTACCGGTAACTGTGTTTTTACCCCAAACAGTCAGAGCTCTTTCTTTCAAAGGAGTTAAAATCACCGCGAGGGTGTAGATAAACAGACAGGTAGCTACAGTTCTATAACTTTATAAGCGATGTAAATAAAGCTGCTACAGTGGTCACTAGAGAATAACATTTTCTGCTCGCTATAAAAAAAAATGTAAGGGACTGATTTACAGTGCACTGTAGCTTATATCCGCTGTAAGCTACATTCTGTAACAAACTTTTTAGAGAATAGCACCATTAATACATGAAGACGATCGAATTTATCAAAACATTTTGTGGAGATATAACGAATCATATGATTTTCAATTCTATCAACTCAACACAGTTAGTTATGATACATTAGCTGCTCCCTATCAAGCGACTAGATGCGTTCAAGAAATCGCTCATCAAACATGCAAAGAATTTCCTCAAACGGCTAAATTTATACACGATTCATTTTATGTCGATGATCTCATTGCAAGTTGTAAAACTGTTTCAGAGGCAGCGGCATTTTCGGATGCCAGCGAATTGAGGTATGGTTCCTGCATCTACTTAAGATCAACAAACTCTTCAGGTGAACACACTGTAAATCTACTATGCTCTAGAGGTCGCGGTGCTCCGTTAAAAGTAATCACAATTCCCAGACTCGAACTTATGGCGGCTCATCTATCATCCAAACTTATTTCACAAGTAAAAAACTCATTAGATGTAAATGTTGACGAAATATATTACTGGTGTGATAGCTCTATAGTTTTCGCTTGGCTTAAAAAGCCACCAAATCAACTAAAAACGTTTGTAGCTCACAGAGTTGCAGATATCAATTCAGCAAGTAATGCTTCCAAGTGGAATCATGTCAGATCAAGTGATAACCCTGCAGATATTTTAAGTCGTGGTACTTCTGCATCAAGTCTCGCTGATGCAGAAAGTTGGTGGCATGGTCCTACCTGGTTAGCAAAAGATCAAATTCATTGGCCCAAATTTCCAAAATCAACAGATCTTCCAACAGAATTGCCACAAGTAAAAAACCCTACAATGGCGTTCCCAACTATAAACGAAGATGATTTGATTTCAAATCTTATATCCAAATGTAGTAATTAACTTATTGCTTGGGTTATATATTTAATCTCAAAAATTCAAAAAATAGAAAAAAACGACCACTTACTGTTCTGGAATTAGATCAATCTCTTATACTGCTCATAAAGAATGTTTAATCACTTTTTTTTTCAGATGAAATCAAGTACATAAAACAAAACAAACATGCTATGCCTTGTGGTAAATTAAAATCTTTAAATCAATTCTTTGATGACGTAATGCCGCATACAATGCTAAACATCCTTACATTCTTCCAAGACATTACTTTACTGATCTTATAATCAGAGATTTTCATGTCATGCATCTGCATGCGGGTTCCAAAGCTACGTTGCATGCAATTCGTCAGTCATACTGGATAATTGCAGGAAAACGAGCTGTGTCAAAAATTACAAGGTCTTGCGTAATTTGTCGTAGGTTTGATGCAAAGCCACCTGAACCTATAATGGGTGATTTACCAAAAGAAAGATTAATTCTTTCACGACCTTTTTCTATATGTCTGGCTGACTTTGCAGGCCCTTTTTTTGTGCGATCAGCAATCGGCCGTGGATCGAAAACCAGAAAGGCATACCTCTGCCTCTTTGTATGTTTCAGTACAAAGGCTGTTTATTGTGTGAAATTGTGGGAAACTTGAGTACTGAAGCTTTTATCGCGTGTTTAAAACGTCTTATAGCTCGCAGAGGATATTGTAATGAAATAATTCATTCTGATAATGGCACAAATTATCTCGGAATTTCAAATCAAATAGAAGAGTGGTACAAACTATGCTCAAGTCAATCAACAAACGCCGCCGTATCTAATTTTCTTAGTCAAAGATCCATTCATTGGAAATTCAACCCAGCCAGAGCTCCTCATTTTGGGGGTTTGTGGGAATCTGCCGTAAAATCCGTAAAACGTCATTTATATAGAATCACAGGCAATCTTTCATTTACTTTTGAAGAATTGCATACTTTATTTTGTCAAACCGAGGCAGTGCTAAATTCGCGTCCACTTATTCCAATACCTGCCCAGCCAAATGACTTGCCTTTTCTGACTCCTGGTCATTTTCTTGTAGGCGATTCACTGTTAGTCTTGCCAGAACTAAATGTGGATGTAAAGCAAAATAGACTGAAGCGATTTGAGTTAATTCAGCAACTGCACCAACAATTCTGGAAATTTTGGTCTCAAGATTATCTCAACTTGCTGCAAACCCGAATAAAGTGGCAGATATCTTCAAAGACACAAATTACTGAGGGATCGATAGTTCTGCTCAAAGAATCTTCTCCTCTTCTGTTATGGCTAATGGGCCGTGGTGAAGCTGTTCATCCTGAAGCAGATGGAATAATGCGAGTAGCTATGATTAAAACAAGTTCAGGTGTATTTAAACGACCAGTCGCAAAACTAGTGCCATTAATAGAAGAAACTTATGTTAAGTGAATGTGCTACAGTTTAAGTCGCGCATTTTTCTAATTTATTGAAGAATGAGACAATTTTTATTTGCATTTCCAAATAATTGTTACATTTTTTTGTCAATTTTACCATGTTTTCAATTGTTTATTTGAATGTATTTCAATGTGTTGTTCATGTATCTGCAATCCTTTGAACTTTTTTATTTTGAAAGACTCTTTCAAGGCGGCCGGCATGGACAGACTTAATCAGAAAACCGAGTGAGCGCATCGTACTTTCGATAGCAACGAAAAAACAAGACAGAACAACTTCGCCGTCAAAATTCATTTTTTTTTTTTGTAATGTTATAAATATTATCAAATCACTTCAAATATAACTTTTCTTAATTTATTTATCCAATGTAATTTAATTTATTAGCGAAAGTTTTGGTAAACCGAAACGGCTGAACCAAACATGAAATTCTAAATGTCTTTCTTATCTGTGTATTTCTTCGTCTTTCATTTGAGGTGTGAGCGGTGTGTGAGAGAGAAAGTACCTCACTAGCCGTTCTCATTGAGTTGTGATAACAATGATCATTGGAGGTCAGGGTTATGCGGTAAAGTGATGTGGGACGGTGTTGTACTTTTAATTACTCATCCGAATACCAGTATTGTTCAACTCAAATACCAAATTTATTGATAACCTGGAAAGGTGTTCAAATTGTAACTTATCTGTGTACCTGTGTTTTGATTCATGTAATAAAATTTAGTCATTATCGTCGATTTCGATGAAGTTGAATGTGCCGACAGAAAAGGAAAGAATTAATGTTTTGATTAAATTGTAACTTTTACTGATTGGGTTGTTAATGGGTTTGGGATGTTGTAATAACTTCACTTTCTATACTTACAATTTTGGGAACTCTCTCGCCAGGTACAATTGTTCAAATTAATGTTTATCGCTAGATGAAATGTTCCAAAAGTTAATTCTTAATCGAAAGTTCGAACATAAGACCTCTAAAGCAAATACATTGATAAATCCCTAATTTGTGTTGTTGTTGTTGAACCTGGTTCTCTGTCTGGTAGGTTTGGTTTGAATTTCCCGCCACTGTTGTCTTGTCACAAAAAGAACACAACGTACGTCCGCTCTTCTGTCATTGTTTCTAGACGATCACGATTCACTGGCCAACCTTTTCAATTTCGCGGTTTATTTCAAATTTTCAAATTTGACGTTTGGTGACGTCAAATTACATTTTATTTAACGTGTAATTTCAAATTGTTGGCGGGAACAGCTTAGGCTCAGCACAATGATATGTTAATATTATTAGAAAGGACAATTTCAACAAAAACTCGTTCCCCCTTTTCTTCTAATTGTTCCAGTCTTCAATTATGGTCAAACTAAGAAGCTAGTTAATCTCCATTTCAATGTTATTGCTCTCAAATAAGATAAACAAATTATAGAATGATAGAAGTTTTATACCAATTCCAATCTTTTTTCTGATTGTTAGGAATAGGTACTCAATTTCGAACACAACTGGAATATGTATGTATCACTAATAATGCATTTGACTTTTGTAAGTACTTGAAACTTGCAATCAAATTCGAAACGATTGTATTATTCGTAGAGCAAAATACAGAAACAAGTCTGGTTGTTTTGGATCCTCAGACATCAAGTGACATCAGCCCTCCCAACACAGCTCAAAATAGAAGAAAACAAGGCAATAGTTCCGAGTAATATAAAACAGAAGGTAAAACTACCTTGCAACAGTTGTTTTTCTGTACTTAAATTAGATGCAGCAAACAATACTGGAATATTTTATTTCTGGGAGAATCTTTGACGACAATTATGTTCAAATTGGTTTTCGTAAACTGATATATTTCTTCGACTTCTTAATGAACACAGCTGAATAATATATCCGTCGTACTTCATAAAGTTCGAAAGACAACAGGAATCTGCATTTTTAAATTATCGTGATGCATACTACTCCCGAATAAAATCAGTTACTTAAAATAGGCTGTGTTACCTATGTAAATAATGCACACAGAAAATATATAATTTCTCTTACGTAAAATATTCCATGAAAGTATAGTAGCATGATATAAAATGCTAATAAAATAAAATGCCGGAGGGATTTAAGATAGGTAATAGAAATTTTATTTAAATTCATTAAAGGAAATGCACAAATCCCTCTCCGAACTGTGTCCCGCGGCATCCTGAAAATATAAATGGCGCTATCTTATCACAAAACATCAATAAACTTATTGCCTTTATTTATATTCAAGCAACGTTTTTCAAGGACAATCGAAAACGGATTCCAAATATCAGTTGACTTGGTGTGAAGGCGTATTCAATTAAATTCGATTTATAGACATATGGGCAAAAAAAGTTTCGCCATTTGCATGCAAGCATGTGGAAGATTAAAGCGAAAATAAGAATGGTGACGCAGAATAATATATATTTCCCCTTTGTACGAATCGTTATTTGAAAAATATTAGGAGATTTCAACTCAAGTATCGGTAACGACAAATTTCTTAATACAACTGGAACTAATGGGTAACCAAAGCGAAAAAAGATTAAGGGATTTCGCATACTTTAACAACTACAGAATCGTTAACCGCTTCTTCAAACATAAATTAACACATACATGTGGAAGAAATTCATCCGTTATTAATTATTTCTTAGCAAACCAGAAAATTTCATTTTTATGACGGATCCTAGAGTTTAAAGAAGTGCAGATTTATACCACTATTTATATACCATTATAAGTATGTGAACGACCGAGCGCCTTGCGACTCGGCACAACGTCGTTGGATAGGCAGGTACGATCTTGTTCGTTGGCCACCCCGCTCGCCAGATTTAACACCTTACAACTTCTTTCAGTGGGGGTGGATGACGTGTAGAAAATGCCGCCGCCATAATTAGTAACACTCCCAATGCTTTTGAACGAACCACAAGAAATGTAAAAGAACTAATACGGGCAAGCCTCACAAGGGCTGGCCTTCACTTTGAGCGACTTTTGTGACAGGTAAAAAAAGTACTTTTTACTCGAATTTTAATTAACTTTTTTATTTACTTTTGGGTTGGATCTATTAGGCGTCACAAGACCTGACAATTAATGGAACTGTATTTTTCGTAGTAGAGAAGATCCACATATTTCATTATAACAAACTAGGATTTCCCTCGAGTATCTATAAAGATAATTCCTTCATCAAATATCAACATTGTACAAATTTGATAGATTTAAGGTAATAGAATAAGTAGCTAATAAAATTTCATCCAACTATCGTGAAGTCAATGGTTGCCAAACCGCCCACACTGATTAGTGACTGATTACTTTTGGAGTTTCAGTAACAGTGCGTGTCCTCTTAAATAAGGTAAATTGTCGGAATCAGAACATGTGCAAAATGTAAATTTAAATATTTCAAATTTCACTGCTGTAAAATAAACTTTACCACAATAAAATATGTTGCTGCCACCTTGACCACGCAACAAAACGTGCACTTTTATCTCACAATGCACCAATTTTTCTCCGCCATATTAAATTTCTTGAATATTTTAGACTTAATAAGGTTTATCTGAAAAATTTATAAAATTTTAAACAATTAACCTTTCATCCAGTGCTTGTTACAATGAAACTTGTTTTATGAATATAATGTCAGCAGAGAGACAACAAATTTTTTGTTACTCTATGTCTAATTCCAAGTTGTTCTTGTGGTTTAAAAACAATGAATTATGAATTTTCCGGGATCTACCAATTATTGTGAAATATAAAGCATATATGGAATCCAAATAGTTTTTCATTGAATTTTAATTTGTAAATGTTTATGTTATAGAAGTTCGTTACGTAAACTTTCTTACATAATTAAAATTAGAAAACTCAATACCAAAGCTAATTTTATATGGTAAATCACGACAAAGCTAATAAAAAGAAAACTTTCATTATTTAACTTCTGTCTCCAGAGCAATGAACATATTTAAATGCTAAATATGAGGTTCAAACTTCGACAATTTGTATAATATATTATGCAATGTACAGAGTGTTGATAAAGTTCCGCACAAAATTCATAATTCGGTTAATTAACCTGCTTGAAAAATCCTCAGGTCAACTTTAGTTTTTAAAATAACACTTGTAAAGAGCCGTTTTTGCACAGTGACGTCATAAACGATTTTTTTAATGACAACGGCAACTTTTTCTTTCAGATTTTGATAGAACTTTTTATTAGTTAAATTAATGTTCGTATCATCAAGAAGATCAAAAGCCCTTTGACATATCATCAAGTTAGAGTTTTTTCCCATTTGTCACTTTTTTGAAAGATCCTTCATCAACAAATGATTCATCTCCAAAATTTTCTTCAAAACCCACAACCTCTCATTATCTATTACTTATCATTATCATATTACTGTTTTTAGGCGATGATTACGAAAAAGGTGATTTTACGGCCTCTTTTGGAGCATTAAAGTTTTACTTTTTTGTAGGCATCTGTCAAACTCTACTTTTTTGGGACTGATCTGTCAGAATTTGACAGATGTGTATAAAAAAGTAAAACTTCATGGCTACAAAAAAGCGGACATACAAACACCTTTTTGGTAATTATCGTCTAAAAAAAACATTATGACCAAATTTTTGAATAAAACGTCGTGTGCACCTCAGCCAAAAGTTCTTTTTTTGCCTTATCTGCATTGTGTCCTCGGCTCACGCCTCGGCCACAAACAGCAGATACGTCCAAAAAAGCTAACTTTTACGGCCCAGGTACACAAATTACTATTTGTATCCCATTAATAATCTTTTTTCTCCGATCGGCCCGGAAACTACGTTTCCGTCGCATTATGTGTCCCCAAAATACTCGATTCCAGTATGATAAGATGTTGCCAGGTAATCCATCATCAACCCTATACATAATATATACAACGTTGCAGTATTAGCCCGGAAATATTTTTTCTGTAGAGGTCGCGGGACAAGGCTTAATAATTTTAAATAGAATCAAAAAATACTAATATGTAATATGTAGTACAGAGTGATTCCGAGTAACATTACTCAAATCGTTAAAAAAAAAGTTGTCTATCTTTATACCATACGATCATCACGTATATTATTAATTATCTATATGCTAGAAACCTTGGAATTAAACTTGGTATTTCATTTGATAAAAAACTGTTCACATACTGTTACTATTTTATTCTTTTGTTTAGAAAAAAAATCTCAAAATGTTCTCCGTTATGTTCTAAACAATGGAATGGCTTGACAAACTTCTGTAATAATAATTGTATTCTTCAAATCATTCATGTCATTGAGATGATTCCTCAAAACAGTATTTTTAATAAGGTCAAACAGGAAATAATCCAAAGGGGAGAGGTCCGGCGATCTAGGGGGCCACAAATCCACTGAGATCAAGCGGCATTCAAAATACTGTTGAAGGTATTTCATTGTTGCATTCGAAGTATGGCAAATCGCACCATCCTGCTGGAAGAATCCATATTGTAATTCTTCATGATCCAGTTGCATTCCAGATAAAAAAAAATTATAAAAATCTATCGATCACACTACTGTAGCTATAAGATAGCAAATTTAATTTTTTTTGCTCTCCCCTCCTCTTTTTAAAAAGCATTGTCTTAAAGTCAACGTTTCTGGACTAGAATTTAGAAAATAACGTTCAAGTTGTGTTACTAAACAAGATTCTATTTAATTAAAATTTTGGAAACCGTTTTGTGAGCATAACACGGTGTGCCCCAAAATTGTGGTTAGATTACCCTCGACTAGGTATCGTCTTGGCAATTACTTTGCAAAAATAAATTCTTGGCAAAGTGTTCCAAATTACTATCGAGAATAAATGCTCTTGAACAGCAAAAAAATCAGTCTCTTATTGTTGTAGTCGAATAGCTCAATTCCGTTTAAAAGCTAAATTTAGGAGGAGGAATACAACTTACAATATAGCAATCCAGAATATAATTATATTAATGGTAATTATTATACACCAAGATTGAGAAAGCTATTTTTCTTAGCCGAACTATTGGACATGTTGGGCAATAATAATGTAAGGCTAAGAAAAGGCCTCTCAACCGTGGTTTAATTGTTTTCACTACTACATAGCACATTTTTTTAACTTTAATTTTTTTAATTTTAACTAAGATATCTATGAAATGCAAGTAGCATCATTATGAAATTAAATCAATACCTGTCATTTGCATTTTTTGTTGCGATGTTGTTAATATGGCCCAGGTGGCAAATTTAACATTTCGCAAGAAATTACAATTACCCAATTCTAGATTGTTGAGCTATCTATCAGCTATCATTAATAATGAAAGCAAAAATGTAAAGTCAACACATCAACTATACGGCAGTAACCATGCCAACATTGTCAATTGCTTTTATTAGTAGTAGGAGAAAAAAATCCAAGTTAGTAACGGTCACACACTTATTGCAACATTTTTCCAAAAAGGCTATACCTTCCAAAAAAAATCATTCATTCATTCATCCGAAGAAAAACGACGTCCACACAACTGCTTTTTTAATTTAGGAAAGAGATAATAGTCACACGGTGCCAAGTCCGGACTGTAAGGTGGATGTTCCATCTCTATAGAGTTGCACTCGTTGATTACTTCTCGGACTTGGCGAGCTCAATGGACTCACTGTACACTTTGGCTTCTGATATCCCCACTTCAGCGGCAATTATTGAAATCCTTATTCTTCGATCGGCTAAGACCAATTTCTCCACTTTCTTGATGTTTTCCTTCAACAGGCCTTCCGCATCTTGGGTCTACTCGAACTGATTCCTTACCCCATCAAAATTGCTTAAAACGAAATTTAACTGTAAAATATATGACGGTGCATCTTCCCCATACACGTTAATCATCCTCTGACGAATATCTTTGACTCCAATTCCTTCCTTCGGCAAGACCTTTGATAACGATTCTATGTTCCAACTAAAATTTCACACGTTTTTTGTTAGCTAAAGCTTCATAAAAACAACAATAAGACACTTTGGATCTGCACCAAACTTGGTCAGTATTCATTAAAATGTCACAGCTACTTGATAGCAGAAATTTGTGATCATCCCTTGTTTTCTTCTTGGCTGGGAAAATAATATAACAATCTCCCTTCGTAGTAAAGTCAGTCCGGAAAGATATTAAGAAGAAAAAAAAACAAAATATATACTAAAAGACCCTGAATTACTTGACTTAAAGAAAATAGACAATGGGTTATCTTATTACATTAAACGTGAACTGGCTCTTCTGTCTTACAGGCCCCTGCAACTCCGATGATAAGAACAACTAAAAAAAAGGCGAAATATATCCATTATAATAAATATAGAGAGAATTAAAGCAACCTAGGTACTATTACAACCTAAATAGTTGTAACGTCCTGACAAATCTCTGAGGTATGGGTGGTGACACAAAAAATACAGTTATGTCCCCAAAAGTCATATAATGAACAAATAAAATAAATACAGAAACTTACTTTACAATTAAATAATATTAAAATAACGTTTTGAAGATTGAAATTACATTGACAAGTAACAAGTTGGTTAAATAAAAACTATAATCAATGTTGAAATAAAAATGTAACAAGTTAAATTATAACTAGTGCACTACTCTTAAAATGTTAAATTACATTGAAATGATTATTGAAGATTTACAATTTTTAACTGACGCGCTAATAAAAGAACTAGATAAATTGTTAACACAAAAAATTGATCTACTACTTATCTTCTGAGCCGTTCAACGGTTTCCTGCTGGTTTTGGAGCTGACGTGACCTTACAATAATTACTTTTCCTGCGATACTTGACGCAATTCCCTAGACCTTACACTTTGTCCAAGGCAAAAATACGAGATGTTACTTCGTTCAGATGTCGATCGAAAAGAAGGCCGCAGGTTCGTCGCGTGGTATGCAAGAAATTTTCGTGCTTTTTTGTACGTGCCGGTTATCTCTAAACGCTGATTCGTTCCTGAATCTTCGGTGGTGGGAAGAAACCATTCCAGCATAAGTCGCATGGTTAAACGATTTAATGAAACAAGTTCTCTCTTACGAAGGCCGGGACAGGGCGAAAACGGTGTACTAATCCAATAGATTAGACAACCCGTTCTAAGAAACAGGAGAACGACTAGTACCATCCTAAAAAATGAGCTCTTAACAGTTTGTCCCTAATCTTCTTGTATCTTCCTGACCGATTAGAAGGCGCTTAAATAAAGCTGGATTGGACAGCAGAAAACCGTCCACCAAAGAGCACAAAATTCGAAGATTGCGTTTTGCGAGAAATCATCAAGCTTGCACTCTTGATGATAGGAAGGTTTTATTTTCAGTTGAAACGAGGATTAGCCTTAAATCTCCTGATGGACGTGAGCGTCTCTGGAGAAGGTCAAGAGAGAGATTTGCTAGTTACAACATCTCTCCAAGAGTCCTGTTTGGTGGTGGCTTTGCAATGTTTTGGGGAGGCATCTATTTCGATGGCCGCACAGAGTTGGTCCCTATACGTGTTAGGTCAATGAATGCGGATTATTATCTTGAACACATCGTTGTTGCCCACGTAATGTCATTTGCTCCTTTTGTGGTGCCGAATTTCCTGTTTATGCAGGATAATGCTCATCCTCATGTGGCTAGGCAAGTTATTCCCTACTTAAATGCTATTCCGCACCCGACAGACAATTTTTTCATCACAACGTTTTCGAGAAAAATTATTCAGCATCAGGGTAGCTTCATATTTTTCAATGCCCTATGCCTTTATGCATTACTCACTGCTATTGATCTATAATACATTGCTGAAAAAGGTGGCTGCTCCTGGACGTGTGTGTCTCTTTCTGCACTAAACTCGTAAAGAACGGGAAGTAGATCTTCCAGCATCTGATTGATCTAGCTGGTGTAAACTGTTTCAAATTGGGGACCAAGAAATATCCTGAGTGGGAAATTTGAAGGGAAGATCGTCGCAGAAAATTTATTTTACAACTGGGTAAGGAATTAGTCCGAGAACACGTGAAACATCGCTACAGACAGCAACAACACAAAAAGACAAATGATTAGATTAGAGTAAATTAGTTTTAGCATGAATAATAGGTTCCGTTTGATATGTAGAATAAAGATTTCATTTTTATATGTCTTTCTTATTTGGTTTTTGCGGAAAAAAAAACTGGGATGCACCTGCACCCCAACCGGACCGATTCGTAATAGTTGTAGTTCGGCCCGATGAAGGTTAAACGTCCTACACCTCCACCTGCCAACCACAATCAACTTGTAGACGCAGCAATTCATGAATGGGAAAATACTCCTCAAGAAGTCATTTAAAATTTTATCTCGAGTATGCCAAGACGCATGGAAGCAGTAATTAGGAGTAGAGAAGGACATCTACGATATTAGAATAGCTCTAAGGGGTCGTCCAATAAGTACGTGAGCTAAAAAGGGGGCGAGGTCCAGTAAAATCTCATCAAATCTCATCTAAGCAGGGGGTCATTGAAAATCTCACGTCAACTTTTTGATTACATTTTTGATTCATTACATAGAACATAAAAAAAACATTCAACTTATTATTTTACTTTTTTTAAAGTTTGCTATTTTGTCCGCAAACATCTTTTTTTATTACAATAGCAACCTCGAGTATAGACAGTATTAAATATTTTTTATCTTACAGGTGTAGTTTTTCAGGTACCTTATACCATTGTTTTCGGTGACAGAAATCAAATCTTAATCACAAGAGAGATTAAGCTGTCAGTTCTACTCACAAGTGAGTAAATTTGACAGCTGTCAGTTGTAACTGAAAATTGTAATTATTAATTGTAATGTAATTACATGTAATGTAACGTAGTTCTCTGCCTTCCACTTCACGAACAGATCATACTCTTTCTCGTACATGTGTCTCGACCTTACCGGAAGCAAACTGGAAGCAGTGACTTCGACGTCTAGTTGAATATCTTTCGGTAGACAGTCAATTTTTATTACTTTAGTGAAAATTGTGAAAAAGAAACGAGACTGTTTATTTCATAACTATAACAATCACAGGTCACTACGGAAACTGATATTAGAACCATGCTAGTGTTACAGGCGCATATTTACTTGAATAAATCAGTACCTTAGAAGCATATGGATCCATGTGCATAATAGGAAATTTCCAATAAACAATTAGTTTTTATTTATTATTGTATTATGCTTCTAGGACAATACGGATTTGGTTCTTTAAAAAAAGTCACGAATTGTTATTGTCAATTTATACACACTCGATTTCTTAGATAACATAATAATGTATTTAATAAAATAGATTGGCATATTTAACTCAGTTTTGATAAAAAGTGGAGTTGGATCCATATGCTTCTGAGGTACTGAAATATTTCTTGGACTCTTATACAATGCACCTGTAAGATAAAACGTCGTATATCACACGTGACCGAAATGTCATTATAAAGCTCGTGAGAAGTGCCCCACTCGTGCGTAAGTGCACTCGTGGGTCAAAATTCTCACTCGCTAATAATGATGCACCACTTATAATATAATGTACTATTATGTATGGGATTCCCCGAATTGAGACGATTGCCGCACAATTTATTTATTACCAGACTGTTTTCGTGGAAATCCCCGCCGGGTTAAAGAAAAGTTCAACGAACAATACAGAACGCCCATGCCCATGGAGTGAATGAACAAAGGTAGTCTATTTTTATTATTATGTAATTTAAATAAATTTGTTATAGTGTCCCTTAAACGCGCTATTATTTTTCCCTTTCATATTCCATCAGTATTAACGCTTAGGTAATTAGTGGTAAAATGGTGGTATTTAGCAAAATACCATACGGGATACATTTCACGTGAGGGGGGGTTCAAATTAACAGAAAAACACCTTGTGGGGTCGTGAAGGTGCAGTGTCGAATTGTTTGCAGTCTTGCGGGTTTTTTATTTTAGTAACAATATTATACACTATATACAGGTTCAGCCTCGTCACAGAAAAAGAGATATATATTCGTATTCTTTTTCCGCGAGGGTAGCACTCCTGGATTGGGGGGATCGCGCCTGCGCCGTCGCGGTTTTGTCGCGTTAGAAGATGTCTGTGTTACCGGCGATTACAGGTCGCTACAGTACCCCCTCTCCAGTGAGCTGCGAACGAAATGAAAATATGTAATGGGTATATATACAACACAATATACAAACATTGCACCTAGATATCATATTAGAAAGTTAATAATAAACGGTTTTCACTAGGTCTGCGTATCTCGATGGAAATCTTACACTTCTCCCCGAACGAGTTGTGATTGGGATGTCGTGATTTTGTGGTGATTTTGGTGGTGCGGTTGGCACCGGGGTTGGCAACACATTTTCTACCGTTCGGTGTGGTGGGTCTGGCGTTGACTGTTGTGACCTTGGCTCGTCTTCCGATATTTCTAGGTGGGCAGTTTTCAGGCGGTCGATTGATACGTTTTCTTTGCGCCCTTTGTACAAAATGGTGAAGTATTTGTCTCCGGCTTGCAGCACCTTGAAGGGGCCTTCGTACGGGTTCTGCAGTGGTTTTCTGACATGGTCGACTCGGACGAATACAAATTTGCTCTCTTGTAGATTCCTTGGAACGTACACGGTTGGTTTTGAGTGGGGTTGCGTTTTTGAGTAGTAAATGCGCCGCATCTTCTCTTTAATTCTGCTTGCGAATTCTGATGTCGCCTTGGGTGAGGGGAAAGGTTCTTCAGGCTGAGTGACCAGATCGGCGGGGAGTCTAAGTGTAGTTCCAAACACTAGTTCTGCTGGGGATACTTCGATGTCAGATTTGATGTCTGTCCGTAGGCCAAGGAGCACCAGGGGTAATGCTTGTGTCCAGGAGTTGTCCAGGCATCGTAGGGCTTCTTTGAGTCGACGGTGGAACCTTTCAACCAATCCATTGCTTTGTGGGTGGTAGGATGTGGTCCGTATTCTGGTTACTCCCAATAGCTGTCGAAGTTGCGAGAATAGTGCCGATTGGAACTGTGTACCCCGGTCCGTGGTGATGACTTCTGGGACCCCAAATCTAGAGATCCAATGGTCACAAAAGCTTTGAGCACAAGTTTCTGCAGTGATGTCAGACAGTGGTATTGCTTCTGGCCATCTAGAAAACCGGTCGATTATTGTAAGGAGGTATTGTTTACCTTCTGAGTAGGTTAAGGGTCCCACAATATCCATGTGTATATGTTGGAAACGAGCGTCGGGTTCTAGGAATGTCCCGATTGGAGCATGTGTGTGTCGATGGACCTTTGATCGTTGGCATGCCAAGCAGGTTCGAACCCAAGTTGCGGTGTCTTTTCTCATGCTTGGCCAAAAATACTTCCTGGATACTTGTTTGACAGTGTTTTTTACGCCTGGATGTGCTAGATTGTGGAGCGTCTTCACGACCTTTTGACGAAAAGCTGGTGGTATGTAAAGGCGGTTTCCATGGGACGATTCGTACCATAAGGGTGTACCTTCTGTCGCTGTTGGAAGTTCGATGAACCGAAATTTTCCCATGGTCTTCAACCTTTTTAGATCTTCGTCTTCCTGCTGTGCTTTGGCGACGTCTTCTAGGGACACGTCGCTTTTTTCAACGGCCTGTATTCTCGACAAGATGTCCGCAGTAGTGTTTTGTGCCCCTTCAACATATTGGATATCGGTCGAGAATTGCGAGATGAGGTCTAGGTGGCGGCTTTGGCGTGGGCTACACTTGTCCACTTTTTTCTTAAAAACGAAGATCAACGGTTTGTGGTCTGTGTAGATGGTGAACTCTCGCCCTTCTAGGAAGTGTTTAAAGTGAAGGATACTCTTATAGATGGCGAGCAACTCTCTGTCATAGGTGCTGTATTTCCTTTCCGCAGATGACAGTTTTGTGGAAAAGAATGCCATTGGTTTCGGAGCATTTTCCTCCCATTGGTGTAAGACTGCACCCACTGCGGTATCCGAGGCGTCGGTTGACAGAGTTAACTTGTATCGTGGGTTTGGGTACGTTAGCGTTGTTGCGTTTGTGAGGTCTTGTTTGGTTTTCTGGAATGCTTCCAACGCTTGTTCTGTGGGTGTGATTTTTACGTTTCTTCTTGCACATCCGTTGAGCAGTGCGTTTAAGGGACTTTGAGTGTGGGCTGCTTGAGGTAGCCAGCGACGGTAGTAGTTTACCATTCCTAAAAAACGTTGTAATTCCTTCGACGTTTGAGGGAACTGGACTTTGTTGATAGCCTCTGCCTTGCTGGGTAGTGGTTGGATGCCGTCAGTGGTGATTTTCACTCCCAGGAAGTCCAATTCTTGGACACCGAAGGTGCATTTTCTTGGGTTAATGATTATCCCGTGCTGGCTCAATCGGCTAAAGACTGTGTCGACGTGCTGCAGATGTTCTTCTAGCGTCGTGGAAGCGATCAAAATGTCGTCGATGTAGGCGTAAACGCAGTCTAATCCTTGGAGGATTTGATCTAAGAACCTCTGAAATGTCTGGGCTGCGTTTCGAAGACCGTACGGCATCCTGATAAATTCAAAGAGACCAAAAGGTGTGGTGATGGCCGTCTTTGGTTGGTCAGCGCGGCTGACGGGTATCTGCAGGTAAGCTTTGATTAGATCAAGGCGTGTGAAAATTGTCTTACCGCGTAGGTTATTCGCGAAGTCCTGTATATGTGGAATCGGATACCTATCCGGTGTTGTGATTGCGTTGAGACTGCGATAATCTCCGCATGGCCTCCAAGTCCCGTCGTTTTTCTTCACCATGTGGAGCGGACTGGCCCAAGGTGATGACGATGGTCGTACTATGCCATCTTTTTGCATTTGCGTGAATTCGGCTTTGGCGTCTTTTAGTTTATCGGGCGCGAGGCGTCTTGGCTTTGAATGAACCGGGGGGCCTCTTGTTTCGATGTGGTGCTCGATGTCGGTTTTGGGTTTTGCCGGAACTGTCGTTGGTCGAAGAACGTCGGGATATTTGCGCAGGAGCTGTTGGAAGGGTTCGTCGGCGTTCTCGAAGATGGCGCGAATTCCGAACTGGTCAGTCTTTTTACACCTCGCGCGTGCCGTTTGCGTCTTGTTGCCTACGAATATTTTTTTCGCCCTCAAGTCTACGACTAGCCCGAAGTTGCCGATAAAGTCCGCGCCTAAAATTGGGTCCGTCACATTAGCCACTAAAAATGTCCATTCGAAGATTTGTCCTAACCCAAGGTCAATTTTTAAGATACGCTGTCCGTACACTTTAATATCACTTCCGTTGGCAGAACGTAGGTGGAATCGCGTACCGAAATTGTCTGTGGCACAACGTTTATTGTCTTTGAATTTGGCGGGGACGATACTTAAGTCGGCGCCGGTATCGACCAAAAAATGTATTTTCGACCGAACGTCTGGTACAAAAAGACGGCGCGACCAAGTGTTGGGAACAGAATTTGCCCCTATTTCTGCTCCGCATCCCCGTTTTTTGTGCCACTGAAGTTGCACGGTCTGACGCACTTCTTTGCTTCTGCGCCGAATTTATGGTGATACCAGCAATGTTCAAATTCCTTTTTTCTATGTTGCGCGCTTTTGCTTCTGTCGCGCTTAACAAAGCTTCTGTGGGGGTTATGCTTACCCTGATTGTCCAGCCGTCTGATCAGCGCGCTTATTTGTTCGGTCAGACTGTTGATGGCGTCGTTTGTTGTGTCCCTTGAGGTACTTGCCGAGGGCTCATCTTTTCTTGAGGGGCTGCGCCCGCGGCCGTGTACTGCGGAAATAGTTACGGTTGGCGTCGTCTCCAAGATTTTGTCCGCGATGTCTGCAAGCGCTGTTAGCTGTACTGTTTCTCCCACCGATACAAGCACTGGCTGGATATTGGCTGGCATTTGCTGCAGGAACAGTTCCTTGAGGGTGTTCTCGTTAACCGGCTTGGAGTCTCCTTCTCCCACGAGGGATTTCATGTGACGTAGTAATTGTGACGGCTTCCTACTCCCTAATTCCAGTCCCGACAGGAGTTGTCTTACTTTTTGTGTCTCTGATAAGGACAAACGTCTGATGATTGCCTCCTTCAACCTCGTGTAAGGGGTTGTGTCCTCCGGTTTTGTGGATACGATCACGTCCGCAATCTCGTGGGCTACCTCTGGGGATAGGACTGCAAGCACATGGTTGAATTTTGTTCTTTCCACTGTTACTCCTGCGAGGGAAAATTTGGCCTCCACTAACGAGAACCACAGCTCGGGTTTGGAAGTCCAAAACGGCGGCAAAGTACCAACGGACGCGGAGATTTGTCCCTCTTTGGTTTGTTGTTTCTCTGTTTCTGGTGGTGGTTGTTGTTCTCCTGTGGGTGGTTGCTTTTCTCCCGCTTCTGTCATGGTGGCGGGTACTTGGCGCTTGTTGTACACTCTTGTTCACGACGACCACGTGCTGCTTCTTCTTTTTAACGTCGGGGTCACCAATTGTGGGGTCGTGAAGGTGCAGTGTCGAATTGTTTGCAGTCTTGCGGATTTTTTATTTTAGTAACAATATTATACACTATATACAGGTTCAGCCTCGTCACAGAAAAAGAGATATATATTCGTATTCTTTTTCCGCGAGGGTAGCACTCCTGGATTGGGGGGATCGCGCCTGCGCCGTCGCGGTTTTGTCGCGTTAGAAGATGTCTGTGTTACCGGCGATTACAGGTCGCTACAACCTCAGTTAATTAATGGACGACCCTTAAGTCCATAAATTCTATTGTTTTCGTTTTACATTTTTTGTTTACATGTTTGCGTTATTTTCAAGAAAAAAAAGTTTTTTAATAAAAAAAATATAAATAATGCCATGTTTCGCTGATTTCATTTACAAGCTACTAGACAGTATCTAACAATAAGCTTTCATGAAAATTTTATTGCAATATTAATTCAGTAGTGTAATTATAACGTTTTTTTTTTAAATTTGGCGTCATAGTTGGCGGTGACTATGAGTTTATGTGAACAGGCCACAATTTTTTGCCTGGTTTCATTTAGACGGTTATGTGAATTCACAAAACATGCGTATGAGGAGTTCAGAAAAGCCTAATTTTATCTAAGAGGTTCCACTGCACCCCGAAAAGGTAGGTATGAGCGTGTTGAACTGTGGCTTAATTAAATTAAAAGTGAGGTTAGATATTGTGATAACCCCCCCTTTTACATTACCGCCACATTTTGAATTTGAACATGAAATGAAATGTCAATGACGTCACCAAACGTCAAATTTGAAACAAACCGCGAAATTGAAAAGGTTGGCCAATGATCGTCAGACAATGGAACAAAAAGCAGAACCCTACGTTGTGTGATTTTTTTGCAAGACAAGCAATGGCGGGACATTCAAACTTACCCAACAAAACAAACCCCAAATTCTTTGGATACATGGCGAGAGCTAATCAGGAGTGGAGCGCAAATTGATAACACCAAAATTATGGTTTTAAATGTTTATTCAGTTTGAACAACTTGAAGTGTCTTGAGTTTGGTGATTGCGTACTGTGGTTAACAATTTCTGGTGTTTTCGAATTAAGTTGGTACACATGCGATTTCATAATGTTAACAATAATGATTCCAAATAATAAATAACAACGGACAATTTTACATGACTTCAACAGAGTAACAATTTAAGAAAAATAATAACATTAATACAATTTAACAATCCTGCGGTACATGATGAGTGAGGTTAGATCAGCTAAATACATTCCACCCTTGAGCTTTTGAAGTTTACAGGAATTTACAACTGACTGACACAATGAAACATCTGAGAGGGAAACACAAGAATATCGAAACAGGGGGAGTGATCAAAGTGGAGTGCATGTAAGTCGGAGAGTGGTGGACCACAGGCAGATCCAATGGAAAGACTAAAGCGAAGCGAACAAGACAAATGTCTGTCAGTGAAGCCAGATTGTAGAGAGAGTTTACGATCGTGGGGGCAAAACTTGCACATCCAACGGACCAAGAGAAATGAGTTTATGACGGAATTTTCCTAGACATGGTTACGTTGATCTTTCTGGGAGGCATGTACCAACCAAGTCCAAGTTAACGGCACTTCTCTCAGGGACTATTCTTTTAGTTATTTAGTATTTTAAAGATTAGTGAAGTAAGCAATTAGTCAGGAACTCGAAAACAGTACTGCAACTTGGACTTCGTAGGTTCAAGGAATTCGTGGCAACTCCCTTTTTCTAGGCCCCTATGCACCCAAGAGAAATGGGCATGGGTATCCCCGAAAGCAGGTCCACCTAACTCCTTCTCACAGCAGCCTGCAACGCGGACCACGAACTGAACACTATTTGGTCACTCTGTTGTCTCGAAACATGTACGAACAAACAACACAATAAATCAAATATACCGTAACGCAACGTTTGGTTTGGAAGCCATTTTGACACGGATACAATGCGATGACATCAGCGGGCGCAATACGGAACGGGGTACTATATAACTACAACACTACAACATGCACAAACTACACTAAAAACCGATCTTTGGCTTCCACGATGTCGAATAAGCGCTAGATGTCAGTTAACAGCGAACGACAAGAAATCGCAAGGGGCCGCAAAACAACGATAAGACACCTTTTGGAACCTCCGACATTCGGCGTGGCTTTTTGCCGCTGTTTGCCCTTTATTCGGTATATCGGTTCTTACTCAGTGTTAGTTAATTCAAGTCAACAGAGTACAAAATAGCTTTGTAACAACCGCAAGCTGCTGTCGGCCTTGTAGCGAAAGACAGGTAGTTATTAACAAATTTATCTGAGTGGCAATCTAGTTAATTTGAGTTAGGGAATCACTTTGTTTTAAATTGCACGCGCGAGCCCTGTAACGAGAAGTCAACAACACATTGGAACTTTCTGAAATTGACAACAATAACTAAAACCAAATTACAACAACGACTTTAGCAAGTTATTCGGGGTACCGGTGACTCATCAGCTTGGTAATTTAGGCTACTGCAGAGAAAAGGAGGGCCGAAGGCAACTGATACGAAATTCAGGGGGCTCACGGAATACTTCCAGGGACAATTGTGAACATTATTTTAAACAAAGACTAGCATTCTTTACAAGACATGTAGGTGCAAAGCAGGAACGACTCCATTTTCAAGATGGCGAGTTTTATGACGTCCTAGCGTCCAAAATGGCGGCTAACGGTAAAATTTGAGATGGTTTTCCCTAAGGATTTCCGATATGCACATGGAATAAACGTCGGTCAATTTCCTGACCTCTCCGGACGGCGAGTCGGAAGAAAAATATAGAGCAAATGGTTACCTTATTTCCAGGAATACAATCACCACACTTGGCTTAGGTACGGACGGTGAAACCTAACTGCCTCGAACTAAACAAAACTGGAACTTCCGCGAGATAGATCTCCCTTTCGAAGTCGAACGAACGCGTACAATTCTTTTACAACAAAAGGAAGCTCAACGGTGGAGATATAATATGCGTTAACAAAATGGCGAATTTCGTGAACAAAAATGACGTGGTGTCATTTCAACGAAAGCAGAACACCCACTCCTCGCCCGTTCAAGCGTGGTTCCTCCTCCCCACCGAAACTTCCGACAGCGCCCTCTAGCGTATCCATCTCGGCCGGTAACGGTCGCTAAAGGCTAGGCTTCCAGGGCATTTGTCATACTTTGGCGGTGAACGGGTTGCAGCTCTCTTGGATGGTATTAATTTTGAATCGGGATATCTCAGACGGCCCCAAGTGTTTTCGGAGTGAAGCCAGCGAGAACGATCGGAGACACTTCATTCTAGGATGTTGTTTGACTGCCTAGTCCGCCGTACCTCGCCGGGTGGCACCTACAAAAAAATAAAAAAACAGAACCACAAAATCTTTGTCATAATGTTTATACCCTTTCAACTGGTCACGCTGTGGCACTTCTAACATGCCTTTGTAGTTCGGATCAAAGTTCCATTGTTCTTTGCTGACCGATGCCTCTCCTATTGAACGTTGTTCGTCTCTCCTGAGTTGCCGCTTAGGTCACTAGATTTGTTGTCGCTATCGTCCCACTTCCTATTGCCAACAAGTGGTTCCTGTTCTCCGTCGGCCCCACCTTCTGCAGTGCCCAATATGACTTGGTTGCTCTTCCGGTTCCCAATTCCTGCATTGCCAAAGCTGACGTGGGTTCTCCTACGGCCCCAATTCCTGCATGGGTTCTCCCTCGGCTTCAATTCCTTCCATTGATTCTCCCTCGGCCCCAATTCCTTCCATGGATGCTCATCAACTTCGTCAAACGTTTCCTCCTTCTTGTTGTGGTCTAGGCCTTGGTGTTTTTCTTTTTCTTCTTTTCCAAGTATCAGGTGACAATTTTGCTGTAAATAATAACCAACAAGTAATTGTTCAACACAAAAAATTTACGCTCCAACAAGATGCTCTCGGCTGCATGTATCCTGGTCACGGCACCAATTCTGTGATAACCCCCCCTTTTACATTACCGCCACATTTTGAATTTGAACATGAAATGAAATGTCAATGACGTCACCAAACGTCAAATTTGAAACAAACCGCGAAATTGAAAAGGTTGGCCAATGATCGTCAGACAATGGAACAAAAAGCAGAACCCTACGTTGTGTGATTTTTTTGCAAGACAAGCAATGGCGGGACATTCAAACTTACCCAACAAAACAAACCCCAAATTCTTTGGATACATGGCGAGAGCTAATCAGGAGTGGAGCGCAAATTGATAACACCAAAATTATGGTTTTAAATGTTTATTCAGTTTGAACAACTTGAAGTGTCTTGAGTTTGGTGATTGCGTACTGTGGTTAACAATTTCTGGTGTTTTCGAATTAAGTTGGTACACATGCGATTTCATAATGTTAACAATAATGATTCCAAATAATAAATAACAACGGACAATTTTACATGACTTCAACAGAGTAACAATTTAAGAAAAATAATAACATTAATACAATTTAACAATCCTGCGGTACATGATGAGTGAGGTTAGATCAGCTAAATACATTCCACCCTTGAGCTTTTGAAGTTTACAGGAATTTACAACTGACTGACACAATGAAACATCTGAGAGGGAAACACAAGAATATCGAAACAGGGGGAGTGATCAAAGTGGAGTGCATGTAAGTCGGAGAGTGGTGGACCACAGGCAGATCCAATGGAAAGACTAAAGCGAAGCGAACAAGACAAATGTCTGTCAGTGAAGCCAGATTGTAGAGAGAGTTTACGATCGTGGGGGCAAAACTTGCACATCCAACGGACCAAGAGAAATGAGTTTATGACGGAATTTTCCTAGACATGGTTACGTTGATCTTTCTGGGAGGCATGTACCAACCAAGTCCAAGTTAACGGCACTTCTCTCAGGGACTATTCTTTTAGTTATTTAGTATTTTAAAGATTAGTGAAGTAAGCAATTAGTCAGGAACTCGAAAACAGTACTGCAACTTGGACTTCGTAGGTTCAAGGAATTCGTGGCAACTCCCTTTTTCTAGGCCCCTATGCACCCAAGAGAAATGGGCATGGGTATCCCCGAAAGCAGGTCCACCTAACTCCTTCTCACAGCAGCCTGCAACGCGGACCACGAACTGAACACTATTTGGTCACTCTGTTGTCTCGAAACATGTACGAACAAACAACACAATAAATCAAATATACCGTAACGCAACGTTTGGTTTGGAAGCCATTTTGACACGGATACAATGCGATGACATCAGCGGGCGCAATACGGAACGGGGTACTATATAACTACAACACTACAACATGCACAAACTACACTAAAAACCGATCTTTGGCTTCCACGATGTCGAATAAGCGCTAGATGTCAGTTAACAGCGAACGACAAGAAATCGCAAGGGGCCGCAAAACAACGATAAGACACCTTTTGGAACCTCCGACATTCGGCGTGGCTTTTTGCCGCTGTTTGCCCTTTATTCGGTATATCGGTTCTTACTCAGTGTTAGTTAATTCAAGTCAACAGAGTACAAAATAGCTTTGTAACAACCGCAAGCTGCTGTCGGCCTTGTAGCGAAAGACAGGTAGTTATTAACAAATTTATCTGAGTGGCAATCTAGTTAATTTGAGTTAGGGAATCACTTTGTTTTAAATTGCACGCGCGAGCCCTGTAACGAGAAGTCAACAACACATTGGAACTTTCTGAAATTGACAACAATAACTAAAACCAAATTACAACAACGACTTTAGCAAGTTATTCGGGGTACCGGTGACTCATCAGCTTGGTAATTTAGGCTACTGCAGAGAAAAGGAGGGCCGAAGGCAACTGATACGAAATTCAGGGGGCTCACGGAATACTTCCAGGGACAATTGTGAACATTATTTTAAACAAAGACTAGCATTCTTTACAAGACATGTAGGTGCAAAGCAGGAACGACTCCATTTTCAAGATGGCGAGTTTTATGACGTCCTAGCGTCCAAAATGGCGGCTAACGGTAAAATTTGAGATGGTTTTCCCTAAGGATTTCCGATATGCACATGGAATAAACGTCGGTCAATTTCCTGACCTCTCCGGACGGCGAGTCGGAAGAAAAATATAGAGCAAATGGTTACCTTATTTCCAGGAATACAATCACCACACTTGGCTTAGGTACGGACGGTGAAACCTAACTGCCTCGAACTAAACAAAACTGGAACTTCCGCGAGATAGATCTCCCTTTCGAAGTCGAACGAACGCGTACAATTCTTTTACAACAAAAGGAAGCTCAACGGTGGAGATATAATATGCGTTAACAAAATGGCGAATTTCGTGAACAAAAATGACGTGGTGTCATTTCAACGAAAGCAGAACACCCACTCCTCGCCCGTTCAAGCGTGGTTCCTCCTCCCCACCGAAACTTCCGACAGCGCCCTCTAGCGTATCCATCTCGGCCGGTAACGGTCGCTAAAGGCTAGGCTTCCAGGGCATTTGTCATACTTTGGCGGTGAACGGGTTGCAGCTCTCTTGGATGGTATTAATTTTGAATCGGGATATCTCAATATAGATTCAATGGGCAACTTCGACGCCAAATTTTAAAACCCACCCCTTACCTATCCATCAAACAATATTTTGCTTTTTTATTAACAAACTTTTTTACAACTAAATGTGCTAGTAATGGAAAAAATAGTATATAAACCACAGTACAGAAGACTTTATTTGAAATAATTTTTAAAAACTATTTTTTAGTTGTGGCTTTAACAAGCGGTTAGGCAATATATAATACATCAAAGTTACCCTGGTGGCGGCACTAGGTTCCTCGGTTGAGGTTAGAATGTCCAAATCAAAATGATCAAAATCGTGTCAATTTGATTTTAGGGATGTCAGAATCAAACGACAATAAAAGGAATTTTGGTTGAAGTAACACGTAAATACACTTTTAACTAATCATGTGAATTAAATGGAAAAATCGGGCCATATATGTTTACTAAATAATAATTACTACACTTTATTATGGAACAACAAACTGAATTTGGAGAACCTTCGCTAAAAATCAGACGAAAATGTTCTCCTCAGTTAATGGACAATTCCTGCCAAATTATGGTAATTACTGTATCCTCAATTTTATGATTTTTACCTAATCGTTTAAGGTGGACAACTCAGACAACGTTTTGGCTACTCTAAGAGATCTCTATGTTGAAAAACAGATGTGTGATGTCTCTTTACTTGTGGGAAATACAGAACATCGTGCCCATCGTCTTATATTGTGCGCTTTTAGTGATGTATTCCAGGTTATAAAAAGTTGATCTTGCTTATAAAATGTTAAATATATGTTTTGCAGGCAATGCTTATGAAACCTGAATGGTGTGAGTGGCATGAAAGTAAAGTAGAACTTCAAGAGTTGTTGCCAGAATGTGAAAAAGTGTTCCATTTATTTTTAGAATATTTTTATACAGGAAAAATAATAATCACACATACAAATGTGATGCCCATATTAGCTCTAGCTGACAAGTATATTGTGAAGGTAAATATCACTATTGAGTCGTACATTTTTTTTATAATCTTAATTCTTCCAGAGGTTATCAAGACTGTGTGTACAGTATATGCATAAACATGTACCTCATGCTGCCTCACATAATCAGTTATTTTTATGGTTGCAATATGCTAATCTTTGTGGACATGTAGAGGTAGCTGAGAAATGCCAAAATTATATTAAGTGGAACCTAGAATCAATAGCCAATACTCCAGACTTCAGTAATATTGACCCTGATATGCTTATACACCTTCTTCAGGAGAATGATGTGATAGTTTATAATGAGATGGTACTTTATAACTGTGTAGTACGATGGTTAGATTTGCAAAGGATTAGACTAAGGAACAGTGAAGTACCAGTCCAAGATCTAGAAGACCGCATGAATACATTAGTTAGAAATGTAATGGTGCATATTAGATTTCCTATGATGACGCCCAGAGAATTGGCAGATTTACTGTTATCACCCTTAATAAGACAGCAAAAAGAATTTTTTGTTGACAGATTAGCCATTGGCATGACCTACCATTCTGGGCATACTGATCAAATTGAAAGAATTGCCAGCACTCAAGAAGGGAGACTTTTATTCAATCCTCGCCTCTACACCTCCGATATGTATAGCGCCGTTTTAGTTATTGAAAACTTTAATAGTCTACCCAGTTACCACACTAGTACCTTTGTTTTTTCATCACACATGTCATCTGCCCATTGTGAATCTGAAAAAATCAATGATTGGGTAGTTGATCTATATCCAAAAGGGGTGTGGTTCAAAAAATGTTTCTTAATTGTATGGCAAGGCACATTGGAAGTACCTGAAGAAATTATTCCTACAGTTAGGTTGTCCCTAACGTCTCGTGAGGTACTAGAAACACCAATTAAAACTAAAGTTGCTGTACTGATTTATGGAATACAAGGAGGAATTGAACATGTTATGGAAGTGAGGGAAAAAATTCACCACTTTACTAATGAGGATAAAGTCATGAACATTGACAATTTAATACCTTTTTCTGAACTGAACCCATCTGCTTCAACTCTCGCTCATGAAAGTCCATACCTGGTTGGATCAACCAGAAACACGTTGAAGCTGAACATCGTGATAACATCTTTAGACACTTGACGGCCAAAGTTATATTTATAGATTTATAGTAACTATGTACTTGTTATTTGAGGAACAATTTTATTATTATTATGAACTTCAATAAACTATTTTGTTGTATAGGGTTTGTGTTAACGCCGTCGGCGGTGATCAAGCGTGGTGGATTTGTTCTGGAAAAGGACAAGGGTGTTGAAATGTCTTCTCTTTTTGCTGAAATAAGTGGTGTTGAAATTGAATGCTAGAATCATGCTAGAATAGATCCGGCTTTCCGCTAACCGACCCCCATTTAAACTTATCGGGAAAAGCCTCAGGGTCGGTTAGCGGTTAACCATAAAAATGCCGGTCAATCAACTAAAAGCCACCTGAACTAATCACTAGCGGCGCCACAATTAAAAACCGTGTAAGCGTTAGGTGACCGAGGGACGGCCGACGTCACATGCTTGTAATCTAGGCTAACGCATAAATACACTGTTGCGCGAAATCTTTAGTGGGAATGGGAGCCACGCGGGAGTCAGTTACTCACAGCCAGTACTTGCGTTGAAGATTGGTTAGTGAGTCGAATCAGTCAGTTACCTTTATCCAGAGTACCGCGCGATGTATAAATATGTATACGAGGTCGTTGACGCGATTTGTAAATAGTGTAAATAATGTAGATATTGACTATTCAACTGCGTCGTCGCCCTCTCCTCGCGCATGTCATTTGGTCACAATATTGTATAAAGACATGCTATAATGGTGTCAGAAATGGGGTACAGAGATTTGTAACAAATACATGAATGGAAATGAAGATTAAAAAACTAAAGAAATCTAATGAAGGTTAAGAAGAAATACGAAGCTGGGCACGAAGAGAGAAAGAGTTTAAGGTTATGTGAAAGAGCTGGGGCAACGTGAATTATAGAAATAATTAAATAAATAAAGACAGCTTGAGGATCTGGGAAAGAAGATAGGAAACGGGTGCAACTCATTTTCGGATTAGATAACGGTGCTGACTCACTGATGTAGAATTTATAGATTCCAATGTTTTATGGAAGGCTGAGACTGCGCGGAAAATCTTGACTAGAAGACTGCTTATGCTGTTGTCATTCTGGAGGACGGGAGATAAACCGGAAGTTTAAGACCCGAAGAACCACCCGGACTGAGTGGTGTCATGATGTCATTGATAGAAACATCTGGAGGCGCCTAGAAAAATGGAGCCGATATATTTATTGGAGGATGTTGCAGTCAGCGAGTCGACTGGAGCAGTAGCCCTTATCTGTGCCCCGCGATGTGTAAATAAATATACGTGGTCGGTGACGTCATTTGTAAATGGTGTAAATAATGTAAATTTTGTAACATAAGTCGAAAATAAATTGTAAATATCTAGTGTGTAAATAAATGCTTGAACCCCGTTGTTGTCACGTAAATCTGGTAGTGTGTGTTTTGAAGTATTTGTGTATCAAATGCAGCACAAATTCAGTTCCTTTTAATTCTCCCAAGCACCATGTTCAGAAGAGTTGATAATAAAACAAAAATTTACAAAATAAGCAAATGCAATTTTTATAAATCTCACAGCAAGTATTACAATTGTACAAATAGTACCATAACATTTCTGGCATCTCAAATATAAATAGATTGAGCAATTTTAATTGACAAAATTTTCAGTCCTGATTTCAACTAGAATATAAAAATCACAACTTGAAGGAATACACGTCCAACTTACAGCCAAAACCTGATAAAGCAAAATTACGCAAATAAAAAATTAAGTACAGCAATTAAGGAGCTAATGAAATTGGAAAAACTTTCATCTTAAGATAATCATCAATAACGTCCTTAAAAGTCTCAACAGAAGGAGCAGGAACACTAACAACAAAACCCAAATTCTTCAACTTCAAACCATCGAGCCGCAAATGCTTATGCAAAAGAAATTCGGGATCCATGTGCGGCGTCAAGGGTGTGTTTTGAACGTCGTCTTTTCTGGAGGCTTCAGCCCAAGGTATCAAATGCTTATCATTGGCATCATCTGCTGCATTCTCCAGATCAACAACTGCCGAAATTATATTACCGCAAAACTCAGCTTTGATGTTGAAGAGGTCACTTAAAATATTACAAATTGTGCCTTGAGTAGAATCTGCCTCATCTACAACATTGTAGACCTAGAAATAGTAGGTTAGTACTATATGGGGGATGGATATTTTTTAACATATACCTGTCCCACAGTTCCATTATTATTGCAGATAAACCAAATAGCTCTACAAACATCAACCACATGGACAGTATTAATTCTTAAATCTGCATTCCATAGCAATTTCATTGTTTCCCCTAAGTACTTGTATATTGCTGCTACAATAATGCGAGGGGTGAGCCCCAAACGGTCCCCTGGACCATACACTGTAGCCAGTCTCAAAATTGTGTAGTTCAAGTTTGGAATATCACGAATTTCTTGTTCAACCTGAAAGAACAGTATAAAAGTTATTGGAGTAGATCATTGCTGGAGATTATACCCTCTTCTAGTCTTTACTTAAGATGATAACTGGATTTTTTTGTTCAAATGCTTACAATTTGATAGTATTTAGATTCTACTGCACTTTTTTCGAACAATTCAATATGTTGTAGTTTCAAGATTTAAAATTTCATGTTTAAATATCAAGAATAATGTTAATAATAAACCTTCATACATCATGTTAGCTGTGGAAAACAAAATTGACATGTGGTTATTTAGTTGTGAAATTGACATTTAAAGCCTACTGCATGTATGAAACATGAATGAAAACAATATTGGATGCAGTATTTTAAAGTTGATAATTATAAATTGTATTGCAAATAGGTAAAAAATGTTAACCTGGTATTTCCATTTTCCTATAAATGACCAAGGCTCAATGGGCCCTTCTTCTTTTTGAGGCACCTTTTCAGAAGAACCCATCTTGCCAGATGACAACTCAATGTAGTGTCGAACATTGCACAGAGCAGCTTGTTTTGCACAATTAAGGCTTAGTTTTAAAATCCCTTCCTCATAAACTGGATCTGTTTGACCTAACTTTGTTTCTCCAGCACAGTTTATTACGTAGTCCCAGGCTGAGTTTGGGCAGCTGAACGCGTTCTTGCATGATTCTGTGGAAATTTAAGCAAAATTTATTTTTAAATCAAATAAAATAATAGTCATTTACCTGCATTTATGAGGTTAGCACTTTTGAATTCTACAATGGGATTTTGGAAGCACTTCTGGCATTGTTCGTTCAACCAAGCCACTTGTGGGGGTACCTTATCTACTACTCTTATTGCACTAACAAGATCATTGGATACTAAGAAAGATACTAAATTGCGACCTATGAAGCCACAGCCTAAAAAAAGACCAAAACCGAATATCTAAGGTTATGTACATCTAAATTTAAAATTGGAATTACCTCCGAGAATTAAGATTCTTGGTTTGTCCATGTTTCTTTGTGCTCGCACACTGCACTTTGAAAAATCTTATCTTCCGATTATAATTCATCCGGTATACGTCATCGAACTGGTAAACAAGGAGGAAGCAAGTACAATATGTATGCAAGTAAAAGCCGGTACTTTGCAGTTACTTTAGACTTTATTTTGATTCTTTAAAAGGACGACATGAATCAGGTGTTGAGAATGTATTTGGAGGTTCAACTACAGTTGTAATACTTATCGTATAAAGGCGTAAAACCAGAATGCACCCAGAATGTAAGATGAATTTAACTGCCTCATTAACAGGTGGAAAAATAAACGGAAATGTGGATGCAGACAACACATTATACAGGTTATTACAGGTGTAAAATTTTAGAGGTTGCTCAGTTCACAAGAGAATGGGGCAAAATAACATCTCGGCATCTACGTGTCCTTGTGAATATAATTATGTACTAGGTTCATTCTAATTTTGGTAAATCAGGCTTTTAGTGGAGTGCTCGCGGACCCATAAGTCGCTTAAAAAACGATTCTGTGGCCCTTTCAATTCACAAATCTAGAATTTTTAGGTATGAAAGCTAATCCCCTAAATATAATATATAATAATTATTGTGCTTCCTACAGTACCACTTTAATATGTTTGTCGTAAAGGATAAACTAGAAACAATTATAAATGTAATAATAAACTTCCGTGGATCACTGAAATCGGTGCCTCGCGCTGCGCGATCGACCACTTAAAGAAACATACTCCAAGAAGGTCATATTTCCGTGTACGTGAAACTCGAAACACGAAATGTGGAAAGTATCTTATATTTTATGATTTTATGAATGATAAACGGGAAAATAAATTTTCTAGACGGCAACTTCCGTGGCTCACTGAAATTGGTGCCTCCAGTTTCACGTACAGGGAAATATGACCTTCTTGGAGTATGTTTCTTTAAGTGGTCGAGCGCGTAGCGAGGCACCAATTTCAATGATCCACGGAAAAATAATTTTTGTCATTTTTTGTGTTAGCCATACTCTTTGCCTTAATTATTTTGACATTATTTTTTAATGAAAATCCGACATTTCTTTGTCATATGTATTTGTATCAGTTATGAAGTTCTTAACTCAGAAATTATTAACTCTGGGTATACATTTTTTTTTTAAATCTTACAAGTCTGAAAGCGATGTAATTTTTATGTTTTTGATAGAAACATTTCATTTATCAAATAATATTACGCGCTTATGAAATACTTTGTATGACATGGCCAAGGATTTTGGCCGCGGATCAACGGGCAAAATCTTATTGGAGTTGGTAAAGCCGAAGTTTAAAAATCGGTATCTCAGAAACTTTAGGTCCAAGTTCATAACGACCATATTTCTGATTTACGAATTTCATAAGCAATACATACCTTACTGTTGGTGCGGACTGTATAATTATTATTTTACTAGTTGACCCGACAGACGTTGTCCTGTTCAAATTTAATTTTTTTTTTTTTTGGACAGAATGATCTGATAATTTTCTGAACACAAAAGTAAGAACAAAAATGAATTTATTGATGAAAACAGGAGACGCGTTGTCATGAGGCAATACCAAGCGTCTCACACTTCGGAGACGCTTGGTTTTGGCATACGCCGCGTACGTCTGTATTTCACATCTGCCTGGCGTTCCATGACGGCTTAATTTTTGTTTAATTTAGGCTGTGATGCGTTTTTCCAGATTTTTCTCCAGAACCTCCCGATTTTTTTTTTTTTTTTCAATTCAAACATTCAATTAAGTTATTTCCATCTCGGGAACATAACGAGCAGAACAAAAAAAATTAACCAAATATGCAGTTCCTATCCTCAGTTATGGTCGAGACTTTATAAAAAAATGATAATTTTATGCAGAATGTAATGGAGAACATAAGCCCTCTAACATTTTCTCGTGGGAGTTACCGTTTAGGAGAAAAATGGGGATAAGCTTCATGAGATCACGCTCGGGGGCGGTTTTTGGGCAAATGGGCATTCTAAAAAGTTGATTTGGAGACAGATGGGCCTTACCCTTCTTACACCTCATCCCTACCGCCTTTACCATACTTGACGACTAGGGAGGAGTTTTCCCAATGAAATATTCGCGAACAACCTCTTCAATGAAGATTGTTAATTGGTTGGGGCGACGGTGGGGCTGTTTCCACCCTCTCTACCCCCACCATTTTCATAATTTCATTTCTTGGGCCATGTACCAACAGTTGTCAATTGGGCACCACAGAGCTCACTCTGATATCTCAGGAGAGGACGCATATAGACTCTCCACGATTTATACAGTCCATTATATATTTTTAATAAACCGGCAAAAACTAGGTAGCTGTATTACTCACCACCCACCACGGGAAGCAGGGTAAAATACAAAACCACATACAGATATGATAATAATAATAATAATTAATGCAGATTTAGAGGCTCAAGAAAGAAAATGCACAGGTATAAACAATTTTTTTTTTAACCAATAACAATTAATTGCAAATGTTTTACTCAATATGGACCTTGTACAGTAAAACCTGCTCTACAATTTTGTTTCTATACATTTCTTGCTCCCACTAATGGTTTTCGAGATAGTCGGCGCAAAAAACGGGGGTGAACTAATATTTGCCGTCGCGCTGAAAACTATACTCATTTTCCAACGTCATTTATGAACGTTGGGTGGGAATTTTATGCAGAATTTAGTGGAGAGCATAATAACTTCTGTAAAATTTTCACGTCGGAGTTACCGTTTACGAGAAAAATGCAAAATAGCTTCATGACGTGACGCTCGGGGGCGGTTTTTGGGAAAAAGATCGGGGGGTGGGAACTCTTCGTATCTTTATTTGGGTCCCTGCTAGGAGTTCATAACCAAAATTTCAAATCTTTATAAATTATTTCTTCTAAAAAGTCTTTGCTAGGACTACTATAATTATAAACTTTTAGATAAGGTGTTTTTCTTTTATTTCTTGGATTGTTTGTTGTAACATAAGTGACGGAATAACAATGATAACAATACGTCAGTATGCTCCCAGTCAGTTTTACTGTCCGACTCCTTTCACCAATGCAGCAGTCGCAGCGGGACGTCGGGTCGGTAAAGAACAAAGGGAAATTTTCGAGACCTTTTCCGGCCGGCGCTCTTTGCGGTATTGGAATTTTGAAAACGGATTAATGCTTGACATTTGCAGGAAATTGAAATGAAATTTTTAGAATTCTTGAAAATTAACAAAAAAAATTTCAAAAATTTCCAAAAAAAAAATAAATTAAAAATTGTAGCACTATAGCGTGAATCATCATAAGACCTTGAGTACAACCCTATTTGTAGATTTTAAATCGGAAACTACAGCGTCTTGTGTGTCTGGGAATAACAGGGGCAATGAAAACAACCCCAACTACAGCTCTAGAAGTCTTGTTGGACCTACCACCATTCCACCTTCATGTGCAGAGAGAAGGTCTACAGAGTTTGTTGAGACTAAGCCAGGCGACAGAGTGGGTCACCTCAGAATTCTGGATTTTATACAGCCAGATATAATTGACAAACCACTGGATGTAAGACCAAAAATGCTTGACTTTGATATACATATCATATGAAGTAGTCATTAACGATCGCCACATGGCAAGAAGTCAAATAGCATCGATAGGTCAAAGTTTCTCTATCTGGTACACAGATGGATCAAAAACTGAACAAGGTACCGGCATAGGCGTCTAAGGCCCGAAATATGGGGCATAAATAGCCTTGGGGAATGGACCCCAACGATTATGCAAGCTGAGATACTTATTGCGATAGATATATGTGCCCAAGAACGCTTAAGCAGGAACATGGAAGGCAGACAGATCTATATACTGTCTAATAGTCAAGCTGCGATTAAGGGACACCAAATCCTTAGTCGCCTTTGAGTCCCTCAAAGAACTGGGTAGGAACAACAAAGTAATTCTAAGTTGGATACCTGCAGATGAGGTAATAGCAGGAAATGCAAAAGCCGACAAACTTGCCAGACAAGGCGCAGAAGCTTCCTATGGACCTGGACCGTTCTGTGGCCTATAACCAAGACACACATTAAGACGGCAGTCCAAAACTGGCCATAAGGTCTCACTGTCCCAAGTCAAAGACAAGCGAAGAAATTTATCGAGTACTCGCCACAGAATGCAAAAAAGCTTTTCTTCTTATCCAAGAAAGAAATTTGGCTCATTACAGGTCTATTCACAGGTCACTGCCCTGTAAGATACCATCTTAAGAATATGGGACTAGTAGACAGTAAAGTATGTAGAGATTTGGAAGTAGAAACAGCCGAACACATACTCTGCGACGCATTAGCTAACCTAAGGTTTAATCACTTCGAAAGTGTTAGGCTGACGCCTGAAGACGTGAAGAAGAACTGCAAAGAAGGTGAGATTCCTAGGAACATAGATGCGAGTAGGTTTGAACAAAAGACCACCGATGGTCGACGTTCTGAGAGGCTGAATAGCCCTACGACCCCAGAGTACAATACTTTCAAATGAAGGACATGGAATATATAATTATGTAAATTCTTGCTAAGTCATTACTTACATTATATCAAATATTACAACAAAATAAATATGTATGTACATACATGTTTTGAAACAAACAGGGAATTGTGTTGTACATAGGAGAAAGCAACAGTAAAACATAATTTATTATGAAAAACAAGTGGTCCCAAAAATTGATTGAACGTCCACCACGATAATAAGAATTGTTGAAACCAAGAAATAACATTAACAAGAATTTACGTTATTTTCTTGAGATGTGCCGACTAATGCCATTTCGCAGGCTTCTACATAAAACATAACAAATCAATACCACATCGTTGCGGCTATTTTGAAACGATGTTTCTTGGTTCCGGCAGCTCTGCCGCCGGGGCGTCACGACGCCGGGTGAAACTTTCATTAGGATAACAGAAACAGTGAGGAATTTTTTGGAGACACTCGTAAAATCGATATGTGGCAATCTACCCCTTCACAACATTCACCATCTGTTGTATAAATAGGACTCCAGCAGCGGGTGTGCTGTCGAGCTTGAAGATAATTAAATATATACGATATTTATATTGTAGTGTGAAAACTACTAATGGAATAAATTCAGTAATTTCAAAACTAATAACATTTGTCGATAACGCTAAAACATTTACATTGCTTCATGTGTTCATGACGTCATCCATTTTTGAGGTATGACGTCACACTCAATTTTTTTTAATGGAATGCCAAAATTTTTGTTTTAGTTTTGGGTAGTACTCTTAACAACCTTTGTAATATACCCTACATGATAAATTTATCTGCAGCAGTTTTTGAAACAATCACATTTTGCCTAACCAAAGAATACTGAACGTAAACATCACAAAAACGGCAAAAAATTTAATAAATATTTAATAAGAGTATACATAAAAACTTAAAATTTATTACTAACGTAGCTAATGCTCAAAGTGTTCCCCTCCCCATTGAATTGTTGGCCAACTCCTAATCTAAAATAAAACTCTTCTTTAACATTGTGTAATATATATTTCCATACGGATACGGTCTTTCAAATCGTCTAAACTGTTGTGTTTTGTTTTGAAAACTTTACTCTTTAAATAACTCCAAAGGAAGAAATCGAGGGAAGTTGATCAGGCGATCTGGCTGGCCATTCTATGAATCCTCTCCTTCCAATTCATCTATTTAATTGAGAAAACTTCATTTAAATATTGTCGAACACAAAGGGCATAGTGAGCTGGTGCTCCATCTTGTTGAAGCCATAATGTGTCCCGCGGTTTATCTGGATCGATCTGGATCTTCAGGATTTGGATATAAAGCTGCTGGGACAAGTTCCTCCCTTAGAAAATTTACGTATTTTTATCCAGTAAGATTGCCATCAATAAAAATAGGACCTAGTACGTGATCATTGACTATGCCTGTCCAAACGTTTACTTTTTCTGGGCGTTAGGTATGATTTTCGCGCATCCAGTGAGGATTTTTGGCAGCCCAATATCTACAATTCTGACGGTTCACTTCTTCATTTAGAATAATAATTAGAGTAAATGTAGATTCGTCAGAAAACATTATGCTGTCCAAAGAAATTTCATTTGTATCTAATAAATCCATCTTTTTTTTTTGCCCACAAAATTGAAGACGGCGTTCTTCTGTTAACTCTTGAACCTATCGAAGTTTATAACGATGAAGCTTCTCTTTTTTAAACACTTTAATTGTGATGTCGGATTTTCTTCAATACTTAGGAGAACGTTTATTTTTGTGTCGTCAGGAACAAAAGTAGGGTCTCTGTTCAAAGATTTGAAATGGGGTTAGTTCGGGACGCACTTTCTGGAACAGTTGCACAACCTCTAATTGATTCCGACATCAGTCTGTCACCATACCCGATCATCATCAAAATCTCAGTTCTAAGAGATTCCGTTAAGTATTTCATATATGTTGCAATTGAAATCAAGAATTGTCACTGATGACATCGAATGACTTAACTAATAGCGGGTTTAATGTATCGTGGTAGATAAATTATTTAAAAAAAAAAGAAAGAAAACTATAAAAATATGCCGATATTAGAATACAAAAAAGTAATAAACTTTGCTGATCAAAAACTAATCAGTCAACTTCGACGTTTTTTATAATAATTGTTGTGGTGGAATGTAAACATTTCAAAATCTCAAGAACTGTTGAAAATAGGTTAAATATAATGGTGGTTCATTAAAAAGGTTTATAATAGTACTATCTTGAAATTATATAAAAAATATAGCATTCCATTAAAAAAAATGTATGTGATGTCATAACTCCGAAGGAAATAGGTGCAGTACTCAAAATAAAAGTTGACCTGTTTTACAAAAATATTATACGTAGTTTCCACACTGTATACTCACTGCTTTTAAAATTGGTTGATGAGTTATTTGCGACTATTATAGTGAATGCCTCGGGTTGAACAATTTCGTCTGGGGTCGCATGGTTGGTATCCACAAAGGTTCGCGAAATCGCTACAAGTATATGACACAATGTCTAGATTATTTAGTTGGATGGGTTCTTTCACCTTCTTTTGCTAATACTCAACGATCCACAAGACATCAATGGTGCGTTGAAAAACAAAACTGGGTGGAGGAATGGACTTCAATTGTGAATTCAAATTTTGTTTAAGATGTGGGATAAGGGTGACATAGTGGTTTAAAGCAAAATCTTGACTTTATTCATCGACGTCATACCGGAATAACACCAAAATGTGGCAAAGAAGCCAAAATCTTAGAACATTTTATGGAGAACCATGCGTAAAGGTTCAGAGTATTGCGCCATCTGGAGAGAATGTGTAAAGAAAAGATCCTGAAACCGAAATAAAGGGAAAAAATTACTGTGATCGTTGAAAACAATTTATTTTCCAAATAGGAAACGCAGAAAAAATCTTGAGACGAACAATTTGTTCTAAAATTGTCAATTTGTAAAAACTGACTTGTAGTTTCGGGTCTTCATACATCATGTTACCTCTACATAATTTACACGTAATTAGAAGGACAATTTTTACGTGCAAAGCCAATTGGATGTATGAATCATTTCTGAAGATCCTGTATATACATTTTTTTTTGATTGGCAGTTAAATTGGTGATTAAAGTCTAGGTAGATAACGAATCAATTTCTTCTATAATTATTATTATAGAGCGTAGAGATATGATTCATCCCACGGACCTTATATAAAAAAAACTTTATAGTAAGGAGGAAATGATGTCAGTTATTCAGTTATTTTCGACGTTGTAATCTTAGTTTGCCATTTTTATTCCCAATACCTATTGACCACCTCATCGATTATATGCTTGTTAAAAATTCTTTACCAATTATACTGGTAGATTTCCTTTATCAAGAATGAGTAATTCAACTTAACGTTGAGTTAGAATGTCAGTCTGTGGTTAGTACCGAAAGCTCGCAGTGCCCGTTTTCGTAAAATGTTTATGGTACTGGATCTTTTTAAACCTGTTAATAAACCTCTCAAAGCTGGTATGTAATCAATACAAATCCTATCGATAAATGTATAAGTACGAAATTAAGTATGCAGATGTGCGCTATAAAACGTGGTATTAACAGTGGCTAGTAGCATCCGATAAGTGAAGTAGTAGTTATTAGTTAGTAGTTATTAACCGGTATTTATTTTGTATGTTGTGTATATATTATTTGAAAAAAATAATCGTTTTCTTGAGATCATAATTATAGTATTCTCTAACTGCAAATTCAGATATTATTAACCACTGCAATCGTTACTAAATTTTTAGATAAGATAAAGATCACTTTTATTTGTCGTCGCTCTTTTATTAAATATGTAAATTAATGTAAAATATTTTTTATCAACGTTTAATTAAAAATAACCATAAAATTACAACTTAGTATCAAAATTCGTCATGACAGGAATTTCCATTTTTACTTGCAAGCAATTCTCCTCCACATTTTCTTTTGGGAAAAGAAAACAAAGTCCAGCTCCAATTAACACACTAACTGCAACCACAAAAATCGGTACTTCGCAATGTTGGTCCATTAACAACCCAAAAATAACGTTGCTAGCAATAGCTCCAATCCGACCTGCACACATCGTCAAGCAAATTGCCATCGCACCAACCGTAGTTGGGAAGAAGTCAACCACAAGTCCTCCTATGGTCATATTTGCTGTTACCATTGTCGATTGAAATATAGATGCAACCAGTAGATTTTGCCAAGATGCTCTCAACCAATATATCGAAGTTGCACTAAGCCCCCCTATTAACATCGTAGCACAGGGGATAATTTTTAAAGGGATTCTTGTAGCCAGCCATCCGGATAATGCATTTCCTGTTAAAGATGCTAAACCCATAATGATGGTGCTCTGAATAACGGGTGTGTCGAATGATGGTTTACAATCATCGACTTTGTAATTATTCAGAAATGCAAGTTCTTTAATTGTGATTGTTTTATTTGGATGCAGATTGTGGAAGCGGTTGAATCGGACGAAGAGTTCGGGCAGCCACCAACCAAGGCCAAACATGCTAAAACGACATTATTTACTTAATTATTTTTAATCGAGTCTTATCTTTTGAAATTTTTAGGTGCTTTCGCGTGATTTGAATTTGTAATGTATTATTCGAAACACATATAAAATTAGCACAACTCAGTGAGCTTTGTATACAAGGAAACAAAGAAAATAAGATCCACATTTAAGCAAGTATTTAATACTAAAGAACAATGACACTTCTGACGACAATTTAAAGACTCCACAAATTCTGCAAACAAAAATAGGGTGTTTATTTTACTAATAGTGGATAGACAACAAAAGAATAATAAATTTCAGGAAATTTAACTTTAAACGAACAGTCACAAGTTACATTTTATTTTAAGTCATTAATACATGCTGGATATACCTATTTGACTTGAACAGCGGCTTTAAGTTTACTTGACTGCATCAACAAAACACTATTTAAATGAAATATATTGACATTTTTCAGACTGAATAAATATTAGTTTTTCCGCTTAGTTAATCCTCTTATTCAACAAGTACAAACACAAGTTTGGCACTTTTTAATGTGCCATAAATAAAAAACCTCTTAATAATTCAGAAATTCTGGATTAGGTACAAAAAAAAAATTACAAATCAAATAGAAAATTATTATTTGAATATCTCCCAATTCCAAAATTACAACCATTTTAAACGGTTTATAAATTCAGTTTTGATAAGAAATACAATGTAATCAGTTTCATTGGGAACCTTCCCACATCAGCATTGACAAATTGTTTAGAAATATTTTCGTTGTCTTAATTCAGTGCCGTAGATCACTAGGTATTTCAATCAGTGCAACAAGAATAATAATTTATAACTTACCCAAACATGTTAGTAAACATCACGGTGGTAGAAAGCAGAGTGACAACAACCAATGGAGCCCTAAACATACTCTTAAAGTGTCCATACATTTCCTGCAAGCTCTTAATAGTTTTTCCTCTACACTGCAGACCGTTTTCTGCACACAAATTTATTCTAACGTTTGTAAAATATTTAACAGGATAATCTTTCGAGTTTCGTCCTGTATTGGCCGAAAACATTTTTCTTAAAACGATTAAAGCCTTTCGTGAATCACCTTTGGCAATGAAATACTTTGGACTTTCGGGCAAACGTAAGAACCAAAACCCTACAAGAATCTCAGGCAACACCAGAATGATCATGAATAGTCTCCAAGAAGTTATAGTAAAGTATGTACTTAAAGTAAATGACACACTAATGGGCAGTATAAACCACGCAAGCAAAGGCAGAAGAAGCCACGACGAAGTAAAAAATATCCCTGAGTAACAAATTACAGAAGATCTGTATTTGGGGGGTTGGAATTCCGCTAAATAAGAAAAGATTATACTACCTGGCCCTCCAATAAGGAAACCATTCAAAAATCTGCATATGATGATGCTGATAACCGATTGGTTTGTGATGCATATAATTGTAACAGCAGCATTTGATAGATGTGTAAAAATCAGAATTTTTCTCCGACCGTTGCAGTCTGCTAAAACTCCCCATAAAAAACTGCTAAGAACACCTCCGACTAGAAAGCAGACGTTCAAAAGACTGAGTTCCAAAGAAGTCAGTTGTAGTTCACACTGAGCTGCCGAAAAAGTGTAGGCCGATAATCCGTTTTGGAATCCAACACTGATTATGGAAACTGCACAAGCCGCCAAAGTCTCGTAGTGAAATTTACCATACCCTAAAATATTTTGTTATAACATTTTGATTATAAATCTTAACTAAAATAAACACCCGTTAAAGCGACGGCTTTATCGAATTCCACCGAATCACACATGACTTTCCAATCACCCTCAATTAATTCACATTTAACACATCAATTAATTGATTCATAATCAATTTAGTTGCATAACAAAAGTGCTTCATAAGCAGAATGAAAATGCAAACAGCAATGTTTAGAAATCGGAAACTACTGGTATTTGTGGGACAGTTTTACGTCGATCTACTCGGGGTTGCACATCGACTACCCTCATTTTTCTTGAGAAATTGTGTTTCCACAGTTGAACAAATATTAGACGATTCTTTATAAATGAAGGACTTCTACCAGTGTTGGCGGATTATACACTTAACGAGCAAAATTAACTTTAATAAACTGACGTGGTTAAAATATGATCTTAAGGGTTTTACAACAATCGTAATGAATTGAGAATTTCTATATAGATCGGTAGTTGGCATTTGAGATTTCGCTATTTGTTACGATTATACTTTTACGTTCCGTCCCACTCTCCGCCTATGTAATATTCTTTTTCAAAAGGACCCAGGTTGTTGACTGCTTATGGGTTTACAAATATTTGGATACAAGCGGGCACTCCCTTGTTTTATGAGTCTACAATTTTCCAATCTATCTAATAACAGAAATTTGTCGTCACACTGCGGCGAACCTGCAAGTTCTAATGTTTTTATGTAAATAGGACTTTATTTCAAACATTTCATAATTATAAGGAACGGGTTATTTTTAAGTTTATTTATTTTTGTCTTTTGACTATTGGAAATATTAAAAAATAAATGAGGGTATGGTTAAACAAAATTGAAAGTTTATTAAAATCAGTTTGTTTGAAAAATGTACACTACTTCCGTTACGGAAGTTTACCTTTGGGAAGAGTTAATCTTAATAAATTAAGATTTGTTTTTATTTTTTTACCATCTGAAAATGAAATCACAATATTGTAAAAACTTTCTCTTTTAACAATGAAAAAATGTGAAGTGAATTTGACCCACATAGTTTTACCAATTTATTTTTCTATATTTTTTGAGTCGAGAATTATTATCCGATTCTTTTTCTCATTTTGCAACATAACAATAAACCACCAAAGCAGAATAGCTATTTCATAAATTAATATTCTCTTGGGATACTTTTCGGATAATAAATAGATTTGCAGGAACTCCATATTTTCCATTCCATGATTGGATCATTTAATATAGCAATGTGTACAAATTTTATAAACTTCAGTATAATGCCTTTTACCAATATTAATTGAATTGGTGAAGAGCATGCGTCAAATATTTTGTCATATTACAAATTAGTCGTTATTAATATTTGTCAGTTGACCGTCAAAATTAAAAAATAAAGCCTGTCATGTGTAAAGGTAAGTTTTAATCCACTTCGACTTTAGCCTTTACCAAAACCAAAACCACAACCTGTTAATTTCAGTTGCTAACCAAAAGAAAAAAAACACTTTTGGTGATTTTGATATTCTCAAAGGTTTTTTTGAAATGCCACGTATCAGTCTCAACGACGAAAATATTAATATGAAAATTAAAATTAAAATTAATTAAAATATTATTTTCTTAAGATTGAATGGCATTTCAAAGATGAATAGATGAATTGGCATTTCAAAAAAATTATCGATTCTTAAGCGTACAGTTAATTTCCAAATTATCGAGTACACCTAATTTGCTACAGTGTGAAACTATCTAAATGCATGTTTACACATCTTTTGTCAATGTCAGTTTTGACAAACAAATGCCTAATCTAACAGAAAACGCAAATGTGCTCATTATTTCCAAATTAGAAGAAGGGTGGTCGATGTGGAGGGGGGCCCAGCATTATAATATCGCAAAGAGCACCATGCAGAGGTAAAACAAAGATGGCAAGAATTTGGACATTTTGCTAGGAGAGCAGGAGCTGGACGCCCAACTGTATCGACAGCGGAACAAGACCAAGCTCTTCTAAACCGTTTGAGGGAAAGTGTCACAAAATACCACTGTCAATTACTTGCCAAATACATGGTAAAAGAGGTTTATATGTACTATAATTTAAGCGTGAACTTTGAAGAAAGAGTTAATTTTGCGAAGATTCAATGACGGACGACCCATTCCGCCTGTTCAGTGCTATTTTCAGTATGTCTTCTTCTTTTTTCGGTTTTATTCGTACACTTGAAACTGGCGTGAAATAAATAATAATGGATATTGGAACTGTTTAATTTTCTGGGCGTCTTCAATGTTTTATCTGAGAGAAACCCCAAATAAATTTCTCTAAAACTTTTATAATTTTTTTACTAGGACCTCCAGGTATTTAAAATTTATTTATCTTAAATCAATTTTCATACTTCTTACTTACTTTAGTTCCATTTTTATAATTATTATTATTGGGGTAATCTTGTATACTTCATTGACAAACGTGCAAGTAGGCAAGTTATTACAATCACAGATGTTATTTTATTGACTATCTGTCTTGTTTGAATTACAATTCAATAACTGCCGACCCGCTGCTTTAGACTTCTGCCTCTTCAGCAGAGCAGTTGAGGATCTTGTTAGAGGTTGGTTGGTCTGTTTGTGTGGCCTCGGATGTGATCCTCACATTCTTGTTACAGTACGCGAGAACCGCAGAAAACCAGTACCAGGATCGTCGTTATGCGTACGTCAAATAGTGATGTGTGATGGTCGTTGCTGACGTGCTCTGGTGTACTTTATTGAAGAATACGATACCTCTGTAGTTTGGTACACACTTGATTCCCATGTATGTCCGGTTCCCCATTCTTCCTTGCGTAATTTTTCCTTGTTAATTCAAGTCTATAAACTTTTAAAGGAAATAAGATATTATAGGGAAGAGAATACAAATTTGTTCCAAAATACTATAACTTTAACATAAAATAATAATTTTCAATTTTGAAATGCCTTTCATTTTATTTTGTATTCGATTTATAGAATATTATTGAATATGCAGAAGGTAGACTTACAAGTTGACTAAAAATAAAGATTACAACTTTGAACAATTATTATTACTTTGGACAAAATAAAATCACTTGTAGTCGAATCACATATACCTGTTTTTTTCTATAAACGCTGCTGCAGACGTAAAAAGAAGATGTAAAAGTGAATTTAATTGTGAGTAGTATTTTTAGTATTAGTTCCATATTTCTTCTGTATATTATTCTTATTTTTTATCTTAACTATACAGGGTGTTATGGAATCCTAGCAGAAAGTTTAACCACAAGTAGAACTCGTCAAAATAAACATTTTTCTGACACCAAATTTCACCCTCCGCCTATGACTACATGAAATTGAACGTATCAGAATTTTTTTTCGAAGGAGGTAAACACCTTCTAACTTTTTTGGGACAAAAAATTTCTCGTTGACAGTACATTTTAGTTATCAGTTGTATCGCGCCGGCCGCTATGTTATGGCCTGTGCTCGATTCTTAAGCAAATATGTACTAAGAATTTATTCAATGCAATTTCCACAAAAATGTTTTTTTTTTTCTATGGTTCAGTGGTTGTACATGGAGTAATGTTAGTGTTAGGTAATGCAAACGAAGCCCGCCGCTTGTCTTTGCGTGAGAACACAGTGCAACGTTGATTATGGCAAATTTTCTTCTCCAACGTCCCAGATGTAATCGCGTTTTGAAAATTAAACCTGAAATTTTTAGGTATTCGAAGATGTGCTTCGAAATGTAGTGGTTTGTCAACTTTTACTGTTTACCGCACGTAAACCAACAAGGATGATCCCTGATGTAAGTTAGAAAGTTTATTATTACATACGAACCTACTTCAGTATTATGCATATTATGGTAGGTTATAACATGTTTCAATTTAAACAGTATTTATTTCGATGCGTTTATCGGGTAAAGTTTTTGTGCATTCCTCACAATCAATGCACGTGGGTCCATAGGCGGGTAATGGTTTTAGGGGTCAAACTATTCTTAATTTTAACTCCGTAAGGGAGCGTTTGCGAAGAAAATGATAGATAAAGGAGTACTATATTATTGTCTTTCCTCTATGTTGTGTCTCAAAAAGAGATTTATTTGTTGATTAAACGAAGATAAACTTTCCACTAAATTTACTTGCAATTAAATCCAAATAAATATTTAAATAAACTGTCAAACGGACTGTTTTATTTATTCTTGTTATCAAGAGCTTATTTATTGGTGGATTAATGCTTTCATTGTTAAAATTATCTCTTTTAGATAATTTTTCATTTGATTTTAACCTTTTTATCCAACATCAACTTCCATATATTTGTCTTTTAATGCGCCTTTCCACCTTACATATTGACTTCATTACACTTGTTTACCAGTAAGTTTGCTCTTAGCTCTAGTAAATATTATTATTCCGTTTCTTTGGATTTAATTCCCATAATTACGCATCTGCATATCGTGTTCGAACCTGTGTAACTATGCTGATTATATAACACATAATAAATTGAGCCAATAGCAATTACAGATTTCCCTAGTTACGATGTATAGATAAGGGCTTAGCCCCTTGACGACGTGGTATGATCACTTCAGTGTTTCGGCTAGGCGAACAATAAACTTTGTCATAGTAACAATTTTTTGATGTTTGTTAATAAACGCCAGAAAAAAAGTTCCGTCAAAATTTCGCATTTGTGGATCGCTTTGCTTATATAATCGTAACGAATACCACTGGAGCAAACGAAAATATTCCGACTACACTAACCTCGTTTCGGCGGAATATGTCTCATAACTCGGAAGTTAAATCGATTATTTTCTATGCTCTTGTGATATTAATACTGATTATATAGTCAAAAAATTGGAGAAAGAAGACCCAGTGATTGGGACGAAGAGAGAGGGGATGGAAAAAGAAGATCCAAAGACAAAGTAGAAAATGCGAAGGGGAAGAAGCTGCTGAAATGGATAGAAGAAAAAGGGTGGCATGTGTTAAATGGAAATAAACAAGGGGACGAAGAAGGAGAATGGACTTACATAGGCGACAAAGGAAAAACGGTAATAGACTACGGAATAGTAAAAAAATTATTGGAAGAAGCAGAAGAATTCAAAGTAGGGGAAAGAATAGAGTCAGATCATCTGCCTATAGAAATAGGAAGAGGAGACAAGATAGAAGAAGAGAAGAAAGAACAAAGCAAGCGCGATGTATAATTGAGGAAATACCGAAGTATTTGGAGAGGAATAGTGTGATAGAAAGAAAAGTGCTGGCGAGGTATCGGTTGGAAGAGGAAGGAAGAAGGTGTAGAATTTGATATGAGGAGAGGGAAATGATTGAACATAATGTGGAATTACTGTACTAGAATGAGAGAAAGAGACAAAAAGGAAAGAGAGGAAATTCAGTGTAGATGGAAGAGAAATAAAATGGATTAAAGAGGTATGAAAGAGTCGGGAAAAGGCAGAAGAGGAGAGGGGCCGTTGGTTTTGAAACCAATACAGAATGTAAATTATGTTATGGGTGATGGGTTATGTTATGTAATCACAGGAATTGGAAAACCCGTAGAGCAAATAATGATTATTTACAGTAAAAAAATTGTCAAAAAAATCATAGGAGTCATTGAAACCTGAACTATTTGAACACAATCAATGTAAATTCATATTTAAAGAAATCTGTTAGTTAATCCAATGAATTGCGTCTACTACATTTTTCTACCAAGCAAACTTTGTCGTTTTTTCTTTCTCACTTCAGATGGCGTATAATAGAAAATAATTTTTCAGTCTACATTCAATAATATGCTCCTCTAAGAAGCATTTTTAATAGATGTGAAATTATTTTCCATTAACGCATGTAAAGCGTTTACCATTTATATTAATAATACTAACGAGTGAGCAACAAAATTCGTGATCGCAGTTGGCTAAACGTATATCGGTTCTTTTACTTTACTGTTTACATTAATTGTCAATTCACATTACTCGATGCTTTTTACACAATCGTATCTATCAATAATCGACTCAAAATTTTGGATTCAGAGACTCCTACGATCACGAATTTGTTGCTCACTCGTTATATTATATATCTAGAACGAAAAGTGAAGGTTAAAGTACGAGCAAGTTATTTACTAGCAGAGGCTGAAATTACTTGTGAACACTTCTTCGTTCGAGGTAAATACAACGTTTATTTCATACTGCAAGTTTAATGCACTAGGTTAGAATAAAAAGAAATTTTGAGTGTTTATCTTGCCCAAATTATTCGTAATAATTAAATATGCGGGAACTAACATTCCAATAGTAACAAACGTTTGTCAAAAATGCCAACGAAAAAACGTTGAATTGTTTTGGATATTTTATTCAATTAATTATATTATGTTCTTTTCCTTTATTACATAATATAATATAATAATTACGTTGTAGGTATTGAGTATGTGGGAATAATGTGCGGTTGATTAACTTGGTTTGTTAATATTGAATGGGGTAGTATACTATGTATGAAAATTGGTGAATAACCTGCTCCACATTATTCTATAGGATAAATGGTAATGATATTGTGTGAGACCAAGAAATTTTCTAATATAATTTCTACAAAATTAATCACAGAAAAACTCGCTGAAATTCAAACTTAGCGCTATAATGGGGACCAATGATATTCGAGCAGCTGACCATCTGGCAACGCTGCTAAATTGACGGTTTAACGCATGCCTGTGTTTACATTATTTAGACGGTTATTTTTTGATTTTTCTTCGTATTTAAATGCGAACTACAAGAGACCCATATAGCAAGGATTCCTACCCATAGCCACCGCAGCAGGACATCACAGACTTTAGGAAAACCGATTTCCCATGACTAAACATTACCCATTTCTCTCTCGTCTCGTAATCTTTTGGGACGGTTAAGAATGTTTTATTTGGGGCACTTTGTGATGAATTTAATAATAACAATTTTTACGACTCATCACTCATCTTTTCTTTCTGTTTCTAATTTAGTGATAATCGTAACTGTCTCGTCTTCGTGTTCGCACATAGTGCCGGTGCACACGAGCGTATTTTGACGGTGCGTTAACGCAACGTCGACGTTGCGGTGCCGCAAACACTGTTTTTGAAAGACAGTTCACACGAGCGTACAATTGACGCAGCGGCGTTTGCGTGAAATAGATTATTCTCGGCATCGACGTTGTGTAAGATGGATGTTGATCATGAACAACACGTTTTGTTTGCATATATACCACCTTGAACAATGGCAAGTGCTCCGATGGTCGAAAACATGTCGGAATTCCCGACAAATTAAAAATCCAGCCATTTCTTAAAAGCGCAATAAACCTTAAAGCACCTTTCAAAGATCTTTGGCCGATTTGAATACTTATGTAAATAAAACATAATATATGGCGAAAATTGATATGGCAAACATTTCTCTAAAACCCTCGAAATTCATACATTTATTGTACCAAAGATGTAAATATAAGCACAATTTATTTATTCATTTTTTCGTTGATTTTGACTAACAAATCAATCGTTAATGTACCTCATTAATGCACGTTTTTACATTAATGCATGATTTTTCATTAATGTACGATTTTGCCATAATTAATTCATAGAAAAAATATTGTAATCAACTCGTATGTTAATGTGCGATTAAAAATCTCGACAATTAAAGGCACTTGCATATATTATCTTTGATCGCAGCACCGCCCGCGCCGACCAACGCATGCGGTGGTTTGCCGCTCGTGGGCACAGGCCCATATACTTTAATGTTCTGCTACACCGTCCGAACGGTGAAACGCCGCTGCGTTGAAGCAGTCACATGCGGTGGATATTTCGCCGCTGCGTTACCGCAACGTCGAAACGACGTCGACGTTCCGTGTGAACTGCTCCAACTGAGCCAATGTATTTGTTGGACGTGCGTATTTTTACGCTGCGGTACCGCACCGTCAAAATACGCTCGTGTGCACCGGCACTAACCTCACCAATTGACATTGACGTTTCGTTCTCTCGGCCAATATCGTAATTTCATCATTCATGCATCATGCGGCGTTGCCAGATTGAAAAAACTAACTACGTCACAAACTTTTATTTTCACGGGGGGTTTAAATTTCAAAATCTTATTTTCAGATTATTGCAACCATTACACATGAACTGATTTCACTACATTATACAATATATCTCCTACATCAATATGCAGTAATAAAAAATTTCTTGTATACTACCCCAAGTTAATCAACCGCACATTATTCCCACACAGTGGCGGCTCGTTCATGAGGTCATTCGGTCATTCGGTCAATGACCTCCCAAAAGAAAAAAGGGAAAAAGGCAGGTAGCCAATTGTAACGAGTGCGACAAAAACAAAGCTATTGCATTTCTACATTGTACTAAACAAGGAAACAAGAGGCCCCGCCCCATCTCCGCTCTTACGGTCAACAGCCCAAGAGTCTCTCATTGTAGAATCGAATCATGCGCATGCTTGAAATAAAGATAGAAAGTCGGACGTCCGACTAACAGATTGTTACTAGTAGGAGGTACGATCTAGGATGTGTTCCTCTTTAGTACACTGCAGGCTTCACTGCAGTCAGCTGACTATATAGCTACTAGTGTTTCAAATTTCATCATGTCGGTGGTTCAAGTAATAAAAGAACTCCAACAAATGGTCGTCCACTCCTAGAACTGCAAATTAGACAGAGAAGCAAGGACAAAAATGAAGAAGTTGTGGATGTGAAGTGACAAATTCCTTTATAGTTTCGTGTGTTTGATTTTTTTCAAATTGAAATGATTCGCTATGGAAAGAAAAATTATCGGCAGAGCACATGAAGAGTTTCATGAATTATGCTACAATAGGACGTGTTGATGTTTGTTCACAATTGTATAAAAAATCCATAACAGATTTCAACGAAAAGGTAACAAAAAATCGATATGTTTTAAGTAAAATAATAGACTATTAAATTTATATTTTTTAAACGCATGATTTTTTTCACGTATCCTTATAAACATACTGCTAAAATTCGAAATGACTCTCCTGTTAAATGAACCACGAGCCGCCACTGTTCCCACATACCCAATACCAACAACGTAATACATACAACGTAATTGTAATATAAGAAATGTTTGACGCATAATTTTAAAGTACTACTAGTCAGTTTAGATACAAGTATGAAATAAAATAAATAATCAATCATAGAATCGATGCATACCGTTGATCCTAATAAAACTACCACAAAACAACATTGCAAATTTTTTGAGGTAAGGAATAAGCAAACAACACTCTTAAACAGTTCCGGTAAAATCCGGTACGGCGCCAACGCCGCAGGATTTTCTCACCCCCTATCTCAAGGGTTGCCTAGGTATCTTCCGGGAAAGCTTTTGTGACAGGATAGCAGGAGAGTGGCGGGAGTCGTTATAGCTTTAACCTTCATGTGAAAAGCTCAAATCGATAACGTCAGATACGCCAGAATTAATTGAATCCATTTAGTTTAACAGCATCGTAACTCAATTACGTTTTGCAATTACAAGAATGGCACAAAAATGAGGATTTGATGAGACGGTCAAATTATCGCATTGCAACCGACTCGTGCAACATTAACTGACTGTTAACCATTTTTTCAATTAAATACGTTTGTGCAACAAGGTCATAAGACTATCCAGGTAGCTATTAACGACATGTAACGACTAATTTATATTTTGTTGGAGTTTAAACGCTCTTCCAGGCTGCCTTACAATAGCCGAACTATTAGGGAGATAGAAAGGAGAGAAGTAGCTACCAAAAAGAACCCGGAAAATTGGACCGAAAGCAGGGAGAAAGTATTTTCGCAAATTGCAAAAATGTTTGTAACGAGTCCTTGGTCTGAAGTTGGAAGCAAAGTTAAAAATGACAATAGTTTTTTGTGTAATTTTGTAGATAAAAAGTTATTTTGTAGTCTGCTATCATGCTAAGCACACTCACTCATTCTAACATATTATATAACTGTAATGCAGTGGGAATAGAAAAGTAAAAACATTTTCAATCTCTAGAAGAAAATGCAATTAAAAATCAAACAATTACATACTATTATCAAAGCCACAAATTTTATACAATTTCTCTCTTAGAGTATACATACGGATACTATAATAATAAAACATTGTAAAAATACAACCAATGTCTTAGAATATGGTAATATTCTTTTTATATCGGATTAGATGATGGACTTAACAAAAGTGGGATAATATAGAGATCGAAAATGAAATTAGTCAAAGTTGGTCATCTCTATCTATCTATATCTATCTCTCTATATAACTCATTCAATTTATCATTTTACAAGTTGTACAGTGAATTATAGAAGCATTAAATCCGTTCCCTATTTAATTAAAATGCAAATTTCATTACTAGAGATAGTACAAGTTATGTTAAATTAATATATGTATAGTATACTAGCCGTACCCGCGACTTCGTCCCCGTGGATTTTTAGATTAGTTGAGACTGATTCTTTAAAATAAAACTTATACAGGGTGTCATAGAAATACCTAAAATACTTTTAACCACAACATCAGCGACTAGACCAAATTATGAAAGTGTTTTTTTTTGTCAAACGCTTGGGGCAAAACCCCCTAGCGCCACTCGGTGTGTCAGAGAAGAATACAAGCAGACGCATAACAATCTTGTAATAACTGTGCCGGTTTACATGGCGACATTTGAATAAATTACAGCACAACATGCTATTTCACACAAAATTAATTATTGCACCATTGCATTGGAAGGAATTGTGGTCCCCACGTTCTTCAGATTTAAATCCAGAAGATTTTTTTCGTCTGGGGACACATGAAACAGCTGGTCTACGCGAAACCTGTGGATACAGTAGAAGAACTTCAAAGGCTGGTTGAAAATGCGGCAAAAACAGTTCGCGAAATGACAGATATTTTTGAGCGAGTTTCAGAGTTTTATGGTTCTGTTTATGACTGTCAAAAGTTTTTGTCTGTGTATATTTTTTGAGTTGATGGAAAAAAAGATTTTTTTTTGGTGTCAAGTCAATCTTTTAGCCGTATAATACCCCCCGTTTAAATATTTGCATAACTTCGCGAATCACCCTGTATCATGGATATATCTGCAATAAATTTACGAAGTTTTAGAGAAAAATAGGCTGAATCCATTCCTTAATTTTTTATGTAGCAATATATCTCCAATTGCGCGAAAAATATATTTGAAATCTAACCCCGTTTTCACGATCATCAGAGCTCCGAAATTTTCACAAAAAATTTACCCGCAAAAAGTTTACAAACACACAGTTCTTGCAGTCAGTTTATTCGCGTCGGTTGAAACAATGCGTTGCTGATTTCTCAAAAAACAGATGTAGTAATTTTTAACTGAGAGAAATACCATAAAATTGACTCAGTGTTTTAATAAAAAAAATTGAAAACATTCGATGGGTGGGAATGGTGCAATTGCGTGGCCCCGCACGTTCATCAACATTTTTAACTTTGTTCAAATTTCGCGCTTTTTAACAAAGCCACACACACTGTTTTTCTTCCTTCCGGTACAATCTCATTCAGTAGCGGCGGATATCGGGTGGTAATAGGGAATTTTGCCCCAAGCGAATCTTACATGTATCGTCTTCAAAATCTCTTGCGTGAACCATCTATATCGTCTCTCCAGCTTCGTTACAAATGGGAACAAGTTTTATGAGCTAGATCACACATAAACAGACTCACACAAATGTGATAGAACCAAACATGTTCAGTAGTCTCAAAAAGTAAATCACCATAACTTCCGCAGCGTTGGAGATTTCACGATAAAACAAAGACTAAGTTGATGCGAGGGTTACTAGGTACTGTTACGACCAAAATTGGCGTTTGGAGTGGGAACAGGTTACAAATTAAACAAGGTTAAAATCCTTGTCAACAGGATACAATAAAAAATGCGTTTAAACCATTTTGAGTAAATATTCACATCTAAACAATACCTCAAACATGATAATAGTTGATTGTTTTATTAGGAGCAAAAGTGAGGCTTTGGCAAGTCTGTAGGTTTGACGACCGAACCTGCGAGGGCGGGAAATACAGACGAGCCACGAAAAGCCACGTTTCTCCTAATAAAACCTACTGTGTTATCTTTAAATCGGACAATTTATTTTATTTGATTGACCAACAGCGGCGCATAAAGGAATTTCAAGGTTACTTTATGCTCCGCCAGCTCACTTTATGCGCCGCTAGACGACTTTGTCTGTCATGGTGGTGAAATGGCCATTTGTCATTACCTATTGACGTATACAATGTCACGTTTTTCTGACGCTTGAAGAAAAAAATGTTTTATTTGTAAACGTAAAGTCTACCGTAAAAATTACATGCGTCGCTTTTGACGATTAGGGGAATGAAGGTAAATCGCGTTCATGAAAACAAATATGATTCTGTATAAATACAAAGTAAAAACGCCACTGCAAGTAGGATAATATTTCTCACAAAGCTCTCGAAAAAAGTTACTTTACATTATGTGCAAGAATAATAAATTCTGTTTATCTGTTTTGTCGTTTTGAGACATTCTGCAAACATCACATACAATTTTCTAGACCCAAACCCGTGCAAGCAGATTTAAATTTGAATAAGATGACAAATAAGAAATTAGTTAAGCGGTGATGTTCGCTGAGCATGTTATAGCCTTCGTTTCCCTAATTAGAATAATTAAGACCGAGGATTAAAATTGGGTAGAAGAAGTAGACAGCAAGTTGGTTAAATAAAAGAACGGTATCATGGACATGCACATGTACACATACGGTGAATAGTGAGAAAAAGGCGACTGGTGTAATTATTAAAGGCAGTTTGTGTTTCAGATGAGTTCAAGATATCTGAAGAGAAGTACAAAAATGTGGAATTTGAAGCTGCATTGGAGCACACAGGTAATTCTGCAGTAGTAAAATTATTTAGAATGATTGCATTAAATGGTATTTGAGCGTGAAAGTGTTTTAGGAATAGAAAAACATTCCCAAATTTTGTTGTGAAAGACTCAAAATAAAAAAGTAAAACACGTATTCGTGATTCCCCAAAATTTCCCAATATGCCTTTTGTGTATAATAAGAATTCAAACTCATAATTTTATTACTTCCCCAGGTTTTGGCAAATATAACTTGGCCTTAATTTTTGTATGTGGACTGACCCTTTTTGGAGTCAACAGTGAAGCCTATGCCGTGGGATACGTCCTTCCTTCAGCAGAATGTGACCTCAGTCTCGACACCTACACTAAAGGAATCCTCACATCAACGAATTTTATTGGAATAACGGGAACCTGCTGCTTGTGGGGTTACTTATCAGACACCCAAGGGAGGAAAAGCGTACTTATGATAAGTCTGATTTTGGCTTTCATGTGCAGTGTTGTTGCATCGTTCATCCCTTCATTCTGGGGCTTTGTAATTCTGCGATTCTTTAATGGGGTTTTGTAAGTATCACGTTAACAGTATCATTAAAATAAATAGAACGCTGCAGTTAGTAACATTAATTACTATTAAAAAGTGACTTAAAGAGATTTACTATTTTTCAGACGTCGCGACGGTAGTTCAATTAATTTCCAAGCAACAATATCCGTTGACGTTCACGTTTCGAGCAACTAATTTAACGACTTGTGTACACTACAATTAATCATTTAAGCGTTTCCAGTCGTCAGTTAATTAGACGAACTAATGCTGATGGAAAAATTAAAATATTTACTACTGTTCACGGCAACCGCAAAGAGTGGGTAATGTTACAATATGCGAAATGTATTAACGAATTCAAAACGCAAATTCTAACTTCTTAATTTACAGATGTTGTTATACAGTCTGTGACTAGACAATAATTGAAGTGGGAATGACAATTGTCTTTTTTTTATCAAAGTATAACTGGGACACTGTGCGGTCTACATATTTTCGAATCTTTTCACGTAGGATCTTATGAAATGTTTATCATAATTATAACTTTGGAGCGTTATTAATGAATACACACTCCCATATTAAGAGTTTAACAAATTTTAGTCAACATCGTGGATAACAAAACTGTTATACCTACTTATTAGATTAGAATAGATTAGATTAGGTGTTGAGGGGTGTGAGGGAATTTGCTCCCCTCACCGACACTTAGACCACACCGCGGGCCCATTGTGTCACTCCGTCGTCTCCCTCATTCCTGTCTCTCATCCAGCCATCGGACATCCGAAAAAAGCTAGGATGGTTCTAGGCGAGGTACACCTCAAGTTGGTCCCGTAGGATATGTTCCACAGGCTCGTCCTCCTCTAAACATCCCCTGCACGTTAGGTCGTTTACCACCGCCCACAGTGTCCGGTCCAGATGCCCACCAAAAGGCGGAGTCTGTCCCTTGACAAATGCAGACAGGATTTGGCTCTTTTAAAGCAAGGGTTTTTGAAAAAAAGCTTGCTCTGTCTGCAGCCTGTTGTCGTTTCCCATCTAACACAGTGTCTAGAATGGGTGTCAGTTTTGATCAGGTTTGAGAGGTAGCGGTTGGCCGGTCGGATGGGCGGTTCGGTACCATCCGGTGTTCCCGTCGGCCCTCTCGTTTCCCTCATTTCCGTTATGTCCTCGAATCCACATTAGCTCAACGACATTGTTTATTGCTATTCTCGACAGTGCCAGATGGCAGTCGTGTACCACTTGGGAGGTAATCCTGCCCCTGGCCAGAGCCCGCAGAGCTGCTGAAGAAGCACATTGTTTTTTCACTAATATTGCGTCCAGTGATTTCTGTGGTACCCCTAGGGCGATCTCCGTCCGGAAAATATTCTCCCCTAGGGTTGCGCTGAGATTGCAGTTCATTTCGGGGATGTGAATTCCCGCTCCAGAGCCTGCTTTCGTTTTTGATCTATCCGTGAAGATTGAAAAATGTCAAACTTCGGATGTTCTCCTGTATCCGTATGCACTGCATAGGATTTGTTGAAAGCATATTGAGGACAGATACGGTCCGACCCTGCACCTAAGAGGGGTACTCTGTGGAGTCCCTCGCTCAGGATGCGGGCGTGCCCGCGTTCTGATTTCCCAGATTTTCGAAGGTTACCTTCCCGCAGCCTGCGAGCGGAGGCAAGTGCCATGCCCTCCACGAAGAGATCGTTAAGAGGCAGATACTGGATAGCCTACAGAGCTGCGGTCGGGGTGGTTCTTATTACACCCGTCACAGCGACACATGCCATCCGTTGGATGCGTCCGAGACGAGTCATCGTTGTTTTTTGTCTGACTCTTTGCCAGCAGACAATTGCTCCGTAGCACAGCATCGGTCTGATGACGGCCGTGTAGAGCCAAAGGGTAGTCCTGGGTGTTAAACCCCAGGACCTTCCCACCGCTCTCCTACACTGCCACAGGGCGACGCTAGCTTTGTCTATTTTGTTTGCTCTCCAGGTGCTTTCCCAAGACAGCTTATGATCCAACATAACGCCCAGGTACTTCACATCCTGCGAGAGTTTCAGCTTGACGCCGTTAAGGGAGGGTAGCCTTAGCTAGTCGTTTGTGGATTCACAGCCAGAGCCTCCTTCCTACACCATTTTTGTAGCAGGCAGAGTGCTGTCTGCATAAGGTCGCATAGTACATTTTCGTACTTACCAGTAAGCAGTATGACCAGGTCATCTGCTTATCCGATAGTGTAGAATCCCGCCTCCTTGAGTGTGCATAGAAGGTCGTCCACTACTATGTCCCATAGCAATGGAGAGAGAACTCCCCCATGCGGACAGCCCTTCTTAACCACCCCTCGAGTAGTTGCGTCCGCTACACTAACCTGTACGGTTCCTGAAACATCGCGGTTCTGAAGTGCTCGCCCGACACTATCAAAGGTGGTCTTATCAAAAGCCCCCTCGATGTCGATGAATACTCCTAAGGAGTATAGTCTGTGCTCCAGGGCTCCCTCAATCCGCCCCACCACGTCGTGTAGAGCGGACTCGGTCGATTTCCCCGGAACATAATATGCATTTTGGTTGGGGTGTAATGGTTTGGCCCTTAGCACCCCATCCCTTATTTGGTAGTCGAATAGTCTCTCCAAGGTTTTCAACAAAAACGATGTGAGACTTATGGGACGGAAAGATTTCGCGAGAGAATAATCTCCTCGTCCTGGTTTGGGAATAAAGACAACTCGCACCTCCCTCCACATTTCCGGTACGTATGCGAGTACAATACATGCCCGAAAAATTATCACGAGGTTGTCCAGAATCTCCGACAGTCCCCACTCACAGGGCCGGGAAGATTCCGTCCATTCCCGGTGACTTGAAGGTTCTTATAGCCCATTCTACGCTAGTGTGGTTCACAATCCGCACAGCTTTACCTACTTATTATTTTCTTTCGTCTGATGTTTTTTATACAGGTGTTTCAAAAATAAGTGCAATAACTGAAACCAGTGGTAGAACTCATTAAAAGCAACAACTTTTCTCTATACGACTTCTCCGAAAACATTTTTCCTCCCTACAGATTCACGGGCCGCATATGGATATTTATTTTAATTTGACCTACTGAAAATCAATGGTTTTTGTCCGGAAAAGTAACCGTGCTTATCAACTTTCTAAATTTTTTGCACACCCCCGCTCAGTTACCTGCTGATAAACTCACAATAATCATCTATTATTGAATGAAATCAGTTTCTCGAGACAACTCATTGGGGGCCGATAATTTGTTGTTATTTACTTCCGGTTTTCTTCTAACAGCGAATACACGGACATTGTATTAATTTACGGAGAAGGCAAGGAAATTCCACCAAAGTACAAAGACTTTATGTGCAGCGCTTCCCAAATCGGCGTGTGCTTAATTTCCTTTAATGTTGTGCATTATGTTAGTGTTCATCAAACTCGCTAATGTAACAAATCAAATTTTATTCAAACATCAATTAAATAGACAGTTGGTCTCTTGAACAACAAAGACCGCAGCTCAAGCGGTCTTCCCCAAACTACAGTCATTTTTGCCACCAAAGAATTCCCTGTTATCTTGTCTAACAAAGTCGTGAAGGGGCCACACGGAACTCGGTCCACACTGTGGGACGCAGAATCGCCACACAACGGAAGCGCAATCAGATAACATACCTGAATGCAGGAGAGTAGGCAACACACCTCCTCGTGTCTATGGAGAGCCGAATAACGTCTCTTGTACAGACGGAGGCCAAGGACGCCTGAGCGTATTGCAACGAAATCCACGACGTCGGTTGTATAACGAAACGAAAACCCAAATGATATTAAGATTATTTTTATTTATTTGGATAGAATGTCTAATGGGCTTTATTATCCTCAGGTATCCACAATAGTATTAAGCGTACATTATTTTTAAATTTTTAAGTATGTAATTACATTTGAAATTTTATTGTTAAAAAATAAGTTTAAAACTATAACTAAACGCTATATTTACTATGTAATTTTTATCACATTGGTAAAGAATTCCGAACTGGGTAATCAACAATAGGTTACATACAGGGTGTTATGGAAGTTATATAACCAAAGCGATCCACAAAATGCTAAATTTTGACGGAACTTTTTTCTGGCGTTAATTAACAATCATCAAAAAATTGTTAGTATGACAAAGTTTATTGTTGGCCCAGCCAAAACACCGAAGTGATCATACCACGTCGTCAAGGGGCTATACATCGTAACTAGGGAAAATCTGTAATTGCTATTGGCTCAATTTATTATGTTATATAATCAGTATAGTTACACAGGTTCGAACACGATATGCACATGCGTAATTATGGGAATTAAATCCAAAGAAACAGAATAATAATATTTACTAGAGCTAAGAGCAAACTTACTGGTAAACAAGTGTAATGAAGTCATATTGTAAGGTGGAAAGGCGCATTAAAAGACAAATATATGGAAGTTGATGTTGGATAAAAAGGTTAAAATCAAATGAAAAATTATCTCAAAAAGATAATTTTAATAATGAAAGCATTAATCCACCAATAAATAAAACAGTCCGTTTGACAGTTTATTTAAATATTTATTTGGATTTAATTGCAAGTAAATTTACTGAAAAGTTTATCTTGGTTTAATCAATAAATAAATCTCTTTTTGAGACACAACATAGAGGAAAGACAATAATATAATACTCCTAATAATTGATTATATACAGGGTGTTATGGAAGTACTAGCAGAAAATTTAACCACAAGTAGAACTCGTCAAAATAAACATTTTTTATCTATCATTTTTTTCGCAAACGCTCCCTTACGGAGTTAAAATTAATAGTTTGACCACTAAAACCAATACCCGCCTAAGGATCGACGTTCATTGATTGTCAGGAAGGCACAAAAACTTTACCCGATAAACGAATCTAAATAAAAACTGTTTAAATGGAAACATGTACTCACCTACTATAATATGCATAATATTGAAGTAGGTTAGCATGTAATAATAAACTCTCTAACTTAGATCAGGGATAATCCTTGTTATTGTACGTGCGATAAACGATAAGTGTTGACACACCGACAGTTCGAATACACTTCGAAGCACATGTTTGAATACTTAAAAATTTCAGGTTCAATTTCCCGAGGGGTTGACAACATGAAAAATGGGTGTACCAATTCAATTCAGCTCAAAATAATTCGGTCTAATTCAAATAATTCGTACTAATTCAAAAAATTTGAACTAATTCAAATAATTCGAACTAATTCAAATAATTCGAACTAATTCAATGAATTCGAACCAATTCAATTAACTTGAAACAAATCAGATATATTCGGATCAATTCAGAAAACTATTTTCAGATAAATTTTATTAAAATAAGAGAGTATCAACAAAAAAATAAAATATGTATATAATTATGTATCCATAAAACTAATTTTAAGATTTAAAATAACAAAAAAAGTTTTAAACTCGTATATAGTCTGGTTTACAAGTAAAAACGTGTTAATTCTTGCTACTGCGAGTTAAAATACTCGTGATAAAGAAAGCGCCAGGGATATAATGATATAGAAAAAATAAACGAGTGTAGACTAGTATTTACATTAGGATTTAAACCTATGCAGCCGGTCTCTGTTGACATTCTTCTTTCCTTGTTCTCCTAGAAGCCAACATAATGTCGATTTCTTGATTATAAGGGATTTGGCCGAGTTCTTTGGTCTTACTTTTAAGTATGTACTAGTCCTGTCAGTGTCGACGTTTTGGAATGTTTTTACTGTTAAAGAACCAGTTACTGATTTCAGTCTCAGAATTTTGACTCGATTCTGAATCACCACTCTGATTGTCAGCATGATTGCTGATACTATCTAGGGCACTAGACATGGCAGTGAGAATGGCAGTGAGTGTTGTGAGAATTTAAACCACATAAGCTGGCATATGCAATAGCAATAGCGGTTCTATACAACAACTCTTCAGGTTCTATATCACAAGAGTTCCGATTTCAATCACCTGATAAAAACTGTTAAAAATCTAATGAATTAACATAGCAACTTGTATTGCGTATTAGATAAAAATTTGTTACAGTCACTATAAATATAAACTATAAATTAACTTAATATTAATCACACGTGAAAAAAATGCGAATGACAGGTAAATTTAAGAGAAAAAGAGAATATTTAAAAAAAGCCGACTATATGGGGTCTTAATCTCATTATGTACGTGTATAGGTGAAAAATAACTAGCCACACCACTGCATTGTATATTTTATGCAATAAAAAAACGGTAGCAAACCGTCACAGGTCCTTCAGTTGTCCAAATTAAAAGACGATCTGTCGTTACGAGACGCGAATGAACGATCTGAGTTACTGAATGACACATACTAACGAAAGCGCCGGGGATATAGTGGTATAAGGAAAATAAGCGAGTGCAAAATAAAAAAACCTGCTTATCGAGAATCATGCATTGGCGTTCTTTGATTGTTGTGGGCCAAACTTTGAATAGCACGTGTACAAATCGGAGAGCAGTTTTTTATTTTATTTTGCACTTGTTTATTTTCCCTATATCACTATATCTCTGGCGCTTACTATACAACGTTGCGGTGGATGGATCTGCCCATTTGGCTAAGCGGTGGGCTAGAATTACCGCACCGTTTTGTTGGAATAAGGGCACGCGTTTTACATTATTTACATTCTTTAAACCGCTCTTCTTTCAATTTGTGTACTGTACAGACAGGACAAGTAAAGATTATGCTACTGATCTACTGATGTAGATCCACCAATTTTTTTTAAATGGCCTGTTTTTACATAGCCAAAAAACTGAACCTTTGGTAAAGTAATAATAATAATATTTAATAATGTTTATTCATTTCTTAAAAAAGTACATAAAATGCAAGTTTTCAGAAACAAGTGTCAAAATAATAATAACAGTAAACATTAATACACACATTAGATACATTTTACATGTAACTGTACAAACACAAGTAAAAACGATAAGGTCAAGAAACAAATACATTTAAGATTATATTACATACTGTAATAATATAACTGTTGACAATTTGGTTTAATACCTGACCGCTCGATGCGGCATTTATTCTCGGGGAAAAGTGCACATTAGATGTGCATCTATTCCGAATTCGCTGGTCGAACGGGGTTGCACTGTTTCACAGGTGTGGCACCACCTGGAAACCGTGAAAAAGCACTTTGGAAATTCTCTAAGGTCACTTTGACACCTTTGACATTCAAATATTAAACCAAATTGTCAACATTTAGTTAGTAGTGCCAACCTAATTTAAATTTCACAGTCTACTCTAATTTATAATAATTTAAATCATCGCACGGTATTCTCAATGAATTCTTCTTCTGCTTCAACAAGTGTCGAACCCGGCTTCAGAGAGGAGAAATTTTATATAAATGGGTACTTCCCCGACGTCGACGAAATTGTCTATATTTTTCCACTTATAGGCAGTCAAGGTAGTCTTTTTCTTGATTTGTCTTGTCGTGGATCCCATTCTCATCAGATTCGTACCTCTTATCGGCATTTATTTCGCTACTCATGTCGCCAGTTACTTCCCCTGTTGCGAGATCGGTTTCCATTATGCTTACACTCCTGGTTTATCAACCTGTTTTTATCGAAAAAATATGCGCTTAGCGCAGCTCCACTTCGACTTCGCGCATGCGTTTTGCAAGGCTTGTCGGCCAATTCAAAGTAATTCGACTAATTCAAATAATTCACACTAATTCAACTAATGCAAACAATTCACGCTAATTCAAACAATTCAATTCAAATTCATAAAGAGCGTACAGACTAATTCATAAGTTGTTACCCCCTCGCAATTTCCAAAACGCGATTACATCTGAGACGTCCGAAATCATAATAAAATAATCAGCGAGCACAAGAATCGAGCACACATAACAATACATACCTGCGCGACACTGAACTGATAAGTAAAATTTACTATCGACGCCAAATTTTTTGTACCAAAAAACTTAGGTGTTTACCTCGTTCGGCAAAAACGTTCTGATTCGTTCAAGTTCATGTCGGCATAGGCAGAGGGTGAAATAAGGGGTCAGAAAAATGTTCAAAAAAATTGCAGATTTCAGCAATGAAAAAATGATTATTTTGACGAGTTCTACTTGTGGTTAAATTTTCTTCTAGGACTTCCACGCCACCCTGTATAATCAAAATCTTTTGTCTCCAGATCCTCTGCAAAAAAAGCAGCTTGGTTGGAATGGAGTAGTATACAAAATTTTGAAACTTTTTTTATAAATAAAACTGCCTAAAATAGAGTACCCCTATTTTTTCGTTTTGCTCAAATCATAACCGTTTTCATGAAATAAATGAAAAACTGTTTCGCGGGTGAATAACTACGTCATTAGTTTCCGAGCATGGAGGGAGCAAGAGCGAAAAGGAAAGAATTACTTATAAAATGAGTGAGAGTGAGAAATGGAAAGGCGTAGGTCCTCACTTAATTCATATGCCGGCCACTAATGACGTATTTTAAACTAGTACAGTTCTCTCATAAAAAATTAAACGAATTTCAATTTAATTTTTTTTGCATTTTCAGTGAGTATAATTTCACCATAATAGCGCTAAACCATACACTTTTCAATGAAGTTTATGATTATTGTATTTTCCAAAAACTTTATTTTTTAGTATACTACCTCATTATGAAGTTCAGGTCCTTTTTTGTTTACTTTTCCTGAAGGGCCATTAGGTCGGCTATACATACAAAGACATATATATTGTAGCGTTTCCGGGTTCGATTTATTTATTTAAACACTATTTACAATTTACTACTTCACCGGCACGTCTCGTATTATTTATTTACACATCACGCGGCACTCCGGATAGATAAAAGCAACTGTTCGACTCGACCCACTGATATTCGATGATACGACTGGTTCGCTGATACGACTGATACGACTAGACTGGTTTTCGCTGGAACGTCCTCTAATAAATATACCGGCGCCTAAATGCTTCTAGACGCTCCAGATGTTCCATGGCGCTCTCGATCTGTACCAGATATTCCAAAAGATGAGTCATACTACCTCGAGTACGTTGTAGTAAATTCCAGTACATTCTAGTAATTGATGACGCCGCTACAGCGATGAGTCATCTCGGGTCCACGTCCGTCACAATATTTAAAGGAAAATTTGCTCATTTTATGTTACCTTTTTACACCTGGCAGCCTGGTGTCTTGCCAAGAAAAAGGTACGTAACCCTATTTGGGCATGTTCTTTATGCCCTAAACTTTTAAATAGAATTCTTTTTTTTAAGAAAGGTAAATTAAAAAAAAAACAATATAATTTTTTATTAAAAATAGCCTTGCCAGGATATGGGGCGATAACCCTATCAAATTCTCTTCTTCTATACTTTATCTTACATAAAATATACATATGAGGGTAGGTGGACCCAGGTCGGGATCTTGTACTAAATACAATAGATTTTTTGGAATTTTTTAATAATTACTTTTGTTTTAGCATTGCTGGTCCTTCCGCCATCATTTACGCCTATTTCGGGGAATTCCAAAGTCGCATTTACCGTGCGACAGCAATGGCATGGATAAGCCTCTTCATCGCTTTGGCTCTTCTCACTCTACCGGGACTCGGATGGGCCCTTCTTCCTCAAAAGCTACATTATCAAATCTTTGGGCTAACCATAACCTCTTGGAGAATTTACATGTTCTTAGTCAGCATTCCCAACCTCATAGCCGCAATAGCCTTCATAAAATTGCCCGAAAGCCCGAAATTTCTTTACCATAGTGGAAATCTGGAAGAAGCTTTGCAAGTTCTGAAACGCATATACAGTATAAATACCGGCAGAGAAGAATCGTCTTTCCCGGTTGAAAGCCTAGAAGAAAAAGTCCCACTCAAACCGGAGAGCTTGTTGAAGCAAAATGTCCTCAAGGGTTGTTGGAATCAGATTTCCCCGCTATTTGTACCCCCGCATGTCAAGTACTCTTTGGTGGCAGGTTTAATCCAAGGAGCACTTTTTGCAGTCTCTGGTGGTATTCTTCTGTGGTATCCGGATATCATAAATCAGCTGTCCCGTTCAGCTAACGACAATGCCAGTGTTACTGTATGTCAAGCTCTCTCTTCCGTCAGTCATAGAAATTCTACAATTATTACAGAATGTAACGATAACATCAACGACCAAGTGTTCATTCAAAATATTGTTATTGGAATTGGGTACCTTTTTAGCTATATAGTCTGGGGATTTGTGGTGAAATTCTTGGGAAATCGAAATTTCTTTGGTAAGTTTAATGTTAAGTGAAGAGTGAGGTAAAATGCTGAATCGCTGCCACGAATGCAACGTAAACGACATTATTTCTTTAAAAATCAGAATCGGGATCATTTTTGACGTAGTTTTCGCTGATTACTATTCTAGTAATGATTTTGGCCACTTTAGAACGAGGACGCCGTGTTAGGATGAATCGAAAATTCAACGTTACACGAGAATACGAAACAAAATCGTTTTACCTCACTTTTCTCGAATAACTGTGGAATCATTGGGATCCATATTGCAGGAGTATGCATGATAATTTCTGGACTATCAATCTGTCTGTTGAACTTCTTAACAATAAAAATATTGATTGACATCCTCTTCGTACTTCTGCTGACATTACCTGGAATTTGCGTAGCCGTTATTAATTTAGTAATGGTAGAAATAATACCGACTTATCTCTGTGGTATGGCGGTCTGCTTGATCATGACAGCAGGGAGAATAGGCAGTATAGTCTCCAGTTCTGTGATTGGAATTATGTTACAATGGAACTGCGAAGCCACATTTTATTTATATGCATCAAGTCTCTTAGGTATATAAAAGTATTTGCATTTATTTATTTTACTCAATTGTTTATGTTACAGCGTGTCTCCTATTGGTGTTCGTATTTCCAAGAAATTCTGCATAGCGACATTTTTATTATCAAACATTTAATTTATTGTGATAATAATTTTACCTAAAATAAATAAATTTTAAAATACAAGTTAAACTTATTAAAACTAACACATTTACAAAAATCAAATATGTAATAATTATTATTAGACATTAAAAAGGAAATTGGCAATGGCAATCTTTTAAATAAATTACGGTACAAAGTTAATTTTTTTATAATGCGTAATTAAAAGTAATACAAGTTAAGTTAAGTAATGTAGGTGAATTGCAAATTTAATTGAATTGAAAAACAAACAGATATTTGTATATATGAATAAAAAAATTATTAAAAAATACGTATTAAGTATGGTAGTCAACAACGTACAATGGAAAGAAAAGTTAGGCTAATGTCAATATGTACTTTATTTGGACATCTTATTACTTACATCTTTTTGCGTACATTATTTATGACGTTGGCAGATAATAAATGTAATGGGGAAAACACAACTCTCTTCAAATTGTTCTTATCAGTAGTGAATTATAATTATGGCAAAGTTGACGAAGGAAACTGTAGTTAAACGAAATGTTACTTTCGATGAAGCGATTTCCATGACAGGTAAATTTTAGGTTTAAAATGAAAGCAGACACATTTAGATTGAATGATGTGGATATAATAAATTGTAGTTTCTCGTTTTTAAGTTTGTAAATTAAAGTCACATACAAAGTAATACCTATTTAGTAGAAATTGAAGTTTATGAATTTTTAATTTACCCCTTAATTTCACCCATTTCCTAGATTACCAATCAAGCCGATTCTTAATAAAATTTCTTGATTTTTTTATTTTAGTTATTTTCTCAAAAAAGCATGAAATAGAAACTAATAAATATTGCCTGATCATTAATATTATAAAATTACAGTGCAAAAATGTCATTTTCACAACTCACATTAGTTTTATATTTTTCAATCAAAATTAAAAAGACTCACTTTTTTGATCAATTTTTGTTAGGCCTATTCGCTTTCAGGTATAAAACATTACTTTATCCCTAAATTGTACCTATGATCCGTACTTGTGAATATCGAACCACCTTTTTAAAACCATTTCCATACAATTTTAATTTTATTTATTTAAAAATTTTGACTCCTTATTCATTCTCTTTAAAAAAAAAATATGAATAATTTTGTAAAATTGGACAAAATCACCATGTCTAAACCACATGATGTAATGTATAACACATAGCAACATCTTTATCGTAAAACAGTAATTAATTGATTGAAAACAACTAGTGGTGTTGACATCAAAATTACCAAATAACGTTATGATTACCAAATTACCAACGTCTTCGTGTTGAAAAAAAAGTTTATATGACCTACGGCATCTTATGATAATGATATCAGCATTGATTTCAGTTTATCTATAAATAATTGAGAAAAAACCTATGATAAATATGCCGACACCAGTGCGAGAATTTAAAGTAAAAAAAAACAATGACTTTTACCATTATTACTCTGTAAATATTATGTTTACTTTATTATTATTATAGCAGTACCTTAAAATGCATATCAGTATAAAATAAAAGTCAAAGCGCGCCTCTTCAAATTTCGCTCGTTTCTTTTCTCATATCTGGTCTTCATAAATGATTCATACATCATGTTGCCTGTGGAAAACGAAATTTACATGTAGTTGGGGAATTTTGACATGCAAAGCCTACTGGATGAGTGACTTATTCATTTAAACCTTTATTCATTATATTACCTGTTTAAAACATGTAAGGGAAGAATTTTTCAACAACTGATTTTTCTGGAGTTTGTAGATTAATAAATTCAACCTGGCTAGTTTTTGTATCGAATAATAATAAATTGGCCCTTATTTACCCCTATTTAAACTGAATGTGAGTTTGTATTAAAGAACAACATACAAACCAGTTTGCTAACGAGTGAGCAACAAAATTCGTGATCGTAGGAGCCTCTGAATCCAAAATTTTGAGTCGATTCTTAATCGATACGATTGTGTAAAAAGTCATCGAGTAATGTGACTTGACAATTAATGTAAACTGTAAAGTCTAAGAACCGATTTACATTTAGCCAACTGCGATCACGAATTTTGTTGCTCACTCGTTATATGTATTAAATTCTTTATGGTCCAATGCCCGCGTAATGTACGAAGGCACTGAACGGACATGAATGGAAAAATAACTGACAACGATTTTTTTCTGGCAATTCTGACTTTTTTCTGGCAATTCCGTCTTTTTTCTGGCAATTCCGACTTTATTCTGGCAATTCCGACTTTTTTCTGGCAATTGCGACAGGGGTAGGACGATGGCACTGTTTTGTTACCCAAACTTAAAATATGAAATACTGTCCACATTTTTGTCCACATATATTATTTATAATAATATATAATAATAATAAACAAAATAGTATATTATAATATACCAAGGTAGAAAAGTCGTTTTTCTCAGCTGAACAGTATTAATTTAAGTTGTGAAGCTGAGAAAAAACTTGTAAAATGTACCAATGTGAAAAAAATAATATTATATAAACCACGGTAGAGAAGCCTTTTCTCAGCTTCGCAACTTAAATTAATACTGCTCAGCTGAGAAAAACGACTTCTCTACTTTGGTATATAATATACTATTTTTCAGTACTAGAAGCTTAAATCCTATAAATCATATTTTTCTGTCCATTCTTGTATTTATAATTACCTAAACAATTTCACTAATATTCTGCCAAATTCTATGAACGAAATTTTTTTTATGAAGTCCTACCTCAGGTATTACCACATTTATTAGATAATTATGCATTTTGCATGAAATCCGGTCTCTTCATTATTAACTACTATTCAATAATGAAATGATTATTAACTACTATCTCTTCATTATTGACTACTAGTCAATAATGAAATGATTATTAACTACTAGGAAAGAAAAACAATTTCATAGATCTTCGAAAAACTATATAATAGTACATTGAACAGCTAGTAGTGAAAAAAATTTTTTCAGTACAAATCGTAACGTTTAGCAAAAATGTTAGAAGTTCAGTAATAATGAGCAATAAACGAATACATTTAATAATTTAATATACAGACTGGCCTAGAAAAAAAAACTAATCCTACTTAGCGCACACTGAACCTGAAGATTTTACAGAAGGCAAAAAATTGCAAAAATAACACCCCGTGCGCTCAGTCCATTCACGTCGGCTGCAATAAAAGTAACGCCCATATGGTATACCACAAAGGTGACTTAGTGGCTTAATCAAAATTTAGTAAAAAGTTGGAAAGGTCGGAATGGTGCAATTGCATGGCCTCGCACGTTTTTAGTTAATAAGTTACGTCGTTACGTCGTACATTGTCGATTTCTTGTAATTTCTAATGGGTAAGTACTCTGCTTTATTCAAATTTCGATGTCTTTACTCAACAGTACCGAGCTTAATTCAGTCACGGCGGTTTTCAAGCGAATGGAAAAAAATACTTTCATAATTTGGTCTACTTGCTGATGTTGGGGTGAAAACTATTGTAGATGTTTCCATGACACCCTGTACAATATTTAAAAAATATATTTTTGACTGCCAATAACATTTTTTACTTCAGGGGACGGACGTATTGTGAGATACGACGTGTTTGCTAATTTTTTCCTTGAAAGATACTGGACAGTGTTATTATTCGATTCTGCTATAATCATCATGGTAGCCTTTGGAAATCGTTATCAAAAGTGTGGCAAAGATTTTCTAAATTTTCTAAATTGACATGATATACTCTTAGACAATAATAACAATGACAAATACAGGAATTCTTGTACAATGCACCATTTATTGAACAATGTAATTATTTTACTGTGCATTGTTTTTAAATCTTGTGCAACTAATTGTAAATGAAATACACAACTTTGTGTTTTTTCTGCGCAAACAGTATTGAAATACTGCTTTGCCCACGTGGTGTAGAATATAGTTAAACCGCCTTTACTATCTAACCCGCTACATTTTTGTATGTATTATATGCCCATTCAAACTGCCACACAAAATTAGCCTTGGTTGCAAATAGTATATTTTATTAGAAGGCCAGAAACTGTCATTTTGCAAGTGCGAGCACAGTTTGTGCAAGCACTTGCAAAACATTTTCTGGCCATATGATAAACAAAAATTTTTCGGTCGACAAAAGATTTTCATTGTTCACTGTTACAGGGGGCCTCATGCCTCATGGGGTCTCAAAGAGCCCCCTTGGGGCCCCATGTCGCAAGGGCTCCCACAAGTCTAAAAGGGCCCTTATAACCCATGGGGCCCCCCGTGTTTCAAAGAACCCCCTTGGGCCCCCCTGTCTCAAGGGCCCCACATGTCTAAAGGGCCCCCCCATGTCTCAAAGGGATACCAAGGACTCCCCCCTGTAATTTTTTCGATGTTTTAATAAGTTATTCTACTACTCGGGGCGGAGACAAATTCATAGTTATTTATACGAGTTCCTGTGTAAATTGGGTGCACCTCTCCCCTCCCGCCTTTACCGATGTTTGACTAGACCTTGTACAGAAAAAACTGCTCTACAATTTTGTTTGTATACATTTTTTGCTCCCACTAATGGTTTTCGAGATAATCGCCGCGAAAACGGGAGTTATCTTCGCGCTGAAAACTATACTCATTTTTGAGTTTGAATTTTGGACGTGTCGGTATGAACATGCTGTCCCAGTAGTTTCTGGTATTTATTAGAGATGCTATTTTTCAGTCTGTATTTTGTAAAATGTATTTTGAAAAACAAAACAAAACTTTTCAATGTGGTCGAAAGTACCAGTATTGAAAAATGAAAACCAATACATTCTAATTTACTATAATTTCAGGATATGGACCTTTCCACCTCTTAATATTGTTAGCCTCCGGTGGAGGTCTAATGTGCGTGATTATCGAAACAATGTCCATGATGTTTATTGTACCTGCAGCACAGTGTGATCTAAACCTCAACCTCTCTGATAAAGGTCTCTTATCTTCAGTTAGCTTCATTGGTGTAGTAGCTAGCTCCTATCTTTGGGGCTACTTAGCAGATACTAGAGGACGAAGAAAAGTTCTGATATTAAGTTTGAGCATCAGCTGCCTCACAACATTGATTTGCAGCATAGTCCCATGGCCTTGGTTGTTTATTACTTTACGTTTTGTCAACGGTTTCTTGTAAGTTACGAAATCAAAAAAAATGTCAAACTACAACGTGTTTTAGCATCGGCGGTGCCTCTTCGGTGGTCTATGCATACTCTGGTGAATTCCATGACAACTACTATCGTCCAAAAGTTATCTCCTGGATGTGTACCTTTGTAGCCTTTGGTAACATGTATCTTCCAGGACTTGCCTGGCTAATATTGCCAGCAACATGGAATATTGATGTACCTGTACTTACGATAGCTTTTCGTCCATGGAGACTACTACTCATCATCTACGCAATTCCATGTCTATTATGTGCTATTCTGATGTGCTGCTTACCAGAAAGTCCAAAATTCTTAATATCACAAGGTAGACAAAAAGAAGCTTTAGCTGTGTTGAGAAAAATGTACGTGGTAAACACTAAGAAACCTGAAGAAACCTACGAAGTTGAAGAAATAATATGGGATGACCTGAATCCTCAAGATGGAAAGAAGTATGGAATGTTAAAAACAATGTGGAGACAAACAGTTCCACTATTTAAGGGAGAACTTCTTCGTAAGACCATAATAATGTCGTATTTGCAGTTTGGTGTGTTTGCATCGTAAGAAATTAATGAAGATAATCTCTAAGATAAAAGTACTTACTTAACACGTTTCAGAAATTCTGGATTAATGATGTGGTATCCAGAAATATTAAATAAAATGTCTCACTACATAAGCGACACAGGAGAAACCGATGTCTCACTGTGTAAAGCGGTATTATTTAATGAAAAGGCGGTATTATACAATGAAAACAACACTGACTTTACTGATGTAATGACCATAACTAGCATCTATCTCTTCTGCTAATATGTACTTTCTGTTTTAGGTGTTTTCCTGCAGGGATGAAGTCAAAACTCCAGTATTTTTAATATCCTTAATCATCGCTGTAGCGTATGCTTGCAATTATTTTTTTATTGGTTGCTTTATAAATGTTATCGGTAAAAAGAAATTAATGATCGTATTGGTGACAGTAACAACAGTGACCGGACTAATTTCACAATATGTCCGTGGCTACGAACTTATACAAGCTCTTATTGGAATATTCTTAATGGGTGGTTCGGCAATCGGTACCACTAATGCCATTGCAGTAGACTTATTTCCAACACAAGTTAGAGGAATGGCACTTGCGTTTGCAATGATGTTCGGACGTATAGGTGCTATGACTGGAACCAATATAATTGGACCAGTTTTATACAACTTTTGTGACTATTTGTTCTATTTCATTGTTGTCGACCATATAAGTAAGTGCTCCCTTAGATAAAAAAAAATGTTTCAATCTTATTTTTCCAGTATTAATTGTGGCTGTGCTGCTCCTTCCATCAACAAAGAAACTTCCCACGTTAATAATATAAGGGGTATACAATTAAAGTTCAAAATTAGAATTGGTTTTTATTTTATTTTATATAATAGCAAATTGTAAATAAAGAATTGATAACAGCTATATCTTAAAAAGTTTAAGCTTCTTGAAATATTTTTGGACTTCTTCCTTTGGATATGGCTTGACCACTAAGCAGGTAGGTATATTTTCGGGTTGTTCGATCCAAAGTTTGTGATCTATGTTATTTTCACTAAGGGAGTCTTTTAAGTTAATTAAACTTGTTTCATCTGGAGCTTCCAATACAACTTTGTGCATGTTGTCTAAGTCTTTGAGGTACATTTGGACATGTACATCGTCATGAAATAAATGCGTAACGGCAGTAACAGCGTGGCAAGCTTGCGCGATGACTGCTCCTACCGGCCAATCCAACTTCTTTAATAGATCTCCTCGGACGACGACGTATTGGACTATTGTAGGAACACTCATGTCTGTTGAAAATATATTGATATAAGTTAAAATAATGTACATACATACTACAACACAACATCCAAAGGAATTGGTAAGATTAACGTGGTTTTTGTAGTGCAAAGAAACCCCAATTATTACAATTTTAGTAGCTTAGTCAATATAGAATTTTGCAAAATTTTATTTAGGAAAGGAGAATTTTTCAAGTTCGACAGACATCTTGTAAAGAAAAGAATGAATATGGAATGATATGGATATATAATATTATAATATAATAATAGGGTTTTCGTACAAAAAAGCAGTAGTGACGTCTCCATTCGTATGTTCCTCACATTCCTTACATTTGTATTTAGGGAAGTACCAAATAGAATGGCTTAAAATTATGTTTTATGTTTATTATGTTTAATTTCATATGGAATTTGGTCCTTACTGCTTGGTCTTTATATAAGACGTCTCCATGTCCTGTTACTATATCAGTGGTGTTCTTTCTGTTGGCATCGATACTCACCTGTCTTCTCATCGTTTCGGAGGTCATTCCATTGGTCTTTTCATGAAGGTTTTTTTATTGCTGCAGACCCTGTTCTGTATTTTCCCTGAACTTTCCTCAATTCCTTGAATTTCAGCTTTCGGGATGTCATATTTTTACGTTCCCAGACCTTGAGTTCTCAGATTTATTTTCAAGTTCTGTCTTTCACGTTTTTCAGGGTCTGATATTTTCGGCTTCTTATTTTTAGGTTTCCAGATCTTCAGGATATCAGTCAGTCATTTTCAGGTATTCAATTTCTCAGTCTTTCAGGTTCTGATCTTTTCAGTTTTTCAGGTTCTGTTATTTTGAGATTCTCGTAACTATGTTATTAATAATTATCACAATGGGATCGTCCCTCTCAACTGAATTTGACAAATTCAACTATAGCGTCTCGTAGACTATAAAACATGACGCCCTGTTGTTTAATAAAGTTGTTTTGTGAGATAACAGAGAGTATCAAAAATCGTAATTTCGGCTAGGATTTTCAAACGCTTTCATTTACCGCCTCTTGTGACGTCATCTCGGGGGAGCATTCTCACTGGTTCATGCGTCTCTTCATTAGTCCGCGCGTCTATACCGTGGTCGGCCAAAAGATATAGTAATAAAACTAAGAGGTGTGACATGCCGGCGCAAAACAATGTACGCCGAAGTCTGATTTACATTCACGAAATGTAAAATAGAGCGCGGGCACCCTACGGGTTGCCTAAACTGCGATCATCTGCTAGTGGAGTACCTGTTTTGTGATAACGATTTCAAGCTAAGCAGGAAAAACACGAAAAACGGAACGAAAAATACACTTCGAAACACGGTAGGATGGTAGACGGCGTGGTCGGAATGAGTCACGAATAAGTCGTAACGCAACCACAAATCCACAAAACCTCTCCTGTGTGCATTTGGCTTTCACAAATATGCGCTCTTTTTGAATCAACCAATCACAATGTGTTATTTGAAAAACGCGGGCAATGTGGGCGTTTTTATTACTATATCTCTTGGCCGACCACGGTATAGTAACTTTGAATTTTGTCTCGTGTTGACGTCACAGAAAGGTGCGCGTTTCAAATAAGACACAAGTTTCGATTTTTTTTACCTAGTAAACGCGTGATTTCGAATAAACAAAAAAGTACGGGTATAATACTTTTCCGGCTAGTTTCTAAAAAAGCTGTTTTTGAAAATTGAGAGACGACCCCATTGTGTATGTAAAGTCCTATTCTCGTTTCCATAACAACGTAATGCTTTATTCATCTAAGAATACCGTTTATTTTAACGGACTATTGATGTTGACCTCGCAATTAATACAGCCAATACAATAAAGACGATCAGCTTTTGGAAATAAACACAATGTGAAAAAAAAGTAGAGCATTAATGCCATAAAAAATTTACAATATGGCACACATAAATCCAATCCATCTTTCATTAGATCATAGGCGCTCTTTATCTGATCATACAGTATTTTTTGAGGCCAATGACTGATTCATAATTTAAGGTTTAATTTGTTTATCCGTTGAGTTTTAAGAAATAACAACGGGTTTTTGACAGTTTTCATTACAAATTCTTTAGAAAATATACATATTGGAACCAATATCTTACGAGCTTCTATGGGTTTCTAAAAAGGCGCTACTCCAGGGAACTTAGTTTTCAGACCAGTTTTATATAGACCTCCACGTGTACTAATTTAGAAATATTTCTGTACTCCTGCAGTTCTTTTAGTACTGTGGGTATATGGGTGATTCTATTCTAACAGTGATTATTAATGTCCTGTACTGTTTACTGGTCATACCATAACCTATGCTGTGCCATAACATTGTATTCATAAAAAATTTCTTAAATTAATACGTATTACATAACTTTTTCTATGTAATATAACCTCCAGTCCAGACAAAAATTATAGTATACATAAAATATCACTTAAATGACGGTACCGTTTTATGTCTATTTCCAGAATTTACCTAAAATTCATTATGTACTTTCTTTTTCGCAATAAATGATTCAAACCGATTAACCCATAAATCTTAATGTCTATAATCAAACTTAAAAAAATGATAAATGTTTTTTCAATACATATATTGATTCCACATTGAATTCTGGCTTAATAACTTTTGTCCTTAGATTTAAGCGAATTTTTGAATTTGAATTTGTATGACGCGTGCGCCATATATATACCTCGAAATTACTGAAACAATAACTAGTTAGCCATATTGAAAGTACGTCATCTGAGTTATGTTTACAAAGCTAACGCTGATGGAATAGTCCAACAAGTTAGTGTCATTTTAAAAGTAAATTTTCAAAAAGGTATGTCATAAATTTATTTGGCAGTACCGTGGTATTGGATAACTTAATTATTGATTTTTTTATCATAAGTAATAGATTTTTATACTTTATTACTAACCTATTTGTAATTGGAATATTATCAAATTCATAATTACAGTTGCTAATTAAATTTAAAATGTCAAAAAATACCGTGGCTTTCAGTACCATATAGTTTAAATGAGTCAGTACCGTGGCAAGAAAAAATTGAAATTGATGAAAGAATGTCGATGAATCAAAGTGAAGTAAATTTAAATTTAAATGTCTTCTAGTCAAACCCCACAAACTTTAATAAACGTAAATTACAATAGGAACATGTTTCGGAACCACTCCCATCTTCGATATTTTAAAGTTGTAGCAAAATCCTTTCGAACTTTGATTTTTACAATAAAATAGAGTAATAATATGCATAAAAAAAAAAAAATCAATTACAGAATCGAATAATTTTTAATCAAAAAAGTAACAGAACAGAACCACCCATATATGCCTAAAATACACTTCTTCAAAAATGATTCATACATCCAGTAGGCCTAGAACATCAATATTCTTCATGTCACTGCATGCAAATATTTTAATATTTTCCACAGACAGCATATGCTGTATGATTGTATGTATGAATTTTGAAGAAGAAATCAATTTTTTAAACCTTTACACAGACAATAATCGGTCTGATTCTGTAGAAAACTGGAAAGTAGCCCCTAGACGATCAAGCAGCTTGATCAAGCGGTTCAGTCAATCGACGCGCGCTTCAATCAACCTTCAACAAATCTTCAATCAACCCTTCAATTTTTGGGTCAAAACTCGTTTTCAGTTGAGTCTGTCTGTTTAAGTCCGTCGTGAAGTGTTTCTGGTGTTAAATAATGCGACTGACGCACGCGTCAACCATTTGAGCCATTCAAACCTATCAATCACCGTCAACGCTTGGCTCAAGCATCAAGGGTTACCTAGACGGTCAATCATGCTTGATTCAGATTGAGTTCAGCTTTTGACCAAAATTATTAACCGTCTAGGACCTCCGTAAAGATAAGTGACAAATAGTGAAAAAAGAATCCCTTTTTCTCACTGATCCTTAGCCAAGTGTTTATGGAACATTTATTTAAAGTAGGTTTTACTGGTACTTAAGGGGTTAAAACCGAAAAATCAAGACAATTCAAAATTCCGAAACATAACCTAACTTTCACCAAAAAATAAGATAATTTATATTGAAACAATTGCAATGAATATAACTAATAAACAATTCCATAATTACTAAACAAATGTTTCCAAATTTGAAAACATTAAGTTATAAATTAATTTACCGTGTTTCTGTTGGTTATAAAAATCAAAAATCACTAACTAAATGACAAATTCACAAATCAAACAAGTAAATCCCTAAGAAATGGTGATTTTCTGATTTTTGCACACCGGCATTTGTGTTGTAAATGTTGGCAGCTTTGGCAGCGCTGAATCATACCCTAACCTCAGAATTTCGTACAAATTTAATCAAACAATCAAAGATAATCCTTACAAAGAGTTGTGTAACGAAGAAAAGACTTTGGCGTAGCCCTAACATCCAAAAGTAACATTATTTACGAAAAATGCCAACTCTATTATCTAGTACAGCTGATTTTAACACCTCAACCAAGTAAGTTCCAACTCATTTGAAATTTAATCTAATTCGAAGTTCTAGATCTTCAGATTTGAGTGTTGTTCATTTTGCGGCTGACTGGGCGGAACAATGTGCTCAGGTCAATGATGTTCTGGATGCATTAGCACAACGTCCAGAGTACTCAAAAATTCATTTTTATAAGTGTCAAGCAGAAGATCTATCTGATATATCATTGAATCATAAAATTGAGGCTGTTCCAACTGTCCTATTATTTCGGTCAGCAAAAGTAGTAGATAGGATAGAAGGGGCAGATGCTGCTAAAATATCAGAAAAGGTGAAGGAACATGGCAAGGTTGCCTCTCAAGATATCCCCCTGGAAGACCGCCTGAAAGCACTGATAAACCAAGCTCCTATTATGCTGTTTATGAAGGGTGATCGTAACACTCCTAGGTGTGGGTTCAGTCGACAAATAATTCAAATTTTAAACGATACAGGGTAAGAATTAGTTCATCACCAGCAAGGAGACATTTATATCCTGCAATGTCATCTGGCAAATGGCCAGTGTAGTATCCTTGTAATGGTCTGTAGACTTAATTGAATGATTACTGGTTAATTCCACTTGCTACTGCATGAGGTTCAAACTGTTTAAGGGTTCACTGGCATTTTACACCCTTTATTACTAGGGGTACAATGCCCTGGGCACTTGAAATTACAAATATCAAATTCAACTTTCTACTAATTGAATTTTAGGGTTTCCTATGAGACTTTTGATATTCTAAGTGATGAGGAAGTACGCCAAGGACTGAAAACATATGCAGACTGGCCAACCTATCCACAACTCTATGTTAAAGGTGAATTGATAGGAGGATTGGATATTGTAAAAGAAATGTTGGCTGGAGGGGAATTGGGGGCAGTCCTAACTAATTAAGGTTGTCCAGTTCACACTATTTCTTGTATTTAATAATCAATAAAAATTGCATAAAGTTTTTTTGTCTTTACAACTGTTGCAACTTCAGAAATGGCAGTAAAAATAAGTGTTCCAAATAATATTTATTAATTATTCTAATAGTACATAACTCAAACTAAGAATACAAATGTTAAAAGACCGTGTAGTTTCAAGATGTACAATATACAGATAATTATTGTGTAAATGTAAAATAATCAACTTTTAACATCTGCAAATTTTTAAGTGAAAGTGATATATTTAAGTATAAATAAAGGAGCAACATATTTAAAAAAAGATTAGTGTTTCTAGTTTTTCTAGATACCATTTTAAAAATGGTTTTTCCATTCCCAGATTACTGTTGAATACTACAATGTAAATATCCAAACCTACCTAAAAGGCATCTTGGTTTTCAAAACAAATGTTATGTACATATTATTTCACGTTACAACGATAAATGTAATCACAAAATTAAGTTTTGTAGAAAAAATATGTAAAACGCTCTTTTAAAAACCATGATAAAAAATACAGTAAGTTGAAAAATTAATTGTATAACTTATATACAAAGTAAGGAAGCACCAGGCCATAAAAAGTCATTTTTTTGACGATGTTTTATCACGATAGGATCTCAAATTGTTCAAACTAGATACTTTAATTCAAGCTTAAAACAAGATAGGATTAATTGTTTTGTAAAGCCTGTTAACCAAATGGCACTAAAATTAGAAGATAACTTTACTTGGAATGCGTTATTACTAAAAGTTGTGAACAATAAATGAAAAGAATAGTTGTGAATTAACAGATCTGTAGTTTTTTAGATCATATATCATATTATCACATTTCTAACATAAAAATTAGTCCAACAGACAAAAAATAAAAAAAGAATCATCAAAACATTGGAACCAAGATTTTAAAAACTCTAAGGCCACTTAAATGAGCACTTCTATCTTACAGAAGAAAAACCAAAACTTAAATTGAATAACATGATCTCTCAGATTGAGCATTGAAAGGTTGTTTAATAATAATTGTGGAATTTTGATTTATGTTTGTTTAGAAACTGACTGTTTTACATGTTTTCAAATTGGTCCACGCGACGTTTGGTGTTGCCCTTACGTATTTCACGAAGAGTTTTGTATTTGTCTCTTCCTTGGCGCACGTTTTCTCTGTGAATTTTATCCATGGCAGTTTCTTTAGTCTCATCTCGGGATTGGGCGAGATCTTTCTTCAAAGCCTGAAAAAGAAAAACAGTAGAATACTTCTTAAAGTAAGAATAAATCAGTCAATAGATGATTTTTTATATGTGGCAATTTCGTGTTTGATATTCCGAGATATCTCGGCCTTTCTTTGTCTCTTAAAACAATACATATTTACAAAAAAAAAAAAAAACAACATTAATGAATTATGTTGGTAAGAATATTTAGAATATCAAGAAGAGAAAACATTGGGAGGCGGTTAACGATAACACGTGTTAGGGATGTCTAGTTCCACTGTATCTCAAAGGGAAGAATTTGAAATGCCTGTGTGACTCTAAACACTTCACACTATTGGTTAGAACAGATTATTATAACAGTTGGTTTTGGGTTCAACCAGTCTGACCTTGTCTATACTATGGAAAGATAGGTACATTCGCCTAAGACTGTGAATGCTGATTTACCTCAGCAATAATATTCTTTGTCATGAACTGAACTGAACGAGACTGCCAAAATTCGGAAAAAGGGCGAATACGCCGCCGAATATCTCGGCAATAGAATAAAGGGCCGTTGTTGTAGATTTATTGGCCTAATAACTAAAATGAATATCAAAAAGTACTTGGCACTTGTTAAATCTATATAAAAAAGAAAATCGAGTTGTCTTCACAAATTCAAAACTTGATGTTGATGTACAGCTAAGATAAAAAACAATTGCGCAAAATTATTACTCACCAGCAACTGGTCATGAAGACGTTCATTGCGCTCAGCAAGCGTACGTCTATCTTCAACTGGGTCCACAATATTTTCATCAGTTGCAAGATCCTTGCTAACGTCACCGTTGACAAGCTCGTCATCTTCATCATGATGGTTCTCTTCCAAGTGACCTTTAGTGGCATTTGCCATCTGCTGTTGTTTAAGTTCTTCTTCCTTACGACGTGCCGCTTCAACTTCCTCTTGAAGACGCTTAGTCTCTGAATCCTTGGCTTCCACTTCCTCCTGAATTCTCTGCACTTCAATCTGTTTGGCCCTAATTTCGTCCTCCAACTTCTGGCGTTCTGCAGCTTCCAAATTCTTACTCTCTTCCAAACGCTCCATCATCTGTTGCAATTCGTTCTGTCGTTTCTCCAACTCTTCTTTAGCGGCTTGAAGTTGCTTCAACTGCTCTTCAAGGCGTCGGATCATCTCCTGGGCCTCCATAAGATTAGCTTGACTACGTTCCATCTCTTCTTGCATTGCTTTGATTCTATCTTCATATTCTTGTTGTTTCTTTTCCGCACGTTCGCGTGCCGCTATCTCGAGTTGTAGTTTCTCTCTTTGTTGTTGCTTGGCTAGTTTTTCTTCTCTAGCCTGAGCCTTCATCTGCTGCACATCGATGGTGTCTGGCTTTCTACGTCTCATGTATAACTCGTGATTACCCATGCACAGAGATAAAATCCGTTTGTTTATCCGAACACGAGGCGCGAAAAATACGAAATCTGGCGCTTTTTTGTCGATGGGTTTGATGATGAATTTGCGGTCGTTGAACGAGATGTTGCGGATTTCCGACCAAGGAAAACCGATTTTCGGAGTTAACCTACAGACAAGAAATTCTGTAAACGTATTATTCAAAAAACAGTGAAATGCATTACCTATCATCCTTTTCGTAAATATTCAAGCCGAGAGCGTCAACGCCCAAATACAATTCGGTACCCTTTTTATTCCGAATTTCGAAATAGTTCACTCCGTACATTTCCAAATCTTGAGCGATCTTCAAATATTCCATCATGGTGTCTTCACGAAGCATACCGCGATGTTCCTTCCACCAAGTCATGATGCTTTGTTCCCATTCATCTTTGGACATTTTGTGTTGATCCATAACTCTGTAATTGTTTCAGATTTACACCTGTATGTTTTTAACAGACATATATTGTTGGAACATTGCTTCCACAGCACAGAGTGTTGGGTATAAACATTGAACAGGTACATAAAACTGATTTATAAGAAAGAGGTAGCAAACATTCAGACATCCGTATTTTTCCACGGTTAATTTTAGTCAGTTATGTACAATCATTTCAGTTACAATCCACGTGCTCATATAATTATAGCTGGAAGTCAATTAAAAATTTAATAAGTTACAACTGTAATCAATTATAGAAAATTATCAATTAATATTATCATTTTAAAACTCCATAAATTTTCTACTGAAAAGTAACAATTTACATGTCATTTATATGTAAGTGGCAAAGAAACACTTTAGAATTTAGTACAAGGGCAACTCTGAAAATTTTGACATGTAGCGACGGCGATCACTTTCATGAAACACAGTTTTCAAAATAAACAGGTGTAAAATGTAACTCCCCAAATTTTTAATCCATCTTAAATTTGCTGCCCCAACATTAGCTCTCGTATCGTTTCACATAATGGAAATGCATCAAATAAATTGAAAAATTAAGAAGTACAAGTGCTGAAAAACGGATATTTCAAACGAGTCGCGATAGTTGAGTCACGCGAGGTTGAAATATCCTTCAGTATCTACGTGTTGTACACTATGCTTTTTCTTCGACCACCATGCAAAAGAAGAAGAAAAAGTACATGTAACTGTAAAAATCAGCTTTGTTGAATTATTTGATAAAAAGCCACTTAATAATTGCAATGTTGAAGTTTGGTATAATTAATTCTTCCAGTCCGTAAGTGAGTCTGTAACCTTCGCAGCCAACCCCACAATATTCAATGGTGTGGAGCAATTCCTCTAGTACATTCGTAACCCGATATTGGTGCATCCGATTTTCTTCACCTTTTTAATAATTTCCATAATTATATTTGACTTCAACATCCCAAATTATTGAAATTTAGGAATCTTAAAATATAAAATTTCCTATTTACAAATTTTTAACGTAAGGTAAGTGACAAGTAATAAAGCCATGCTTAAAATTAAAAAAAGAAAACAAAAATAAATATTTTTAAAACATGCATTGATTTTAGCTTAATAAAAGAACTATTTTGGTATTATAATAATAAAAAAAAATAAATAATGAAGAATACTAAAATTTTATTTTTTAACGTATGGTCTAATTGGCCTTTATAAATCCTTGTGTTACAATAAGGCCATGATAAAAACACGCTAAATATGTATCCACTATTTGCACCTAGGTCATAAAAATTTGCACTTATCCTAAGTGCACATAAATTTTGCATTTTATGCACATCTGTATGTCATTTGAGTATATATTGCAATACCATGAAGCATTTCCTTTTTTTAAGAACTTTTTTAAAATGTTTTATTGACCTTGCTATTTGTTTTGTTAAAAGATCTTTATTAAGTTCTTTTGGACTGCTCTTTAATGCTTTACGTCCCGGTTTTCTATTTTCCTCCTTTTTGATTTTTTGGGCCAACCATGGCCGTATTAAAACCACATGCCAACCTAACATCTTTATTTATATCTTTGGAACGACACATAAGCCGTATATTATTATCAGATTCAGATTATATAAACGAATAATCTCTAAAACCAAAAACACTAATATTAAATCGAAATAATTGCTAGCGTCATCTGTGATTGATTTGCTTTGCAATTAGGATGCGTTCAAAATATGATTTATCTTATTCAAAATCTTTTGGAATTGTATTATTTTCTAAGTTGTTGCTCTTCTTTATATTTCTTGTAACACTTCTGAAAGAAATTTGTTTTGTTGTCGATTTTTATATTAAAAAATTCAAATTTGAATATCAAACGCACATCACGTTGCCTTTGGAAAATGAAACATGTGGTTAGATGGAGAATTCTAAAATTTATAAAGATCCTGTCTTTGGATTATGCTGCGAATATAATATAGTAAGTTTAGTTTTTCGTCGATAATGTTTCCCTCTTCTTCTCAAAAAATTACGTGATTTCGCTCTGCAGTTTGGTGGAGAATTTTGACCTACTAGATGTACGAATCATTTATAGACCACCTGTATACCCATTGCAAACAAATAAATTCCGATTTTCACATAAAGATCCTACATTTACCAAAGCGTGATTAGACGCAAACATGTTTTTTCACTGCCATGCAAAGTTTAAAACCACACAATCTATGTTAATGCGTTAGATGTAAAAACAAATCGTATTTGAAAATTACGTTTATGGTAAAAGTTGCAGGTTCAAATGTATGTTAAATACAATCAAGTTTCCATCCAAAGCATACCTAATACTCATCTCTGGAGTCATACTGTTAACAGAAAAAATAATAAAATTTTATTAGCTAGTTCAAATAGAAATCTACAATGAGTACAATGAAAAACTGTAAAGGCCATTCCTGTAAGCTGTGTTAATGACTTTATCAGTCTGTTTGATGTAGATAAGTTTTAGAAGCTTCAAGTCCTCGCACATGTTTGAACTCTACCATATTATGTAGCCGGTTCTATATTTTAACTTGAACGCCTTTATTTCTAGATTATGGTTTAAAGCAAATTATTTTCTGCATTGTTAATAGTGCAATGGTAAGGAGATATTTTTCTGTACAAGACACAGTTAACATTGACAGTGATTTTAAGATGTAATTTTGTCAACTACCTTATAACGATAATTAGCGCAGGTATTGACGATTATATCGTAACTTGTCAGTCAACTACGTCATCTACAGTAAACTGAAGATTTACGACGATTAACAGTCATTACAATAATTACCTTTGGGGTAAAAGTCTATCGTTTGCCAGGAAACCTTCTGAATGAAGACTTTTATTGTAATCTCCATGCCTGGCCTGAACAGCGTAAGACGCTAAAAGGACGGAGGTTTCAGGTGGGCAATAAATTTCGTCGGACAAGATGGAATTTTTCACTTGCAAATAAAACAGTCTCAGCGTAATGTCCTGGATCAATTCTTCGGCGACATCTTCGGGGTAAAATTTGGCACGGAACTTAAACTGAAGTGGATTTTCTTTTTTCACATCTTGGCTCATTACCTAAAAAAAAACAATGGGTCAAGTTTGTATTCTACAAAAAAAAAGGGGGAATCAACAGTGAGTCATCAATAAAACGTGGCCAGTTATCCAAGGTGCATGGATGCAGCAGTTCAAGGTGGATTGAAACATGTTTCGAAGACATCACGTTCCCTACCGTGTACGTACGGGAGAGAATTGCAATAGCAAACGGAACATTAGCTTTTGGTTCCCCACTATTATTTGCTTCAAAACATTTATTTATTTTTGTCTACCCACTATTTAATAATGAATGACAATAAAGGCAGTTCTTGGTTATTGCCAACTTTGGAGTTAAATTATTGTTAATTCTAAAACATAACATGCCCAGCTCTCCCATGTACAGTATACAAAAGTCATAAAAATAATTAAATTAATCCAATGACAAAATACCATAATGATAATATCGTCAATGTTTATGGTGTATTACGGAATATGGTTCTAGGTCGTCATTTTAAAATTAGCCTCTAGTAGTTTCACCTTGTATATTTTCCAACGAAACTATTATACTAGCTTGTACGCTCTACACTTCATTCAATTGGATTTTTATGCATTTTGTGGTAATTGCGGTTCTCCATTATATGAAAAATCGCAAAAATTATGTAACGCATTATTACAATAATAAAGCACCATCATCCGTGGTAGACTGACCTACTCGATAATCAAGAATTCTGTTACGGAGAATGTTTTTACCCATTCCAAATGAAGATGACTTTCAAGTGGCCTTGTAAAAAATACGATCCTAACGAGAATCGATTTCCGCCACGTATTTGTATTTACAAAATTTATTTACTGGCAGTCAGTAACCCGAATGAGCCTACTATACTAATAACAACTGAGAAACTATTGAGAAATACACATCAGTGCACATACAGCGGCAGAATTATTATTTGCATTCACTGTGACATTCCAGTCGCGCCTTTCGAAATTTAAATACTTTCCAGCGTATACAGTTTGAATCTTTAAAAACGCTAACGACCCGAATGCGCAAGAAATGGAAATTTTTATTTCACAAAACCCGCACTAAAAAAAAATTTCTAACCCAAAAATCTGGATTATTTGGGTGTTAAAATAATACCGTTGTGGTAAAAACTAAACAATAACTTCAGTTTCCGGTAATGTGTAGCTGCGCAAATTACTGTTGATTTTTTCAACAACTCTAAAGTAAAGATGATTTTTTGTGCCACAAATTTTATAAACGAAAGCTAACAGTTCACTGAAGAGACGGAAAAGACCCCGAGAGCGTTACCTAGCAGAAGTAGCACTCTCTCTCCAAATAGATGCAATTTGCAAAATAAAAACCATTAACAAAAATGGTAGTTTTAATGAATTGTTGAAATTTAGAAATGAAATGCTGGAGTTCAGACATGCTTCAAAATGATTCGGAGTTCGTAGTGAATATAATTATGATATTGGGTTTACCATTTAAAAAAAAAACAATATGGTCCTAAAATAGGTAAACAAACATGTGTTGTTGATTTGCTTAGACAGTGTTTTATTTATATGTGAAATGTTGAATGAATAAATGAAAAGTGACACGAGTTCAAAATCACCCTGTATTCAGTAAAAGTTAGTGCAACACCAACTGAAATTCATTTGAGATAATCAGCAATTAAAAGAATAACTTCCAAAACAAATGTAAGTAGCAGATGGGTTTTTGTATCCAACCTGATGTCATTCTTCACTTTCATTTTCTATAGAATCCTTAGAAGTACAGAGTGTCACTGCAAACCAAGGAAAAAAGTGCTTTATCAAGCTAGGTGGCGAATGACTGATAAGTTTTGTTCTTTTAATCTGGAAAATGCTTATTTATTAATAGATTTCTCAAAAAATTACAACATGAATTTGATGATTTCTTAACCGACTTCAAAAAAGGAGGAGGTTATCAATTCGGTTGTATGTTTTTTTTTTTTTAATGTTTGTTACCGCAGAACTCCGTCATTTATAAACCGATTTGTACAATTCTTCTTTTATTTGAAAGAGTATACTTGGAGATTGGTCCCATTGTCACCATTTCAGGATCTGATGAGGGGATCTCATGGAAATCGAGAAAAATCGTCAAATTTTCGCTCCCTTTTATTAACCGACTTCATGTATGTTCACCGATTTCTTCGTCAATTGTGGACCGATTTACAAAATTCTTCTTTTATTTGAAAGGGTATACTCTAAAGATGGTTACATTGTTAAAAAATCAGGATCTGATCAGGAAATCCCATGGAAATCGAGAAAAATCGTCATCACCGATTTCTTCGTCAATTGTGGACCGATTTACAAAATTCTTCTTTTATTTGAAAGGGTATACTCTAAAGATGGTTACATTGTTAAAAAATCAGGATCTGATCAGGAAATCCCATGGAAATCGAGAAAAATCGTCAAATTTTCGCTCCCTTTTATTAACCGACTTCATGTATGTACACCGATTTCTTCGTCAGTTGTGGACCAATTTACAAAATTCTTCTTTTATTTGAAAGAGTATATTCTAAAGGTGGTTACATTGTTAAAAAATCAGGATCTGATCAGGCATTCCCATGGAAATCGAGAAAAATCCTCAAATTTTCGCTCCCTCTTTAACAGGCTTATCATGTATGTTCACCGATTTCTTCGTCAATTGTGGACCGATTTACAAAATTCTTCTTTTATTTGAAAGGGCATACTCTAAAGGTGGTTACACTGTTAAAAAATCCAGGATCTGATTAGGGAATCTCATGGAAATCGAGAAAAATCCTCAAATTCTCGCTCCCTTTTTAACCGACTTATCATGTATGTTCACCGATTTCTTTGTCAGTTGTGGACCGATTTACAAAATTCTTCTTTTATTTGAAAGGGTATACTCTTGACGTGATTCCATTGTCAAAAAATCAGGATCTGATCAGGGAATCCCATGGAAATCGAGAAAAATCCCCATATTTTTTCTTCATTTTATGTATATAATTATGTTCATACCGATTTCTTCGTCAACTTTATTGAGGACCTCAATATTGGAGAAGCGTCTTTACTAGGTATCACTAACTTATCACTTAAAATTGTAAAAAAATTTGCTTTAAAAAAAAAGACAACCGACTTCAAAAAGTGAAAAATAATTGAATACATGTATTATTACATGTACTACCCAATGATCTGTCTGAAGTCGGTGCTAAGCCACATAGGTAGTAGATAGATAGGCTGCCTACTCTCCAGCCACATCGAAGGTCTCCCGGCGAACGCACCGGAATGGAGTTCAGACATGCTTCAAAATGATTCGGAGTTCGTAGTGAATATAATTATGATATTGGGTTTACCATTTAAAAAAAACAATATGGTCCTAAAATAGGTAAACAAACATTTGTTGTTGATTTGCTTAGACAGTGTTTTATTTATATGTGAAATGTTGAATGAATAAATGAAAAGTGACACGTGTTCAAAATCACCCTGTATTCAGTAAAAGTTGGTGCAACACCAACTGAAATTCATTTGAGATAATCAGCAATTAAAAGAATAACTTCCAAAACAAATGTAAGTAGCAGATGGGTTTTTGTATCCAAATTGTCAAATTTTCGCTCCCTTTTATTAACCGACTTCATGTATGTACACCGATTTCTTCGTCAGTTGTGGACCAATTTACAAAATTCTTCTTTTATTTGAAAGAGTATATTCTAAAGGTGGTTACATTGTTAAAAAATCAGGATCTGATGAGGGGATCTCATGGAAATCGAGAAAAATCGTCAAATTTTCGCTCCCTTTTATTAACCGACTTCATGTATGTACACCGATTTCTTCGTCAATTGTGGACCGATTTACAAAATTCTTCTTTTATTTGAAAGGGCATACTCTAAAGGTGGTTACACTGTTAAAAAATCAGGATCTGATCAGGAAATCCCATGGAAATCGAGAAAAATCGTCAAATTTTCGCTCCCTTTTATTAACCGACTTCATGTATGTACACCGATTTCTTCGTCAGTTGTGGACCAATTTACAAAATTCTTCTTTTATTTGAAAGAGTATATTCTAAAGGTGGTTACATTGTTAAAAAATCAGGATCTGATCAGGGAATCCCATGGAATCGAGAAAAATCCTCAAATTTTCGCTCCCTCTTTAACAGGCTTATCATGTATGTTCACCGATTTCTTCGTCAATTGCGGACCGATTTACAAAATTCTTCTTTTATTTGAAAGGGCATACTCTAAAGGTGGTTACACTGTTAAAAAATCCAGGATCTGATTAGGGAATCTCATGGAAATCGAGAAAAATCCTCAAATTCTCGCTCCCTTTTTAACCGACTTATCATGTATGTTCACCGATTTCTTTGTCAGTTGTGGACCGATTTACAAAATTCTTCTTTTATTTGAAAGGGTATACTCTTGACGTGATTCCATTGTCAAAAAATCAGGATCTGATCAGGGAATCCCATGGAAATCGAAAAAAATCCCCATATTTTTTCTTCATTTTATGTATATAATTATGTTCATACCGATTTCTTCGTCAACTTTATTGAGGACCTCAATATTGGAGAAGCGTCTTTACTAGGTATCACTAACTTATCACTTAAAATTGTAAAAAAATTTGCTTTAAAAAAAAAAGACAACCGACTTCAAAAAGTGAAAAATAATTGAATACATGTATTATTACATGTACTACCCAATGATCTGTCTGAAATCGGTGCTAAGCCACATAGGTAGTAGATAGATAGGCTGCCTACTCTCCAGCCACATCGAAGGTCTCCCGGCGAACGCACCGGAATGGAGTTCAGACATGCTTCAAAATGATTCGGAGTTCGTAGTGAATATAATTATGATATTGGGTTTACCATTTAAAAAAAACAATATGGTCCTAAAATAGGTAAACAAACATTTGTTGTTGATTTGCTTAGACAGTGTTTTATTTATATGTGAAATGTTGAATGAATAAATGAAAAGTGACACGTGTTCAAAATCACCCTGTATTCAGTAAAAGTTGGTGCAACACCAACTGAAATTCATTTGAGATAATCAGCAATTAAAAGAATAACTTCCAAAACAAATGTAAGTAGCAGATGGGTTTTTGTATCCAAATTGTCAAATTTTCGCTCCCTTTTATTAACCGACTTCATGTATGTACACCGATTTCTTCGTCAGTTGTGGACCAATTTACAAAATTCTTCTTTTATTTGAAAGAGTATATTCTAAAGGTGGTTACATTGTTAAAAAATCAGGATCTGATGAGGGGATCTCATGGAAATGGAGAAAAATCGTCAAATTTTCGCTCCCTTTTATTAACCGACTTCATGTATGTACACCGATTTCTTCGTCAATTGTGGACCGATTTACAAAATTCTTCTTTTATTTGAAAGGGCATACTCTAAAGGTGGTTACACTGTTAAAAAATCAGGATCTGATCAGGAAATCCCATGGAAATCGAGAAAAATCGTCAAATTTTCGCTCCCTTTTATTAACCGACTTCATGTATGTACACCGATTTCTTCGTCAGTTGTGGACCAATTTACAAAATTCTTCTTTTATTTGAAAGAGTATATTCTAAAGGTGGTTACATTGTTAAAAAATCAGGATCTGATGAGGGGATCTCATGGAAATCGAGAAAAATCGTCAAATTTTCGCTCCCTTTTATTAACCGACTTCATGTATGTACACCGATTTCTTCGTCAATTGTGGACCGATTTACAAAATTCTTCTTTTATTTGAAAGGGCATACTCTAAAGGTGGTTACACTGTTAAAAAATCAGGATCTGATGAGGGGATCTCATGGAAATCGAGAAAAATCGTCAAATTTTCGCTCCCTTTTATTAACCGACTTCATGTATGTACACCGATTTCTTCGTCAGTTGTGGACCAATTTACAAAATTCTTCTTTTATTTGAAAGAGTATATTCTAAAGGTGGTTACATTGTTAAAAAATCAGGATCTGATCAGGAAATCCCATGGAAATCGAGAAAAATCGTCAAATTTTCGCTCCCTTTTATTAACCGACTTCATGTATGTACACAGATTTCTTCGTCAGTGGTGACCAATTTACAAAATTCTTCTTTTATTTGAAAGAGTATATTCTAAAGGTGGTTACATTGTTAAAAAATCAGGATCTGATCAGGAAATCCCATGGAAATCGAGAAAAATCGTCAAATTTTCGCTCCCTTTTATTAACCGACTTCATGTATGTACACAGATTTCTTCGTCAGTGGTGACCAATTTACAAAATTCTTCTTTTATTTGAAAGAGTATATTCTAAAGGTGGTTACATTGTTAAAAAATCAGGATCTGATCAGGAAATCCCATGGAAATCGAGAAAAATCGTCAAATTTTCGCTCCCTTTTATTAACCGACTTCATGTATGTACACAGATTTCTTCGTCAGTGGTGACCAATTTACAAAATTCTTCTTTTATTTGAAAGGGCATACTCTAAAGGTGGTTACACTGTTAAAAAATCAGGATCTGATCAGGAAATCCCATGGAAATCGAGAAAAATCGTCAAATTTTCGCTCCCTTTTATTAACCGACTTCATGTATGTACACCGATTTCTTCGTCAGTTGTGGACCAATTTACAAAATTCTTCTTTTATTTGAAAGAGTATATTCTAAAGGTGGTTACATTGTTAAAAAATCAGGATCTGATGAGGGGATCTCATGGAAATCGAGAAAAATCGTCAAATTTTCGCTCCCTTTTATTAACCGACTTCATGTATGTACACCGATTTCTTCGTCAATTGTGGACCGATTTACAAAATTCTTCTTTTATTTGAAAGGGCATACTCTAAAGGTGGTTACACTGTTAAAAAATCAGGATCTGATGAGGGGATCTCATGGAAATCGAGAAAAATCGTCAAATTTTCGCTCCCTCTTTAACAGGCTTATCATGTATGTTCACCGATTTCTTCGTCAATTGCGGACCGATTTACAAAATTCTTCTTTTATTTGAAAGGGCATACTCTAAAGGTGGTTACACTGTTAAAAAATCCAGGATCTGATTAGGGAATCTCATGGAAATCGAGAAAAATCCTCAAATTCTCGCTCCCTTTTTAACCGACTTATCATGTATGTTCACCGATTTCTTTGTCAGTTGTGGACCGATTTACAAAATTCTTCTTTTATTTGAAAGGGCATACTCTAAAGGTGGTTACACTGTTAAAAAATCCAGGATCTGATTAGGGAATCCCATGGAAATCGAGAAAAATCCTCAAATTCTCGCTCCCTTTTTAACCGACTTATCATGTATGTTCACCGATTTCTTTGTCAGTTGTGGACCGATTTACAAAATTCTTCTTTTATTTGAAAGGGTACACTCTTGACGTGATTCCATTGTCAAAAAATCTGGATCTGATCAGGGAATCCCATGGAAATCGAGAAAAATCCCCATATTTTTTCTTCATTTTATGTATATAATTATGTTCATACCGATTTCTTCGCCAACTTTATTGAGGACCTCAATATTGGAGAAGCGTCTTTACTAGGTATCACTAACTTATCACTTAAAATTGTAAAAAAATTTGCTTTTAAAAAAAAAGACAACCGACTTCAAAAAGTGAAAAATAATTGAATACATGTATTATTACATGTACTACCCAATGATCTGTCTGAAGTCGGTGCTAAGCCACATAGGTAGTAGATAGATAGGCTGCCTACTCTCCAGCCACATCGAAGGTCTCCCGGCGAACGCACCGGAATGGAGTTCAGACATGCTTCAAAATGATTCGGAGTTCGTAGTGAATATAATTATGATATTGGGTTTACCATTTAAAAAAAAACAATATGGTCCTAAAATAGGTAAACAAACATTTGTTGTTGATTTGCTTAGACAGTGTTTTATTTATATGTGAAATGTTGAATGAATAAATGAAAAGTGACACGTGTTCAAAATCACCCTGTATTCAGTAAAAGTTGGTGCAACACCAACTGAAATTCATTTGAGATAATCAGCAATTAAAAGAATAACTTCCAAAACAAATGTAAGTAGCAGATGGGTTTTTGTATCCAAATTGTCAAATTATCGCTACCTTTTATTAACCGACTTCATGTATGTACACCGATTTCTTCGTCAGTTGTGGACCAATTTACAAAATTCTTCTTTTATTTGAAAGAGTATATTCTAAAGGTGGTTACATTGTTAAAAAATCAGGATCTGATGAGGGGATCTCATGGAAATCGAGAAAAATCGTCAAATTTTCGCTCCCTTTTATTAACCGACTTCATGTATGTACACCGATTTCTTCGTCAATTGTGGACCGATTTACAAAATTCTTCTTTTATTTGAAAGGGCATACTCTAAAGGTGGTTACACTGTTAAAAAATCAGGATCTGATCAGGAAATCCCATGGAAATCGAGAAAAATCGTCAAATTTTCGCTCCCTTTTATTAACCGACTTCATGTATGTACACCGATTTCTTCGTCAGTTGTGGACCAATTTACAAAATTCTTCTTTTATTTGAAAGAGTATATTCTAAAGGTGGTTACATTGTTAAAAAATCAGGATCTGATCAGGGAATCCCATGGAATCGAGAAAAATCCTCAAATTTTCGCTCCCTCTTTAACAGGCTTATCATGTATGTTCACCGATTTCTTCGTCAATTGCGGACCGATTTACAAAATTCTTCTTTTATTTGAAAGGGCATACTCTAAAGGTGGTTACACTGTTAAAAAATCCAGGATCTGATTAGGGAATCTCATGGAAATCGAGAAAAATCCTCAAATTCTCGCTCCCTTTTTAACCGACTTATCATGTATGTTCACCGATTTCTTTGTCAGTTGTGGACCGATTTACAAAATTCTTCTTTTATTTGAAAGGGTATACTCTTGACGTGATTCCATTGTCAAAAAATCAGGATCTGATCAGGGAATCCCATGGAAATCGAGAAAAATCCCCATATTTTTTCTTCATTTTATGTATATAATTATGTTCATACCGATTTCTTCGTCAACTTTATTGAGGACCTCAATATTGGAGAAGCGTCTTTACTAGGTATCACTAACTTATCACTTAAAATTGTAAAAAAATTTGCTTTTAAAAAAAAGACAACCGACTTCAAAAAGTGAAAAATAATTGAATACATGTATTATTACATGTACTACCCAATGATCTGTCTGAAATCGGTGCTAAGCCACATAGGTAGTAGATAGATAGGCTGCCTACTCTCCAGCCACATCGAAGGTCTCCCGGCGAACGCACCGGAATGGAGTTCAGACATGCTTCAAAATGATTCGGAGTTCGTAGTGAATATAATTATGATATTGGGTTTACCATTTAAAAAAAACAATATGGTCCTAAAATAGGTAAACAAACATTTGTTGTTGATTTGCTTAGACAGTGTTTTATTTATATGTGAAATGTTGAATGAATAAATGAAAAGTGACACGTGTTCAAAATCACCCTGTATTCAGTAAAAGTTGGTGCAACACCAACTGAAATTCATTTGAGATAATCAGCAATTAAAAGAATAACTTCCAAAACAAATGTAAGTAGCAGATGGGTTTTTGTATCCAAATTGTCAAATTTTCGCTCCCTTTTATTAACCGACTTCATGTATGTACACCGATTTCTTCGTCAGTTGTGGACCAATTTACAAAATTCTTCTTTTATTTGAAAGGGCATACTCTAAAGGTGGTTACACTGTTAAAAAATCAGGATCTGATCAGGAAATCCCATGGAAATCGAGAAAAATCGTCAAATTTTCGCTCCCTTTTATTAACCGACTTCATGTATGTACACAGATTTCTTCGTCAGTGGTGACCAATTTACAAAATTCTTCTTTTATTTGAAAGAGTATATTCTAAAGGTGGTTACATTGTTAAAAAATCAGGATCTGATCAGGAAATCCCATGGAAATCGAGAAAAATCGTCAAATTTTCGCTCCCTTTTATTAACCGACTTCATGTATGTACACAGATTTCTTCGTCAGTGGTGACCAATTTACAAAATTCTTCTTTTATTTGAAAGAGTATATTCTAAAGGTGGTTACATTGTTAAAAAATCAGGATCTGATGAGGGGATCTCATGGAAATCGAGAAAAATCGTCAAATTTTCGCTCCCTCTTTAACAGGCTTATCATGTATGTTCACCGATTTCTTCGTCAATTGCGGACCGATTTACAAAATTCTTCTTTTATTTGAAAGGGCATACTCTAAAGGTGGTTACACTGTTAAAAAATCCAGGATCTGATTAGGGAATCTCATGGAAATCGAGAAAAATCCTCAAATTCTCGCTCCCTTTTTAACCGACTTATCATGTATGTTTACCGATTTCTTTGTCAGTTGTGGACCGATTTACAAAATTCTTCTTTTATTTGAAAGGGTACACTCTTGACGTGATTCCATTGTCAAAAAATCTGGATCTGATCAGGGAATCCCATGGAAATCGAGAAAAATCCCCATATTTTTTCTTCATTTTATGTATATAATTATGTTCATACCGATTTCTTCGTCAACTTTATTGAGGACCTCAATATTGGAGAAGCGTCTTTACTAGGTATCACTAACTTATCACTTAAAATTGTAAAAAAATTTGCTTTTAAAAAAAAAGACAACCGACTTCAAAAAGTGAAAAATAATTGAATACATGTATTATTACATGTACTACCCAATGATCTGTCTGAAGTCGGTGCTAAGCCACATAGGTAGTAGATAGATAGGCTGCCTACTCTCCAGCCACATCGAAGGTCTCCCGGCGAACGCACCGGAATGGAGTTCAGACATGCTTCAAAATGATTCGGAGTTCGTAGTGAATATAATTATGATATTGGGTTTACCATTTAAAAAAAACAATATGGTCCTAAAATAGGTAAACAAACATTTGTTGTTGATTTGCTTAGACAGTGTTTTATTTATATGTGAAATGTTGAATGAATAAATGAAAAGTGACACGTGTTCAAAATCACCCTGTATTCAGTAAAAGTTGGTGCAACACCAACTGAAATTCATTTGAGATAATCAGCAATTAAAAGAATAACTTCCAAAACAAATGTAAGTAGCAGATGGGTTTTTGTATCCAAATTGTCAAATTTTCGCTCCCTTTTATTAACCGACTTCATGTATGTACACCGATTTCTTCGTCAGTTGTGGACCAATTTACAAAATTCTTCTTTTATTTGAAAGAGTATATTCTAAAGGTGGTTACATTGTTTAAAAAATCAGGATCTGATGAGGGGATCTCATGGAAATCGAGAAAAATCGTCAAATTTTCGCTCCCTTTTATTAACCGACTTCATGTATGTTCACCGATTTCTTCGTCAATTGTGGACAGATTTACAAAATTCTTCTTTTATTTGAAAGGGCATACTCTAAAGGTGGTTACACTGTTAAAAAATCCAGGATCTGATTAGGGAATCTCATGGAAATCGAGAAAAATCCTCAAATTCTCGCTCCCTTTTTAACCGACTTATCATGTATGTTCACCGATTTCTTTGTCAGTTGTGGACCGATTTACAAAATTCTTCTTTTATTTGAAAGGGTATACTCTTGACGTGATTCCATTGTCAAAAAATCAGGATCTGATCAGGGAATCCCATGGAAATCGAGAAAAATCCCCATATTTTTTCTTCATTTTATGTATATAATTATGTTCATACCGATTTCTTCGTCAACTTTATTGAGGACCTCAATATTGGAGAAGCGTCTTTACTAGGTATCACTAACTTATCACTTAAAATTGTAAAAAAATTGGCTTTTAAAAAAAGGGAACCGACTTCAAAAAGTGAAAAATAATTGAATACATGTATTATTACATGTACTACCCAATGATCTGTCTGAAGTCGGTGCTAAGCCACATAGGTAGTAGATAGATAGGCTGCCTACTCTCCAGCCACATCGAAGGTCTCCCGGCGAACGCACCGGAATGAGTGAGCGTGGGTGGGGGGCTCGTGCTGAGCATAACACCCCAAACGGCAGACGTCGTTGACGGTCGTCTCGAATGATATCGAATTTTGTATGCGTTATAACGTTGTTGATATTTTTGTATAATTACAATATGTTACAGATTTGTAACCTATTTGGCTTGGCACCGACTTCAGACAGGTCATTGGGTAGTACATGTAATAATACATGTATTCAATTATTTTTCACTTTTTGAAGTCGGTTGTCTTTTTTTTAAAAGCATTTTTTTTTTTTAGAAGCAGCTTCATGAACAAAAAAATAACACGACATAAGATCAACTGAGTGAACCAATGTCAACAACACTGGAGGTTGACGTTTACCGATTCCAAATAAGAGTTAAGTTGCGCCACAATGAAGTTAGCGGTAATCTTTACGTGGCCCCTATAGAGCCAGAGACAAATATTAGTGTGTTTATTTTTTCCCTGGTTTATTAAATCCACAAAGAAATAATTTTAGTCTCACACAAGTTTCGTCGATATGAAACCAAATTGTGACGTCACACTTTTTTGGTCAATTGTTTAAAACTTAACAATCGTATTATACAACACGTAGCTTATCATGAACTATAACTATTCAGGGATTTATGGAATTATCCTAGTGTCCAATAAGCTGATTTATTCTCCAATTGAATTATCCATTTGGTAATATTTTAATTTATAGTTCATTTAATTTAATTTTCATAATAGCGCATTGTGTTTGTTCCAGCAAAGAAATTCGCACGCGATAAAGATGTTATTTTTTTACTTTTTTCATTCTAGAAAAATAGGGATGTTTCAATTAAAATAATTAAGTTAGTCTGTCTCCATGCGCACTTGAGGCAATTACTAATTTAAACGTAATTCGTAAAGTTGAGGTAATGGAATTCAAATGAAAGTGTTCACATTCTGTTTAATTTCAACAAATGCGTTTCTCAACAAACCCTTTGGTACCGTCTCGTCTCGCTGAAAGAGAATCCTGAAAGAACGCTGCGCATAGTGAAATGATTATGCTCGAACAAAAAAGATTTTATAGTTCCATAGTTTCTTAGGTTTTATAGTTTTTTAAGACTCAGCTTGTCGAGTTTTCATAGATTCGTAAGTGTTAACGAGTTCCAAGATGAAATTTTCAAATTCAATTCTCTTCAACCTTTTGAGTTCCAAAATTTTATACTTCCATAGTATCTCAGGATTTGGAGTTCTAGTTTGGGTAGAAAGAACAACCATGGTCAAAAATAACCTTTCGTCAATATTGGTCGAAACGACAAATTAATACGTTTGTTATTGCACAGAAAAATTTTAGTGAACTCATCAGCCATTGGAAAGACCCACATACCATGAGATCATTTAAATTATAAAGTAGAGTAGGCGGGTTATTTTTTATGCAATGCCCCAGCCTGCAAATTGACTGACAGTAACGTTTGAGGTGAAGTTATGGTCTAAACATTGTGACGTTTATGTTTCTCATGTTAAATTGTTTTAATTCAAAGAAAATTAAACACGAACAAAGAATTTAGGATTATTGAGAATTACAGCAAATGTTCAAAGTGTTCTCCCCCAGCTTCAATGCATCTGTTGACTCTCCGTTTCATATTTTCAAATGCATTTTCCAACATCTGAAAGGTTATAGCGTTGCATGCATTAAAAATTGCCTCTTCCAGTTCTTCAAGATTGTGCGGGTTATTTTTAAATCCCGTTTTTGAGAAACGGGAAAATGAAATATGTAATCTAGAATTGTCAGGTCCGGACTTCGAGGCGGAAATTGAATGACACGATCATCATAAAATCATAAAATTTGCTTTAAAAAAAAAGAGAACCGACTTCAAAAAGTGAAAAATAATTGAATACATGTATTATTACATGTACTACCCAATGACCTATCTGAAGTCGGTGCCAAGCCAAATAGGTTACAAATTTGTAACATATTGTAATTATACAAAAATATCAACAACGTTATAACGCATACAAAATTCGATATCATTCGAGACGACCGTCAACGACGTCTGCCGTTTGGGGTGTATTGCTCAGCACGAGCCCCCCACCCACGCTCACGCATTCAGGTGCGTTCGCCGGGAGACCTTCGATGTGGCTGGAGTAGGCAGCCTATCTATCTACCACCTATTTGGCTTAGCACCGACTTCAGACAGATCATTGGGTAGTACATGTAATAATACATGTATTCAATTATTTTTCACTTTTTGAAGTCGGTTCTCTTTTTTTTTAAAGCAATTTTTTTACAATTTTAAGTGATAAGTTAGTGATAAGTAGTGATACCTAGTAAAGACGGTTCTCCAATATTGAGGTCCTCAATAAAGTTGACGAAGAAATCGGTATGAACATAATTATATACATAAAATGAAGAAAAAATATGGGGGTTTTTCTCGATTTCCATGGGATTCCCTGATCAGATCCTGATTTTTTGACAATGGAATCACGTCAAGAGTATAGCCTTTCAAATAAAAGAAGAATTTTGTAAATCGGTCCACAACTGACAAAGAAATCGGTGAACATACACGATAAGTCTGTTAAAGAGGGAGCGAGAATTTGAGGATTTTTCTCGATTTCCATGAGATTCCCTAATCAGATCCTGGATTTTTTAACAGTGTAACCACCTTTAGAGTATGCCCTTTCAAATAAAAGAAGAATTTTGTAAATCGGTCCACAATTGACGAAGAAATCGGTGAACATACATGATAAGCCTGTTAAAGAGGGAGCGAAAATTTGAGGATTTTTCTCGATTTCCATGGGATTCCCTGATCAGATCCTGATTTTTTAACAATGTAACCACCTTTAGAGTATACTCTTTCAAATAAAAGAAGAATTTTGTAAATTGGTCCACAATTGACGAAGAAATCGGTGTACATACATGAAGTCGGTTAATAAAAGGGAGCGAAAATTTGACGATTTTTCTCGATTTCCATGGGATTTCCTGATCAGATCCTGATTTTTTAACAATGTAACCATCTTTAGAGTATACCCTTTCAAATAAAAGAAGAATTTTGTAAATCGGTCCACAATTGACGAAGAAATCGGTGAACATACATGAAGTCGGTTAATTAAAGGGGGCGAAAATTTGAGGATTTTTCTCGATTTCCATGAGATCCCCTCATCAGATCCTGAAATGGTGACAATGGGACCAATCTGCAAGTATACTCAAATAAAATTTCAAATAAAAGAAGAATTTTACAAATCGGTTTATAAATGACGGAGTTCTGCGGTAACAAACATTAAAAAAAAAAAAAAACATACAACCGAATTGATAACCTCCTCCTTTTTTGAAGTCGGTTAAAAACTAACACTCGCTCTACTACAACACACTAACATCACGAAATCTTGCCACACATTTAGATTTTTTATTTTATTTTTTGATAATCTGCAGGGAAATTAGAGTAGATATTTCGAAAAACCTTTAACACAGCGTTCTACAAAATACTTTCATTCACCATTCTGTTCCCGTTTTTTTTTAAAGTCACTTTGACACCTTTGACATTCAAATATTAAACCAAATTGTCAACAGTTAGTAGTGACAACCTAATTTAAATTTCACAACTAACCCTAATTTATAATTTAAATGATCTTTAATAAAACTTCCTATAACGTTATTTACATTTCACGTTTTCTACTCATTATCATTATTATCATTATGGTCTGCTACTGACGCAAATTTCACGGAGACGTATTTTTCGGATTTTTATTCACTTCGGTTTCGTTACATACGCATCAAAATTAAGGCAAAATCTATTTTCACTGTACTTATCTAAATGTTGGGGCTGACGCAAATTAAGGTTTTATACATCCGCAACTAAATATAGATTCAAAAACTTATGATAAACAGGCAATCGACCGGAAAAGTAATACATAACTATTAATTTAACACTTTTGTCGTCTAGACGTATCAATACTTACCAATTCGGTATCGTCGTCTTCTATATCTGATTGTGGTAAAGAAGAAGAATGTAATTTTTTTAAGTGCTTAAGACAAAGAACACTTCGTCTAATTATTGAATCCGGCTGCATGTACAACAAAGTAGAATATGTATATGGTTACTAAAAAATTTCAAGGACCAACTACAGGAATCTGTATGAATGGCCATAAAAAATGTGATCTAGAAAAGTGTCCTCGTTACAAAAATTATTCTAGATGTTTCATTTTTATGACCGTGTGTCTACGTCAACTACAGTAATGATGGGACCTGAATTTCTACATTAATCTCCAAAAATCTAAAATAACGGGTACAGCTGATATCTTCTGCTAATTTAGTACGGAGCTAGGTAGGTGTAGGAGTTTCCTTTTAATCTAACAACTTTCTACTAATAATTTCAATAAAAACCTTAGTCAGACCTAATTGAATGTATTTAACCATAATGGTGAACATGTGCAATCTTAAAACTATAAATTATTGTTCCACATCGTCCTTCAATTGTTATGGCGAAGACAACTGCAGTCTTACCATGACCCATACCTGGTACAACTTTATGAAGAATGATGAATTATTGGCATTGACACTCATTTCTACGAGCCAGTAAGTTAAATAAAGCATCATGGAAAAAATAATTGAAACATTGTTAGTTTTCTAGCGTCATCAGACAAAAAAAAAAACAATTAAAGATATAACGGGTGTTAAACGTCATTGTGTCAAAAATAATGTTCATCATGGCCTCCTCCAAATTTATTTTCTGTTGAACACCCTTTACTTCACCAGTTACCAAATTTCATGATGACAATACAGGTATGGAATTTAAGCCTATAAAGAAGGCAAATCTAAGTCACAAACCAGTCTCGCAAAATGACTAATACAAATATTCCAATAATTTATTTTAGATATGTACTTCTTGCGATTGTTAAGTATAAATTAATGACGTTTGCAGCTATTTTGCTTTCTCGTTGGCATACAGCAGTGACCTTTAAGGTCGATCAACGCCTACAACAGGTGGCAAAATTTGCCTCTGACAAGAAATTTAAAAATACTTAGCTGGCAGACGTAAAAAAATCTAGTTATAACAACGAATTTTAAGCCAATCGGCAATTACGGAAATTTATTGTTTCCTGATATCGTTTTAATGCGGAACGAAATTTTCGCATTTTTCGTAAGGATTATCGCTTCTACGAATGTAACAGTCACCTATAAATTTTAAACATTTAGTCAGAGGTTATGAATCATCCAACGTTCTTTTCTGTTAACAATGACGTAATGTCTCCGACCACACTAAAATCGCAATAACCGACTTTCAACATCCTCCAGATAAAAAGAATGGGATCCATTCTGCGACAATAAATTAAAGCAGACATCCTTACCAGCGAACAATAAATGTGAGATCATCTCTTCTGTTTGTACAACAAATAATGTTTCGCAATACGTGATGCTGGGAATATCGTCTTGACGATTTGTAAGGAGGTTCATTTTGAAAATTGTTACCAACTGGAAAGGTGCAAATGTCACAATTTCAAAAAAGGAGATTCATTAGTCGCCCAATATCGCCCCTATATTAGCGAAAATGTCAATTTATTTCTTTTAAATAAAACTTCGTTGACTTTAAACATCACGTACAGGGTAATTTTAAACATGTATCACTACTTTAGACCACTAATGTAGACGGCCATTTAAATCCGGCCCCCATTCGACATTCATTACTACATGGTTCAAGGCCAAATGGAGGCTGAAAACGGTGATGTTTATATACCATTCAATTCATTGTTTAGAAATGTATTGTTAAAAACTCAGAAAACAATAAAAAATGTGGTCATTCTTCTGTTAGCTACTTCAGCACTTTTAGGTGATTATACAGGGTCTATCAGAACTGGCGGACCAAAATGACACAGTGAATTCACGATCTTCTGGGACTAATTGTAAAAATGTTTAAAAAAATCCATCTTTAATGGTGATCAGAAAATGAACGATTTAAACTAACCAATCGTGTTGCTGATGTTAAGTTACCTGTAAATTAGTTTTTCCTGCTTTATTTGTAACTATGGATGCATTTGAAATATTTTTGCATTGTTATTACACTGACGTAATATTTAGGTTATTTCTCATTAAAAATTTTGACAAGTTTATTTAGGACCAACAAAATAAAATAATAAACTCAACCTGAATGGGTGTATTTTTTCGTCTTGAATACGTTGAACAGAAGGTCGGTCAACTTGGCCCCCGACTTTTAATTTTTGAATATTTTATTATTGTAATCAATTGTGCTCGTTTTGTGCCCAATTGTGCCGCTGTTTGTTTCAATTGTGCTCCTCTCTAAATAACAAAAAAACGCGAAACAAATCCGGGGGCCAAGTTGACCGTCAGCCCCCGGTTTTTTTACGTTTTTAAAAAAATATTAGGCTTATTCAATTGTGCTCGTTTTGTGCTCAATTGTGCCGCTATTTGTTTCAATTGTGCTCCTTTGTAAATAACAAAAAAACGCAAAACAAATCCGGGGTTCAAGTTTTTTTTTTTAATGTTGGGCTTATTCAATTGTGCTCGTTTTGTGCTCAATTGTGCCGCTGTTTGTTTCAATTGTGCTCCTCTGTAAATAACAAAAAAACGCAAAACAAATCCGGGGACCACGTTGACCGTCAGCCTCCGGCTTTTTTACGTTTCTTTCTTAACTATTAGGCTTATTCAATTGTGCTCGTTTTGTGCTCAATTGTGCCGCTGTTTGTTTCAATTGTGCTCCTCTCTAAATAACAAAAAAACGCAAAACAAATCCGGGGATCAAGTTTTTTTTTTTAACATTAGGCTTATTCAATTGTGCTCGTTTTGTGCTCAATTATGCCGCTGTTTGTTTCAATTGTGCTCCTGTGTAAATAATAAAAAAGAAACGCAAAACAAATCCGGGGGCCAAGTTGACCGTCAGCCTCCGGTTTTTTTACGTTTTTTTCTTTAATATTAGGCTTATTCAATTGTGCTCGTTTTGTGCTCAATTGTGCCGCTGTTTGTTTCAATTGTGCTCCTCTGTAAATAACAAAAAAACGTAAAACAAATCCGGGGGGCCAAGTTGACCGTCAGCCTCCGTTTTTTTTACGTTTTTTTCTTTAATATTAGGCTTATTCAATTGTGCTGGTTTTGTGCTCAATTGTGCTGCTGTTTGTTTCAATTGTGCTCCTCTCTAAATAACAAAAAAACGCAAAACAAATCCGGGGACCACGTTGACCGTCAGCCTCCGGTTTTTTTACGTTTTTTTCTTAAATATTAGGCTTATTCAATTGTGCTCGTTTTGTGCTCAATTGTGCCGCTGTTTGTTTCAATTGTGCTCCTCTCTAAATAACAAAAAAACGCAAAACAAATCCGGGGATCAAGTTTTTTTTTAACATTAGGCTTATTCAATTGTGCTCGTTTTGTGCTCAATTATGCCGCTGTTTGTTTCAATTGTGCTCCTGTGTAAATAACAAAAAAACGCAAAACAAATCCGGGGGCCAAGTTGACCGTCAGCCTCCGTTTTTTTACGTTTTTTTCTTTAATATTAGGCTTATTCAATTGTGCTGGTTTTGTGCTCAATTGTGCCGCTGTTTGTTTCAATTGTGCTCCTCTGTAAATAACAAAAAAACGCAAAACAAATCCGGGGACCACGTTGACCGTCAGCCTCCGGCTTTTTTACGTTTCTTTCTTAAATATTAGGCTTATTCAATTGTGCTCGTTTTGTGCTCAATTGTGCCGCTGTTTGTTTCAATTGTGCTCCTCTCTAAATAACAAAAAAACGCAAAACAAATCCGGGGATCAAGTTTTTTTTTTAACATTAGGCTTATTCAATTGTGCTCGTTTTGTGCTCAATTATGCCGCTGTTTGTTTCAATTGTGCTCCTGTGTAAATAATAAAAAAGAAACGCAAAACAAATCCGGGGGCCAAGTTGACCGTCAGCCTCCGGTTTTTTTACGTTTTTTTCTTTAATATTAGGCTTATTCAATTGTGCTCGTTTTGTGCTCAATTGTGCCGCTGTTTGTTTCAATTGTGCTCCTCTGTAAATAACAAAAAAACGTAAAACAAATCCGTGGGGCCAAGTTGACCGTCAGCCTCCGTTTTTTTTACGTTTTTTTCTTTAATATTAGGCTTATTCAATTGTGCTGGTTTTGTGCTCAATTGTGCTGCTGTTTGTTTCAATTGTGCTCCTCTCTAAATAACAAAAAAACGCAAAACAAATCCGGGGACCACGTTGACCGTCAGCCTCCGGTTTTTTTACGTTTTTTTCTTAAATATTAGGCTTATTCAATTGTGCTCGTTTTGTGCTCAATTGTGCCGCTGTTTGTTTCAATTGTGCTCCTCTCTAAATAACAAAAAACGCAAAACAAATCCGGGGATCAAGTTTTTTTTTAACATTAGGCTTATTCAATTGTGCTCGTTTTGTGCTCAATTATGCCGCTGTTTGTTTCAATTGTGCTCCTGTGTAAATAACAAAAAAACGCAAAACAAATCCGGGGGCCAAGTTGACCGTCAGCCTCCGTTTTTTTACGTTTTTTTCTTTAATATTAGGCTTATTCAATTGTGCTGGTTTTGTGCTCAATTGTGCTGCTGTTTGTTTCAATTGTGCTCCTCTCTAAATAACAAAAAAACGCAAAACAAATCCGGGGACCACGTTGACTGTCAGCCTCCGGTTTTTTTACGTTTTTTTCTTTAATATTAGGCTTATTCAATTGTGCTCGTTTTGTGCTCAATTGTGCCGCTGTTTGTTTCAATTGTGCTCCTCTGTAAATAACAAAAAAACGCAAAACAAATCCGGGGGCCAAGTTGACCGTCAGCCTCCGGTTTTTTTACGTTTTTTTCTTTAATATTAGGCTTATTCAATTGTGCTCGTTTTGTGCTCAATTATGCCGCTGTTTGTTTCAATTCTGCTCCTCGGTAAATAACAAAAAAACGCAAAACAAATCCGGGGGCCAAGTTGATTTTCAGCCCCCCGTTTTTTCATGCTTTTAAAAAAATATTGGGATTATTCAATATTGTGCTCGTTTTGTGCTATTCGTTACATTCGGCACTCGTAATGTAAAATATTAGTAGTAAGTTTGAATGCAATTTTTAGCCGTAACCCACAATTGCCACCGTTATCTCTAGGGTTTCAAACCTTTTTTTTTATTATCGATGTAAAAATTTAAAAATTCGTACTTATTTGAAGCAGCCCCCCTCCATAAATTTCTTGCTACTCTTTTAATAAGTTCTGCGACGTTCAAGCCTTTCATTGTTTTTACCTTGTCATCTTTTGAAATACATAACAGTTCTTTTATAAAAAAAAATCAACAACTTAAGTACCTTTATAAGCATGCATGCACATTTCAGATAAAACGGTTTTTCATTCGTAACCATTCTAGTTAAAGCGGTAACAACCTTTCAATCTCTTGTCTATTTTATGACCATAACATTGTTGTAAAGCAGATTGTCAGCAAAATGATATTTAATTGTTCCTACTGGCAATATTTACTTATAATGTATGTTCAAAACTGCCTCAACTGTAGGACAGTTGACCATTTAACTTCCATTCCTAAAAATGAGAAATTTACCCTAACAGCTTGCTGTTTAAGCCAGAAGATTATGATACAGATAGCTAAATTTCTTTGTTATGAGGTGAAATTTAAAAAACGAATATTCCGAATAAGTTATCCCACTCTCCCCTACATCAGTTTCCGATATTTAAAGAATGTAAAGTAAGCAAATTTGGGGACGACGAAAAACAAATGAAATCAGACACCGACAGCATCACTTTACATTCAACACTTGACAATCTCTTCACACTTGAAATAAACAAGCTTTGTATAGTAAATAAGGAAAGCAATTGTGCTGAGCATGCCGTGTGAACGATAAACTGATAAACAAAAAATTTAATGTTTCATTGAAAATCCTTGCAATTCTGGTAAATTGTACAACTTGAAGGATGCTATTTTAGTAACAAAGTTACAGCAAAAAAAAGGTGTATTGATAAAATTCACCCCTCTTTGTTCTTTCTCTCGTAACTTTTTCTTAGGTCCGATATCACCAACCTCCGTTAAACTTAATCATATCCTAGAAACAATTGTTACTGTAATTTTAACAAACGTATCTATGCAATTATTTATTAAATAAAGTAATAAGTTAATGAGGGGTGAATGTTGTCTTAATCTACCCCAAGGTTTTTTGCTATAACTTTGTAATTAAAATAGCGAAATTTATCGTTTAAACGGCACAATTCGGGACAATTGCTCATCCTTTAAGATCGCATACCTCGCATAATTCGGCACAATCATAACACAATTTGATGCATAGGTTAAAAAAATAAAAATTCGGTTTTAGGAGGGACAACATAAAAGACCCAATCATTTTTCTCCTAATTAAAATCTATATAATAATAAAACACTATTGTCCTCGCAACGTGTTTTAAATTGTTGTTTTGAATAAAAAAAAAAACGGGGCTGAAAGTCAAATCGGTCCCTGGATTTGTTTCGAATTTCTTTGTTATTTACAAAGGAGCACAATTCAAACAAACAGTGGCACAATTGAGCACAAAACGAGCACAATTGAACAAGCCTAATATTAAAGAAAAAAACGTAAAAAAACCGGAGGCTGACGGTCAACTTGGCCCCCGGATTTGTTTTGCGTTTTTTTGTTATTTACAGAGGAGCACAATTGAAACAAACAGCAGCACAATTGAGCACAAAACGAGCACAATTGAATAAGCCTAATATTAAAGAAAAAAAACGTAAAAAAACCGGAGGCTGACGGTCAACTTGGCCCCCGGATTTGTTTTGCGGTTTTTTTGTTATTTACACAGGAGCACAATTGAAACAAACAGCGGCACAATTGAGCATAAAACGAGCACAATTGAATAAGCCTAATATTAAAAAAAAAAAACTTGATCCCCGGATTTGTTTTGCGTTTTTTGTTATTTACAAAGTGGCACAATTGAAACAAACAGCGGCACAATTGAGCACAAAACGAGCACAATTGAATAAGCCTAATATTTAAAAAAAAACGTAAAGAAACCGGGGGCTGACGGTCAACTTGGCCCCCGGATTTGTTTCGCGTTTTTTTGTTATTTAGAGAGGAGCACAATTGAAACAAACAGCAGCACAATTGAGCACAAAACGAGCACAATTGAATAAGCCTAAGATTTTAAAAAAGAACGTAAAAAACCTGGGGCTGACGGTCAACTTGGCCCCCGGATTTGTTTTGCGGTTTTTTTGTTATTTACACAGGAGCACAATTGAAACAAACAGCGGCACAATTGAGCACAAAACGAGCACAATTGAATAAGCGTAATATTTAAAAAAAAAACTTTATCCCCGGATTTGTTTTGCGTTTTTTTGTTATTTACAAAGGAGCACAATTGAAACAAATAGCGGCACAATTGAGCACAAAACGAGCACAATTGAATAAGCCTAATATTAAAGAAAAAAACGTAAAAAAACCGGAGGCTGACGGTCAACTTGGCCCCCGGATTTGTTTTGCGTTTTTTTGTTATTTACAGAGGAGCACAATTGAAACAAACAGCGGCACAATTGAGCACAAAACGAGCACAATTGAATAAGCCTAATATTAAAGAAAAAAACGTAAAAAAAACCGGAGGCTGACAGTCAACGTGGTCCCCGGATTTGTTTTGCGTTTTTTTGTTATTTAGAGAGGAGCACAATTGAAACAAACAGCAGCACAATTGAGCACAAAACCAGCACAATTGAATAAGCCTAATATTAAAAAAAAAAAAACGTAAAAAAACGGAGGCTGACGGTCAACTTGGCCCCCGGATTTGTTTTGCGTTTTTTTGTTATTTACACAGGAGCACAATTGAAACAAACAGCGGCATAATTGAGCACAAAACGAGCACAATTGAATAAGCCTAATGTTAAAAAAAAAACTTGATCCCCGGATTTGTTTTGCGTTTTTTTGTTATTTAGAGAGGAGCACAATTGAAACAAACAGCGGCACAATTGAGCACAAAACGAGCACAATTGAATAAGCCTAATATTTAAGAAAAAAACGTAAAAAAACCGGAGGCTGACGGTCAACGTGGTCCCCGGATTTGTTTTGCGTTTTTTTGTTATTTAGAGAGGAGCACAATTGAAACAAACAGCAGCACAATTGAGCACAAAACCAGCACAATTGAGCACAAAACCAGCACAATTGAATAAGCCTAATATTAAAGAAAAAAACGTAAAAAAAACGGAGGCTGACGGTCAACTTGGCCCCCCGGATTTGTTTTACGTTTTTTTGTTATTTACAGAGGAGCACAATTGAAACAAACAGCGGCACAATTGAGCACAAAACGAGCACAATTGAATAAGCCTAATATTTAAAAAAAAAACGTAAAAAAACCGGGGGCTGACGGTCAACTTGGCCCCCGGATTTGTTTCGCGTTTTTTTGTTATTTAGAGAGGAGCACAATTGAAACAAACAGCAGCACAATTGAGCACAAAACAAGCACAATTGAATAAGCCTAAGATTTTAAAAAAGAACGTAAAAAACCTGGGGCTGACGGTCAACTTGGCCCCCGGATTTGTTTAGCGTTTTTTTGTTATTTACAGAGGAGCACAATTGAAACAAACAGCAGCACAATTGAGCACAAAACGAGCACAATTGAATAAGCCTAATATTAAAGAAAAAAACGTAAAAAAACCGGAGGCTGACGGTCAACTTGGCCCCCGGATTTGTTTTGCGTTTTTTTGTTATTTACAGAGGAGCACAATTGAAACAAACAGCGGCACAATTGAGCACAAAACGAGCACAATTGAATAAGCCTAATATTTAAAAAAAAAAACTTGATCCCCGGATTTGTTTTGCGTTTTTTTGTTATTTACAAAGTGGCACAATTGAAACAAACAGCGGCACAATTGAGCACAAAACGAGCACAATTGAATAAGCCTAAGATTTTAAAAAAGAACGTAAAAAAACCTGGGGCTGACGGTCAACTTGGCCCCCGGATTTGTTTTGCGGTTTTTTGTTATTTACACAGGAGCACAATTGAAACAAACAGCGGCACAATTGAGCACAAAACAAGCACAATTGAATAAGCCTAAGATTTTAAAAAAGAACGTAAAAAACCTGGGGCTGACGGTCAACTTGGCCCCCGGATTTGTTTTGCGTTTTTTTGTTATTTACAGAGGAGCACAATTGAAACAAACAGCAGCACAATTGAGCACAAAACGAGCACAATTGAATAAGCCTAATATTAAAGAAAAAAACGTAAAAAAACCGGAGGCTGACGGTCAACTTGGCCCCCGGATTTGTTTTGCGTTTTTTTGTTATTTACAGAGGAGCACAATTGAAACAAACAGCGGCACAATTGAGCACAAAACGAGCACAATTGAATAAGCCTAATATTTAAAAAAAAAACTTGATCCCCGGATTTGTTTTGCGTTTTTTTGTTATTTACAAAGTGGCACAATTGAAACAAACAGCAGCACAATTGAGCACAAAACGAGCACAATTGAATAAGCCTAAGATTTTAAAAAAGAACGTAAAAAAACCTGGGACTGACGGTCAACTTGGCCCCCGGATTTGTTTTGCGGTTTTTTGTTATTTACACAGGAGCACAATTGAAACAAACAGCGGCACAATTGAGCACAAAACGAGCACAATTGAATAAGCCTAATACACTGACCTTCAAAAAATTTGGAACACATACATATTTTCAAAAATAATGAATCTGGTTAGCTACAAGATTTGTTTAAACGCTTTTATGTTAAGTTTAAACAATTCTCTAACGTGTGCTTGGCATTTGGTCTCGATAATATCTTTGTTGGTTTAGTTAATTCGCCTTAACAGTAAAAATATCACATTCGGATTAATGGCGGTTATAAAATTTCATCAAGATTTCTGTGGATTTGTAATGTTTGGTGTTACTAGGGTACTGTAAAGTAACTAAAAAGAGTTCTTTTGCTTAAATATGCCTTTAGCTACAGCTCAAGTAGGCCAAATCGTTTCTTTAATTGAAGATGGTAGAAGTCGGCGATACGTCTCAAGAACTCTTAACATACCCCGCTCCAGAGTACTGAGTGCTTGGAGTCGTTTTATAGAGACTGGAGCATTTGTCAGACGACCAGGTTCTGGACGAAAAAGAGCGACAACTGCTAGAGATAATCGGTTTTTATCGTTAAACACATTGCGAAACGGACGTTGTATGGCACCTTATTTACAATAACATCTCAGAAATATGCGTGGAGAGATGATCAGTAAAAGCACCATTAGGAGAAGACTTCAGGAAGTTGATTTCGGGTCTTACAGACCCGCCACTGGTCCAAAGTTACTTTTACATCATAGACGAGCTCGATTGCAGTTTGCTCATGAAAATGTTAATCGGATTTTGGAACAGTGGAGTACATAGTGTACTTTTCACGGATGAGTTCAGGTTTTGCCTACATTCTTCCGATGGACGAGAAAGAGTATGGACACGTAGAAATAAGCGATATTTTGACTGTACCATGTCAGAGGAGGTCTCATATGGTGGAGGTTCAGTTATGGTGTGGGCTGGGATTTCAATGAATGCTCGTACGGAACTTATTTTTATTGGTGACGGCCGTTTCAACGCTGACCGATACGTGAGGGAGGTTTTAGAAGAAGCAGTGGATCCTTATGCACACTTTATAGGAAATGACTTTGAGCTAAAGCAAAATAATGCTCGTCCACACGTAGCACAAGCAGTAGTCCAATACATAAATGAAGTGGGTATTCTACGAATGGAATGGCCCTCCCGTAATTCAGACTTCAATCCGATTGAACATCCTTGGGACCAACTAATGTTACGAGTTCGAGGTCGTCAGAACAGTCCAGAGACTCTGCAAGACCTGAGAATAGCATTGGCAGAAGAATACGCAGCGATTCCACAAGAAGATGTGTCTGACCTAATTTCTTCCATGCCACGTCGTTTAGCAGAAGTAATTGAGGCCGGAGGAGACCATATTCATTATTAAATGTTAACCTTTTTTCTATTTTTAAAATTTTTTGTTAATCATTTTTTATGCTCGATTATTAAAAAAACCCTTATAGTATTGTTTAAATTCATTTTTAACGACATTTATTAAATTGGAGATGATAAAGTGAACTAGAATATAGGCAATATGTATGATCTAAGATATTATAGTGCCGGAATGTTTAAAAATTAAGATTATAAAGTTTTATCACAAATTTTTGAGGTGTCCCAAATTTTTTGAAGGTCAGTGTATTTAAAAAAAAACTTGATCCCCGGATTTGTTTTGCGTTTTTTGGTTATTTACAAAGGAGCACAATTGAAACAAATAGCCGCACAATTGAGCACAAAACGAGCACAATTGAATAAGCCTAATATTTTTTAAAAAATGTAAAAAAAACCGGGGGCTGACGGTCAACTTGGCCCCCGGATTTGTTTCGCGTTTTTTTTGTTATTTAGAGAGGAGCACAATTGAAACAAACAGCGGCACAATTGGGCACAAAACGAGCACAATTGATTACAATAATAAAATATTCAAAAATTAAAAGTCGGGGGCCAAGTTGACCGACCTTTGAACAGAAGAGGTGGACATATAAAGATTTCTAGCCACAACACTAATGCTCGTTTCAGGTTCCTCTTCAAAAATCTCAACAACCGCTTCCTCGTTGTTAACGGTTCTCGCACTTCTTGGAGGGGCGCCCCTTGGAGCACCTCCAACCTCCCTTCTGCATACCTTTAAATTACCAGATTCTCTTTCCCTGTGTACCAATCTTAATAATATAACATTTCTGCTAAGCTGTTCCCTATTTGGAAAACGAACTGCGTACTCCCGAGGCATACTCCTGAACAGTCGATGTTGTCCTGTGATTACACTCTTCATATAACAGGACCATATCAAAATGTTCCTCCGGATTAAACATAATTATAATTATTAAATGAAATGAAAGCACAAATCAACGTTTTGAATGACGTTTATAACTGTCAAAAATCTTTAAACTTTATTATGACATAATTCCAACAATTAAAATTGTTTCTATGGTTAAACATAAATTTTTATGGTAATTTTACATCTACAACGCGATTGGTCAATTAAAAACGTTCTTATTTTAAAATCCAACAAAGATGGATTTTTTTAAAGATTTTTCTCCTCATCTCCAGAAGATCGTTTATCCATGGCATCATTTTGGTCCGCCAGTTCTGATAGACCCTGTATATTTATCACAAAGTATGTACTCTTTTTAAATCTCATTACTTTTACCTCAGATGACTTGTGAATTCGGAATTAAGAAATTGTTATCTATCTAAATATTATCTAGATTGCAAATTTGAGAATTTCAGAAGTAGAGCGACTCAAAATTTGCAATTTTCTGAATTCTGGAATTCAGAATTCAAGATTTAAATGGTCCAAAATTAACAATTTCACGAAGTGAAGATTTAAACTATTATTATTAAACCAGAAGAATGTTGATAGATCCAAGTGGAGTAAATTTAAATTAAAAATTAAATATGTATATCTAAGTCGAACTCCATAAACTTTAATAAGCGTAAAATTACAAATGGAACATGTTTCGGCACAACACTACTGACATCATCAGCCCCTAAGAGATTAATGATACAATTGAAGAATTACAATTATGACGTCGACGTTATTTTGAATTAAATTTGACGTTTTGAAAAGGTTAAAAGGTTGATTTTTAAAAGATTTCGTAAAAACAACATTTTATAAAATGTAAAAATTAAAAATGGATCAAGGAGAATCTGGTAAGTTTGTTTGAGTGGTAAAAAATTAAAATAGTGAATTAATAATGGGCTTATTGAAGTTATTCTGTTCGTTTAAACAAGATCTGTTTCAAGGCTTTCCTTATTTCCAAAGTCTCAAGAAAATCTAATTTCCGGCCTTTATTGCATTTATGAATCAATTTGGAATTTGATCGTGAAAAACTATGTTTCATTATTAATATATGATTGGCGAAAGAAGAAGGTGTTGATGGAGGAGGATCAAGATCTGTGTTGTTATAGATGTGCCTGAAATGTTCTTTAATAGGGTCTGATATTTTGCGACCTCTCTGACCTATGTAGAATGACTCACAAGAAGAGCAGTTCAATTTGTATACACCTGATGACGATTTGTAATCTAATGGATCTTTATTTTTAATAAAAAATCTGGATAAGTTGTTATCTGTTTTAAATGAAACTTTAACACCGTTTTTCTTAAGTATTTTAGAACATTTCTCTGAGACACCAAAGTATTATTATTTGCAAATTCAAGAATGCAAGATTTCACTGATTCAGAACTTGAAGATTCGGAAATTCACTATTTTATATTCCAAAATTCTCCAATTTTGAGATTTTAGCAATTCAAATGTTCCAAATTCAGAACTCACGAATTTATGAATTCATGATTTAAAAATTTGAGATTTCATGGATTCAAAAGTTGTTTTCTTTTTTTCAAATTGAGTTTTCAAGATTTAAAATTTGCAAATTCTAGATTATTGAATTTCAGACGTCAGGAATAGAAAATATTGATATATACTTTTGTTATCGCATTTTATTAAATCCCTTAGAAATGAACAATTTAAGGTTTCAAGAAATAACACATGTTGAAAATCACCTTGTATACCACCCTTTTGACGTATGTGCTAAGGAGATTGTGTGTAAACAATTCATTTTTTATTAATAAGTCCTAAATAAAGTTTAATTTGCTGTCTTATTGTCTCATTGGTGTTTGTATATCGTCGGCCTAATTCGTAAATCACATAAGTCCACATTTGGTCAAATTGAGATTTTTGCACCATTTCTTATTGTTAGTAGAAAATATAATCTTCCGAGCAGTAATTTCACGTAACTCCAAAAAATTCCTAAGCTTGCATTGAAACGAATGAAATTTTCACACAAGTATGTAAATGGCGCTGGAATAAGACTGTGTTATTAAAACGTTTACAATCATTATAAACTATTGAAATTGTGCTAAATCAAAGGATGTAAGTTCAAGCAATAATATAATGGGGTCGTCCCACAATTTTTTAAAACAGCTTTTCTAGAAACTAGACGAAAAAATATTATACCCCTATATTTTTGTTTATTCGAAATTAAGCGTTTACTAAGTAAAAAAAAATCCGAAACATTTGTCTCATTTGAAACGCGCGCCTTTCTGTGACGTCAACACGGTACAAAATTCACCAAACAAAATTGAAAGTTAGTAGACGTGCGGACTAATGAGAAACTCACGAACCAATGAGAATGCTCCCCCGAACTGACGTCACAAGAGGCGGGAAATGTACACCGTTTGAAAATACTACCCGAAATTGCGATTTTGGATACGCTCTGTTATCTCACAAAACAACTTCATTAAACAACAGAACACGTTTTAGGGCTTCATGTCCTATAGTCTACAAAATGCTATAGTCGAATTCGTCAAGTTCAATTGAGGGAGACGACCCCATTGTAATAATATAGTTGTTGCAAAATCACATTTTTGAAAAGTAAAAAACAGTTTTTAGCGCCTACTGAAAAATTACGTTTTTGGACTTATGTGATTTGCGAATTAGGCCGACGATATCACCAGGAAAGACCAGAAACAAAAAATATTTTTATCACACGTACCTACCACCTAGAGAAGAAAATACTGGGATAATTTTGATCTGATTAAGTTGTTCTTATGTTGTTCTTCATGAACTGTGTCAAAAGTGGCAGAATTTTGACAATTTAACGACAGTTGACAGGACGTAAAGTCAGCAAATGTCAACAAGGCGGATTCACAGTAGCGTATGCAGGATCACGCTATCCCAGTATTTTCTGTTCTCGACAGTACAATAGAAAATAAATAAATTAGATATATTTTTTTTACTTTTGAAATATTGGACGTATTTTGCCAATGAAACTGATTAAATTAAATTAAATTAGTAGAACTAATCAAACCTCAACCAAAAATTAATCATTGATTAAAAAACCGTGGGTGGTCATATGTGCCACAATTTTAAGTTTTTAATTTTTTGTCTACAGTTATTTTTATACTTCGACACTGTCAGAATTTCCAAATTTTCGCTTGTGTAAATACTCTGTCATGAAGTAATAAAAATGTCAGATAAACGTCACACTATTTTTATGGATTTTATGCAATTTAAAGGCTTGCCGGGGTTGTGTCGAACTATAAAACGTTGTATTAAACTCGTTCCTGTGTAGATTGGGCGCCTAATTTACACAGGAACTCGTATAATAATATACTATTATAAAAATTATAATGACTTGTTTTTCTGGGACAGTGATTATTGCACTAGGCGACTGTCCCACACTGTTTTTCCATGTATTTTGTATATTTTTCTTCTGAGCGATCCAGATTAAAAGTGTGAGTTGACAACAATACAATTTACATCAAAATCGGTAAGCTTGTGATTTGGTTCTCAGACGATGATAGATGGGTGACAGCTACATTTAAATTTGCATCGAACAAACATAACCTTGCATTTACAGATGCCATTCCGCCAACTTAATGGCAAAAATAAATCTAGATTTCATACTACTCAAACAGATGATAAATAATTCTCGTTTGAACTAAAGGTGGTACGACTAACCTAAATACAAACTACACTATCTACCCGGATAAACCCAGGATCTTCTTACCTTTTTGTACAACTTAATCCACGTTAAATCTCCTTTCGAATCAGTATATTGCAATCCGAAAAACCAAACTTCTCTTAATCCAATAGTTTTAACTACTTGATCGAAGAGCTGTTTTCCTGATGTAGTTTGTTGGATTGCGAACTCGAGTTCCGCATCCATGGTGGTAACCCGCACATTCATCTGTAAATAAACAACGATTTAGTCAAATGTATTAAAAAATGAAAACTTTACGTCGTTCTCCGCACAGTACTTCTTTTTTAGAATATACATATTTTTCGACTTGAAAAGTTTCATCACGAACGTCCAAACGCACACCACAAACCACAACAACTAAAGAGTTTAAAATAATGATTCCAAAGTGTATGTCATCTTGTTGGAAAGTTATCAAAGAATAAGTTTGCCTTACAAAAACATCGTAATCAGTTTTAGAATAAACATGGCTAATTAATAACCATACCGATAAAGATTTTCTATAAAGGACGAGAGATTCTCGACTTCATTTATATTAGCAAAATATTTACAACATGATTAAGTTTACGCGTTGATGCCCGTTGGTTTAAAAGCGGCACAGACCTACTGAAGTTTATTTTGGAACACCCAAAACATGTGAGTAGCTAATAAATTATTTTTTAATCATCTTGTTGCATGAAAAAAACTAACGGGCCCGTTGTTTGAGTTTATGTTACAATTAATTCGTTCATAATGGAAAGAGTTTTAAAACATGGTTAATTACGATTAAATTTTTACAAATCGAGCATTGTCTTGCTAATTTCTGGTATGTTATCTAGTCTATTTTTTATACTGAACAACATCTAAATATAAGATTCCCGGAATACCTAATGAATGAAATACATAATTTCACTAAAATTTTAACAGCAATTAGGATTTCATTTAGATGATAAGCAAATGTGGGTAATTACTTATCAAGTAGGTATTTCAAATAAACCTTGTACCGTGCGCTTTTATTTTTTGTACATAATCGAAATTACTGTTAGTTTTTACGTTGCCTGGCGCTCACTAGCACTAATATACATAATTCCGTAACGTCACAAGGTTAACGCAAAAAAATTAGACGTGTGCTATCATTCTTTGCGAAAATTACAATTTATGAGAGGTTGTCAATTTTACTAATTTCGCCTGATGAGTCGACACAAATTGTTAGAAGTAGATAAGGAGAATGTAATAAAAACTGACAATACTAACAAATAACTAAAAAGTTAGTAGAATAATTGCAAAAGGTGCTCAAGAAACAAAAAAATGTGAAAAATGAAAATTTTTAGACATAATTTTTGATATTCGAGAAATTGTATCAACAATGGCTCATTATGTGGATAAATTAGTAACATAATAAGATTTTAGGAACAATTCTATCGAATTAGAACAATACACACTAAAACTTAATTAAGCCTATGGCTGGCATGAAAAACCTTAAGAATACTCAAAAACCACATTTTACAAGCACCTACTTTTCTGTAGTCACACACACCTTAAAAATTATGTAACCTAATAAATTTAAACTGGTGTCAATAAATTCCAATAGATCAAAGTCTAGTAATAAAAAAATACAAAATTGATAAGGTCACAGGTAAAACATAGTTTCAGTATCTCCCACATTAGAGTCGTAATCGTAGAGATACAATGTTGTGATCAATTGATTTTGTATGCTTGTAGGCCTCCATATAAAAAAATCAACTGACCACACTGTATTACAAATAGAATAAGGTTCAGGTCAGCGAATAGTACCCAGTAACCTCAAAGTGGTATGTTCTGACCTTGAAACGTTAAATTTATGAAATTTTATAACAATTGACAATAAGAATACAGTGAGACCCAATTTAGAACCTTATAAGCTACCAGAATAGCAATTTAGATCACTGGGTCAGAAAAGCCAAAAGAGTGAATCGTGAAGAAAGTAAATTCTCCGCGTTTGAATGAAATTGTACAACGAAATTCCATTCGTTTGGACCACACTGTATACATGAAAAATTAAGTGCAGTGGTAAAGATATTAGATTTTTTTGTTATAATCATTGCAATTTAATTGTTAAAACTCGCAATAAAACTTTTCTATGACACAACTAGAAGACTAGATAATAACTGCGGTTGTGAATGTATAGAGCTAATTACATTAAGGATGCTTAATTAAAAATTGTTATTTCTCAGTTGTAACATGACTCATTCTGGAATACAATATAATTTGCTGTTGCATCAGTGACTACAATAACCGTCTACTTTAACCGTGAACAATTTTGTAGCTGAAGAGATAGCACATGGGTCGTACCGCCAAGTCACAACAAAGTCTGTCCCTTTTTATACTAAGCAATGAATAAATTATGTTAACACAAATAAATCAAGCGAAAGAAGAATATTTATATGTATATGTGAGCATTGCCCCTATTTTGGGAAATCGGACGAGAATTCCTTCAGCTGGATGACCCTTCGCCGGCGCCTTCACGCTTAATTTTAATTATTGTATCGGTAACATATAAGTTTGGTTGTAAAGGAGGGTGACACACTCGGTGTGGAACCTTTTAAGACGACGAATATATCCAACGTTCCCTCATTGGAGTTTTAATTACTTACTTTTCTTATAAATTTTAATAATAAAATTTATTAAGCTCAAATATATTATACAAAGGATTGAAATCTTGGGGTTGTCATGTGAAAAAAAAAAAAGTAAAAAATTACCAATTTGCTGGAAACCATTTTGAATCCGTAAAACTAAACCACACACACAAAAGTATCAACAGCACTGACTAATTATCAATAAATAGTGAACATTTAACACAACGAACTCCGCAACAAGTGAAACGAGCTTCTCGGCACCACTGTAATGGAAGGAAACCGGTACGTTGGTTCAGACGGTTGGCGTTTCAGGCATAAAACAAACCGTCAAATGAATGAACCAACGAATCAAAATATGGGGGACCCCATTCGAATTGGAATTATGAATCAAGTGTGGGCATGAGCAAATGCTGTAGGGGGGCAGATGTTAACACAACACCTGTCGTCATTATTATTTTAAGACATGCAAACACGCGCCGAGTAATGTTAAAAAATACTGCATGTGAATTTGTGTTTGATTATGTTAATCCGGCTCTGAGAAACTGGAGTGTGAATAATGGTCCTATTGTCACCAAGAGGCCAGTCCGGAATAACATTTAGAGCAGCAAAGCAGTGATTCTTACTTAATAAATTGGTAATTATTACAAGTCAGCTGACCGACATTCATTTTTTTTTTCAAATGCCTCATTTTAAAACAACAGGGTCTTCATAAATCCAGTAGGCTTTAAACGTCAAATTTCTCTATCTACCTAAATGTAAATTCTGTATTCCACTGACCTATCTGTAGCTATTATTCTGTAACTGACCTATCCGTAGCTATTATAGTTCACAGCTCAAATAAAATGTTTGGCTTGAATAAAGGCTACAGTAAATGCATAATACTATGCCGAGTATATGTAGTGAGAGATTTTATGATTCTTAATGTGATTATATATTTTTTTTCAATTTACAAATTTCAAAAAATCGCTATGTAGCTGCGAAGATCTATATTTTATCAACACGCCGACAAAATTTCAACAAAAAATCTTCAAAAATAAAAAAAGTTACATTCAACGCCGCACATTGCTGCCGTTTATATGTATTTACTTTTTCTAGGGGCGGGAAAAAAAAATTGTGACAATGGACTGGTGTATCTACGACAGCAATCTTTAGGGGCAAAACATCAGAGTGACAATAGACGTGTCTCGTGAAAGAGAGAAAGAAGGATGTATTCCATTATACAATGCAACAATGCGCGCGACGCCTGTGGACTCTTGTTACCAACTATACATTGATCACAGAAAATATCCCCAATTGAGAAAATAACGTACGCAACAAGACCAAAACCTAGATAAAAGTAAAAATAGTCAATATCAGAAATGCCATCTCGGAGAAACGAATACATTTATGTAGTTTTTTAATATAAAAAAATAATGCCAAAAATCTTCTTCTCCAAAAGTAGATGACCTCAGCTTTCAATGATAACATTTATGTAATGTAAAGCACAAGAATCTATTATCAATTACGTTCGTAAAGTAGCAGAAAGAGATTGCAAACATTTTATGATAATGTCGCTAACACCGTGAGACAAAGTTTACAACAATCGTGGAGAAACACTGTAATTAGAATTTAAATTATAGACTAAGTTTGATAAATGGATCTAAATTTAATGGGTCTGTTTTGACGACTTTGTGACAAGACTTGTGTATGTAAAGTGAAAGTCAGGAGAAAAGAAAATGATGGGGCGGTACCTACTTTAGCTGCGCTTGAACGTCACTGGTGGCGTAACTAGTCCCATAAAAATGAAAAAGAAGGTCCAATAGATCACGACAAAAGTAGCTTCATTGGCTAGGTCGCAATGAAGGTTTTACAAACATACAGTGCATTTTGCAGTTATGCTGAATTATGTAAAATATATGAGTCCGTCATGTTTAAAAAATGACTACAATCCAATAAAAACAAAATAGACTAAATACTAAAATAATTATGTAAATCCAAAACCAGTATCATAATTATGTTTGATAATAATTTAATATAATGACGAACTTTACTGAAGGTGAGGAAAACAATTGCAGTCATATTGTCATTTCGAAATGTGACACATTGTTCAATGTCTGAAGAAAAAAAGGAACATTTTTGAAAAAGACATTATTTTTTTGCCAAAAGACCTCTTTGTGAATGATGAACTACAGAAATACAATGTATAAATATGGAATATTAAGAAAAAAATATGATAAATGGTAACTACACAGAAGCCAAGGGCATTTAAAAATATTAGTGTAGACAATTTGCAAAGTCATTTGGAAAAGCATTAAAAAAGCTTAATTGACAGGTAATGTAAAACAATAAAAAAGTTTAAAAAAATCAATGAAAATTGTCGGAAGGAAAATTCTTTTATATTGATCAATTCTGGTTTCTCACTATAGATATTCGTTTTCAGCTACCTCTAAATTAAATCTACGGAATAGAGGCATAATTTTATCAGTCATGGAATTGTTAAAAAACACTGGGAATGAGAACACGACACAAACAAACTTAAAAAAGAAGAGTTCGCAATGAAGGATATTTAAGAGTCTTGGCTGGAATGTGGCAAAATTCTCAAGAAATTAAATCTATACGTGTACGTGTAAAAAAAAAACTATTGAGACAAAGTTTTGTATGCAATGACCAATGAGTGTCGCGCCGTCACTGGTAAGTGGGTCCCACTCCTAACCACAGAATGGGCTGACCCGATGTAAGGTTGTCCACAGTGCAGACCACGTGATGTGCTATATCGTAGTGACATTACTTACAATGAATGTTTCAATAGATCTGTCGCCATTGAGAGTCCATTTAAAGTCATTCTGAACTAGAATTTACACCAGAATTGTCCAGAACCACAATTCGGTTGCACCCCTGAACTCCATACGACTTACTTATGCTTTTGGAAGTGACCTTAACCTTACACACCTAAATTGCATTTAACGATTATATGCAAATTAATACCATTATCAGCACGATTCCAATTAATTATAATAATTGAACAAACAATCGGTATCACAACATTGTATTATTTAACATATTCAGCTTCCACGAAAATTTAAAAAGAAAATTCTTCAGGTATTCAAAATTTCTATCCAAGATGATTACACGGTAATTTATCAGTCAATTACTATAACTGCTTCTTCATCGTAGTACCTCTACCGTTGACTTTCAATAACAATAGTGGGCGACATTCTTGAAAAAATAACTATTATTTATGACCGTCATCAAGATTCAAACACTGAAAAAAGATATTTTTTTTAGAAGATGAATGGAAAGATAAGGTCGAATGGTTTCCATACAAAACAAACTACCTTGAATGCAACACTTTCAGTAGTCACAAATCTACCGTGTGAATTTGTATTGTTGCCGGTAAACATGTAAAAATTACATAACGTTTGTTGCATGTTAGAAAGGGAACAAATTGATATAAAACTCATGACCTGAAGAAATAATAGCAGTAAGCTACAAAAACTAATTTTAAGGGCAAATCCTACAACACTTTAATGTGATTTAAAATCAATAGATAGCGGGCCAAACAAACCAAAAGTTTTCGTGTTTTATGCCCACTTTCACCGAATTGACTTAACTTTTGGCTTAGTTAAGCTTAACTTAACTTTAAGAGAGTTTAATTATTGTTACGGTTGCACCGGCACCTACCGGCACCCGCTTAACTAAGCCTAGGCTTACGGCTAAATTTAGTTGGTATTTGGAAAATCCCTAACAAATATGTCCGTCAAATAACAAATTTTGACAGTTGCCAGCACATACCCCTTGTTACCAGTGGCCATGAATCCGAATCTATTCGTTTGAAACGTCAAAACTTCGAAACATTGAAATTGTCTTTGTGTATTTTCGTATGTTTTTCAAACACTCAACAATTAAAAACTTGTGTAAATGGCATTTTAATAAGTATGCTTTCGTTGTACAGCAGTTTCTTTTTTATAAACGTATTTTAAGAACGAAAATTTGTGTGAATTTTTACCGCACTGTGATGTAAAACCATCACCTCCTTAATTACAGTTCAGTTGATTTTCATGTTTTTACATATCACGAGGCCAAAAAAATATATTCGCCAATTTCTCTGTCACAAAAGGCCATATTTATTTAAAATGTAATTTCTAGCACCTAATCAATCACTGAACTGAAGAATTCAATTTTACTCGTAAAGTCAAGAGAGATTTGAGGTTACGTTATTCAGAAAAAAGGGCGTTATTCACCTAAACCCGATTTAAACTACCCTCAACTGACCGCTTAGTGTAAGCGAGTTTAGTGGTACTTTAAGCCGACACTTAAGGTCGGTGCAACGAGAAATTAAAATTAAGCCAAACTTAACGTCACTTAAATTTAAGGAGAAGTCGGTGCAAGTGGGCATTAGAAGGGTTTTTAAGGCCCAAGCCGACAACATTTAATAGCCCAGTGTGCGAGAGAGGCAAAATATAGGAAAAGTTTTCCTCAATTTTTGAGGAAATGGCTAACCCTATTACAATTTTGAATACGAAGTTAAATAGAGAAGGGTAAACTGCAGGGAGCTAGTTTTTCATATTTTGGTTATTGATAAAAGAAAAATTAAATACCCCAAAAAAATAATAAATAAAATAAAATAAAAAAAAAAACTGAAAAATTGAAATTTGAAAAATGAAGGTATACATTCTGTAGAGCTCCAAATATAAGTAACAGACAAGGGAAACCCTTCTAAAACACGAACAATTTTGGTCTGTATGGCCCGCCATCTATTGATTCTGACTCATATTAAGTTAGTGTTGTAGGATTATCCCTTAATAACTGTTATTTTTCATTTATAAAAAATGAAGAGTGTTTTATAACCACAGTCCCATTTTTGGTAGAAACACCAAAAAGCCACATAGTGTGAATCAAAACTTTAGTGCACTATTTTATTCTTAATAGTTACACTTGAAATGAGGTGTGACTTAGCGAAAAAATATTATTGATTATGACAATTATACATTCTAAGTAGTGACTCATTTAAAATTTGATACTGTTAATTGGATTCGTTCCTTCTTCTAATTTAAAAGATTAGAGATCTAATAATCGAAACGAAAAAAAAATGTTACCGAGTCACGCACTGTTGACTATTGAAATTATAAGAGATGTCCTCTGCCTAATCAAAAGCAAATGTGTGAAAAGTGAAAACGCAAGTGCGCACAACGATCGGAAGCTAATTATTGTAAAGCATATAACTTGCAATAATTTACCGATAGAGGTCTTTCAAAATCTCATGGGCAGTGAATCATCCTGCACGATAGACCGATTTACGTTCGGAGTTAAATATACTATCGGACTTAAAGATATTGATTGTCATTGCTTTCGCCGCCGTCGGACGTTCCTGTTGTCTCGTGTTGTTATTTCTGCCAAAGTCTCACTTCAGTGAGACACAACAGTTTTTTTTTTTATAAATGCCAAGTTGACTTGTTTTAATTGTGAAACAGTCAGAAATTCTGAATTACAACAGTAATTGTGGAAATGTGCAAAATAATGCAGTGAGCGCATGTTTACAGTTTTCACTTATAATGGCCACTTCCTACGTAGGCCGCCCACTCTTCGCGCAGATTGTTTCAAGGACACAACCCATGAGGTTTTGGAATACCTCCCGACTATTTTATCAGTAAAGGGTTTTTATATATCCTAAAATTAAAGGCCGAGACACACGTCCGCACCGTGTGACGCCTTGTGTTGAACGTCGCACGGCCAGCGAATTGCACAATGGTGAAAGAGGTACCGCGTAGTCCCCACCTTACCATACCGACATCTCCAGACTGAGGGCGCACCGACTTGCGGTACGGGTAGCGTAAAGGCACTGTTTACTACGGTGCAACGCAGCATCAAGTTGTACCGTAGTAAGTAATGCCAAAATTTACGCGGTGCAGCGCAGCCTCATGCTGTAGCGTATAGTAAATGTTGGCAATGTATAAACGGGCGTTTCGTTGGACATTGTTTACTCTACTGCAACAAAGTATTCTCAAATTCCTAGGTTTGAGTGTTGAATCATCATTTGTCTATTGAACATTTACTTATTGTATTTTTTTCAACAACTAGTAGAAGAATTAGAACAATTCATAATTTTAGTGCGATTTTGCATTCGGTTTATTAGAATCGACGATCAGTCCAAAATTGTGTTTCCTTTTTCTTGGTTGATTGGTCTCAAAAGCTGAACGTTGTCCAGCTTGTAGGCGCTTTTCAGTCAAGTCAGGGCGCACTTTCCTCCAGCTGATTGAAGTTGGCTGAACTCTGGTCTTACGTTTTCCTTGGGACTTTTTCGAGCTGCGAATGTAATTCAACAATTACATCGGAGTAGAAATTTGACTGAGGATTTTGTTTAATTTTACTACACCATTTGTCACTTCAGGTGTTTTGCAGTTCTTTGCTACGTCACCGTCGGTAAGTTTTTTCAAAATTTCTAATTAACTGTTGAACAGCAGTCAAATGCACTTCAATGTGCTGAATCGGTTCTTCTCTGTTTGGTGATTCCACAGTGGCTGCACCTCGGCCTGCATTATTTGCTAATGTAATAATAAACAAGGAAACGTTGACAAGACTTTGCCGTATATTTATTTTGTATGGCGCCTAGATGTTTGCAAAACCTCCCTCCTTGGCCGTAAACACAATTGCAAAACGCAAGATCCAAATGAACTGCATAGAAAATGCATTATTTTGAGAATATATCAAACAAGTTCTGTCATCAACTTCTTGTACCGGCAATCATGCGGAAGATTTTAAATGTTAATTCATTTTTGGAGCTTCGATAATTAGCAAAGGAAGGTAGGTGTCTCTTGTGGTAGGATTCTAACACTTTAGTAATGAAGTCAATCAACGCGCATGTGTTAACAGCTTTACATCTTTCGAGGACGATATCTTTAAAAATGCGAGTTGAAGCTTCCACATAATTATTCGTTTTATTGCCTCGTGTCAATAAATTGCGCCTACAAGCCAGCGACCATTCTTCTTTTCGCTCCCAGTATTCCAAAATATGATCTTTCAAATTTTCATACTTCTTCAAAACGCCATCATTCATAGTCGCTGAAATTGTCAAATATTTGTAGTAGAATTGTTTTTCAATATTGTGCTTGCTGTCCCACAACCAACGCCAAAAAAAAACTTGAAAAAGATGGAAAATGCAGAGTAATTTGAGACTCGGGGAAAACTGTTTCCAGCACATTACTTTCTGCCGCAGAATCATCGGCCATGAAGATCCCAAGTAAAACCATAGCTTCCAAAGCCATCAGTTTGCAAAGAATTTCGTAATAATTTGAAAGCTTCCGTGTAATTGTCTTCAGTTTGCTCGGTATGTAGTATGCAAGCAAGTGGGATGGCTCCAACTTTTGATGCAGAGAAGAAAAATTTAACGCAGGTACTTGTTACTGGTGGGCTCTCATCATGATAGGAGTTAACACACAACAATGATCATTGGATCTTCCTGCATGATGACCTTAATATTTTTTCCTTCATAGTATTCCCTTTCCTTTTTCAAAACAGTCAACATATCAAAAGCTTCTCTACCTCCAACATTTTCCAGTCTACAACAGTCAAATTTATTTAGGTACCTACCTGACGCACAACTTCACAGTCCATCACTCACCTACCTCCATTTTGAGCATAAATTTTTTATTTGCTTCTCCGTTCGATTTATTTGGGCATTTGGGCATACATCACTAAATTTCTTAAAAATTGCTAACAGTAAATGTATTTCTGTACTAATTCGAACAGACAAAATGAAACGAGTCTACTCGTAGTGGTTGCACTGCAGTAAACAATGTCCAATGAAACGCACTTCTATAGATTGCCAACACTTACTACGCTACAGCACGTGGCTGCGCTGCACCACAGTAAAGATTGCCAAAGCAAAAGCCGCGTAAATTTGGCCATTACTTACTACGGTACAACTTGATGCTGCGTTTCACCGTAGTAAACAATGCCTTTACGCGTACGGTTATAGTATGAGTAAGATCTCTATGGCGCGCCGGAGGCCATGATGTTTTGCTTTCTTTTTTAAAGGCCGCAAAAAACTTATGGCACGCTTTCAACAAAATAAACCAGTTAATTTGTGATGGCCTCAGAATTGAAAAACATCTGGTTTTGCGTCTTCATCGATGCAGGTGCATCTGTATGTGATACAGGAACCAAAAAAAAAAAGCCGCCCCTGCTTGCCGACACGAACGAAAAATCACTCAGTGATTGAAACTGGTTTAAAGCATAGAAACAAAGCTTACGACTTCGCTGGTCGTCTAGATAGTTTCAGTGCACAATGCAACTACACGGCGCGGACGCGGTGCGGCCATGTGTGTCTCGGGCTTAAGACGTGCTATAAATCTTTAGTCCGGGAAAGTGTCGTTGGGAATCGCGCGAGAAGTAGTGTTAAAATACATTATTATCTCATCAAGGATTCACAAACGACGAAACTATTTTTGTGTTGACACAAGTTAAGAGGGTTCTCCAGTGGCAGGTACATTTCTGCCGGTCGAAGTACATTTTTCCGCAATATCTTTTTTTTAATCTAAAAATTTCAAAAAATCGCTTTGTAGCTGCAAAGATCTATATTTTGTCAACACGCCTACAAAATTTCAACGAAAAATCTTCCAAAATAAAAAAGTTACATTCAATGCCGCACATTTTTGTACATTTTTGCGCGCCGTTGAATATAACTTTTCTATTTTTGAAGATTTTTTTGTTGAAATTTTGTGGGCGTGTTGATAAAATATAGATCTTTGCAGCTACAGAGCGATTTTTTTTAAAATTGTACATTAAAAAAAGATATTGCGGGAAAATGTACTTCGACCGGCAGAATTCTACCTGCCACTGGAGAACCCTCTTAAGGAGACCGTACAATATAAACTGTCTTATTTATCTACAATATATGCTTTTTAAAAATGTGGAGAATTTATTGTGCATATGCAAGCATGACCCACATTATAAGAATAATTTATTATCGAAATCGCTTGTTACATAAATCGAACTGTTAAAACATTATCAACATGTTTCAGGGTTTTACAAAAATTTGTTAAACTTATCGATAAATTTGCTAAGCATACGGCCAATTACTTTAGCTGTTTAAATTCAGCAAATCCTAGTCCGGATTTTAATGAGGATGTCAGATAAGGGTCAAATACCTGAGATAAGAGGAATTAAATGCATTCTTTCTTTTACAATGTCTCACTACATATGTACTAGCTATCCGAACAAAAGATACAAATGGTGTAGTACATAAAATTTTGAAACTTTTTTTCATAAATAAAACTGCTTAAAATAGGGCACTCCTATTTTTAGTTTGGCTCAAATCATAAATCATAACCGTTTTCATGAAATAAATTCAAAACTGTTTCGCGGGCAAATAACTACGTCATTATGAGTGAGAGTGACAAATGGAAAGGCGTAGGTCCTCACTAAATTCATATGCCGGCCACTAATGACGTATTTTAAACTAGTACAGTTCTCTCATAAAAATTTGAACGAATTTCAATTCAATATTTTTTGCATTTTCAGTAAGTATAATTTCACCATACTAGCGCTAAATCATACACTTTTCAATGAGGTTTATGATTATTGTATTTTTCAAATACTTAGTGTATTACCTCATTTGAGCAATTGCAATAATATACTAATATGTAATATTTTGACTTTTTTATCCATACAAGTTCTACTTAATAGTGTAATACTTTGTTAATAAATTAATTGTAAAAACACGTTCCGTGCTAGTCCGAATCATTCACAGACAAAAATAGAAGTGGTCGCAATTTTAAAATTTAAATCGAATTCAATAGTTGAGCATTGATGTTGATTTTCATTCGCGTGACGAAACTAGATATACAAGCGCTCTTTGGAAAGAAAGAAAACGTCATTGTTTACCATGGTTTATTAAATTCGATATTTGACAGGGATGAGAAAAGTTTGTAAAATCTAGTGTTAGTTACTTTAGTGATCATAAAGAGAAAATAAAAATTAAATAAACAGAAAGTTATAGCATCGTAGTTCTCCACGCGCCCACCAGACTAGCGCCCTTGTTGCTGATCTCACCACCACTCGGTACTCTCACCCACTGCGCGCACCCTCAACCCCTAAGGACTTCATGGGCACCCAGATAAAAAGACGTGCACTGGCTTTCAGAATCAGGACGAGAGTTCCTCTCAACTCTAGCTTCTGCGTCCTCTGGGTGAGGACCGTTAGCCGGAAGAGACCGATCTCTAAAAATTTGCTTTAAAACTCTAGATATTTTGTGAATATAACACCGGTCGACATTTTGGGTTTGAGTTTTAAATATTAAATTTCGCTTTCTCTTACGTAATTAATAAAGGGAAAAATAGTTTCTTTGGTCAAAGTTTGCTTTTGTAGAAACCAGAGCGATATTTCGAATTTTAAGGAAAATTACCTATTTTCTCAGAATATTATTGTGAATTACTATTAAAAAATTTTTTACTATACATCTGAGTCACTTTTATTTAAGAATTATAATTAATAAGACTAAAAAAATCGTAGGTATTGCACAATGTACATTAAAATTGAAAAACAAGTTCAAAAATGAATATTTCTTGTAATATTTCAATTTTTTGCAAATATTGGGAATTTATTGTTAATTATATTGTTCAGTATAATAACATTCATTTACTGTTCATGTTGCGAAAATAAATAGTATACTGAATTTTTTTTTTCCCTTATAAAGTATGTTTGCAGTTAAGGAGAAATGAGGCGTGCATTTTTTATCTTGATTCTGAATTCGTAAGTTAAACTAGGTTTCATAAGCCTGACAAAGCTTTAAATTTGTTACCAAAGAAAATTTTGTATAATATGCAACTTGCCGCCATTTCGTTTCGTGTGCTGCTACTTGTTGCTCATAAAATCAATTAAAATCTTCAAAACTTACTTATCGACGGAAAACTGACAAAAGCAAACTTTATAAGTCGAAAACGGATATTTTGGTTTTATTTCCTGCGGAGAATCCTAATTTATGCATTAAAACAGAAACATAAAGAAAAAATCTTTTTTGTCGACCTGTGTAATTTGTCACCTCATCCAAGTGTTTTGATCAGCGCCCTCAGGAGAAGCACTACACACTTATATTATGCTTCAAAAAAATTAGGTACCAGTAGATATTGAAACTATTGATACATAGTAATATCTACTGCCCTGTGATCTACACCGTACGGGAAAATGTGCAACGCACACTTGATTAACGTTACTCCGAATCACCCCGTATATTAAATGTTTTATAATACAGGGGTCTTCATAAATGATGAAATATACATAGGTTTTGTAAATAGACATGTAAATTTTGTTTTCCACCAGCAACATGATCTATAAAGCATTAAGAAGACCTTATATGAAAAAAAAAAACTCAACTAACCTCCTTATTCCACTTCTTGGTATACCATGTATACGTACTCTTGTTGAAGAAGTGCAAAGAACGTATCACAACATCAGTTCATATAAATGATCAAATCGCAGAAATTTGGATCATTATTCAGTAAACTTCTGAAAATTAAATAACTCTTTTCATGTAACTGTAAACAGAAGTATGCCTTTTTTTCCTTATGTATTTCAAGGGCAAGAATACGACAGTCAACTGTAAAAGTAATTTACAACGCAATGATGTATTTTTTAAATCCCCTCAAGTCTTTTTTTGCAGAATCAAACAATGTTCCGTAATTATAATCTTACACAACAACCAATACCATATTCTCTTATAAGCTTTGTTATTTCTAGTTTCATAAATATTTTTGTTACATTAAAAAATTCTGGTAACAAAATGACTATTTCAATAAAATATTTCATTAATTTTTGCCGGCTAATAATTATAAGAATAAAAACGTTTCTATGTAAGCCCCTACTTCAAACACAATGTCGAAATTAAAAAAAAAAAACGCGTAGCCGCTCGCCCGCTTTTACAGGGCGGGGCGGGCTGCTGCGCGGGGGCCACAATAGCCGCTGTTCCCGGAGCGAACTGCGACTGGGAAGACCGTACTTTCATACTACTCCATTCTGTAGATGTAGAGAAATACGTGATTTAAATTGCATGTTTTTCAGGTGTAAATTACAATCCTCCCTGTTCACGGGTACCATGAATATTTACGCTTTCGAAGATGAACTCAATGTTTCTTATACAGGGTGTACGACAAAAAGAGCCCAAACTTTTGTGGAGAGATTCTTCATCTTCATCCACAGCTTTGAAGAGAAATTTTGTAATCCCACCCAGAATATGAAAACCCGTTTTTCTGGAAAATCGTGATCTACGGCTTTGGTCAAGGTTACCAGTTGTGTCGATTTTATTTAGGGACCAGAAATGAGAAAACCCTAACAACAACTGAGTATTTCCTGAAAGAAAAAAGTTGGCGCATCTGACAGTATTTTGAATTTACTACTGAATAAATGCTCCTGCTGCTCTCGGATTGGTCAAGATTGTGACGGCTTAGTAATTCACATTCTTATTGGTGGTTTCTGACTACCGAAAATCCACTTACGTTCAAGAAACAACGAGAAACTCTGTGTCAAAGTAGATAAGCTGATGTTTATTTTGCATCACGAATTTATATTAATTTATAATAAAATCTGCTCCTATTTTTTGTTTCCTTTAGGTCTAGTTTAAACTAGACACTGTGGTACCTTCACCCACACTGTAAATGATTAGTCTCTTGCTATCTCGTTTGCTAAAATAACATGACCTCCCAGACCTTCAACAATCCATCCCAAATATTTATAAACATAAACACATTGGTGCAGGCAATCAGATTTTTCTGTCTTATGTCCTGCTAACTTAGTAATTGGTAAAACCCACATTAAAAGCGTAATATTATCACTCTGATTTTCATATATTACTGTCTTTATTGTACTCATGCGCACGGGGCGTTCCGATGTGTCATCTTAAAATCGAAAATAAGTCAATGGGGCCCTGAAATTATGAGAGATTTCTAGTTCTGAATATGAATGAATTTGTTGGATGTTATGTGGCCGAGTATTAGTCGTTGGCCCTAACACCGACAAACATTGTAATGAATTAAATATCGGATCTTCATTAATGATTTGTATAATCATGTTGCCTATGGAAAACAAATACATGTCGTTAGATGGACAATTTTGACGTGTAAAACCTACTAGATGTACGAAATCATTTCTGAAGATTGGATGTATTAGATTGGTTGTTTGAAACTTAAACAGCGACCGTCAAATGCTGTAACTGGAAATGAAACATCCTAACCAGTGACCTCAAAAAGCTGTAAATAATTTAAACATATTATGTATTACAAAATGGCGAAAAAACATAAAATATAAAACTCTTTGTAATGCGCTAATTATAGTAAGTTATGTATGTAAACAGGTATGTAAACGAAAATAAAATGCAGGATTGAAAATAATACATAATGCCAACGGATAGGTTGACAGTGAAAAAACTTTCACAACCATTACAGAGATCAACAGGTGTTTTTAGTGCGGTGCGTCGACACGGAATTACCAACTACTGAACCACCAATCTGAATAAGAATTAATACTTACTGATTTAGGCATGATTGCACTCTTATTGAGAACCGGGAAACCTGCAATAAAAATTTGATTTTTAACAATTTCTTACTGAATTGCAGTGATTAAAAATTACTGGGTAGTCGCAGAAGGTGCTCTGTCCCATTTCAAAGTGCATTTTACTAACAGTACTCGCACCATTTTCTTTACAGTCATGCAAATGATCATTAAATACACATCATGGTACGCCACCTGACTCAATAAAAGAACTTTCGCACAGGAATGTGGAGTGTTTTGTTGGCTCCACATGTCCTAATTAGATTACCAGAGCAATCTGCAAGAACAACATTTGGGGAAATTGAAAAACCCATTAAAAAGGAAAGTAAATTCTAATGCAGCAAAAACAGCTCAGGTCAGCCTTTGGACGAGGCAGTACCGGTACTTGTTTATAACTGTGATGTTGCACAGCGGCTTTGTAAACGTTGACATTTGTTCGAAAAGGGATGGTACTCACAAAAAGAATGGTTTTTCCTAGGGCTAATACACTTGTTGCCACCACATTAAGTAGCACACGCGGCTCTTTTCTAGGCACACACCCTTCCACACACGAGGCGACAAGTTATCGTAAAACAAATTGTCAAGAATCAGCAAAATTATTCATTGTTTAGTTGGTAATTTTGCCACCAGAGCGAAGAGAAGAAATTAGGACGCAGCGCCACCTCGCAGAAGGTGGCAGAAGTAAAAGTCATTTGCACCTGAAAGGCGGTGAGAAATTCTGGGTTTGAAAAGTTGTAAGTAGGTTGCTGTTATCATTCTGAGAATGGGACCTGCGCAGAACCAATTGTCAAGAAAACGGTTTTTGTTAATTTCTAGAAAATTATTGTTAAAACAGGAAATCTTCAATGTTTAGACATGGAATTTCCACAATCTCTAATTCAAAACGCTCGTTAACTTTATTACGATTTAAACTGAACTTGGCGCTCGAGCGCCAACGAAATAACCCAGCCAATCAGGTGACCACTTCTATTATCTGTCAACAAAACGCGGCAGGATTACAAACGATGAACAATAAAACTAATGATAAAATATTAACTTTGCTTAAAGGGATTCTGTTTCTTACTAGTTTTTTTGTTTTGTTTTATACCGACACAATAAAAAAATTCCCATTGTGTCACCAACAAAATTATTTGCATATACGCTCCTTTAAGAGCGGGCGGACAAAGTGGAGGGGGCGGAAATAAATGTGAAATCAAGCCTCTGGTAATCTATGTCAATTTAAGAAACTAAACACTGCATGTTAACTTTTGTTTGGGACTCGGGCTTAAATAAATCCCGGGCCTAAAATTTTTACCACACATACCTAGACACTATTTCTCTTGAGTTCAATACCCATTTTGCACCCAAATTCAAAAATATCTTCTAAAATATAAAAAAATAATGTCCAGCTATGTCGGGTAAAAAAAGTTAAGTAAAAAGTGAAAAATTCCCTTTGGTCAGTTAAAAAAAAAACATAGTGTATACGGGTATTATAGATGAATAATTTTCTACCACCAAAGTGAAACCGTGTTTTATTAACATTTTGTCACTTTGGATGTTTAACTTAATGGATGTATCATCCAAGTAAACGGTCTTTCACTTTCTTTTCATCCAAAGTGAACATGAAATAAAATGCATTATGGATTCTCATCATCAGTTACCCCTTTGTGGACATGAGACTGATTTTCTGGACTGACAACTGAAAAAGTACTTTCCGGTATGTTGCGGTATAGAAAACCGCTGTAAGCACTGGATCGTCTTAGCTCCATGGCATATATTTAAACCTTTAAACCCTACAATTGCTAACAGAAAGCTAATTAGTTCGAATTACTATTGTCAAAGAAGTTTTCACTTCAGCCGTGTAGTATTAAGTACGACAATGTCTTTTTTTTCAGCTGATGCATTATAGTTCTTCTCACTCTCAAAGCAAAGTAATAAGTGAATAAACATTAGAAACAAATAATGAAAAATGTCACATAAGATTTGTTTTCCTTTATTTGACCTGTCAACTACTGTCAACTGCCATTTTGAAGCGCCCTCTGACGATCGTGATTTTTGCCATTAAGAGCCCGATTTCATGTTGACTTGCGACGATCTTAAACTCCGGTTGCTATGGAGACTTCTTATCTAAAGAGCAGGAATTAAGGACCAATTTCATGTTTCATTTCGTATGAAATTGTCTGGTCTGTAATAAAGACGTGTCCATAGCAACCGGCGTTTAAGACCGAATCAACCCGAATATGATAAGAAAAGCCGAGCTCGGAGACGGCTAGAAACGGGGGGTGATTAGCTGGGCAGTGTGCCGTTGTCTTCTCCGGTTGCCGACTGTAACGACGGTTGTCACCGTGACGGGATCGAAGGCATGGTGTTTTTAATTGAGATGTGCGTCATTTGATTGCTTGCTTGATTTCCAAATTGAGACCTGGGGCTGTAACACAAACTGTACAATTTTAACAAGTCTACAAGTTACAAGTAATCCGCCTGTAACTACAAGTCCTATTTAATTCGGTATCACAATGCAAATTGCTACAATTGTAGAAGTTGAATAAATTTGTACACATGTAGCTACATTTATGTAATGTAATTATTCGGTATCTCTCCTTGATTGAGTGTTTACTATGGCGATCCACATAAGCTGGTTCGTTAATTCTAAGAGCGTCTATATTATTATAAGTGTTCTATCCACTGCACCACATACTTCAGCATAACAGGTTATTGTTGCGGGAAATCTTTGTACAACATCTACACACACTTATTTTTGATACCCCCCGCATATCGCAATCACCATGGTACTGACCTCCATTCCGTTGGTCCAATATCCCGAAGGAGATTTTCAAATGAAATCTTTCGTTGAATTCGTTATCAGTGAGAAAAGCGTTTATTTTTTATATTAAATCGATATTCTCTAAAAATTCTGTAACACAAGTGATAACTTTGTGTTACAGAATACGTTTACATATATGTAGAGATTCTTGCTGTTATGAAAAAGTGACAAGTGTAAAATATATATTCTAACAATTGTAGGACTTGTAAGGCTTCTGTTACAGGCCCCCTCTTGCAAATAGAACCGTTCGATGGTATGGATTGACACCACCGCAGAAGACCTGCACTGGTTAGGGAATGGAGGTCAGTACCATGGTGTTTGCGATATACATGGGGTATCAAAAATAAGTGTGTGTAGATGCTGTTAATGAGATAAAATTCGACAAAATAGTGTCATGGCCCCATAATATGATGGATGTTGTACAAAAATTTCTTGCAATAGCCCGTTTTCCTAAAGTATGTGGTGCAGTGGATGGAATACTTATAATAATATAGACGCTCCTAGAATTAACGAACCAGCCTATGGTAAACACCCAATCCACTGTAGAAAGACTGAATAATTAAATTAAATAATTATGTAGCTACATGTGTATACAAATATATTTAACTACTACAATTGTAGCAATTTGCATTGGGATACCGAATTAAGTAGGACTTGTAGCTACAGGCAGATTACTTGTATTTGTGTTACAGGCCGCTGGAGCGGTGAGGGATCTTCTGATTGCTGGGGATAGCGCCGTGTTTATGTTGATCTAGAAGACGGACATTTGTCAGTTTGGATGAATCATGTAAAGCGATAAGTGTAAATTGCCTTTCAGTTTGACATGATCCATAGTGAACACGAGACTGAATGATAAATAAATGATGGTGAGCATTCTGGATATACATTCAAAGTCAAACAGTGTAAACTCTGCGTACGAATCTCTACCCGAAAGAAACTCACATGGTTCTGAAAAGTGAAGTGTTAAATTTCCGTGGGAAAACCTACTTTCCGGCATTCTGTTTGGCTGAGGCGTTTTGTACTAGCTGTTAGTGCCTCGGCTGGTCTTTTATAAATTAAAACTAATAAAACATTACTTAACTAACTTATCTAACTTATTAATTCGGCGTCAAAAAATCCGTGATCGCGCAAAACACGCAAGTCCGCGGCTGGTGGGAGTGGAACAACAAAGAGTGGGGCGTCGTCTCGACTGGCGATGATGTTATGGCGCCACTTCCAGAGCTTTTGAATTTGTCAATTACAATATTTTGGCAGTCATTATTGCTATTTTGGTCAATCGAATTTTAGTTCGACGTTCCTACGTTAAATGGGCAGAGAACGACCTTTAGATTTTGTTCCTTCCTTGATAATTCCTGGACACTTGTAAAGAAAACACTTCTTCCAGAAAAGGTATTCTTGTAAACTAAGCACAGCATATTCCCTAACGGTAGCTGACATATTAGTTATTACCATTGGAACCAGCCAGCATAAAGTACATAAATGAGAGTCTTTACCAATTGTAGAGATTCTACTAGAAATAAAATGTAAATAAGTTGGTCTACTGTCACTGTCATTCCATTCTACTGAATTGCGTAGCAACGCTACAATCTCATTATCATCTTTTCACACACATACCTATAATTTCCTTAGTGCGAGAAAAATAAAATTATCAAATACATTTCGAAATGTCAAAAACGAGTGCTTGCTGAACTAATTTGTATGCCTCAGCAAGCACCAGTGCTTGACATTCCGTAATAACATATTTGTTGTCAGGGACTATTTAGGACTAGGGGAAGCCAATGGTTCTAAAAACAAAATTTTTGTCTGTCTATTATTGACCACGCATCACGCCGAAACTACAGGAGGGATTTTCATGAAATTTTGTATGGTTGAAGTCCATGCAGCCCTGGAAGCCAGAGGAAGCATTTTTGGACCTATGTTAGGTAATAAGAACTTTTCTTCACCCTGTATAGGAACGCAGTTATTTCTCGAGTTAATGTAAACACTGAAATTCGTATCATAAGGTTTGTTCCAACCTCTTGAAAAACCGTTCATCGCATCGTCACGCTCATGCGCAATTGATAAAACGCGTTTATGGGACGATACTTTCGGCGTTCCAACCAAACTCGTGACCGTTCACGGGACGGTTTCAGGACCGTCATTTCGGTACATGCTCAAATGCAGGAACCGTTTGTGGACTGAAGTCTGCACTGCGCTCTGAGTATTTTGGTTGGCTTGTGCCATCAGAGGTAGGGTGGCAAATAGTTTGCAAATTTTAAATTTTTAATTGCCTTGTCTGAATAATTAAAAAAAAAAAGACGGAATAATTTCTTTATATAAAATGTTTTGCGTAAACACTTCATTGTGCGGTATAAGATGCTCCTGATTGAATTGTTCGCTAATGCACAAACGGAAACCATTACTACCAGTATTGTGTTGAAAAACCTCTTGAAGTATATGATCAATAAGGGTACGTTGGTCATTATTAGCCGTTTCATACATTTGATTAAACAATAAATCTTCCGCTTCTCGATTGATTTGTTGAGAAAGTCGCAGGTCAGTTAAACGAAAATATTGTGGAAGTGGTAAACCAATTTTTCGGCAAGAAAAATTATGCGATAGAAGAATTGTATTTTGCACAGCTTCATTCGTCCTCTATTTCACACTCTTCACACCCCGAACCCAAACATCCATCCAGAGGTATAAATGTGTTAATAACGTTAATAAGCATGTCTTAAGTTCCCCACATAACTTGCTCACCAAACCTAGGGAAGGGGCTAAGATACCTATATTTAGCTACAGTTGTCCAACTTCTCACTTAAAACGATTCACGCTCATTTAAATCGATGACTGTAATGGACCGCTTTTCCCCTAAAATGATTTGCAAATAATTAATGAACCTGTGAAATTTTTGAAAATGGAAAGTAATCTTCACATAGAACATGTCAATGCCTTTCATTAAAAAATACAATTATCAAATATTGACTCACAACGCGAAAGAAAACAGTTTTTTGCTTCTCCTATAAAACTAGTTAGAATGGAGTTACACAAATTTCTGGTTTTAACGACGAAATGCTCTGATGTATTTTTTTTTAGAATTAATAATAAAGATGTTAATGAGCTTCAAAACTCATGTTTCTAAAATCATTGTTTAAAGACTTTCTTAAACAATTCTAAAATGTATTATCATTTATGGGTCATATTTTGTATATTATTAATAATACAGCAAAAATTTAAGAGGAATGTTGTAGATAATTTGGTAATATCAGTGAGTATATAATATTATTATTTAGTCAACGGTAATATTAAGCAATGATAATACGTACAAGATCTTCATAAATTATTCATACATCCAGCAGAATGATCTAAATACCTGTAAATTTTGTTTTCCAGAAGAGATATGATGTATGAATCATTAATGAAAACGCGATAAAAGTTATGTGAGAAGCAAATCGAGATATATATCAAAAAATTATTATCAAAATGGTTGCCGAATAACAACTCTTTCAACCTCGAAAACTTGGTATTACATATCAGTTTTATACTCTCCACTATTTCTCCTACAAGTTAAAAAGATACCTACATTTGTTGCCACCCCAAAATGCACAGTTGACCTCTATTTTTTAACATTTTACTAGACAAATTACAGTATTTTTAATAAATTAAGGATAACCTTGACAGGATATCATTAATAATACCTTTCATTCGGTAAAAATAGGTGAAGTTCGACCTCTTGGACTATAAAAGAATACGTGCATCAATGATTGTTGGAAATTTATCAATTATCACATAATAAGGGTCAAACAATAATGGAACAATTATTACAGAAATTAATCTTAACGTGATTAGTATTTTTTGATTTTGAATTTGCCGATTTTCAAATTAATGTAAATTACAGTCTGTCTAAAAGTCCACAGAAACTAAGTCGCGGGTACGGTTAGTAATCAATAATGTTATATAATGATATCTCTTTATTGAAATATTTATAGATGTATAACCGCCTCATTTTTTTTCACGTACTGGAGTTTTTCAGGAAAATATTTTTTTATTTAAAATTTACACATTTGAGTTGTGGAAATAATCAAAGAAAACATGCAGAAAATAAATTTGCCAATCTGATTTTTTTTTTAGATTTTCATCTGTATTTTAAGGTGTTAGTTTCATAATAAATGTAGTTCATTTTGTAGTATGTATCCCCAGTGTATACCTACAACATTCCGCAATATAAAAAATCTTTTTTGGTTCACGTCCTGTACAAACAAGTTTACCAGAATGTTTAACGGCTTGTTTGAGGTTCTAACTTACATTATTTTAATTATTTGAACAAAAGATCATATTTGAAACAAGAATATATCGGTAAAAATGAAAACTGCGTGCGCAAAACAAATAGTTTCCATGTCCGCCATCAAGCGCTGCAGTCGAATTCGATTATCAACCAAGCCGTCGCCATTTTGAGACGTATGATAAAGTAGTGAGCGTTCGTAGCGCAAGACGAGGTAGATCACTGATTTATCATATTTTAACAACAAAAATGAAAACTTATAGCCGGAAGAAACCCGGAGAAGCGCAGGATGTAATTCTAGACTTAAACGAATTGTGTAGATTATGCATGGCAAAAGAGGACGAATTAGTGCCGATATTCAGTAATGACGAACCCATTCCTCTCACCCTCAGGATAATGGCGTGTGTAGCTCTTGAGGTAAAAAAATTATCTGAAGTAAACATGCCTATATTTACGATACCGACAATTGCAGGTATCTGCCCATTTAAAATGTTTGTCACTTTCAGGTTTTTGAAGGGGATGGATTACCTAACAAAATCTGTCATCCCTGCAAATTCCAGCTAGAGAAATCCTACAATTTCCGCAAAAAATGCGAAACCTCGGACATGAAATTGCGGCAGCATTTGAAGAGTCTCCAGGCTAAGATTGGAGATGTTGAAATTGTGAGTGAAGATACAGAGAATTCTAACACTGAAGATTCGTCAATTACTGAGAGGACAACTGTAGAGCCTCAAGAGGGACCAAGCACTGAGGAAGATTTAGTAGGTGTTACCCAAGTGGCTTATATTCAGCCAGATGCAGAACCAGAAGATGATCCTGAAAACATCACTTTGCCCACTGACACTGAACTTACAAATAAAGATGCATGCACTTTGAAATCTTTAAAGAGGGAGGTTATGGATATCGATGAAACTGAAGGTGAAGGAATAATATTTGTTGATGAAGGGGGTCAAGAGGTAGAGGACACTAGCTATGATGCCATCGCTGATGCTGTAAAGGCAACTCTTGCAACACAACCAGGTAGGTAGTAATCTGAATAGTCAAGTTTTAATAAGCACCATTCTTATGCAAACTAAAAAATATATTAATTTATTAACGACAAAAGTGTGACGGCACATCGCAGTTTGACGTTTACTGATTTATGACTGATTTCAAATAAATCTAACGTTGAACGGCGTGAAGTTGAAGTAGTGTGTCATATCGGCGAAATTTGTGCGAGATTAAATTTATTTCTTTGTGGATTTAACAGAGCAGGTAAAGAGTAAATACACTGCTTGACTTCCGAATCTATGGTGTCCGTCAGTTACTATGGTGCAACTTCTCGATTATTTGGAAGCATCAAAGTGACGTCAGGACTGTTTTGGTCAACTTGACATTTACCGACGTCACCTCGTGACAATTTGTTTTATATTATTATATTTATCGTATCGTCGACTATTATTTCCTTATAATGCTACATATTTGGCGATAATTATTATGGGCATCATAATATTCAATTTCATAATTATGTTAGTTACTCATAATACAAGTTCCTAACTTATAATCTGTGACAGAATGTGTCAACGTGCAAATTTTGACGTTCGGTTTTTCATTGACAAACCAAATTTTGATTAATTTCGCTATTTTCATCGTGGACGATACGATAAAGCTTTGAATATATCTCTCCGACGTTGAAAGAGACTCGGCTAACGCCTCATCACTTCGCAACGTCCTCGACTATTATAAATCGCATAATATTCTCGTTATATTAAGGCGACTGGCCCGTTTTTGTTTACTTTACTTTTTTGTTATCTTTTTAAGAACGAGCTGCGGCACACACGAAATATAATACGGTCAGCCGTCGACACGTCTGCCTGCATTTACCGAATACAGAGATCAGTAAAAATCAAGCACCAACACGTTTGTTAAAAAAAAAAATAATTTTTGGATTTTCATTGTGGCAATAAATTTTTTTTCTGAACAAACGTTTTGCCGTGCTGAAGGTTTTTTTTTACTAATTTTGATGCCCAATACGTTAAGATAGCCTAACAATGAAAGCCGTAATTCGGTTCCAAAGTTGAGGCGACTGAGCGTTTCGCCACACAACTTGCTCACCAAACCTCAGGGGATACCTATATTTAGCTACAGTTGTCCAACTTCTCACTTAAACGATTCACGCTCATTTAAATCGATGACTGTAATGGACCGCTTTTCCCCTAAAATGATTTGCAAATAATTAATGAACCTGTGAAATTTTTGAAAATGGAAAGTAATCTTCACATAGAACATGTCAATGTCTTTCATTAAAAAAACCAATTATCAAAATCGGTGCAGTACAGACTGTTTTATTTGGTTGAAATTGATTCATGTTCAACCATGAAATATATAGATATCTTCTTTCTATTTTTTTGATTACAACTCCTAACGTTTGATGTATTCAATTTGACAGCTGTCAAACCTAACCTCAAAATCGTGTTTTCTTCTCATTTTGCGTGAACGAATACAAGAAAAGTGTTTTACTGTCTTTACGGAGTACAAAGTTTTGTAATTTTGAATACACAAGCACTCGTGAAATAGAAATCCTAAAACTTCCTGACAGCAAATTTTAAATAATGTTTGTCAGATATTAAAACCATAATATCTTTAGAAAGCCGTAATTTAGTTCCAAAGTTGAGGCGACTGAGCGATTCGCCTTAATATTAATAGCTATAATTGACGTGAATTATTTCCGCAGAGTACAGGGTGCCCAGTTTATGTGCTCACGCCTTGTAGATTCAGATATAGGCAACATATTATTAAAATATAATTAATAAAAAATTTAAATTAATATTAAAAAAAACTTTACGTAACCTATTTATTTTTTAAATGAATAATCATTGTGGGTCTAAAATTAAACTCAAGACGTCAATTCAAAGCAATCTTTTAATAAAATATGAAATGTAAATCCTTAAAAAAACATAATTGTTGATGAAATGTTTAATATGTTGCCTACTTCTGATTCTTCAGGCGTGAACAGATAAAATGGACACCATGTATATTATGGTGTTATATTAAAACAAGCGTTCTTTCATCAAAAAAATAATTTGTCAACCAGAAACATAAAGTTTATAAGAATAAAAATACATAACATAATTACTACATGACTACCTTTTAGCAATTTATTGCTTTGCAGTTGTAGTACAGACTTCATTTCTAGGTTATAATTATCACCTTTACACTGTTTACACGTTCACTATTTTATTTACAAAAAAAAAACATGTACCACCAAGTGCAGAAAATACTAGGACAGCGAAATTTTGAAGTGACAGCTATTAGTAGAAAATCTTTATTTGATGACGGAAGTGCAAAAATTTAAATAATAAAATTGTGAGATTTAGAATCGGCATTTAATTGCGACATCTTAACTTAATCATCCTGTATAAAAATGGTATCTTGAAATTACATAATATACAAACCGAGTTTTGTTAGATGGATTCAAAACCTAGTGGATGTATGAATGTATTTATATTCAGTTACTTGGTGCCATACTATTTCAGCAGATTTTTCTGAACAACATAGTTATATTGAATAATATTTTTAGTAGTTTGTATTAGAATTTTTCTGAATTGTTTTAGGCTTTGATGCATCTGGGCAGCTCCAAATGAAGATAATGTCCAGTGAGGGCAAATCAACACAGGTGGAAGTAACAACAGAAGATGGTTCTGTGATCGTGATGGAACTAATGACTGAAGAAGAAGCTGAATCTCAACAGTCCCACAGTTCTCTGCCAGAAATCAACGAAGATGGCGAACTGAAAATATTCAAATGTCCCCAGTGCCCGAAATCATTTGCGCGCAGAATCCAGTTAAGACGACATGCTTCTGTTCACATGCAGCAACGCGGCTTCAGCTGCGGAATGTGTGAAAAATGGTTCCCTACTCGTTCAGCGTTAGTACGTCATGAAAGAATTCACACTGGTGAGCGGCCGTTCCAGTGTGAGATTTGTCAGAAGAGTTTTGCACAAAAAGAGATTTTGTATAGACATTTAATGACACATTCGGGACAAAAACCGTATAATTGTACGCACTGCAATAAAGGATTTACGCAGAGGGAACCGCTGAGGATTCACCTTAGAACTCATATGACGGAAAGTTCACACGATATTAATCTTCACTATTGTTCATTGTGCCCGAAAGTTTTTTGTCATGCGTCGGGTTTGAGTAGACATTTAGTTACTCACACTGGAAAAACGTTCAAGTGTAGAGACTGTGATAGGTCGTTTACTGATAAGTCTTCTTTGAGGAGACACCACAAGCAGACTTTACACCAACCTTAGCTTTAGTTGATTTTTACTCATTAAAAAGACATCAAATCGCGACCTTACAACCATAGGGTTCTAAGTAATTTTTATAAAATTTTCGCTGTTTACTTTTTAACCCGCGAATTTAATTTAACCCCTTATTTAATTACTTAAACATATCTGCTTCATAATTAATTAATCAGTTTTTCGAAAATTATTATTGTTGCAACAAATTATTTTTAAACATTTTAAAATGTTAGAACCTTATGGTTCTCAGGTCGCAAAATATGTTGTAATTATTCTGTGAGAATAAAAATAAAATGAAACTGGTGTTTTTCTCATTTCTGATCTTCACAGGTTCTTCACAGTATGATAGGGAAAATGCGTTTCTCGGACAATAGCTCACTTTTACCTCAATTAATAGGAGTAAAAATGGAGTTCATTGGTGTTCAGATTATACAGGGTCTTCATAAATGAATCATACATCCAGTAGGCCTTGAACGTCATAATTTTCCATCTAAAGCCCGGTACGCACTTAGAGCTGTAGCACGTAAGGGTACCAAGTGAGTACGTTGGCACAAGTTTGTAACGAGCAGCTCGTTGAAGGAGTGCAACGTGCACTCAACTATCGGTCGGTTGTTCGGCGAACCCAAAGAGTAACAGTTTTTGTTCGTGGCGGAAATGCAGCCAGACGTGTAGTGAGCACGTCGGCGCGAGTTTCGAATGAGCAAACATGGAATGGGTAGACGAAAAAAGTATAAATTTTAGTTGAATTTTATCAAAATTCTGTTGTGGGTCCAAAAACATAAAAAATATGAAGATCAAAGGAAAGTCTGTACTTACTGGAGAAATATAGATCAAGCCATGGCCATTGCGTGGAAAGCTGGACAAACATCTGGCAAAGAGAAGTTATCCAAGACTGGTCGCTTTCGTCGGCCTCTTTGATCTGACCGATGTATTTTCGTTGACACTGGACGGAGCTTTTATTTAAGTAAACTAGAAGAATGTTCTTAAATCCAAGTGGAGTAAATTTAAATATATCTAAGTCGAACTCCACAAACTTTAATCAGCGTAAAATTACAAATGGAACATGTTTCGGCAGAACACTTCTGCCATTATCAGCTCTAATTTAACAAGAGATTAATGATACAATTGATGAATTACAAGAGGGTTCTTAACCTTAAAGAATATAAAAAATTATGACAACGTTTTTAATTTTATTTAAGTGGTGGAAAAACAAAGCAAAGACGGTGGAAACAGCCTACAGACACATGTTTTCAGGATTTGGAAGATTTCTCGCTATCTTTGTCAGAACCAAGTTTCCTTGTCTGAGGACGAGTCTTGTTAGATAATAATTAATTATTCTTTGTTTCTGGGCCGAATTTACTAATGACTTGCATAGATATTCCAAAGGTATACTACAACCTAGTAAACAAACTTGCTAAAAATTCTAGTACAGCCAACTTGATTCGAACTAAATTTTATTTGACAATATAATGACAGTTGGCGGAAAAAGGTCTTACACAATCCATGCACTCTTCTACCACAAAATGGTGGTTGCGACGTGGTTATGCTGTCCCAATAACAAACAACCACTTTTTCGTCGGCGTGTAGTGGTATATAAATAACTAAGTATCTAATAAAAATAGGCGCTGCAAGTGAATTTTATGATCGGACAGTAGGTTTTGAACGTCAAAATTCTTCATCTAACTACATACTTTTAAATTTTTATTTATGTATAATTTATGAAGACCCGATATAAGTGAATTATATGAATTACGATGTATACCACCACGATGTTTTAATTTGATACTGAGTTGTGGTAACTTTTCATGTATTTTGTCTTCTTTCAATCACTCGATATCAGGAATATTAAAATCAACTAGTGATCGCTCGCGGTCGAAATTCGAGTGGTATGCATTGAAACGCTAATCAAATCAATGTAAAAAGAAGATATAGTGCGTGCATCAACGTGCTCTTTGCTTACAGTTCGCCAGTTTCTGACTTAGACGACCCAGGCTGGTTCAAGTTGGTGACTCTGTAATGGACTAGTGTACGCCGAAAAGAAAATGCGAATAATAATAATCAATGAATGTTGGAAATGTTTGAAAAAGGAAAGTAATTTAGTGGTATATTTTATCAATGTCGTTCATTAAAAAAAAAAACAATAATAAAAATCGATGTAGTACATACTGCGACGACGGCCGTACCGGAAGTCGCATTGTTGGGAACAAATGATCACATACGATGATGTCATCACCCTCGAATATTCCGTAGACTGTAGGAAGTCGATGTCGGGACGAAGGTTCACATAGGATGATGTCATCACTCTAAAATATTCTCTAGTCTAGCGGACGGTCAGGATGATGTCATGCCGGGAGGATGATGTCATGCCGGGAGGATGATGTCATCATTCCAGAATAGAAGTAATCGAGAACCTATAAAGGGATATAAAAGGGGACGAACTACGTAAGGAGCAGTAGTGTACAGGAAGTGCAGTGAACAAGTCGGTCGTCAGCGAAGAATTTTATGGGGAATAATTACCGCTAACTGTACATAGTAAATCGTTAATATTTAATAAAATTTAGTAATTGTGGGGGGGGGGGGTACACATATTCTTTAAATCCATGTTCATGTTCAACGATAAATACAAAAAAATAAATAAATACGTTTTTGTACATTTAGGTAGGTAGTTGCCCGTTCCGAACAGATGAATTAATTCAGTTTTCGTCTGAATTTATTAGTTTCAGTTTCACTCACCGAATTTCAATTTCGTCCCCTTCCCCTCTTAGTCGCCTCTGAAGTACTATTAGTTTAAGTGTATTAATTACAACAATTATTATTATTAACAACTAGCTGACCCGGCGAACCTTGTACCGGCTCAGAATCAATAAATGTTGTGGCAATTTATTAGCTGAATTAAATTCTTTTTTTTTTATAAAAGGATAATGCACACAACCCCATCTACTGGCATTACCGGAACCAGCATACAACGCCATGTTCATTTTTGTTTCTGTCATGTATCAAAGATGGCGTTATATACGGATTCCATACAAAATGTTTGAGAAAAATTTTTTCTTTCATTTTTCTGATGTTTTAATAGTTATTGGCCGTCGAAAAAAGTCAGTCAATCCATTCTCGAGATATCATAAAAAATGCGTGTGAAGTCCATGCGCAACAGGAGTGAAACTTTGGAGTTTACTCCTTAAAAAAACATTTTCATTTTTAAACCCCGGTAAGACAAATTTTAGTGGCCGGCGTTATTTGTTATTGTTGTCCTGAACCAGGGGTTTTTTGTTATTGTCGTTGTCCTGTACTTAGCTTCCCGCCCCCTGTCATTTCTCCGATGTTTTTAATAGTAATTCTGCTATTTGTAGGCAAATCCAACAAATTAAATATCACAAAAACAGCTCGAGCCGCTCTTGAGTTATAAACCCAAGGGAGCCCCTTGAGCCCCCTGTCCATGTTTCAATAGTTATTCTGCTATTTGGGGCGGAGACAAATCCAACAAATCGAATTTCATAAAAACCCTTCTTGAGTTATAAAAACAAGGGCCCCCCTGGGCCTCCATGTCCATGTTTTAATAGTTATTCTGCTATTCGGGGCGGAGGCAAATCCAACAAATCAAAGATCATAATAATTGTTATAGCCCAAGGGGCCCCCCTGGGCCCCCATATCCATGTGAAAAATACTTTACTACCTATTCCCATTCCTATAAAATATACAAAAAAAAATCATAAAAATTGGTCGACCCGAAAAATCGGTCCAGCCCAAGGGGAGCCCCTGGGCCCCCATGTCTATGTGAAAAATAGTTGACCACCTATTCTCACACCTACAAAATATACAAAAAAAATCATAAAAATCAGTAGACCCGAAAAATCGGTGCAGCCCAATGGCCCCCCTGGGCCCCCATGTAAATGTAAAAAATACTATCTATTCCCATACCTATCAAATATACAAAAAAAAAAAAAATAATAAGAATCGGTCGACCCGAAAAATCGGTCCAGCCCAAAGGGGAATCCTGCGCCCCCATGTCTATGTGAAAAATAGCTTACCACTTATTCTCAATTTACCAAATATACAAAAAAAATTTCATAAGAATCGGTCGACCCGAAAAATGTCCACGTGAAAAATAGTTTTAAACCCATCCCTGGATTATGTCGACCAAAGCAAAAAAAAATATATTCAAATCGATTAAGCCGTTGTTGAGTTTTAGGGTAACATACGAACGGCGATTCATTTTTATATATGTATTATATAGAATATAGATATAGATTTTAAATTTAGCACTTATCACAATCTACTGTTATCCACTGATAATAATGGCTGAACTATTAATATACGTATTCACTGGTCACTAATTACTTCTGATCATGATTATAGTCCGTCAGTGGTGATCTCCTTTTATACTTCATAATGCCACAAAAACTCAGCAGCTCCTCGAACACTTGCATAATGATGATCCGGCGCGCTGATCTCAGATAAGAAGAGAAAAACTCCACAAAAACCATGTTTTGGCCTGCGGGCCGTGCCGCTGGAACTCTCCGATTTACATGTACTAACTCTCTAACTTAAGATAAATGTTGACAGACCGACACCACACATCTTCGAATACTTAAAAATTTTAGGTTCAATTTCTAAAACGCGATTACATCTGGGACGTCCGAGACACAAACAAGCGGCGGACTGCATTTGCATTACCTAACACTAACACCATAGATAAAACATTTTCGTGGAAATTACAAAGAATAAATTCTTAGTATTTGCTTAAGGTTGTCATTTAGTGAGAGACAAATTTCTTCCGATGTTGAAGTGAGATAAAATCTTGAATTTTGGCCGCGAGATGCTACAACCTCGTTCAGAATAGAAGAACTAAAATGTCTGGGTCGGATTTGGTTTGTGGTATTACAGCGTCCTTTTGCTTTTGGGGACAAACGAACAACCCATGTTATTTGGAAACTTTAAAAATGAATATTGATGACTTGGGTGACCATATTTCTTTACAATAGGGACTTTCGCCGTAATAAAATACCCGAGTGGACCCCTTACTCGTGGTTTACTCATAGGTCTCTGACAGAAGGTTCTCTTGCCGCATGTACATTCCTGCCCGGCGTTGAACATAACTTTTTTGTTTCTGAAGATTATCGCTTGAAATTTTTATAGATCTTTGCAGCTAGAGTGCGATTTTTTGAAATTAGTAAATTTGAAAAAAAGATTGCGGGAAAATGTATTGCAATGACCGCACGGAGAACGGGATACAGTTAATTAAAACTTCTCGTCTGGTCAAGATTCTGGAATTCGCAATTTATTAAGTCCGCTGGAATCAAAATTGTCCTGATTTTTGACATGTGCAATTAAAACCACTGTGTGTGGAGACAAGTCGTTGCAGATTTCATTCCGATTCATTAGCGGCGTGTTCAACATTATTAACAATAATAACAACAATTAATTATTAATAATAAACAAATTCATAATTAACAATTATGTCTGATTTGAGGAATATGTCCTGTGAATTTTTAGCAAAATTTATTGAATTGTTTATAGATTATTTCATTCATCATTCATTTATTTACAACCAATCTTAGGACTTTTAAATTTTTTATTATAGTGATAATTCGATAAACCTCTATGTTCCCTTTTCAAATATGTTTTTATTTTTTATTTTCAAGGCAACGCTGAATACTATTTATCGTGTCACATTTTTTACTTTTATTATTTCAAATTTCAACATGAATCGTTTTGGGGAACATTCTTTGATCATTTTTTTATGGGGTTTGTAATAAAGTCTTACCCTGAAATAAGATGTCCTTTATCGATTTTTCATAACCGCATATTCTAATGATCAAAACTAAACCGGTGAAATTCAAGTCCGCTGCAATCAAAACTATCTTGATTTTTGGCGTGTGCAATTAAAACCGCACGTGAATAATTCACTGTGTGTAAATAAATAAAATTCATTGAATTATATCATATAGATATACTTTACTCCCTAATGCATACAGTGTGATGATAAAGTTTGAAACAAAATCATTAATTGCTTTATGTAATGTTAATCGCTCGGCCAGGTCATTTTTTTTTATGCCACCTGCTATGCAATTAAAAGAAAACATTAATTGCTTGTCATAGAATTTCATTTCTATAAATTATTTCAATTAATAAATCATTTTGATCCGCGGAACATAACGAGTGAGCAACAAAATTCGTGATCGCAGTTGGCTAAACGTATATCGGTTCTTTTACTTTACTGTTTACAATTTACATTACTCGATGACTTTTTACACAATCGTATCTATCAAGGTTTCATCGTTTATACAGAGACAAGCAACTTTTTTTGATAAATACTGCAAAGTATTTTTACTTACAACTGGCCTTGGTCGGTCCGTATTTTGAGAGTTTCCGAATTCCGGAAGCTGGAAAGCATCATAAAAAATACCTGCTGTGTTTGTGTTCGCGGTTCGCCCAATTTTATTATTTTATGATCGGGTTTGTCGAAAGCTTTGATCCTATACCTGACTACTGTAACATCCGACATCTCCTGCTCCAAAGCCCACTGTAAAATGCGACATCTTCCGCTCCAAGGCTACACCAAATTCTAAATTTTCTACCCAAGTTCCTACCCAATTATACAGCTTTCTGTATATTTCAAGCTTACTTCAGAAATAATTTTCCCGACAAACATTATTGAATTTTATAGACGAACAACAATGCTAAGGCACGTGAGTTTTTTTCTAACGAAAGTTTAATTCTTGCCACAGGGTAACGTCTATTTGAAATTTACGAATTGTGCGTTGATTTTCAGGAAAAAAATTCCAAAGACATTCATTTATACTTCTAAAAATTAAATTAATATCGGCTTTGTAATACCGTCTTACCCTAAATTAAGATGTTAAGAATTTTTTGTCCAAAAAAAGTTAGATGGTGTTTACCTCGTTCGGAAAAACTCTGATGTTCAAGTTCAATTTAGTCATAGGCGGAGGGTGAAATAAGGGTTCAGAAAAATGTTCAAAAAAATTGGGGATTTCAGTAAAGTGGTAAATAGATTTTTTTTTATTTTGACGAGTTCTACTTGTGGTTAAATTTTCTGCTAGTACTTCCATAACACCCTGTACAATTATTAGAAAATACCTAGTGCTTATTATGGAATTTCGATCCCCTACTTTAACAATGATTTATGCCGCTAAAACTTTTTTTTAGAAATCCACGACTGACTGATTGAACTAAAATGAAATAAATATCTGCTTTAAAGAATATACGGGGTGTTACAAAATGATTTTCATCTAGTTAACTTTGGAATTGGTTGTCAAATTAATGATAAACGTCATTTAATTAAATTAATTCAAGAAAGATATGGGACATCCTAGGCCCCGTAATCGGAATGAGTACACTTAATTGCCGTAAAATACGGCTGCAGAGGATTCTTCGTCGGATTGGTCCTTGTTAAAAGTATAACTATTTTCATAAAGCGGCATTTTTTATTTTATATGGAAAATACACCGGCGACTAGATGAAAATCACCTTGTAACAGTAGGAGCGATAAACTGAAAAGTTGGGAAACTCAGAAATTAAGAAATCGAAAAACTGAAAAAGTCAATAGCTCTAGGAAACCAGAGAAAGACGAAAAAGTACACAAACCTGAAAAATTTAGACGTTTTGTAATTATTTGTTCTAATTTATTATGAGGTTAAAGTGCCGTTTAGATTTCACCGCACCGTCTAAGCACAATCATGTATTTTTGGCGCATCCACCATATTAAAATTTTCTCAACGTGTGTCACCACTGTTAAATCTTAATTATTCTCAGGTAATTTTACGTAGACGTTTACCTTAGGTGTATTTTAAGAATCCACTTACATGTTGATTCTAAAATGAACGATTTTGTGCAATCGGCACGACGCTGCAAAGCCAATTATTTTCTAAAAATTTATGTAGATATTTTGTATACAATATTGTATGTATGAAAATGTAATATCAATTTTTCGTTGCGAGTTAAATATTTTAAAAATGTTTTAAGTGAAAATGTAAGCCGATATAAAAGTAAGTCGTGAAGCTAAAAATACAACCAAAAATAAAATAGGATAAAAATGAGTCATGCAGATTTAAAATAAGTAATTAGTTTGCGCGTTCTTGCCTGTGGAAAAAAGCTGACACTTTTGCTAGACAACAACTTTTGCGAATCGACGTAAAGAATCAAAAATAACTTTTATGTTATAAATTAAATGCGTGTAATAGTCCGCACGCATCCAGTTACTGTGAGTAATATTATTAGCATTTAAATTTAATATTTTTAGCCTTTAATTACATCACAGGTGTGCCTATAATTAAATTTTTGGAAAGTTTGTTGTCGTATGCAGACGGTGCGTGGTTGACAGCATAATGGATTCTGTACATCACAACGTTAGTTGAGAGTAAATTAAATTACTTAACTTTACAATTTAGACACATTTGGAAACAAATGTTACAGATTTTATTTTTTCCCCGACAATGATTATTTATTGGAGCTTTTGGCGTTTGGTTACGTTGTTGCCCCCCGTTTGTCCTCTATGGGAGTGTGGGTTACGTGGCATCGCTTTGCCAGTTTATCCCTGCGATCGTCTGAAAAGCGGCAACGAATATTTCAGGTATCTGAATCTCGACCTACATACATATTTTTCATTTAAATAGTAATATAATAACTACTCATCATTTATTTTTAACTGTTTATTGGTTGCGTGCTGCTAAATTTCACTAATATCCAAATTCAATTAATGCTAATTTATTTAAGTTATTGGTAATGCTGAAATATACAGTAACTGACAAATTCTAATAAAAAATATCTATCGAGCTTCATTGTCATAATGAACTTTAAACATAACATTGCGGTTCGTGGTTATAGCATAGGACATTGATGTCAAATATTGTGTGATTGTATTCCTAAAAGTAAAGACAAAAGTCGTATACACAGTAATAAAATCCAAATTTTGTCATAGAAACAATATATTTTTAACTTGGGTCGTCTTTTAATAGATTCGCTTGTCATTTTAGCTAAGATTCTAGGAATGGGGCCACCGATGTTAATTAAGTTTTTTTTTTTTTTTAATTAAGTGAACTTAGGAGTTGCATGACTCAGTCTCATTGTCTTAAAGTACATCTGCCAGCTGATGATTAATGTTGGGGTATAATTAGATTAGAATAGTTTACCTACTTGTTGTAAAAATAAATATGACTGCGATTTTTCAGCATGAATTTTCAGTTTTGGCAATCAACCGTGAGCTATTGAGGACTGCAATTAAAAAGAGTATGAATCAATATTAGTCTAGACACGAGTTCGAGTCCGTTTTGCAATAACATGTGTTGAAAATTGATATTGTCTGTTGTGATCTGCTTAGTTGAATAAACAACAGATGGGCCGCTTAAGTTACCAGAAGTGAACTTGCCAAAACTAGCTGTTTCTGACGTCTAACGTGATCATTTTTGGTAGTTTATGTGACATCAGAAATTAACGCAATATTTTATATTATAAAAATAAATACTCAGAAAATATCAAGATCAAACATGTTTGTGCTAGAAAGTACTCTTGTGAAAATAAGAGATGAGCGGTCAGAAATATATTGAGTATCCACTGTTGTAGTAGAGGTAACAGAAATGTCCCGATTTTTGCAGGTTTTTTTCACATACGATTTTGCTTCCGTCGAATTAGTTTTTGGAAAGTGGTGACTGTACAAATTGTGCAAACCTGTCAAAAAATTCGTGTTCTAACAGTTTGTAATTAAAATTAAGAGAAATTATTATCAATGGAAATTTTTTCTCTCTAAACTACATCAGCACAATTTCTGAAGAATTGAGGCCTTTATCATTAAATCAGTAATCATATTTTAATCAGACTAACCATTTGGAGAAATTTGTAATTTTTGAGTTAAATTAGTAATATTTGATAGTTAAGTAACCGCACACACGGGTAAGTAAATGACGTCAAGTTATTTAGTATTCATAAATTAATGTATTTTAACATCATTGTCAAGAGTCATAATGTAATATTGCGTACGTTCCATAAATGCTTTCTTTTTTATTTTCCAACCAATCAGAAAACATGTTTATGTCTGCGTGTTCTTCCGTTGTATCCGTGTTTCTATTATAGATTATTAGAGTATCTATGTTAGCCGTTAAGTGTTAATTTGTAAAAAAAAAATGTGTTAAATGTAACAAAGAAGAGAAAACAAACTATTACGTTAAACTATATCTCCAATTATTTTGTCGTCTATTTGTGGTAACAGCTAGTTTATTTTAGTTTGTGGAACAGAAATAGCTGGAGTTTGTTTCAAAATTTTCATTATCTCTATCGTAAACAGCTACTGAAATTTCGCTGAAGTGCCTCCCAATAGAGTGTTTCTTAAAGTTCACTTTCCTTATTTTTAACATTCTGAAAGCTTCTTTCATCGAACGATGTATCGAGATTTGTTTGTACCACATGTTGATTCAGGTTATTCCTGTACTATGGAATTTCAAAATTGTGGATAACTGGCGTTCTACTTTCAGGTAGTTTAGAAGCGAAAAGAAATTAACAGAAGAACCGAAACCTCCAGAAATGGCAAGATTAGTGAATAAACAATTCAACTCCCCCATCGGTCTGTACTCCGAACAAAATATCAAAGAAGTGATCGAAAGGGAGTCACAGATTCTAGCAAATGGAGCTGTCGGGTAAGATTATTAATTTAATTATTCGGTGCACAATTACGTAAGCATCGATTTGGCAGAGTTCCAATCAGGTATATTTTGCTTCTGTTTTTTAACCACATTCCAACCTCATTTCAGCGGCAAATCCTAATTGACATTTTGCCTGTGAAAATTTTAAAATTAAGTATTTCGGGAGGTTTTTCTAACGGAAGTGGGCGATGATGAGAATGCTAGTCATTCGGGACCAAAATAAAACTGTTTTAAAACATTAAAGTTTCAATCTAAAGTTGCTGCATACCTCCGATGAAATAATGATGATTTTTCGTGCCGCATATCTGCAAGCCAAAATTTTTGCATCACAAACACATGAGCACAATATTTCATTTTCGCATTGCATACAGTCAGATTCCATATTTTAACCATTAATAATTTCACTGCAGTTGTTTGTAAATTTTAGGAAAGTGCTTAATATACCCGGTGAGCAAGGAAAAAATGAAACGAACTTCATTCCGACCACAGCTATCATGCCAAAACAATTTGCATAATAGCTTTGGGGATAATTCGTTTCCCGTAAACAATTAAAGTTTACATAAACCGATTTTGTGGAAAATTGAGTGAAAGATGAGAGTCTATTTTTGAAGCAGCTTTGGCGGTGCAAAGCAATGCAATAAAACCGCAGCTGAAACTCCGCAGAGTTCACTGGTCACATTTATATAGGAAATGGAATGAATGCGCTTCCTAATTGCTGGAATTCATGTAAAAATAACTCGCCATTTAATGAATAAACTGGCAATTTGAACAAAAATGTCTACGCAAAAACAAATTTGAAAGTCATGCCAAGACAAAATATCCTACTAAAAGTTGGTACCTTGTGACCGCCACTTTTTCATTTGCCAAAAATTTTATTTTTTGAAACAAAGACTATACTGTGAACAGCAAGTTTCAAGTGTACACAAACTCAAAGATCAATGAAACAAGTATTTTGAGTTTGGTGATTCAGAGTGTGCGTAAATGTAGAATAATGTGATGACACCAAGAAACAAAGTTGTGACGAAGATATGTCTTCATTTAGGTCGTTTCGCAAATGTTGCCGAAGATTCAGTACATTGCTCGCAGTCGTGTGGAATAAACGTAATTTCGAAATTATAACGAGTTGTTATCGCCGGGTTATTTGTTAATTCATCGTGAATTTTCTTCAATCATGAGTTATATTGTTGGAGACAGGTACTAAATTTTATCAATTTATTTTGTAATTGCATGCGTGATATCTCCGTCAGGAAATTGTTACAAATATTTTTATTAATTCTAGAATTAACTTCAATAACCCGAATGTGGGGAAGCCCTCAAACTTACAAAACTCCGCCGTCTTAAGAATGCTAGAGGAAGAAGAGCAGCGGCAAAGGAGCGGCCAGTCGCCCAGTAAGCCTTTTGATTTTGGCTAACTTTATATGCTGTTTCTTACTAATTTTACCTTTAGGCGATTAAAACAAATACAAAAAACAAAATTTGACCTTAAACATTTATTAACACCTCGCTTGTTGTCTGGTTTTGCTGTTTCGTTAAAGTGAAGTATAATATTTTTTGAGTCTGAGGCCTTTTTTGACGTTGTACATTATTTACATGTTGGTTATAATAATTATGTTGTATTGAGATCGATTTTAGTGAAAATGTAAAGAAGAAATGTGGATTTTTTTAATTCTGAACGTTGGACTGTTTCCTTTTGTAAACAGCCAAACATTTAAATAATATGCTTTCATATTATTAATATTCTTTATTGTGTTGTTAACATACGTTTAGTGACAATAAGTATTAAGAAGGATTACAATAGAGATTGGCGGATGTTCTTTTTAATATTCTATAATTAACACTTTTTTTCAAGTAAATATAAAATAACACTTTGAAAGTAACAAAAAATAAAGATATTTCCTATATCCTCGATTTTTTGTATTCGTTTTGTAAAATACATAATACATAACTGAATATATAAACTGTTTTTGACAGCTGTCAAACCTAACCTCAAAATTTCGTGAACCAATCAACCAATACAAAAAATGTTGTTCCATACTCGTGCGCTGTCACTTTTCAGTGAATCGGGCTTTTTTGCAATCCCCTGACAGCGCACTTGTATCGAAACTAACTATTCCAATACTTAAAAAACGCGAAATTATTACTTTAGCTTCGGAAGTGAGAAGCTCACTTTATACTGAAATTATGCTGGCAACAACCAAAGAAATATTAGTCAAAATCAGTCTTACAAGTTAAAAGGATTCTAGGAACCTTATGCATGTATCAATTGATTTCTTTATCCAGTAGACCGGTACTTCACGAATGCATGTCTTTGATACCTTATGATTGGGGCAAACTTCATACTTGAATTTAATACAAATTGTGTGTAAATTCTGTAAAGCTCCGACGTAGAAGTGGCATTGCTAATTGTTTGTGGCTACGCCAGTCTTTTATTAACAAAAATGTGAAAACAATTTATTTATTTATATTTATATATTTTAGACCCTTTTGAATTTGTGTCCAGGTACGTTGGACAAAAATTTTAAGTCTGGAGTTTGTACCATTGTACGTTTGTCTCAATTTGGTAAATCAAAAACAAGTCTTTAGAAGTAACAACCTCGTATATAAAAATTATTAATTATTTTGCATGTGTAGGAAAGGGAAATGTATACATTTCTCGAGGGGTATACAGAGATGTGAATGGCATCATATCTAATTGCGGGTAAGATACAGTAGCCCCCAACTGTCTCGTGTATCTGTACACTTACCTATTTTAAATTGGAATGCATAGTACTAATTGTCTTTCTTCTCTGGCAGCGACACAAAATCGATTAGTCTAGTTTTTTCACAGTTCATGACTCATAAGAGTATCATAAAACTAGGAGCCAACAATTTTGCTAAATGAGTTGTCCACATATATTTGAAAAAAGTAGTAAAAAATGTGATCGTCGGCGACGAAGCATTTGTAGTTTTATAAAACATTGTTGTTATGAACGCATATTTTTGCGCGTTATTTTTAACTATTTGTTTCAGTAAGAGACTTGAGTGATTAATACGTTTGCCATGGATCCGCCATTTTCTTCAAGGTTGAAAAAGTGCTCAGCTCTATTTTTCGCATCTCTCAAATTTTGTTTTTTGTATTTTTGGAGCACTAAGTATTTTTGCATTTCCCACGACACCTTTGAGTCACTTGAAAAATAATCCGTTCAAACACCTCATCGGGTCTGTAACAGCTGTCTCGTATTGAGGCCGCTCTTCAGACTGATTTGAAATTTATTTATTTTCATCATCTTTGTTTTCTATACTTCGCATCTAATTCTTTCACTGACGATGATTAATATCCCCTCTAAATAGTCAGCATCACAAATATTCTCAGGTATCGGAGATAGACCCCTTCGCGACCAAATAACGTGGCCACCTCCAGATTTTGAACAGAAGACTCATCAAAGATCGTCATTCAAAGACGTCGTCACACCAGGTACCGAGTGTGCGCGTCATCCCCTCTACAAATTAGGGATGAGCCACTTCGTCACTGATTTTTGTTGTTTTGTAGTTATTACGTGACTAACGTGACCAACTGTACTTAAGTAATTTTCCAAGTAGGTAACATTGTGTGCTTTTACAAAATTGTAACTAAGTTTAGGCACCTTACATTTTTTCAGACACTTCACTCCCGTTTTAAATATTTATCTTTTTGCACATAGAAAAGCTAGGTGATTTGTTCGCCAAAACCTACACAGCTCTTTGTACATGAGCAAGTAGCTTTAATTAAATTTTGAATTTCGGCCAATGCTAACACAAATATTAAGCAACGTTCATGTGATACACAACGTGGTTTATAAATATTTTATTGCCACATTCTGGGAATTATAGGTAACACACCTTGGTCTAATTTGTTACCGTCAATGTTTTACTCATAGTTCATTAAAAACACTAACCCACATGTGCAGAAGTCTTTTTGACAGTTTCTGCGCGATGCGATTTCCATACAGCAATAAATAAAAGTTTTACGTTGACATTTTATTTTAAGCAGCCAGCTGCATTTAGCCACTAGTAATTCTAATTTTTTAACAGGTCATAAGAGAGTCACTTGGCCTCCTCCAAACGAAGGCGAAAACTACATCGAGCAAGCACCTGCACACGCACAAGTAAGTCATCGAGTGATTTAAGCATAGTTTCTCTCCAAACCCTTTTGGCTGTGTTAACGACTTTTTGAATTTACATAGGCAAGAGGGTTGGGGAAGAAGGCAAAGCTTGCAGTTTGCCAGTTTTTCTAAAAGAGGCATTTTAGAGAGGCTGTTTTACTACGACATTTCTTGAAACGCACGGTTTGTTAACAGATTCTGAAATGCCTGTAGTTGCACGCTCTAAATTAATTTCTACTTTTTTACATGAAGTATTTTTATCATTAGGGTGGGCCCCAGTACTCCTCTCAATCACCCATTTTACAGAATAACACCCTCATTCAACAAAATCCGTCTCCACGCCAACCTCTAAAACCCCTAGAAATTTCTAACGGAACCCATCTTCCGCAATCTGCAAATTCGCCCCTATTGAACCAAAGTCCTTCTGGTTTTCGTTCAGTAACCCCCGCTAGACCTTGGTCCTCTGTTCAATCTCCTACTCAACAACATCAAACCCCACCACTGCAACAATATCAATCGCCCCCTGCTCAACACTATCAACCTCCTCAACACTATCAGTCGGCTCCTGCTCAATTTCAATCACCTCCCGTCCAACCCTACCAGCCCCTACCACAACAGTACCAACCGCAAAATCAAAATTTTAGTCAACAATCTCCTCAATCGTCCGTTCAGAACGTGGCTGCGCCTTATCAGGTATGGTGTATTTTTGAAATTGGAAACAATATATGTGTGCTTATGTTTATGCATTAAATGCAGTGAAATATTTGGATACGGGAAATGTAACCGTAGTTGGTTGCACGATATGAGGAGTTTAGTTTTTTAAACTGGACGTCTAACATATGTCTTGAGCCGTTAGCATAGTAAAGCTAATTTATTGCTGTTACTTTTGCCAAGAGATGAAACTAATTTTATGGAAGATTTATAATTCCTGTAAACCATACGATTTTAAATAAGCAAATAATATAAGTGTTATATTAAATAAAGATGCTGACATTAGTATGTTTTATGAGAAAACCAGCCTTGATTATGATAATATTTAGGTATGTAGATAACGGTTGAACAAATTTAAGGGGCCGACAGTATTTATGAAGACAATTACGGTTGTTGATAAAACACGTTCCAAAAACAAAATTTGTCTTATGAAACACATCATGAACGTCATCAAACGTTACTTAAAAATGGTAAAGTTCGAGTATAACTATAAATGTATAAATCGCGTCTCTACAAAACATAACACGCAAGATGGACAAATATGGAGAGTTAATTGATAATGTTGCTTTTGTGTTTTGATGTCCAAATTTATTAAATATGCGCTTAGATTTACAAAGTGTCATTGAAGTTCCTCAACAGACCTGGAAATGTGAAAATTTGTAAAGTTTGATAATTCCAAAAAACAATTAATACGAAAATAATTCTTTTAATAACAATTTACTTACTCATCCGACCTTATCAGATTGCATTGCATTTAGCTGCTACAATCACAACTATGTATCGGTGGAAGAACGTCTACCACATCATTAATTTTTTTTACTGGTCATTTAGGGGTTATCAACATCATTCCCCAATCGTGTTTAAATTAAGAAATTTTTTGTAAAGACCAATTACAAAACAAAAACTCCTCTTATCGTCTATTACTACAGGACAAATTACTAATGAACATGCATAAATACCTGTACTTTGTAGTCACTGAAAATGTGTGATGTAATTTTTCTCGCGATAGTTTAGTTTTTTGATTTGTAAATAAATATATCAGTTTTGTAGTTTTGATATCCTCACTAATACATGATGTTCTTTTTAATAGGCAGCTCCATACTCTGCGGGTCGACCAGTAGAACCGCCCCCTTCCATAATTACTCTTCGTGCTCAGGCTCCAGTTAGCCAGGCTCCTCCACCAGTTGTCACATCTCAACCAGCCACGGCGACTTTAAAAGGTATATAGTGCAAAAAGACCAGTTATGCTAAAAATACAGGGTGCTTCAAAAAAAAAAAACGGACAGAGTTAACAGTTTTTTCGCCATAATTTCAATGGTAAATGACAATCAACTCCTATTTTATCATTTTCAAATTCAACTGTATATTTAATAAGAATATTGCGTCAGAAAATTGTTAAGCAAAAAAATATATAACCGAATTAAAAGAAAACAATGATCACAAGGGGGCTATCAGCGCCGCCTGATAATTTTACGAAAATATTTACCGTAAGGCCTAAATGCGAAGGTTTGACCTAAGTACTGTTTCATACTTAAGTGACGCTCACTTTTTGATGAGATGGGAGAATGAATAGTAAGACGTTGAAACTTATATTTTGTCTGCAAGTAGTAAGTTAAACATTAACTGATAATTGGAAGCAACTGATATTCATTAGAATGTTTAGTTCGTCTATAATTTCAAATGCTTTGGGTTGCTGATAGAATTTTGCGAATGTTAATTTAACCTGAAATTTGTATGTAGTTAGTTATTAAATAATAGTCCCTAAACCCGAAAGAAATAAATGAAGGTAGTAGCTAAACCCTACAGCAAAAATGAAACAAAGTAAAAGAGACAGTTGTTAAACTTTAAAGCAAGAAACAAGTCTGACACCAATCATAAAACAATGTATCAACTTAACTTTTAGACTCTTGACTTATGTGCTCCTGTTGGCCTTTTTAGTCCCTTTGGAAGTCTTTGAAACCTATATTATATGTTCCTTTAGACCCTGTAGTGTCTTTTCCTATTAGTCTCTTGTTGTTTTTTTTTTATAAACTTTTATAGACACGTTGGGCGATTTTTGGATTTGTAAAAACTTATAAGTTCGCGTCAGGCCCGCCACGCAGTATTCGTTTTCACATCTTGTCTCGACTTATGTTTCAAAATTGGTTTCCACAAAAGAACCTCTTATTTTAACGGGATAATATACAGTCATGTCCGTCCTGAAGGTCCATTGTAGATATTTTTTGGGGGAGAATAAGGCGTTCGACCGCAGACGGTGCGATTTCTACAGTCTTGCCGGGAACTGGGAAATGCTGGCCACTTTTTTTCCACCACACACACACAACGCCAGTTTTATTTTCACACGCTTTCGCACACTTTTTTCTCCAATGGATAAAAAAAAATGTGTGCTTATAACTAAAAGAAGTTTCACTTCATAAAAGCACACACACATTTTAATTGACCCCTTTCTTTTTGATTTTTGATCTCCTGAGCATCTATGGTAACTCCAGTCGGTTAAGCTCTCTTATTGTTAGTGTATTTAATCTTTTTCTCTTTTGTGTTTATCTGTTTTTTTTTTGTTTCACTCAATCATCTGGTTGTTCTTTTTGGTCTCTTGGACCCCTTTGCTCACTTTAGTTTTGTCTGTTTTGTCTCTCTAGCGTTCTTGGTCTCTTTTCTTTTGCTTCTTTCGTCTCATTTCTTTTTTTGATTATCTACTCTCTGTTTCTTTACATTGTATTATCTCTTTGTATCTGTTAACTTTTTTATCCCATTTATTCCATCCTTTTACTGTGTTTTTAATCAACTTAGTCGTCTGTGGATTTGTTTTCTGTTCCGTTTGTTTGGTGCATTTATTTTCTATTGCTGCTTTATTGTCCCCCTTATAATTTGGCCTTATTGTTAGATCCCCTTAATATCTACGGCTGCTCTCGTTTAAATTAGATTTAATATATTTTGTCTCTTATATCCCTTTTATTTTTTTAGTCTTTTAAGTCTATGTAGTCTCACTGCTGCCTTTTTTGTTTTTTCTGTCACTTCTCTTTATTTGTTTTTTTGTCTCTTTAATGTCTTCTGTTTCTGTCGTCTCCTTTGCCTCTTTTGTTGTCCCAGGAGGTACTTTGGTCTCTTCGGTTTATTTGATGTTTTTTCGTATCTTTGGTTATTTTAGTATTTATAGTCTGTTTTGTCTCTTATTGGTCTGTTTGTCTGTCTATCTTTTTTGGCTCTACTGATTGTTTTGCCATTCTTTTTACCTTTTTCCTGTTTTATCCCTTTTGTCTATTTGTCTCTTGAGCCTCTTTGGACTTTTTGTTTAATTTTTTGATTTTGTCTTTTTTCTCTTTTGTATTTTTACTTTTTAGTCTGTTTGGTCTCCTTCGTTTATATTTTTTGTCTTTTTGTCCTATAGTCTCTTTAGTTTTCTTTTTTTAAGTTAATGTGCTCTTTTTGTTTCTCTCGTTTCATTGGTCTCTTCTCTTTTTGAATTATTTAATATGTGGTATCTTTAGTGTATTTTGTCTCTTTTTTTCTTTTTGTGTCTTTCTCTTTTTATTCTGTTTAGTCTGAGTTGTTTCTTTAGTCGCTTTCACCTCTTTGATCTCCTTGCTCTATTTCGTCGTTTTTGTGTTTCTTTTGTATTTTGTGTTTTTCAGTCTGCTTGCTTCTCTATACTTTTTTGGTGATTTCTATTTCTTAAAAATATATTCTCTTTGGTTTCTTTAGTCTCTTTGATCTATTTAGCTTCTTTAGTCTCGTTAGTCTCCCCGGTCTGTTTAATCTCTTTAGCTTTTGATTTCTGTAGTCCTTTTGTGTTTCTCTTCTCATTTATTTCTTTCATCCTTTTAGTGTCTTTGATTTGTTCTTTGTTCCCTTTTCTCTCTTTCGTGACTGTAGTTTTCTTTCTCTTTTGTTTCTTAAATTTAACAATATTCAAGAGGAAGAACAGGAATATGATCCAGAAGATATAAAAATTTAAAATATTGGCAAACAGCAATTCGGATCGAGTGGGTTTTGATTTATCCGGATTACCAGTTACCCCTGTAGATGAAATTTTGATATTGACACTGAGAGATATTGGGTATTTTGATAAAACAGTCGGTAGGTTCGTCACAGGTACCTAGATCACCAGATACCAAGCAAGTAAAATGTATTCGTCGTAATAACAAAATAATTAAATAAATAATTTTCTGCATTCCGAGGCTATATGGTTTATAATGATGGAAAATATAATACCGTGTGATCAATTGAACTTCTTATCCACCAGAGTGTCCTTGATTGACCAAATTAATGCATATGTACATATCATGGATCAAACGATTATACGGATTTATACGGATTGTGTAAGCAGGCGGTTATGAATATTTTAGATGAGGTCAAAAATGAGTTGCGAGAATGTACAACTGTAGTCTTTTAATCTTTAATTAACTATTCTTTCAGTACCAATTTTTTCCTTCTTACATATTATCTTTCATACGTTTGCGCTTATTGTTTTCGTTTTTTTTAAATCTCTTTTTGTTATAGTTTGCTCAATATGGGTTGACCTTGGTTACTGCTATATTTCTTTAACTGTGCATTCCCTTCGTTGTACTATTTTTCTCAAATTAGTTTTTTCTCCTATTGTTGTATTTTTCCTGATGTGATTTTCAGGTCTTTATCTCGTTGCTCCTTCATTTCTATATTGCAGTACTTATTGTTCTGCATATTTTTTGTGATACGAATTTCTTTCTTCCTATCATTCTTAATCTTTTGTTTTAAGCCTCTTTCAATTTTTTGCTGACTTTATCCTAGTGTGTAATGATATTGTCTTTATTTGTATTTTCCTAATACTTTTCTTGCTTTTCCTTACTTTTTATTTTGTTAACACATTATTTCTTTTTTTCACACATAATCAAACGTCTTCCCCCGCAATTTGAATCTCTATAGTATCTTTTCATTCTTCTTATGTATTTTTATGTCCTGTCTTCAAGTTTTTTATTTTATTTTTCTATCATAAATAAAACTTTTCTGTTTATAGCGGAGTGTTTTTTAATCTTCTCTTGTGTTATCTCATTTTTCATTTTACAAGTTTTTAAGTTTAAGTTCAGTGTTCCGCCGATTTCTTACTGAGATCTTTTTCTTTATTATTTTTTTCTTATAGTTTTCTTTGTTAATGTCTTTGTCTATCTGTAACTACAGTAAATTTTTTCTTTGATCTTTGATAATCCTTTTTATTACGTTCTTGTAGTAGCCCGTATATTTTTTTAATGTTTCAGGGTTAATGGTTAAATTCTCAATGCTCTACTGGGTCTATTGTATTAAAAGTAAAAATATTGGTCTTTTTATGGTCCCATTTCATAGGATGAGTAAAAAATAAGTTACTAGTCCTGTCTGATACAAACATTTTGTGCTCTTACCTTCCCTGCGGCATTGCTATGTTGGTTTATCTCATGTTCTAACAACGATAATTCAAAGCGGTAAAGTACTTAATTCCAAAAGCGAGTGTTTTAGACATAAGTGAATAATGTGGTATAACAAAACTATTCACATACACGATACCAGAAATTAAATTAGTATTCTAAAATCCCGTATGCTTTCAATTTTTTTTCGGTAATGTGCAGACTATTCTTCATTATACTATACATACTTACCTATTTTCTAGGAGGCAAACACCTGCGGGGAGACCTGAAATGGCCTCCAGAAAACGTAAAGCGCCAATTTGAAGAAGAAGACAGGCACCGAGTAGAAATAGCAAAAGGGCCAGCCTTCAAGCCACGCTTAGTAAGGAAAGACTACGGCCCTTTCTTTGCGCAACATGCGCTCAATAGTTCATATCCAGGATACAAAGCACCTCCTGGCACACAATTTTATGACCACTAACCTGCTCTTCATGTTAAATGCAACAACTATCAAAACTTTGAATTGGTAGTTTGAATAGTTTGTAACTTCGCTACGTTTGTGATAATGCTGAACTGATTAGCTAAATTACTAACAACATAACCTTAGAGCAAATCAAGGATCTACAAATTTTTATTAAAAATGTTTTAATTACAAAAAAAAAAAAACGATTTAAGCCGCTTGCCGAATTATAGCGATTTCAAATGAAATTCGATTCGAAGCTTTGCTATTGTTGCAAATTATTTATTAAGTAAGTTTAAATTATTTATATTTGTACCATGTACGCCCTTTAAATAAATGATGTAAAAATAAACTCGATTTATTCATACAAAATGCTTACAAGCAACGTTTACAAGTATAACATCAACTCATATAAGCAACAATCATGGAATTAAAAATATACTATATAAGAAAAGTAGTATTGGTGCTTTTTTCGTTTATTCTTATAAAACATTCGGAACTTCTTTGTTCTTTTTGATGATGGTGATTTTATAACCTTAACAAATTGGTTTCAATCTCCAATCAATGGCTCTGACTTTAAATGCTAGCCACTATTGTTAGGTAAGTATTTAATAATTTAAGGCGGCACAAGAAGGAAGCAGTTAATGTGCCTCTACTTTAACGTGATAACAATAAAAATCTTTCAAAAATAAATATCTCACTTGAAAATATAGTTTTATCAAATAACGTAATGACAGAAAAAATCACACTAAAGAAAAACCATGTGTTTGTTGAATGGCTTGCATTAGTTTATACTTGAGTTTCTCTTTGGTCTTATACCTGGGCAAATCCAACAAATTGAAACACGTGTGAGCAACTGGTAAGAATTTATCATCAGTAGTGGGTTGAATAATGATCTGAAGGATTTAGAATAAGAATATAAATCAATAACATTATTTAGCCTACCTTAATCGCCTTCATCCCTTGAATAGGAATCCTATCGCTCCCAGTTAAGAACAACAGGAATTTCTTTTTGTCTTGTAATGGCATATCATGTATCACTTCCCAAAACCATCTTATTGTCTTATCAGAAGAAGTGTACCCATTTTTGTATTCTGCCACTTCTTCTAAAGCATGCCAATCGTAATTCTCGTTACCGACCACAACCGCCATTAATTCGTGAGAGTGGAACAGTTGAAGTACTCTGCCGCCACACACCTTCATAAAGCCTTCGTGAAATGCGGTGTATTGCTTGTGTATTGAAGTGTTAAAAATATAATCTACGTACAAATTGACATATTCTTCTCTGAAAATCACTAGATCAATTAAAAACCTAATTTTATTAGAACATTACTTGTTGTCTTGAGTGACTGGAATTTTGGAACCATTTGGTTTCAGCTCCACGGTTCTAGATTCCCCAAAATCGTCTCTACTAATTTCAAAACATAGGTCAAATGTGGACTGAAGATCAGATTCTGTGTAATCCAAAAGACTTTGCAATGAGTTGGCCATCATTGGCGATAGGCCTTTTAGATCTGTTAAACCTACTGTTTCATTTAATAACTTTTTGTAAAGTGCTAGGGGGAACGGCAAGTCAATAATTGTGAAGTTGTAGATTGCCAAACCACATATTAACCCTGAAAACGTAAATTGAAATGCGAATTCCTATTGTCTGCAAGGCTAGTTTCACACGGGAGACTTTTACCTGGGATAACAGTCTCCGGCACGCAAGTTCCCGTCTGAAACTAGCCTTAAGGAAAAATGTGTATTTAAGGAAAGCACAAACATAGTAAATGTTCTTACCGATAAGGAAATATACGGGTTCTTCCTCAAACGAATTCTCCGCAAACCACAACGCTCTCGTCTCTTCATACTCTTTAAACATTCCGTATTTCGGATCGAGAATTTCTCTAATCAGTAACATGAAAAATTCTTTCCGCACACCTCCTGCATCTTCAGCTTCTTCGCCACAAAATTTAACTTTTAAAGGCTTCTTCAAGTCGTCTGCATCAATGCTGCTCAGTTCCCGCAAAGCGTCGTTCACAATATGTTCTCTCGTCACGTTCAATACCAAAAATTGGTTAATACTCTGAATGGCTGAAGGTCTCAACAGCATAGTAAAGAACGCTTGTTGAGCTGCAGTTTGCATAGCTTTTTGCATCTACAATTTGAACATTATTTATTGCAACGGATTTTCTTGAAAACGTACTTGAATTCCTTGATCGGTTTCTAGAAGATGTGTTTTGGCTTGAGCATCAAATATAAAAGGGTAGTTACACAAGAAAAGTTTTCCAGTCTATAATATTAAAACATAATTTTTTAAGTGTTTAACATGTACTGTGAGGTCCAAAAGTGTGCAATAATGAATTGACAAGGTGAACATTCTGAGAAATACTAGTTTTTAAGAATAAATTAAATTCTTGGATTTTATTGTTAAAAAATAATAGTATATTACGGCCCAAGGCCAAAAAGTTGGACTTCGTGTCCTATACTATTTTTCTTCATCCCCTAGCCGAAAGTCGGTCGAGGAACGGCCCGCCCCACTTTTGTAAAACCGAGGTTTTTACTGGTCGGGGTGGGCTGCTAAGCGGCTGTTCATGGAGCGCTCGGCGGCCGGGAACACCGACTTTCAGCTGGGGATGCAGACCATTTTTTAACAATTGTTTTTTGTTTTATTTTGAATATACTTTCTGACCGCACTGTACGTCAGTTCATTGCAGTTTATGATCATGTGGTCTGATCCTAGACAACTCAAATCTCCTACTTACATTTTGATCTGTCAACCACAAAACGTAGTCAACACGGACGTCTAAATATTCCCCCAAATCCGATATGTGGAATGTGTCATATGGAACTTTTAGACCTTCAATACTATGATTAAGTTTATTTAAATAAGTCAAAGCATCTAACATTGCAACAAGACTAGCATCATAAAAAACAGTCTGAAAGAAAAAAATTAGATGGCTGAAAATCGCTCCATTAAATCTTACTTTGTTCTCTGGAATCTTTTGGTTTCTAAGTATAAAACTAACAACAGACTTTAAAATTCCTATCAGTTTCTCAAAATAATCGCAACTCATCATCGTCCACCACTTTCCAACAACTTTACTTGCTTGTGGACCGAGTTTTAAGAGAGCACTTGTGAATGGCTTATGCAATTTTATGTATTGTTTTGGATTGTAAAATTCGTGGTATAGAGGTAGGATAAGGTATATTCTCAGCGTCTCAACGTCTGGTGGTGACGAAGACAGTTTGTTTAGAATGTCGTCCACTATAGAATTCCAAATCTGTAAATGGCGGCACTGATTAAACGGACGACTAGACAAAAATATGAAACAAAATTACAACTATGTTGACAGAAAGTTGGCTACATCTACTTTTTGTAAATATGCAGCTAACGCAAAAAAGATAATTTTAGATTGTTGACAACGGAATCTATTATGAACCTAATTATTCCGCATGGTTTGCAACGATGAGGGCTTTTTAAAAATTATAAATGTATCTGTGTTAAAGATTTAGATACAATGGTGTCAAAAAGTTATTGCTCCAAAATTTTCTTGTCAAGGAAGTTAAATAAAAAATACAAATTGGAAAATTTAAACCGACTTGATTATTGGACATGACCGTAGAACAAATATGTTTATCTACAACTATCGCATAATCTATGGATTACTAAACCGATTTTGGCAAGTAATGACAGTTCTGAATTGAATAATATTGACAATTCGATGGAATAATCTTACTCAATCGTTACGTCAAAATTAAATCATATGCCTTATTTTGGCACAAGTAGGTGGTGCGGTGTTGCTATAACGATGACATTAGTTTTTACAAACATTAATAATTTGGTGAATTTTGCGAATTCTATCTTTATTTCCGTTTATTTCGCGTACAAGATGAGTGATACGAATACTTCTGATGAAGACGAAATACGTAGCAGTACACCTACCGAAATATTAAAATTAGCCGCAAGCACAACAGAGAATCTGTTACCCACAAAATCAAAAAGGAAGTATGATGTCGCATATAAGAATTTTATGAATTGGCAGTCAAGACAAAAAACGACTTCTTTCTCTGAAAATGTGTTACTTGTGTATTTTGCTGAATTAGCCAAGAAGTACAAGTCGTCCTCACTATGGTCTTTCTACTCAATGCTTAAAAGTACCCTGAATATTCACCATAACATCCATATCGAACATTACTTGAAGTTGCAAGCGTTCCTAAAACGCCAGTCCGAAGGCCATCGACCAAAAAAAGCCAAGACTTTTACACCGGAGGAACTAAACAAATTTCTTAAAGAAGCACCAGATCATCCATTTCTTCTGACCAAAGTAAGTGATCGAAAACGAAATTGTAAAATTTCTCATACTGTAATGTTTTGTATGTACAGGTAGCATTGATCATGGGTTTAATGGGAGCCTGTCGCACTAACGAATTGCATTCTATGAAAATTGAAGATATAAAAGATTACAATGGAGCTCTTATAGTCACTATACCTATCACCAAAACAAAGACGTCTAGATCGTTTACCGTGTCAGGTGAATTTTACGAAATTTGTAAAAAATATCTTGCACTGCGACCACCTCATGCCACATCGGACTGTTTATTTTTAAATTACCAGAATGGTAAATGCACCATTCAAAAAGTTGGCATGAATAAGTTAGCTGCTATGGGCAAACAAATTGCTATGTTTTTGAAACTTAAAAATCCTGAACTTTATACGGGCCATTCATTTCGTCGATCTTCGGCAACAATTTGTGTGACCGGAGGTGGTGACATCACAACCGTGAAAAAACTAGGGGGATGGAAATCAACCGCAGTTGCCGAAGGTTACATCGACGACAACATAAATAACAAGTTACAACGACGAAGAAAAATTGTGGAAGTAATTAACAAGAATAATTGCACCGTGCAAAGTGTAAATAACTTTACTAGTACAACTACCACAGGAAGTACTACCTAAAATTTGACGGGTAAAGAAAATCCACCTATAACTTTTAGTAACTGTACTAATATTACTATTAATTATAATTACCATGATAATAAAAATTAATAAAACATTATTAAATTCATATTGTTATTTTCCTGAAAGTTGTAGATAAAGTATAGTATTCGACTCGCTCGCTAGCGCTCGTGGTGCAACTTTCATCTTCGTGGGTAATAGCCATCATTACACGCTCATTGAATAATAATTATACTATTGTTTACATAGTTTATATTAAAAAATAGAGATTAAAGGTTACAAACAAAAATTTTCTTTCTATCTAACTGACTAATTAACACCAATGTAGGAATTTGACTAACAAAAAATTTTCTACAGAATGAAATAGAACTATTTATTGTTTGTTGATCTTAGATTGGCAAATTGAAATACATAATATATCAAATTGTCGTATCAATCATCACTCTACCATAACCTAAAACGAAAATCAAGATCTGTCAAGGTCTCAACGGAGATGAGCGCCAATTACACAGGTCGACAAAACATTTTTTTTTGTCTTTCTGCTTTTATGCATACATTCTGATTTTATGCATAAAGTAAAACCAAAATATCCATTTTCGACTTATAAAGTTTGCTTTTGTGAGTTTTACGTCGATAAGCAAGTTTTGAAGATTTTAGTTGATTTTATGAGCAACAAGTAGCAGAACATTGAAACAAACTGGCGGCCAGTTGCATATCATTTGCGTAGTGCACAGTAATGATCTTTACTTGTCTATCACACCTATAAAAACCTTTTTGATTGTCACTTAAGCAAAAAATGGCGTCAAAACAATGTAATAATGATGTTGATTCATTCTGTTTTATTTGTGGTGAATTTATCAAAGGAAGAAGTACAAAATTTTCTTTAGTAACAAATTGAAAGCTTTGTGAAGCTTACGAAGCCTATTTTAACTTAGAAATTCGAAATCAAGATAAAAATGCATGCCTCATTTCTCCTTTGGTAACTGCAAAAATACTTTAGAACGTAAACAAATTTAATTTTGAGCATATTATTTATTTTCGTAACGTGAACAGTAAATGAATGTTATTATAAGGGAGAATCATCAGAATTAACGCCAATTGGCCTCAATTATAATTATTTTTCTTAATTAACAATAAATTCCCAATATTTACAAAAATATTCATTTTTGAACTTGTTTTTCAATTTTAATGTACGGTTGCGGTCAATAAAATATGAGCACTGATTTGACATTCCCTGACTTTTTCAAGAAATTTGGTAAATCAGGCTTTCACCTCAAGTCACATTACCCTGGAGACGTAGAAAAATACCTCGCGTGAACAATAAATAAAATGTTTATTTATGAAATACAAAAACATAGCGCCTGCGACAAATATATAAAAAAGTAATATTTTGTAGCGGATCCATTTTTGTCTATTATTCAATCTTCTCGGCATTGATGCTACTAAAACCTCAGTACAGTTCGAAGTTAATTCGTTCCACGTTTGTTGAATTCCTTCATATAACTCTCCGACGTTTTGTGGACGAAAATGATTGCCTCTCTTCATGTTCCTTACCATCAAACCACACACATTTTCTATTGGGTTCAAGTCGGGACTGCGCGGACGCCAAGGGAGAACTTTCCTTGCTGCTCCATTCAATTTGAGATCATTCTAGCTGTATGGATAGGACAATAATTGTGTTGATATAAAAGATTATTTTGGGGGAAGACCGCATTCACTGAAGGCAGCATGATATTCTCCAATATATTATGCTGATAGACCTCTGCCCTATTTTTAACTATTATAAGCATTAAAACTCCAGGGCCTTGGGCGCTAATCCATCCCCAAACATTTACAGAAAAGCGACCGTTCGCTGCTAATTTTTGAGTATAACGTTCATCAAGACGAGAATTTGGTGGTCTATAAACTCTAACACGACCGTTATAGGACGATTCAAAAAGCTTCTCGTCTGTGAAAACAACATTCCGCCAAAAATCTAATGATTGTAGGGATGGAAATCTGATGGAGGAATCCTACCCTTTGTTCCTTGTTTTATTATTGTGGACAGTACTCCTTGCTATGTTAAACCTGACTTCTACCCTTTTTTCTGACCAACCTTCTTTCAACAATGTTGCAACCCTTAATTTTTTTGCAAAAGATAAATGTGGGATTGTTTATTGATGACGTTTACATCAACATGACAGTTTTCCAGGTGACATGAGCAACAATCGAAATCATATTTACAGCAGGAAAATGTGCCGCTCAGAATTTATTGACCGCAACCGTACATTGTGCAATACCTAGATTTTTTTTAGTCTTATTAATTATAATTTTTGAATAAAAGTGACTCAGATGTATAGTAAAAGTTTGTTTAATAATAATTTACAATAATATTCTGAGAAAATTGGTAATTTTCTCTAAAAATCGAAATATCGCTCTGGTTTCTGCAAAAGCAAACTTTGACCAAAAAAACTATTTTTCCCTTTATTAGTAAAATAGTGTCAGCCAAGCCGCGAACCGACTCCCTAGGTTTTTCCCACCCGGGTATATAAGATAACGCATTTGAAGCCCGCAACCTGTTTCTGCCAAAAGTATGTAATACGATCGGCCTACACAAAAAAATAAGGACTTTTCTTCGAGAATTTGTCAAAGCTCACAATTTTCTAGTGGCCTCTGAAGAAAGAGTACGGCCATTTTGGGACACGGAATACTTCACTCTTTCTTGTTCGTTGAAATGTTCTCATCTAGTGACTTCGTTGAGGCTTTTCTAATTTTCTGATTGAACAGTTATTTAATTTAAGGTAGTTCTCTCTCTATTTTTGTTTCTGAATCAATTAGTTTTGTAAACGTGAAAGTTCTCAGTGGAAAATAATCCCGTCAGAAAATCGATCAAACAACAATTAAAAAGTTGCTTTTCCAGAAAAAAACTGTTTCGTTTCTTTACCAATACTTAATCAAAATTGCACAAAAAAACTCAAAATAAATCAAAAAGTTTTACAAACAGATGGACCGTCATTTCATTAATAATTTCGGATACAAGATATCATTTAAAAACAGAAATTTGTAATCTCTCTGAAATTGCAGTCACTTAAGCCTATAATTGTTGGATTCTTTGATACATTGTTATTCTTCACAAATTGTTAATGGATTGATTTAAATTATTGTTAAATGAACAAATTGCACAAATTCTTATTATCACAAGTCAATATAATTGAATATAATTACTAAAGCCAATAAACATCTAAACCCATGATTTTTGTGTTATCAATTTACGCGTCACACAGATGTACTATCGCAGTCAAAAAAATCGTAAAATTTTAGTTGATTGAGTTTGGATTTGAATCCATTTAATAAATTGATTAGTAAACTATGACCATGTTTTATATATTTGTCAAATTGACAAATTTTCAATCAATCAAAAAACAAAACGCCTCATTTGAGCCGAATGCAAAATAAATGGCAATTATAAAGACTCGGTTGAGAGATGGGATAAGCGGGGCGCAAATTTCCCGCGAATTGCAGATTAACAAAAGCACCGTCACATTGGATAAAAAGAATTCAAAAAGAAAATTCAACAGTTTCGGTAATAAAAAGGTAATCAGGAATGAAACATTGCACCTTTCTATTGTATCCTAGTTTTTTTTTACTACGATGGTCCATTACAACGTACACTTAAAGAAAGGTGTTGGTTTGGTTCCGGATTTTAGTAGGTTTGATTTGAACCTTTTTGGTGTCAATGCTTTTCTTGTCAAAAAAAGCACAGCGTAGCTCCCTCCTTTCTCTCAATTCTTTTTTAATCTGGTAAAATTTAAATTTACGCGGGTTTTCAATTTTCGAATCTGACGTTTGGTTGACATTAATGACATCATATGTTCAAAATGTGGCGGCAAGTTGGGCCATCACACACCTAGAGAATCCACTGAATGCAAAAAAGTTCACTTTTAGAAATTGCTGTAGAAGAACTGTGTAGTGACTATTATATGTAGGGAGGACTAATTCAAATTCAGGAAACCGACTTCATTTCGCGGGTAAAGTCATAGAAGGTCTGCCATTGGCGTAAATTTCTTATAGGGGTATAAGACGCTCGTATAAACTTATTCATTACTGCACTATAACTGAACAAACTTGACAACAAAGGAATCGAGCACGTCTACAATTTCACAATTTTCTCGTTTGGAAAACACGTGCAAACCGTCATCGCGCTTCGTTTAAATAGGTTCATAAAGGGTTCCCAAAGTGTCAACGACTGATGCCACCCTCCACGTGAAGAACTAAATACGATGTGAGTATGCAACCAGTCGTTTTCGAATATATTTTGGGTTGCATAATTACACATAAAAGAGAGCGGTACCCCGGCATCTAAACTAATACAAACAACGAACACAATACTCTCTTACCAGTTCCTTTACGGTGGCGTTCTCAACCTTGGCAATCAATGAAAAGGCCTGTTCAGCAGCCTCCATATCCACCCCATGATGTTTACTTGTACAATAGTAATGAGCATCTCCTTTAATTAAAAACGATCCATTTAAACACGCCAAACTCTTGAAAACTATTTCCAAATATGACATAATATCTTGATCGACTTGCCCATTAACCGCAATATTAGCGCATTGAGTCAATTTTGATAGACTTAATGCAAATATCTGACTTTCATTTTCGTACTCCCGAAAATCCGAAGGATCAGTTTTTTCTTTCTTATCTGCCACCGACACGAAACAATGGTCACCACCAGCATAAATTCGTGTGATAACCATACTGGTTGATCCGCTGCTTGGTATGACCGGTACACCGCTGGGGGAAACCCATGGGCCTAGCACCACTTGGGGTGTGGAGGCGTTGCTGGGTTTACGGAGACCTAATTGTCCGCCGCCGCCAAGGCCAAAGCTGTAGACACGTCCCCGTGACGGGACGAAGGCTAGGGCGTGTTGTCGGCCGCATGATACTTGTGTTATGGTTGAACCCATTAATTCCAATACCTTAAAATTTAAAAATATCAATGTGCCACTACCGCTAACTGCTAAAATCTTCCAAATTTTATACGATTTTTACAATATCCGTATAAAATTTGGACCATTTTAAAGAGCGCACAGTACATACTTGGCGAGGTAAAATCTCATTGGAGTTGCTACCGTGGCCCAGTTGACCGTACATTCCAGCACCACAAGAAAAAACTCCTCCGTCCAGTGTCAGAAATGTGGAAAACTCATCTCCACAACTTATAAACCGGACGCGACTGTTTCTCAATGTTCTCAACTGAGTAGGAAACTTTTTGGACGTTGTGTCATTTAGACCTAGTTGACCATGGGTGTTTTTGCCTGTTAAGGTACATTATACATTTTTAAAATACATACATCTAACATTGCCATAATGTTATAACAAACGAAAAATAAAAACAGTGAGGTGCAAGAGTAGCAGTAATTTATGCATCAAGTCTAAAAAGTGAGTGTTTCTAGCATGTGACGTGAAATTGTCCTAGGAGGCTGAAGCCCGAGTTGGACAACTCGTCAAGTGACATACACGAAGTGCATACAAAATTTTTTCTACGATCGTCTCAGATCTTAATTTTCAGGAGAATACGTTGCTGTTACATCCTGCATTCAGCATTTATAGACAAAAAAGATATTAGTGAGAAAAAGAAATTATCACATTACCAATTTATAATACATTTTTATAGTAATAGTGGAAAAGTAAAAATAATTGTGTAGTTAAGAAGGGGTGTCCATTAATTACGTGAGACGGATTTTTACTAACCCCCCTCCCTTTCCCTCTGGTGAGATTTGATGAAATTAATACAATTATTTAAGACACGCCCCTGTCCCTTGATGAGATTACTCCTACTCACGTAATGGACGCCCCCAAAGAGTGATCCAATGAGTACTTGAGAACTGTCAATAGAGAGAGTTAGGAGCGACATTTTGACACAAATCAACACATATTGACAAATTTAGTTATGCCGCCAATCGCATAAGAGTGGTAGCTCGCGAAAATCTGATGTTATAATTATGAGAAAAAGTTGGGGACAATATCGTCGTTAAAACCCTAAATTCAAAACTTTGATACGAATATAGTGATAATGAAAGTTTTGAAATATATTGACTCACAACGCGAAAGAAAACAGTTTTTTGCTTCTCCTGTAAAACTAGTCAGAATTGAGTTTTATTTAAAAAAAATACTCCTTGGACCACCCATATTTTATAATTATTCTTCTCTAACATTTTATTACCCCAACCAAAAATAGCGCCTGATTTTGATATAGTAAATGTGTGATTGGATCCACAGGCAATCAGTGCAATTGGAATGCCATATATAGAAACAACTTTTGTTGGTGTCGACTCATATGGTGTAATGGTTCCCAATCCTAATTGTCCAAAATCATTGGCACCCCAAACTAGTATGTCACCAGCTAGAAAACAAAACATTATAAATATGAAATCTCATATAACCGAGTTACCATTAGATAAAGCCACTGAATGTCTTTGACCTGCTGCTATTTGAACTATATGATAAGTGGCTAAAAGCTTAATCAATTTGGGGAGTGGTTGCAAGGTGTTTCCAAGTTGATGACCCAACTGGCCATAATTATCTGATCCCCAAGAGAAAACTTGGCCCCATTGATTTAAGGCAAGTGAGTGCATAGACCCACAAGCTACGCTCATAATTGGGTGCGCCTCCAATCCAGAAACTAATTCTAAAAAAATTACACTGGTTTATAACTAATATTGGTCCATACCTTACATATAGCATATTTTGTAGTACAAGATTAACTGTCATGCTCTAAATCAAAATAAAATGTTTATGATTGAGAACACTGGAACAGTTACTTATAGTCAACAAAAAAGTGAACACAACAGCATAAATTGCACATACTAAACAGGGACATACGTGGCCGTTTTCTGGGTTGATCATGACCTAACTGTCCATAATCATTGTTTCCACATGAATACACTTTTCCATCTTTAGTCACAAAAAGGGTGTGGTTATCACCTAAGGCAGCATTAATCACAGATTTTGCTTCAAACCAGTCAAGAGATTTTGGTGTGAAAATATGTTCTTCTTCTATACCCCCCAATCCCAGTTCTCCATGAATTGTACTTCCCCATGCAAACATGTCGTCAAACGAAGTCTCAACAGATTTGTCGGCAGTAGATCCACTACTGTCTTGTTTTTCAAGTCCAAAAAGCTTGAATCTAAAATGAGAAGATTCTAGAAAATTCCGACGATTCCGGAACAGCAACCAAGCTTGTGCACAGCATGACAAGCATGTGGCCACGAAAGTGGTGCCAATACCTAAATTGTACGAATATGCATTATTATGAATTTTGAAGCTGTAAATAATTTTGGATTTGTTATTTGACACTTGTGGGTTAGAAACTGACAAATTTTTTGAAGGTTATGTTGTTTTTTAAGTCCGTACTTGTCCAATTTCAGCGCGAAATTTAAAATTGTCAGGACTCCCAGACTAAAAATTAAACTGTTATGATGACTAATTGCAAAAAAAATTCGATCTAAAATTAGCAATGAACACTAAAACTGTAGATTCGTGTTTCTTACAAAAGGTTATAGAATATCTACCTGCATGAAATACCTCCCATGTTATGGATAGCAGCAATTTTCTATCTGTAAATAGAATGTAAAATTAGGAATGTGCCCCAAGGTACATTTTTACTGTTGATATCATTTTGTTATCATTATGTCATTACACATTATATACCTACATACCTACACAGAGAATCTGCGGTAGATTTGTTTATTTCAGTTTTTATTTTGTGCTGTTACGAAATTATATCTTAAATATAAAATAGATAAATATGCATATTATTAACATTTAATAATGTTTTCAAAGTAAACTCATAACCTCTAAGGCTAAGGATGTAATATTATGGCTTACATTTTTGTTGCATCATCATCATTCCTTGTTGCGTATTGTGATGATTCAGCATGTTTTACGAAAAAGATTAACATATACCTACGTCGCATAAATGCAGATATACTGATATAAGGCAGGAGATATAACGTTTCTTTGAAGAGGAACATTCGAGTTCTAATCTATATTTAGCATGTTATTGATATAAAAAGATTAAAATGGATGCCATTATTTGCACTGTAGTCACAATCGAACTATAAGGTCTTCACAAATGATTCATACATCCAGTAAGCTTCGAACGTCAAAATTCTATCTAACTATATGTAAATTTTGTTTTCCACAAGCAACGTGATGTGTGAAAGATTTATGAAAACTCGATATATGCCTGATATAAACTAATGCGATGTCTATAAATCAAAAACTAAAAGTGTTAGCGTCTTTTCGAACCTACTGTATTGGATATTTCCATATTTTATTGGTAAGGGGTCCCGTTTATGATCCACACGTTTTCTGTGTTTGTGTTTTATGTGTTATAGAACTTAGTGATTGTTTTAAAAGCTTTTATAAGATCAAGTTGCCTACACGGTTCAAGGCTATAAGGTTCCACTTGTCATTTGGGAGGTCCGGGGTTGGATTCTCTACAGCTGACTCTCCTTATTGTAAGGGCTTTTTCCAGAGGTTTTGCTTTCAGATAAACAAATGGTGTAAATGTAAAACACTCTGAGTGCTTCTAACATACTCCCATCCTCCTCTAGCTCATCCTTGATCCCTGGTAGGTATACAGGGTGAAATCGAAATGTATGTAAAGAAAAATCTGCTAACACCTTGGGATGAGTAGAGTGCAACCCCCTTGGTTTGGGATTTCTACTCCGCCTCTGTATCCAGATAGAATTCTTTAAAGTTTGGCTATAAGATCGGAGCATGCCACTGCATCCAAGGATTTTTTGCGACATATCTTTAGTTCATAAATAATAGACAAAAACTGATTTCTTTTGTTTGATCCACCTCAGATAAATGACCTCAGTTCTGAAAGAGCCTCGAAACCAAAGATGTATCACACGTCTTTTCCCGAAAATTGTACAAAAGGTGCAGGTTCTTATCCCGCAGCGTTCAGTCGAGAGATGCGAAACTTTTTAAACATTGTGTTGTTGATTCACGAAGCGTGTTTTACGTGAATGTGTGCAAAACAACAACAAAAGCACAGTTTCGTATCAACGTTTCATGTGCCGTGTCGTGGTTGATTTTTGAAACAAAATAAGGGACGTCATTTTGAAATATGTATATTGTTATTGAGGGAGGTAAATCAAATCAACTTCAATGTCAAGTGTCCATGTAAACCTTATCGCTCGGACTCTTTTTTGTCATGTCGACTTCATGAACGCAGAAACTATAGGATGGTTTAAAAAACTTTTGAATCAAATTTTCACAGTTATGTTGTACTGGACCTTATGATGCACCAGTTAAATTTTTTATATATATTTTTTTACGTATATATCAATTTCACCCCGTATTAACTGAAACATTAACGATACACTTTTATTCACTTCTCCACTAATAATGGCTAAATTATTAATATCATCACGAAAAACATGATACTTCTGGAAGACTTGCATAATGTTGATTCGGTGCGGTATCAGTGAGAAGAAAAAGCTCCAACAAAAACTCATGTTCTGGACTGACCGGCTGCGCTGTTGTGAAAACACGGCTGGAACTTCGCGATATATGCCGCGCGAAAAAAAAAACACTAAAATCTTATCTGCCTGTTTTAGAATGATGACATAACAATGTTTTGTTTATTGAGTTTCCTGTAAAAACTATTGAAACTTCAATCCTTTTCATCGCGCGATATAGAACCTTGTAAACGAATGTAATTACATGATTGAGAAATACAGTACCTCTAAAAAAATCAGTCCTTTTATAAAATAAAATTGCTTTTTACGGCGGAATAGACTTAACGAGCATATATAATACCATATAGTTTTTTTTCTGTGCAACTGCTGCTGCCAATCCAGAATGAAGAAGTAAGATTGAAGGTAAAAAAAATCATGCGTTTAAAAAATATAAATTAACAGTCCATTATTTTACTTAAAGCATATCGATTTTTTGTTACCTTTTCGTTGAAATTTGTTATGGATTTTCTATATTCATCAAATTATGAACGAATATCAATACGTCCTATTGTAGCATAATTCATGGAACTCTTCATGTGCTCTGCCGATAGTGAGTGTTTTTTTCTTTTTTCTTTTAAATGTTTCAAGTCTGTGACACCGTCCTTACACCACAGCGAATCATTTTCATTTGAAAAAATCAAACACATGAAACAATAAAGGTATTTGTCACGTCACATCCACAAATCCAAAACGACAAATCATACATGCTCTTACGAAAATTACGGTGAACTTCTTCATTTTTGTCCTTGCTTGTCTGGGCATTTCTGGGACTGGACGACCATTTGTTTTAAGCTCCAACCGTTTCTCAAAACTTAAATTATGATTATTATTATTTTGGAGTTCTTTTATTGCTTGAACCACCGACAAGATGAAATTTGAAACACTAGTAGCTAGTCAGCTGACTGCAGTGAATTAATGAGGAACACATCCTACATCGTACCTCCTACCAGTAACAATCTGTTAGTCGGACTTCCGACTTTCTATTTTTATCTCAAGCATGCATACGTCGCTTACAAGGAGGTTCTACAATGAGACACTCTTGGGCTGTTGACAGTAAGAGCGGAGATGGGGCCTCTTGTTTCCTTGTTTGGTCCACTGTAGAAATGCAATAGCTTTGTTTTTTTCGCACTCGTTACAATTGGCTACCAGCATTCGCTTAACGAGGGCATGAGTAGGCTTTGACCCGGGCGAACACGACAATCTCCGCGCTTCACGGCGGATAAAATTGTTCGCGACAACCACAGAGCTAAACTCAATAGATAACTTATACGAAAATTAAAACATCATAAAATTAAAACATCATAACTTAATTGCAATAATTATATTATTATATTCCACAAAACAAAGGGCCTTGATACTGTCTTTTTCACTTTTTCTTTTGGGAGGTCATTGACCGAATGACCTCATGAACGAGCTGCCACTGGTGAAGTCTACCCTTCGCCGAGATATGCGTTGCCCAAATCGTGATCCGTTATTTGGTTAACATATGGAGTGGAAAATTTAACATAGGAATCGCTACAGCCAGTTAAAAAAACGCAGTGTATATCACTTTGGTGACTTTTGTAGTCTAATAATGCAAGAACAGAGTTTACCGAAAATGCAGGAAGGTACCAAATCAAGCACCAAGTGATGGTATAAGAGACAAAGTGATTGATATCATCTTTGAGATGGGTGCTTGGCTAATTCCTGTTTCACAAGAAATTTAACTTTACTTTCACCTAATTTTATCACTTTGAACTCGGCTTATCTGCAGTAGTAAAGCGAGTTAGTGAAACCCACCCCTCTGCACTTTGACTGGCTGAGGCAGCCCTCTAATTGTTTTTCCGTCAACACGCTGATCTTTTACAAACTAAAAGTAATAATAATAACAAACTTATCTAACATAATTATCTATTTTTAAAAATTGATCATTTTATGGCCCCACTTCCGGAACAGCTCATTCTGCTGCAATTTAGACAAGGTTATGCAGCAGGAGCGTGATGTATTTAAAGTACACTTTCTAAATTAAAGCACTGTCACTGCAATAAGCAGGAGCATGATGTTGAAAACTATGACAATCCGGTCACCAGCATCCTATTATGTAAGGCATTGCAGGTTACGTAACAGATCAAACAAAGAAAAACATTAACATTTTAGCAGAGCAAAGTTACAGGTGGAAGAAGCAATTAAACATTGAAGATTTAAATGGAAAAAGAAGGAAAATTCTACCTTTACGCATACGGTTCAAATAAAGGAAGGAAACAAAAAGAAAATTGGGTTTATTAAACCGCTAAGAACTAAAAAATTACGCAAACGGTCAAAAAACCAAAAGGGAAGTAGGCCAGAATAAAAACTAAAACGTACCTATTTTTGAGCACTAAAATGTCCTGGATATTTTTATACTTAAAGACAGCTTGTCAAGAACATTCATTTTTCAATTTGCAATCGGTACTGACGGAAACTGAATTTAATACAAGACGAGGTTTTGTCTGATGTTTTTACTTTAATCGTTATCTAAGGAATATTATCTTGATAGATCTTACAAGTGATAGGATAAAGTTACTGTAGGTCGAGTCAGCGAATAGTGCAGAAATATTTCAACACACCATTATGTTAATTTATCATTATCTTATCTGTCTTAATTTGTAATGTAATTTTGGCCGGACAAAAACTGGATTAACCGAATTTTGAATTATTAACTACATATTTGTCAATTTCATTTAGGGTGAATAACCTTTTTTAAAGTAAGGTGATATAGGCCATATTGAGTTCTAGGCCATATAGGGTATAGTTACCTTAATTTTGGTCTGCAGTAAAACCTGAATATATTTTTATTAGGATAATACAACAGGGTTTCATACATGATCTAGTAGGCATTGGACGTCAAAATTCTCCATCTAACTACATGTAAATTTTGTTTTCCATAGGCAACGTGATGTACCGCGACTCAGTGAGTAAGTAATTCTGGTGGTAAGACACTTTTATTGTGCTTTTTATTGTTGCATCTGTTTTAGAAAGAGAAGCTTTTTACGTTTTATTTTGAGCGTAAACTTTCTTATTAGATTTACTTCAGATTTAATACTTTTGTCAGTATTTCTAAATTTCTGCTGAAGAAAACTCTGAGCGAATGTGGGTGCGGAAACAAAGTTTCAGATGAATCGTGTGTAGATAAGTTATAAACTTCAGGAATAGTTTTATGGCCTTTGAAGACGCGCCATTTATCGGCAAGATAAAGTTCTGCTTATAACAGGTATGCGAGAGCATATATTCGCATTAATGAAATCATAAATTAAATTTCGACAATATTTTGTTGTATTATTGTGAAACAGTGTTAAGGGAGCCAGATAGGGTATAGTGGGATTTATAAACGCTGAAAACACTCACCAGGTTGGATCATGGACAGAGAATTTCGATACGCAATTGAAAATGTTCGAATTTTTATGAAGCACTTCAAAATAACGACATTGGAAATGGGAAATGTTGAGTTTCAGTTTTATTTCTTGTGTTATACTGTTTCGTATTGTCGGTTTACGTTTCTGGCAGAGATTTCTCGGGTGTATGTTAATTAAAAAACCTGATCTCTGTTCCATGTATAAAAAAACTGTTTTTTTATGTTTTATATTGTGGTAAATACACTTCTCGCCAAAATTAACGTAATATGAAAAATGTTAAAATCTCGTTATATGAAAGACTAATGTCTTTACAATCATTCCGTATATTTGGCTTGCTTTCTGTACGAAAATTTGTTTGATATTGCAAAGAAACAAATTAAAAGAGGTCAAAAATTGAAACAAGTGAGAAACACAGTTCAGTGTGTCAACTGATTTGCCTATTTAGTTCAGCCTGATCATTGATTTGCCGTTCTAAAGTTCTAAAGAGTCTGAGTCTAAAATGGCACATTTACATCGTCAAAATCGCAATTTAACTGCTAGTCCAAGCAAATTAGACGAAAAAAAGTCGAATAGAAAAATTAATTTATAAGGTTTTGAAATTTTGGTTATGAACTCCCAACAGTTTTCCTCATTTTTCTCGTAAACGGTAACTCCGACGAGGAAATATATTATTATATTCTCCATTAAATTCTGTATAAAATTGGTCTGATAAAGCTTTTGCCTATCTTCCATCCACCCCTCATAAATGACGTTGGAAAATCAATATAGTTTTCTGCGCGAAGGCAAAAATTAGTCCACCACCATTTTTTGCGGCGATTATCTCGAAAACCATTAATGGGAGCAAACAATGTATAGAAACAAAATTGTGTAGGAGTTTCTTCTAGTCAAACATCGGTAAAGGCGGAAGGGGAGAGGTGCAAGAGGGGTAACACCCATCTAAGACTTTTTAGAAGAAATAATTTATAAAGTTTTGGTTATGAACTCCCAGCAAATACCCGGATAAAAATTCGAAGAGTTCCCATCCTGCGGGGGGAACTTTATGAGATCAATTTTATGCAGAGTTAAATGGAGAACATAAATACCATAACATTAATTTTCTCGTCGGAGTGACCGTTTTGGAGAAAAATTGGAAAAAGCTTCATGAGATCACGCTCGGGAGCGATGGTCTACTATGCGTCTAGAATTGGTACTGGTCTATACAGCAACGACAGATGCATTAACGTATACAGAAGGCATTATTTTTTTTATATATTATGGGACAACCTGTCACGACGTCGTAAAACTCTTGTTAACCCTTCTACCCCCTCAGTGTTTGCTTACGTCAAATTTGGGAAGATATTGTGAGTAGTAAGAGGGGTACTTTTTAACCCCGGTACTTTTGATCCCGGCACTTTTGATCCCGGCACTTTCGATCCCGGTACTTTCGATCCCGGTACTTTCGATCCCGGTACTTTCGATCCCGGTACTTTTTAACCCCGGTACTTTTTATCCCCCGGTACTTTTTATCCCCCGGTACTTTTTATCCCGGTACTTTTTAACCCCGGTACTTTCGATCCCGGTACTTTCAATCCCGGTACTTTCGGTCCCGGCACTTTAGACCCCGGCAGTTTAGGGTCCGGCACTTTTGTTCCCGGCACTTTTGGCCCCGGCACTTTTGATCCCGGCACTTTTGATCCCGGCACTTTCGATCCCGGTACTTTCGATCCCGGTACTTTCGATCCCGGCACTTTTGATCCCGGTACTTTCGATCCCGGTACTTTTTAACCCCGGGACTTTTGGCCCCGGCACTTTTGATCCCGGCACTTTCGATCCCGGCACTTTCGATCCCGGCACTTTTGATCCCGGCACTTTCGATCCCGGTACTTTCGATCCCGGTACTTTCGATCCCGGTACTTTATGCCCCGGCACTTTAGACCCCGGCACTTTAGATCCCGGTACTTTTTGTCCCCGGTACTTTTTTATCCCCGGTACTTTCGATCCCCGTACTTTTTAACTCCCGGTACTTTTAGACCCTGGCACAACTTGATTTTAAATACTTATGAGAAATCATTAATTTAAGCTCCTATTTACATAAAGGCGGATAATTTGGATGTTTGGTTGGTTGCATAATTTATCTGTAAATTTATAAATATAAATATAAACTATTTAGAAAATCACTGTGGACACATTACAAAGTTTTTAAACGTCTTGACAATAGGTCAAAAATAGAAAAAGACACAGAAAAATTTGAAATTTTTTAATTGAGCAAATACGTTAAGGTTTTTTGTGACTTTCATAAGATAAGGAAGTTTTGATGGTTGCATAATTCATTTTAAATACATTGTTAACAACAATAAATATTAAATAGCAATTACATGTGAGGGGTTTTTATAAAGAGTTTTAAGCTACACAAAATTCAAGAAAAAAATTTAAAATATCAAAGTAAATTTATTGTGAAATTAAAAACTATTGAGCATAATTCATCTGTAGTCCATTAGTTGCATTTTAAATAATAACAATAAGTGACGGCTTCTCGCGAAGAACTCAATGTAGCCAACTTAAGAACAAAAAAAACGAACTTCACATGTTTTCTTACAAATTGAGAAAAATATCCAAAAAAAAAGAAATTACATAAGCTACACAAAATTCAAGAAAAATTAAAAATATCAAAGTAAATTTATTGTAAAATATAAACTATTCAGAAAAATCACTGTGGACACATTGCAAAGTTTAAATGTCTTGGCATAAAGCGTTTTAAGCTGCACAAAATTCAAGAAAAAATAAAAAATGTATCAAAGTAAATTTATTGTAAAATATAAACTATTCAGAAAAATCATTGTGGACACACTGTAAAGTTTTAAAACGTTTTAAAACGTCTTGACATAAACCGTTTAAGCTACACAAAATTCAAGAAAAATTTAAAAAATTTCAAACAAATTTTGCGTAAAATATACCATGCAGATTCCCACGCTAAAAACAACCGCATTTATGTAAATATGGACTGAAATTTATGATTTCTCATCAGATATTTAAAAATCAAAGTTTGATATCTTATAAATCCCTACAGGTTACAACTTGATAAAACCTTGCAGGTTAACAGTGTTTTGGTAATTATTCGTTTCAAGTTCTAAGTTTTAACTTTTAGGTTCCAACTTTTTTCAACATTTCATTTTCTCATTTTAGAGGTTTAAAGTTTCATAGATTTAGTTTACTCATGTCCTGAAGATTATTTTACGGTATGTAACTATTCGTATCAAGTTCTTAGTTTTTAGTTTTTAGGTTCTAAGTTTTCTCAACATTTCAATTTCTTAAAATATGATAAATTCTTATTTTACTCAAGTCCTGAAGATCTTATAACGGTGTGTAACTATCCGTCTCCAGCTCTTAGTTTTTAGTTTTTAGGTTCTAAGTTTTCACAGCATTTCATTTCACAACTTAAAGGTTTAAAGTTTCATAAATTTTTATTTTACTCAGGTCCTGAAGATCTTTTTTCGGATATTTTATCAATTTCAAATTATAACTGCATTGAAATCACCTAATCTGGGACACATTGCAAAGTTTAAATAATAACAATAAGTGACGGCTTCTCGCGAAGAAGCTTTAACTTTTTCTCAACACTTCAATTTCTCAACCTAAAGGTTTAAAGTTTCATAGACATACTTTACTCAAGTCATGAAGATCTTATTACGGTGTTTAACTCTTCGTCTACAAAATTTTGGACTTAGAAGTCTCGTCAGGAACAATCACAAAAAATGGGATAGTTAATTAATTTCAAAATATACTAAATTAGGCCATTAACTGACTACTAGAATTCATCACATTTGAAAGAAAATTTATTTATTTATTTATTTATTTATTACAGACCAATTAAATATCGTGGTGCTCCAAAAAACAATTTTTTCTCATTAGAGCACAAAAAAAAAACTCCACAGGTTGAACATTTGCTGTGTGGTCTGGATTGCACACTTTTTGAACTGCATAGTTCGCATCTGCCCGTGCTTTTTCATAAACGACCCAATGACTACCCCTGTTGCCAAGACAGATTCTTGTTTACTCAGGTAAGGTCGTGCGTCCGTCTTTTTAATCCACAGTAACAAATTTTCATTGAGAATATTTATGTTATTTTATTTCCTTTTGATATTACTAAGGCAACTTGAAAAGTAGTTTCAAATTCCTCACAGATTTAAATATTATTAACAAGTCGTGGTTTATTCAAATATTATATGTTTCGGATTGCTTAAACAAAAGAACTTCCACGGCCATACAGTCACATCTTTTGGACTTTCGCACTTATCACTAGCAGAGATTCCGCTTAATCTCTATCTATCTAGCAATTGTAAAAACCTACCCGTTTGCTTAATTCTCAGTACCTAACAAATTTTCAATGAGAATATTTATTTTATTTATTTCCTTTTGATATTTCTAAGTCAACTTGAAAAGCAGTTTAAAATTCCTCACATATAAATATTACCAAGTCGCGTTTCTTCAACTTTAATATTCCCCGCCGCGCTTAATTTTTTCAAGTTCTTAAGTTTTCACATGGCGGCTGGGGTGCTTGGCGGCGGGTGTCGCGGCGCTCGGACGCGCCGCGGAACCCGGCGTTGCAGGGTGGAACCCGATATTAATTTTAAACGCTCAAGATAAACTGGCAAACTTCTTCTTATCACCTCAGAATCTCTATCATCCTGTGTTACCGTATCGATGTAACTAACGGTGAATTGACGTTCCACCTAGAATTTTCGTTTACGCAAATCGATAAAGAAATATTAAAGTTGAAGAACCGCGACTTGGTAATATTTATCTGTGAGGAATTTAAACTACTTTTCAAGTTGCCTTAGTAACATCAAAAGGAAATAAAATAAAATAAATATTCTCAATGAAAATTTGCTACTGCGGATTAAAAAGACGGCCGCTCGACCTTACCTGAGTAAACAAGAATCTGTTAAACTTTAAACATGTAAATTGAGAAACTGAAATGTTTAGAAAAGTTAGAACCTAAATGAAGACTAAGAACATGAGACGAATATGTAGTTACACGTAGGCGTTAAGACATTGAAGACCTTAGTAAAACAAGAATCTATATGAAACTTTAAAATTATAAATTGAGAAATTGAAGTGTTGATAAAAGTCCGCACTTGAGACGAAAAGTTACACACCTTTAATAAGATCCTCATGACTTGAGTAAATGAGAAACTGAAAATTTTCAAGTCTCCAATTATCGTCTCAAGTTCTTAAGTTTTCACATGGCGGCTGGGATGCTTGGCGGCGGGCGTCGCGTCGTCCGACGCGGCACTGAACCCGGCGGTGCATGGTGGAACACGGTATTAATTTTAAACGCTCAAGATAAACTGGCAAACTTCTTCTTATCACCTCAGAATCTCTATCATCCGGTATTACCTTATAGATGTAACGGTGAATTGACGGTCCTCCTAGAATTTTCGTTTACGCATACGGATAAATAAATATTAAAGTTGAAGAAACGCGACTTGGTAATATTTATATGTGAGGAATTTTAAACTGCTTTTCAAGTTGACTTAGAAATATCAAAAGGAAATAAATAAAATAAATATTCTCATTGAAAATTTGTTAGGTACTGAGAATTAAGCAAACGGGTAGGTTTTTACAATTGCTAGATAGATAGAGATTAAGCGGAATCTCTGCTAGTGATAAGTGCGAAAGTCCAAAAGATGTGACTGTATGGCCGTGGAAGTTCTTTTGTTTAAGCAATCCGAAACATATAATATTTGAATAAACCACGACTTGTTAATAATATTTAAATCTGTGAGGAATTTGAAACTACTTTTCAAGTTGCCTTAGTAATATCAAAAGGAAATAAAATAACATAAATATTCTCAATGAAAATTTGTTACTGTGGATTAAAAAGACGGACGCACGACCTTACCTGAGTAAACAAGAATCTGTCTTGGCAACAGGGGTAGTCATTGGGTCGTTTATGAAAAAGCACGGGCAGATGCGAACTATGCAGTTCAAAAAGTGTGCAATCCAGACCACACAGCAAATGTTCAACCTGTGGAGTTTTTTTTTGTGCTCTAATGAGAAAAAATTGTTTTTTGGAGCACCACGATATTTAATTGGTCTGTAATAAATAAATAAATAAATAAATAAATTTTCTTTCAAATGTGATGAATTCTAGTAGTCAGTTAATGGCCTAATTTAGTATATTTTGAAATTAATTAACTATCCCATTTTTTGTGATTGTTCCTGACGAGACTTCTAAGTCCAAAATTTTGTAGACGAAGAGTTAAACACCGTAATAAGATCTTCATGACTTGAGTAAAGTAAGTCTATGAAACTTTAAACCTTTAGGTTGAGAAATTGAAGTGTTGAGAAAAAGTTAAAGCTTCTTCGCGAGAAGCCGTCACTTATTGTTATTATTTAAACTTTGCAATGTGTCCCAGATTAGGTGATTTCAATGCAGTTATAATTTGAAATTGATAAAATATCCGAAAAAAGATCTTCAGGACCTGAGTAAAATAAAAATTTATGAAACTTTAAACCTTTAAGTTGTGAAATGAAATGCTGTGAAAACTTAGAACCTAAAAACTAAAAACTAAGAGCTGGAGACGGATAGTTACACACCGTTATAAGATCTTCAGGACTTGAGTAAAATAAGAATTTATCATATTTTAAGAAATTGAAATGTTGAGAAAACTTAGAACCTAAAAACTAAAAACTAAGAACTTGATACGAATAGTTACATACCGTAAAATAATCTTCAGGACATGAGTAAACTAAATCTATGAAACTTTAAACCTCTAAAATGAGAAAATGAAATGTTAAAAAAAGTTGGAACCTAAAAGTTAAAACTTAGAACTTGAAACGAATAATTACCAAAACACTGTTAACCTGCAAGGTTTTATCAAGTTGTAACCTGTAGGGATTTATAAGATATCAAACTTTGATTTTTAAATATCTGATGAGAAATCATAAATTTCAGTCCATATTTACATAAATGCGGTTGTTTTTAGCGTGGGAATCTGCATGGTATATTTTACGCAAAATTTGTTTGAAATTTTTTAAATTTTTCTTGAATTTTGTGTAGCTTAAACGGTTTATGTCAAGACGTTTTAAAACGTTTTAAAACTTTACAGTGTGTCCACAATGATTTTTCTGAATAGTTTATATTTTACAATAAATTTACTTTGATACATTTTTTATTTTTTCTTGAATTTTGTGCAGCTTAAAACGCTTTATGCCAAGACATTTAAACTTTGCAATGTGTCCACAGTGATTTTTCTGAATAGTTTATATTTTACAATAAATTTACTTTGATATTTTTAATTTTTCTTGAATTTTGTGTAGCTTATGTAATTTCTTTTTTTTTGGATATTTTTCTCAATTTGTAAGAAAACATGTGAAGTTCGTTTTTTTTTGTTCTTAAGTTGGCTACATTGAGTTCTTCGCGAGAAGCCGTCACTTATTGTTATTATTTAAAATGCAACTAATGGACTACAGATGAATTATGCTCAATAGTTTTTAATTTCACAATAAATTTACTTTGATATTTTAAATTTTTTTCTTGAATTTTGTGTAGCTTAAAACTCTTTATAAAAACCCCTCACATGTAATTGCTATTTAATATTTATTGTTGTTAACAATGTATTTAAAATGAATTATGCAACCATCAAAACTTCCTTATCTTATGAAAGTCACAAAAAACCTTAACGTATTTGCTCAATTAAAAAATTTCAAATTTTTCTGTGTCTTTTTCTATTTTTGACCTATTGTCAAGACGTTTAAAAACTTTGTAATGTATCCACAGTGATTTTCTAAATAGTTTATATTTATATTTATAAATTTACAGATAAATTATGCAACCAACCAAACATCCAAATTATCCGCCTTTATGTAAATAGGAGCTTAAATTAATGATTTCTCATAAGTATTTAAAATCAAGTTGTGCCAGGGTCTAAAAGTACCGGGAGTTAAAAAGTACGGGGATCGAAAGTACCGGGGATAAAAAAGTACCGGGGACAAAAAGTACCGGGATCTAAAGTGCCGGGGTCTAAAGTGCCGGGGCATAAAGTACCGGGATCGAAAGTACCGGGATCGAAAGTACCGGGATCGAAAGTGCCGGGATCAAAAGTGCCGGGATCGAAAGTGCCGGGATCGAAAGTGCCGGGATCAAAAGTGCCGGGGCCAAAAGTCCCGGGGTTAAAAAGTACCGGGATCGAAAGTACCGGGATCAAAAGTGCCGGGATCGAAAGTACCGGGATCGAAAGTACCGGGATCGAAAGTGCCGGGATCAAAAGTGCCGGGATCAAAAGTGCCGGGGCCAAAAGTGCCGGGAACAAAAGTGCCGGACCCTAAACTGCCGGGGTCTAAAGTGCCGGGACCGAAAGTACCGGGATTGAAAGTACCGGGATCGAAAGTACCGGGGTTAAAAAGTACCGGGATAAAAAGTACCGGGGGATAAAAAGTACCGGGGGATAAAAAGTACCGGGGTTAAAAAGTACCGGGATCGAAAGTACCGGGATCGAAAGTACCGGGATCGAAAGTACCGGGATCGAAAGTACCGGGATCGAAAGTGCCGGGATCAAAAGTGCCGGGATCAAAAGTACCGGGGTTAAAAAGTACCCCTCTTACTACTATTGTGACGGACGTGGATCCGAGATGACTCATCGCTGTAGCGGCGTCATCAATTACTGGACTGTACTGGAATTTACTACAATGTACTCGAGGTAGTATGACTCATCTTTTGGAATATCCGGTATAGATCGAGAGCGCCATGGAACATCTGAAGCCTCTAGAAGCATTTAGGCGCCGATATATTTATTAGAGCAAAAATTAGTCTAGTGTAGTGGTATCATCGAGTGAGTCAGTCGTTTCATCGAAGATCAGTGGGTTTAGTCGGACATTTACTGCGTGATGTGTAAATAAATAATACCTGACGTGCCCGTGAAGTAGTAAATTATAAATAGTGTAAATAATGTAAAATAGTGTAATATTAAAAGTATAAATAAAATTTACATAGTGTTCAAATAAATAAATAAATGGAACCCAGAAACGCTACAATATTGATCAACAAGAGGTTATAAATCTCATTGAAAGCATGCATGACCGCTGTTTAGCAGTAATTAAATGTTACCCTTTTAGGAACATTGTTTTGTTATTGTTATGTTTTTCGATTTGAAGTTTATGTTTTCAAGAGTTTGCAATAAAAACGCTGTATTTTGCTTTGTAAATTATTGTGGTTTAATAATCAGGTCAAATTTTCAACTATTTATTAAAATGGCTTAATTTAACAATTTTAATATATGCGTTAATTTTGACGAGAAGTGTAGCAGCATCGAAGCAGCCCTTTTGGAGTAGGTTTTGTGATTTCCATTTTTTGTTGAAATAGGAAATAAATTACTAGGACTAACAATAAGTTCACATTTTCATAAAGAGCCGCACCGTCATCGATCAAATTTTCTTAATTTTTTTTACACGATTATGGTAATAAAGTTTTACACTTAATCCACTTCCATGACAGCAAACTTCGATTAAACCTAATTTTCTTTCATATCGATTCGCTTAAAAGTAAGGAGGAAAGCAGGATCAGAAACGATGATAAAAGCTGATTTCCATTGTATGAATCGATTTTTGACTCACTAATGAAAATGTTCCTGCAAAGTGGAAAATCTTGTAAAACACTTGTCTCCAAAGTTATCGCATATTTAGCGATTTTTATTTATCACTTCAATTGTTTTGTATCTTGGTCGGTGGTGGCAGACCTTTGAAAGTTCTTGATGGTTTTTAGCCTTGGATGTCGTCGATCAAATTTAGCATACATACATCTTCAATGAGATTTAGCTCGAGACATACTGGATATTCTTTGAAATTCCAATTTTATTTTTTTTTACAAATTGCTTAGTGCATTCATTGCGGTCGGACATTGTCATAAAAAATCAATATAGTCCTTGTTTTTATATGAGTATCGATGCTATCTTGACTCGATATCAAGAAAGACAGAGTACCCCCTTCCTGTAAACCAGTAACCTGTAAAATATATATGTAAAAAAAGGGAATATATAATATGTGGAAAGATGAATAGGTACTACCATAGAAGGAATGATTTATTGAGAACATATGTACAGATACATTTTTGACAATATTATAAAGTGTATGTACAATTTCCTACTGTAGCAATATTAATAAAATTCAATATTTACATAATAATTGATATATTTTCTCTTCCTGCATCGACAAATACACACCATCAAATTCTTAATCTGTACTCCATCCAACACTTACACATGTCTTAAGCAAGTATTATTAGAATGTGGTATAAAAGGGTAGAAAGTAATGTGTAAGGAGTAATTTGTAGCTATAGCCAGCAGATTTTGGCAGCTGGTTATTTGTTCCGTAACCCTAATTCGGAGTCTTTGTTTTACGAAATGATTTCGTCGGTTTCGAGCTCGCTCCAGTGCCCGGAATCTACTATGTGTTTAAATAAATCTGGAGGCTGATGCAGCTCCGGTCATATTTCAAGAATAGTGTCCTGTTCGGCTAGACTATCCGAGAGGGAATGGCTGCTGCCTGGTATTGGTTCCGGAAGGCCGTCATCCAGAACTTCAGTAACTTCTTCGAATTTACTGCTGGAAAAGATCCACATTTCAGCAACGACAATATTTTTAGAGATGGTGGTGGCAAGAGGACGTGCAAATAAAGGGTTGTAGTACAGGGTCTTCATAAATGATTCATACATCCAGTAGGCTTTACACGTTCTCCATCGAACTACATGTAAATTTTGTTATCCGTAGGCAAGATAGTATGCAACATTTATGAAAACCCGATATGATTAGTATCATTAATGAGAGGAACTGCTCCATATCCAAAATTTGACATTGCAGTTATTAAGTTTTTATAAAATAATTCAACAAAGGTATATTTTAGATTTTAGGGTATGCTATTATTACAATAAAATACAGTTACATCTACTTCATTTTGATGGTGGTCGTAGGAAAAACATAATAACACATGCTGAAGGATATCTTGCTACCGCTCGTGGCTCAACTGTCACTACTCGTTTGAAATATCCGTTTTTCAGTACTTGTTGTAGATTATACTATACTGCTACTAGGATTCCTTCATTCGTTTTTACCCTTTGTTCTAAAATTTAAAAATATTTTATTTTAGATTTTAGTGTAGATGGCGGTGTAAATTGATGATCTGACGTCTACAATAAAATCGATAAGAATGCAAAGATAATTTATGAAATACCATTAGATCATTTAAATTATAAATTAGAGTAGGTTGTGAAATTTAAATTATGTTGGCACTACTAATTTTTGACAATTTTAATGTCATCATGTCATCGAATGGTGAATAGAAGTATTCTATAGAACGCTGTGTTAAAGGTTTCTCGAAATGCCTACCCTAATTTTCCTACAGATTATCGAAAATTATTCCAACAAGATTAGTTAGTGTTAGTTTTATGATGATCATTCAATTTCCGCCTCAAAGTCCGGACCTGACAATTCTAGATTATTTCGTTTTCCCGTATTTAAATATATAACCTATTAAAAAAAAATAACATTTGAAAATATGAAACGGAGAGTTAAGAGCTGGGTAGAACTTTGAACATTTGCTGTAATTCTCAATAAAGCCATATTATTTGTTAGCGTTTTATTTTCTTTAAATTAAAACAATTTAACATGAGAAACATAAACGTCACAATGTTTACCATAACCTCAAATTTTACTCTTGTCAGTCAATTTGCAGGCAAGGCCAAACCGCCTACTCTAATTTATATTTAAGCGATCTCATCTTACCAGATATTGCAATTTAAATGTTGGAGGGTGTTTTCCCATTCTCAGTGCGTCGTTCTGAATTTGATTTGAAATTATTCTTTTCTTGGTAGGTGTGTTGTTGATTTTAACATGCCTTTTGATTATTTCTTGGTTATTTTAAGGTAGATGCCGACAACATGGTTAATATTTATGTGAAAACTTGTTTTCTCGTAGCCGTAGACTGGTAAAAAACAAAGTTTCCCAATAAGATAGCCTAAAATCACAATTGGAGGATTGATGCAACGTTCTGCTGGATCCGTTAAGTATTAATTTATTGTCGCAACTAGAATGAACTCTCAGAGAGAATAAAAAGAATTTGAGTTTATAACTTTTCGAGCCAATTTTTCGCGTCAATGTGGAATGTGAGAAGTGGAAAGGAAGATGTCAATAGACTAGAAAACTTTCATGTTTTAAAATTAGCTGTAACTTTTACAACTCGAACGATATAAGAATCGAAGTCATTATTTCAGAACTTGCTAAAAGCAAATTATGGTTATCTGAGTAGATTCAGACAATTATAAATTTCAATATATTTTCACGCTTTGTTTTACTCTACTTTCGTAGAAAATTCTGCAGGAGTATTCTGATAACGTCGTTAAGAGCTGCCCTGAAAATCCACCGTATGCAGTTGCATGTCCTATTTTTGATACGTTCGCTTGAATGGAAATTGAAAGAAATAAACAGAAAAACAAAACGAATCACCATCAACAGAGTCTCTTTAGAAGCATCCATCCTCTGGAGGATCTCATTTTTATGGCTCGAAGTCAAACGGGTATCCAATTTCTGGAGATATGTATCAGCTATTTTTAGGTTTAAAGCAATTCTTGATATTTATTGTATTAGGAACTGATTTTGATTAAGTTTGCGAGTGGATAGACTGATCGGGAGACATTTATTTCCCGAAGGGAAGGATACTAGAGATTCACATTATTTAACGGCGATTTCGACGTAAACAAGCTTTTATTTAATTTTTTTCTTGTGGTATTAATAACTCATTCACTGTTTGGTAAAGAAGTCCTGGTGTGAACTTATTTAACAGATTTTAATTGCGACGTTAATCTGCACTCACTTTGGCATTTATAAGATTTAGATAGGAAAACGTCGCGATATTGTAGAAGATAACAGTTCATTTTCCCTTTCCACCATTTGAGCAGTTTATATTTCTTAGCTTCTATTGTTGTGACAACAACGGAACAGTGACAAACGTACCTAAGACATTTAAACTTGGAGAAAATGATGTTATTTTCAAAAGTCTTCCATTACCTACCAAAAAGAATGAATGTGACTGTTACTGGTCTTAAAATCCATACTTGTTTCTGTTAAATTTCTCTTAATTAATTTGACATGCATAATTCTGCCCTCAGACAACATCGTGATGAAGCTGGTAAAAAATTACTAAAATTTGAAAATAATTTAGGAGTAACAACTGATGTTGTGACGTAACATGTGACTTAGAAACTTTACCGATAAATACACCTTTTTATTGGAAAACGGAGATGAGTTTACTTGCTGAAGTACGACATTGTGTGGGCACTTTATAGCTTGGCAATTCTAATAAGCTTAATAAATTGCTTACTATACACACTCTTCTGTAATGTTCAGTGCTCTGTGCGACTGTTTGACCACAGACTATTTATTATTAACTTAATGTATCTGTAACACATATTATATTATATAGATTTTAGCTTTCTGCTCTCCTTCTCCATATAAACTTTAACTATGCTAAATCTCACTCCTCCGTGCGCGCAATATGGTTAAAAATGAGTACAAAAGTTTCTCTTCACGTATTAGTATACAAAGTATGGAATAAAATTATAATTATGTTTATTCCTATGTGTTAACAATTTTCCTCGGACAGGTCAATTTTTATTTATAAATCTCTATCTTTTGACATTACACCTTCCTTCTTATTCTTAAGAGGCGCGGTTTTTACCCCGCTGCACCGGAACTTCAGCTTATTGTACCCCACTTAGTTGCTTTACTCCATAAGGCCTGTTCTGTTAATGAACTTCAGAACGAGCTCTATATTCATATGTTTTATGTCATAGGGTTCAGACGTCATCCCGAAAAGTCTCCCCGCCTTAAGCTCTAGACACTCACATATTATATAATGTAATGGAGTTTCGTCCTCCTCACGACACATCCGCGACTGCATCTGCATCTGTCTAGGAACGTCAGTTAAATGGGCGTGGTGTTCACTGTTGATATAGCCCTGATCTGTGGGCTGTACCACCCAGATGGCCGGCAGAGAGTGTTGCGTCGTACAGAAAAAAAATTTGTCCAGTGCAATATTGTACCAAGGCTCAATTTTGGTGGAGGGTCAATTATGGTTTGGGGTGGTATCAATTTGGAAGGTCGCACAGAATTAGTGACGGTCCCGCACTCACATCGCTCGAATTGCTGGATGAAGTTGAAATTCAACGAATGATTTGGCCAGCGCGAAGTGCCTATCTAAATCCCATCGAGCATGTTTGGGATAAGGTAGGAAAAAAAGGTCGAGGCAGAATTCCTGCTCCTGCAAATTTAGGGGACCTCATTGTAGCAATGACTCAAATTTGGGAAGAAATTGATCAGCAAGAGATTCAGCATCTCATTGAGAGTATGCCAAGAAGAATAGCAGCTGTAATTCAATTACGGGGAGGCAACACACGTTATTGAAATTTGGTTTAGATTAATGTTTTTACAAAAAAAATTAACTTGCTACTTAAATTTTGAAAGAGAAATTGCACAAATTTAGTTTTTGGGACAATAAAATTTGTTATCGTTTAATTTTGCTCTAAAATTGTTTTATACCCGTTTTAAATTAGTTATTTAAGCACGTATTAAAATCGTTACTTGGTAAGACCAAAGTTAGCTCCAATAAAGCTTTTGGATCGAATTTTGTGCCGCTGAGTCTATAATATTTTTTAAAGCTTACGTTGACATGATTTTCACAACAAAAGAAGATTGTCTTGACAGTTTTGAGGGATACGTCTTGCAGCCCTCTTATGGCAGCTGCAAACCACGTCTTTTTTCTTGCTAAATTACACAAACAATAATTTTATTGGGAATATTTCTGGCAGTATTAGTGCACCCAGGCATTCTGTGTCGCCAAACAACCAACAATCACGATTTTACCCAAATGATACGAAGGCGCAGAGAGGAGATATAGCTTTATTTTTCATTATTTCGACTTTAATCTCGAAATCTCGACTTTAAACTCGAAATTTAGACTTTAATCCCGAAATTTCGACTTTAATCTCAAAATTTCGACTTTAATCTCGAAATTTCGACTTTAATCTCGAAATTTCGACTTTAATCTCGAAACACATTTCGAGTTTTACGTACAGGGAAATATGAGCTTCTTGGAGTATGTTTCTTTTAGGGGTCGAGCGCGTCGAGGGACCAATTTCAATGATCCACGGAAAAGCAAATTTTCATAAACGGCAACTCCAAAACAGGCTCCAAGGGGGCCTCTTTGACCATAAGCCACTTGAAGTTAACATTTGTATCAGAAAATAATGAAACAAACTCGATTCCTACCATCGTCCTACGCCTGTCCCAAGGGGGCCCCCTCGTTTTAGTTACCATAAGCCACTTGAAGTTAACATTTGTATCAGAAAATACTGTAATAAACTCAATTTTATTTCAATACTTTCAATTTTCAAAACTCCGAGACTAAATGGAGATGCACGCGCACAGGATAGATTGAGTGACCGTTCAAGGGCTAGTCGTTAGTCAGAACAGGAAGAAACATGAAATGTGCGCGCGTATAATTTCGACTTTAAACTCGAAATTTCGACTATGTTAGGCGATGGTTACGATAACTACCCCATCGAAACGACAAATTTTCGATAAGAATTCCTACTCAGAGAGGCTTTTTATGAGTTAAAATGAAATAAAAAGCGGATGAAGAAGAAATTTGAGAAACAGTTTATCTAAGTGTTCATTATGCAGGATAGCCTGTTGTGAAGTTGCCGTTTGTGAAAATTTGCTTTTCCGTGGATCATTGAAATTGTTGCCTCGCGCTACGCGATCGATCCCTAAAAGAAACGTACTCCAAGAAGGTCATATTTCCCTGTACGTAAAACTCGAAATGTGTTAATGGCAGAATTTCGAGATTAAAGTCGAAATTTCGAGATTTAAGTCGAAATTTTGAGATTAAAGTTGAAAGTTATATGTCCTCTCTGCGCCTTCGTAAATGATATACGAGTTGTACCGTCACAATCGCTAGCCTTGGTCGGGTACGTTTACTAGCCTCGTCAAATTAACTCAAGAATTTTTGCTTGTATTTTCGTAAAAAAAGTTTTAGATTTTTTTTCTCAAAAACTTGCGTTTCTCTGACAATTAAATTATGGATTTTTGGAATTAAAAAAATAGTGAACATCCCTATACCGTTTCCACTAAACTGTACATAATATACAAGTGGTGTTAAATAAATTGTAAATACTTTGTTTAAATCGATAGTTTGTGAAACCGTAAACGCAACAATATAATGTAGGTACAATATTTTTAGAACATGTAAGTGCACATATTTTATTTTATTATTAAACATACAAAAAACAAATATCTCAGTATTTTCTCTTTAAATGTGTTAAAAGGATAAGATTAAATAATGTCTAGGCTACAGAAACACGAATATTTTAGTTCACACACTCCTTATTAACTTTCTTTTGGGACTACCTAGTCGCTATCAATTTTGAGTCTGATATTTTTTCAACAATAATATTAATAAAACATTAAAATTAGCAACAATCAGGCAGGTTATTAATAATAATACCTGATCACCAAGTTTGAAATTACAAAGCTCGGTAAATCGGATTCTTTTTCACAGGTTTTTAAAGGTGAAAAATTGAAGACATGATGCATCTTGATATAAATAAACTCCCATTTTATTTTCAATAATATTCTGGTAAATTAATAAAGAAATCGCATGAATTAATCGACAAAGCAAACCTTTCGAAACTGTCGATTTCTCCGTGAATCAGTCTGTCTTTCCGTTTCCTTCGCCTTCGTCCTTTGAAGGATAATACAATATGAAAGAACGCTAAAGCAACGAGCTGCCCTGCCGCCACATATGAAAGCCACAGTTTGTGCGGACAAATGAGAGGTACTGCTCCCAAGGGTGCATACAGAAGACTCTTCTTCCATCCTTCCAGCCACGTGAACACGGACCAGCACCGGAGAAAACGGTTTTCATTCCTGGAACAAGGCGATAATAAATATTCTTGAATATGTACCATTTATAAAAGATAATAATTGTTGTACGACTATATGTTATATAACATGCCAATATAACGCTCTTTTATCCACAGTGTAATTGATGCAAAGGAAGGACACATCATATTGTTATGGATCTATTACTAGCCATGGTTACTCTTTGTACCCAAAGATTTTTTTTAATCTGCACAATATGTATAAGGTAACCTATGCTATAAAGAAAATTAGTGTAATCTGAAAAAAACAATACATCTGTTAGAATATCGACACCATGAGCTCTAAAATAAATACTAGTGTGCGCTTAGCATCTTACATAAAATGCAAGTTGTGTATTGTGTTGTATTAAATAAATATACTTTTCCTTTCGTCCGTCTATCCCAATTCCCGTCAACATCAATACATACCTACCAATAAAATAATGAAAATGTGCTGCTAGCAAATTTTCTAAATGCAAGCATCGAGGGAAGTGTGAGCGATCAGGAAGCTATTTACATAATTCAAGGATCTGAGGGAATCTGTTTTCAAAAATAGAGTTTTTGTTTTAAAGGTTTCGTCACAATGTGCATTAAGGTGCAATGCTTCTAAACATTTATTTCTTAAAAATAATTAATGCAAAAAGATGTTCAGTGTCTTTCTGTTAGTAGTAAAGCCGTTGGACAAAATTTTGCATTGCCTACTATAAAATTTCGGGTGTAGGTGATAAAAAGGGCAAAGGAACACATACCTTTGCATGTCATTAGGACCTCTATTCTCCCTTTTTCAGTTAATTTAACCATATTTGGCAAATTCAGTGCTTTCAATGTGTCACCTGTGATTTCAAAGGATTTTGTTAGGTCACTAGATGTTTTCATTTTTAATTTATTTAACACTTCTGGTGGCAATGAGCTTTCGAATCATATTTGACCCCTATTGCTATTTAAAAAAAATCTAGTCAGTTGTGTATCTCGTAAACTAACAATGTAAAACAGTTGAAAAAATTAGGAACAATAGGTATTAATTAGTAGAATTTATATCCAAAATATCAAGTTACTCCACTTAATGGTTTTGAAGATATTAAGCCGGTCCCATACTTTTTGAAAATTCTGTATATGAGACTAGCAGAATGCCCGGCGATGCCCGGGTTAGACTACCAATAATAATTATTGCTGTAAATTTTAGACTATACCAGCATTTAGATTCTTCCAGATTAGGGAAGAAGTGAACCATCAGGTAAATGATATATGACCGTTGTAACCGTTCTCTTGCAGCTTCACTATCATGCTTTTTCGGTCTTCTTTTTGGAGATTTTATTGGTCTACCACATTCGGCATTTTCGGGGAATTGTTCTCCAATGTCTTAACATTTTTAGGCTTAAAAAAAAAGGTAACAACTTTTATGGTAATTTCGGATTTTTAACATAATAACGATAGCAACATACGAAATTTCAAATCATAATTTCATCTAGAAGTTGGTTATCTTTTCCGGATAATCTTTCCCTTTGATATATATAGAAAGATAACGAGTGAGCAACAAAATTCGTGATCGTAGGAGCCTCTGAATCCAAAATGTTGAGTCGATTCTTGATCGATACGATTGTGTAAAAAGTCATCAAGTAATGTGAATTGACGATTAATGTAAACAGTAAAGTAAAAGAACCGATATACGTTTATCTAACTGCGATCACGAAGTTTGTTGCTCATTCGTTATGATATTTGCGTTATCAAGAGTTTCTCAAAAGATTGCATTTTAAAGTTATATAAATAGAATAATGCACTACACACAGTATGCGCTGTTTCTCATCCACTTTACTGGACAATTTAAGTAATCCTACCACCATCAAATACGGTCAGTGGAGGCTACGCTACCTGACAGAGAGATATATTGAGGATCCACATCAAGTGAAATTAATAATGCAAAGAAGACCCAGAGAGAAACATCTATATTGAGAAGAATTGTTGCGGATCCAGTAGAGCTGATAATTTACTTTCTAAAAATATTTACTGATAAATAAATTAATATTCAATCTTTAATTTTAAAATGGCATTTTATCTACTCTTTTACTACTTTTACTGTATGTTAAAATGCAATTATCGTTTAAAAGATAAAAAAAAAACTTCCATGCCAACATCTATTGTTCTATTATTAGTGTGTAACGTTTTTTGACATTTTGTTTCTCAGTTGAATTTTTCCACGTCAAAGACTTAAATCCATGTGGCAGTAGAAACCGTGAAGGTTGAATTTTATAGTCCTGGAGGTATATATTTTGATACCGACTGAAAATGATAACAATGATAATTTTCCGCTAACATTTAAGAACTCTAAACATCATCTTTAACGAAAAAATAATAATCAGCTGTATTGAAGAGTATGAAGTATACGTCAGTCACGTATATGAACCAACTTAATTTTTAAGTATAAAGTCATTTTATACCTTATGAAATTTATGCAGCTGGATTTTTATACTTTTAATATAATAAGGAAAATCGTCAGGCGTATTTTTAACGGGGCTAAGAGCGTCAGTCAGCGTCTTAAATAATGCTGCGCGCTCAGTGCATCTGAGCGTTGCATAGTTACTTTGGCAAATGAACTGATATCTTCATACCCATAAACATTCAGCTGACGGAGATTTTTATTTTTGTTAACCATAAAAATACATCATATTTTAATTTCAATTAATATTATATTAATTTAATATAATTTGTCCAGTACGGACCTTTCCACACACCACCAGATCATTCACCTATTCATTTTTCTATCATTCACTTTTTTTACTGCTCATTCATTCACTCACTCAATTCACAAGCACAGGCCTGAAGTTTATTTGTTGTTTTAACATGTAATATTATTAGTCAGTAAAACGTTTGAGAAACACAAGCTTTATTTTCTGTGGTTCAACGCAGCTTGATTTTGGTCCTTCGAGTACAAGCATTTACTCCTGCGGTTCAGCGCTGCAACATAAATAATGCCATTTTATTCTGTGAACTATCTTTTAATAAATTTTTCATACTTATTAAGTTCGTGGCGGTTGTAAATTATAATAGAAATATTAATTTATATTAATATTAATTCATAAAAAAAGTCGGTTAACGCATCGACGTTAGATGCACTCTCAAAGATAAAATTCAATTTTATCGTCTTATATAATAAATTATTCTTATTAACATTAGCAGCAAGCAAAACTGTAGGTACACCTTTGAAAGCAGGAACAACACCACTTCACTGTAGATTCTACAGGAATAAATAGATGATGGTAATGGAAGACTTTTTACTTCATAAACGTATGTATCCTCTTTGCATCATGACTTTGTAAATGTACGTTCATACAAGCTTCCTTTGTAGTTCGAGCTATATGATGTCTGTGAGTGCTACACTCTCCCCACAAAAGGTAATGAAACATGTTAGCTCTTCCGGTTGAAGACGGAAATTTCCTCCTGTAATTAGTACAAACTAAAAATTACTGAAAAAATATTAATACGGCTTGGCTTTTATCTTATCGGTTATTTTAACTTGTAATATGCTTGAACGTAAACCGCAAAAGGCAGAAACGAAAGAAAAAAGAACTGCACACGATAAAACATTACATTAAGTACCTAATAAAAATATGAGAGGCATCAGCAGATTTTCAAAAATAGCAAAACTAGTTAGACAAAGAAGAAAGTCTTGAACAAACAAATGAATAGAATGGATATAGAACCCAACTGGTAAAAATGGCAAGGGACAATAAGAGGACCAGTGAAAGCACACGAAGAAGAAGTAAGTATTTTTCCATTTTTCAGACGTCATTTACTAAAATTCAAAAGTATGGTAATTTGAAGAAAAAAGCGAAGATAATAGTACATTATATTATAAGTGATAGAAATGCATCATTATTAGCGAGTGAGAATTTTGACCCACGAGTGCGCTTGCGCACGAGTGGGGCACTTCTCACGAGCTTTATAATGACATTTCGATCACGTGTGATATACGACGTTTTATCTTACAGGTGCATTGTATAAAAATCCAAGAAATATTTATTCAAGTAAACATCCGCCTGTAACATTAGCATGGTTCTAATATCAGTTTCCGTAGTAACCTGTGATTGTTATAGTTATGAAATAAACAGTCTCGTTGTTTTTCACAATTTTCACTAAAGTAATAAAAATTGACTTTCTACCGAAACATATTCAACTAGACGTGGAAGCCGCTGTTTCCAGCTTGCTCCCGGTAAGGTCGAGACACATGTACGAGAAAGAGTGAAGTGGAAGGCAGAGAATTACATTACATCGCATGTAATTACATTACAAATTAATAATTACAATTTTTAATTACAACTGACAGGTGTCAGATTTACTCACTTGTGAGTAGAGCTGACAGCTTTATCTCTCTTGTGAGTAAAATTTGATTTCTGTCACCGAAAACCATGGTATAAGGGACCTAAAAAACTACACCTGTAAGATAAAACATTTTTCTTCATTCATATACTTCTGAATTTATCATAATATTTATCATTAGTTAAATAAAAACTAGAAGTATAGCTATCTTTTTAGCAAATGGATTAGATTATATCATTACACGAAATACACACATAGCAAAGAAGATGGAGACGAAGATGAAAGAAAAAGAAAGAGGCGAAAGAAGAAATAACATAATAATAACAAGGCTGAGACTAAAAGCAGAAGCAAAAAAGTCGAGAAGTGCGGTGAAAAGGAATTGAAAATAGAAGTGCAGATAACAGAGAAGACATGATAGTAGCGAAAATAGAGACATGGGAATAGAAGCAGAACGTCATGGAAAACAAAGAGAAACCGAGAAGTAGGACAGGATCAAAAATTTTCATAAACAACGATTTAACAAGAAAAGAAAGAGAGATACAGAAAAAGATAAGAGCGATAGCGAAGGGTGAAAGGGAAGAATAAGCTATAGGAAACTTCACCGACGACACTGGGCGAATGGAAAAAGGAGGAAAAATTGAAGGAAAAAGAAAAAAAAAACGAGAAAGAATTATAATTAATTAAATATTCGATTTAACGGAAAAGCAACAGAAGAAAACAAAAGGAAGAATAAGCTTGTTATATTGGAATGTAGCGGGGATAAGAAACATAGGAGAATAACGAAAAAGACATATAAAGGATCTGGAAATGATGGGGAATAGGCGAGAAAAAATCTTTTTTTCTTCCTTTCAAAGAAATTCTGTACGTCATTAACATTTAAATTATTGTATATCATCTTACATTAGCTACTATTAATTATATCGATTAATTTCGTCACCTCTTACAATTAATAATTTAGTTTAATTTGACACCTTAATTTAAGTAATCTTTTTACATTTAATAATTTGATCAAGCAACACGTTCCTGTCATCATTTGTATTTAAATATTGTTCAATTTCATTTACCCATTGTTAAATTTATATTCTAGGGCTTTGTGGGATAAAAGTGTAACTTGACTCCACCCCAACCTTGACAGGAACGTTAGGTGAATTTTAATCGTAAGAGTACTTTTCAATCCGGAAGGCAAGAAAATAAATCACTTATTATATCATCTTACGTTATAATAATATAATTATATTAACATCTTTTTCAAGCCCAGCAAAGTTCGTATAAATTTCAACTACTTATTTAGTACAAAAATTAATATTATGTCTTTGGTTTATTATCTTTAAGAGATCCTTTAATGAAAAATATAAAAGTTAATCACACAAAATTAATCTCCAGAAAAGATTTGGCAATTTATTTAATTGCGGCAACATTCTGCAGTGGTCCATAATTCAGGAAGCCCACAAAAAGACGTGAAATATTTTATTGTCTTTGAAGTTTCCAGCATAGCGTGTGTGGCCTGAACCCAACAAATGTGGCAATGTGGACAAATATTTTATTGTTGTGTAGATCTGACGAAACAACGTACTAAAACACCCAAAAAGGTAAAATAGTATAGAGTATGAAATTCTCAACCGATACAACAATGCTATGAGGTTGTTAGAAGCAAGTCGCGGTTTTATCTTTCTTGAGGGAACAAAATGTTGCAGTTTTATATGTATGCGTAAATAAAAGTAGAGTATCTATACATATTGACAATGCATTTAATTTAAAAAATCGTTTAACGCGTATATTTTTCACGGATATTGAAGGACATTAACCCCAAAGATTTTAACTTTTTCACAAAAATAAACAACACAGATGATTTCTATAAAATTCCTTCTTAAAAAAAACACTAAATTGAACTGATATTGTACCATTTAATTATAACATTTATTGAACTAAAATTTAAATATATCTAAGTCGAACTCCACAAACTTTAATAACTGTAAATCATCAGCCCTAATTTAACAAGAGATTAATGATACAATTGATGAATTACAAGAGGGGTTCTTACCTTAAAGAATATAAAAAAATATGACGTTGACGTAATTTTGAATTAAATTTGACGTTTTCAAAGGGTTACATGATTTTTAAAAGATTTCGTAAAAACAACATTTTATAAAATGTAAAAATTAAAAATGGATCAAAGAGAATCTAGTAAGTTTGTTTGACAGTGAGTGGTGAAAAATTAATAAATTATTTTAATTCATTGTAATTCATCAATTGTATCATTAATCTCTTGTTAAATTAGGGCTGATGATGGCAGAAGTGTTCTGCCGAAACATGTTCCATTAGTAATTTTACAGTTATTAAAGTTTGTGGAGTTCGACTTAGATATATTTAAATTTTAATTTAAATTTACTCCACCTGGATTTAAGAACATTCTTCTGGTTTATTTATTGAACTGTTGTAAATTTGAATTTTAATGGTAATTTAATTTTTAAGATAAGATTTTTTGATGGTGTTAAAACTGATTTTACCATAGCAGCTTTTTGACAAAATCGTTACTTTACATCACTTTACCTATAAAATAAATTTAATAACATAACCCTTTCGGGTTATTGATGGGTCATTATTCCAAGAAGACATGAACAGAAAATAAAATGTTAGTTATAGCGTTACGGATCCCAACTCCAAATATTACATCGACCGACGGGTCATAAAACATGGATTCTATCAATTTCAAATAAATGGCTTTTTTATTAGCGTGGATGTGGAAACATTGCAGCGTTTTGAGACTTCGAATATCATTTATTGGAAGAAATTGGGAAAAAATTCTACATTTATTTATGACGTGATGGTTTATTTCAATTATGGATTTGGTAATGGTGATAAAAATATCGATTTTTCTTATTTGGTAGTAAAAGTGTAAACGAATTTAGTTTTAACTCTAAGATCAACATGTATCTGAATTGAGCAAAAATGAATTTAAATTTAAAGAAAGGATGTAAACAATAATAAAATACATAATGTGAAATTAAATTTTTATACAGGGTGTTATTGAAATGAATGTCAAAAATAAAATCGGTAATTGGTCACGATGAGAGGAAGTCGATGGCAAAATTTTTTTGTAATAGAAGTCTTTTCGTTTTTGAGATAAAAATAATTAAAAATTTGGTCAAAATCCCCCGTCCGCTACTGCGCTAAAGGTGATTAAAAATATCCTATCCTCCGCTTAGCAACAATACTGTAACGTAGCCTGAGCCGGGCGGGTTCGAGGATTTAAAGAAATATTCTGGTGCACACCGTGGTTACAAACTTTTATTAAAAAGACTAACAATAAGACTAACTTTTCACTATGTGTAAACTTTCACAATAACACGCGCTGACCACTTGTTCACGATGCTTCCAATAGACTGACTTGCTCCGTTGTTTGATCCCTTCTTATACCGCTCCCGGGGTTCTCGATTTCTTCTATTCCCGGAATCATGAGATCATGTTTCCGACGCAATGGATTATTCCAGAAGAATGAGATCAGTCTCTTGTACGAGCGTGGTATAGCATGAGATCACCGCCACAGAGTCTTCTAGACTTCTAGGATCCCATGTGAACAATTATTCCCAGACGTTCTCATGTGGACTATTCCAGATTAATTACGTTACCATACGTGGTGAGATCATCATGACATCATCCGCTTCCGGACCGTCGCGCCGTCGTCTCACTGCCCCCCTTTTAAAGATTGTTCGTCCCGAACAATCTACTTCAATCCTGTTGATTTGTCCCAGAGTAGGGTGCCAAACGATCCAGGTGAACCACCTTCATCTTTGCTCGGGAATCCGGTACACTACGTCGTTGATCCTCTTTTCAACCGTGTACGGGCCTTCCCAACTGGGTTGTAACTTTGGGCAGGGACCTTTCTTTCACCGAGGGTTGAACAACCATACCGAGTCTCCATCACTGAATCCTGCCGAATTCACCCTTAGATCGTAACGCGTCTTCATCCGGTCGCTCGCCACACGAATGTGACTGCGCGTTAGCTCATGTATACTGAACATGGCTTCCTGTAGTTCGTAGACGCATTTCCCGTCCAAACAGGATCTTCGCCGGTGTCTGGTGGGTCGTCTCGTGAATTGCCGCTCTGTACGCCAGCAGAAACAAAGGTAGACGCCGGTCCCAGTCCCGCTGATGTCGATCGACCACCTTGGACAAGTGTTGTTCCATGGTCTTGTTGAAACGCTCGACCATTCCATCCGACTGAGGATGCAGGGGTGTCGTCCTTGTCTTCCGCACGCCCAATAGTTTGCAGACGCCCTGGAACACTCCAGATTCAAAGTTCCGCCCCTGGTCCGAGTGCATTTCCAGTGGAAGTACGTAGCGCCAAATCCAATTTTCTACTAACGCCCTGGCAACCGTCACAGCTTCTTGATTGGGTAGGGCATAGGCTTCCGGCCACTTGCTAAAGTAGTCGATGACCACCATGATGTACTTGTTTCCCGAATCAGTGGTAGGAAACGGACCTGCTACGTCGAAGGCTATTCTCTCGAATGGTGCTCCAACATTGTACTGCTTCATGGCTCCTCGAATACGCGTCTGTGGACCGTTGCTCGCCGTACAAGTGTCACATTTTTGACACCAGCTCTCGACATCGTTTCGAACGTTCACCCAATAGAAGCGTTCACGGACTTTCCCCATGGTCTTATTCACGCTCAGATGTGCGCCGGAAATTCCACCGTGGATTTCTTGCAAGACCTCCTTTACGCGACACTTGGGCAAAACCAGTTGCATCGTCACCGACTTTCCGTCTGCACTTTCCCATGCTCGCTTCAGCAGGCCATTTTCCACCTTCAGTGAATCCCATTGGGCCCATAGTGCTTTGAGAGCAGGACTCTTGTCCGAAATGTCTTGCCATTGTGGTCTCTGATTTCCGTTCTCTTTGCTTTCCAAAATTGCACTAATCTCGCTATCTCCAAGTTGTTCTGCCCTCATCTCCGCCGTTGTCCACCCATCTTGAGGTTGCAGAATCAATCTCTTCACACCCTCGAATTCTTTGGATGCCTCTCTCCGTGTGCGTCCGCATTCTGGTGTGATCTGCCTGGTCGGTGTTCGATTTCAAAATCATACTGCTGGAGCCTCTCCAACCATCTGGCTGTTTGTCCTTCTGGATCCTTAAGGCTTAACAGCCACTTCAACGCAGCATGATCCGTTCGGATTTTGAAGTGTTGACCGTACAGGTACTTGTGAAAATGTCTTACTGCATTTACGATTGCCAATAACTCCTTCCTCGTAACGCAGTAGTTTCTTTCCGGCTTAGAAAGCACCTTGCTATAGTATTCGATGACTTTTTCTTCGCCTTCCTGTACGTGCGAAAGGACTGCCCCGATACCGTTGTTACTGGCGTCTGTATCCAGGACATACCGCCCTTTTACTCTCGGGTAAGACAGAATAGGACCCGTACACAGCGAGATCTTCAAAGTTCTAAACGCTGCTTCGCTCTCGTTATTCTAGATAAATGGGGTTTTGTCTTCCGTGAGTCTGTGCAGAGGCTTGGCAATGTCAGCAAACCCTTTGACAAATCTGCGATAGTAGGTACAGAGGCCCAAGAAGCTTCTCAGCTGGTGCTTGTCCCTTGGTCGTGGTCACTCGCGGACGGCCGCGATCTTGTCCGGATCTGTTTGTACTCCGCTGGGCGAAACCACATGGCCCAAGAACTTCACTTCTGTCTGGAACAATCGGCATTTCTTGGGATTGAGCTGAAGGTTGGCATTCCGCAGGCGGCTGAAGATCTCTTCCAAATTTTTCAAATGTTCTTCGAAGGTTCTTGCAACTACCATGACGTCATCGAGGTAAACCAAGCAGGTTTTCCATGTCAGCCCTAGCAGAACCAGTTCCATCAACCTTTCCAAAGTGGCTGGGGCGTTGCAGAGTCCAAATGGCATGACGTTAAACTGGTAGAGACCGCTTCCAGTCGAGAACGCTGTCTTCTCTTTGTCATCGGGGTGGATCTCAACTTGCCAGTAGCCGCTCTTCAAGTCCAGGGTTGAAAACCACTGCGATCCCGACAACATGCTTAGGGTGTCGTCAATACTTGGCAACGGATAGCTATCCTTCTTAGTTACATCATTCAGCCATCTGTAGTCGACGCAAAAGCGAGTGGAGCCATCTTTCTTCTTTACCAAAACAACTGGTGACGACCACGGACTTGAGGAGTCTTCAATTATTCCGTCTGCTTTCATTTTGTCCACCATCTGAGCCACCTCTTGGTGTTTTGCGAACGGAAGTCTTCTTGGCGGTTGTCGGATCGGAGCAACATCTCCTGTGTTGATTCTATGCTGCACCATGTTGGTTCTGCCGGTGCTTCGGTCTTCGGTAGCAAAGATGTCATTTTCCTTGCTGATAAATGCCATGGCCTTCTCTAATTGATGGTTCGTAAGGTGTTTCCAGTCTTCTAGGAAGAGCTTCTCCACACTCGTCCGCTGAGCCTCTATTCTATTACACTCAACAGGTTGTTCTTCGCAACGGACGACCCGTAGCACAGGATGGTATAGTCCGATCGTCTGCCCTTTCTGTAGTGTAACACGACTTTCACCTAAATTCGCTACACGGATAGGAATTCGTGCCTTAGGCGCAACGAGTGTTCTTGCTACCATGATTGGTGTTTTTTGTGTCACGTCCGGGTTGGTGGTCACGTTCGGTTCTATTATTCCAGTCCGGTATCCCCCAGGGTCCTCTTCTAACTCTGCCAGCACGATCTGTTCCGAGTTCTTCTGTACACGGACCGTTTCCGAGACTATCACTTACACTTCGTCGGCGGATGGTATCGCAGAGTGCAGGGAGATTTCTTCGTTGCCAAGTAGCAGCATCCGAACATTTTCATGATGTCAAGACCCAAGATGAAATCGTCCACTATATCAGCCACAATAACCTTGTGAACGAACTCGAAACTCACCAACTCGAGCCTTGCCTCAACTTCTCCGAATACTCGTGCTGCTTCTCCCGTTGCTGTTTTTAGCACCAGGTCGCTCTCTGCCAATTGGAAATCTCCCAGCGGTTTGAAGATGTCTGGTCTTCCGATCAAGACGGTCGCTCCGGTGTCGACGCCCCAAAGCGCTAGCTGGACTTAGTTTTCCGACTGCCTCGAACTTGAAGGGCCGGACTTCGGATTCCTATGGGTCTGCTCCGGCGATCTCCTTAAGCGGCAGTCCCTCCTCAGGTGACCCACTTTTCCACAATTAAAGCATCTGGGCCTAGTTGTCGTGCTTCCAACAAGATTCTCATCATCTCGCTCATCTCTTTCAATAAGTCGTTTCCGTCCTTCGGGGGTTCTTCTATGGTTACTGCTCACAGACGTTGAGCCGCCGGACGACAAGCGTTTTTAGCCGCCTCGAACTGCAGGGCGTGCACGAGGGCATCGGCGCATTTTTGATGTCTACCTAGTCTCAACATTTGCTGCAACTCACCGTCGCGGACCCCATCAATAAACGCGCTTGTTCCAAGTTGGTGGTAGAACTCGCTAGGGGCGCTTGGGTAGGCCAGATGTACCAGTCTCTCAACGTCCGCCGCAAACTCCTGCAGGCTTTCGCCATTCTTCTGAACCCGTGACTTCAGCTGCGACTGGTACACTTGGTTCAAGTAGAGGTCTCCATACCGCAGCTCGAGAGCGTTGACCACGGCGACGTAGTTCTTTTGTTCCCTCTCCGAGACGTTTTGCAGCAGCTGAAGAGCTTGTCCTCGCAAGGATAACACCAGTGCAGTGGCTTTCTCTTCTTCACCCCAGTTGTTCATTTCGGCCGCTGCCTCGAATTGCCTCCTGTACATAAACCACGAGGTCTGGCTATCAAAAGTCGGAGGTTTTAGCCTTTGTGATGACGGCTCTGTCACGACCGACTGCCCCGTTGTTATTCTTTTCAGCTTTGTTTCCATTTCCTTGACTTTCTTTTCCAATTCCTCTTTCATTTCCAGAACTTCTTCTTTTACAACTTTTTCAATTTCCAGAACTTTCCTTTCCACAACTTGAACCTTCTCTTCCACGTCTTTTTTAGAAGTGTTTTGCAAAATGTCCAGCTGATCGAAAATTCTCTTCTGTTCCTCTTGTCGTCGATTTTCTTGTTCTTCTTGTCGTCGCTTCTCTAGTTGTTCTAGAAGTGCCATTTGTTTTTTCTTTTCTTCTTGTCGTCTCTTTTCTTGCTCTTCTTTTTCTTCTTGTCGTCTCTTTTCTAATTGTTTCAGAAGAACGGCCATTTGTTCTTGTAGAACCTCCATGGTTTTACTTCTCGTGACTCTTCCAGAAGGTTGCTTTGACATGCGTGACGTACCGGTTGGTTCGATGTTTCTTCTTTTTTTTTTAAGTCCGCCTCTTTAAATCTGAAATATTCTGGTGCACACCGTGGTTAAAAACTTTTATTAAAAAGACTAACAATAAGACTAACTTTTCACTATGTGTAAATTTTCACAATAACACGCGCTGACGACTTGTTCACGATGCTTCCAATAGACTGACTTGCTCCGTTGTTTGATCCCTTCTTATACCGCTCCCGGCGTTCTCGATTTTTTCTATTCCCGGAATCATGAGATCATGTTTCCGACGCAATGGATTATTCCAGAAGAATGAGATCAGTCTCTTGTACGAGCGTGGTATAGCATGAGATCACCGCCACAGAGTCTTCTAGACTTATGAGAGCATCCCATGTGAACAATTATTCCCAGACTTTCTCATGTGGACTATTCCAAATTAATTACGTTACCATACCTGGTAAGATCATCATGACATCATCCGCTTCCGGGCCGTCGGGACGTCGCGTCGTCTCAATAGTAACAGATCAATTTGAGTTTTTTGAAGTGTCACAGTTTGCCGTCATAATTGTTTTACATGGAAGCTATACAAATGCTGAGATGACCGACATGGTCTTGTTGTATGGGAGAGCCTTAGGAAATACTCGGGATGCGGAACGTAGGATTTTGGACGCTGAGCCAGACCTCATTGAAGAGGAACCAGGAAGTAGCATAAGAAGGTGTGTGTGATTCGCCGTTTGTCGTGTGGCGAACATTAAATGAACAAGGCCTCCACCCCAACCAGATCCAAAAAGTGCAGGCATTAAAACCTCCTCCCTCGAAGAATAAGATTTTGTGAGTGGTTACACCAAAGAAAGGAAGAAGATCCTCGTTTTGTTGATAAAATCTTATAAACCGACGAGGCAACGTTTATGGAAAACCGCGTTCAAAATACTGCCGAAGGAATTAGTAGAAACCCAGAATTAATATTTTCATTGTTCTTTAATCATTTTTGCACGTTTAAATACAATAAATTTTTCTTCTTCGAATAATGTGTTTGCAATTAACAATAGGTCTGAAATAAAATTAATTTTGGCATTACACTTGTCAATCTTTAATTGACAATTAACTATTGGTTGTCACTTTATGTTGCCAGGATTCAACTGCAAAAATGTAATTATTGTATCCGCCTTGAAAATGCAATCGACAGTGGCGTGGACTATGCGTGGAAATGGCTAATTTATCCCCATCGTTTTAGACATGAAAAAAATGGACTATTGGGTTTCATTGAACCTCTAGATGGTCTAGATTTTTTCTGACATGCATTTCAAAAACACCCTGTATAAAATATTTAATAAGCCCATAGAACATATGAAAAGAAGCCTTGTTTATATTTCGAAATAAATAAAATTGATCTTTAGAACTTGTGATGTAATAGGTATTATATAGGTGTTACAAAATGATTTGCATCTAGTTGCCTGTGCATTTTCCATGTAAAATAAATCAAAAATTAAGATACACTGCAAATTAATGTTATTAAATTATGATGTATTTCTAGTGATTTTTGGGTTTCAGTGTTTTCACCAGATTTCTAACCTAAACAGTAAACATACTTGAAACATACAAACAATTTTGTTTTGCTCAAAACTCGTGGCTGAAGATCATTTCCCCTAGATTTAAAACTCCGTCGTCAGGGAGTGAATTTTTCACCGTTCGCAAGTCCAGTTGCGTATACGCAACTTTGCGAGTTGAGCAATATTACTTGAGTTTCAGTTTTTCATCACTCGCAAAGTTGAGAATTCGTAACTTTACGATCATTATCTTGCGAGCGGTCTTTGAGTTTTCGTAACTTAACCTAACGTTGACAACCAGAATAATGTTGTCTCACCAATTTTGTGAAAAGTGTTAAGCAGTGTTTATTTGTGAAGAAAATGAATGGTCTAGTACATGTCATTGTATTAGAAGCATTAGAACGAGCTGAAGAGACTTTATGGGGATGTTTTCAGAATCCTTCAAACAGTACCAAAAGGCACATCAGTTCGAGCTGTACGACGTAACGACGAATATGGATTCTCTTCAACAAGCGCTTCCACTTGTTTAACGACATCATTTTGGTTATTTTGCGGCCTTGCAATAGATTTTCCTTTCAATACGTTGCAAGACAATTTGTCCGCTTCGGAAATAGGCATCGATAATAAACTTTAAATTTTACACGCTTTTTGTTCAAATAAATAAAATAATGTTAAATTCAATTCATTGACCACCGATGTGTTATTGACAGAATTAGCATATCAAAAAGAATAGAGAAAATTCCAAAGTTAACTAGATGGAAATCATTTTGTAACAGCTTGTAGTTATGGCATACATAGTTGGGCTGCAGATAAAGATAACAAAGGCTGAGTGGTAGAATGAAAATTAAACGATAAGCACCTTCCGGTGTTTTTTCAGCACCAAGAGGGTACGACATTGGGTAATTCCTTGTTACCTTTTCTTGCCGACCTTTTCATGAGTCGTTCTGAAAAGGATTTGGGACTTGAACTGGATTATTTCTCTAAAGGACGTTAAGGTACGTGACATATGACATAAAATGAAAGCATAAAATTTACTTGCGAGAAGGAGAACAACTTGTGTCTTCCATTTTTAGATACAATTGTTATCAGAAATAACTAGAGTTTGGTGTATATTGAAAAGACACTTCGCTATATCACAGCAGACTCCCATCATTGTCCACAACACAAGATGGCAGGTCGAAACTTTTTTGTTCACTCCTCGCCTTTCCTCTGAATCCAGACAGGTACAAGATAGAGCTCACTGAATCTTCAACTTTTCAAACTAATCAAAAGAAGAATTCCTTATGCCCCCTTGATCACCAAGGGCTTGGAAAAAAATTTCAGTGGACTAGACGTGAAAGTGGTTCACACTTCTGGGCAACCCAAAAGACAAAATTGATCATTTGGAAAAATCGTGGATTTATGAAATTAAATGTAAAGACTGTAACAAAAATATATTTGAGATTTGCGTACATTTTTTCGAGTGGTAATTTCCATCCCTGACAAATAATAAAAAATGATGTCTTTATGATTATGATTTTCTAATTTCCACCCACTTCTGAACGTGAAATTACGACTCAATAAGGTAAATCTGCCAGCAATCATATAAACGTCATTTTAAGAAATTAAACTCTATTTTAATTCAGAATATCTGCAGAGCAGAAAGTCATATTCAACTGGAATAGATTTCACGCGATTGAAAATATTCGATAAAAAGTTTAATTGAATTACAGAAAAATTCAGGCTTTACACCATTTCCGCTTCTTTAATTAAACTGTCCCCTCCTTTATCATTTTTTTCATAAAATACCGCATGCAGACGTCCGTAATGTTTCTATATTCAACCGGTGTTGTAAAGAAGACATAATAGTTTGTTTATATGTTGAATAAATGACCTTACTGGTCTAATTCATTCAAACCGCGATGTGTAATAACGAATGTATAACCACATATTCTATACGTACAGCACCCTGGACAAAATGTAATTAAAATTAATTATTTTGTGTGTCTAGTGTCTTTGCAATGAAATTACCAATAGTAGATATTTTCTAGATAATAATATGCACCTGAAACTATGCAAATTTGTCAAAGGATGTACTTTTTTTTCATAACACTCACATCACATTAATGAGTGCTAATTAAAATTTCCCTTTGATGTCTGATTATTGTTGCAATCCTTTGAGAAGATTTCTCAGTAATATCGCTTGCGACAAAGTTTTTTTTTAATTAATTCCTGAAAAAATCATTAACACGTTAACACAAAGCTTCAGATCCTATATTTACCTGTAAACATTAGAAACGGCTACAATTTCAAGAGTTCTTTGTTTAGCAAATTGATTAAAACGTTTCCTTTGTAATTTTCTACAAAAACAGAATATTTTAGCGACCTTTGTGAGGTCAAATTACAAAGTAAAATTTTGATAAAGTATTGTGTGATGAAAGCAAAAATGCAGGAAATCAAGGAAGTTTGGACCTAAAGAACAATCCTTAGTGCAGGTTTGTTTACTGGTTTCGTCACCACTTTTTGTCGACTTCTGTTGTTGTGACTTTGTGGGATAAATTTCATTTAACCATTTATCTTCATAAAGTAAAAATCCGACAGCGTTTTAAGACAGAAATATTTAATTAAAGTCTTTTCTTACCTCACGCAGAGTTGAAGGAATAATGTTACCACCCATGTTATTTCCAAGAAAAGGACGGTAATGGATTCACCTCTGTAAAAAAATTAATGTTAAATATTTTGTTTTTAGTTAGATATTGAAAATGATATTTTTATAATTCAAAAAGGTAATAATACGACACATATGATACAAAAATAGTAATGGTCGATGGCATAACATGTTAAAACGTTTTCTGAGCGTGTGGCCAACAGCGCAACAGGTCATACAGAAACTCTATAAAGGGTGAAATCGAAATACATGCATTAAAAAATACCTTGGGGTGATGCAGTACAACTCCCTTGGTTTGAGGGCTCAACTTGGCCCCTGTATTGAGATATAATGATTTAAAGTTTTGCTTTAAAGTCGAGGTACGCCCATGAAAAAGAAAATAAATTGATGGAATTAAATCAAGGACTTAGGTAGGTCACTTGCTTCAGGGGCAAGTTCATGTTTATATTCAGTTTTGTGCTAGCAGATTTTTTACCTTTTATATGCATTTTAGATTATTCTCTCATAGACGTCGGAATTGAGATGATTGACCTCCACTCTTATAACGGGCTAAAAATCAAGAAATTGATACTATACTATCTCATCTTGTACCCGTTTAAATATATGCATGTTAGCGCGGCGGCAGTTGATATATCGCGCATGCGTGAGGTGGTCAAAAGTTGGGGAAAATCCCCCAGGCAGACAGAGGCACGATGCCTTGAGCACTACTCAGGTTATGTTGTGGCCTATTCATAGTTTGTTAATGGTGTTTAAGATAAATTAGTATTTTGGAGTCTTAGAATCTGTTATCAGAAGTGCGATTGTAAACCGAAAAAGGCTCAGGTGTAGGTGTCTCAGTGGCCAAATCGGCGAGGTACCGATGGCATTTGAAGTCTGAATAAAATTGTGGAAGCTATAAGTAGAGTGAGTGTTGTAAGTGTTTTATTCCAGTACAGTAATTTCATCGGTGATAAATCCCGGAACGGACAGATTTTGAAGATCGTACGTGACAGAATGATGTCATGAAGTTGTTTGTAGTCAGCAGGGAAGTTCCGTAACAAATCTAAAGTAGGAGATCGGGAGAAAATCGTACCTACGGGTGCTCTGAAATACCAGGACAAAAAAAGAGATAGCAAGCATGCTGTCAGTGTGTGTTGGGTGCTTGAATGTAGTCTGAATACTGTTGTTAGCGCTGGAAGTATTGTTGTTGGCTTGTTTGTATTTATTGTGTCAGCAGTAGAGTTTTGTTGGTCCATTTAAATTTATTGTAAAGTGATGTTGAAACAATTGTAAAGTAATGTTGAAAGACTGCCCGAGATTCCTTTTGGTAATTTGCTCTGTTACCATGCGATGGCAGGTGGTGAGCTTATTGCCACAGTTGGTTTGGTATTGAGAAGAACGTAGACTGCCCGAGATTTCTTCTGGTAATTTACTCTGGAACCACGCGACGGCAGGTGGTGAGCTTATTGCGACAGTTGGTTTGATATTGAGAATGTAGACTGCCCGAGATTCTTTTGGTAATTTGGTATGGAACCACGCCATCACAAGTGCTGAGCTTATTGAGACAGTTGGTTTGAAAATGTTAATTATTGCGACAGTTGGTTTGAAGATACTGATTATTATGACAATTGTTTTGAAAATGTTGCACGGATATTGTGGAGATCTGAGATTGATGTTGAACAAATAATGATGAGTAGTTTCTTAGAGTTGAGCACTGGTTGTTGAAAATTGAGTTAGATTGTTTTATTGATATGAAAATTGAAAATGAAAACTCGTCAGTTTGGCCGTGTTAGCGCGGTGGCAGTTGATACATCGCGCATGCGTGAGGTGGTCAAGAGTGGGGACTAGGCCAGAGAGCAGGGACAACCCCCAGGCAGACGGAGACTTTGAGCACTAGTCAGCTTATTTTGATGCCTATTCATAGTTTGTTAATGGTGTCTAAGATACATTAGTATTTTGAAGTCTTAGAATCTGTTATGCATGTATTTCGATTTCACTCTGTATTTACAAATTTGCTATTTTTTTTTTGTTCCTTGACCACCAGCTGTTTTGACAGATTTCACAGACAACTCTCCCTATCTTTTTATCGTCGGTTATTCTGTTAAATAAATATTTGTTTTTTCCAATTTTTTATTTTTTTATTTTTAAGTGGCTCTGTTTAATTTGTTTGTGTCCTGGGCTTATGTTTCTTTACGTTTTTCTTTTGATGCATAGGTCTGCTGTACAGTTTTCACAAAATTTTCTGCTGTTTGGGTTGATGTATTCTTGTTAAGGATAAATTAGGTAGTGTAACGACATTACCGAAATTTCAAGGTTAGAGTCCAACCTCTACGACCGCGTCACTCTCTGTGGCTGGGAGGTCGCACCGGGATGGTTTTGCGTCATTTTGACCAGTAAAGAAACGCGCTCCGGGCGCCGCCATTTCAGCCCCACTGCGTTGCCCGGAGCCGCCGCCACTCCGTTAAACGTCATCTCCTCCCCATCAACTTCTCTATAAAGGAAGCTCCGCTCTGATCGAGGAGACAGTTGTGCACCAGCCACCACTCGGGAAAGAAGCAGTGAGTAGTGAACGGTGATCAATGAATCGGACCAGTGAACCGTGACCAAGGACAGTGAACGAGTGCACCAAACCAGCACTTGGGGCGCAGCCGAGGAAGGACATAGAGCAAAACAATGTAGAAGCTCCAGCCACCAACAAGACGGGATCAGTCCAGGTACTTTCGGTGCCGACTTGGTCCGGGAAGGGCCTAGGCCGGGGAGTCTTAGCTGCACCCTAGCCGACCGATTTCCTGGCAGGGGAAGGTGATCCAAACTGGGAGTCCTAGTAGCACAGCATAAATACTAACCAGCACGATATCTCTCAATCGCGCATCGATATGCGCAATGTTCTGTTTTGGAATAAAACCTGTCAATTTCTGGCATAACTCGTCTAGAGCCGGACTCGGCGGAATGCTCAGCAGAACTGGTTTAGCGATCGATGCTCGCTTGGAATAGTTTGTAACGACCAATAACGAAGACTAAATTTTGTTTCTTTTTATAAAAAAAATGAAATGTATTATAAAAAATCTGTTGACAGGAGTTTATTGCACACGATTTTTTAAATACTTAGTTTTTCGGGGAATGTTTGGATAAAAATGTTGTTTAGATAAAATGATGGACCGTTTGAACGATATGTTTGATAACGTGTTATTAACATTTACAACACTCCACTAAACTAAGCGTACATTTTTATTTAAACTGAAGAATTAAGAGAATAATTGATGTTTTTTGTAATAAATTTCAATAATTTTTGTTCAACATTATTTTTTCAAAACACAAAACACTAAATGTTGGGTCTCATTTTCCACCAAAAAAAAAAGATATAACTACCAACCAGCATTATTACAGAAATGATTAAACATGTTAGAGTACTAATTATATTCTGCAAACTCGACTACTTCCGTTTATCGTCCCCTGTCGATATTATTCGTAGAAATGCCGCTTTTGACAATGTTGCGCTCATTTCTACAAACTCAGCTACTTCCAGACTATATCGTTTTCTTTGACTTTCTAAAAATACCGCCCTTTGCATACTTTGATAAGAGATGAGTCCCGTTCTTGTCTCGACTTAGAGAAGTGCGTTTTTTTATAATTAAATCATGGGTAGTAAACCAAGAGGTGGAATGATTTGTTTTTACAAATATTTTCAAATACTACCCTGTCTTCTATTCCAAACTGGCGTCCTCAAGGTTAAATTTTCATTTTCAAGAGATCAAAGGCGCCGCCCGAGAGATATCGTGCTGGTTAGTATTTATGCTGTGCTAGTAGCATACCGGTTGACGTTGGACTCCCCGACGCAGTTCGAGCACCGGCGGTAGCCGGACAGATCTCTTCCTGGCAGTGCTCCCGGCCACCCGTCCCGTCTTAAAACCGTCACCTACCGCCGCTATTACCGCAGGAAGACACCCCCTAACCCCGACCCCGAGACTGTATAATAGATATATGTTGTAAATATTCCCCTGTACATATTGACCCCCTGTATATAAATTGTAAATAACCGCCAAACTAGACAGTTGACCCGTGGTACACAGTACTCCGATGTAGCTACCCGTGGTCACATGGAGCATACCACGTAAAAATAACCTGGCGTTCGGGGCAGTACTACTAGAAATATTGACCCGTTCCAAAGAGTTCGTGACGTGTAAATGCAGGATTATGTTCTTTCTTAAAGTAAATCCCATAATTACTGCTGAATTGTTACAATGTCTACCTCAAAGTTTTCTTCTATTGCCCAGAAGGTCGATGAGCCAGAATGATGGCCGTCCTGTGGACTGACAGCTGCACTGGTGCAGCTCTGATCCTTTGATTACTGTAAGTCTGGACCCCCATAAAGTGTATTTACTGTCCCGTTTATTTAGGACGCTGAGGTAATTCCCTTTTCTTTTATTATATCTTGAAGCAAGCATTACACTCTCTGTCCCAGTGGTCGTATGTAGTTACCTGGTTTTGTTCTCGTTTAATGTATAAATGGACTTAGTGGGAAACCTTATTTTGAATTGTCTCCTCTTCCTGTATTGGAAGGATAAGTGGTAAGTATTTTATGAAACATTGCTGTCACCTCTTCCTGAATTGGAAGGATAAGTGATGTGGTAAGTATTTTATGAAACATTGCAAGGAGAGTATGATAGCAGCCATATTTGTCTTTTGTTGGCAACTGTAAAGTGTCTGCAGTCCATTATCGTTTCTGACAAAGTTGACGATGAGTTCATTTGCTTAAGTTTTTAGTCGAAAATGAATATAGTTTCAGGAGTTAATTAGAGGATGAAACTACTATATTGTACTCTCAAACAGGAACTGAGTCTGATGCAGCTGCGCAAAACTCTCGTATAGTAATTAATATGCAGAGAAGTCTATAACTAAACCGAAAACGAATCTACGTCTGATAATATAATCTCGGCCATTGTTTTTAAAACTTTTATTAGATACTACTTCAAATCACAAACCGTAGAATTAAATCAGTTTATAAAAAGACATTTTGGACTGTTATTTCAACTTTTCCTTGTTGCTTGCAACTTGTTACGTTTTTCTTGAAATGAAATTTCTCCATTACACTTCCATGTTCATCAATTTCATGCTGCAGTAATTTAGAAACCCGTTTCAAAGAAGCACCAAGACAAAATTCTTAATTAAAGTAAAAATATTTTAATAATCAACTCAACTTCTTTTGTTAGGAAATATTCTGTAAAATATGGAATTTTTCAGGATAAAATTAGTGAGTAAATTTTGAATATTTTCCTGCAATGAGCAGCAGATGGCTGATATCGTTATTACAACGCAATAAAAGTAATCGTTAACGTTCGCGCCTTTACTTTCCTTTGTAATTCGAGTTTCAACAGTCGAAGGCGGCTTGTAAAAACAACCGGCACTCCATTGTGTCTTAAACAAAGCAATAAGAAACCGAGAAGATGTTACAAGCTTTCTTTCCAGTAGAAGTAATAACCGACATCCTCTCTGAGTTACTGGAGAAAGCTTTTACTTCTAAGCATGACAAGAGGGTAAAAGCTGGAATTACTATAGTCTAGTTTACATCGGACACGATGCACGAATGGCAACGGTTGTTTCCGGCAACGTTATAGCCCATTAGGACCTGTATATACCATAACTCTCTCAAACAGGTTTCTTTCCAGCTTTTTTTTTCAAGGAGTCCTCATGGTCGTCGAGAGTGGTATTATCGTATTTTTAAATAACACCCTCGGTTACCTTCTAAATGCAAAGTTGGGAATATAAATAATCGCAGAGAAATCACAATTTTATGAAATTGAGACGAGAATATGCAAAAGAGGGAGAAAAGATTAGGGGTTTATAAAAAGGTTGACGAAAATGTAAATCTTCATAGTTTAGAAAATAAGCTGGGATAATGCTATCGTCTAACAACCTGAGTTATATTTTACTCTGTCAGCAGATTTATAAATTAAGAAAAACAAGAATAAGAGATTCAGTTTGGTATTCGCACCCTCACATCTTTTTTATGTTTACTTCCTAAAGATAAAATCAGTGCTTCTGGATTTAATATGCAAAATAAATTTGAGAACCTTATCAGGCTTAAGGGTTACATTTAAACAATTAAGTTGATTTATGAACTAGAAAAGCGTCATTCTGTATGTTGAAAAAATGACACATGCAAAGCTGTAATGCAAAACGGTGGCACAAAAAATTTTTCTTGATGAGTTATTCTTTGAACGTAAAATCTGTATTTGGAGCCGCAATTCCTACAACCGCGTTTTGTCGTTTTACCGCAATATTTTCAATTTGTTAAGGAAACAAGAAAATGTGGGATCCAAGTGCCTGTTGGACCAGAAAATTAATTTCAATGTTGGTTTAATCTAGCGCCTTTGATAAATAACGGTTTAAACCAGAGTCTAATTAAAATATCCAGCGCAATGTTTCACAGGGTTGTTGTGGTTTTGTTGCTGTCTTACCAGGCAAAACCTCTTCAAGCCGACTAACCCTCCAGGTGCCGGAAGTTTTACATTTATTTTGATTCTCCTTTTCAATCTTCCATATTCATAGTATGATGAACATTTAGAGACGTATTATAATTTTGGAATACCTATAATATCAAGGATCTTAATGGACCGGTGTTAATTAAAGCCATATGCCCACAAAGGCGTTTATTAAAGCATATATAAAGTAATATAGAAAATTAATCCAAGCCAAACAAACTTTTCCGACACTGCAAAGCTTTGGCAATAGTCGAGCTTTCCCCAAGCTGTGATTTGAGTTTGATAGCGTTCGCGCAGTTGTAACGGGTCCAGTGCAAAATAAACAAGGCCCCAAGCAATAAAAACATTATAATCAATCGGTAGTGGGAACACTAAAATGAGTGAAGAGGCAGACGGTACCTGTATTACTTAGTTTATGTGTACAACTAGGCCGGCAGCAAAGGACAATTAAAGCACGCGCCCGACTAACCTTCGATGAAGCCCTTGAGAGCTGTTCCCTAAATAAGCGATGAAGATGATAACTGCCACGGGGAATTTGCAGGTTGAAAACTGACCTATTCTGAATATTAAATGGATCAGAAGCTCACGTAACGCAGAAATGTCTCCGGTTTTGTACTTTACAATAAAGCTTTTAGAAAGTAAATCAAATATTTCAATCGTGTTTCAATTTAGTATTCTGGTTATTGCTCTGGCAAAAACTTAATTTCTCTAAGATTTTATTAATTTGTGTTACTGCAATATTATTTTATTTACTCAAATTACATGCTGGAAAAATTTAAAAATGAAGCAACGATATTTTTTATATAGGTCGGTAAATTTATGAATCACAAGAACTCAAAAGGAAAAGGAATAATGTGAATAACTTGTATCTTTGAGAATTATTTTAGATATTAAAACAGTTTGAATGAGAAACATGGTTAGTTTAGTTTAGAATTACTGTATTGTGAAATCGGTCTACGTGCTTCGAAATTTTGTTAACAATTGCAGAAAGTTTAATTTATAGTATATTGGCGTTATTATCCCTAGCGTTAACACATTTTATAAAGTAGGATATTTAGCAAAAATAAAAAAAGTAAAATTTTTTTATTTTTTTTTTATCAAAATGAGTTTTTTGGAATTTCAATGGAAATCGTGTTTTAAACTTTTTCCATTATGTTCTGCATTATCTGTGGTCACGTTGTGATGTTGACTGTGACCTCTAATATCATTGATTTGTGCATAATCCATGCTCTCTATCAAATGTCTCCATTTAATTGTTTAGAAAATCATTGCTGTTTTGCAGTCAGTTTCTTCTTTTTTATACCGGGCGTAGAATGGATTTTGAGAGAAATTTTACGTCTTAAATTGAAAATCTGAAAATACTCCCCTAATTAGTTTAGAGCATAACATTAAACATTGAAGTTGTAGAGAATTAAAAATCCTACAAAAACTTATTTTTAATTGAACAATGAAATAATTTTAATAAAACAACATTATCTATGAAAGGAAAGGTTTGTATATAATGATTTTCATACAGAAATATATAAATGCAAAACTGATTTCTCACTGATCACCGCACAGCCCAGACCGTTGAGTCTTGAAATGTGAAATTTGGTAGGAACGTAGTTTTTAGGCCGTATAGGCGCACTAAGAAAGGATTTTTGAAAATTCCGTTACTAAGGTTTTTTTTACTTTTTGTTATTTATTATTAAAAACTGCTTTAAGCGGCGGTACCAATTCCAAATACAGAGTGATCATAAAGTTCCGCACAAAATTTATAATTTAGTTATGTAATGTTTTTGCAAAAACGTTCGAACAGGAAAGGTTTGAACGAAAAAAAATTGTTTTTAAATTCCCATCTTTTGACATAAAAATTTTCTGCTTTTGAACTATGACATAGTCATCAATTTTTTTAAATGGCAACCCCCATTCTTTTTTGGGTGTCTACACTTTTCAATTATTTATTCAAGAAGAGTAAAAAATTGATATTGTATAATTTTTTTTAAATTACGTTTTACCAAAAAAAAAAAAATAAATAAATTCTTTGAAAATTAAATTATGGATTTTGTGCGGAACTGTATGATCACTCTGTATAAGCGCCAATAAAGCCAACCCCAACTTACGCGAGCAAAGCCGCGGGTAACTGCTAGTCAATAATATAAAGACCATTACCAATATTACAAAGTGAATATCAAGCGATGCGCTTACCAACGAACAGTGTTTCAACATTTACGCATGTGCTTTCAGTTTTTGTTCTTATGGAAATATGTGACAGCAGAACTGCCAAATTGAACGTCACTTTTTCTTTATTGAGATTTCGATACAAGAATACCATCCAGATTTCCGATGTTTTCATTCTATTGTTCAAAGTACTCGCGTACTGTCAACTGTCGTTCTATTGTCAAAAGTTGAAGTAATTCATGAGAGTGAACTCAAGAGAGCTGCTTGCGAGAATAAAAATTTCATGTGTACACGCACATTAAGACAAAATCTCGTCAAATGAAACTTCTTTAACATTAATATTTAATCTTTGAAAATAAAATATAACAAATTAAGAAACTATTATTATCGGTTTACTGCAGAACAGCAAAGAACGTTGTGAAACATTTTTGTTCGACATTGAAAAAAGGATGGACCATATAAATGCCATATTTAATTTCCAGAAACTATTTATAAAAATTTGTTTTTAAAAAAAAGAGAACCGACTTCAAAAAGTGAAAAATAATTGAATACATGTATTATTACATGTACTACCCAATGACCTGTCTGAAGTCGGTGCCAAGCCAAATAGGTTACAAATTTGTAACATATTGTAATTATACAAAAATATCAACAACGTTATAACGCATACAAAATTCGATATCATTCGAGACGGCCGTCAACGATGTCTGCCGTTTGGGGTGTTTTGCTCAGCACGAGCCCCCCACCCACGCTCACGCGTTCCGGTGCGTTCGCCGGGAGACCTTCGATGTGGCTGGAGTAGGCAGCCTATCTATCTACTATCTATTTGGCTTAGCACCGACTTCAGACAGATCATTGGGTAGTACATGTAAAAATACATGTATTCAATTATTTTTCACTTTTTGAAGTCGGTTCTCTTTTTTTTAAAAACAATTTTTTTTACAATTTTAAGTGATAAGTTAGTGATACCTAGAAAAGACGCTTCTCCAATATTGAGGTCCTCAATAAAGTTGACGAAGAAATCGGTATGAACATAATTATATACATAAAATGAAGAAAAAATATGGGGATTTTTCTCGATTTCCATGGAATTCCCTGATCAGATCCTGATTTTTTGACAATGGAATCACGTCAAGAGTATACCCTTTCAAATAAAAGAAGAATTTTGTAAATCGGTCTACAACTGACAAAGAAATCGGTGAACATACATGATAAGTCGGTTAAAAAAAGGGAGCGAGAATTTGAGGATTTTTCTCGATTTCCATGAGATTCCCTAATCAGATCCTGGATTTTTTAACAGTGTAACCACCTTTAGAATATGCCCTTTCAAATAAAAGAAGAATTTTGTAAATCGGTCCACAATTGACGAAGAAATCGGTGAACATACATGATAAGTCTGTTAAAGAGGGAGCGAAAATTTGAGGATTTTTCTGAATTTCCATGGGATTCCCTGATCAGATCCTGATTTTTTAACAATGTAACCACCCTTAGAGTATACTCTTTCAAATAAAAGAAGAATTTTGTAAATTGTTCCACAATTGACGAAGAAATCGGTGTACATACATGAAGTCGGTTAATAAAAGGGAGCGAAAATTTGACGATTTTTCTCGATTTCCATGGGATTTCCTGATCAGATCCTGATTTTTTAACAATGTAACCACCTTTAGAGTATACTCTTTCAAATGAAAGAAGAATTTTGTAAATCGGTAAACAATTGACGAAGAAATCGGTGAACATACATGAAGTCGGTTAATAAAAGGGAGCGAAAATTTGACGATTTTTCTCGATTTCCATGGGATTTCCTGATCAGATCCTGATTCCTTAACAATGTAACCATCTTTAGAGTATACCCTTTCAAATAAAAGAAGAATTTTGTAAATCGGTCCACAATTGACGAAGAAATCGGTGAACATACATGAAGTCGGTTAATTAAAGGGAGCGAAAATTTGAGGATTTTTCTCGATTTCCATGAGATTCCCTCATCAGATCCTGAAATGGTGACAATGGGACCAATCTGCAAGTATACTCTTTCAAATAAAAGAAGAATTTTACAAATCGGTTTATAAATGACGGAGTTCTGCGGTAACAAACATTAAAAAAAAAAAACATACAACCGAATTGATAACCTCCTCCTTTTTTGAAGTCGGTTAAAAATACAGCAGGCTAGTATGGTTAAATTTGTAAATGAAATTCATGTTGTTGCAAATGAAAAAGAATTACTCATGATCTCGGGTGCACGGTCATATTACATGTTAAAGCTGTAACAAAATTAAAAGTTTTTGTATATTTTACATGTTTGGATACACAGTTTAAATCGAGTTGTTTTATGTATAAAAGTGTGACGTTGTAAATTAAGGGCAACAGCATAACTAAAATATTTGAAAAAAAAAAATTGCATTCTAAATATTTTAACATTTCACTTCGTAGTTTTCTTCCTTTTCTTCCCTTCGAGCCAATCTCTCAAAGTTCTTGAACAACTGTTACAGCATATTTTTGTGAGCCAGTCTTTATACCCCTTTCATCGACAGGAAACCCAAAGTAACGCTGATAAGCACTTCTAACTAAAATAGTTATTGTATTTCATTGAAATTTTATGGTATATTCCCCATAAATGTAGTAAAACACGTCTGTAGAGTTTTTGCAAGTTGTTGGCTTTTTGTACCTACAACAAAATTAAATTTGCTATGAAATCATAATATAATAATGTGATTTTATTTCGCTCTATAGTTGAGAATACACATAAATTTTCGCAACATGTATCAATAACGAGTGAGCAACAAAATTCGTGATCGCAGTTAGCTAAACGTATATCAGTTCTTTTACTTTTACATTAATTGTCAATTCACGTTACTCGATGACTTTTTACACAATCGTATCGATGAAGAATCGACTCAAAATTTTGTTGCTCGCTCGTTATAATGCAATACGAAATATACCCTTTGAAATAGAAACAATCACTGGACAACTTTTTTATGTACTGAGCGCCACGGAGTCACAGGAAGAATTGCGCAGGCGCTTACATTGGTGTAAAAACAACGTATGTCAATATCGTTCCCTCTCTTTCTAAAGTAGCGTTGTTGCGAGAACGAAACACAAAAACATTTAAAAAAATTATATACGTGAAAAAAAAAAGCATATGTATATTCAGCACGTTAAAATCGTCATCTTTCTGACATTTTTATTTGAAAATTTATGTATTATTAACATAACAATAACATAATTATAATAACAATAACACATTATAATAATACCTGTTCAGGAAGTGTTGTTTATATGGCGAGGATTTAAAATAAGAAAACAGCGAATCCTTTGATGTGGTATCCTAAAAAGAATATAAAAAAAAACTGGTATTGATGTCGAGCTCATTGAATGAAAAAGGAAAACTGGCCTCCCTCACCCGTCCCATAAAGATCCCACTAAAAACAGAACACGGCGTTGAATCTTTTTAGAAATGCGGTTTTCAAATTGAAAAAGTTTGGTGGCATATTTTGTTTTATAGATTATTGGTTTAAAATAATCGAGAAGTTAGTGAGCAGACTATTAGATGATATAAGTCTTTGCTAATTTGGACGACATAAAAATCTTCACAAAAATAAACAGTTCAAAAAACATTATAAGAAAGAAGTATGGGCAACTATGGACCAACACAAAAATGTAGAACGTGGCGAATCAAGTTTACAAAGAGACCAAGGTAAGTAGTGAAGGATAAAAATGTACACAAATCTGGATAAGTGAAGACACAAAATAGCCAGGCTGCGTTGTATACTTTCTAATTTAATGATATGTAAATAGTGTATTGAAACGATGTTGCTTAACAAGGCTTATGCAGTTTCGGCAGGGCGAGTAAATTGCCAGAAATTGCATGCGCAATGCTGTAAAACGTATGTGGCGTCGATCAAATTAATTAAATCATATTGTATAACTTAATTTTACACTGAGTCTTACTGTGGAGAAAATGCAAAAACTGCAATATTTCGGTAAAACAAATCGGGCGCAGAATTTTCTGTAAGGATCTAAAATTGATGTATGTGTGTTTCACTTACTTATTTCAGTCCCACTTAAGGTTGTCATTTACCAGCGATAGAGCCTATACCAAATGCACGGGAAACATGTCACCATTTCATTGAATTTTACGGGTTTATTTTTGATTATTTGACTATGCGGTTATGAAAAATCGATAAAGGACATCTTAATTTAGGGTAAGACGGTATTACAAAGCCGATATTAGTATTTGTTTATTAATAAAAAAATTACAAAGTTGCTTGATTTTCAGGAGTATAAATGAATGTCTTTGGAATTTTATTCCTGAAAAACAACGCACAATTCGTAAATTTCAAATAGACGTTACCCTGTAGCAAGAACTAAACTTTCGTTAGAAAAAAACTCACGTGCCTTAGCATTGTTGTTCGTCTATAAAATTCAATAATGTTTGTCGGGAAAATTATTTCTGAAGTAAGCTTGAAAAATACAGAAAGCTGTATAATTGGGTAGGAACTTGGGTAGAAAATTTAAAATTTGGTGTGGCCTTGGAGCGGACGATGTCGCATTTTACAGCAGTCAGGGGCACAGATCGTCAGGGGAACGGTCAGGTATAAGATATATAAGACCAAGCAAATACAAATAAACAAAAGACATGATTATTGTACATGTATACAAAAGTAAATTAAAATAAATATCTTAATTATATTGTAAACTGGTTATGTAAATTTTCAGATTCAAAGACAATTAGCAATTTGTCGAAAAAATGTTTGTTTTTTCGTTGTATATTCCGGCGATCAAAATGAGTTATTAATTGAAATAATTTATAGAAATGAAATTCTATAACATCGCCTATGTACTTCCAGTCGATACATCCAAAAATTTTGCCCAAATACAATATAATAAATACTACATATCATAATAAATTAAGTACGCAACTTTAAAAAAGAAACTTTATTACCTAATTTGCTGCATTAGAATGTCAAATTGTAGATTACATGCTGTTATATTTCAAAAACAGTGTATTAATAAGGTAAATAAGGTTAACAATTTGTAAAACATTAGCAAATATAAGTATCACTATCTGAGTCTTCTTCTAGAGGAATAGCTAAAGACTCCTGAGTGTGATTTGTGCTGTTCTTACAAGATTTCTGGCCCATTCCAGAAGGAAACCTAAACGCTCAATGCCAGATCTTCATATCGAATTACATTCAGTTAAAGACAAATCGACAGCACATTTTTTTTAATTGACCCTAGAAATTGCCATGTTAAATATTTAACCTTAGATTAACTTATATTTACCCAACATACATGAATACTATTTCTCTTGATTTAAAAAAAACTATTTTGATATCGAATTAAAAAAACAGTGCGATCGAAAACAAAATTAATCAAAGTTGGCTTTTTTTACACGTTTTTTTTTGTTTTCAATCTCTTTGTACCTTCAAAATGAAATATAGGGTGTTATGGAAGTCCTAGCAGAAAATTTAACTACAAGTAGAACTCGTCAAAATAAACATTTTTTTATCTATATTTTTTTTCGGAAACGCTCCTTTACGGAGATAAAATTAAGAATAGTTTAATCCCTAAAACCAATACCCGCCTATGGAACCACGTTAATTGATTTTCAGGAATGCACAAAAACTTTACCCGATAAACGAATCGAAATAAAAACTGTTTAAATGGAAACGTACTCACCTACCATAATATGCATAATATTGAAGTTGGTTAGCATGTGATAATAAACCCTCTAACTTAATCCTTGTTGTTGTACGTGCGATAAACGATAAATGTTGACACACCGACAATTCGAATACATTTCGAAGCACATATTCGAATATTTAAAAATTTCAGGTTCAATTTCCAAAACGAGATTACATATCGTCGTTAAAAGTCGAAATTTGTGTAACTCCATTCTGACTAGTTTTACAGGAGAAGCAAAAAACTGTGTTTTCTTTCGCGTTGTGAGTCAATAGATTTCAATAATGAAAGTTGTGAAATATATTGACTCACAACGCGAAAAAAAAAAAATAGTTTTTTGTTTGTCCTGTAAAACTGGTCAGAATGGAGTTCGGGGTTTAACGACAATGTGGGAGGTCCGAAATCATAATAAAATAATCAACTACCACAAGAATCGAGCACACATAACAATACATAGCGGCGCGACACTCAACTGATAACTAAAATTTACTATCAACGACATTTTTTTGTCCCAAAAAAGTTAGAAGGTTCGACAAAAACGCTCTGATGCGTTCAAGTTCATGTAGGTATGGAAGGTGAACTAAGGGGTTAGAAAAATGTTCAAAAAAATTGCAGATTTCAGCAAAGTGGTAAATAAACAAAATGTTAATTTTGACGAATTCTACTTGTGGTTAAATTTTCTGCTAGGACCTCCATAATATCCTGCATATTATATTCATATTTTAGCCGGCTAAAAAATTCTGGTTGTTTAAAAGCAGATAAGAATGAACGGGAGACTCATATAGATCTATAGAGGCATATTCCTGCAGCGTCATAATTTTTGTTACACAAAGCTCTAATTTCATTAAATGTTCAGAAGCACCGAAACTTGTGGTATTGGTTTAATGATGTTTCGACCCTGGGAAAATGAGCGCTAGTGCAGAAACTAGGACCTACAATTAAATATTGGAAAATATTACAGATACGGAACAGAAAATTTAACCACAAGTAAAACTCGTCAAATTTTTTTCAATTTTTTTATCTATAATTTATCTATAATTTGACATTGTATTGGTATCTCTATGTTTTCTTTTAAATTCCGATAACATTAGACAGTTCAGTTAATTTTTTGAAATTTTACTAATTTAAACTTTAGCGCCGTTTGAATTAATTTTTTCCTTATCTAACCTATTAAGTATTTGACAACGTTGAAAACAGAATAAAAAACTCTATTCAAATATAAAATAAAAGATATAGGTTGCCATTAAAAAAAAAATTGATGACGTCATAACTGTCAAAAAAAACTGATGAAAAAAAATTTGTATTCGTTTCTCGGCTGCGCTATAATTAGCCCCATCACATGCATTTAAGTTCTATTTTTGGTGCAAATACTAACGGAGTTACTGAATTTATTCCTTACTTAATTTCAACAGTGTATTATATGTATCGAAACATGTGGAAATATGTGGTTTACCAATGATATTATTAATTTAATTAAAAACAAAAAAGCTATTCATAAACGTTTCAAGGAATCAGGTTTAGCTAGAGACTATATAATTTTTCATAAACTAAGAAAAGATTGTAAAGAAGCAATACGTGATGCCTATTATAATTACTTATCTGGCATTGAGAATGATATTTTCATAAATCCTAAAAATTTCTGGAAATTTGTTCGGGACAGATCCTCTCGTTCGGAATTGTCTACGCCAATGGTACTAGGGGATACTGTTTTCTCAGATACTAATCAGATTTGTAACGGTTTTATCAAGTATTTTTCCTCTGTTTATGAAAATTCCAGTAGTGATGTGCAGTCTGAGTTCGTATCCGAGACAACAGTAAATTTAAATAATATCCATTTAAGTGTTGAGGACATAGAAAAGGCTATTAATAATTTAAACATAAACAAAGGTCCTGGTCCAGATGGTATACCCCCTTTACTTCTCAAAAATTGTGGGAAATCCATAGTTCTACCTCTTTATATTCTTTTTAACTTGTCGCTTAAGTTGGGTGCGTTTCCTTCCTTGTGGAAGCATTCATTCATAACTCCAGTGCATAAAACCGGCTTAAAATCAAAAATAGATAACTATCGTCCAGTTTCAATTTTATCTGCAATATCCAAGCTGTTTGAATCTATTGTTTTTGATAAATTATTCCCGCAGGTAAAAAATTTGATAGTGCCTGAACAGCATGGATTCTTTCAAAAGCGATCGACAGTAACTAATTTGCTGTCTTATATTAACCACATTTTTATATCTTTTGGTGGAGGTCTCGAAGTTCACTCAGTGTATACTGACTTCAGCAAAGCGTTTGATAGAGTTGATCACTCAATTTTGTTACATAAATTAGCCGCTTACGGTTTTTCTGACTCTTTACTGAAATGGTTCTGTAATTATTTGATGAAGAGGACCCAACAAGTGAAGATTGGCTCCTGCCTGTCTTACACTGAAGGTGTACCTTCGGGGGTTCCACAAGGTTCCGTCCTTGGTCCATTGCTTTTTTCATTATTCATTAATGACGTAGGGTGTAACTTCAGCAGTAATTTTTGTATATTTGCAGATGATTTAAAGATATATAGAACTATTCGTGGTCCTAATGATATTGCAGAATTGCAATCTGATCTTATTCACTTGTGCAATTGGTGCAACCAAAATAAAATGATTCTAAATATCAGTAAATGTCAAGCTATTGTATTTAGTAGAAAAATCTTACCCTCATCTCCCTCTTATTCTATCAATAATCTTAATATTACTTTCAAGAGTAACGTAAATGACCTAGGTGTTTTAATTGACAATAAGCTGAATTTTATTGATCACTATAATCAAATTGTCTGTAAGGCTAATAGAGTACTGGGCTGTATCAAACGCTTCGGAAGCATATTCAGGAATGTTAACACATTAAAAATACTTTATATCACTCATGTAAGATCTGTACTGGAATATGGCTCTATTTTGTGGAATCCACATTATAAGGTGGAATACGAGGGGGTATTGATAAATAGTTGGCCTAGACCACTTCCAAAATTGGCAAAAACAAATGCGATTGGTGTGGATACTAGTTTGACATTTAGTAAAGAAGTACACAAAGTTTAGTGGTTAAAATTTAATTGTGCTATTTACATTGTGATTTTTTTAAGAAGACATGTCCGACCAAAGTTGTGCATTCAGTAAAATTGAATCGGTGATAAAGTAATTCTTTCCGCGAAAGAAATTTACACCAACAATGTCCTTCCTATTCCACGGTAAAAAAAACTGAGTTGCGGATTTCAAAAAAGAAAGAACCCACGTGAGTGATGAACACCGTGCTGGAAGACCTGTTTCTGTGACTACCCCAGAAGATGTTGACCAAAATCTCGGACGAACGGGTTTTCCAAATTGTTCATACTGATTTGGGTATGAAAAAAATATCACCAAAATAAATTCTTAAATGGCCGAATGCCCGTGAGAGTCCAAGGCTGATATGTCGATAAACTCTTTTTATCGAATTGTAACTATGGATGAAACGTGGGTCCATCATTATGATCCAGAGACTAAAGAGCAATGCTGAAGAATGGAAACATTCTGGGTCACCTTGCCCCAAAAAAAATCGCGTTCAGAAATCAGCAGGAAAAGTTCTTGCTTCCAGTTTTTGGGGCAAAGAAGGAATACTTTTTACATACTACTTGGAGAAAGGCAAAACAGTGAATGGAGAATATCATTTTTCATTGCTGCTTAGCTCAACTTCTCGAAAAACTTGAGACAAAGATTTTCTTTAAAAGGTCTAGAGTTACTTATAAACGTTGTGCTAAATGTAAAGGTTTGAAAGGAGATTACGTTGAATAAATAATTTTTGTATTTGAGATTTCATTTTTCTTTCTATGTTGTCAAGGATTATTATCAATAAACAAACGTTTTTTATAGTGGTAATCAAAAAGAAATTACACTTTTTATATACGGTTTGAGATTTTTTTTGTTTTGCCGACTTCCATCCCCAGGAAAAGCTACGTGTACGAGTCAATTTATGTGAACCATCCCCGGCGCAATTCGTGACACACTGTGCGCTCAGGGATGTGTGGTACAATCATTGCATTTCAAGTGCATGTTTTTCTCCACGAAACGGGGATTTATAATAATTTAAGAGTCTGCGGTGTCCGGGGTTTGTCTGGTTCGTATCCTAATAATGAAGCCATAAAATTTTGATACGTTTCAAAAATAACGGACAATTTGCAGGCGGAGCAAATTTTTAAGCGAGGATCTTGAGACTCGGTCAATAAATTCAAGTATCCCCTTGAAAATAAACCGACCTGTCCGATCACATAAAAATCTCCTAAATCTTCCTGGACTGCTTTCGGTGGGCTATTCTGTATAAAGACCGTGGTCGTGGCTAATGCCAGTTGTCTGGATATCTACTCAATATCACATTTTCTCCACAATACAACCTCAATTTGATTATGTTAAATTCCGTGTCTGCGAACTTGGCTGGTAAAATATTAATAAAGGCCTCATTGTGAACAACTAAAATGCGAAGGCACGTACCATATACAAAATTTCCATACGAATGCTTTGGAATTTTCTTAAAGAAGGGTGAATGAAGTAGAAAGTGGAAGAATTCTAACTTAGTAATGTAAGTGCGTTGAAAACTTCAGTCAACAACTAGGTGAATTTAAGAGATGTCTACATTACTCAGCGATTTATTAAAATTTAATACCGTACGGAATAGAGCAATTTAAAATTTATTGCTTCCAGTTTTAAACTACTTTTCGGATTATGGAACAGAAAATGATTTTCGCAGCGCTGCGTGCTGTGTTGAAAAGCAATAGCAGTTAACGATGTTCCTATAGTGTTACTATAGTGTATAAATGAACGAAGGATCTCAACATTTTTAATAACACCAACAAGGGAATACTTTTTTTCTGAATGTAATGTGTCGTTATCTGATACAGATTAATGTCAAGAAATAAACGAGCAAGTGTTTAACGAGTGCAAAGCCCGAGTGAAATGTGTTGCTTTGGTTTCACGAGCCTTATCTTCAATAATAATTATTAATCATATCACGAGTGACTTTTCGTGTTAACGATTGAGTTGTGAGACACCAATCAAGAAACGAACATAAAAAAGTGGTAAATTAAATTGAAAACAGAGTAAGTCGAGAAAAACTGTATCAAAAAACTCCACGAACAGTTTTGTGATGAGAAATGTACTTTCGACATTAATTCTCCAGAATCTGTCTTGTTAGTGCATCTCATGTGCATATCTGTAGACAACAAAGCACATAAAATTTAAGCTCACCGTTAATATTATCGTGAGCAAATAATGAAGTCTGCTGTGTTCTCTAGGGTGTAATAAGCAAGACTATATTATGTTAAAAGTATGTATATAAAGATCATTTTATACCCGTATGGAGGAAAAATTGTTTTATTAATATTTAGAAAATATAATGACTTACTATATTGAATTAAATTTGACAGTTAATTTACCCAAATTCTTGACGCAGTCACTAGTATTCTTAGTATTAGTACATGTAGAAAAATGCGGAAAGAAATTAGTTCTTGTTTTTATTAATTAAATTATAATTGAAATTAATTTAGTTCCGTTTTTTTTGGGTCAAATTTTATTCTCATTTGTAATAAAATTATTATTCTAGAAGTGGTTGAACTTTTGATGTCATTCATGCTTCACTTCATAAAGTTAGACACATAATTTTATGTGCTAAACTAAAAGAGCATAAATCCATCACGTACATCTTTATTTGACACATGTTAGAAGTATGATGATCTTTTATCGTCATCAAATAAATATATTATTGTTATACGTACCTCTTTGTAAAAGTTTTGAAGTTTATGAATGTACCTGTTAAAGTTAGAGCAATAGAATTAAGAACGTCATACTTCTACAGAACTTTGCATGTTAGTTTCATTTACGAGTATATCGTCATAAAAGTTTAGGTGGCAGTGGTAATATAAATTAAACTACCACTAGCTGCATCCCCAGGCTCACCATATATGAGTACTTTTACAATCTATTAGCCGTAAAATAGAGAATTTGTCTCTGTACGGTAGTTGTTCTGTTTTATGACGTAGGTAATAAAGCCGGCCTAGTTAGTTCAGTCTACTGCAAATCCCGACATAAAAAAGACTTTCATATCGTTTGATTCCCTCCGTAATCTTCAATAAAACCTCTAAAATTGGTTGAGATCTGACTTTCCACTGATCTAAGATCAAACTTTTTTTTTTCTTTATTAGTAGAACTAAAAGTGACTCCTATAAATCGAACAGTATTAGTTAAAGTAGGCGGGTCATTATATAAACGCAAACATTCATGAAAATAATAATACTACACATTTTTAATTCATTGTTATTTTTTTTAATTTAATTACAAGTTTTTTCTTTAGATATTATCTGAGAAGCTAACAAAATAAAGCCAGATGATTCCTGGGTTTCCCCACTTCAACAAATCTGGTTCACCAATAAAATAAAGTCAGAGGTAAAAGCAACATATTTTGGTTTATCATAATTGTGAAACTTTCAATCACTGTACACATAAGATATAAAAGCACACTTTGTGTGATAAAATCTTGATTCAAAAAGTAGAGTGCTCTTCTTTATATACCACTACTGTGGAGCACGCTAAATTAAATTTCTATTACGTACGCTGATAACAAAATTTGTAGGAATTTCTGTGCAAACCGCACAATTCAGATATTTTAAAGTCTGAATGCAATGCAAGAAAATTTTTACTTTTTTGTAATCATACTGTCTTATCTGAACCAAAGATTTACAATGGAAGTAGGTGTTTAGGAAACCAAATTAATTAGCGGAGGAAACTATTTGTAAGTTAGTTTAGAAGTTCTAAACTAGACGTCTATACAAATTTAAAGTTGTTATTGTTTAATTGGCTCAATTCTTGTACACTGTTGGCCAACAAGAAGTTTGTGAGATTAAAGCTGTATCTATTTTGGTCGTAACAAGATAACCACTCTTATAAAATAAAAATACCAGTGTTAAAGATGAATTGATTTTAATTCTATCCAAAAGCGAACAGTCATGAAACAACTGGTTGTTTTTTTTTCCTTCAGAACTTTCCAAACTAATTGTTATTGATTATTTGAAATTAGTTTCATTTTATAAATACCGTTCAAAATAGTAGACGCAATTCATTTGGCTAGATTGAATCAATTGCGGTCATTCTTTTTAGTTTTTCAATAGCTGCAATAAAATAATATTAATTGTTCTGTTGTATACCTTATACGACGGGCCTTGATGGCGTAGTGTTCTCTCAATGTTCGACTTGGAGTGTTGATTTAATCTCTAGCACAACTTTTTGTTGTATTTTGCACAAGTCAAATCGTGGTGTGCATAGTGACATGAAGTATTAATGCTAACACATCTCCTACATAAGCTCGGGTTTGTAGAAGCACGATTAGTGAATTCATACATTATTAATGTTTTAATCTTCAATTACGGAAAACTGAATGTAAATTTCTCATTCGCATTATATAAACAGACTCAAGAGTATAAAAAATGGGCGTATAACATTTTCCAAGTGCAATCTCGGTGATACTAAAGGCTACTACAGCGAGAAGAAAAAAGTGGACAGGACTTTTTGTACTGTATTGTATACTCTACTTTATTTTCTACTCGTGGTAGTACAAAATCTGTACATTTATACTATAACGAGTGAACAACAGAATTCGTGATCGCAGTTGGCTAAACGTATATCGGTTCTTTTACTTTGCTGTTTACATTAATCGTCAATTCACATTACTCGATGACTTTTTACACAATCGTATCGATCAAGAATCGACTCAAAATTTTGGATTCAGAGGCTCCAACGATCACGAATTCTGTTGCTCACTCGTTAATATAATTATACTACAGTATAATACAGTGAGCGGCAACTTTTTTCAAAGAAATCTTTAGACGGGTCAATTTTACGTTATAAAAATACATATTTTTATACCACATAAAATTCCAAGCAGTCATTTGTTTTCGAGTGGTGACGTCATCGATATTTTTTTTTTATTGAAACCCCCTATTTTTTTTCTTGATTCTGATAGCCCCTTTAATTGTCTACACGATAGTGTAAAAAATTTGTTATCTTACATAAGTTTTGAGAAAAAAAAAATAAAACTGGATTGTTCAAGTAATGGCAAACAGGAAGTGCAAAGTGCGGGGTTCACCCCGTCTTGCTGGAACCACAAATCATCATTTACTAAGGTCTAATCATTGTCACTTGGAAAATTTTCTACAAGGACGTATTTTCGTTAATTTTTGGACGACCCGTTCTTCTAATCGCTTTAACATGCCCAAGACGCGATCTAAAGTTCGTGGCGAGTGGACGTGTAAACAGCGAGCGCATAGTTTTTGCCGAAATAGTTTATCTTATCTACATTGCGAAAAACCCGAAACAACTGGAAATGCTTATCAACAAGCACAGGACAGCGCCCCCCTGGGGTAGCATCCACCGCAATGGGGTCAACAAAACGTAAGTCAGACACCCTATCACCTCCTATAAACGACACGCAGAAACGGTATATGTGGACGCCGGAAACCCTTATAGAAAAAAACCCATATTACATCCCAGAAAATATTGACGTCAACGATAAACCCCTAGAAGAATCTGTTGAAACAAATTCTAGCACACAATTAACTCAGAAAAAGAAGATTCCCCCAATATTTTTGCAGCTTCCAATAAATTATTAAACAAATTGCTAACACCATAGTCACTGTTGAACCACGGAGAACATTAAAAAACTCCGTACAGTGCCACCGATGCCAGCGCATCGGGCACACGAAGAACTATTGTACCTTAAATCCACGATGCGTAAAATGCGTTGGAAATCATTTTACTAAAGACTGTAAAAAGAGCCCAACAACAAAACCTCAATGTGTTAACTGCGAAGAATATCACCCCGCCAACTTCAGAGGGTGCAAATACTTCCAAGGTCAGTCAAATAACCAACCAAGACAGCAACCATTTATGCAAGATCGTAAAATTCCAACGCAAAGCCCAAGACAAGAACAATTCTCAACCACACAACGCTCTTACAGAGAGGCAACACAAAACCGACAAACAGCCGAAAACTCCATCCCTCAATTACACGGACCTTCCTATGATTGGGTTACCAAAATCATGAATAACATAGTAAAGGCACTAACTCCATTTATTCACAAAATTAAAAATTTTCTTTTAACAAATTTGCTTCCAATGTTTATCAGTGGGCCATAATACCCAACCATTAGTCTCACAACTTAAAATCCTGAATTGGAATGCTAACGGATTACGACAACAGAGGCCCTTATTTATTTCATTTCTAGCAAGGCATAACATCGATGTCGCTTGTGTAACAGAAACACACCTGCTACCTAGTCAGAACTTCAAAGTAAGTGGTTATCACATATACAGAGCCGATAGGAATTGTAATCACGCTGCGGGAGGAGTAGCTATTTTTGTTAAACGGACTGTGTGTCATCATGAGATCAGTGTCAGCAATATAATCAATATTGAAATCGCAGCAATAAAGTTAAAATCGACGGACGGCTCAGATACTCGATTAATTTGTGCTTATAAACAACCGAACAAGCCGGTACTTGAGTCAGATGTGAGACAGATATTTGACAGCCAAGAATTTGACGCTACTAATAGGCGATCTTAACTCGAAAAACAGAATCTGGGGATGTCGAGCCGATAACCCAGCGGGCCGAAAGCTAATGGAGGCTACGGACTACAGTTATTTGGTAAATGCTCCTACATCATACACTTATTATCCATATCGGGCTGATCACCAACCAGACATTCTCGATATAGTAGTGCAGATAAACTTCACCAAACAAATATACCAAGAAGTAATCACTGAAATTGACTCAAACCACATCCCTGTTATAATATCGTTCCTCACATCCCAGCCTATTGCGAAACTCGAGCCCCGCTTGATCGAGGGTATTGTCGACTGGAAACTTTGTCAAACAAATCTTGACAATAATTTGCATTACCAAAATAATCTCGCAAACCCTGCAGAAATTGATAGTATGATCGAGTCCTACACAAGTTGTATTGCCGACAATATCCGCAAATCCATCATCAGACAGAAAAAGCGAAACCCAAAAAATCGTGATATACCTCCCAAATACATTCTTGATCTCATCGATGAAAAGAGTCGCTTACGCCGAGAATGGCAACAAACCAGACATCCCATAACTAAGAATCTGCTAAACAACATAACACATCGAATAAAGCGAGAACTTGAAGAATACAGAATACACACCTATCAGAAGCACATCAACGCATTTGAACCTGGAGATCCAGGTCTCTACAAGACCACAAGACAAATATTGAGACAGAACCAAGAAATTCCGCCAATAACACAAGATAATGTCACCTATAATAGTGACGTAGAGAAATGTGGCGTATTTACAGAGCACCTAGAAACACAGTTTACTCCCCTCTGCTCAACTCCACCCTACTTCGACAGCTATGTGCAACAATACATTGAAACTCACTACCCAACCGCAGACGATTTTACAAATCCGATATCACCACGAGAAATCAAAGAAATAATAAAGTCCTTACCTATTAACAAGGCTCCAGGCCATGACCTTATCCCAAATATTGCACTGAAATTTCTTTCCTCTAAATCTATAACCTACCTTGCCACCATACTTAATGCTTGCTTCCGGGATGGGCATTTTCCATCAAGTTGGAGAATGGCGCACATCTTGCTTTTTCACAAACCAGGAAAAAATAAAACCGACCTCACCAGCTACCGACCAATTAGTCTTTTGTGCACTCTCAAAGATATTCGAGAAACTAATTGAGAGGCGACTGCACAAAGAAATCGAGCGAACCAATTTAATTCCAACATTCCAATTTGGATTTCGGAAAACTACTCCACGTCCCATCAGCTACAGAGAATAACAGAAAAAATTGAAGAGGGTTATGAAAACAAAAAATACACACTACTTCTGTTCATAGATGTTCGGCAAGCGTTTGATAAGGTCTGGACTCAAGGACTCCAGTACAAACTTCTGAGAGCTTCCTTGCCCAAGTACTTAACAAAAACTCTATTTTCGTTTCTAGAAGAAAGAACATTCTGCGTGAAAGTGCACTCTGAGCTATCCGTAATAAAAAATGTCAGAGCTGGAGTACCGCAAGGAAGCGTACTCGGGCCTAAGTTGTTCAATATCTACATGAGTGATATCCCGTTTCCGGAAAAAGACATCGCCATGTACGCCGACGACACGGTACTCATGTCACAAGACTCAGACTTGAATGAAGCGATAAATCATCTGCAGAAAGCTGTCGAAACAATAAATAACTGGTTTCATAAATGGAATATCTCTATAAACGAGAATAAATGCAAAGCAAAAATTTTCACTCTGCGACGATTCTCTGAACCAGAACAGCTAATTCTGAATGGGAAGCCAATTCAGTGGAAGACCAAGGACGAAGCAGTCAAATATCTTGGCGTTTATCTTGATACACGTCTCACGTGGAAGTATCACATCCTGAAAAAGCTTAACGAAGGATACTCAAGGTTAAAACAACTTTATCCATTAATAAACAGAAACTCCTCACTGCAGTTAGAATGTACGCTTCTGCTATACAAATCGCTAATCAGACCAGTCATAACTTATGCCTGTCCAATTTGGGCAAACACTAGCAAAACCCACATGAAGAAACTGCAATCTCTTCAAAATAAAGTTCTCCGAATGGCGGTGGATGCTCCCTGGTTCGTACGGAACGAACAGCTACATTATGAACTTACCGTAGAAGAATTTGTTATAAAACTCACGCAAAAATTCCACGCCGACATCCACAACTGTAGCAGTGCCGAACACTTTCATCTAGGACGCCAAAATCTTCACACGCGACTAAAAAGAAAACTTACGCAAGATACTCTTATCTAATTTAAGACTGTAGTGCCGCATAGTAGGCCTCTCACATTTCTTAGAATTTTGATTTATGTTTATTTAAGTTTAAATTTTTATATATATATATTTTTGTATTTAATTTCCAATTAACAAAACTATGTATAGCAGCATACTGCTGCTGATCTGGTTTATCCGTAATAAAAAAAAAACATGCCCAATTCTTCTAAATTTATTTTCAATTTTACTGACTGTAGATTGGCTGATGAGTCTATCTGGATACATTGCACTGAACAAATTGCAAACTTCTTGTTGAGTTCTACTGCTATCCCCGCACCCAATCAAAATTAAAATTTCTATACGTTGTGTTAAATGAACCATTTTCGAAAACGTTTTGTAAAACTTTTGACTGTTTGATTTATCTACCTGATTTTTTGACTTGTTTTTGTCATAAAAAATCCAATTTAATTTTTTTTTTCTCAAAAATTTCATTAAGTAAAATAACAAAATTTTTATACTGTCGTTTAGACAATTAAAAGGGCTATCTGAATCAAGAAAAAAAAATATATCGTCATAATTTTTTTTAAATGGCAATATCCAACATTTTTTTTGGGTTTTAGTTGCACTTTTCAATTATCTATTCAACAAGAGTAAAGAAGTGATACCTTGTATAACTTTTTTTTTTAATTAAGTTTTTCTTCAAAAAAATTAAATTTTTATTTCTTGAAAAAATATTATTTCACTACGAAGTGAAATGGCGCACATTAGTACCGAAGTGATTGAACGAAGTGTTCAAACCGTTAAAAACATGTGTCAAATAGTTAGCGGGTGGCAATTTCAGGACTTGCGTTAAATTTTATTAAATGGTTTTTCATTTTTCGTTGTTTGTTTTTCAAATTTATTTTTATTTTTCAATTTTTTTCAAGAAATGTAAAACGTAATTTTTTCAAAAAAAGTTATGCAAACTATGAATTTTTGTCGAATAGAAAATTTAAAAGTGTATTTAAAACCCAAAAAAAAGTTGGGGGTTGCCATTTAAAAAAATTGATGACGGTGTCATAGTTCAAAAACAGTACATAACTAAATTATGAATTTTGTGCGGGACTTTATTGATCACTCTGTATATAGATTTTAACTTTCTGTTTTCCTTCTCCATATAAACTTTAACTATGCCAAATCTCACTCCTCCGTGCGCGCAATATGCTTAAAATGGGTTACAAAGGTATGAAATATTTGTAAGTCTCCATCTTTTGACATAAATTCCATTTTTCTATTTCAACCAGTGACGGCGTAAGAGTAGTGTAACAAAAAATTCAAATGAAAAGTTGGATCAAATGTCACATTTGCGGGATGATCTATTTATCTTCTATTAATATGTAAAATAAAAAAGTAAATGGTCTGATCACCACAGAAAAAAAAAACAGTTTTATTATTGCGACCTTCGGGCGTCCACTTGTGGACCGATCTTCCGAACTTGATTTCAATTTTGCTGACTGCTATGAGTTTTTCTTCAGGGAGATATTGCTGCATTGCAGTTCTATTACAGTGTTAAATTCCCAAACATTACTTCGTGAAGAAGAATTTTCTAGTGTCAATAAAATATCAGATACATTATATGAGGCCCTTCCCCCCAGTGACCCTTATGCATTGGAAACGGTTGCATTGATTTCACAAATTGTAATAAAAACAATCAAACATCAAAGATTACTCGTCTCGCAATACTATCGTCTTCCGTGGATGTATTTAAGGGGAGGGGGGTTACACTAATAATAATTTAACACATATATTTAAGAGCCAATGAAATACGAAATTTTTCGCTTTCGTGGGCAATCGACAACTTGCCGCACTAGTTGCACAATATACTATTTTTAAGATACAATAAAGAAGAAAAAATACACCGAAAAAAAAATTCTTGTATGGGGACCCCCTGTAATTTTGAACTTTATTTTATTTTTATTATTTTTTGTTATAGCGGCTATAGTAGTACACACTCGGTGATAATGTGTGTCCACCTATTACGGTTCAAAAGATACAGCCCTGTGAAGGACGGACGGACAGCGGAGCCTTAGTAATAGGATCCCGTTGGCACCCTTCGAGTGCGGAACCCGAATAAATAGACAATTATTCCTTAATGCAACTCTCTATGGAAATAAATAGAAAATTTTTCAAAACGAAACGAACTCTGTCAATTTGTTTCAAAAATGCATCCATCGAGATGAGGAACTGCATCAACTTCAGGCATCGAAGAAACAACCTCTACAAATACAAAAAAGCAAAGGAATACGTGTAGAGTCAGTCTATGCACTTTTGCAAGACGCGGAGTTACATCGTTGAGCAAAAGACAACAACCGTTGACCTGAACAATATTCTTCAAGACTACCCATATAATATTGTAACGGACGTGGACCCGTGATTATGACGTCATCAATTACTAGAACGCTCTGGATTTACTACAATAACGTACTTGAGATAGTATGAAATCATCTTTTGGACTATCCGGTACACATGGAGTGCGGGATGATGTCATCAATGGAACTATCAGGAGGCGCGTAGAAGGATTTAGGCTCCGGTATATTTATTGGAGGACGTTCCAGCGGGAGTCAGTCTAGTTGAGCCAACCAGTTGTATTGCAGTTCGTCACAGTTGAAGATCAGTGGGTCAGGTTGGACAGTGGCCTTTGTCTATCCGGAGTGCCGCGCGATGTGTAAATAAATAATACGAGACGTGTCGGTGAAGTAGTAAATAGTGTAAATACTGTAAATATTGTAATATAGGAAGTGTAAATAAATGATGCATAATTTTTCAATAAATAAATGGAACCCACAATCGTAACAATATGAAGAGAAGAAATGGTATCGAACCGCCAAGCTAGAGATGCTACTAAACCCAAGAATTTTTAAATAAAATGTTGACAAAAGAAGAAGAGCTCGGATGCATGTATTTTAGATGAACAACTTGAATGAAGGAGTTGACTTTGTCATTAAAAAGATAATAATTTTTGAAATGAAACAGGTCGTATAGAATACAATACTATATTTTCGAAAACTCGCCAAGGATGATCCAAATCTTTTACAGAAAGTAAATGGTTTGTGCGTAATAATTTAGATCCAGATATTTGTCCTGCGCGTTTTTACACAAATTATCAGAAAAACGACCAAAACATGTAACAGACAGATCGTCTATTCCTAACCAAAAAATAAGTGGACTTCATGGGTTGGTATTGTTGCGTTTCTGGGGTCTGATTATTTATTAACACTATGTACAATTTATTTACATTTCTTATATTACAATATTGACATTACTTACACTATTTACAATACCGGTACTAGACTTCTGCTGGAACGTCCTTCAATAAATACACGGGCGCCTAAATCTTTCTAGGATCTCTTGAGTATACGTTGTAGTAGTAAATCCAGAACGTTCTAGTAATTGATGACGTCATAATCTCAAGCCGCTGCAGCTATGAGTCATTTCGGGTCCACGTCCGTTACAGTATAAAAATAGTCCAATTGGTATTATTACAAATTCAAAATGGCCTTTATAAACTGCTAAAAATGGTGGTTTAGACGTGAAGAATAAAAAATTCACAAACCATAGTCATGGATCGTCTGCAGTTAATCATTTAGCACAGTCTGAACTCTTAGAGCAAGAGCTAAGCCACAGTCGGTTCCACGAATATGAGGTCTTCAATGACAATTTAAAATTCGTTGCACATTTAATATTCAAAATTTTCTTTGTAATTAGTTGTTTGTGCCAATAAAACGGTTTTCTGATTTCTAAAAGATTTTGATTTGTTTGATAAATTCTCAAGTCAAATACGACTATTTACATTCGTTGCATTTCCGGTATCATAGCAACTCGATAAATTCAAATCGAATATTGTAATCGGCAATTTTTATGTTATTTGTTGTATTATAAGTGAGCATCGCTGAGAGGGGAGGAGTGCCAATTATTAAATGCTGTCAATCTATTGACTTCCTTCAAAATTGAATAGTCACTTGTCAGTTTGCTGTTACTTCAAACATTTGAACGTCCGCTATATAACCAATATTACCTGCACGCAAGCAGTTGACCGTTTTTTGGTGTGTTGGTGGTATTTTTATGGTTTTTAATAAAAGTTTTATCCTTTTCCTTTTGTGCCACCGAATTATGATAATAAAATTTTCTCGTCCTCCTTGCAAGAAATCACATTACGGCAGGAAAAAAATGCACTCTCATTTGGAATCCAACTTCTATAAGACGAGGATATAGAAAGCGATATTCGGTCTTGTTTCATTCTCATATATTCAATTCAGTTCGGAAAGCGCATCTGCAGTCGCAGAGCCAGCCTTCATCTAAGAGCATTTAACCTTTAGAAGCGATCAGTGAGCTGTTTTGCATAAGTATGATTTAAGAGAACCTTCTGAAGTCTGGAGGCCAATTTTAGCAACCTATGGGTTTCGTACATTTACGTGAAATATGTATGTTCCAATGTAAAGGCGTATTTGTAGAAATGTTGCTATCGATGGTCGTTAATAATACCCTGCGCTAAGAAATTAAAGTGCCACTCGAGAAGATAAATTGCAGTTTGCTTCTGTTTTATTTAGAACGTACCTATTTGTCCTATATTTTATACACATGTTTGTAAACCGTTCCGCTTAATATACGTTTTCTTAAATTCCTGGACTTTCAATGTCCTAACAGGTTATGGGCCCAGGCCCGCGGTAATTCCACGGGAATGTGTTCGGAAGCATCACGCGTGTGATATTGAGAAATTGTGGAATAGTGTCAATCAATACTATCGAAAGTCTATACAGGAACAACTACGACATCTAGAAAATGCAAAAGGGAGCAATTCTGATAAAAACCACCACGTTGTACGGGGTCACAACAATCGACAAATTAAGTCCAGATCCTTCTTGAAAGAGTTGGGACTTGAAGAATTAGCCCGGACTTCCATCTTCGAAGACAACATGGGTGCAGACATCGACATCGTGTACCACGCAACCAGCGTTGTATGGAGATGAGAAACATCGCAGTGGTCCGTCAGTTTCTCGTGTGCGTAACAATCGCAATTTCGCGTGCCCACGTACAGACATTTGTTTAACCGGCGTGGGCGAGCACCCGTTAGTGCCGCCATCGCACTCATAACACATGTTTGTAAAACGTTTTGTTAACATTGTCCTCGCAAATTCTACAACTCCAATTAAGTTACATATGACGCCATAAAATTTTCTTTAACTAAGATTATATAAAAAGTTAAACTATTATTTTAGTGCTTAAAACGATTTGTACTGTTATTTCTCATGAAAGTGTGAAAGTTTCTTTGCCGTAATTCCACATTGATCCCTTATTTTCCTTGCTTTCATTTTTGTATACCATTAATTTTTATCTATAGGGTCTATAGGATACACGTTTCGCAGAAAATTGTCCATCATAAAAGCATATCCTTCAGCAACGCCGCTTATGCGCTTTTGTTTACGTGCGAACCACATCAATTCAACCTTTTGTCTTCCTTTTGATTCGATATTTCGTGGTGAGCTTTTCATTGAGTTTGTTGATGGTGACATTCGGATGCGTATGTGCCATATACGCACATTATGAAAGGGCGGTTTTGAGGGCAATACGCTTCATGTTTCTATCCCCGGTTCCTTGGCTTTGTTCAGTTTGAAAAATGGCTTTTCATATACAGAAAAGCAGGAGCCTTTAATAAGATTACTGTTACTAAATCGAAAATCGACCAGAACAATATCCGTTGTATTACGGTCTTTTGCTTAGCACTAGCAAGTAGAATATGGAATCAGAAAATGAAAAGAAAAGACAAGAAACAAATTAACGCCACTTTCACTTATTTGTGTTTCTTTTATCGTAAATAAAAGCTAAATACTTTCTCGGGCACAAATAAAAGTGGAAAATTGAAGTCACTTTGTTCGTAACAGAAAAACAATATGGAATTACACCAGTTCTGTCGCACAAGGAAACCTAATTTTCTCACTTCAATTAGAGTAGAGTATTGGTGCTTTTCATGAGTACTATGTAAAAGATGAATTGTGGAGGTTTATAATTTGCTATAAAGCTTATACATAGTACTTATAAAACCTTAACATATAAAGGTGCCTAATTTTAATGGTTTTTAATGATCATGTTGCAGTTACAACAAATAGAGGAGGAAAAACAATCGTATACATACAGTGCGTGTTTACAAAGCTAGCCATAAAGACATTAATTTATAATAAATTACTAGCTTCATAGTGACATGAATAATTTATAAGTTATTTTATATATAAAAAAAACAAGTAATAAGATCAAGATAAAAAGTTATCTCAAGGAAAAATATTCACTTTTCAGCGATATGCGTGGTACGTTGTTTTAAATATATGTTTTGGGCAAAACTTTATAGAAAACAGCTTTTTTAGGCGATGATTACGAAAAATGTGATTTTACGGCCTCTTTTGGACGCATCTGTCAAACTCTACTTTCTTGGGACTGATCTGTCAAACTCCACTTTTTTGGGACTGATCTGTCAGAAACGAAAACTTTTGATACTTTTCAAGAAATCTGTCGTTTGCTCTTGAGATTTAACCGAAGGATTTAATATCAGCTGTTTTAGGTCGCTGGCTGCTGTCGAAAATCAGCTGATTTTTAACTGTCTTTGTCATTGTGACGGGGTCATCTGTATTTGTTATAGTCATGTGTACTGCGGCTTTGTGTTATAGTTACAATATTGGCGATCCGTGTAATTTGTGTTGCTATTTACACCGGCGGTCATTTCTACACATTTTAGAAAGTGATTACCATTAAGTCAATACTAAATTATGACATTGTAGACCATGTATTTAAAACTGTCCACATTACTTAATTACATCCAACTACAACTACCTATTTGTTCAATGTGGGAAAACAAAAAGAGGAAATCGAATAACAGGTTGGAAAATACTTTTCAGTTAATTGAAGGTGCTAGTATAAATTATTTATGGTAGGATCAAAATGTCACTCAGTGTGTACCTTTAAAAATTTGCTTTAAAAAAAAAAGAGAACCGACTTCAAAAAGTGAAAAATAATTGAATACATGTATTATTACATGTACTACCCAATGACCTGTCTGAAGTCGGTGCCAAGCCAAATAGGTTACAAATTTGTAACATATTGTAATTATACAAAAATATCAACAACGTTATAACGCATACAAAATTCGATATCATTCGAGACGGCCGTCAACGACGTCTGCCGTTTGGGGTGTTTTGCTCAGCACGAGCCCCCCACCTACGCTCACGCATTCCGGTGCGTTCGCCGGGAGACCTTCGATGTGGCTGGAGTAGGCCGCCTATCTATCTACTACCTATTTGGCTTAGCACCGACTTCAGACAGATCATTGGGTAGTACATGTAATAATACAATTATAATTATAATAATAATACAATATTACAATTATAATTCAATTATTTTTCACTTTTTGAAGTCGGTTCTCTTTTTTTTAAAAGCAATTTTTTTTACAATTTTAAGTGATAAGTTAGTGATACCTAGTAAAGACGTTTCTCCAATATTGAGGTCCTCAATAAAGTTGACGAAGAAATCGGTATGAACATAATTATATACATAAAATGAAGAAAAAATATGGGGATTTTTCTCGATTTCCATGGGATTCCCTGATCAGATCCTGATTTTTTGACAATGAAATCACGTCAAGAGTATACCCTTTCAAATAAAAGAAGAATTTTGTAAATCGGTCCACAACTGACAAAGAAATCGGTGAACTACATGATAAGTCGGTTAAAAAGGGAGCGAGAATTTGAGGATTTTTCTCGATTTCCATGAGATTCCCTAATCAAATTCTGGATTTTTTAACAGTTTACTACCTTTAGAGTATGCCCTTTCAAATAAAAGAAGAATTTTGTAAATCGGTCCACAATTGACGAAGAAATCGGTGAACATACATGATAAGTCTGTTAAAGAGGGAGCGAAAATTTGAGGATTTTTCTCGATTTCCATGGGATTCCCTGATCAGATCCTGATTTTTTAACAATGTAACCACCTTTAGAGTATACTCTTTCAAATAAAAGAAGAATTTTGTAAATTGGTCCACAATTGACGAAGAAATCGGTGTACATACATGAAGTCGGTTAATAAAAGGGAGCGAAAATTTGACGATTTTTCTCGATTTCCATGGGATTTCCTGATCAGATCCTGATTGTTTAACAATGTAACCATCTTTAGAGTATACCCTTTCAAATAAAAGAATAATTTTGTAAATCGGTCCACAATTGACGAAGAAATCGGTGAACATACATGAAGTCGGTTAATAAAAGGGAGCGAAAATTTTGACGATTTTTCTCGATTTCCATGGGATTCCCTGATCAGATCCTGATTTTTTAACAATGTAACCATCTTTAGAGTATACCCTTTCAAATAAAAGAAGAATTTTATAAATCGGTCCACAATTGACGAAGAAATCGGTGAACATACATGAAGTCGGAGTTCTGCGGTAACAAACATTAAAAAAAAAAAAAACATACAACCGAATTGATAACCTCCTCCTTTTTTGAAGTCGGTTAAAAAACAAGTCTGGAGCACAATGTTAAAAAAAATCCATTCAAAACACATAACATCTAAACCAACTCCATATGGGAATGAAATGGAACCAGTGGCCTTCAACACCAACAAAAAAACAGCCCCACTTACAACATAAAAAAATGGGAATTGTAATGACATCTTTATCCATGGCTAGCATACTGTCCTGATGGTGTTATATTTTATGTTGGAAAGCCACAAAGGTTGTTGGAGATAAAATGTCCTTATTTGGGTAAATGTAAATAACGACAGTACCTAATCGATATTAACTTTTTATTGTAGGAAAAACAAAGTCCTCAGGCAAAGTCATATCTTTGTTGCCATATCTTCGAAAAGATTGCAGTCTCAAAGAAAATCATGCCTGTTAATTATATGTATTAAATTTATATTAATGCAAAAATACAAATTACTATTAATAATATGAGAAAGAATACCAGTTGTTTTGTAAGTGGAGAGTACTGGGACTTTAAAATTCTACTTTAAAGTACTACGACGTTAATGTTCCACTTTTTGTATCATAAATAATCTGAAAAATGTCATTTTAGATACCAGCATGAACTCCAATTTTACAGATGTGTACAAAAGATGTTGTGTGCCTCACCTTTATAAGAACACGAAGGAAGTGACTGAAGTTAAGGGACAGGGGGGAGCTGCCTTGGGAGAGCCCTCCCCTAGGGGCAGGTGGGCGTAGCTATCATCTGAGGGGGCGTAATACCTACTACACTAGTCGTTTTATTCTCATGCGTCCCCACTAATTATAGTAATAATGTCTTAAAAAAATTATATGACCAATTTTTTGAATTCATTTGAGATCATCGCCTAAAAAACGTCGTGTGCACCTCGGCCAAAAGTGCTTTTTTGGCCTTATCTGCATTGTGTCCTCGGCTCACGCCTCGGCCACAAACAGCAGATGCGTCCAAAAAAGCTAACCTTTACGGCCTAGGTACACAAATTACTATTCTAGAAACTAGACAAAAAAATATTATGTGTACGCCTATATGGGTTTCGAAACATTTGTCTTTTGAGACGCACGGTTTTCTGTGACGTCAGCAAGAGACAAAATTCAAAGTTACTAGACGCGCGGACCAATGAGAAAGCTCCCCCGAAATGACGTCAAAAGATGCGGTAAATGTACAGTGTTTGAAAATGCTGGCCGAAAATACCATTTTTGATACGCTATATTATCTCACAAAACAGCTTTATTAAACAACAAAACACGTTTTAGGGTTTTATGATAGTCTACGAGATGCTATAGTTGAATTGGTCAAATTCAATTGAGGGGGACAACCCCGTTACTCCACTTTTAAAAGCATGTGAATTGTTTTGATAAAAGAGTTTAACACAGGTCCAAATTTTAGCGCCTGATATCAATTTTACCAGGCCAAAGCAATTGTGATACAAAAAATTGTCAAAAAAATGAAGTTTGCCGAAAAAAAATGACATGAGACCAAAAATTGTCAGCAAAAAATTAAATTTTACACCAGAAATTGTCAGCGAAAAATTGAAATGACACCAAAAATTGTCGAGTAAAAAAAATGTAACTTTACACCCAAAATTTCCGAGCAAAAAAAAGTGCCAAGATGGGGCCGTCCCACAATTTTCAAAAACAGCTTTTCTAGAAACTAGACGGAAGAATATTGTACCTCTATTTTTTTGGTTATTCGAAATCACGCGTTTACTAGGTAAAAGAAAATCCGAAACATTTGGCTTATTTGAAACGAGCGCCTTTCTGTGATGGAAACACGGGAAAAAATTCACCAAACAAAATTTAAAGTTACTAGATGGGCTGACAAATGAAAAGCGTACGAACCAATGAGAAGGCTCCCCCTAAATGACGTCACAAGAGGCGGTAAATGTACAGCGTTCGAAAATGCTACCCAAAATTGCGATTTTTGATACGCTCTCTTATCTCACAAAACAACTATATTAAACAACAGAACACGTTTTGGGGCTTCATGTTATATAGTCTACGAGATGCTGTAGACGAATTCGTCAAACTCAATTAAGGGGGACGGTCCTATTGTCAGCAAAAAATTATATTTGACACAATTGTCATATACAATATCTCAAGAGTCAGGCATATTGTCGAAAATTTTCCCGATCTGTCTGGCACAAGTTTTCAGGGGAAACAAACACGCGTGCAGACAGAGAGCGAAGATTTTAAACAATATTCCTGACCGAGGGATATTTGCTCAGACAATCGCTCGAACAACATTAACAAAAAATGTAAACCTCAAAATCTCATAAATCATGTCATGAGTTGGTTGTCATGGTGGTTGACAATTTCCCTAGGGAGATTTTCGCCACGCGGGAAATTGTCGCAAAATTCAAATTTGATTGGTCGATTTAAAAAAAAATCTGACGTTTAGATTGGTCTGACATATCAGTTTGTCAGGTGAGGGCGATTGTCAGCAAAACTTGAAATTGGCCACCAAAAATTGCCGAGCAAAAAATTAAATTTGACAAAAAGATTTCAGCAAAAAAAAATTAATTTGATAAAAAAATGTCGAGCAAAACTTGAAATTTGACACCAAAAATTGTCAGCTAAATATGAAATTTGACCCCAAAAATTGTCGAGCAAAAAAATTAAATTTGACACCCAAAATTGCCGAACAAAATAAATTTAATTTTACACCAAAAATGGTCGATAAAAAAAGATGTAAGTTTCTTTCCTTATAGAACTGTCCATGATGACAGAACTGGTTGAATTTCCATGATGAATTATTGAGTTGTTTTCAAACTTGTGGGTACTTTTTTTTTAGAACTCGTTATTTGTTTATAAAACTTAAATAAATAATAATAATCAGATTTTTAAATTAATTTTAACAATTAAATTTTCTGTTTAAATTAGTCCGATAAATTAGGTACAGATTATATTCATGTATATTCCTGTACTTGTCATTACATTATTTTGTTATTACATATTGTTTTATTACCTATCCTTTGTACCGCCTTCAGACTGCCGTCTTCTTTTAAACATAGAGCATCGTCCGCCGTCTATATGACGCAATGGGTTGCTTGTAGCGTGAGCCACCTCTCAACGCTTCAATATTTGTTACTGTTGGCCATAATTCCTTAAATTTTTGGCGTTTTCATTTTTTTTTCAGTAAATGTTGAAATAAATCGTATAATGACTTCAATAATAATTATTTCTAAAGTGAAAAAACTTTTTTAATACTATAAATAAAATTGGGTGATAGCGTCATTTTACCAATTATTCTTTATTAGAATACGAGAGCGTTTCAAGATTGATGCATTATTTTCAAGGTTTTGAGAAATTTCGCGAATATAGCGCTAGTCAGTCCTCTTAATTGTGTTGTAAGAAAAATTGTTAAGATTACGATAACCTTCAAATACTAAAGCGATACATTCGGCAAAAATAGAATGGTCACAAAGTTTCAATTTCCAACAACAATTGGAGCTTGTACACTTATTCGGATTTAAAAAGTTGGAAGAAATAGCTACGAGGACGAATATATATCTCGAAATTTTTTTCCTAGTCTTATACTGGTGGTCTTAATATACAAGCAACGTGCGATTCTGAAGAGATATTTCTGGGTGCCCCGGATCAGTCCATGACAGCCGGATTTGGAAAAATTGTTCTGTATGTCGGATGATGCGGACTTTCCCGAATGCTGTACTGTTAGCAGATCAAGATTATGGAGTTGAAAAATGTCTAATGACACCACTTCAACATCCCAGAGACGCTCAAGAAATAGCCTACAAAGATCTGGAAATATCAAGAGCTATTATCGAAAGATATTTCGGTCAACTTAAATAGCGTTTTCCAATTTTAGAAGGATCGTCAGGTTATCTTTATTTCGATTTGACTTTGATGAAGAAGAAATAAATTACGCGCAGATCGATAATGAATAATAAATCCGCCAAGACTAACCATACATTGTTAAATATTAATTTAAGAGAATTCTTTTTTTTATTACGGATAAACCAGATTAGCAGCAGCATGCTGCTATACATAGTTTTGTTAATCGGAAATTAAATACAAAAAAAAAAAAATATATAAACTTAAATAAACATAAATCCAAATTCTAAGAAATGTGAGAGGCCTACTATGCGGCACTACAGTCTTAAATTAGATAAGAGTATCTTGCGGAAGTTTTCTTTTTAGTCGCGTGTGAACATTTTGGCGTCCTAGATGAAAGTGTTCGGCACTGCTACAGTTGTGGATGTTGGCGTGGAATTTTTGAGTGAGTTTTATAACAAATTCTTCTACGGTAAGTAAGTATTCCAAGTTCATAATGTAGCTGTTCGTTTCTTCATGTGGCTTTTGCTAGTGTTTGCCCAAATTGGACAGGCATAAGTTATGACTGGTCTGATTAGCGATTTGTATAGCAGAAGCGTACATTCTAACTGCAGTGAGGAGTTTCTGTTTATTAATGGATAAAGTTGTTTTAACCTTGAGTACCCTTCGTTAAGCTTTTTCAGGATGTGATACTTCCACGTGAGACGCGTATCAAGATGAACGCCAAGATATTTGACTGCTTCGTCCTTGGTCTTCCACTGAATTGGCTTCCCATTCAGAATTAGCTGTTCTGGTTCAGAGAATCGTCGCAGAGTGAAAATTTTTGCTTCGCATTTATTCTCGTTTATAGAGATATTCCATTTATGAAACCAGTTATTTATGGTTTCGGCAGCTTTCTGCAGATGATTTATCGCTTCATTCAAGTCTGAATCTTGTGACATGAGTACCGTGTCGTCGGCGTACATGGCGATGTCTTTTTCCGGAAACGGGATATCACTCATGTAGATATTGTTCATGAGCTTAGGCCCGAGTACGCTTCCTTGCGGTACTCCAGCTCTGACATTTTTATTACGGATAGCTCAGAGTGCACTTTCACGCAGAATGTTCTTTCTTCTAGAAACGAAAATAGAGTTTTTGTTAAGTACTTGGGCAAGGAAGCTCTCAGAAGCTGATACTGGAGTCCTTGAGTCCAGACCTTATCAAACGCTTGCCGAACATCTATGAACAGAAGTAGTGTGTATTTTTTGTTTTCATAACCCTCTTCAATTTTTTCTGTTATTCTCTGTAGCTGATGGGACGTGGAGTAGTTTCCCCGAAATCCAAATTGGAATGTTGGAATTAAATTGGTTCGCTCGATTTCTTTGTGCAGTCGCCTCTCTATTAGTTTCTCGAATATCTTTGAGAGAGTGCATAAAAGATTAATTGGTCGGTAGCTGGTGAGGTCGGTTTTATTTTTTCCTGGTTTGTGAAAAAGCAAGATGTGCGCCATTCTCCAACTTGATGGAAAATGCCCATCCCGGAAGCAAGCATTAAGTATGGTGGCAAGGTAGGTTATAGCTTTAGAGGAAAGAAATTTCAGTGCAATATTTGGGATAAGGTCATGGCCTGGAGCGTTGTTAATAGGTAAGGACTTTATTATTTCTTTGATTTCTCGTGGTGATATCGGATTTGTAAAATTGTCTGTGGTTGGGTAGTGAGTTTCAATGTATTGATGCACATAGCTGTCGAAGTAGGGTGGAGTTGAGCAGAGGGGAGTAAACTGTGTTTCTAGGTGCTCTGCAAATACGCCACATTTCTCTACGTCACTACTATAGGTGACATTATCTTGTGTTATTGACGGAATTTCTTGCTTCTGTCTCAATATTTGTCTTGTGGTCTTGTAGAGACCTGGATCTCCTGGTTCAAATGCGTTGATGTGCTTCTGATAGGTGTGTATTCTGTATTCGTCAAGTTCTTGCTTTATTCGATGTGTTATGTTGTTTAGCAGATTCTTAGTTGTGGGATGTCTGGTTTGTCAAGAATGTATTTGGGAGGTATATCACGATTTTTTGGCTTTCGCTTTTTCTGTCTGATGATGGATTTGCGGATATTGTCGGCAATACAACTTGTGTAGGACTCGATCATACTATCAATTTCTGCAGGGTTTGCGAGATTATTTTGGTAATGCAAATTATTGTCAAGATTTGTTTGAAAAAGTTTCCAGTCGACAATACCCTCGATCAAGCGGGGCTCGAGTTTCGCAATAGGCTGGGATGTGAGGAACGATATTATAACAGGGATGTGGTCTGAGTCCATTTCAGTGATTACTTCTTGGTATATTTGTTTGGTGAAGTTTTTCTGCACTACTATATCGAGAATGTCTGGTTGGTGATCAGCCCGATATGGATAATAAGTGTATGATGTAGGAGCATTTACCAAATAACTGTAGTCCGTAGCTAGCTCCATTAGCTTTCGGCCCGCTGGGTTATCGCCTCGACATCCCCAGATTCTGTTTTTCGAGTTAAGATCGCCTATTAGTAGCGTTGATTCTTGGCTGTCAAATATCTGTCTCACATCTGACTCAAGTACCGGCTTGTTCGGTTGTTTATAAGCACAAATTAATCGAGTATCTGAGCCGTCCGTCGATTTTAACTTTATTGCTGCGATTTCAATATTGATTATATTGCTGACACTGATCTCATGATGGCACACAGTCCGTTTAACAAAAATAGCTACTCCTCCCGCAGCGTGATTACAATTCCTATCGGCTCTGTATATGTGATAACCACTTACTTTGAAGTTCTGACTAGGTAGCAGGTGTGTTTCTGTTACACAAGCGACATCGATGTTATATGCCTTGCTAGAAATGAAATAAATAAGGGCCTCTGTTGTCGTAATCCGTTAGCATTCCAATTCAGGATTTTGAGTTGTGAGAGTAATGGTTGGGTATTATGGCCCACTGATAAACATTGGAAGCAAATTTGTTAAAAGAACATTTTTAATTTTTTGAATAAATGGAGTTAGTGCTTTTACTATGTTATTCATGATTTCGGTAACCCAATCATAGAAAGGTTCGTGTAATTGAGGGATGGAGTTTTCGGTTGTTTGTCGGTTTTGTGTTGCCTCTCTGTAAGAGCGTTGTGTGGTTGAAAATTGTTCTTGTCTTGGGCTTTGCGTTGGAATTTTACGATCTTGCATAAATGGTTGCTGTCTTGGTTGGTTATTTGATTGACCTTGGAAGTATTTGCACCCTCTGAAGTTGGCGGGGTGATATTCTTCGCAGTTAAACATTGAGGTTTTGTTGTTGGGCTCTTTTTACAGTCTTTAGTAAAATGATTTCTAACGCATTTTACGCATCGTGGATTTAAGGTACAATAGTTCTTCGTGTGCCCGATGCGCTGGCATCGGTGGCACTGTACGGAGTTTTTTGATGTTCTCCGTGGTTCAACAGTGACTATGGCGTTAGAAATTTGTTTAACTTTGGTGAATATTTTTTTCAGATTAGCATTGGGGTACGGTCTTTGTAGTACAATCTAGTAATTTTTTAATGGGTAGGTTGTATTGCTTCAGTTCGTTGGTTATTTCATCGTCTTTGAGTGACGGGGGAACGTTTTTTATTACTACTGAAAAAGGTTTTGAATTTGGATTTTGGTAGGTGTGGCAAGGGATTGCTTGTTCTTGGTAAAGTTTTGTCAGGGCACGGTAGTCGTCCTCTGTTGTTAGGCTTATTTTCAGGTTCTTTGCAGTGTTTAATGTTGTGAATTCGCTTTTTACTATTTTCTTGATATCAGCTAATACTTCTGTATAATTTATTGGAAGCTGTAAAAATATTGGGGGAATCTTCTTTCTCTGAGTTAATTGTGTGCTGTAATATGGGTTCTTTTCTATAAGGGTTTCCGGCGTCCACATATACCGTTTCTGCGTGTCGTTTATAGGAGGTGATAGGGTGTCTCACTTACGTTTTGTTGACCCCATTGCGGTGGATGCTACCCCAGGGGGGCGCCGTCCTGTGCTTGTTGATAAGCGTTTTCAGTTGTTTCGGTTTTTTCGCAATGTAGATAAGATAAACTATTTCGGCAAAAACTATGCGCTCGCTGTTTACACGTCCACTCGCCAGGAACTTTAGATCGCGTCTAAGAGAATTCTTGAAATAACAAATCTAGTTTATTTTATTAATAAAAACAAATTATTATTATAAATGTTTGACTAATTATTACAAATTGAAATAAGTTTGTACGTTATCATTATGCATTTGAATCTCTGTGGTACTTCCTTCTTTATAATCGTAGTTGTTCCAACAAGACCAAGCTCTGAAGTTGAGATGTGGATAGTTTTTTTTTGTTTCTGACCTAATGATTTTTTTATTATACTTGTAAATTGAATTATATTAAATTCATTTAGAATAATAATGATGAAAATTGTTAATTTCGGATGTACATTCCAATATAATTGCTTATAATAGTTAATAATATTAAATGTGTGGTTTAATAACGTAGGTTAGCATGCCCGCTGATATTGCAAAACAATAAAATCAATGGAATAATTTAATTTGATTGATATTTTTAAATATTTATCAACACAATTAATGAGTTTAACATCTGTTTTATGATTAAATTTTAATACTTCATAGGCAAGAAATAGAAACAAATGGCATCAATTAACTTAATTTTTTTGTTCTACATTTTTAGTAGTGAAGTAACTTATTATCACTCATTAATAAATTAGATTTGATAAGCTTTACAAATTATTTAATACTTTTGAAGGAAAATGGTTACGACTCGATCTAATTTAATTCCAGGCTTAAATTCAATAATTTGCCTTGGAAATTGTACTCCCCAAACAAGTTATCGGATAATGAGATGCCAAGACTTTAACTCTAATAAATGAAATCTTCTATGATTTCCATAATTCAAATTCTCGGCATAAAATGGTGGTAGAAATAAAAATTCCCAACTTTCGCAATTAAAGTTTGCGATTTTAATTTGAATTTAATTGAGCTCTCAAAATAGGCTGCAGGTTTTAGCATAATTACTTTTTAGACAAGGTTGAGTCTATAATTTCCTATAGGAATGTTTCTGTCTTGCGCCGGTATTTTCTTTTCTGTATAGATGTTACGTTTCGTTAAAATCGCGCAAAGGCTGAAAAGTAAACATATCGTCGTTTCTTTTTTGTATTAGTTGTTTTTCCATTTGGGGCAGTCTGTGAAGTTCTTTGAGAGTCAGTTGAGCGAGAAAGCCAGGTGCCGATATTAAATGTATCCGTCTCACGGTGTAATAAAGTTCTTAGCAATTCTATAAAAGGTTGATAGTGAGGAGGAAGTTATTACAGTGGCTATTGGCTCAGGCGTATCAAAATGACAACAAAACAGAGTTTCGAACGGAGTGTATTAAAAAATAATTTCTTTACGAATATGGGTGGACAGAAAAATATTATTGTGTGATTTGTATCGCAACATTATTGACAACTAAACATTATTAGATGTCGCAGTTGGTTGTTGCAGCAAATTTTGCTATGGGCTTTGGGTTTTATATTATTAATGTTGCAGTATATTGCTCGGCGGTAGCATAAATTTGCCAATAGACAATTTTGTTAAATGGCCTCCTGCATGTGGACTTAGAGATGCACTTAATACATTACTGTTGATTAGTATTCTGTAATTTACATCCTTAATTGTACTCATACATAAATAATACATAATCAATACGGTTCAAATTCGGCTTCCTTTTCTCATTATCCATCAGCCGTTTTAATTAAGGATTTACATATGAAACGAATCGCGTTGTGACGCTGATATTTATCATTTCAATGAAAAAGTATTACAAAACTGACAGTTTTGGCACACAGATAAAAGCAAAATACGGTACTGGAAAACCCACTAGACCTGATGATACTTAATGTGAAGCAGGTCCGCCTACACTTCTCGATGACTTGGAGATGAAGAATGTAATACCGAAATGACTACGGATTCAAGCATTTCTGGCAGTTATTTTTTGTTCGTGGCGGACCTCCAATGGCTTCCAGGATTCCAAGATTTAAATATTCTAATGGTAAGACATGAAAATTAGAAAATTGGAATATCGAATAGGTTTGAAGAGTACACGACTAAAATTTACACCAATTGTAAGCAAATTCGTGGCGGAGTATAGGAAGAATATCTTCACAAAAATTATTGTTGTACAGTCAATAAGCGCTCTAGTGAACTAGATATTACATTCTGTTTTTTTTTCATGTGTTAAGGGTCGCGATTATAGCGATTGATAACACTAGTTTACACGGTTTATACAGGCTGTCCCATTTAAAACTCCCCTGTCCAGATTTCTCCGAATTGATTATTGTGATTGAAAAATCCTCGAACAGGTCGATTTTATTTGCCAGGGGCACATCTTTTCAGGTGCTTTTCAAGATCCGGCGCTTCGCCCTCTTCGCGAGGGGGCTGTTAGCCCCAAAATCTTAAATGGCACTATGGGTCGAGTGATGCCTCATTTGAAAGGTATTAAAGGCCTCTCTACAACTAACCACTTACTTTTCAATATCTTGCAGTTTTGACCGTAAAAATAATAATTTCTTTTAACTCCTTCGCGCTATTTAGCAATCAAAATCAACAACCTAATGACCCAAAAATTTCAATAAATTTAATTTCAAAATTACATGTTGGTCTTTGTGGTTTCTGTGGGACATAGCATGAGAAAATGTGCATTATCTTGAAAATTAGAATTGGGGCTAACAGCCCCCTCGCGAAGAGGGCGAAATGCCGGAACGTGAAAGGAACCTGAGAAGATGAGACAGTGGCAAACAAAATCGACCTGTCCGAGGATTTTTCAATCACAATAATCAATTCGGAGAAATCTGGACTGGGGAGTTTTAAATGGGACAGCCTGTATACTTTCGCCAAAATGTGTATTTTTTTATAGATTCAAGTGCGCTGAGTACGGGAAAAATACTTAAAGAATTCTGTCACGTCTAGTTTAAAAAATATTTATTAAATAGTTAAAAAAAAACAATAACATAAAATATAAAAAGAAAAAGTTAGAAATGATTAATTTTACACTTCTTTTTATATTTTTTTTATCTCTTTCTCTTAAAATTGACCAGCAGTAGTCCCCTAACATACTTTCGTCCCAAAAAGCATTTTTTTCCTTAGTAGATAAAAGTTTTTCAAAGTCCTTATTCCATTACTTTACCTATCTGTGGACCAACAAAAATTCTCTCTTTTAATTTACCGTCTGAAATACTTGGAAAAATTTTGTGTAAAGGTCTAAAAGCAGCACTGTTTTTATCCATGGCTTTGATGAAATTTTTTATCAGGCCCAATTTAATGTGTAATGGTGGCAAAATTATATTTTGCGCATCCACTAAAGACGGATATTTCACATTCATTTCTCTTGGAGTAAAATTAATTTTGGACAGGCCAATATTTTTCGATGTAATGATGTTCGATCAGAATTTAAATTACACACTATGAGACATTTTATCAAAAACAAAACCACTACAGTTCACAAAAACACAAGAAAACGGAATATAAAATCCAAGTTGACAATGCGGGTAGGTAAAAAAAAAGTTATTCTCATATTCTCATTAGTAGGAGGTAGTATAATAAGAAAATAGGTGTTTCACCAAAAGTATATAAAAAATGTTAAAATTTGTAAACTAGTGTAATTGTTGCAATTTAGAGTTACAGCAAATCATTTTTAAGTTTAGAAAATTTTAAAACATCACGATCACCTTTTTCAATAATTGTCGGTTTTATGCTTATTTCCTGATAAACTCGCGATCCTTAAAATGTTCAAACATTTCAGTTAAACGTCACAATATGTCGAATAGTACTAGCATGTATATTTATTACCTTTACAAGTTTATAAAGTATCCGATTAATACATTTGTCAAAACTCAATAAAATAAAATATAATCTATATATTTTATTATAAAAATGAATTCCTATTTTCCTTGGTCACGCCATCACTTGAGAACGGCTGGACCAATTTAGCTAATTCTTTTCTTGAAGTATTCCTTTACGTTACAGGAAGGTTCTTATGAAGTAAAACATGGGCAAGAGGGCCCCCTTAGGTTTATAACTTAAGAACGGCTGGACTGATTTTTATGATCTTTGATTTGTTGGATTTGTCTCCACCCTGAATAGCAAAATAACTATTAACACATAAACAGCCCCCTCCCTGGACCTATAACTCAAAAACGGCTGGACCAATTTTTATGATCTTTGATTTGTTGGATTTGTCTTAGCCCCGAAAAGTAGAGTAACTATTACAGCTTGGACAAGGGGGCTCATGGGGCCCCCCTTGGGTTTATATCTCAAGAACGGCTCGACCGATTTTCACGATCTTTGATTTGTTGGATTTGTCTCCGCCCCGAATAGCAGAATAACTATGAAAACATGGACAGTGGACTCAGGGGGCTTCCTTGGGTTTATAACTCAAGAACGGCTGCACCGATTTTTATGATCTTTAATTTGTTGGAATTTTCTCCGCCACGAATAGCAAAATAACTATTAATCCAGGAGCTTGGTACAGGGCAACGACAATAACAAAGCCCCCCTGGTACAGGGCAACAATAACAAATAAAGCCGGCCACCAAAATTTGTCCTACCGGTCTTTAAAAATGAAAATCGATTTTTAAGGAGTAAACTCCAAAGTTTCACTTCTGTTGCGCGTGGACTCCACACACATTTTTTTTTTTTGATAATATCTCGAGACTGACATTTTTCGGGGGCGAATAACTAATAAAACATCGGAAAAAATAACGAAAAAGTTTTTGTATAGAATCCCTACATAACATGACAGAAACAAAAATGAACATGGCGTTGTATGCTGGTTCCGGTAATGCCAGTACAAGGCGTTGTGTGCATTATAATTTGAAAAAAATTATTAATTCAGCTAAAAAGTTAACATAACATTCATTGATTCTGAAGCGGTACAAAGTTCGCCGGGTTAGCTAGTGTAATAATAAAACTAAATAAATCAATAATTCAAAACAATAACTATCAGCTTTTTATCCCTCCCCACATATTGTCCCTCTTCTCCACTCAACCTTCTTCATCCATTCGATCCATTTTCCGTCCTCATTCAAAATTTCTTCTCTACTCTAATCTGCCTCTCTCTCTTTCTCTCAATTCTACGCATTTCTTCAACAAATGATCTATCGTCTCCTATTTTTCTCCACACATCCTGCATACTCTATTCCTATCCTCATTCCAATATTTATTCTCTCTCTCCTCATTTCCACATCTAAATCTTGCTATTATCACTCTCTCTTTTCTACTCTCTCTCTTCCTAGGTACTTTGGCATTTCTTCCGTTATTATTTTTTCATACTTCCCATTGTACCTAGACTCCCTAATTCTCGTTCTTCTTTCCTGTACTTGCACATCTCTATCTCTCTGCACTAATTCATCTGTCATTACTTTGCTTCTCTCTCGCATTCTTTCTATCTCCGAAATATGCCTCCCTCTCTTTCCATACCCTCTTTCCTGCTACTAATCCCATTCCATCTCTCTTTGTTTCCTCCATCACTATATACCCCGGTGCCTCTCTCTACTCCTAGCACCCATTTCAAATATCTTCCTTGCACCCCTTCTAACCCTCCTTGCTCTCTCCATCTCCATATTTCCGTTCCATACATCATCACGCTTTTCACCAGACTATCAAACATCATTACTCTCCTTCTAAAATCATGTACCAATTTTCTCTCTCCTATTCCCCATACCGCTCCCATTATATTATTTGCATTTTTCAGTAACTCTCGAATGTGCTGTTGCTGTGTTTCTTTCATTCATCTTTCACTTCTTCAATTTTCTTTTTCTCCCATATCCATTCATTTACTTTTCTCTTATTTCCAAACCCCATCATCTTGGATTTAGGTACATTAATCATCCGCATAATATGCTAAAGGCCAAACTTTTTCTTTGCCCACCACAAGCCCCCCTGACAGCCCAGTCCTGAACATCTCCTCTATATCTCCAATGAAAGCTGCAAACAGGCTGGGGCTTAGTGGGCAACCTTGTCTTACTCCCTTATAAGCCTTATAAGCACTCTACTTATCGTCTCTTTATATATCTCTTCTATTCTTGTTACCAGATGCTCATTTATCCCTCTCTTTCTCAATCATTCCCACAGTAAATCTCCCTTCCACACTCCATTCATTATCTCCAAGAACCTGTCAACTTCCCTTTCAGTTCCATATATCCACGCTTCATTCTGTATACGTCCCTCCCCAGCAGCTCACTGAATTACTCTCTCTATTTCTCCATAGTAATTCCATCACTCGTTCTCTTTTTCTTTCTTTCCCTGTTTATGTATCTCCATACCTCTTCTTCCGTCTTTATACCCTTCATCTTTAGTTCTTCTTCCATCCGTTTCTTTTGCATACAAATTTGCACCTCTTGCGTCTTTTCTTTAGTTTCCTTCTTGCTTCCTGCTTCCCTTCCCACCACTCGATTCTCCACAGTCCCATCTTCTCTCTCTCCTATCTCTTTTTCCTACCTTTTCGTTTATCTCTCTTAATTTCAGCAATTACATGTTTCTCTTTGTGGTTTAATGTCTCTTCTGGTTTGATTATGTCAAAACTGCAAAAAATTGGAAGGTAAGCGGTTAGTTGTATAGAGGCCTTCAATACCTTTCAAATGAGGTATTACTCGACCCTTAGTGCCATTTAAGATTTTGGGGCTAACAGCCCCCTCGTGAAGAGGGCGAAGCGCCGGAACTTGAAAAACATCTGAAAAGATGTGCCCCTGGCAAATAAAATCGACCTGTTCGAGGATTTTTCAATCACAGTAATCAAATCGGAGAAATCTGTACTGGGGAGTTTTAAATGGGACAGCCTGTATATAAATGCGAAACTGATTTATCACCGCACAGCCCAGACCGTCTTGAAGCGTGAAATTTGGTAGGTACGTAGTTTTTAGGGCGTATAGGCGCACTAAGAAAGGATTTTTGAAAGTTCTAAGTTTCTAAGGGGGTGAAAATGGGGTGAATTGGTTTCTTTAGACTCTAACTAAGTTGAAAACGAAAAACGGTAGAGAAGTGAAAATTCGTACCCGAACTCGCTTTTGAAAATAACTCGACCCCTTTTTGACGACTTTCCAAAAAATTATTCACAGATGGCGAAAAAGGGGGGGAAAGGGGAAAACGGTTTTTATAAAAAATTTCAAAACTCAGCATGCTAAAAACGTGAAAATTCTGATTTAGACTCAGATTTGAAAATAACTAGACTCGTGTTTGACGATTTTGCAAAAATTTCTTTACCGACCGAGAAAAAATTAGGGCTGGTTTACCCAAAATTCCTGTCGTAAAACACGGGTGAAAATTGGGATCTAGATTCTCTTTTAAAAAATAACGGACACGTGTTTGACGATTTTCCAAAAAAAAATTACCAACGGCGGGAAAAGGGGAGGGTGGATTTGGGGTGCATTTTCTCAAAATTCTTATAATTTGAAGGTCGAAAATGTTACAAGCACGAGAATTCGCACTCGGACTCTCCTTTAAAATTAACTAGACCCGTATTTGAGGATTTTCCAAAAAAATATTTACCAACCCCGAAAAAGGGGCGTAATGGGGAGGGCAGTTTTCCTGAGAATTCTCATAACAGGAAAACAAATAGTGTTACATACGTGAAAATTGGGATCTAGATGTTTGACGATTTTGGAAAAAATTTACCAACGGCGAGCAAAGGAGATGGTGAATTTGGGGGTTGATTTTTCTAAAACTTCCCATAACTTGAAGATCGAGGATGTTACAGACATGAGAATTGACACTTGGACTCTCCTTTAAAAATGATTAGACCAGTGTTTGACGATTTTGAAAAAACAAATTACCAACGGCGAGAAAAGGGGAGGGTGGATTTGGGAGCAATTTTTCTCAAAATTCTTATAACTTGAAGATCGACAATGTTACAGGCATGAGAATTGGCACTCTACTTTAAAAATAACTAGAAAATATTTAGAAACCGCAAAAAAGGGGCGTAAATGGGGAGGGTAGTTTTCCCCAAAATTATCCTAACTGCAAAACAAACAGTATAGCATTATAATATGTGAAAATTTGGATGTAGATTCTCCTTTTAAAAAGACTGGGTCCGTGATTTAGAAGAAAAAATTACTTTTTGTTATTTTTTTATTAAAAGCTGCTCCGCTGTACCAATTCCAAATATAAGCGCCAGTAAAGCCGATCCCAACTTACGCGGGCAAAGCCGCGGATAACTGCTGGTTAACTTATAAAATAATAAAAAAGAAAGCAAATGTTTCTCCACCTCGGAAATAGTATATTACATACTGAGGCGGAAAGTATTCCATCTGTCTAGAGAACTATAGTTTACCGAGAGGCGTAGCCTCGAGGTGAACTAGTTCTCGAGATAGGAATGGTACTTTTGACGAAGTTTGTATTCACAATTATGTATTCGAAATGTAATAATTAAATCTCATTAACATTAATTAAACAAATTATTGTTGCAACGTTTAATTTCAGTCAAATGTTTGCACTTAGTAAGCACTGCAAGAATTGATATTATTTGTCACATAAATGTCAAAGTATTTTTTGAAATTTGTACTATTACACAAATTAGTAAATCACACTAAGAGTTTTTTTTGTAGTCGTTTGGTGAAATACACAGTGGAGAATGTGGTATATAACTAAATACTTAATTATATAAATATTCCCGCATATGTATTTAGTTTTCGTGCATAGCCAACTTTCACTATATAATTTTCGATCTCTTTAGCCTCGCAGTTTGGCAATTTGTTTGTTTAACCCTTCTCAATGTTATTTATAATGCGATGGATTCAACGAAAATGTTCTCATGTAAATAGGGTTTAATGTCAATGTTCACCATTGTGATAAATCCAATAGAAGAGGTGGTGGCAGTCTAGCTGCTTTCGAAACGTTGTGCAACGTTCATTCACTTAAAATAATGTCTCCAGTGTCAGAAATCGAACTACCAGGAGTTAAAATGCTGTATTGGAAAATCATAAAATTGACTTCATCGTGCTCTACAAACTCTTCCCTACCTACAGATGCATACAATGGGATCCTGGATTATAGTGAAAATAATGTTTACCTTTAACTTTTACAATTCTGTTTATTATAATGCGGATTTTAATATTCGGGATTTCACTGCATGGCCTTAAATTATTATGCATATGCATTTTTTGACTGAACAACTTAAGCAACATAGAGGGCATTTTGACATTTTGTTATTTTGTCCTCCCATATGGTGAGATTTGGTGAGATAAATACGGACCCCCTCCCCCTTGGTAAAATTGGTTGAGAATAATTCACAGCATTCATCAAAAATTCATGAGGCATTCCTGAGCACAAATCTGACTGAACACTTCTCAGCAACACTGTCGACTGAAATTGATATTTAAAGGAATTTTAATTACAGCAGTACAGCAGAACCGTGCTTTTTCCCCTTTCCTGAAGTCTTATCTCAAAATTAATATTTTCCGTTAGAATTTTTTAAATATCATTTCGTTTATTTAATTTTTTGTCATTTCCTTGATTAAATAATACTGGAGTATGTAAATTTAACCGGTGATCAAAATTAATTCCTTGCGCTGCAGAGTTTCATGCTCATAGGACATTTATAAATTTAATGATATTCTCTTCTGTATGAAAGAATAGAATAATAAACATGAAGTTTGAGCACATTTACATTAAGAATATGGAGATATATTAAATATTTTTAACAGAAACGTAAACCGTTTATAGCTATTTATTATATAAGTTCTTATAAGGCAAATAAGTCACAAAAGAAATTTGGGCTAATTTTTCTCGAGTGACTTATTTGCTGTTAAGACAGTTCTTAAAACATTCATTAAAACTAAAAAAAAATGTTGGGTTATGAACTGGTTGCTATGACAAATTAGAAAACCGTTGAATTCTGGGTTCATAAGTCCACTAGTATCTTATAGACCTCATAATACATTCAAAATCTGTATTATTATGACTTTTTGGACGTAATATTTTTCTCGTTTTTGTTTTTGTTTGACTTTTTAAAACCCAACTGGTCTTTTCACTGCCCATATTGTATTGAATTGTGGACCAGTACCTACTCGAAATCCATTATAGCGAAAGTAAGGAAAAACCTTTAACTTAAATAACGATTGAAAATAAAATTATTTTTAGCTTAAACCAAATACGTACACAATTAAAAAATTGGAAAAACTTCTTTTCGCTGTTATTGCCGTCCGCCTCGCTACCACCGAATTCGGACTGCATCTATTTATTATACTGTTTATTTGTACTTATTTGTTTTATATTAGTGGAATTTTTAAATTATTAACGCTGAACTGTAAAGTCTATACACAACTGAATTCTGTTTTGAAACTTGAACTTGGACTCCTAATTCGACTGCCTTTTCAATTAATTATCATTTTGACTATCTTGAAATCTTTGCGGATTGAAAAAAAAAACTAATAATCTTTTTACTTTACCACATAATTAGCAACGTCTAATATCAGTCTTTATTTCGGATCTATAAAACTATATTGCTTATTACGCGATTATTAAAAATAAAATTATTTACTGTGTAAAGTGTAAATCGTCCTCCACAAACAGATCCTCTTCACTGTCGGCTAAGATTAGTAGCTTAGGAGGGTCACATTATTGTCTCGTCAACTTATCTTGCAGAAACAAAGAGCAGGGAAAGTAATATAAACCAGATTATTCAGGAATCCCTTTCGCAATGGACTTCGTTTTGAAGACCGTATTTTCTATACCGGGAACATTCGACGAATTTGAATTTTGTCGGATCTGAGATAAAAATCTCCTCATGTGTACCCCTTGGATATCGCCACAGAAATCTGTCGTACATCTACCCCTTTGAAGTATGAAAAATTCAAATATTGGTTACAAATTTCAGGGTTATCCATATTTCATAGTCGGCACAAAAAGGAAATCGATGATACCGAAAAAACAAAACTACATTTGATAGTCGTCCGTTTTACGACCGGATATTTGTTCTGTCAGCGAAACTGGAAAACCCTATTTGTTTAAGTGGGATCCTTTGTTAATGCCGGATCACACTTTCAATTAATATTTGACTAAAATCTTGTTTACGGGACAAACTACTACCTACTTTGAGAACAAGCAGTTTCTGTTTTTACAGTGTTGACAATCTAGTTTGATGCTGTGGTTGTTTTCACAAATAGTGGCAAACTCCACAACTTTAGTAATTTATGTACGAGCTTGTTAAATTTGGAAACCTAAAACTCGATAAATAAACGTAGAAAGTGTATAATTAAGCGCGGGTAAACAGTTGCTCGTTGCTTTTAAAATATTGCTGATCTTTTTCAAAAGTTAAATATTATTCTGAACGAGCTGGGGTGAGGTAAAAAAAAATATACGCATCGACTGCATGAAATGTGATGTGACATTTTAAGAATTCAAACGATAGGGTAGATATCCATTGTAAAAACGAGATATTGCTCTCATGTTATGCTATTTGCATAATCTTTTTTCTCTGGAGAGATATTCGCTGCCGAATTTAATTTTCATTAATTTCTTTCTATATTTGTCTTTTTTGCCTGTATAGTACCCACTTGCTTTTTTTTAAGTTTGTATAGTAGATAGGACTTACAAAAAAGGTATAAACAATATATTATGTTTTAGTTAGACAATTTGTGCATAATTTGGCAGAATACACAGGTCGACAAAAAAATATTTTTTCTTTGTCTTTCTGTTTTTATGCATAAATTCTGATTCTATGCATAAAGTAAAACCAAAACATCCATTTTTGACTTATAAAGTTTGCTTTTGTGAGTTTTACGTCGATAAGCAGGTTTTGAAGATTTTAGTTGATTTTATGAGCAACAAGTAGCAGCACATTGAAACAAACTGGCGGCCAGTTGCATATCATTTGCGTAGTGCACAGTAATGATCTTTACCTGTCTATCACACCTATAAAAACCGTTTTTGATTGTCACTTAAGCAAAAAATGGCGCCAAAACAATGTAATAATGATGTTGATTCAATCTGTTTTATTTGTGGTGAATTTATCAAAGGAAGAAGTACAAAAAATTGTTTAGTAACAAATTTAAAGCTTTGTGAAGCTTATGAAGCCTATTTTAACTTACAAATTGAAAATCAAGATAAAAATGCATGCCTCATTTCTCCTGCAAAAATACTTCAAAAATACTTTAGAAGGTAAAAAAATTAAATTTTGAGCATACTATTTATTTTCGTAATGTGAACAGTAATAGTATATTATTTATCTAGAACGAGAAGTGAAGTTTAAAATACGAGCAAGTTGTTTACGGTCGAGGCGCCTAGCCGAGGCTGGAATTACTTGTGAGTACCTTTAAAAACACTTCTTCGTTCGAGGTAAATACAACGTTTTATTTCATACTGCAAGCTTAATGAACTAAGTCAAAATAAATGAAATGTGTGTTTATCTCGCACAAATTATTCGTAATAATTAAATATGCGGGAACCAACATTCCCATAGTAACAAACGTTTGTCAAAAATGACAACGAAAAAACTGGGTCACGGTGAATGGTTTTGGATATTTTATGCGATTATTCCGTTTAAAATGGAGAAAATTGAGGTGCCTCAAGACATTGTAGATGAAGCAGATCACGTGAAGAACAATTTGATGCCACAAAAATGTCGGGAACAATGTAAGAAATGATTGACGTATAATTTTAAAGTACTAGGACTTTAAAATTTTTCTTTAAAGTACTAGGACGTTAATGTTCCACTTTTGGTATCAAAAATAATCCGAAAAATGTCACTTTAGATACAAGTATGAAATAAATGAATGTTATTATAAGGGAGAATCATCAGAATTAACGCCAATTGGCCTCGATTATAATTATTTTTCTTAATTAACAATAAATTCCCAATATTTACAAAAATATTCATTTTTGAACTAGTTTTTCAATTTTAATGTACATTGTGCAATACCTACATTTTTTTTTAGTCTTATTACTTATAATTCTTGAATAAAAGTGACTCAGATGTATAGTAAAAATTTGTTTAATAATAATTTACAATAATATTCTGAGAAAATTGGTAATTTTTTCTAAAAATCGAAATATCGCTCTGGTTTCTGCAAAAGCAAACTTTGACCAAAAAAACTATTTTTCCCTTTATTAGTTACGTTAGAGAAAACGAAATTTGATGTTTAGAACTCAAACCCAAAAATCGTGTCGACCGGTGATATCAATGGTAGAGCGCAAAATGATATTATATCGCCGATTGAGAGAGAGATTGTTATTCTCTTGAAATCGGAAATTAATTTTGCGTTCGAATTACACACAATATTTTTTCTACAATCGCAAAACTCGCGTAATAATTAAAAATCTTTCAAAACATTTAATTTTATTAGCAATGCATATTATTACGTATATCAACATTAATTTTTTTCCCGTATTGACCAGAAGGAGCTCCCCGTTGCGTCCATCACAGCCACTCCTCAAAACCATGAGGTTAGTAACTATGTAAGTAACTAATATGACGGCTTTTTGCATTCTAGCCGCAAGGGTCTCTACCGGATTACGGCAGGCCGGAATGATTTTCAGATTGGAGACGAGCGCGCCCTTGATGCCTCCCATGCACCCAATTACTAAAACGACAAGCTTCACTGAGTAACTTGAGTACAGCCTTCTAAGTTCAAAGAGCAGGTCTTGATATTTTGTCCGCTTTTTCTCCTCCTTGACGCAGATGTTATTTTCAGCAGGAGCCGAAAATTCAATAACAAAAATCTGCTTGGAGGAGTGGTCCAATAGAACCACGTCAGGCTTGTTCGCTGTTATCTGCCTGACGGTGGAGAACGAGAAGTTCCAATAGATTCGGCACCTTTCGTTCTCCACAACGGACTCAATATTGTTCGGGACATAGGGCAGCACTGGTGTCTGGTCTATCGCATAATGGTGTCTTAAATGAAAGTATAACACTCTCAATGCCGCATTGTGGCGATGGATATAGGCCGAAGCTACAGCTCACATTCGGCACCTCTATACCCATCACGCGGCTGCGATGGACCAAGGTGTTAATTACACCATCTTGCGCAGCGCAAATAAATCCCTCATTCTCAGACTTCAGTCCACTTGATCTCAGAAAGGCAAATGTATGCCTTTTGGATAAGCCAAGGTTTTCAATGTTCTTGAAGAAAACGCTATGCATTGACTTATCCATGTGCTTTCTCATGAGCATGTCTTGCTCAGAGATTTTGACGTGGGCTGTAAGACGGAGCAAGTCGAGCTCGGTAATTGAATGAGGCCGAGCTCGGTCAACGTTAAAGTCAAGACCGAGTTCATTTGCTGCTCGTTGTGCTGGCTTAAACAAAAAGCCCCGATTCCCCGCTTCTCGTGCTCCCTGACAAGAAGCAACAAGGGATCCGAACTTTGAATGATCTTACAGGCTATACCCAAGATTACCCTGTTGTGAAGACACTCCAAACTCAAAAGTCCTCGGCCTCCCTGGTTTCGTGGAAGATATAACCTCGGAACGGACGATTTTAAATGCAAACTGCGCTGTAGATGCATCATTTTTCGTGTATCCCGATCAATCTGCTTCAACTCATCTACTAACCATTTAACTGCTCCAAATGAGTAGAGCAGGATCGGAACGGCAAGCATATTTGTGGCAAAAATCTTGTTCTTCCCCGAAAGCTCTGACGACCAGATTCGTCAGAGTAGATTTTTGTACTTGCCGCAGAGAGACTTTTTTACCTGGTGTGACGCTTGGATGTGGCACTGCTCCACACCCAAGTACTTGTAAGTCTCTCCGGCGTTCAGATGTCTCAGAACGCTTCCGTCAATGAGTTGAGCATCTTCATCGAAATACTCGCATCGTCCTCTTTTGAGATGAACCTGAGCGCATTTGTCCCAACCGAACTCCATGCCAATAGCATCTGTGTACTCCTGCAGTTCTTGCTTTCCGGAAGCATCACTTTCAAATCATCCATGTAAAACAAGTGCGTGATCTTATGCTTCCGGTTACCGGGTGTACCACAGCTATAACCCTTTGCACCGCGCAAGGCTACGGACAGCGGCAACAGTGAGATGCAAAACAGAAGAAGACTCAAGGAATCTCCCTGGTTATTAATTATTATAGTTATTAAAATTAAATACACAGATTTTACAATTTTTTATGGTAATTCGTGATGAAGAAAGTCTCAACAAGTTTGAAATAGAATGTGCCGTTTCGATTTTGTTACTAATGCTGTCTTCAATGTATCATTCAGCTGTTGAAGAATTTTTCCAGCTTCCATGACGGTTGAGCTGTACAATATCACCTCCCCCATCAACTAAAAGTATGGCTGATGTTCGACGCAGACTATGACCAGTATACAATTTATATTCTGGTAAATTTAAATACTGGGCGATGTCGCTAAGGACTTTTCCAATAATATTCATGCCTACCACTTGTTTAAAACATTTTCCGTTGGAGTATCGCAGAAAAAGGCATGGGGTGTCATGATCGGGTGGTCTTAACGCAACATATATCTTCTGAAAATTTATAAAAAATCAACTGACACGTATTCTTTGTTTTTGTATTAGGAACTTGTACTATTAATAAGGAATCTTTGTCTTCAATATCTTTTACGGTTGTCTCAGAAATAACTAGTGTCAACAATTTTTCTTAATAGAATTTTGCTCTAAACCCCGTAGTTATCGAATTAAAGTTAGTGGAAGTTTTGACGTTAATTTCGGTATAAGCCACTGAACCCCTGAGCGGTAATAACGAAAAAAACTTCGAAAAACACTCGGAATGAATTTAAACCGCTAGGCGTAAATAAACAAAAAATCTTAAAACTGACCTACTAAACGTGTTTACTTCAACATCCAATGCTATTGAAAATTGTGGGGCCTAATAAATAACATGCGGATTTTCGTCTGCCCCTACGTATTATTTAAGTTGAAAATACCTTCTCTGATGATTATGTATTATTGAATCCTCCGGCTGTAAAAATTAGATATTCTGTACGTGACAGGGATTTAATTGTTGCTCTTTCAAAATTCTCCAAATTCGATTTGCTACCCTTCGGGTACTGGCGTTTTTTTGCAAAACATAATGCACAACGTGAATAGAAGTTAGGCACACGAGAAAAAGCAGGTATCTTTTACGATAATAACTTTAAAAGCGAAAGTAGAATATAACAACACGCCCGGTCGAGTTCGTCCGCCGATACTGATTCTCAACAGCACAGTTCTCAACAGTAACTGAAGCACCCGAGAGTGCAAAAAATTTAGAAACTTGATAAGGACGTTGGCTTTTCCGGACAAAAACAATTGATTGTCTGTAGGTAAAGTAGATTCCGATTCGAGCAGTTGAGACTAGCGGACGTGTTATGCGGCGCTCGATAAGATAAGCGGATAAAAAAGCGTGAAAAAGTTAAAAATAAATAGAATGAAAAACAGCGAGAGAGAAGAAAATTACAAAAGAAAAAGAGAAGACGGACGAAAATCAGAAGAGAAGATTAACTCCTTTAGGAAAAGTAAGAAGTTAGAAAGATCACCGACTAAAAAGGCAATGGATGAGGAAATGAAAGAGATGCTGAAAAAGATTATGGAGGATGTAGGGGAGATAAAGGAAGAGAATCGGAAGATGATGCGTGAAAAGGAAGAAAAATGGGAAAGAGAAAAGATGGAACTAAAAGAAAAAAATAAAAAATTGGAGGAAATGGAAGAGCAGGAAAAAAGAGTGAGAAAAACGAATATTGTAGTAACGGGATTGGACAAAGAGGAATGCGAGAGCGAGAAGAAACAGGAAAAATGGATGAATATAGAATTCGAGGTAGCAGTGACTGTGAGAGAGATGTATAAAATAAATGGAGGAAAAATGATTGTGGCAGAACTTGGGAGTTGGGAAAAAAAAAGGAAAGTTATGGGAGATAAAAGAAAACTAAGAGAAAAAAAAGGAAAGAGAGTATACATAGAAGATGATCTGACAAAGAAGGAAAGAGATATACAGAAGGAATTAAGAGCGATAGCCGAAGAATAGCGACAAAAAGGACAGCGGGTGAAAGTGGGTTATAAAAAGATATGGATAGAGGGCTTAGGTGGGACGAAGAAAAGGGGGAGTTAGATACAGACAATTTTTGAATAAGAGCACAAGGATAAGACGACAGGGTAGAAAAGGGAAAACGAATACGGAGAGGAATAAAAAAGAAAATGAGCAAATAAGAATAGTATTCTGGAACGTAGCGGAAATAAAAACAAAGAGAATGAATTTTGGGAGTATTTGAGAGAATTTGACGTAGTGGGAATGGTAGAAATGTGGGTGGAAGGAAAGGGGTGGGAAAAATTGGAAAAGAGAATGCCGAAAGAGTTTAAGTGGAAATGTCAATATGAAGATAGGGAAAGCAAGAAAGGGAGAGCTAAAGGTGGGATAATAATGGGGGTGAAAGAGGGACTGGAAGGAGAAAATGAAACTGAAGCAAAAGAAAAAAGAGGGATTATGGAAAAAACGGTGAAAAGTAAACAGAGAAAATGGAGAATTGTTACAGTGTACAGCAGAAGTATGAAGGAAACGAAGAGAATAATAGAAGAGCGAGTAAAAGAGCAAGAAGGAACTTTGGTGATTGGGGGGGATTTTATTGCAAAAATTGGGGAAAAAGGAAGACGGATAGAAGAGGAACAAGAAACAATAGAAGGAAGATCAACAAAAGATGGAACAGAAAACGCAGAAGGGAGAATACTGATTAGCTTAGTAGAAGAAAGAGGGTGGGACATACTTAATGGGAACTGCACAGGAAATGAGAAAGGGGAGTACACGTATATTGGATCAAGAGGGGAGACAGTTATTGATTATGTTATGGTAAATGAAGCATGGGATGAAATAGAGAAATTCAAGGTGAGAGAAAGAATGGAGTCAGACCATATGTCTTTAGAAGTGAAGACAAAAGGAAGAGAGAAAGATAGAGGAAGTGTGAATGAGTTTAGAAGAAAAACGGTGAAGAATATTTGGACGGAAGAAGGAAAAGAAAATTATAGAGCAAGACTTGGAAGGGAGGCAAAATGCGAAGAAACAGAAATAAACGAAAGGTGAGGGAACTGAGCGATAACATAAGAAACGCAACAGAAAAAAAAAGAGATAGAGATAAGAGAGAAGATGGGGCTGTGGAAGAACGAGTGGTGAGATAAAGAATACAGGGAAAGGAAGCAGGAAGCAAGAAGGAAACTAAGAAATTGGAAAAAAGAAAAAGCAACCAAGGAAGAGTACAAGAGAGCACGCAAGAGGTACATTTTAGTATGCAAAGAGAAGAAGCAAAAGAAACGGATGGAAGAAGAGCTAAAGATGAAGGGTATAAAGACGGAAGAAGAGGTATGGAGATACACAAATAAGGAAAGAAAGAAAAAGAGAGAGGGAGAGTGAGTGATGGAATTACTATGGAGGAATGGAGACAGTACTTCAGTGAGCTGCTGGGGGGTGATGAATTCAGACAAGGAAAGGAAAAGAGACAACAAAGAGTGGAAGAAATAGAAAAGATAACAAGAGAAGAACTAGAGCAACAACTAAGAAAATTGAAAAGAAATAAGACACCGGGGAGGGATGGTATACAGAATGAAGCGTGCATATATGGAACGGAAAGGGAAGTTGACAGGTTGTTAGAGATAATGAATGGAGTGTGGAAGGGAGAGGGATTTCCCCAAGAGTGGAAGGAGGGGATAATATGCCCCATATATGTATAAGAAAGGAGAAAAAGATACAGTCAGTAATTATAGGAGGATCACTCTCCTAAATACATCATATAAGGTATACGCGATGATTGTAGAAGAGAGGCTGATGAAGGAAATGAATTACCAGACGGACAGGCGGGATTTAGGAAAGGTAGAGGGACCATGGATAAAGTATATATGTTGAATCACATAGCAGGGAATGAGATAAAAAAGAGGGGTGGCAAGATATATTATGCATTCTTTGTGGACCTGAAGAGAAAGAATGCGAGAGAGAGGCAGAGTAATGACAGATTAATTAGTGCAGAGAGATAGAGATGTGCAAGTGCAAGAAAGAAGAACGAGAATTAGGGAGTCTAGGTACAATGGGAAGTATAAAAAAATAATAACGGAAGAAATGCCAAAGTACCTAGGAAGAGAGAGTAGAAAAGAGAGAGTGAAGTAAATATAGCCGTTTGCGAGATATAGCCGTTTTTTGGTATCAGCGTGTTCGTCTAAAAATTCTCTTTAAAATGAGTATGTCAAACGTGTTTTAATGCGTCATTTGAGGAAGCTATCACCCAAAGACCGAAAATTTTTGGTAACTTTTTGGTATTTTTTGGATTTTTTTTACAAACGAACCGTGTAGGATAGGACATTTTTGAGGGCACCAATCGAAAGAGGACGACAAAATCTGTTTATGTTCGGGGTTACGTCGCAATACGTCTAATAGTTTATTAGTAAGAGAGGAATAACGAAAAATTGAAAAAATTTGAACCCCAAGGGGGTAAATTTTAAAAATTTCAAAAAAATTTTTTGTCTCAAAAGGCCTTTAAACCAACACTATCTGATGTAAATTTACACGAGAAAGCCGCCTGTACCATCAGTTTCCCCCTAAATATAGCCGTTTGCGAGATATAGCCGTTTTTTGGAAATCTTTCAAAACGCATTAAAAATCGTTTTTTCTGATGGAACTCGATCTCCTGAATCCAACGGTGCCACCCCCAACTCGATATCTCTAACCGTTTCGGAGATATCGCGATTTAAAGTTTTGGCACTTGCACAAAATTCGTGAAGTTCGTGAACTCCCGAAAATATATTTGCTCATATCTTGTAAACTACAGCTAAATGGGATGATTTATTGGTATCAGCGTGTTCGTCTAAAAATTGTCTTTAAAATGAGTATGTCAAACGTGTTTTAATGCGTCATTTGAGGAAGCTATCACCCAAAGACCGAAAATTTTTGGTAACTTTTTGGTATTTTTTGGATTTTTTTTGCAAACGAACCGTGTAGCATAGGACATTTTTGAGGGCACCAATCGAAAGAGGACGACAAAATCTGTTTATGTTCGGGGTTACGTCGCAATACGTCTAATAGTTTATTAGTAAGAGAGGAATAACGAAAAATTTAATAGTAAGATTTAGATGTGGAAATGACGAGCGAGAGAATAAATGTTGGAGTCAGGATAATAATAGAGTATGCAGGATGTGTGGAGAAAAAAAGGAGACGATAGAGCATTTGTTGAAGGCATGCGTAGAATTGAGAGGGAGAGATGAGAGTAGAGAAGAAATTTTGAATGAGGACGGAAGAGGGATCGAATGGATGAGGAAGGTTGAGTGGAGAAGAGGGACCATAAGTGGGAAGGGGTAAAAGCTGCTAGTTTTTGTGTTGAATTATTGATTTATTTAGTTTTATTTATTATATTATATTTTATTTTATTTGAGTTATGGGAAATGTATCGGATACTTTATAAACCTGTAAAAGTAATAAATATACATACTACTACTGTAGGTAAAGTTGAAATAAATATCCATAGGTGGTTCGTAATTTGAAGTGTTCGATAAAAATTTTGTTGCTCTCGGCGAGTTCTACTACTGGTTAAAATTAAAGTAGTTATTTCGGGGACACCTGTATATTAAAATTAATATTCTTTTTCATTACTTCAGAAAGAAACTTTAATATTTCTTCCTTTGTAAAAGCTTTTTTTTGTTTTATATCCTACGGATTGTCGTTTTATGAATGCGATTAATTTCTTAATTTGACTGATATTAATATTATTCTTTACAGATAACACAGATCTGAGCATCGAGTATATTGACCAAAGGGTTGAAGACTTCAGGGTTTTTGCTTTCTCTTTAGTGAGCTATCATTACGTTTTCCGTGTATCTTTTAAACTTCTTCAAATTACACCATACGATAAAAAGGTCGTACTACTTTTCATATCTATGTCACTACTTTTCGGGCAGCAGATTCATCGTAACCTCTTTAGCAACATGCGCAGTTTCGGGTGGTGTACACGATAAATCACTGAACTCATTTTCTACTTCCATTTTTGTATTTAAACACTTGAATAACACAAAACCCTCGTTCACAAAAACATAAATTCAAAATGTCTGTGCTCAAAGAAAAGCTTGTTTACCTGTTGTTATGGAATGAACAGACCAATGAATCGTTGATTAATTGGATAGCGAGCGTTGCCTACATTTTATAGCGCGTGAGTGACATTTCTATATCGATTGTAGAAAAAAGTATTTAAAACATGATTGTTGAGATAAAAATTAGTAAAAATTCTGTTACAACTAACAGACATTTTTATTTGGAAATTACCTACTTATGTGTTGTTTCCTACACTGTATAAACTTTTCAATTTATGCCTCTAATAACTAATATTTATATGCAATTTGTATCAAAACTTCTCAGTATCTTCACTTTAGTTAAATATTTGCAGCTCAGTTCTACACCAAACCAATACCTTCCAGTCTATTAGCTTTACATTTCCCTTAAACTAAATTGCTTTTAAATTTTTGACAATATTTCGCCAGATGTCGCTTTAAATTCTAAACTTTAAGTTGTTTGAAAGCGAAATTTACTTTAGGCAATCACCATAATTACATTCCCAAAACGTGGAATTTCCTTAAAACGAATTCAAGTGAATTATTATAATCTTCCATCTAATCCCAAACCGAGCAATATTTCAGCCAGAAACCAGAATAAAATGTTCTGCGACTAACAAATTTCTGACGTGCAATGGCAGATAACACATGAGAATTCTCGCAGAAGCTTGATTGATAATGTTTTATGCATAGGTGGATATGGAAAAGCTGCTGGCGAATGAGTCGAATAGCAGAAAGTTCGGCATGGTTGAAAATAAGCTTTAATTAAATTTTGCTTGGTACAGTAAAAGCTATGAATGAAGTATTGGCGATAAACGTGTGGAAATGGGGCGTTTATTTTATGACTGTCTGGATAAGCCGCGGTTTAAACAGGAATCTATCAATTGAAATTATAATGCATACAATTAACCAGACCTCAATATTTGCATTGAACAGTTAGGAATGTTGGAACTATATGTGGCATTAGCAAATCATTGTCAATTAATGGTTAGGATTTTACACTACTTGTAACATAGATTGACAACTTCTTCGAAACTCATCTCATCATCATTCTTATCACCCATCAGTTTAAAATTCATCAATTAAATAACTTTTACATTAATTAAACTATTTCAGGCGGCAGAAAAAAAAATACAAATATGAACTGTAATTATACTTCCGGTGTTATACACTATAAAGCTTATGAGATAATGCTGATGAACACATGGAAGCCGTAAAGGCAATATTTTTAAGTCCGTAACGTCATAATCTCATTTGTAGGGGAATTTATTTGCCCAACAATTTTTCGCTAAATATATTAGTGGTATCAGCTATAAATTCTTGTTAAATTTTTGTCGGAGTTCTTCCACATTCCTAAACTGTAATTTATGATTACCCTCCTCTTTCAAAATGTAATTTATTACGTTTTTTTTTAGTGCGTTGTGTTAAAACACCCCGGAATAAGAATAATCGTAAAACATGAAAATGTGAAAACATCGTTTTTATTGTCTTGACTAAAGGTGAAAATACTTGTCTGCTAAGTGTCTCATAATGTAACTTCATCACATTCAATAAAATAAAGAGTTATTATAGAGTATGCACTTAAACTAAAGAACTCACACTTACACTCAAAATGAGAAAAAGTTAATAATATTGTCATGACAAAGTATTTCCAGGCAAAACAGTTTTAGTTTTATGCTAAGCCCTTGTTTTAAAATATGGTTCGCCGGAAGGGTTAAACAATAGAGCATTGCTAGGTCGAAAAATAAACGAAAAAGTTTTCTATATAGATAACCAGATCTTTTATAGGGATATAGTGACAGTTACTTACTCAGATTTTGTAATTTTTATATAACGAGCGTTCAATAAAAAACCTGGTTAGAGTAGGCTTTGAAATTGCGTTTTTGTTTTATTTTTTTACAGTGTAGAGCTTGACTGATTAACACGAAACTCTCCATGACAGATAACATTACCTCAAAATTTCAGAGAAGCTGCAGTTTTATTAATAATTAATTTTATTATGCATCTTAAAGAAGTGTTGACAAGTGTTTTAGGGTATTAGTTAGCGGTTTTATATAGACCGACATGATTTGGGGGTTTGGGCTGCAAAATGTCCTGCAGGTATCTCCAGGATTCCTACAACGGTTGGTAAAAAGTAAAGTGCATTCAGACCTTTGGGTGTGATGTTAATCGAGTTATTTTTAGATATCGGACACTTTATGATTTGGTTTTACACCTTTATTTCTTCAAAATGTAGAAATTAAAACACTCTTCGGAAGGATATGACCAACTGACAGTTTCTAACCAAATTTCTACAAATGTTTATTGAGAATTTTACAATCCCTTAGAAGGACACAAAACAGTTACAGTAAATTAATGGTGAAAATGTTTTCGATATTTCTTGTAGAGAATTGTGCCTTTTTTCTGATCCCATTAAAAACAGTGCAAAAAATCTTCAGTTTCATATTTTTTCTTACATCGGCTACGGATGCTTGGTACATACATGAAATTTTTAATGTGGCCAAAGGAAGAAATCACTTGCAGTTTCGCTTGTTACTTTATCATATTTCACACTCAAACTTGTTCTCTTAAATGCGCAAATCTGAAAAGTATGGTTAGGTAGAAGTTTTAACTCTTGAGTTTCAGAAGCAAAAGACAAACCTTTTCTTTTGCAGCTGTTATTAGATCAGGGTGAGCCTCATTAAGTTTCATTAAGAAAATGTAGAGCATAATATGTAAGTGTCTTTAGTGATATCCTCTATGCTTTGTACATTCTTTCTTCGATGACACTTTCACCTACCGGTCAGCTTTGGCACAACTCACGTATTTTCTGATATGTTGGGACTGTCTTAAATTCATGTTTTCGTACCATTTCCTACTTGCAAACAAGGTTTAAATATAAATTCAATAACAATTTGGCCGAATTTAGTGGTTGCCTAACCTAAACTGAATAAAATGGCAAGTTAGTTTTTGTAACAATTGCAATGTACACTGTTATAAAAATGCCCAGCCTCCTCTAACCAGGTTTATTTTTGAACGCTCGTTAGTTATTTTTAAATAATAAAATATGGAGTTATTGTTTTGAACACACCCCTTTACAATTTTATGCTTCATTTCAGTCTTGTGTGGTTATTTTTTTTAGCATAGTTAAAACTTCAGTTTTTATATCGGATGTCGATATAAATCATTATTTATACATCAAGTTGTCTGTGGACAACGGAATTTTGCTTTTGTGACCAAAAAGTGGAACAACAATGAAGCCCTAATAACATTTTACAATTTATTACAAATATCACGTACGTGACCGACTTCTATTCCTTTTTAATATTACCGAAGTGGCGCTTCAAGAATAACTTGTCCTATTTACAATTTCCTGGCACCCAATTTTTAAATCTGTCAGGCAAGTGCATAAAATGAAGTACATTTCATCGTTCATGAAAATGGAAATGGCATGTAAACCCCATTTTTCAATCATCAGTTGACTTTAATCCTCGGTTTATATCTGCGGAAGCATCAGTTGTTGTATACTGGTTTTGCGTATCCACATATTAAACGCAGTTTAAAATTATGAAATTAACAATTAATCCTCGTTTGAACATTTGTAATTGATGCATTTTCCTCAACGTGTGTATTTTATTTCCGAGTACCAGCAGCAATATAAACGTCCATGTTATTACTAAACATTTTATAAACTGAATTCGCACCTTTTATCAATTGTTTGAACAAATTGTATTTTTCCAATAAGCCAACATAAAAGACTAAATAAATACCACTCAAAGTATCAGAAATGGTGGATGCGCCGGGATATGAAAAATTATGTCCTAACAAATTGCTATATAAATATGCTACGAATTTCTTTGCAAGTTTTTTATATTTGTTATATTAGTTATTACACGCTTTGACAACCATGTTGGTTTATAATTTCGTAACTGTTCATTTTAATTCTTTACTATTTTTCATTTTTGTTAGTCTACTCAGAATACTATTAATATTTCGCATTATTTCCTTCATATCCTTTCTTAACTTAGGGCACCTACTACGAGTTTTTTACTTATTTTTGATTTTTTTATCACGGGTACCTACTATCAAAAGTTAAAAACTGTACAAATTTGTATTAAAATTTTGAGCTTTATTGCACATAATAAACCAAATAAGTATATATAGGGTGATTTGCGAAGTATAGTAGATGTTTAAACCTCAAATTATATGGCCTTTAAACGTACTTTTGACAGTATTAAAAAACGTTTAATGTAAAGTTGAAAAATTAATGGCAACCAGAGATGCACTGCAAACATTTTGATAGTTGCTGGATTTATTTTGGGCAAGAAACTTACTACTTACGATACAAACTATTGTAAACATCTCGGTCTTTACTGATGAACCCTTTCCAACTGACAAAAAACACTTTTGCTTTCAATTGAAAAACATAAAGACACCTAGGCCAACGTACTATTTATACAAATTGTTCGAAATGACAACACTCCTGGGCATTTCGCAGATGCATACCTCATTATCTTTCGGTGTTAATGGCATAAACAAGGTGTTTCATCACTTATTCCCATCCACCTTTCTTGTAAATTTAGTGCATTTGTTGTCTTATATTTGGAACGACCGCTTTAAAATTACACACTCAGAGAGTTCCCACAGGTTTCACATAATCATATCAGTCACTATTTGAAAATAAAGGCATTTTAAAAAATATTTAGTGTGCACCGTCAACAGTCAAAGTGAAACTGAAAGTAAGTAATTGGCAGCCGTTCACCGCACTCGTTCCAGGAAAAAAGTCCTTTTTGATTAGGCCAATCATCCTAGCGGTTCTCAATTGGTTTTCGCGTAAATTTTAAACCCATATATCTTGTGTTTTTTACAGTTAGATTTTTTAAAATATTTTTCTAGGTCTTCTCATATTAGGGACTGTCACAGGTTTAAATAACTACTATACTTCGTGAATCACCCTGTATATAAAGTAAGTGCATACAAAAAGACCAGTCCTGCAAAAAGCCATACTATGATAAATTAGTATTTAAAAACTATAAGGTATGACAAAAACTTCTATCATATTTTGAACCCATCCAAAAATCTGGTAAGATGTGACATAAATTATTTCCATTTATTATTAGTGTTTTTAGTTTTAAACATTATTATTCGTTTACATAATTTCAATGTGACTATTTCACTCATATATATTTTAAATCATATGTGATCATTCAACAATGGAATCAAAATTTAAATTGAAAAAATCAAATTGTCAAAATTTTATCGGGGGTTACGGACCAATGAACATCAGTCGCTATTACACAACGTACCTCATTTTTCAGCGAAAAACTAAAGATTGCTGCAGTCACAGTGGCAGCATACTGCATGTCAAAAACCTCAATTACCTGTCACCTTCCACCACATTATCAATAATTTGTGCGTTTTCTTTTAAATAGTCTAGCGAATATAATAATTCGAGTTGAGATTTCGCTGAAAAAGTTTACCGTTTGTGGACTGGAGTTCTACAATTTTGCTCATAACATTGATCAAAAATCACTCAACTGCGTTTCGTGATTTTTATGTCAATGTCATTCGCAAAATTGCTAGGCGAACTCTCGTAACAATCGGTAAATTTTTCCGACGAAATCTCAACTCTTATTATATTATATATTATAACTGATAATATATGTACGGCTTATGTGTCGTTTCAAACATACAAATAAAAATGTTAGGTTTGCATGTGATTTTAATAAGACCATGGTTGGCCTCAAAAAATCAAAGAGCAGGAGAATAGATAGAAAACCCGAACGTAAATCGTTAAAGAGCAGACCAAAAGGACTTATTAAAGATCTTTTTAATAACAAAACAAATAGCAAGGTCAATAAAGAAAACAAGTCTTCCAAAAAAGGAAATGCTTTATGGTATTGCAATATATACTCAAATGATGTGGTGTTAGACATGCAGATGTGCATAAAATGAAAAATTTATGTTCACTAAGGATGATACGTGCAAATTTTATGCCCTAGGTGCAAATAGTGCATACATATTTAACGTGTTTTTATCATGGCCTTATTGTAACACAAGAATTTATTAAGGCCAATTAAAACATTCTTTAAAAAATTATAATATTTTAGTCTTCTTCATTGATTTTTTTTTCATTATAATGATACCAAAATTAATAGTTCTTTTGCTAAGTTAACATCATTAGATACTTATTTTTTTGAATTTTAATTGCATGCACTTACCTTACCATTATTCGCTAATCCATACTTCACGAAAATGTAAACCAATAATGTTTGCAAATGTATAAATACATTTTTAAAGGTTATTAAAAAACTATGAATTTTGCAATAACTAGACCAAACAATAATTCCCTTGTTATAAAACCTACACAATAAAATTTCAAATCTCACAGTATTTAAGTATTTATATGTCATAAATTTTATGCTACCAAATTTGAAATCAAATATTCCATAACTTACTATGGGGACATAAAATGGCAGCTCTTCAAATCGGCGACAAATCAATACAATATACTTGGAAAAAAATTTGACACGTTTTTTGAAGGTTTATGGTGGTCTTCAAATAATTTTTAGTGCTGAAATGGCCCTTTCTAAGTAAAATTCGTGGAAAGCCCTTATTGGATTTTGCACCTGAGAGAGCTGAATATCTAATATGTTTCGTAAACCGGAAGCAGAACACGAGTTGAAATTAGTTAGTGTTCTTTAGGTCCACACGGGAGATTGCACTTTGAGTTTGTAGCAAAACTATGAGAATTTAGTAGCAACATTTCCAACCAGCTTAACTTTAAATTTATAAGTATATTTCTGTCGAAGCGGGGAACATCCTGTAAAACTCCAGCAAATTAATTTGATATCGATTCTTACTTTGCACAAGTTACATTTCATACAAACAACATTCTGTGGTTCTAAAAACAATATTAAATGTGTTTAGTTTAACTTTTAAGTTTCATCAGTGCTTTGCAGAAAGTCATCATTGTCTACACTGTTAGAGGATTTGGGAACGCCAGAAAAGACACTCTCTTAACCAAAGGTATTAAATTTTAACGAATGCACAACCTGTTGTATACCTTTACGCACGACCGGTGTGATTTCGATAAAACTTTGATTAAATGAACTTCAAAAACTTTCGCCATTCTGAAAACATTAAAGCAAGTGAGTATATTAAAATAAATTGGCTAATTTCGGCGCGCTGCTATTTGAGCGTTACTCCGAAAATTGCAACAGTATAAAAATTTTACTGTGACAAAGTGGATGAAATTATCGCTATAAACCTCGTCCATAAATGTCCCAGCCACGTGTTGGAAAAAATCTTCTTCAATAGATAATGAGAGATTGAAGTAAAATTGTTTGAATTTGGAAACGGAGGAAATAAATTTTTTTATTTACAAATATACAGAGCCTTGTCATACGGAAATAAGTAACAACGAATTTAAGCCATTTATAGTTTTGCTATAATTTTTGTTTAATTTATTTATTAGCAATCAGAATAATATTGTATATTAAGCTAATTTGTTGTCAAAACCTCCATTATGCCAGTGCCTGCTCGTCGGGTGCTGCTCTATTAATGCGTTGGTGTGATTTCCAATTCTGCGACGATGTTTTTGGTTGCTATCCTTAATAAAAATATTCGTAGATCTTCGTGTAGATTAGATACGTACCACGGTGCATTTGTTATCATGCGCAAAATTTTTGATTCGCTTATTTTTTCGCCCTATATTTCGATGCTATAATAAATATGTCCTGATATTTTTTATTATCGTTACTCTTATTATCATTATTTATTTTATACATACTGACTGGGTGTTATAATTCTGCATTGAACAAATTTATGATAATTTATAACCACCCCAATATCCGTTACTGAATCAAAGATATACCCTGCCGTATAGAGAATGATGTACTTAGATATCTTCCATAAATAATCAGGACTGTAAAGCCCACAGTGCAGTGCAATCACGAGGTGGTTGTTTCACAAACTTGTCTGAATCCGGATCTATAATTCCACCGCACATTCCTGCAATCCTTTCGAGTAATAAAATCGTCCACTCTGAGGATTAGAACAGAAGTCCTAAAATTTTATCATTTTAGGGCCCCCGTTGCTATACTGTTAATTTTAAGAACAAAAAGAGAAATAAATTACATAATTAGTTAATTCACGTTGAGTCACCAAATTTGAATAGAATACAAAAATCTAATACACTGACCTTCAAAAAATTTGGGACACATAAATATTTTCAAAAATAATGAATCTGGTTAGCTAAAAGATTTGTTTAAACGCTTTTATGTTAAGTTTAAACAATTCTCTAACGTGTGCTTGGCATTTGGTCTTGATAATTTCTTTGTTGGTTTAGTTAATTCGCCTTAACACTAAAAATATCACATTCCGATTAATGGCGGTTATAAAATTTCATCAAGATTGCTGTGGATTTGTAATGTTTGGTTTCACTAGGGTACTGTAAAGTAATTGAAAAGAGTTCTATTTCTTAAAAATGCTTTTAGCTACAAACAGCTTAAGTAGACCAAATCGTTTCTTTAATTGAAGATGGTAGAAGTCGGCGATACGTCTCAAGAACTCTTAACATACCCCGCTCCAGAGTACTGAGTGTTTGGAGTCGTTTTATAGAGACTGGAGCATTTGTCAGGCGACTAGGTTCTGGACGAAAAAGAGCGACAACTGCTAGAGATAATCGGTTTTTATCGTTAAACACATTGCGAAACCGACGTTGTATGGCACCTTATTTACAATAACATCTCAGAAATATGCGTGGAGTGATGATCAGTGAAAGCACCATTAGGAGAAGACTTCAGGAAGTTGATTTGGGGTCTTACAGACCCGCCACTAGTCCAAAGTTACTTTTACATCATAGACGAGCTCGATTTCAGTTTGCTCATGAAAATGTTAATCGGATTTTGGAACAGTGGAGTAGTGTACTTTTCACGGATGAGTTCAGGTTTTGCCTACATTCTTCCGATGGACGAGAAAGAGTATGGAGACGTAGATGTGAGCGATATTTTGACTGTACCATGTCAGAGCGGGTCTCATATGGCGGAGGTTCAGTTATGGTGTGGGCTGGGATTTCAATGAATGCTCGTACGGAACTTATTTTTATTGGTAACGGCCGTCTGAACGCTGACCGATACGTGAGGGAGGTTTTAGAAGAAGCAGTGGTTCCTTATCCACACTTTATAGGAAATGACTTTGAGCTAATGCAAGATAATGCTCGTCCACAAGTAGCACAAGCAGTAGTCCAATACCTAAATGAAGTGGGTATTCTACGAATGGAATGGCCCGCCCGTAATCCAGACTTCAATCCGATTGAACATCTTTGGGACCAACTAATGTTACGAATTCGAGGTCGTCAGAACAGTACAGAAACTCTGCAAGACCTGAGAATAGCATTGGCGGAAGAATACGCAGCGATTCCACAAGAAGATGTGTCTGACCTAATTTCTTCCATGCCACGTCGTTTAGCAGAAGTAATTGAGGCCCGAGGAGGCCATATTCATTATTAAATGTTAACCTTTTTTTCTATTTTTTTCATTTTTTGTTAATTGTTTTTTTATGCTAGATTATTAAAAAAAACTTATAGTATAGTTTAAATTCATTTTTAACGACATTTATTAAATTGGAGGTGATAAAGTCAACTAGAATAAAGGCAATATGTATGATCTAAGATATTATAGTGCCAGAATGTTTAAAAATTAGGATTATAAAATTTTTGAGGTGTCCCAAATTTTTTGAAGGTCAGTGTATTTATTATTGTATTTTAGAATTTACAAGTAATATTCTCAATGGGAAGGTTGACGACCCCAATGTGTGCCCCTTTTGTAAAATGACACTCATCAGTTTTCGTCAAAATTATTTCACAAGGTAGGAATAGTGTGATGAAGTCGAGGGAGAAGTGTCAAAATTTATGCGGTTAAGAGATTTTAGATCAAAAGCTGCTGAAACACCTGAACCACATAGCGCACGACTACAAAACGATCGGATCAGAACTTCAACTCCAAGAGCTGCTGAAACACTTGAACAACATAGCGTCCATCGAAACGACCATTCACAATGGAAAATATAAGGGGAAGATGTGTTCATCCCACGCATACCAATGGTTCAATTTGCCTTTCGATCTCAAACTTTCCATCAAGAAAGCCCCAGTACAATCACTTGTGCTGCTGGAGTCAATTTGGGCAGTTCATGTTTATCACATGGCCAATTATATTATATGTTGCTTGGCTACAGGGAGGGAACACCGAAAAACTTATTTATGTATGCACCAAATGGGAAAACCAAAAATATTGTTTACACGACTGCTCGAAAAAAAAAATACATATTTCAAGATAATGTTCACTAAAAAAGAATGTGTTTTATTATTTGCATTTTGTCGTGTTTCTATGTTCCGAATAGGCGCCTACACCGCTCAACGGATCGATATAAAATTTTCACCACAAATCAAATAATATTCGTCAAAAACGAGCGTAATACCACTCGTTTCAGTGTTTACCCATCGTGTTTTACCTGTTTGTTGCATCGGTCAAATCCGATGAAATCAGTTTCACTTTATGTTTGGGGCGTAGCAACGCGCGCCGAGTACCAGATAATTACTAATAACGTTTACTCAAAACAATAATAAAATTATTTAGTCCGGACTTGTTCCGTTTCTTATTTGAATTACATAGGTAGGTATTTAAAGTAGGGCAAGTTGCATGAACCCACATCAAAAATTAATCGACCGCTAAATGTCGTATTTATGACCACGTAACATGGGTAAACTAAATAAAGTTCCCTGGATTGATGATTAATGTTTGATGCTGTTCGTGCAACCCCCATCATACTGTTATCTAATTTAAATATTTTCTTTAAAATTCAAATCTTTCGCCCTCCCAAAGGAGAAGGAATAGTCCCCGTAAAGTTCGTCTATAAATGCCACGACCACATGTTCTTCTGGGTGTTGGAAGGAAGCTCCGTGAAATGAGCTTTTAATAGGTTAAATGCAGGCATCCGGACGGGTCGAAGTGTTGGTCACAGTTTGACTTTGCCGAAGTAATTATGAAACAAGTGTGGTAAGTCACAGGGAACATCGCTCGTTAAGTCATTTAGCAAGGTGGTGACATTTGCCCTCTAGAGCAGATTGGAATGCTAATGATAATTTTAGTATGGAAACTTGGTTGAAAGCGATTAAGTGCGTATTTTTTTAGCATCAATCTTGACGACATTTATCTCAGGTCGAACTTCATTCCATATTCATCGAAGTTTAATGGGTATTAATGTTTCAGTGACTCGGATATAATGTTTAGCAAATTAAAGTTGTGGGGAAGTTTTTTGTGTTTTGTTATTAGATTAAAATTTGCATGTCTAGAAAATCTGTTTGGGCTAAGACTTGTTGATGGAGAATAACAATCGTTGTTAATTGGTCCTTAAATTTAAATAACTTACTGTTTATTGCGATAAATTATATTACATATTTGTAATGCTGCAGGAATGTTCAATTTGTTTTAAAACAGTCGACTTACTGGGAGATGTAACAGAATACATAAAAGGAAAATTTAAAAATAAAAATCTGCGAAGAAATACAGAATTAAGAACAAACAGCAGATGAAATACTAAGTTCAAGAACAAAAATTTCTGTCTAAATCTATTAAGGGTCGGTGTAGGTTTCTATGTTCTAACCTCTTCTTTTGTTGTATGATGTGTAATGATTTCCAATTGTCTATCTTTATTGTATTATCATTTCATAAAGTTATGACTCCCCAGAGTTACTGCTCTGTGTTGTATGCGAGCGTTCTAGCAGTGTAGAACGTTCTTTGTGTCTTTCATAATGTCTTTATTTTTCTATTACCTCGTTTTACAATACTATCAATTAATTTTAAATGTATTCATGTTCGGAAGCTTTTTCTTTTTCTTTGTTTTACCGCATCTTGTATCTGTTTTGTTCTTTGGTTTATCTGAACAGTTTTCATCGAGTCTAAAATGTTTGGTTGTAATTATAAAGTAATATTGATAGTTAATGGATTGGAATACGGTAAATTTACCTGCAGAATTTATCATCAATATTAAATGCTTCAAGCACTACCTAGATGTTTAGAATAGCTTTGTCGAACTCTTGCGGTTTGACCACCCGTTGTGCAAGTATTAAATATCAATTCTCTAAATACGTTTTAATAATTAATATGTTTATCGTGAATATATTAAGTTATGCAATAGTTTAATCTATAATAGTGTTAGCTATCACTACTGCTTCTGTATCTAGTAGTATTAGAAGAAGAATACACAAACAAAGGTGTGAAGATAATTTTATCTTTTCATTAACCTTACATATTTAATTATACTTTTTTCGGTTGGATTTTATATCACTTCGCTATGAAGGGGTTGCTGTTTGGGGCATCCTAGAGCATTTTACCAAAAGGGGAGATGGTATTCGGCGTCCCACACTCTTGAGTTTAAGCCGCTGTTTTCTTCGTACTATTTACTTCATTCTCGCTCGAACTAATTCCTACTGTAAACCGTAATTGTGCTCGACATTACGGAATGTTACTCTCAATGTATCGTCTTTCTTCTTCATTCTTCGCTGTGCTGGTGTTATCTGGTTCGATCTTTCGTTCTGGAAGTATGCAACACTTTTCCCACTGCCTAAAACGCCAAGGGGCTAAATTACTGGCACCTCGACTGGGTAATAACTACACTTAAAATTTCTTTGTTTCTCGTCGAGAAATAATGAAGAACTTCTCCTGTTTACATCTACATAACCTCACACCTGTCAGTGCTGCAAGCAACGGTACGTCATCGTCACCGCGTCGCTTGTGCGCATGTTTTTGTCAGAGGCCTTCTTCCGGCGGCGTGTGTGTCAAAAAGAGCGTTTATTGTTCGGTGGTGGATGAAATGTGGTGTTCGTACAATTAAATTTGAATTATCCGTAAGGGATTAGCACATCCGTTTCATCGAAGAGTGTGATTTTCGTCCCGTGGAAAATAATCGCAAAACGACGGAATCATTTTCAATCTGCGGGGATTAAAACCACCGAAAGAGTCGTGCACGTGGTGCGTCCACATTTCGTTCTCTTTGGAAGTCGTCTCTCATTGGAGATAAGGGCCTTTCTCTTCGATAAATTGGGTACTTAAAAGGGGAATCTTTTTATTAGGGTACTGGCTAGGGGTGAATCCTAAAACCTTCACCACCTAAGTGAAACTACGCCATCGAGCGAGGGTATCGTGGTATCCCTTTGAAGTTCCAGCGTGGACGCTTCTATCGAGGATTCGTTGGTGCCAGGGGTTAGAGAATCGTCGTCATCTTCCTCTGGAAGTCCTCACACACCCCAAACCAGAGTTCCAGGGCCAGATAAGACATTTTTGTCGTCATTTCTTGTTCTCGGTTCTTATGTCGTTTTTTTTTTGTGGTCATTGACCAAGCAATAAGTTAAAATAATAACCATTTAAATTCCTAATTTAAAGTCACATCTTAGTTCAACTCTATCATCTCTCTCGTGTAACGTAAAACTAATTAAATCGTCGAATCGTTGTTTTCGGACACCCAAGTGGGTTACACTATTACTTACCTCGACTTATAGCTATAAACCGACGTAATTACATTCAATTCGGTATATTAATTTAAAAGATTAGTTTTATGAGTAACTTCTTATTTCTTTTAAGTGTTTTGTGTAACTGAATTTTGCTGATGAATGATACTTGACTGACTATTCCATTTAATTTGTTTAACTTATAATTAATAATTTATTTTGATTTAGATTCAAGTTTTTATTAAAGTTTTCCAGTTTTTCAACTAAAGTTTAATTTCGTAACCATCCTCTTCTGCGGTAAAAACTGGTGGCGTCCATTTAAGTACAGAAAAAAAATAGTAATAAACTAGACCCAGCCCATCTCCATAGAGCTAGATTTGGGGCGGTACCAAACCAATTTTTGGTACGTAACAAAGGTCTTTATAAATAACGATAAATCTAGTCACAAGAATTAGCAAGGGTTTTTATAAACTGCATCACTAACATCATAATTGAAAAAAAAGATAAACTGTACAAGCGCAATATATAAAATCAAGAGAATTAAAAATCGGGGAATTTATTAGTAAAATCAATAGAATCGGAAGAATCAAAAATAATTAAAAGCAAAAGACTTAAGAAAAACAAAAGAATGATAAAATCGGAAAAATGGGGAAGATTAAAAAACCCGAAATAACAAACAATGAAGACAATCAACCTAAAAAAGAGAATATAATAATTGGAACAGAATTATAAAAAAACCTGAGTAAGAGGGTAATGAAATAAATTAACAATTTAGAGAAACTATACAGGGTGTTATGGAAGTCCGGGCTCAAAATTTAACCACAAGTAGAACTCGTCAAAATAAACATTTTTTCTATATACCACTTTGCTGAAATCTCCAATTTTTTTGAACATTTTCAATGACCTCTTATTTGACCCTCCGCCTATGAGTACATGAACGCATAAGCACTAGAAACTTTTTTTGGGCAAAAAAATTTGTCCTTGATAGTAAATTTTGGTTATCAGTTGACTGCCGCGCCGCTATGTTATGATGGCCTGTGCTCAATTCTTAAGCAAATACTAAGAATTTATTTATTGTAATTTCCACGAAAATGTTTTTTTTATGGTTGTACAGGGTAATGTTACGTAATCTGGTTCTGCAACTCCAGATTTCGGACGTCCCATATGTAATTGCGTTTTGGAAATTCTTAATTTTATCTCCGTAAGGGAGCGTTTGCGAAAAAAATGATAGATAAAAAAATGTTTATTTTAACGAGTTCTAGTTGTGGTTAAATTTTCTGTTAGGACTTCCATAACACCCACTATAGTCAAAAGCATCATCAGAGTAAATGAAGATAAGTAACTGATTTAATACAATCACAAAAGTTTATATAATTAAGAGAATGAAGACATACATTGGATGAGGAGAATCAAAACAGCCATTAAAAAAGTATTAAAAGGAAAAACAGTAAATAATAATATCACTCTTAATAGGGATGTCAACAAAATGAAAAAATATCTGAAGAATCAGAGAATCAAAAGAATTAAAAGTCTTATAATACATACTTTTGTAGCTTAAAGGGTTAGGAGAATCAAAAACCAACTGTGAAGATCTTTTTTATTATACCTGCATCAGAATCGCCGTTTAAAGCACGCCTGAGCGTGCGAATACAGGCGATTAAAGCACGGCGAGCTTTAAAGGTTGTCAAGGAAATATAATAGGTATCATTATAACTTTATCAAATTTGAAAACTTTTCATATTCCTTCAGGTATGGGTCTTTTGACTTCGATGGTAATATTTTGGATTCCGCTTGTTCGGCCAATGCTTCTATTTCGGGTGAAATCTCGTTTTAACTCATTTTTCTTCGATTTTTGCTGACACGACTAAATGCAGTGACAGACGTGGACGCGAGAAAAACGTAAAAAATAATTGTCGTAACTAATGGCAATATTATTTCGCCATTTCGATTTATCACGACAAAAAATATTTCTAAGTTTTTAGTGCTTAATTTGTTTCCAGTATTGCTGGTATAATAAAAAATAGCGTAAAGTATTCGTGGATAACTGGTCTTTAAAACACTTGCTCTATTTCGAGCACTCCCGGCTACGCCGTCGTGCTCGAAAACTCGCGCGTGTTTTAAAGACCTTGTTATCCACTCATACTTTAATATACTATTTTATTATACCTGCATCAGAATCTCCGTTTAAAGCACGCCTGAGCGTGCGAATACAGGCGATTAAAGCACGGTGAGCTTTAAAGGTTGTCAAGGAAATATAGGTATCATTATAACTTCATCAAATTTGAAAACTTTTCATATTCCTTTAGGTGTGAGTCTTTTGACTTCGATGGTAGTATTTTGGATTCCGCTTGTTCGGCCAATGCTTTTATATCGGGTGAAATCTCGTTTTAACTCATTTTTCCTCGATTTTTGCTGACACGACTAAATGCAATGACAGACGTGGACGCGAGAAAAACGTAAATAATAATAGTCGTAACGTATGGCAATATTGTTACGCCATTTCGATTTATCACGACAAAAAATATTTCTAAGTTTTTAGTGCTTAATTTGTTTCCAGTATTGCTGGTATAATAAAAAATAGCGTAAAGTATTCGTGGATAACTGGTCTTTAAAACACTGCGCCGTCGTGCTCGAAAACTCGGGCGTGTTTTAAAGACCTTGTTATCCACTCATACTTTAATATACTATTATGACACAGAAAGTTTTACAGTTGGGAGAATCAACAGAGAGCTTTTCAAATCGTTCTTTGGGAATGAGAATATCTAAAGAATTTTTTATCCTTGACAGCTGTAAATTACGTTCTACCACATTTTAGACAGCCATGGTAACCCATTTTTTACACATTGAAGCTGTCACCTACCGCCTTTAAGTGGTAAAATCGTCCAAAATTTTCTTCTTTAAGAAACGCGAAAAAAAAAGATCCTTTATGATAAATATTGGTCGTATATTTTGAAAGAAGACATCGCACTTAACTGTCTTAGAATAAATTAAAATTTAAATATATCTATGTCGAACTCCACAAACTTTAATAACTGAAGGATTACTAATGGTACATGTTTCGGCAGAATGCTTCTGCCATCATCAGCCCTTAAAGAATATTTTAATTTAAATTTACTCCACTTGGATTTAAGGACATTCTTCTTGTTTGTCTTAGAATAAGTTTCTAAGATATAAAAATGACCAATTTAAAGAGGCTCTGGAAGGCGCACCATCTCGTGGTATAAATAGTAAGCATCTCAGTTGCCTATTTACCTTATTAGAATGTCAATGTCAATCTAAAAATGTTAATTTACTGCGATTATTACTCTCATAAAATACAATAATGTGGCAAAATGGGTGAAGTCATTGAACTAAAGGTAAAACACGTCAACAATAAAATAATGAAAGAGTTAAGGTAGGTCAACAAAATACTCCAAAGAGATAACCTCTCTCATATTTTTAGGAATTGGGCAATATGTCAATAATGTGAATGTAATTTCGGTGCAACGATAATTTTTGTAAAAGGGGGGCGCCGAGTGGAAAACTTCGTCATCGGCTAAAAAGTTGTATACATTATGTGTGTGTTAGGTATTTTACATCACTCAGTTTTATTAAAACACTCCGCTTCGCGTCGTGTTTCAATATTAAAACTTCGTGATGTAAAATTGAACCTACCACACTTATAATGTAATATACTATTTCGTACAATCGTTCTGTTATAATATGCTTATACTGTCATTGTTGACACAATTTTGAAGACGAATATACGGATATGAATATAATATACATAGTACTGTTAGTTACTTACAGCACAAGCTGGGTAAGTAATGAATGGTAAAATTATTACTGTTGAGAAATATTTGCAGCGGCCGTCGCGTCGGTCAGTTGGGAAACCCAAAGGGTCGTAAAACCTTTACCTGACTGGCGGCGCTCACGCCCGCCACGCAGTCAAAATCCAACTCTCAATCAAACAACAAGCCAAAATCCAACACTCAATCCGACAACAGTCAACATTCAACAGCCGCAATTCAATCTAAAACCAGGACACGGTTCCTTTAATCAAATTCACTACAAAACTCAACCGGGAGAAGAAACGTTCACTATCAATGACCAACTATTCGTAATATACAAATTTATTAAGTTCGCGAGTGTTTCAATACAAATCGAAAACATATGGTCCTTCAAGTAACACAAATCTACAACAATTCATAACAACTACTGATGACTTCCCAAATTCGTGCTGTAACTAAACGCGATTGTACGATAATCGTTATATTCGTAGTTTTGCATACTATGTATTTCGTCATTTGTTTTTTTTTTCTTTCAATTTTGTACATACTAGATGATATTTTACTAACGACGAAAAACATAAGATCAAATCACTATGAGAATGCAAATGGTTTAATTTCCACTGTGAAGTTCCTTTGCGAGCAGTATTCAAAGAAAGATTAAAGTAAGATATCTTATCTAGAGATCATGTAGTTTCCGATAGATACACCTCGAAGTTTTCGTAAATTCACACAGCGTCAAAACTCTTGGACCCCCCTGTAAAATAAAAGCGATTATCCGGATATCGAAAAACAGCTACTCCGAGATAAGCGCGATGCGAGGCGAGAACTCAAACTTTTGCTTCTTTTGTGATATCTTTTAAAAATCGTGTTAAATGCTCTGTTTGCCCTTCTGAATTCCCTGAACGCCCGCTACCGTAAAAACTTTCTGATTTATTATCATATCATTAAATAGGTGTGTAATATACAGGGCAGTTCAGTTGGAAGGAGGCAACTTCGGCTTTATTTCTCGTGTATAAGTAAGCTTGATGCAGTGTCCCCTAAAAAAAAAGACAAATAGGAAATGGTGGAAAATAGTGAGTGTACGTCAAGTTCCTTGTGACATCTATGTTACGACGAGAAGAAAACATTGGTACAGACAATTCTTGATCTGATTAATTCGTTCTTTTAATATGTAATTATATATAACTGTCAAACTGATAGCTGAGTAGCTCTTATTTTTGACGAAATGACAGTTGATGCATTAGATTATGACAGCTTTCATCAAGTTTGACTGCTGAACCCTGGGAATTTTGGAAGTGTCTTCAATATTTTATATCAGCGTTTAATCGTGTTAACAGAAATAACAGACCCGTTCCAAAAGTCACAGTTTTTACAATAATTGTTAGACAATGCATGTCGTCAACTGTCAAAAACCAGAGTTATTCATTAACAATAGTTGTCACTTTTGACAGATCATCGAAATTATCAAAAGTAGGGTTAATAAGAACACAACCCATTCATAACTCTCCAGGAGCTGTTTAGAGCGACTAAAGAAAAGAACAGTGGTACAATTTACACAACAATATGTTGACAGCTTAATTCCTTTATTGCCACTGTGGCTCAAATCACTACCCTAGAACAGAGGAAGTCATACTGAGTCTTAAAGTTGCTATGTTTTCTTTGAAGTGCATTATTTTGGAAATTTACAATTTTAATAAATTACATTTTAGGTCCCATTACTACAAACAAACAAATTTTTTTCACGCCATGAGTATTTGTTTGATATAATATGTCATAAACCTTGAATAATTTATTTCTTTGTTAATTTCTGCAGTTATTCCGAAACACAAAAATATAGTCCTGTATTTCCTTAGTATTGGCAAGACCCTCCATCTCGTAAAAAATGTATTCCGAAAGTTTTTTTCGCTAAGTTCCTTGTAGCAGGTGCAGCACGTGGACGGTAACTTTGAAAACGGAGATATCGTAGAATACGAAAGGATGCTAGCACTGGATTCTAGGTTTTATAGTCACGAACGTGCCCACCTCAAAATTACTCGGCTTCCAGACCTAAATCAATTACTTTCCCGACAATGACAATTCATTTGTTGGCGTGTTGGCGTTACCTTCAATCTACACGTTCTTTTCCCGTCTTAATTTAATAATTGCGTGCTTCAACGTGTTTGTTTTTTGTTTGATGCGAAGAAACGGCAGGGAAAAGAACGCATCTCGAAACTGACAAGGGGAGGCAAATTTTAATTTAAAATATTCGAATGACAACCCTCCTAAAGGTTTGGGATTTTTTAAATATGTACTTATTCAAATTCGAGATTACTAAAAGCGCAACAGTGAGTCCCGTATGAATAATGGATAACAGTCGTGCAGGGGGTCTGTTTTAGATTATGACGTCTTAATTAGAACGGAACATTACTACTCCTATGTCTGGTAATGAAGCAGTATTTATTACAAAGGATCTATTAACATCTTGTCTAGATTCACATGGGGATAACGAACATTTCTGATGTCAAATGTTGAGAGTTTGGCACACCGGAATGATTCGAGGCCAATTTCACAATATAAAGTTTCCTAAACGTCAAACCGACAATATTAGTTCACAACAGTTAACAGAACGTAAACGACCCAACTATGCATATTTGGTAAGATAAATCTCCGCAATAATGCCGTAATGTAACTTTGTAATCAAACGACAAACATTCTAGTAATTTCATCGCAAATTTAATAACATTTAGAGGTTCTGGTTAAAATTAGTTTGCTACTTCTTACATTAGCGATTGATTCGGTCGGATCTGATTCAAACCCCCGCAGCTCTGCAAGAACTAATCTCTTAATGAAATCTTAGTATGTACATCGCGCGCAATTTGTAACAGAATACAAAACTATTGTGTTACCTACACTTTACCGCACGTTAGTTTCAAACTACTGAATTACTTAATTCTGAAGGTGAAACTTGCGGCTGTTTCTTTGTATAAATCTTCTTCCGAGCGGAGAAAATCTACTCTGCATTCAGCGAAAACAACTTGAGTTTTTTTGTAGTGTCACGAGCAAATGTTTGTGTGTACATAATTGCGTTTTGGAAGACACATCAAAAGCCCGGCTATGGCTGCGTTCTGCGTATATTGTATTGTGTCCTATGGCTCTTTGGACAGATCTTGGATCATTATTATTATGCGCATGAATCAAAATATAGAATTATAAAATTTTAAAATAATTATTAAATTTTAGAAAAGCAGGCAGAGACTTTTTTATTTACTTGTTAGATATACATACTGAAAATCTAAAAGCCTAGGGGATTATTATAATACAGTGCGCGGCAAAAGTATGGAATGGAAAACCCCCTATTTTTCTTGATTCTGATAGCCCCTTTAATTGTCTACACGACAGTATAAAAATTTTGTTATCTTACAATCTTAAAAAAAGATGGAAAAAATAAATTTTATAACGAAAAAAAACAACTCAAAAACTGTATTTCTAAGGACTTAAAATAATTATCGAATTAAATGTTCGAATTGCCATCCCCCAGCTTGTTGTGTTGTATGATTTATGGCCCCTTCTCCGCGAATCTCCCCATATCAATATGTGGCGGAGTGTAAATAGTAGTTTAAGTTTAGATTTAATTAGATTAAGACACCACGCGCCCTGTTGCGGCATAGCATGAGGTTGCAACGGGGAGCGAGCGTGCGATCATGTCGGGAGTCGGGTAGCAAATGGCGCCAGGCGCAGACAGATTACCTTTATACTGTCTGGCCGCTCGGCTCCCCCACCTCGCACGCTCTCGCGACCGCGGTTTTTTACGCGTATGGTCGCGAGTGGTTAGGTTTAATTAGGTAGGTTTATTGTAAGGCGTCCAGGCCACCTTTTAGCGATAATTGTGATAGTTTTTAAGTATTGTTTAGTGTTAAAAACGACGAGACGAGATGACGACCAATCAGGAAGCAGGATGAGCTGGGAAAAACCCGGCCAACGGTCACAACCAACCCCGGCCGGGAAAAACCCCAAACCGGGTATAAATATAGATCTGCTTCCTGTAGGTAGTCACCGTTTCAGATCTTCAACACATGGAAACCACTGGGGTAACAGTAACTACAGCGAATGGGCCACTCCGCCTGTTTGCATGTTACAACCGCCCCCAGCCGACCTTCAGACTTCTCGAAGACGATCTGCGGGAACTGATGGATGGTGACATTCCAACCATCGCAGCAGGCGACTTCAATGCCAAGCACCTGGATTGGCGCAGCCGATCGACGAACGGCAATGGGCGGACTCTCGACGCCTTCTTACAGGAAACGCCGAGATGGTAGTTATGGCCCCGGACGAGCCGACCTACCATAACTACCAAACAGGAGTCCCCGACACTCTTGACATCGCCATCGTCAAGAACGTCGCCCACCAGATTGAGCTCTCGGTGGCCGCAGAACTCAGCTCGGATCACAGCCCCGTCTTGATGCACATCGGGACGGAAGCCAACGACCCAGTTGAGAGGCACACCAGGAAGGTGAATCGGACAGAATTCGCCGCCCACTGTGAAGTCAACTTCGGAGATTTTCCACAAACCTTGGATGCCGAAGGAATCGACGCCGCAATCGAAGTTTTCGAGAACAAGATCAACAACTCGCTGACGGAAGCGAGCGAAGAACTCACGCAGATGCCATCCCAACGGCGCACGATTCCGTATCGAATCGTGAATCTGATTCGTAAGAAAAACCGAGCGAGAAGAAGAGCTCGGCGCAGCGGCCTTGCTGCAGACAGAACTGCAGCAAACAGACTTCAATGGGAAGTCAGACTAGCACTCCGAGAGTTTAGAGACGAACGTTGGACAGAGAAGCTAGAGTCACTATCCACAGAGGATAACTCCATCTGGAAGATGGCCAGGGCCCTTCGCAACGACCGCAAACCCTTCCCCCCGATTAACGGAAGCAACGGCGTCGTCTTCACGGACGAAGACAAAGCCGAAACTTTCGCTGACAGTCTGGAACTGCAATGCAGAGTCAATCTCCAGAACGCTAACTTCGACCATCTTGAAGAAGTGGAAGAACAAGTCCGGGAAATCATCGATGAAGTCCCTGAAGCAGAGATCCCTCCCACAAATCCAATCGAAATCCGACACATCCTCCAACATCTGAAGCCGAAGAAAGCCCCAGGACAGGACAACATCAGCAACAGGACGCTGAAAGAACTGCCAGACGGCGCCGTCGACGCCCTGGTTTGTATTTGCAATGCAATTCTCAAACACAGATACTTTCCAGATAGATGGAAACGCGCGACGGTGACTTTCATTCCGAAGCCCGGGAAGGATCCAAAATTCCCACAGAACCACAGGCCCATCAGCCTGCTCTCAGCAGCGGGGAAAGTGGCGGAAAGAGTCATACAGAAGAGACTCACCCACTGCATCAAGATGACCAACACCCTCCCAGACGAACAATTTGGATTCCGTCCGAAACACTCCACCACCGACCAACTCCTCCGAGTCGTAGAATACGCCGCCACCTGGATCGAGCGAAAGCAAGTGACCGGTGCTGTTTTTCTCGACGTAGCCAAGGCCTTCGACACAGTCTGGCACGATGGACTTGTTTTCAAGCTCCACTCGTGCAGCGTGCCTCTAGAAATGGTTCAACTAATTAATTCCTTTTTGCGAAATAGGTCCACACGACATAAAAGCGGGCGTCCCCCAGGGATCTGTCCTCTCTCCAACCCTGTACGCGGCCTTCACCGCGGACATCCCAAAGACCGCAAACACCACGCTCTCCATCTACGCAGACGACACAGCAATCCTCACCAGATCAAGACAGCCTTGGCTGGCGACCCGCTACCTGCAGGAAGCCATCGACAAGCTCGAAGACTGGTGTCAGAAATGGATGATCGACGTCAACCCCGAGAAGAGCACAGCCCTCCTCGTGACGCGCCGACTCGTCCAACCAGAGGGAGAAATCGAGATGTTCGACCGGGTCATCCCCTGGGCCAACCAGGCAAAATACCTAGGTGTCATCATCGACAAAAAGCTCGACTTCCGCCAACACCTCGAATACTCGCTGAGTAAGGGGAAAATGGCAGTAGGCAAGCTCTCCTCGCTGGTCTGCAGGCGCAGTAAGATGTCGGTAAAGAACAAATTGTTAATTTACAGCACAATCGTTCGTCCGACTCTAACATATGCTTCGGCGGCGTGGGCACACGCCCCCTCGAAGACAAACATGAGTAAGTTGCAGGTCCTCCAGAACAAATTCCTCCGCCAAGCTTTCGACGCTCCATGGTTCGTCAGAAACGAACAACTCCACCGAGAGGCCGGGCTCCCGCTGCTGAAGGAGTTCCTCCACGAGATCGCCGTCCGGACCATCAAAAAGGCCATCCTCGTCGGGAAACTGGCGCCGGGCTGTGGAGACGTCTCCACCACAGTCCAGTGCCTAGGGCTAGACCCAAACAAGCACTACCTCCCTGCGGTGACGGTGCTTATCCAGGGCCACGAAGTCCCAGCGGCGGTCGACACCCGGGCCTCCGCGAACTTCATCCACCCGAGCTGCGCCCCCACCTGGAAACAAGCACCGATCACCGTCCAGCTCGCGGTTGACGGTACCACAGCCGAATCACCAGGACACGCGGTCCTTGACCTGGAAATCGGTGGAGAAATCTACCGAGGCATCGAGTTCCAGGTCGTCCCGGACCTCTTCATCGGGGTGATCCTTGGTGACCCATGACTCCGGTCGTGCCGCGCGACAATCGATTACGGCGACAGGTGCGTGCACCATGGCACGAAGCACCGCACCACGTCGTACTAGGAAGAAGCGCTTCAGGTGGACAGAGGAAGCACAGGAGGCGTTCGATAACCTGAAATTGGCCACGCAGCAGCCACTACGACTCCACCGCCCCGATTTGTCGGAACCGTTCGTCCTCCAGACGGACGTCAGCAGCATAGGGATGGCCGCAGTCCTGTACCAAGAGAAGGAGGGCCGCCGCCAGGTCATCTCCTATGCCAGCGCCAACCCGGCCAACGGTCACAACCAACCCCGGCGGGGAAAAACCCCAAACCGGGTATAAATATAGGTCTGCTTCCTGTAGTCAGTCGTTCTCTCGTTGTCAAACGGAGAATAAACAAGTGAATTGCAAAGTGTCTTCATTGATCAACGAGTCCCCTGCGAAGAGAGAGATCGGTCTCTATCGAGACCTCCACCAGCCGCTACCAACCCAGGGGTATCCACGGGCTCCACCGCCGGTCACCAGGTCCAGGTCGAACGGAGAGATTACCCGGTCTGTTAACATAAATCTTAGACTTTAAATAACTCCATAAAAAAAAAATCAAGGGGTGTGCAGGCCACTCTATCGGTCCTCGTCTCCCAATCCACCTCCTAGGAAACCAATTGTTCAAGTAATGGCGAACAGGAAGTGCAAAGTGTGGGGGTGCACCGTCTTGCTAGAACCGCAAATCATCATTTACTAAGGTCTCAGCATTATCATTTGGAAAATTTTCTACAAGGACGGGTCGAAGGTCATTTTGCAAAAATTCCAAATATCCATCCCCTGTTAGGGTTTCTTCAAAGAAAAAAGGACTTATGATCTTATTGTTGACTAAGCCTGCGCACACATTTACTTTATCTGACGATGTTGAGTATGTGCATCAGTCATCCAATGAGGATTTTCTCTGCTCCAGTATCTGCAGTTTTGTCTATTAACTGTGTTATTAAGACGAAACGTGGCTTCATCCGAGAAAAATATTCCACCTACGAAGCATAGATTGGCGTAGCATAAATCCATCATATTTTCGCAAAACTTCATTCGGCGATCGGGGTCATTCTCGTTTAGTACTTTTTTTTTAAGTAAACGTAATACTGAACGCTGACTCACACCATTTTCTGCTGTAGCTGATCAAGAAGTATTATGAGGATTTTCTTCCATATTTACAAAAATGAAGATTTTCGTATCTTCGTTAATTTTTGGACGACCCGTTCTTGGAATCGCTTTAACATGCCCTGTTCTTCTATAGTTATTTACATTTGTGTGCGGTAACTTACATTTTACAGGGCGAAATCGATTTGAAGCACGACGCGCCAGCCTCGAAAGCGACATTTTACGATCCTTGTTGGCAACCGGAAACACTTGCTTCCCGGTCTACTAAACCGGGAAACACGCTAAAAAGCACTGTAAATAAAAAGTGTTTAAAATAAATCAGTAATGAAATTTATCTATGAATACTTAACTAGATCTATTAAACAAAGACAGCCAGGCTCGGTTTTTAAGAATTATTATTATAACTAGCCATGAAATAATGAATATTGACAACTGTTGACATTTCGTCTCAACGTCAAGTTCTTCACAAGGTCTTTTTGATTCTTTCTTTATATCTTTATCTACAACCGATTTAATTGACGTATTATACTTGTAACCTACGAATACTTAACTAAGTCTATTGAACACAGTCAGGCTGGGTTTTTAAGAGTTATTATTAACTGGCCATGAAATAATGCATATTGACAACTGTTGACATTTTTTCCCAACGTCAAGTTTTTTACAAGGTTTAATTTCTAATTTTAATTCTCAAAATACAGTTGTAGATAAAATGTCGTATTTCATTCGCATATAATGGTGGTTATTGCATACTCGAATGGTTAAAATCCTCGCCTGCGGCTCGTATTTTAATTTCCATTCTCGTGTATAATAACCACCATTATATGCTCATTAAATAATCTACTATAAACCTATTGTCAACATTTGAAACACGATTTGGTACACCCAAGATTCATTTAAATATTGAAAGGTAAATAATTTGACGATTATAAATGAAGAAAAATGACACATTTTTTAGGAATAGGGTCACAGTTATATGATTGATTGGGAATTTGACATCCATCAACTTCAACAACTTGCCCTCATAAAACTGTTTTAATTGCATTTTTTTGATAACTTGTTTTGTGAAATACGTTTTATTGTTTAAAAGTTTTAAAAAGGTGACCACATTTTTTATTTTTTTAAAATACTTTTTGAACTTTTAAAAAATTGAAACTTGGAAGAACATAAAATATGCGCCTTTAGAACACGATCGGAGGTAATAAGTGCGGATTTGGACCGTTTTTGTTTTGATTTTTTAATTGCTAGTTTCCAAATGGTGGATAAGGCGTAGTCGTTATGAAAGTTGAAATTGAAGTGGCTTTTTAAAGGGGCGACAAAATTTTATTGGTGATAGTGTTGCGTGACGGTGGTTCGCGACCGGATTTGCGTAATGATAGTGTTAATTTTTAGTGTAGTGTAAGTAGTAATAAATTATAATTGGTTATTAGATTTAAGGCGACTGGCCCGTTTTTGTTTACTTTACTTTTTTGTTATCTTTTTAAGGACAGACTGTGGCACACACGAAATATAATACGGTCAGCCGTCGACACGTCTGCCTGCCGCTGAGGGGCACTTCTTCTCACTTTGGCAATAATTTTTTTTTCTGAATAAACAACGTTTTGCCGTGATGAAGGTTTTTTTTTTACTAATTTTGATGCCCAATACGTTAAGATAGCCTAACAATGAAAGCCGTAATTCGGTTCCAAAGTTGAGGCGACTGAGCGTTTCGCCTTAACCAAGTCTGTTTAGATGGAGAATAGACTGTGAAGAATCAGGGAGGCTGGGACAAGTGAGTGTTTTCGATGTCAAAAACAGTATGTCAGGTTTTTCCCTGTGAGTCGCCAGTCGTTTCAGCTCTCCGATCCACAATTAAATGATTCAACTCTCTTCGTGATTAAATTTCTACGACGTTGGTGGTGTACATTGTCCCAGTTCCACCATCGAGGAGTCACGCACTCCACGGTCGCGACCTGGAGAAACTGCCACCCCTTGTAACACTTGGCGCCCAACGTAAGGCCCTTCTTCAGCATGGCAGCTCGAGGAACCCCTTTTTAGAAGCCGCGTCGAAGAATAGATAGATGGAAGCCAGCAGCGACCTGGTGCCGCAAACGACAACAACCATTCACATCAGCCAGTGCGGAGCCAGCAGGAAGACGACAATGACTCCGCCAGGTCCGACGAAGCCACAATGGATTCTCCGGTCGACCCGCCATCGACGACTGCACTGAGTACCTCTATTATGCCAATCCAGACCTAGAGAAAGACGTCGCCCTTGCCTTCAGATTCATCGATGACATACCGGAGGGGCTGAGAGGAGAAATGGAAGATTACACCCACTTCAAGGAGACGTCTGGGATGTTCTGAGAAGAGCGTACGACGGCGAGTTCGACGAGGAGCTCGGTGTAAAGCCGCTCAAGTTGCAATATTGGCTGATGGGGATGACGGATGGGTGGAGACTTCATAACTAAGAAGCTTAGCACTTGGTCCGGTAGGACTTATTTGCAGGTGGAGATCTGCCCCCCCGTGGCCCCGGGTAATGTTCGTGTACCGGAAGTCACCACGACCGACACATTACCACCAGCAGCGGCCACAATACCCGAACTCGACAACCTAATTGTTCTGGGACCAGAAGAAGTCGCCGTCGTCCAGAATCCACAGCAGGAGCTGTGCGATATCTGGCCGACCGCCGCCGAGCCGCGAGATTACCTCGAACACATGTCCTTGATTACCTCGAACATAGGTCCCCCAAATAATACTTAACTGTAATGTCAGTTTTTAGAAGGTTTCCTTAACGTCCAAGAAAGAAAAATAAAATAGAGATAACCCACATGTAGAGGAGCATTGAAACATTGTGTAGGTCGGGTATAACAGTGTATCATCAAACCTCGAGAGAGAAACTGACGAGTTGCAGAAACTTAATACATGATTATCGCTTAAGTGCAACGTAAGTTAAGCAGGTCAATGTATTTTCAGAATTTTTCAGCCAGTTTTCCGTGGTAATTGGTTCCCATAACCTGACGAAAAACGAATTCATCTAGTCTGCTGTTTGTTTTGGAGATCGGCAAAAACATGTTGAAAAACCGTGTAAATTGGCGAATTTTTTTTTATGTTTTTATCTTGACTTGCTGCTTTTTGTAGAATTAAGTTTAATTGATGCTTATAACAATAAATAAAATTAGCTGCAGGACATTGTTTTTTAATTCTTGTTTGCACACCGCCTAATCTTCCACCCATAGTAGAGGCTCCATCGTAACTTTGGGCAATTAACTTTTCCGGTGTTTTGTTTAATTCAAAAATTTCCAATTCTTTGAGGATAACGTTCGTTAATTTTTCAGCTGTGGTGCCAGGAGGATTTATGAATTTTAAAAACCTTTCATAAACATTTCCATTTAAAACGTAACGAATGATAAAAACCAATGGAGTGTTGTTCGAGCTATCGGTGGTTTCATCTGCACAGCAACAAAATCGGCTGACTGAATTTCCGATTTAATTTTTTCTTGGGCAACTGCTAACATCGACATGATTTTAAACCGTTTTGGGAGTGCCCTTGAAAACGGTACTGTTTTCCAAATATGCTTTAAATATTAAGTCTGAGAAATAAAATCCCCTAGTCCACGAAATAGCCCTGAATTTCTCGTCGTGCCCTTGCAACGCCAGTTCAAATGCGCCACAAAATCTAACATAGTGTATTATTTTACTTAAAACATCGATTTTTTGTTACCTTTTCGTTGAAATCTGTTACACCGTGCAATTGTGATCGAATATCAACACGTCCTATTGTAGCATAATTCATGGAACTCTAGATGTGCTCTGCCGATAATGAGTGTTTTTTTCTTTTTTCTTTTAAATGTTTCAAGTCTGTGACTTGAATCACAGCGAATCATTTCTATTTGAAAAAATCAAACACACGAAACAGTAAAAGGCATTTGTCACTTCACATCCACAAGACCGATACGACAAGTCATACATGCCCTTACGAAAATTACGGTGAACTTCTTTATTTTTGTCCTTGCTTGTCTGTCTAATTTGCATTTCTGGGAGTGGACGGGAGTGTTTTAAGCTCCAACTGTTTCTCAAGACTCTATGATTACTATTAGTTTTTAGTCCTTTTATTGTTTGAACTACCGACATGATGAAATTTGAAACACTAGTAGCTAGTCAGCCGACTGTAGTGAACTAAAGAGGAACACCATTATGGAGTGTATAGAGGGAGGGATATCTTAAGGTTAGAAAAAGTGAGCTGATTTTAGGATCAAATAAGGGGGGCTCTGTTAAACGTAAGTTGTCCGTGCGAATATAGCAGCAGTTTGTAATTCCTGCTTAAATTATGGAATTATCTTTTTAAGTTCAAGTCTAATTTTTCCCTCTGATTAAATGCCACCTACGAACATACTAATATACCAATATTCAACGAATATATTATATTATAATTTCTATTTCCCTTCATTGAGTCGGAAGATAGTTTAAGATATATAAAGTGTAACTAACTTCACTATTTAACTTGCGCTCAACAGCGCCACCTATTTGCTTACAGCATTTGACCACATTTTGTACGCGCTGTCCATTAGAGAGTGCCCTCCTTCTATACACTCCATAACACCATCCTACATCCTACCTCCTACCAGTAACAATCTGTTAATCGGAAGTCCCACTTTCTATCTTTATCTCAAGCATGCATTAGTCGCTTACAATGCCCATGATTCAATTCTATAATGAGACACTCTTGGGCTGTTGACCGTAAGAGCGAGATCTTGTTTCCTTGTTTAGTACAATGTAGGAATGCAATAGCTTTGTTTTTGTCGCAGTTGTTACAATTGGCCACCAGCATTCGCTTTGACCCGGGCGAACTCGACAATCTCCGCGCTTCGCCGTGTATAAAATTCTTCGCGACAACTACATCTGTCAATAGATAACTTATACGAAAATTCAAACAACATAATTTAATTATATCATTATATTCCACAAAACAAAGAGTCTTGATACTGCCCTTTTCAAAGAGCACTTTTATTATATAGTACACTAGCCTAAATCAACTTTTCCATTTTCACAATCGCCAATACACGCTCCACAAAACCTGTGTGACACGCACAAATCTGCCCACAAAATAACCTATGCGTGGGATGTGCGTGTGTTGAGTCGTAGTTGGGTGCAATTTGCGCCGGGCCTCTCCGTTCGGAAAGCGAATACAACGAATTCTCATGTCACCTCCCAAACAAGATGTTGAATGAAGTTACGACATTGTGGATTTGAGTTCTGTGTTATATTAACTTCAACATCTTGCAACTTTGATGAGGGAATTATATTGCTTTTTGAACCGGACACGGGCACACTTCAAAGTGCTGATTTTTGGGGGTACAAATTTAATTTAATGATGCCAAATAGATGGACGCAAGTAACAACCTTAACTTGTAAAAAGTAGGTACATAATATAAAATATATGTTAATAATTCCGGCCAGTAGACTGTTAATCGTCAAAAACAAAAATGTTTGTTAAACCAGAATTATTATCAGAATAGTTAAACGATCCCAAATACGAAAGGATCCCAATATTTTGTTAAAATGTTTGGGTATTTATATTTAATCGTTGGGCGAGATTTTCTGCTCGTAATGTAGCAACGCCATTTTTTGTCAACTACATTGAGGTAGACGTATCGATTAATTTTTTTTTTTTGGATTTATTTCGCTCAATATCTATGGAGAATTTTCGGGAAACAGAGGCCACAAGGTCTCACTGAAACAATGTCCCAGGTCAAAGACAAGCGAAGAAATTTATCGAGTACTGGTCACAGAATGCTAAAAAGCTTCTCTTCTTATCCAAGAACGGGTCACTGCCCTGTAAGATACCATCTTAAAAATATGGGACTAGTAAACAGTGAAGTATGCAGATTATGCAATTTGGAAGTAGAAACAGCCGAACACATACTCTGCAGGTGCGACGCATTACTGATCAAGGACGGCAAAATAGAGAATTTGGCAGTTTTTTATTCAGTGAAGAACAAAAAATGGCGTACTAATATATGAAAATATATAAAAAAACAGCCGGAGACTTCAATTTGCAATATTTTGAGATTATACTGAGACGAAGACATGAAGACGACGAAGAAGCTGAGAGGGAGATCAAGACGATCAGAATTTCAAAGTTCTCATCAGAACAGTACTAATTTCGCAATTACTTTTCGTGACGTTGAAGTCTCAATTAGACCTCTAACTGGTATTTCTTCGAAATAGCTACTTTGTTAGGTTAGAATCATTTGCAGAAACTGATATTTGCAAAAAAGTCGTTGATGAGATTAGCTAAATTGATTACACAGGTGAACGAGGCATTTCGATGTGGAATAAAATAAATAATGCCATGCAATCAAGAAAGAATTTGAAGCAACAATTAACAGTGCGACATTGCATTGCATGAGAAAAGAAAATGGGCAAAAATAAATCGGTGCAAAAATATTTTTTGTGGATGATTGCGCATGACGCCCTCATTCAGTACACAATCTATGGAATTTATGACGACTCAGGAAACAAAGTAATTCTGTATGTAACAACGAACCTGTAAGAATTTAATCAGAAGATTAAAGTTTACTCCGTGATTAAGAATAGCAACTCAGCAGTGAAACCAATCCGAGGACTACATCGCACGAGAAGACGTTAGGAAATTTGAAGAAAAGACACAAGGGCATAACGTACAGTGTTATAGTTTGGTCATAAGGCTTGTAAGTCAAATAAATTAGCTGACAGAAACAGTTAAAAGCTGTATTGCCGAGTGTGTCATAGATTCGAATTAGATGCATAAGAAAATCAAAATTGATAATACAAAAGTAAAAGTGTTAATAGGTAGGTACTGGAAGCCAGGTTACATACAAGAAGTTGAACTCCTCTAGTATTATTTAGACAGAAATTGGGGTAAACCAAATTAAGCCATTGGGATACTTCCAAACCAAAGATGCACAAATTGTGGGCACAGAAATAATTAATAAAGCGGAATTGCATTTAAGAAGACTGAATTTGCTGCATTGATGAATATAAAGAAAAGAGAAAAAATAAAGAGCGACAAAACGAAGAAGAGTACCAATATAGAGATGTCAATTATGATGTCTGATTTACCAAAAACCAAGACTTCTATATCTAGAGAGAGAGAGAAGTTTTTGAAGGACAGGTGGAAGAGTGGCTAGAAAATAAGATTGTTGAACCACGCTCAGCCGAATACGCGTCCCGTGGTTGTAACCAAGAAAAAGAACGGTGATGGCAGAATTTGCATAGATTACAGAAAGATATTCAAGATCATAGTTAAAGACCGACACGTACTCCCCCTGATTGAAGATCGGTTAAATAGAAAATGGATTATTTCATCTTTCGTGACGCATGACAGGAAATACCAATTTACGTTCTGGTTTTTGTAATTTATAAATTGTATTTTGCGATCGCTTTCGCTTTGAGGCTTTGTGCTTACCTACATGGACGACCTAATAGTATCAGCCAAAAATGAAAAAGAAGCTAATGACTCTTTAGGACTAGTATTGGCCACAGCCGAAAATTAGGGATTAGAGTTTTAGTTAACTATTTTGAGCTTCCCAAGAGAAAAGTGGAATTCTTTGGCTATATAGTAGAAGATCAGAAAATATGTCCATCCGAAAGCAAGGCGATAGCAGTTTTGAGATTTCCAAAGCCTAAAAATTTAAAACAGATTCAGAGCTTTTTAGGGTTAACTGGATATTTCAGAAAGTTACTAAACGACTTAGTGATAATTATGCTAAAGAAAAAAACTAGAATATCGATTTAATGAGGACGAACGTCAAAGTTTTCAATGTGTAAAGAAATCCTTAGCAGAAGAACTTACAGATTTACAACCAACAGTTTGAAACAGAATTACATACCGACGTATCCTTAAAAAATAATAAACTCCATCCAGGTGTATTTATATTTTGTTCAATAAACGATATAATCCTATTTTTTTACACAGTGCAACATAATGACTCAATTCAAGTAAATTGACTGGACCTTGCAGCCTCATTTATTCAACTTTTGAACATGGTCCTTCGAGCCGGATTAGCGGTGAAGTACTATACTGGCAAACCATTATCGAACAGCACAACATTATTTTAGTCAAAACACTTAGAATCCATGTATGAGCACAATGTCAATCCCTGTTCCACTCACACGTCTTTAATTAATTTCAATGAAAAATCGTCCAAAATGAAATTTAATAAAAACTATCGCGAAGAATTCCCATTTATGTATCACAAAAAGCAAGGTCTGTACTTAAGCCAGAGAACACTTGACTCCGAGAAATATACTGAAATAATAAGACCTAAAGTTAAAGAAATGTGGATCGTTTCAGAGGTCACAAAAGGAAAAATATTTTATGTGCAAAATATAACCATACTTACATAAGGTAATATCCCGAGCTGTGTTTGTGGAAGGCTAAATCTACCCCGACTCCGCATAAAACTGAAAGAAAACTACATATTAGAAAAATATCAAACTGTTAAAAGTCAAACAAGTGACATTTATTGCCTCCTAAAGGAACTTGTTTTGTAACAAAAATTTTATGTGCAATGTAAAAACAACATTAAAACTGCAGTCATTTTGCAGCTGCGTCTAAACATTCCCTGCACCTTTCGTTTTTCCCAGCTTCGTAACTGCGAACTTTTCAGTTATTGGACTTTATTATAAGAGCAAAAATTCCGTGCAGACAAAATTAATTATAAGTTATTTTTTGCAATCTTTCGAGTGATTCTGACTATAAATAGATAGTCTGTCTTTAATTATTTTGTAATATTTATCTTTCAAATAAACGAAGCGAAACGAGAGGATAAGATAAAAAGATATGAGCAGGAGCTTGGTTTCTGCGATGACAGGGTTTATTTTCCGTGGTTTGGGTAAAATATATTTGAGCCATCCGGGTTAGGATCGATATCCGCGAAAAAGTAGATCTAAAAGTTTCCAGGTTTGATTGCGAGATCAAGCAAGTGTTCATCACGGAGTTTGTGGGTGCAGCATCAAAAGGAATAATAAATTGGAAATATTTTTAGATCACCACAAATTATATCTGAGGACAAAGTAAAATTCTAAATCAATATTTACGATTGCTCTTCGTGAAATATTCGGATTTTAATCTAGACCAAAAATTAGGAGTACACAATGCATGATGGTTAAATGATTTGTTCGCCATGGGATTCAGTGCAATATTTTTTTGCGGGTAATTAGCATTTACTGAAATTTGTAGGAAGGAATGCTCTCATCATGAATGTATATCGTAGATTAGGTATATTTACACATGATTTTATACGACTAGTATGTAAGAAATAAGTATGAAAGTTGACGCAGAGGTCATTTCATATTGCGTATTGCATATTAATATTTCATATTTCCGTACCGATCGATACCTATAACTGCCATATTTTAGTCTTGTAACAATTATTATTCCATACCATTAATGAGGGTTATTTATTCACACGGACGAAATCAAATATAGTTTATGAATACAAATGTTTATTTATTGTTTTTGCATTGCAAACGATGACATAAATAAGCCAAGAGGATAATCAGTTTTGGTTTGTGATTTTCAGAATTGCACTTTATTTTATTTTTCTGATTTTCAGTTTACAACACTTTATTAAGCTTTCGTTTCTGCAAACAAGCTTGTTTTCTCTGAAATAAAATAAAAGGATTGAATATTTCAAAGTAATTTCGTTAAGCAAATATGGACTGGAAAATTCTGTTGGCCTGTAAACGAAATAGGAGTAATTTGTCGAATGGTTCGAGTTGATTTCCGCTTTAAACTCCTGCATTGAGCACAATTTAAACAAACAATGAAAATTTTGCACAAATTGATGGGATTTTTACGACTTATAATATTAACAACGTACTCATTCTGTTCGCAAAGCTCGTGTTGATTTTGCCAGAAGTCGTAATTGAACAGAAGGAACTCGCTCGTCGAACTGGAACTAAAAATATTACAATAAAAAAGGAGTCAAATCTAGTGATTTAAAGGTTTTGTTCGCTTCACAATATTTCAATACTCTAGCGAATCCTACATGAAATTCTATGCAGAACGTGTTTTGAAAATTCCCTTTGTTGTAGCGATTACTTCAAAATTGGGGTAGTTTCGTTCTGGTCGTTTTTTTAATATCACACATATTTTAGTTGGTCAAAATATTGGGTTGGTAATAACTTGGTAATTGGTAATAACATAACAAATATTTAAAGTGCAAAGTCTGTAATATGGAACACAGATGCGAGCATTTATAATACTTAACTTTAATCTGCTACAACATTCGCCTTAAACTTACCTCTGTACAATAGTTTTGATTAATGTACATTACGTAATGTTTTAAAAAGATACTTGGCAAGAATTAGCTCCACTCGCGTTGAGGTATTTTTAATTAAATGTTTTATCAAACATCTTACACATTGTTAAACAAAATCAATTAAATATTCCAAATATTGTTTATTGAAAATCACATGTTAACATTTTGTCCGTTTTTATCGACTTTAAATGAAATAATAGAATTTATTCCATATTATTGTTATGACAGCGTGACCTGTGATCATAATATTAAATTCATAGAATGAATAAAGAATCCGGAATGCATTTTTCGGAAAAGTGTTCTCCGAGCTCACCTACAATCGAATGCAATTTTAACTAAAAAATGATTTGCATCTAATTAACTTTGGAATTTTTGTACATGTAAATTTTTCTGTGCCGCTTTATTATTTTTGCATTTTATAATTCTGTCAATAACGCATTGCTTGTTAATTGATAAACGTCAATGTTATTTTATTTATTTGAACAAAAAGCGAGAACAGTTTGGAAGAAAACAAGTTTATTATCGAGGCATATTTCCTATTTCAGAGAACGGTGTGACGTTTAGTACGGTCGGGTTGCCTCGAGTGCCAGTTTTCTTACGTGGTATGCTTCACGGGACCGCGGGTAGCTACAACGGAGTACAGTACGCCAGGGATCAGCTGTCTAGTTTGACAGGAGGGAAAAAATTAACACAACGTGACAATTCTTTAAAACAGGAGACTTGTCTGAGTACTACTAGCGCGTGACAGCTGGCTGGCTCGCAAGCAGAGTGCCCCCGCCGTCAGACAACGGTAAGGTGCCGGAATTTCACACCGGCAGGCGATGACTAGAAACCGGAAACAGCAACCGGAAAGACCCGTCCGGATGTTACCAAAGACGCGGACGATTGGCTGGGTCGCAAGCAGAGTGTCCCCGCCGTCAGACAACCGGAAGATGCTGGAGGGGAGACGATGACGTTACCAAACGCGCGCGGCCTGTTGCAATGCAGTAGGGAGAAAATCTTATCACAGCATTTTCTTCCGGACGGAACGACAGCGGCTCCGGGCGAGTTAGCGATTCCGGAGCGGCGAGGTCCGGAGTGCGCTTCCTTGCTCATCAAAGCGATGTAAGTCCCATTCCAATCCAATGATGGGAATCATTTTTCCTGGACACTTTATGATTTGGTGTGGAGGGCGTGGCCCGCGGTGACAAGGGTGGTGGCTCGGGGTGGTCGTAGCACCTTCCGGAAAGTTACATCAGCTGTGCGCTATTTTTCCGGTTACAACGGTGAAAGTTTCATCCCCATCAGAGGTATTTTTAAGAGGCTGTTAAAGATGCCGTTTTGGACGTAGGGAGCTTGACCTTGTTGAACAGTGGGACAGCGCCCGCTAGACTGCGGAGAATTTTCGCTTCAGAGCGTCGAGCTTCACTTTCGACACTCTTTTCTTGGAATTCTTAAGTGACTTCGTTACAACGGGAAGCGCATTGAAACGAAAGAAGACCGCAAACTAACCAAAATGGTCTTCATGACTTCATTAGTTTATCGAAACATAAAAATAAGTTACAAAAATAATTTAATTTTATTCGAAATAGCTTTTATCGTTCGACAATGTCAGAAATTTCAAATTTTCGCTTGTGTACATACTGCGTCATGAAGTAATAAAAATGTCAGATAAACGTCACACTAGACTTGCCGGGCTTATGTCGAACTATAAAACGTTGTATTATACTCGTTCCTCTGTAGGTTGGGCGCTTTCCGGCAATCGGGACTCAATAATAATATAGCTGCTATTATACCTAAGTGAATTAAACGGAGTTTATTAAAATAATAAAAATCGGCGAAGTCGCACACTTCTTGAATGGGGACCACCTATATTGTATTTTTATTATTTGTTGTTTGTGTACGGAACCCTAAAAAGTAGTATGTAATTTGAAGTAACTTCCCCTTCTTATTGTTCCTTAAAACGATTACGGTTAGATCGGCTCCCTTCGGCTCTTTTATGTTTTTATTACAAGAGGCATTTTGAAATGACTAGTATACCTGAGTAATAAACAAATATTAATATTATTAGTATTCTTTAATAGGTACTATTTTTATTACCGGAACATATGGCCGGTAGCTGATCCTCGGCGACATGTTGGTGGAGTTTTTGATTTGGGAGTTTTCTTTATTTCGGTTCCCATTGTCCCCGTTATTGCCAAAGTCATTATCATTATCAATATGTACGATGGATGGGTGATTCTCGGCATGTATTTGGTGGTTGTCAATATTTCCGCTTTCAACTTTGTCGACACCTATAAACCCTGACGCCAAAATTTTTCAATGAAATTTAGAATATTCATTTTGTACTGAAAGACGCACTGGCCAGATTAGATAAGGAATTAATTTGTTAAGAACAGTGCTTGTTGTCTTTTTTGACTTGCTGTTTTCACTACATTTGTTGCTGCCTTACAGCCCGATTTCATGTTGACTTGCGACTGGTCGCAAGTGCCGGTTGCTATGGAAACGTCGTAATTAAATACCAGTCAGTAAGGATCAATTTCAAGTGGAATGAAACATAAAATTGAGCCTTAATGCCTAATCCATTGCACCTAATCGCAAATTACGACCCAGAACATGAAATCGGGCTGTTAGTCATTGAAATGACAGGAGTATTCCCTTCTATATTGTGCTCAGTTGCAGTGACGCACTGATTTCTAAGATAATATGCCTTGGTCCACCTTTCATGGCACGATTTTTGAGCAAAACACACTTGTTTGTATACCTGCTGTTTAGGTTAGAAATCTAGTGAAAACATTGAAACCCAAAAATCGCTAGAAATACATCATAATTGAAGTATATTATCTTTAACTATTTTCGTAAAGCGATATTTTTTTGTTTTACATGGGAAATTTGTAACACTTTGTACAATATTCTACAGTCCTAATTATAGGAATTTTGTATGAAGTCAAAGTAATTTTGCTGACATGTTTTTGTAATTCTCTTAAAATGAATAATAATACCAGACAATTCACAAAAGGTGGTACCAGATCAAGTTATCAAACGACACAAATGATGGGATATCCACCAACAAACGCAAGCCGGTTCATTTGCTTCTCAAACAAACCCTTCCTTATACAATCAACAACCTCAATATCTTAATAATTTTCCTTAATAACTTTGCCAAAACAGAAACAGACTCCGACAGATACTAACAATTGGACAATCAAGGACAAGGATGAGGATCGTCAAAAAAAAACACCCAAACCACCTTCAATTTTTGTACAGGTTTGAACAACATCTCTCCCTTAACAAATCCGTTAGAAGAAATCTCTAAACACAACCATGAAATTAAAGTACTGAACTTCAACCAAATAATAATCCAAACTAAAAACAGTTCCAGATAGTGCCACACCTACAAGCCGAAGACTGAAAGAATCTTCAGAGCAGTCCTCAATAACATGCACCACTCAGTGGATCAAACTGAATTAAAAAAGGAGATATGTCTAAGACATATTGCCAATTAAGACCTCGATGTGTTAAGTGTACCTGCAGGATATCATTCAACCCAAGAAAAGAAACAACAACTCTTGCAAAGTCCGAGCTATGTTAAGACAATCATCCAGCAAATTTACAAAGAAATAATAAAACAAAAGTTTTCTCTAATAAGGCCCAAAATAAATACTTTAGATCTACAGGAACATCACGTATCGAGTCGAATATCACGTATGCACAAATGACAAACCAAAATCCGCAAGAACTAACCAGCAGCTTACAACAAGACAATGCCAATGCTACCACCCCCAACAAACTTCTTCTGAATTAGCAGAACTCAAAAACATGATAAAAGAATTAGTAGAACAAATTAATAAGAACCATGTGTTAATAAGAACTAAAGTGATAACGAAGCTTACAAAATAAATAAGTACTTGTTGATGAATTTGTAGAAGTACCGATTCTAATAAGACAAAAAATTTTAACCAAAAGAAAAATCAGAAAACGATGGCAAACAACTCGGGCTCCTGAGGACAAAACAAGGTAAAACAGGGCAACGTAAGAACTAGACAGACTTCTAAAGGAGCACAAGAATATCAGTATGGAGTCCTACCTAAAATATTTAACACGAACTGAAGCCACGGAATATGAATCGACTGGGAGATGTAAAGATCGCAAGTTGAAAGCGTAATCCTGAAGGAACCAAGAAGAAGTAGTTACGAAGAGATTCTGATACCAAACCAATTGGGATACCTATGGGAGTTGAAGGAGACTGTCGTTTCTCAGGGTATCACGAAATTGGCTAGCGTGAAGATCGCATGTGAATTCGACTGTTTGGTTTGGAGAACAGTCAGAAGCATATTGAAAGGAGTCTTCCGTTTCACTTGGCTCAAGAGAGTGGTGTACTGCTGCACGCAAAAAAAAACGACGTGGACCCAGATGTAGGCATCAATACAATGTCTAAAGTTTCAGGCATCTTTAAGGACGGCGTCCACTGCTTGCCCACTCCCGTCCCCACTCACCCGCTGGCCTACCAAAACACAGGGTTGTTATAAAATCCAAATGTCCAAAACTACAGCACCAATCTGAAATCTATGAATGGTAATGGAATCAGAAAACTCAATTCTAGCTAATAGACCGAATTTATAGACAATTGGAGCAGTCTATCAAAAAATATTGCCAATTGAAAATGACAAAGAATTTTCGCACGATTTTACGTAGTGTAAGTAAACTTAATTCTTTGATTCAACGATCCTACTAGCACCGGACTAATAGTAGCTTTAAAATGAGATCAAATTGACTTCATAATTCGCTGTTGTTTTCGAGATTTGGATTTAGTTATTGTATAATGTCATTTAGCTTTTCGTTTCTATTTAACTAAAACGAATCAAGTAGAAACCAGTAAGTTTTCGGGCAGATGTAGTTTAGGCATTATGGGACAGATGGCGCAGATACATTACTGACACAGGTGTTTTATTATCACAGAATCATTTACGGCTTGAAATTTGTTTACTATTTGTTGGTTTCAAAACAGCAAAACAAAATGATCAATACACAATTTAAAAGTATATATTACGTATTTACGAAATTTATTAATTAATAGTAAGAGGACCTGGACGACCAAGCTTCTCTCGGTACTTTTTTTTGGTAAAATCGTTTTTTTGGGCCTCCGTCTCAAATTAGTTATTTTCCAAGAGTCCAAATCGTCTTGAAAACGGACTAACGCCTCGCCCCCACAAACTGTGCTCGCACTTGCAAAATTTCTGGCCTTGTCATATACGAGACGTCTCATGACTCGGAACTTTAAGCAACCCTTGAAACCGGGGGCTCGAAGTGGCTTCCTTGAAACATGGGGGCCCGAGGGCCCCCATTCATACATGGAGTCCCTAGGGTCCCCCGTCGAATACTGAGGGCCCGAGGACCCCCATTGAAACGGAGTGAAACATGGGGGCCCAGGGGGCCCTTTGAAACATTATGGAACAAGGGGGCCCGACGTGGAAAATGTCAACAGTTGTCCATTTATCCATTATTTCATGGCCAGTTAATAATAATTCTTAAAAACCCAGACTGACTGTGTTCAATAGACCTAGTCATACGTTATAAGTATAACACGTCAATTATTATTAATCGGTTGTAGATAAAGAAATAAAAAAGAATAAAACAAACCTTGTGAAAAACTTGATGTTGAAAAGAAATGTCAACAGTTGTCAATATTAATTATTTCATGGCCAGTTAATAATAATAAATTCTTAAAAATCAAGCTGGCTGTCTGTGTTTAATAGAACTAGTACACCAAGGGGGCTCATGACTAAAGGGGCTCCCGACCAAGGGTGCTCCCGATCAAGGGGGCTCACGACCAAGGGGGCTCCCAACCAAAGAGTGCCCTGACCAAGGGGGGCCCTGACCAAGGGGGGGGCCTGATCAAGGGGGGCCCTGACCAAGGGGGGACTTGACCAAGAGGGGACCCGAACAAGGGGGCTCCTGAACAAGGGGGCTTCTGAGTAAGTTTTGCGGATAAAATAGTATACGTAATATATTATTCAGAGCATAAGTCGCTTTATGTGCTTCGCAGGGACTTCGTTCGTCGGTCAACTATTTTCTTCAAATGGCTATTTCACTGTCATGACAGACAAAGTCGTTTAGCGGCGCATAAAGTCAGCTGGCAGCACTGGCAACCTTGAAATTACCTTTTGCGCCGCTGATGGTCAGTCAAATAAAATAAATTGTCACTTCATTATTCCCTCAAATATCAAAAATTACAAAATACTACTCTAGAAACTTAATTTTGTATTGTAATATTAACATTTCCACAATTAATAACATTTATATAATGAAATTCTGCAAGCACTGGTGGATACTGCATATGGTTCTTCTTTATCTTCAGCACCTATTAATACCTTATTTGCAACCTTTGATTTTAGTATCTTTGACGTTAACAATAATTAATACTTCCCCTTCAGACTGAATGCCTTCTACAGATAAATTCAATAGTTCTTGCTTGATAAGGTATAGCAGCAGCAATGCCAATAATTGTAGCAACCTAGTAGGTGAAATTATTATTTTGTTTTAAAAATATTGAAACTTATCTATGTCATAAAATAGTAATTATACACCAAACTATTTTATTGCCTCAGATGCGAAGCATCGCGGATAATAATAATGCGAGGCTAAGAGAAGGCTTCTTATTGATTTATTCAAAACATCTTACCGATAAAAAGGTATATGTATAAATACACCCAAGCGGTTTTTTTTACAGCACAAGCCGACAAAAGGATGACATTCTATTAAAAATTTTTAATTAGCTACTGGAGAGCTTTTATGTCAAAATTGTCTGCTGTATTTTTTGTACGTGGTGTAATCTCTTTTACCCTTTGACACTGTAAGAATTTTCAAATTTTCGCTTGTGTATAATTTTTATGGATTTTATAAATGTGTGGCAAGATTTCATGATGATAGAGTGTTGTAGCGGAGCGAATGTTAGTCAGGTGTTAGTTTTATGGTATTATAATGATCGTGTCATTCAATTTCTGCCTCGAAGTCCGGACCTGACAATTCTAGATTATTTCATTTTCCCGTATCTCAAAAACACCGCGTTTAAAAATAACCTGCACACTGCAATCTGGAATAACTGCAAGAGCCAATTTTTAATGCATGCAACGCTATAACCTTTCAGATGTTGGAAAATGCATTTGAATATATGAAACGGAGAGTTAAGAGCTGCATTGAGGCTGGGGAAGAACTCTTTGGACATTTGCTGTAATTCTCAATAAACCTACATTCTTTGTTAGTGTTATATTTTCTTTAAATTAAACGAATTTAACATGAGAAACATAAACGTCACAATGTTTAGACCATAACCTCAAATTCTACTGTCAGTCTTCATGGTACTTCTGTCTTGCGATATTTTAAATTATTGTCATCAGCACAGCCGTTCAGTGGCGGGTAAATAAATTAACGTTAAAATTCCACGATAACTACGGGGTTTGGGGTAAAAATTTATTAAGAAAAATTGTTAACAATGATGAGTTTTTCAGCGTGAGTCATTAGTGGGGATCGGTCTCTTAAGCTTTTACTATTAATTTTTTAAAAATTTGGTCAATGGAATAAAATTATACAGGAAAATCTGCATTTCCTAAAAATATTTAGTTATCTTACATTTTTCTCTAAAATAAATAAGGTAAAAATTTTTGGTTTCTTGTACTATACATAATAATTGTGCTTTAATAATAAACTAATTAATTAAAAAAAAAATTACAATTTAAAACAATAAAAATGTTACTGATCCTTGGAAATTGGTCGTATGCGAAGATATTCGAACGATACGAGAATAGAACCCCCGAACGTGCCACTCGAGAGGATAAATAAATAAACCAACAAAACTATCAATAAACCTGCATAATGTCGCAAAGTACGACCCCATATTATATACCAACCTTGGTACGAATACATAAGTCTAATAATGTACATAATTATTAAAAGGCAAAAATAGTATATTTTATTACAAGGCCAGAAAATGTCATTTTGTAAGTGCGAGCACAGTTTGTGGAGGCGAGGCGTTAGCCGAGACTTCATAAGTGCACAAGCACTTGCAAAACAGTTTCGGGCCGTGTGATAAACGAAACTTTTTCCGCCGACAAAAGATTTTCATTGTTAACTTTTGTAAGGGCCTCATGCCTCATGGGGGCTAACGTGTCTCAAAAAGCCCCCTTGGGCCCCCATGTCGCAAGGGCCCCCACAAATCTAAAGGGCCCTCATAACGCATGGGGGCCATTGTGTTTCAAAGAGACCCCTTGGGCCCCCCTGTCTCTAGGGCTCCACATGTCAAACCCTCCCCATGTCTTAGAGAGCCCCCTTGCCCCCCCCCCTATAATGGGGGGCTTTCTTATTGTCGTTGCCCTCTACCAAGGGCCCCTCCCTGTAATTTTTCCGATGTGACAAATATCGTTTTCAAGCCGATTTGGACGACTGGAAAATAACTAAATTAAGACGGAGGCCGAAAAAATATTTGTTTGTAAAATTCACTTCTTTTTTTTTTTTCGCTTGATGTGACGGTCCGCTTGAGCTTGTAAAATGGAGGGAGGATCTTTTATGCAACTTTTGGGATCTTCCCTATTTTCAATAATATTAGGAGCTGAACAATTCATATGGAATCTCTAACTAATTTTGGCAATATTTCCATTTGCCACAATTTTTGGTTGAACTTCTGTTTCTTCAACAGACAGATCATTTCTGTCGCCTGTATTCAAGAAAGTAACAAATTTTTGTCTAAACTGTACGGAACGTAACATCGAAAAATACTATAGTTATCTGTTCCCTAATGAAAGAAGTCACACTACCAGTTACTGGGTGGCGCTAACAAAAATCGCATAAATGATAATATATGGTTATTTTAACATGACACTGCCATCTCACGGGAAGATCTCAGCGGAGCAAGCTAGACCCTGCCCTTAAGGAGGGGACAATGTAACGGACCATACTAGTAGCAGGTATATTTATTACCTTTACAGGTTTATAAAGTCCGATTAATACATTTCCCATAACTCAATAAAATGAAATATTGAGACGACGGCGCGACAGCACCGGAAGCGAATGATGTCATCTGTCTGCGAACAAGTATTGGAATGACCACATTCGTCGGCGATACTGCATAACCGCGGAACTAACTATATCATAACCGCGTAACTGTTCGGGGTAGCAAAATGTGAATTTTGCGCCTATTAATCAGTTGGGTGTAGTTACTTATTGTCCTAAATTAAAAGTCTGATCGTTTTGTTATCTACGATAGGGCTCGGTAATCACGATATAGAGTTTTAAAGAAAATATCTTAATTTTAAACTCGTCATTTCGCAGTTACAGGGTTGTGACTTTAGTAGTTCCGCGGTTATGCAGTATCACCGACGATATGGTAACGGCATTGATCCAGAATAGTCGACAGCCGTGAGGACGTCTGGGAATGATTGTTCACATAAGATGATCTGTCGCGAGAGAGGTTCTGTCGCGCCGATGTCATACTATACGACGTTCTCACAAAGAGGAATCCTTCAAGAAATTATTATTCCCGGAATAGAAGGAATCGAGAACACCAGTAGGGGTATAAGAAGGGAAGGAACAACGAAACGGGACAGTGTGTTGGTAGCAACGTAAACAAGTCTATCAGCGTGTTATCGTAAAAATTTGTACATAGTAAAACGTTAGTTTTTTTTTTTTTTTTAAAGTTGGTGCAACCGACTCAGGCTACGTTACCATAGAATATAATAAATGAAACTTCTTCATCCATTCGATCCCTCTTCCGTCCTCATTCAAAATTTCTTCTCTACTCTCATCTCTCTCTCAATTTACGCATTCCTTCAACAAATGATTTATCGTCTTCTTTTTTTCTCCACACATCCTGCATACTCCATTCCTATCCTCACTCCAATATTTATTCTCTCTCTCCTCATTTCCATATCTAAATCTTGCTATTATCACTCTCTCTTTTCTACTCTCTTTTCCTAGGTACTTTGGCATTTCTTCCGTTATTATTTTTTCATACTTCCCATTATACCTAGGCTCCCTAATTCTCGTTCTTCTTTCCTGCACTTGCACATCTCTCTGCACTAATTCATCTGTCATTACTCTGCCTCTCTCTCGAATTCTTTTTATCTCCGCGCCTGCATACCCGTTTCTTTCGAAATATGCCTCCCTCTCTTTCCATATTTCTTTCCTTTTTTCTTTCAAACACTCTTGCAAAAGTTTGCACTCTCCTCTCTCTACCACTCTCTCCTCAAATCTTATTGCTCTCTTTCCTGCTTCTATTCTTATTCCATCTCTATTTGTTTCCTTCATCACTATATACCCCGCTGTCTCTCTCTCTACTCCTAGCACCCATTTCAACTATTTTCCTTGCACCCCTTCCAACCCTTCTTGCTCTCTCCATCCCCATATTTCCGCTCCATACATCATCACGCTTTTCACCAAACTATCAAACATCATTACTCTCCTTCTAAAATCATGTTCAAATTTTCTCTCTCCTATTCCCCATACAGCTCCTATTATCTTATTTGCTTTTTTCACTAACTTTCTCACATGTGCTGTTGCTGTGTTTCTTTCATTCATCACATAACCTAAATACTCAATTCATTCACTTCTTCAATTTTCTCTTTCTCCCATCTCCACTCATTTACTTTTCTCCTACCACCCCCTTTTCTAAACACCATCATCTTGGATTTCTCTACATTCACCGTCAACTTTTTCCTCCTCATATATTTCTCCATCCTTCCTATCATTTCTTTCATACCTTTCTCCTCTCTCGCTAGCACAACCAAATCATCCGCATATGCTAAAGACCACCGCAATGACTCACTATTGCGATGTGCTCGAGAGAGTGTAACATCATATTCTGGAGTATTCCATACACATAGAGCGCATGACGTCATCCATGATTGAAAATGGAAGTGTGAAAATTCCATAGCCGCCTAGAGGGATGCAGCCGCTACATTTATTACAGGACGTTGCAGTCAGGGACGAGTCGCATCGGCCAATCAGTCGCACTGATCAGTCTCATGATAATAGTCACCGGGAGTCGAAGATCAGTGGGTCGGGTCGGGTCGGACAGTTTCTGTCTGGAGTGTAGCGCGATGCATAGATAAATAGACGAGCTCGTTTATGTGATTTGTAAATAGTGTAAATAATGTGCATTATTATGTCGCAAATATTTTGTACATATTGTGTAAATAAATAATCGAACCTTGAAACGCAACAAAAAGAACTACCATTGGGAGGTACACCAATACCAACACATGATTACGAACGAGCGATATGTATTCTGGTTACAAATAATGTCCCTGGTGTGAATTATTATTCAAACAAACATATAAAACACCAATTATAATTTATAGGGGTGTAAATATTAATTTGCTGTTTATAGATTGTAAATAATAATATAAGAATTCCTCTAAGAATTGCATAGGAGAATTTGTCAAATAATTCACGTTGACTCGCTTAAAGCTAATTTGTAGAATTTAATTTGATGGCGAATTGAACTACTCTTACTGGTTTTATTATTGAAATTGGAGGCAAAAGAGGAAGACTATAAAAGATCGAAGTTATCATGTGTGATTTTCTGAATTAGGGAATCATAAGATGAATTCTTCTTAAAAGATTAAACAAAGCCTGTCGGCTTTCTATTCGATTGTTCAGTGAAGTCATATACATTAACGGCATTTTGGTGACCGTTTGACGGCAGTTTAAGTTCATTGTTTAATCTTACATGTCTTAATTTACATTAAAAATATTAGAAACCGTTAAATATTTTGACCCACAAGCTTTCACACTAATGCTCATGAACCGACATACCCAGATTATACGGTCTACCTAAAATACATAAAACTCCTCCTTTTTCCACTAGACCAGTAGTTTCTTGTGTAATTCACCTGTATCAATACTTTCAAAATGGCTTAATAAAAATTCTTAGACAACATTTACATTTCAATAACAAATTTGCAAAAAAAAACTCAATAGATCTTTGTTCCAAAATTAAAAATTTCCAAATTCCGTCAAACACTTGACTTTTTTCATTTGACATAGTTAATTTATTCCCCAGCATCCCACCCAAATCTTCCTTATTAATTTTAAGAAATCTCTTATTTAATTTCAGTATTTCGACCATACATGCACTTAATTTACACTCACTTTGTCAGATAAAACTTTCTTTCAATTTAATAATAATTTTTAATCACAAAACTCAGGCTTAGCAATAAGTTCTAATTTGTAACCTCTATTAGCAGAAATATTCATGAATAACTTATAACATCACCTTTTAACTCCCTCTCCCTTTAAACATTATTTTCTCTTTTGGCACAGATATGTAGATATGTATGACATAATTGTTTTATTCAAAGGATCTGATTCTGAACTAGATAACCCACTCAGCAATTTAAATTCTTTAAACCAATCCATTAAAGTCACCGTTGAAATTAAAATCAATTCCCAAATTCCCACTTTAGACATGTTAATCACACGAAATACTAATACTTTTCAATTTGACATTTATAGAAAACCTAGTAGACCAGATTGCGTAATACCTTTTCACTCTTGTCACCCTATTTCCTATAAATTTGCAGCTTTTAATTCCTTTTTTTACCGATTATTTTTTATCCCACTATCAGATTCATCTTTTCAACAGAACTTAATAACATTAAACAATTTGTTATTCATTAACATATTTTGGAATAAGTAGTTAACCAAGTATAATTTCATTTTCTTCAGAAACATTTTTGGACGCATACATCTTACATTATATGGTATTACATTATTATATTCTAAAATACTTAAGAAAAATGGTTTCACAGTTTCTTTTAAAACAGATAACAACTTATCCAGATTGTTTATTGAGAATAAAGATCCATTTGATTACAAAAAGTCATCCGGTGTATACAAATTGAACTGCTCTTCTTGCGAGTCATTCTATATAGGTCACTATATATACACCTTCTTATTTCGCCAATCATATATTAATAACGACACAGTTTTTCATCATCCAATTCCAAATTGATTCACAAATGCAATAAAAGCAGGAAATTAGATTTTCTTGAAATTACGGAAATAAGTAAAGCCTTGAAACTGGAAAACGGAATACACTATTTTAATTTTGCAATCAAGTTTATCCATTCAACATTATTTTAACCTCAAATGCCACCTTTATAATGATTTCATTATTTATCACCTTTTATACCACTAAAACCAGATTCTCCTTGATCTATTTCTAATTTTTACATTTTAAAAAATGTAGTTTTTTACATTTTTTTTAAATCAGGTAACCTTTTCAAAACGTCAAATTTAATAATCTTTCAACAACAATGTCATAATTCAAACATTCTTTAAGGTAAAAACCCCACTGTAATTCATCAATTGTATCATTAATCTCTTGTAAAATTAAATTGAAGATGGGAGTAGTTTTCTCCCGAAACATGTTCCTATTGTAATTTAATTTTATTAAAGTTTGTGGAGATTGACTAGAATAATTTTAAATTTTAATTTAAATGTACTCCACTTTGATTCATGGACATTCTTCCCGTTTATTAAAAATATCGTTTTATAAACCGGCTCTTAGAAAGGAAAACATTCTGGCTAATCAACAAAGAGTTGACCTGTAGTTTCACCTAAGTGAACAGAAAGTCGACAAAAAATTAATAATCCCATCTAGCGTAAAGCTTAAACGGAAACTTTGCGATAAACCTCCGGAGTTGATGCATATGGAATTTCACACTCAAAATTACAGTTTAAATATACTTTCCAAAAAAGATGTTCAATACATGCAAAATAACATTGAAGTTTGAAAAGTTCTTAAGCGTGTCAAAAATTTGAAAGGAATTCTAGGAGTATATTAAAACTAACACGGCCGGAGGTTGTATTGAATTTCTGTCTGGAATATTGTAGTATTCCGTGTGCCGCAACTATGGAATGTATGTGAAATCCAGCATTTTCATTGAGGGAAAGTTTGATTACCACTAAAAATTTTTGCAACTTTATAATACAAACTTCATTTACATACAAGTCGAGTTCTTTTTATTGCAATATGATATTATAATAGAGACAAAATACATACACACAAAAAGTGTAAAAATATTAACAAACTTCAGTCATGCAACAAATATATGCGAGAGAACATTCAATGAAAAATAGTGTCTTTGGTTTCGTATTCTGGTTACTGAGAAAGAATTTATTGAAGACCGCAGTGTAAATTCTGTTTTACAAAAATCGATAAAAATGCGAAGATAATTAATTTACTTTATTGTGGAAATATTTTTGAATTTAGGAGCAAAACGTCTATTGAAATGAAAAGAAAGTGTCCAGGTATGTCCGTAAAAATTTCAAGTTCGGGATTGGAACCAGGTAGGTATAAGCTGATAAAATATATTTAAGTAGAGAGATGAATTGTATCCGTACAGTAAGTTGTTATTTTAAGTGAAGAATTTAATAAGAGACATTGACTACCAGTAAATAAATTAGAACTTTAACTTAAGTACATAAAAGAAACATCTCAGGCTTATGAATCATATTTGGTCAAAATCATATTTTACTTTTGCAGATTTATGATAAGCAAGCAATATCGATACGCCAGTAATTTATCTTTATAGACCCATAACTTGTTAGTAAATAAACTTGTTCTTTATGCATCATTCATTTCTCTGCTTTATGGCATTTCTCTACCCGAGCTCATATAATTATTATTAATACGGAAGTATCCATTCCGCAGAAGATTATGGATGTTTGTGAAAACTGTGGGTACCTATATCAGCAAATATAATTTTGAAGCGATGGGAGAATTTATGACGAAATACATGTACAACCGTAAATATAGAAATAACAGATCGTAAAATTTTCAACCGCACACTAGTTTCCGGATGCTCATGTGCGGAGTTTAAACTGAAACAAGGAGAAATATACTTCAGTATAATATGCGGTACAATTACTTAGGAGAGACGCAGAGCTCTTTAAAGACTGTCCTGTTGCCACGGTTTGAGATGACAAAGATGAATTTTCTACATAAGTTAATAGTTCTGAGTGCTGAAAAGAGCACATTCATTGTGAACGAGAATGCAAATTGAGAGCTAGATGTGGAACGGAATTTTCACTTGTAGTGTATGATTTATTTTAATTTTGTGTGTAGAATTAAATCACGTTTCCGTAATAAAACTAGTTTGTCTCATTTCTACAACTACCGAAAAGACAACCATTCCGGATTATTTTTAAAGTTTTCAAATTAACAGTAGTTGAGGTGGCTGACTAGCAATCAGCTTGCCCCTGAAGGCTAAAAACTAAAAAGATTTTCCTGTCCTCATCTGCACTGCCGGCTAGCTACCGACATGGATGTCAGTTGAGCTGGCAATATGAAAGTCCAGAGTACTGGATTCCTATCACGAACTTCAATCTAAGATGGACTGCTAATAAGCATAGCCACAACAACTCTAAGGTTGTTGTCATTATTGGTAACATGGTAGTACCGGTACTAGGTACCATCATCTGTGATCTGCTACGGCATCTGCACATGTTTGTTTGGCGTCATTTTTGCGGTAATTTTTTCGAAGTTTACAAGTATGTTAAAAATCGCATCGCTAGCTGAGCTAATCTCGACCGCGCTCATTGAAGATCTTTCCCATATTTTATAATGCATGCATTTGCACTAGACGTTCCCGAGCTCGTCTCGATCGCATCGCGGTCTCCTCCGATCGTTTCGGAAGAATCTCGGAGACCGCGATGCGATCGAGACGAGCTCGGAAACGTCTAGTGCGTGCGTTTATGATGATCGCGTATTATACTTGGATTGCATTTGGAAAAGTAAAAACTGCGAGAAAAAGACTTAGATTTGGAAAATCCGATAGTACATTTTATGTAGTATGGGTAAAATTGTAAAAAAATTACATCATACCACATATATTTTTTTAAATATTATTTATTTGATTTATTAGCAAACTGAAAACGTGGACCAGTTTTTAAGTAAAATGAAATACAAAAGTAATAAGTTTCTAAGTTTACCTTTACCTTAGACAGCCAGTTTTTTTACAGGTGGTATAAAGCGTCTAAATTTTGTATTGTGCAGCTGAATGTTAATACGAAAGTATTGGAAAAATCGCTGTTCGTCAAGTAATATTTTTTTAAATAAAGTTTGAAATTCACCCTCTACTTGCCTGCTTCTGATAATTGGATGACTCCAAAATAATCGATCCGTTGACCACGATCAGTTGAGCTTGCGATGCGACGGGATGGCGACCGTCTAACGCGTTCCGTCCTGTAAAGACCGCGATCAGCTCAGCTCGCGATACGACGGGACCCCGTCCGTTTAATGCGTTCTCTCTTTAACTGTTCTGTGAAAATGTTCGTCATTTGAGCAATTTTTTAATTTAGAAGTTTGAATTTCGCGCGTCTTTTGACGTCAAGTGCACAATATGACGGCACCCTATATGGGGTTATATTTATTGGCAATCCATGTTAGATACAAGTTCATGGTGACTTTGACTACCGGTGACTACTACAAAACCGCAAATATTTAAAAGATTTTTTTGATACAACTCTAATTGTCAAACAATCAATTATTCAAAGCATTTATCGAAGATGATTTTAAGGAGAGGGTCTTCATAATTGAGTCATACGTCCAGTAGGCTTTGAATACCAAAGATTTCAATCTCCATACAGGGTGATTATAAATTATTTTCCATCAAGTTGAGTAAGTATGAAACTTTTGTTAAATTTGTCGCCTTGTTCTAATCACTGCCGTAGTTCTGTCGCTTCTGTCAACAGTAATAATCATTTATCATTGTGCACAGTAAATATTGTGAATTTCAATCAAATGGCAAATGGTCGTTAAAAATACGTTGACATATTTTCCAAAGCCAACTTGATGGAAAATCGTTATCACCCTGTACCCTGTGTTAATTCTGTTTTTTTACAGGCAATATGATGTACGAATTATTTCGAAAAGTGATCTCAATTCTTGTTTTGTATAATATCAATAATAATCTATCTCATTGATTCGTCGGTCAAATTTAACTAATTCTATGTTTGTCAAGACAAATATAAATAGTAAACTCATATCGGACGAACTAAGATTAATTTATTTGTTCGATTTTGAAATTCTATTGTAGTCAAAATGTTGTTACTATATTGTTGGCGGTATTGTATCTAGTAATCAACATGGTTTTATACCTGGGCGCTCTACGGTTACAAACTTGATCTCTGTCGTTCAATACATCAGACAACAAATGGATAACACTGGCCAAGTTGATGTAGTATATACTGACCGTTCTAGTGCTTTTGATTGCATTGATCATGAAATATTACTTCAAAAGCTCAGTTTCTTCGGTCTTGCTCCAAAATTTTTATCTTTATGTGCTTCCTATTTGTTAAATAGAGTAAACTATGTTTTTTTTTAACGGTTATAAATCTTTCTATTATGTGTCAACTTGTGGTGTACCGCAAGGTTCTAATTTGGGACCTCTTCTCTTTGTTATATTTATAAATGATTTGCTACTTTCCCTGAACTGCAAGGTCTTAGCTTATGCTGATGATTTCAAAATATTCTCTTCAATTTCTACCATCAGTGATGCTGTACGTTTCCAGAAGAATATCAATTTAATTGTGGAGTGGTGTAGAAAAAACAGACTGCGTTTAAATATCAACAAGTGCTGTAGTGTATCTTACACGAGGAAGATTAATCCTATTAGTTTTCCTTACGTCATATGTGGTCAGTTACTACAGAAGCAACATTTGGTTAAGGACCTGGGAGTCCTATTTGACTCCGAACTAACTTTCAATAACCACGTTAATGATATTTGTTTGTCTGCCTCTAAAATGCTAGGCTTTATCTCTAGAACATGTCGGTTTATGAGTGATATAGGTGCTTTAAAGTCTTTGTACTTTGCTTTTGTGGTAAGCAAGCTGGAATATGCTTCGGTGGTATGGTTCCCTTTTTATGCTGTGCACAGTAATGCTGTTGAAAAAATAGAACGTCGATTTTTGAAATACCTATCTTTTAAAATTGATGGTAGTTATCCTTCACAAAATTTTGATTATAATCTGCTCTTAGCTCGCCATAAGATAGGTAGCCTTCTCAATCGTCGAGAACATCACTGTGCCAACGGGATGTGGAAAATTCTCCATTATGAAATCAACTCCCCGGAAATTCTAAGCCATGTCAATATTCATGTCGTACGCCAAAATGCCCGGACTTCTGCAACCTTTGTTACTCCTAGACCAAATACTGACGACTTAAGAAGAGCACCGTTAACGTTGTGTCAATATGTGACGTGAAATTTAGAGACATGTTTCTGTAAATTGTACCATTTTCCAATTTAATGTTATTAATGTTTATTGTATGTATACCACAATGTGATGTTTAAGTTAATTTTTTGTATTGTCCTATAAAAGGAATTTTTTTCTGTTGGGCAAATATATATATATATTTATTTATTTATTTATTTATTGTTGATTATTCCGGTATCTCTATGTTGAAATTTTCAAATATTTCTTCTTTCTTATTCCTTAGAATTATTATCATCATTATTTTACCATCAAACTAGAAATATTTTAGTGGTTGGTTTAATTTGATACAGGTGAATTAATATCTGAAACTAGTTGAAACTATTCCACCAGCCCATCAATCCGAAATTGTACAAGTTGAAACCTGTGAGAGGGCAGACAGCGACGTTGATGTACCCCTGTCAGGCGTGTCGTAATACATGGTAATGCTATTTGTTATATTAATATTCATGTTAAGTACGTTTTCATCAATATAATATATGAGTAAACATCCGGATCTTTACATCCATTACTAACTTTCGGTTTCATTCTATAGTAATATAGATACGTGTTAGATAGGGTGTCAAGGTTTACCTTGCAAATTAATCGAGGGAATAAGGGCCATAACATGTAAGTACAAAACCATGTTTATCTCGGAACCTCTAAGTAATTATCTTTTTGTATTCGTTTTGTAAAATACATAATCGAGAAGGCGGTATATAATAAACAGGGTGTCATTGATGAGTTGTCAAAAATTTCACGCCCGTATCGGCCTTGGATAAACAAATAAAAAATGTTTAATGAAGCAGGGACCTATCTGTAATGGTTTTATAGATAATAATTGGAAATTAATTGAAGACCCGAAAAAGTTTGAGTGTCGCTGATTTTGTTTTTACTCCGTTTTCCATTGATCCGAAAATGTGTCAACAATTAAAACTGCAAGAAAAGCTGATAAGATAAACTGACCGAGCCGAATATGCCAGTTCATTGTTTGCATTGATGGGCTCCGATTCGTTGTAATTATTACTTATTGTTGATGTTCAGTATTCGTTTACGGCATCCGAGTGGTTTGATATGATTATGGTTTATGGTGAATGTCGTGGTAATTCTGGGGACGCTCAACGATTGTACGCGGAGAAGATATTATCCTTGTGCTTTGTCCTTGTGATATTATCCTTGTCCTTGTGACATTTGTACGCCTTGTCCAACGTGCTCGAGATACAGGGTCTGACTGCTGCTCATGTAGAGGAGGAAATCTTAGAGCTAGTCGAAAAATCACATAATACCGTATGGCGTATAGTCCGGGAAAATGGGATATATCGCTATCATTATTATTATCAACGCGTTCACACACTATCACCGCAAGATTATCCCGCCCGAGTTCCATTTTGCCAGTGGCTACTCGATTGAGCAACACAACATCCAGAATTCTCTTCACTGACGAGGCATGTTTCACTCGCTTTGGAATTTTTAATTCCAGTCACATTTAGGTCGATGAAAATCCGCATGCATATCGTGACAGACACTTTCGTGTTAATGTGTGGGAACGGATAGTAAACAATTTTTTAATCGGTCTGTTTTTTTTTCCTGACCGCTTAACTGGTGAAACTTATTTGACATTTCTGCAACTTGGAAGATCTGCTGGAAGATGTACCACTTCAAGGACACCGTGGTTAACACAGAATGGAGCGCTAGCTCACTTTCAAATCAATGTTCGCGAATTTTTACCGACTTCAAAAAAGGAGGAGGTTCTATGTTCGGCTGTATGTATGTTTTTTTTTTCCTTTTATGTATGTTCACCGATATCTCCGTTAATTGTGGACCGATTTTGAAAATTCTTCTTTTATTTGAAAGGGTATACTCCAGAGGTGGTCCCATTGTCACCAAGTCCGGATCTGATAAAGGGCTCCCATGGAAATCGAGAAAAATTGTCAAATTTTTCCTTTTATGTATGTTCAGCGATTTCTTCGTCAATTGTGGATCGATTTTGAAAATTCTTCTTTTATTTGAAAGGGTATACTCCGAAGGTAGTCCCATTGACAGCAAGTCCGGATCTGATGAGGGGATCCCATGGAAATCGAGGGAAATTCTCAAATTTTTTCCTTTTATGTATGTTCACCGATTTCTTCGTCAATTGTGGATCGATTTTGAAAATTCTTCTTTTATTTGAAAGGGTATACTCCGGAGGTAGTCCCATTGTCAGCAAGTCCGGACCTGATGAGGTGATCGCATGGGAATCGGGCGAAATCCTCACATTTTATAATTATTATGAACTCTCTCGAATGTAGTCGTTCAATAATTATGCAGGTCTTTGCGTCTGGAAGTCATCATTGCCTTAGATTTTTCAGGTAGTAATATTAATTCATCATTGTTTCAGTATTTCTGGTTTTAATTTTTTATAGTTTGCGTCTTTCATCTTCATTTTCAACCAGCCGTCGTTTCCTCATTCGAGCAGCGTCCTTACTAGGTCTACCCATCACTTAAAATTGTAAAATAATTAGCTTTTTAAAAAAAAAGAAACCGACTTCAAAAAGCGAGAAATAACTCAGTACATGTATTATTACATGTGCTACCTACTGATCTGGTTGAAGTCGGTGCCAAGCCAAAAAAATAGGTAGTAGATAGATAGGCTGTCCGCTCCCGTCACATCGCAAGTCCCACCGCGCGCGCGCCGGAATGCGTGAGCGTGGGTGGGGGGCTTGCTCTGAGCAAAACATCCCAAACGGGCAGACACGTGCGGGGCAGACGTCGTTGACGGCCTTATATTGAATTTTTTATGCGCTATAACGTTGTTGATATATTTGTATAATGACAATAGGTTACAAATTTGTTAACCTCTTTGGCTTGGCACCGATTTCAAACAGATCAGTAGGTAGCACATGTAATAATACATGTACTGAGTTATTTCTCGCTTTTTGAAGTCGGTTTCTTTTTTTTAAAAAGCTAATTATTAAATAAAAGGTTTCCAAATCATTGGATCGGTCGAGGTGCACCTGTGGCGGGGTGTCGAGGTGCGGGTCTCCTTGTTAAACAGGGCTCAACGTGTTATCGCTGAGAGAGGTGAACACATTGAACATCGTTTGTAATGAACCCAACTTGGTTTTAAAGTGCACCTTTGTGTTTTTGTCATATCGCTCAATCGTTCTTGAACCCAGCAGTCCCCAAACAACTGGTAAAACATGTATTTCAATTTTCTTTTAATTTTTTCTTAAATTTCTTTTAAAATTCGATGTTAATTCGGCTTTTTTCTAATTTTGCGTGAACGAATAGAAAAACTGTTGTTCGATACTCGTACGTTGTGACTTTTCAGAGACGAGGGCGAATTTTTCAAGCACGAGTTGCGGCCGAGTGCTGCAAATGAGTCCGTCTTGACAGTGCACGAAAATGGCAGCGTATCGAAAATAACTATTCTTCTTAGAGAAAAATATTGGAGAAAAATTATTCAATATTTAAGAATGTTAGCGCAGTAAAGATTTAAATATTTATTGTAATGTTTGTCGTAGAAAATTAAGCCTCTTTTTGTTGTAATAACTTCAGAGACTTTTGTATTTATATTTGTTTTTAATTAGGTAATATTATTTGCTTGCATTGCATTCAGAAGCACTTTAAGAAGACAAAACAAAAATGCTACATACCTATTCTATTAAATTAGATTTTTTAACAAAAATATTAACATAACATCTTTGAAATTCCGTGATTCTGTGAATGTGTTGATTGTGTGGTGGTCTTCTACAGTTTGAAAATATGTAAAGGGAGGAAAATATAATGCAAAGTGAAAGTTATGTGGTATAAACACAGTAGCAGCTAAAAGCTAATACATGCTTTTTTAAAAAACAACATTTTTGCTTTAAAGATTAATGTTTCATACTTTATTTGAAATTAATTGTGTTATTAACTTTACAAAACAGTTTATTTTTAAAAAGATAATTCAAAACACTATAATAATAATAGTGTTTGAAATATATAAACTATATAAAGTGGAACTTAAACTGTTTATCCCGCACTGTTAATCTGCTTCAAACCTCTTGCTGATAAGTTCCCACTTTCCTTGATAGCCGATTTAAGTAATTTTTGATGTGACGGCAAATGACAAATCGATGGCATACGTTTCCTCAAATTTAATGTAACCCAAAAGAGAAACTTGGATAATATATTAGCTCACGCAAGAGGAAGAAAAAGAGCAAAAGTGCTGATGCAGGGAGTATAATAAAAGTAAATTACAACTCGGAAACTCAGTTCGAAATATCTATCAAAAAATAATTATTTTTGAAGTTAATCCTGTGTACGATTTTTTTCGCACATCTGAAATGGGAATAAACTTATTGGTGATCAATTAAAGTTAGTAACTGTGGATAAAATCCATTTCGGATACACTTTTTGACATGCTTCAATTTATTGGAGTGTTTATAAGTTTTCAGTTGAAATTTGAGGCCGATTTAAATTATTCATATGGATATGAAATCTCATTAGAATTGCATTTGTAGTTTAGTGTTGAATCAATTTGTGACGCTAATACGAGTAGACTGGCTGAAACGAAATAAACGTTTGCTTTGCTTTCAAATTCATTTAAATTATTTAACCATACAATGTATATTATTCTTTAAAATTATTATGCTGGCTTAAATGTATTTCCATGTAGGTATAGAGCGATCGAAAACAAAATTAGTCAACGTTCGCCATGCAAGAAAATTCGCTTATCGTAGTTTATAATATATTTAACTAATTTTGTTTTCGATCTTTCTGTAGCTTCTTTTATGGAGATTAATTCTAAAGTATGCTATGATTTTAATTTTAAATCGATGGTACCTGATCTGCATTTCTTGATTTAAATGTATTTGTATATAACAAAAAAAAACATATATACCTACTGTTACATTTCACTACATAGGTGAGGAAATGGGTCAGACGAAATGCATAAAAACAGGTGCAGGTTTCGTTCGTACTGCGCCGAGGAACTGTGTCCTGTTCGGTTCGAGATTTCGACGCCCATTTTGTAGGTTCTAACAGTGGGGAATCTTTTAGAACAAATCGTCGGTGACAGATAAAAGGGCGAATATATTCAATTTAGGGCAACAGGATGCACCAGCCGTAGGGATTATTTTTCCTCCATCAACAAACCTCTTGTTTTCACGTCGTAGTCCATCAGTGACAAGTGTCCGTGAATTGTAGGGCAGAGTTGACCAAGGTGATTGGCGCAACCTGTAGTTGGTGTTCCTTATCTTGTTGAGAGTCAAGAACACGAACAGCTCCAACCATTAGCCATAGCGATCGTCAAAACCAGCATATAATATAAGATAAAATTTTTTTCTCACATTTTCTGTAAGGTCTGTTTTGTCATCTTTTAATTTATTAGATCGTTGGAACGTCATCTCAATTTGGCCAATTAATTATATTTGTACAATAGTCATATTAACATAGCTCAACTTTACCAACAGTTGTTTAAGTTATCAATTTATAAATTTTGTTATCATATATGTATATTTAGTTATTGTTAAAAATAATAATTCTTGTCACCTTTGTTAAACCTAATTAAATTAAATTGTAATCGTAAAAATCGAAGGGCGCTGTTGTTGGTATAGATAAAATAATACACGATATGCATTTTGCTAGGAAAGAAAAACAATTTCACACATCTTCTACAAACTATATAATCGTATATTCTATAGCTAGTAATGAAAAAACGAATTTATTCAATATTTATATCGCGTTTAATTAATTTTGTACAAATAGTTTAAATATAACATGATTGTATTTACTATTTGAAATATAAGTAGATATCGTAAATATTTTATTAATTTTAAATAGTGATTTAATGAAATAAATTCCATATGGCTAAACTCTAATTCCAAATTAGCTATTAATAATTTCAAATATTTTTCGAATTCGCAAATTCCAGGGCATTATTTAGCAAAATAATACGTTCTCTCAACTAATTTTCAGAAAAATGTTCTCACAAATTAACATTTATCCCTTTGAGCTTTGCGAGTTAATCTAACTTTTTTTAATCATATCTTGCACAGTAGGAGTAAGATTGCATATTCTCGGAAAGATGATGAAAGGTTGCCGGTGTCTGTTTCCAACAGAGACAAAATGATTTTGTCAGAAAGTAGAGCTTTGATTGCTTGATCTCATTCTTAAATGCCGAATGGCTTCCACTGCGTCCCCGTTTCTCGGGCTCAAAGGAGTTGCAACTTTTAATGTTGTTTTTGTCAATTTGATATAATTATTTTGGCTTTTATAATAATAATGCGCAGTAGACACCGCATCGACCCAAAGTAGTTTACTCGTACCTACCTTCTTTTAACCTTTAACTTAATTAAAGGTGGTTTATGTTCAATGTGCAACACAACATTTGCTTTGTATCACGGATGAGTTTGGTGCATTTTGCAAGCATAAAAATATTGAGATTTATGTAAAATAAATGATAAACAATTTTATTTGCGTTGTTTTCTTAAGAAAAGCTGCAATAACAAAATTGTGAATCAAACTGAAACTGTGAGTTCAATACAGCGAAAGGGATGAAATGTTCTAAAAGAACATTTGTATTATACAAGAATAGTGTAACATCTGAATTGTGGATAAATTGAATAGGTATTGCTGCATAATATAATTAAATATTTATACACAAGACAAAAATTGCAAAATCAAATAAAAACTGCCAAGAACTAATTGTTAAAATATCCCGTTGTACAAAAACAAGTACGCCCGGATAAACACCTTATTAGGACAAATTGAAGAGGTGTTGAAAGTAACAAATTGTCAATGTGAATTCAGAAATCTCTAAGCAAATTAACCATTTTAAAAACTTCATGATAATAATTACTATTATTCTGGCGTGGGCGACTGTTAGTTAATGATAAAATTAGCGTTAATTATGGAAATTTGTTTTGTAATATATTTCATATGAAAATTTATCTTCATGTTTTATTAGTTAGTATTTGAAAATTTGATTAATTAATGGTTATAATTAATGTTGTAAATGGTGCAAATTCAAAGGTTTTAATTTTTTTGATTTTTGGTACAGTTTTTCATAAACGTATACGAGGCTGGTTTGATAAATCAATGACTTTTCGAAGAAAAAAACATTTTTTTTCAAAATAGCTATATTTATTTTTCAATGTAGTCTCCTTTAAGCTGTATACACTTCGCCCACCTTTTTTATCCCTTCCAAAAAATAGCTTTTTTCAAAGCCTGCAAAATGGCTTTAGTTTCCAAAAAGAAAAAAGTTGCAAGGAGCTAAATCCAGCGAATAGGCCGGATGAGGAAGTATTTCATATTGTAATTCAACCAATTTGGCTACGGCAACAGCACATGTGTGCACAGGTGCATTGTCGTACTGTTTTCTTTGGCGCACGTTCACCAGGAGAAACCCACTGTTTAGACTGTTCTTTGGTTTCGGGTTGATAGTAATGTACCCATGTTTGATCAACTGTTACATATCGTCTCAAAAACTCAGTTGGATTACCCTGAAACATGTCTAAACGGTCTTCCAATACAAGATCATGGATTTTGTTGATCATTTCTTCGGTTGTGATCTCATTTGGACGTGCGGGGCGCGCAGCATTATTGGTTCTAGTACGACCACAACGAAATTCGGTAAACCACTTGTGGACCATACCATGCGAGGGAGCACACTTCCCGTAATATTTCCTTAACTTTTCTTCAGTTTCTTTAATAGTTTTACCACGCAAAAAATAATGTTTTATTAGTGCCCGAAATTCACTTTTCTCTATGGCACAAACAACATTTCACATACTCTTGTTTCAGACGACGCTACGCAGTTTCTGTATAACAGATCTAATTGAAATTTGGTGTGCTTGTTTAAAAATCATGGCCAACTTTAGCAAAAAATTGAATTTGCGATTCGAGGGCTCGTTCTTCAAAAAGTCACGGAATTATCAAACCAGCCTCGTAATTCCAAGAAAAAACCCGTTGTGTTCTAAAATAACTGGAGTTTAGATCTCTTTTTATTTGAGTCGTTCTTAAGTTATTTTTTCTAAAATCGTGGAAAGAACGGTTGAAAGGGTTTATTAGAGGTATTAAACTTAAAGAACGTGGGTAATTTTCCATTTTATAGGGGAGTATACAGTTTTATCAGCATATTAAAAATCGGTGTTTGGTATTTATGTACCAAAGAAACATCAGGTTTAGTGTTTTTGTCGGACACTGTGGTAATATTTAAAAGGAAGATTAAAAGATATGAGAAGCTTATTCTGAAAAGCTAACATCTTTAAAAAATGCATTAACAGTTGAATTTGGCGCGACTACTTAAAACCTGTTACACATTAGCGGTTTTTAGTCGTGCGGCAGCAGCGTGCACTAGTTTGCATGTACATAATTCCCTAACGCCGGTTACACATTACCCGGTTTTTCAAGAGAATTGGCGCGTTTACACTCTACCGCGCGGCTCCCCCGATTTTGTCGTTGCACACTGCGCTGCTGTCTCGTACTGTTGACCCCCTCCCTATTCGTTGCATTTACTAAGTATTGGAGTGAATAGGTTATTAAAATGCCTTTGGATTTGGAAATTGGATTTTCCGGTAATATGGGATTCTAAATTCCAGAATATAGTGACAAAACTCAAAAACGCAATGCATGGGAGGCATTGTGTATAGATTTCTGTTCTAATTTTGAAAATAAAACAACAGCAGAAAAAATGGGCTGGTAATCAAGAAGAAGTGTTTCCGGTCGATTTTTGTTTTTAAATTGCCATTTTTTGACATAAAATTTTTTGTTAATGACGTCATCTGTTTGTAAACTATGACACTGTCATAATTTTTTTTAAATGGCAACCCGCAAAAGACCGAACCAGATAACACCAGCACAGCGACGAATGAAGAAAGAAAGACATTAGCATTGAGAGTAACATTCCGTAATGTTGAGCACAATTACAGTTTACAGTAGAAATTAGATCGAGCGAGAATAGAGTAAAAAGTACGAAGAAAACAGCGGCTTAAACTCAAGAGCGTGGTACGCCGAATACAATCTCTCTTTTTTGGTAAAATGCTCTAGGATGCCCCAAACAGCAATCCCTTCACAGCGAGGTAATCCAAACCCAAAACAATTCATCAAACAACCGAAAAAAAAAGTAACGAAATTTGTAAAGTTAATGAAAAGATAAAATTATCTTCACAAAAGTTAAAACCAAAAGTCTTTAAATTTCTTATAGTGCGATAGCCAGTAACATTTGCCCTTGATTTTAGCAAGGGTCATTCTTCTATATTAGTTCTCATACTGACGAAGCGAGTGGGAGACGTGAGAACTACACAGTGTAAGGTCTTGGGAGAAATTAACAGACAAAATAAATTTATCTACAACTATCGCATAATCTATGGATTACTAAACCGATTTTGGCAAGTAATGACAGTTATTACTATTGTCAATTGAATAATATTGAAGGTTACATCGACGACAACATAAATAACAAGTTAGAACGAGGAAGAAAAATTGTGGAAGTAATTAACAAGAATAATTGCACCGTGCAAAGTGTAAATAACATTACTAGTACAACTACCACAGGAAGTACTACCTATAATTTGACGGGTAAAGAAAATCCACCTATAACTTTTAGTAACTGTACTAATATTACTATTAATTATAATTACCATGATAATAAAATTTAATAAAACATTATTAAATTCATATTCTTATTTTCCTGAAAATTGTAGATAAAGTATAGTATTCGACTCGCGTGTAATGGCTATTACCCACTCAGATGATTACACCACTCGCTAGCGCTCGTGGTGCAAGTTTCATCTTCGTGGGTAATAGCCATCATTACACGCTCATTGAATAATATACTATTTCACCGTTACGACACATTTCAATAGGCTGCAAGGAAATGTAGTACAACTATCGTAGGAATAGGCTACAGGGACGATTGTAAACGCTATTTTATTGAACATAAAATTTTAACAATTTCATGTGCGTACATTTTCCAATGTTTACTATGCATGTATGTAAATGTGTCGAATTATGATATGTACAATCAGACGTCTACCACTAGAAATAAGACCAATATAAAGCCGGACTTTATAAGGCTGAGCAAGTTCGCAATAGTACGTCCTATTACTGTATAAAGTGTTACAACATGCTACCTCTCAATGTAAGACAGAGTGAATTTCAATGCTACAAAAAAGTAGTAAAACAATTCCTGATTAGAAATGCTTTCTACAGCAGTGACGAATATTGCAACTACTTGACTGTTAAGGATATTAAAGTATATGCCTATACAGGATCTTCCATAAGTTTAACGGCATTCTCCGAGATGAGGAATATCAACGATAAGAGAAATGTATTGGGAAGTTTTTTTATTTTCTAAAACGTCTGATTTAAAAATGCCGTTGGTTTTAAATGGACCAACAGAAAGACAGAAAATGAATTTGCACTAAAAAATATATGAAGTTATCGATGTCAGACCATGGCGAGACATTTGTCAAATGTGACTTTCACTCAGTGGCGTTCTATTATTATTACAAATTTGTCTTGTCGTGTTTTACGAAAAAAATTGCAAAAAAATGGAATTTGGAATTTTTCTGAAAAAACTGCAGAATAACGTTTCTTTAGTTTCTACGAGTTAGCGTATTAAGTATTGCCGTTTACTTACGAAACACTCTATATATACAGTATAACGTGAACACGTTCCGATTTTTACTTCAACTATCCGGTAACTAACTAACGTGAACTGCAAGTTAAGACTTCACTATTTAGTGATTATTTTAATAATTAAGGTATTTGTTTATATCACCATTTTCGTAAAATAAACAATGCCAATGCGTATTCAAACTTGATTGATGCAACCTATGTGTAATTATTACGGTTGGCTTCCAATAAAAAAATAAAAATTTCTGTCAAATTATATTAATTGTTCATAGTTTAAAACGGCTTTTTAGAATTTAGGTTCTAAAACTGCAGTTATGTGTCAGAAATGTCAGTTATGCAAATGCATGGTTTGTACAATAATTGACATAAATTGACAAATTCAAATTTCAATTCATATCACATTTGATGAAATTTCATTTCATTCATTCATTTCAATTTCAGTTTTTTTTTTAAGCCAACTGTATGTGACAATGTGCTATTTGGGATATCTGACATTATATAAGCATCGAGAAAACTTCACATTCACATTCAACTCAAAAACAAAAACATACTAAAACAGCAAACAAAAGATACACATTTTGAATTAAAAAAGAACTTCTTTTCTGCAATCCCCTAGTGTGAACACGTGCGCTAATATGAACATACGTAGGATTTTTCTGTTCACGTTCACGACGAGCGTAAATTTCTTGTAAATATTGAACACAATAATTTTGTTTTCCTGTATTGACCAGAAGGAGCTCCCCGTGATTCCGACCTTCACGAGGTTCCTTGCATTCCAGCCGCAAGGGTCTCTGCCGGTTTACGGCAGGCAGGAATGATTTTCAGATTGGAGACGAGCGAGTCCTTGATGCCTCCCATGCACCCAATTACCAAAACGACGAGCTTTACTGAATAACTTGAGTACAGCCTCCTAAGTTCAAAGAGCAGGTCTTGATATTTTGTCCGCTTTTCCTCCTCCTTGACGCAGATGTTATTTTCAGCAGGAACCGAAAATTCAATAACAAACATCTGCTTGGAGGCGTGATCCAGTAGAACCACGTCAGGCTTGTTCGCTGTTATCTGCCTGACGGTGGAGAACGAGAAGTTCCAATAGATTCGGCACCTTTCGTTCTCCACAACGGACTCAATATCATTCGGGACATAGGGCAGCACTGGTGTCTGGTCTATCGCATAATGGTGTCTTAAATGAAAGTATAACACTCTCAACGCCGCATTGTGGCGATGGATATAGGCCGAAGCTGCATACACCAGGCATGCCGCCAATATATGCATTGCTGTTTCAGGGGCCCTGTGACAAGCCCTACAGCTCACATTCGGCACCTCTATACACATCACGCAGCTGCGATAAACCAAGGTGTTAATTAAACCATCTTACGCATCCATCTATGTTACTGTCATTGTTAAAAAATTTAATCAAGATTGATTTTCAATATAAACACAGGAGTATATAAACTAGAAGAATGTTCTTAAATCCAGGTGGAGTAAATTTAAATTAAAAAATTTAAATATATCTAAGTCGAACTTTTTTAACAGGAGTATATGTTCTCATGGTGAAATAAAAATAAGTTAGTACAGGTAATCGTTATAATAAATTTGACACCCACGTGCTGGGGCTGTTAGAATAAGTGAAGAAAATACAAAGCCTATTAGAGTGTTTTTGTAATTTTGAATCGTTAAGTGAGTTTTTAGCTTTAAAAAATTGCCTGTTTCTTAAAATTATTTGTGTGCGGATCCATATTTGCAATATTCAATTTATTTAAGTCTTAAGTCTATAATATGAATTTTCAAAGTTTCCAAAAAACACTACATTTTAGCAAATTGATCAATTTGGTGGTGTTGATGAACATTTCAGGAAAGGCTTAATAAGCCTCGTTGATATTTGCCACCTGGGATGTTCATTTTGGAGGGATCATCCAAAGTGATAAGTGTAAATTGCTTTTCACTTTGACTTACTCCAAAGTGAACATGACAATGAATGATAAATCGATGACTACGTACTACAAAATACAAGCAGTATCAAAAATTCAAAACGAGTTTCAAAAAACTGCAATCGGATGGATGTGTGTTGTTAATTTTGAATAGTTTGAGTACAAATTGAAATTTAATAATATTAAAATTAGCGTGTATTCGAACTGACGTAATAATTACCCGTTGTTATGGTTACAATGCAAAAAGAGCATACAATACCAACTCAACTAGCTTTAATTTGATTTTCTCTGTTGTTTGTTGAAATCAAAAACATATACCGGATATACAGGGTGAGTCAATAGTGCGAGGACATAAGATAGTGGCTTTACTAATGAAAAAAAAAATTAATGATGTCATTATTATATTATTATCATCAAAGCTGCACGACTAAAATTATTTTCAGCTATATTTGGTGTTTCACTATTCCAAAACCGTACTCAACTGAATCTTTTTGAATGGAACCCTATATATTTTTTTAATTTTCTGATTTGTTGTTTTAAATGTTACAACTACATATATTTTTTCAAAATTTGGAATACAAGGTTGCCAAGTTATCAATTTTCCTGTGAAAATTTTCAAAAAATATTGTGATCATTTAAAATTCTGTATCAGCATTAAGTATTATTAAATATTGAAGATCGAAATTTGACATGTCGATAAACAAAGCTTGGGTCTTTCGGACGCTGCTAATACAATTAGATGTTATTGTACAAGGTGTTCACGAGAACCGACTAATTTATGCAATAATTGAACAACCATAACTTTATTATATTAAATGGATACCCCATGTTTCTCTAAGGCTTTATGTAGACCTATTAATTATCTTTCACTTCTTTTAATATCTGTCATGGCATTTACAAAAAGTAGGCTTTAAAAATATTTTTAAAGCAATACGAAGTGTCAAACAATGAAGTTTTGATTTTCTTTCGTCCATTTCTGGCCTCTAGAATGTATCATCAACAATTTCCTGAGTGTAGGCCTTTCACTCCAAATTTAGAAAAAAAAAACATATGCATATGGAGTATTTAGAACAGCAAATCAGAAAATGAAAAAATATAGGGTTCCATTTAAAAAGAACAAGTTGAGTACGGGCCTGGAATAGTACACCAATATAGCTGAAACTAATTTCAGTCGAGCTTTTATGGTAACACCTATATGATGACATCAAAACATTTTTTTATTTTCATTAGTAAAGCCACTCTTCCGTCCTCGCATTATTGACTCACCCTGTACATTAAACCTTTCTTTTCTATTTCTTGCTAGTTTTGTGGCCGCATACCTTGGGTGATATGTATAAACGGTAGCGAATGCTTTAAACTTGAATTTTTCAAGTAAATCCTTGATTTTGTATGCATAAAAACCAGTATATACTTTAATGTTTTTTTTATAATTCAAGCCAATCTTAGACGATTAAGCATGTACTGCAAGTAAACACTCGATACTTAAATTTTCCAGCAAATACTAAAATTTGTATGCATAAAAACTAGCAACTCCTTATTTTTGCAAGTAAATCCTCAGATATTTTCAAGCTGCTATTACGGGTGCTTGACAACTCATTTATAAGGCAAATTTAGTGTAAAAATGGCAGCCTTTTTAAATGTAAGAAAAGTGAAAGTGTACAAACAAAGGAGAAATCCCAACGAGGAAACTTATAAAGCTTTGTACAGAAGCAAAAATTTGAAACGACGTTAAGATACCTAGGAGATCCTGGATTTCAGGTGGATATATAATGTTAAACTCGCGTCAGAGCACGTGGCCTGATCGAAAATTCGTAAGAGGGAGGGAGGGTAGACCGACGCGCCGGCGCGGCGTAGGAGAGGAGGTAATATCCCCCTCTCTTTGTTGCGAGTTTCAGAAGAAATAATAAGGGGGCTTCCTCCGAGGAGGCCCCATCCAGGGGGGGCTCTACCCAAGGGGGCCGAGCCCGAAGGGACTGTTACCCAAGGGGAGCACAGCCCGAGGGGGGGGCTTCAAAAGGGGCTCCGCCCAAGGGGGGGGGGGCATAAATGGTAGCTCCTTAATAATATAATCTACTATTACCACATAAATGATACTTACTTTTATAAATAAAGCAATTCGTGCGAAATTATTCCCTAACCATTCCAAAATATTCAAAAATGCTCAACGTTAATGTTCAAGTTTTCACTTTTGCCGGCACTCCGGAGTGCAACCCGTTGTTTTTTTCTTTATTGCAGGCAACTGTGACTTGCTAAATATTACTTTGTAAGACTTTAATAGTTCTACAAAATTTTCTTGTTTAGAAACTTCTGGGCTCCCGCCACTATTTTCAATTTCACAATCCGAAGACATCGTTTTCACACTGCTACCATGTAGTTTAAACACATACAAATTATTCATTTTTAGATCTATCAAAAAGCAATTCTGATAAATTGGCGTGGATATGTGAGTGCGACAAGTTTTTACTCGCCATAATTTAAGTAGGTACTGGAAAATCGCCAAGCGTTTACTTATGAGCATTTGCTTAATTTTATACATACAAAATCAGACATTTACTAGCTTCCCACGTACTTGCCTGTAAGGTCAAGCTTTTGCTGTTAACTTATTCTTGATGCATGTGCTTAATTTTTATGCATATCACCCCTTAGTTTTGTGGTTATTCAGTGGTATTCTTTTATCGGCATTTTGTCTTACTATTTTTTACTTTTGCTTCCATGTTCCTCACGGTTTTAATCTACACGAATAAGGTCTTCAATGTGTGATATATTTGCTTATTTGTGTTTATTTCACCATCTATATCACCTATATGTAGTTGCTTTATTTTATTGCTATCGAAACGATTTTGCATTTCTATTTGTCCCCCTGCTTGACTACAATATGACTAGAATAACAACGTTTGTATGTTCAAATGCTTTTATAACGTCGTGTTCTTTTCCTAACACACTTTTGGTTAAATTTCATTTTTCTCTTTTTACCCTTTCCCTTGTCCTTTATTTTGTTGTTGGTCCGTGTTGTGTGTCCTGGCAATCTTTCAAGCACCGTTCTTTGTTGACTTCTGTCCTTGGTCTTTAGAGTATTTTTCAAGTTATCTGTCCTCAGTCTCGTGTGTTCTGCGGTTTGTATTGTTCTATTGTATTCTATTCTTGCTGCCTTTAGTTGGGGTATTAGCAATGTTCTTTCTGGACCTTTTTCGAGTAGTTCGTATGTCGTAGCCGCTTGGGATTTGTATACTTATTCCTAATTGTTGTATTCCGAGAGTAAATTTATCCATATATTATGTCTTCCTCTTTTGCTAGTGGTTTTACACTTAAATATGTTCCAATTCAGTTATCTACGGTTGAATTAAGCATAATTTTCCTACAACGGTTAAATATTATTTTCTGCCATGAGTTTCTGATGCAGGTCAAACATTTGATTAACTTGGTGATGGTATAACTTTGCTTCCCTGCCCGTTGTTCGTTTCATGTATGTACACAATTACATTTGTTTTCTTTTTCTCTAAATACGGGAAATGTGAGCAAAGCAGTCCCGCTCTGCCTTGTAAGTCATGTTTGTTGTTTTCCCTGTTCTCTTTAATTCTATTTAGTTGACTCAGATTTACGTTCTTTCAATTTTCTATGTTTCGTCCAGTGCCACATCGTTTTTGATCATGTTACCGTGTCTTTGGTTGTTTACGTGTGGAATAAATTCTTTCTGTAAATTCGTCACGTATAAATTTTATTTGTGTACCTTCCGGAAAGCATGCACTTAATGTTCTAATCTTTCAAGTTTCATGTTTTCTTCTTTTAACATTTATGGATTTTCTTCGACGTATTACTGGTTAAATCCTATTGTATAAAATTACTTTATTAACAGGTAACCTCGTAAGGTAATTTGGTTAAACAAAATGTACTCTTCCACTTACAACAAAAATAGTGGTAATTTACCAATTAATTATTTACATTTTTACTGGAGTCAATCCTTTGAAATATTATTGTGAAATTGTGCAGTTGAATAGCCCACAACACTGTTACATGAGGAGAATATTTAGTCAATATAAAAAAAAATCTAAAATTAAGATCGTTTACATCCAATTTCGCTGTTTGTATTTTGCTGTAGTGAATGCAAAACACATTACCTCAGAATATATGCTGACATTTCCCTACAAACAAGTTTTCATCCCTTGTGAAACTTGGCGGTTTCTACTATTAGGTTCGGAAGTAAATCTCGTAGGTCAACACAACGTTCATAAGTTTGAGCAACCTTTCATGAAGTTGCTGATATATATCTTTCAGGGACATCACGTAATCATACAGATTCAGGAATATTACACTTTTGCAGAACTCCAGACTTACAAAAGGAAAGAAACAAGTTAGCTGTGATTGAGTTTCTTTCTATGTGCTTTCCAGAATTCAGCATATCTCACGGGTAAAGCTTTTCAGTGACAAAAAATATAGGATGGAAGGAATTCAATCAAACTATATATTTTTTGTTCGGGTCTTTATCGAATAAGCGTCAAGGTAAACATCTTACGTAAATGTAGAACGGTCTTCATTGTTGTAGATTTTTTGGGAGGCATTGGGGACGAAATACTCTAATTGCGTCTTGTCAGAAACACGCGTCCTTTTGTGTAAGGGTCTTGCAAGATATTTAGGTTTTCTGGAATACAAACATTGAAATTGAGTGGCATATGGAGATCGTACCAATTTATTGTTAGATATTCCTACTTTTTTAAAGTTAATGTTAACTAGACTTAGGTTGGATTTTATTTATCTATTTATTTAATGGCTTCGTTAGCATTTCTAGAATGTGTGGAAACGGATTTAATAAATTTGCTAAATTAGGTTTAAAAGCTTATTGACTACACAGTGAGGAAACTAAGTAAGGAATAAATTCAGTAACTCCGTTAGTATTTGTGCTACAAATAAAACTTAAAAAGTATGTGGTAGGGTTAATTATAGCGCATCCGAGGAACGTATACCATAAAATTTAATACTTATAGGTTACATAAGGAAAAAGTAAATAAAGTTCAAAACTAGTAAAATTAAAAAAAAAAATAACAGAACTGTCTAATTTTATCGGAATTTAATAAAAAAAAAAAAAACAGAAATCCAAACAAAACAAAGTTGACAATAGCGATTAACGAAAAAAAAAAAAGAAAACCAACTTAAATTTCAAAGTAGGGCTAACAAATTAACAAAATTAACAAAAAGACTATTAATGTGAGAGTTATAAATCAAGAGGATTTTCTAGCGGCATGTACATTTCTGCCGGTCGAAATAAATTTTCCTGAAAACTATACTCATTTTCCAATGTCATTGATGAGCGGTGGGTGGGAGATAGGCAAAAACTTCATGAGACCAATTTTATGCAGAATTTAATGGAGAACATAAGTCCTATAACATTTTCTCATCGGAGTTACCGTTTGCGAGGAAAAGACAGAAAGGCTTCATAACGTCACGTTCGGAAGCGGTTTTTTGAACAAAAGTGAATGAAAGTCCAGGCGATGGGTACAAAAATGGGGATTTTATTCGCAAAAGGTCGGACAGAAATGAAATTTGGTGAGATGGTAAACATCCACAAACTCGGAAAATATATCTCTTTCAGAAAAAAAAATATTGAAGTCGATCTTCGTTGTAAACCGCTCTGAAAATTTGATTTTGTTGGAATTTGCAAAACAACCCCCAACTTTGGCGCCCCGTTAAACGGAAACTGTTGGTCGCAAGCAAAAAATGAATAGAACTAAGAATATGCACAATCTACATATCTATATATTTAATCGTTGAACATGAATCAATTTCAACCAAATATAACAGTCTGTACTGCACCGATTTTAATAATTGTTTTTTTAAATGAAAGACATTGTCAAGTTCTATGTGAAGACTACTTTCCATTTTCAAAAATTTCACAGGTTCATAATTATTTGCAAATCATTTTAGGGGAAAAGCGGTCCATTACAGTCCTCGATTTAAATGAGCGTGAATTGCCTGTACTACCCACAGAGCGACTTTTTTTAAAAAGCAGCCAATTCGTTTGGATGGTTTGGGGAGTTATTAAGTTGCACTCATGTCGAAGTCTTGCTTTAAGATGATCCAAATTGTTGAGGTTTTGATACACGTTATTTTTTAAGTGCCCCCATTGAAAAATTTTAATGTGGGTTAGATCTGGAGACCTAGCCTGCCATTCTATTGGACCTCTTCTTCCTAGCCATCTTCTTGGAAACACTTCGTCCAAATAACGCTGCACCTTGATGGTGGAGCACCATCCTGTTGCAACCAGATATTATTAGTTAGAAGTTCATTTATTATTTAATCAGAGAAAAACAGTTTAGATACAATTATTTTGTACTAATTCAGAGTTTGTCAAAATTGTGTTAACCTAGCTAATTTGTTAGCCCTACTTTGAAATTTAGAGTTGTTTTCTTATTTTTTCTCATTGACTGGTTTTGGGAACTTTGTTTTGTTTGGATTTCTATGGTTTTTTTCCATAAATTCTGATAAAATTCGACAGCTCTGTTAATTTTTTGAAATTTTATTAATTTGAAATTTAGTGCCGTTTTTATTTATTTTTTCTTTATGTAACCTATTGAGTATTTGATAACGTTGAAAACAATAAAAACTCTATTCAAATGTAAAATAAAAAACATAGGTTGCCACTAAAAAAATATTGATGACGTCATAACTGTCAAAAAATGAAAAAAAAAAAACGTATACGTTTTTCGGGTGCGCTATAATTAATCCTACCACATGCTTTTTAAGTTATATTTCTAGTGCAAATACTAACGGAGTTACTGAATTTATTTCTTACTTAATTTCCACACTGTATAAATTAAAATGAACTTACATGGTTTTGCCTATTTAAAAAATTGGGGTCGTTTCTCTCAGGGGTATGCCGTTGCACCAAGCGTGCCTACTACTACTGTACTACTACTGTACCTATCAAGACATGTCCCCCTCTAGGATAAAATTGATCTGTTTTTAGATTTTGCTCAAATCTCTTTTCCTAAAAAGTTATTGAGGGTGGCTCGATTCGATATACAAGAGAAAAAATATACATTTGAAATATTTTCTCTTTAACAAAAAGTACTGTATAGTCATTCAGACGAATTCAATTTGCCTAGATAAAATTAAAAGATTTGTTGGAAGCAGCTGAAATAATTTATTCAAAACGCTTCACATTGGTCCTGTTTAAAATGTCTAACTATGATCGAAAATGAAAAATAACTTAATGAAAAGTAATTAAAGAAGAAGAAGAAAGGCTATCAAATAAATGATATATATATATATATATATATATATCATTATATATATATATATATATATATATATATATAAATATAATGAGAAGAAAAAGTCATTATATATATATATATATATATATATATATATATATATATATATATATATATATATATATATATATAAATTAAAGAATAATATAAAATATAAAAGAAAATATTAGAAATGTGAATAATAAAAATAAAACATAGAAATACAAAGAATTCTGATGAAGAATTATTTATTAATTTTCAGTCGAGCTTGGTGGCATTCTGAAGACTTTTTCTTGCGTCCCCTGAATCAAGCAAACTATATTAAATCATACAATGAATAAATTTTAATTTTCTATTAAAGTAGTCTATTACACCTTTGATGTCTTTCAATTTCTCGTTTTCTGCAACAAAACTACCTACCTACTACATAAAACTATACATCACATTAAAACTTTTACCTACTTACGTCTGGGTCGTAGTCAACACAATCACACAATAACACAAAATATTTAGGAGCTCGTTATATCGGGTGTCCCAACTAAAATTTGTACCCCCAACAATTCCAATTTCGAAAGACTCAGAAGAAAACGCTCGAACAGGTCAATTTTGTTATCAAGGGGGACCTAACTGTACCAAACTTTCAAGTCTTAAATCTCACCCCTTGAGCCAGGGGAGCCACCCCCTTAAAAGAATTAAATGGCATGGTGGGTCGTGTGATACATCATTTTAAAGCTTATTTAGTTCTCTATATCCAAACCTACATGTATCGATTCCTTTCTACAAAAAAAACATGAATTCGATATTTTTCAAATCTACATAAAATACTCAATTAAAATTTGTACCCCCCAACAATTCCAATTTAGAAAAAAAACTCAGAAGAAAACGCTCAAACAGGTCAATTTTGTTCTCAAGGGGGACCAAATTGTACCAAACTTTCAACTCTTAGATTACACCCCTTAAACCAGGAGAGCTACCCCCTCAAAAAAATTAAATGGCATGGGAGGTGCTCAAATACAAATACTTACGCTCTTTTTTGTAGAAACGAATCGATAAAAGTAGGTTTGGATAGAGAATTGAATAAGCTTCAAAATGATGTATCACACGACCCCCCATGCTATTTAATGTTTTTAAGGGGGTGGCTCCACTGGCTAAAGGGGTGAGATCTAAAACATAAAAGTTTGGTACAATTTAGTTCCCTTTGATAACAAAATTGACCTATTCGAGCGTTTTCTTCTGAGTCTTTCGAAATTGGAATTGTTGGGGGGTACAAATTTTAGTTGGAACACCCTGTATAGAGTTTACACTGTACTTATAGTTGTATGTACCCAGCTCATTTTATGCAATAAAGTCTAGGTAAATTAATTTTTTCGTTTAAACGTTTGCAGCACCAAATTTATGAAACACAGTTTTTTTTTGTTATATCAAATAAATAACGTGTGCGATTCTTTCCATTCTGAGTAGGCGGTGGAAAAAAAAATCACGTCTTTGATTTTAGCTCATTTTTTAAATGTCATGTTAGGGTTATGGTTAGGTTTTCTGGTTGACGTTTCAAACTGCGTGGTGCTATAGTTATGCACATTTGAATTTTTAGTATTTCTGTAATCACACAATTTGTTCACAACTGGCATGACACTTGTTGATTATTATTCTTTTTGATTGTTTTATGGTTCTCTAAAGCCATATTATCTCAACTGAACGTTTAGGGAAAAAATCTGGAAAATTGAGGGTGGTGCTATAGTTATGCTCTTGAGTTTATGTACTCCTTTCTCGTCAACAATAAATGGTCAGCTTAAATTTCTAAGTTAACCCTTGTGAGTGACTAGTTTTTATTAGATGAAACAATTTGTTCTGTGCGGAAATGGCGGAATCCAAGACGAATACAGATAAATCACCCCGATATACTAGAACAGGTGGATGATGTGCCACTGTTGGAAATAGCTGAAGAAGATGTACATGAACAAGTGCGTTTTTTACTCCTGGAAATATCTAGGCAAGATGTACATTAACAAGTTTCAGCTTAATACAGAACATACTCAAGCTGAGAGGTCGACGAAAGATGTAACAGTGCAAGATGATGTGAATATTCCTTCACAGAACCAATCGTTATTACGCCGTTGGCGTCGACTTCCATTTGTCACTTTATTGTTTATTGCTTATTGCTTAATAAATTGGTTAATAACATACAAATCGGAAGGTTTAACTACTATAAACATAAAATTAAGATGTAAGCAAAAAGCAAGGTTATGTTACCATCCGCCTTTGGCGGCCATGTTTGTGGCGGGAATCTTAACTAAAAACTAAAACTAAATTAACTAAAAAAATTGCCGCGGACCTATATACGTTTAAATTCCAAGGCATACCTAGAATGGAAATTAAAAAAAAAACGATATACAGTGTGGAAATTAAGTAAGGAATAAATTCAGTAACTCCGTTAGTATTTGCACTAGAAATATATCTTAAAAAACATGGAATAGAGCTAATTATAGCGCATCCGAGGAACGTATACTAATTTTTTTTCATTAGTTTTTTTGACAGTTATGACGTCATCAATATTTTTTTTAATTGCAACCTATGTTTTTTATTTTACATTTGAATAGAGTTTTCTATTCTGTTTTCAACGTTGTCAAATACTTAATAGGTTAGATAAGGAAAAAGTGAATTAAAACGGCGCTAAAGTTCAAATTAGTAAAATTTCAAAAAATTAACAGAACTGTCTAATGTTATCGGAATTTTAGAAAGAAAAACATAGAGATACCAATACAATGTTGACAAGTTCTGAATTGGTACAAAATAATTGTGTCTGAACTGTTTTTCTCTATTAAGTAATAAATGAACTTCTAAATAATAATATCTGGTTGTAACAGGATGGTGCTCCAACACACTAAGCCCGGTGCGGCGTTATCTGGACAAAGTGTTCCTATGAAGATGGAAGAAGAGGTCCAATAGAATGGCAGGCTAGGTCCCCAGGCACTTAAAAGGCAAGGTGTATCAAAACCGAGCCAACAATTTGGATGATCTTGAAGGAAGAATTCGACATGAGTGCAGTTTAATAACTTCCCAAACCATTCAAAACGTATTGGCTGCTTTTTATGATCGTCTTGGATTTTATCAGATGATGCAGGGTCATCAGTTTGAACATTTGGTGTAATATCTTTAATTTATAACTCTCACATCAATACCCTTTTTGTTAATTTGTTAGCCCTACTTTGAAATTTAGAGTTGTTTTCTTATTTTTTCTCATTGATTGCTTTTGGGAACTTTGTTTTGTTTGGATTTCTATGGTTTTTTCCTTAAATTCTGATATAATTAAACAGCTCTGTTAATTTTTTGAAATTTTATTCATTTGAAATTTAGTGCCGTTTTTATTTATTTTTTCCTTATGTAACCTATTGAGTATTTGATAACGTTGAAATCACAATAAAAAACTCTATGCGAATGTAAAATCAAACACATAGATTGCCATTAAAAAAAAATTGATGACGTCATGACTGTCAAAAAAAAGTGATGAAAAAAATTAGTAAACGTTTGTCGCTATAATTAGCCCTACCACATATTTTTTAAGTTTTATTTCTAGCGCAATTACTAACGGAGTTACTGAATTTATTCCTTACTTATATAGAAGAGATATAAAAACATTCAAAGCAAAATATTCTTTCCAGCATAGAAAAAAAAAATTACAAATGTCTCCAATAAAATACATTTAATTCTATATAGCATACATATTTATATTTTATAAATATTTATAATGTATATTATGAAATAAATGAACTTGGCTAAAGAGGATGTTTGTTTTAACATTATTTTGAATGATGAATGAATCGGAGTAACTTTAGTCACGTGTGCGTTAGAAATTGGTACGTACCTCTTAGATAATTTTTATATTTAAGACTAAATATACAGGGGCGTAGGTTTTAGAGTAATGTACAATGTTTTCAGTAACTACTGGTACATTTACATTTGAAACATTATAGAAGTTTCTTAGGTCCGAATTGGATGAAAATCATAGGGTGAAACACAGAATCCTCCCTATGGCCATCAGTTTAAAAAAACGCAGTGTATATATTTTCTTAATCGTTTTCTACTTCTTGTAGGAAAGTGGAGATAGATGTTAGAATGTTAGATTATTAGAAATGATAGATGATGTTCTTTATTTTGTTCTACACAAATTCCTTATTTTCCCCTACCAATTTGTTATTTAAAAGTTCTGAAGAAATCTCATTTCGTTTAAAAAAATCTGTAACACGAACCTTGTAAGCAGTATATTACACAAAGCTTGACTACTACTAAAACTTATCTTAATTTCCCTCGTAATGAGTTCGACTATGGGAAAGGTATAACATTACAAATTAAGCAACAATATAGCTTCAGTAACTGTCAACTTGAATAAATTACGTCTGGCTGGGTGCTCCGTAGACCAACTGCATTAATAAATTTTAATGATGTGATATTATACCACGTATCTAAAAACGTATTTTATGAAACAACCATCATCGAATTGAGAAGATTTGATCTTCCAAGACTGAAATATATAACTGCAAAGTCCTATAAACTAAAAGATTAACTATTATTACGTGCTCTTCTGATGGATACGAACCGACGTATATTTTAGTAGTTTGTTGTAAAGGATCTAGTAAAGCCGTAAAAATTGAAGCGGGAATGAAAACATGAAAAACGATTCTTCACGGAATTTCACAGAGGTTGTACAAATCCCCTTCGCCACAAAAACACCCTTAATAACGTTGAAACTTAACTTCACATTGGGTAGGTTTAACTGGTTCGATATTGTGTCAGCTCTATTTAAATTTAGTTTTATTGCCCGCTAATTATCGAAAGTGTTTTTGTCAGCATTGAGATTCATTTTGGCCGTTGGCACCCTGCTATTGACATCAAGTGATGCGGACTAATCATACTCGAATAAATTCTTTCCATAATTGCTTTCATTTCGACAGAATATGAATTTCGCTCGATGTGAATTACGTTTAGCTGGAGCGAAGTGGTGTGAAGCTGCCGTAAAACTGCACGTGTAATTCCAAATCAGGAAATTTTATTTCAGTTACGGCTAGTTACGATGTTGAAAGGTCATCTAAAATAGTTTATCTATCTGGGAGCAAGACAAACTATCTTGGAAAAACTCAATTCTGGCGACCTAATTTTAACACCACCAGCTGCTGAAGCTTGCTCCAGCATTACATTTTTGAGTTTAATTAATTGCTCAGATTTCGATATAAAATGTCCACATCTGAAACATCTTCGGGCAAGTTCTTCTGAAAGCAGAATTGCGGGTACTACGACGCTGGTTAAAATTGCTACACGATTGAATCGAAACGTTTCCATTTTTTGTCCAATATGAACGTGATTCTATTAATGAAAAGGACAAGGATTTAGATGTCCTGTTGAATCGTCACGATCCAGTGAAATCAATTGAAAATAGAACATGCTATGGGACCTCCAGGATATTTAGGTTTATTTTATCGTCAATATTTTGGGCCCTTACCAAAATTATCAAATATTTCAATAGAATTGACCGTTTATTGTAATTATTCCATTATTCCATTCTCCAAACTGTGTACTATTTTCTGAAAAATACGCGGTTTGTGTCATGTCTGCCAGCTGTGGTTTGTATGCTTAAAATCCAATAGTATGTATGTATATGGCGGAGTGCTAATAACCATGAGCTAATACACATAAAGCTCAATTACAACAAATAATTGTTTTGATCACGTTTCACAACAGCTGTAGTAATGCCATAGCTGTATGCAGCATCACTTACAAGATAATTAGGCAGTATCAGCTTCTGCCTAACTTATTTATCCACATGTGACCTGCCAATTCAAAATACGACTACTTCGTTTTACTGTAGGACACCAAAAGCTTCATCAATGGTTGACATTTTTTTCAAGACTTTTTTACTATGCGCAATTTGGTTCAAGCACACACGCACGCCCACGATCGTCTCGGGATTCGAATGGTTATTCTGGGGGTTTTTAAACCGTACATCGCCATATTTCTGAACGAGAAAAGCAATTCCAGAGGGTGCATGTTACCCGAAGCCTTCGTTGTTTTCGTAATAAATAAACATCGTCTTTTGTTAATAAAATTGTGCCACTGAAATGTCGCCAACGTCTGGGAGCAGGAGACCGTACGCAAACATACCATTAACGTAATGGAGCTGTGTTATTTCAGGAATCTATACTTTATTTAAGTTGACCAATGCAAAGCAACTCAAGTGTCTGTGTCGAAATGAGAACGGAAGTGGAATTGCAGATGAGCTCAATTTGCATTGTAAACAAAATTAAACGTTTCAAAAATACACAAATCAACAGTTCCTCATTGTGATCCTTCAACTGCATAATCTTGATTAAAGTGAAAAAAAAAATTTGTTAGCTCTTGAATTAGAAAGACTTAAAAAGCATTTCCTTAATGCACTGGGTGTAAACTTTGTTGATAAAACTGTACTTCGTTCTGTTCTGAAGAGTGTAGAGATTATGCATGCAAAAAAAGTATCAAATATTCATTTGCGCTTCTCTCTTGTTACGTTCTTCTATTTCTTTAATTGGACAATTCTTTCCAGCTCTTACTGTTTATTCTTCCATACACCAAAAGGTTCTTCCTTTGGTTCAATGCTCCCATATTCCATGTCACTTGCTTCACACTTCTTGTATTTGTCTCTCCCTTTTTATACATTAATTCTATGTTTCAGTCTGTTCTTCAACCAGTTCTTTTAAGATATAACTTAATGTAAAAAATACGCCACCTATTTAGTGACTTCCAGAAAATAAAGAAGTTCTCATAAAAAAAAACTACTTTCCGACATGCACAACTGCTATACAAAGCGAGATTCCCAACTGCAAGTCAGAGCCGCATTAAAAATTATTTGTTTAGTTCTAGCTTCATTATCACTACTACTCAAATCCGATTCCGTAACTAATATTTTACAGTACTTCATTGTAGCTCCTAATTCCTGCACTAGTGCTTGGCCTAGCATCATTTTCCCAAGGTCGAAACGTCATATTACCGTAATATACTAATATTCCGGTCAAAATAGACATTCAAGCTTGCAAAAATTCGCACACAGCTGAAAATTGGTACGAATTTTGGGAACACCATTATAAACAAAATGTGAAAACTTCCCATCGATCCTGTGTGTGCAAATATGGTTTCAGCCAAACGGTAAGTTTTGTCATAAAAATAGTTCTTACGCTTAAGAAATTTTCGAAAAATTCCCTCCCACAAAATAAATAAAGTTGTTCCTTTCAAAACCTCGGTAAACGAGACGCCATTGTTTGCCTTCGATCCCGACGTATATCAAATGTCACATTTAATAATCATTGGTGTAAACACAAACAATTATTTGTGTTTCCAAAGTGCTCTTTGATTAAAGTTACTCGATATTAGACGAGTCTAATATTACGTACAATTGTTTGTAACCATCACAATTTAGTGAATTTTATGTAGTTGTCATATATTCATGTTATTGTATACTGATGTATAAGTACGAAACGATTGCGCACCAGTACAACACATTCCCACTCTAATTAGTTCCAATATTACCAAGTTAATTATAAACTAATTTCAGTGTTTCTATTACCGCATTGGACTCACTAATAATGTCAAACGAAATTAACTTTTGAAACGAACTACGAACGAACTGCAAAAGAAATAGAGAAAAAAATTTACGATGTGTAGGGTTTTAGTCGCTACAAACAGACATACAATAGTACATTATTATACGAGTTTAACAAGAGGCTTTATTGTGACATGAGTAGGTTTGGGGCACGACGACCGCAGCGAGATTAAACGAGTGTAATATACTATTTTTTCTACTTTGGAGCTCTTCGGTTTATGAAAATGTTAAAATTTTGCTTTTCAAGTATTCTAAGGATTTTTAGAATTAGGTAATACTGGTAGTGTTGGTGGTTATGTTATTTATCTGAAAAGTTGACCCTTGGCTTGACTTCGAGGGGAGTTGGTTAGAAATGCTCAACGCCAAATATATCAATTAAAAAAAAAAAGCAGCATAATAAGTTACATTTTGCAACTATAGTAGAGTCTCGATAACGTGAACATTCACAAACTTGAACACCTGATGTGATATTCTACGTACTCCAAAACATGAACAAAAAAAACTGGTGCACTCTAAAACGTGAACAACTGAGTAATTTGGCTAATGTTACGTTATTAAATAAACGAAACTATTGGAACAGAGATACCGGCGCTGACAATGAAAAATTATTTAACAAAAACTTAGAGGATGATAGTGAAGCTGATGGATTAGATGATGAAATATAGATACCGTTCGCATCAGTAAGGTTGAAGCAATTCAAAATTTTAATAAATAGAAGAAGAATGGGCCGAACAAAACAACTGTGGATTTGAAGAGATTCAAACTCTTCAAAAATTACGCAAAAAGGCCACCATTTTTCAACTAAACACACCTTTAAAATATGTACCATTCTGGACATGGAATCTTGGCCACTACTGACGTTCTACTGACAAGAATGTGTGAAATGGTCTTTATTATTGATAACCTTACATTTGACACGATCTGTCGTTACGGTTATTAATAGCTGTCAGTTTTTGATCTCGTTGACGATAAAATGAGATGTATGGATTTTAATATGATAATGAGTCAAACATAGCATTAACACAAAACCTAGGTAATGTTTTAATAAATTTGTACAAATTAATTCCGAATAAATTAACATCATTAAAACATCTTCTAAAATTCAAAGACCAACACAAATAGTTTGTCATGGCCCCATAAGTCTCTAGCGCCTCACCGACTTGGCATAGAACGGCTTAGATTTCTGTGATAGTCTTGCGGTAATGTATTCCATGCTTCAGTAATTGCAGTCAAGAGGGATGAGCCCTGTTATGAAACTCTAACCGTTGTCTCGTTTTCAATTTGACAAGTAGAACTTCAAATTGAATTAAAAAAATAAATCATTCATTGGTGGCAATAAAGGTTGGTTTACTTTTTTTTTTTTGAGAAATGTCAGAAAATTTGGCCAAGATTCCATGTCCGGAACTGTATGTGTTGTTATTTCCTTTATTTCTAATTGTGGGTATAACGAAAGCGTGAACAGCCCTAGCCTTAATTAGTTCACGTTATAGACTCTACTGTACTTTTTTCTATTTTGGCGTCACAAAGTGTTCATTGTGACCCTAAAAGTAGTTGCACAATGGAACTGATTATGCAACTGCTTTTGTTTTTGTTTTTTATTTGAGACGTATTACGTTGGTATTGAGCATTTCTATCCAACTCCTGTCGAAGTCAAGCCAAGTGTCAACTTTTCAGATAAACCACATAACCACCAACACAACCAGTATTACCTAATTCTAAAAATCCCTAGAATATTTGCAAAGCAAAATTTTAACATTTTCATAAAAAGAAGAGCTCCAAAGTAAAAAAAAATAGTATATTACACTCGTTTAACGAGGAATTGTGACATTCGTTTTATTATTATTAAACCTACTCATGTCACAATGAAGCCTCTTGTTAAACTCTTATAATAATTATAATTGTGTGTTTGATGTTTGAGAAATTGATGTTCTGCACCTTAGCCAATAATGGAGTTTTCTCTCCTACTAGTAGATAATAACAAAAATTGACAATTTTGGCATGGTTAATCTAGACTGCCGTAGTTGACATGATACTTGATAGCTCAATTTCCTTCGCTACTTGACATTTTTTTTGTTATTTTTTAGATGGGAAAAATAGTGCTACTTAGTTTTCATGGATATCTTAGTTAAATTCGTTACGACGCTTCAATGTCAAACAAAGTAATTCATAAATAACTTGATTTATGTGGCGTATTATTTCATCTAAATATCTTTACACTAAAGTTTGACCTTGGAAGTCATATTATGTAAAAATACATAGTAAGTTTTTATATCACTTTATAGGGACTAAAGGACTGTGTCATATGTAAATTGAAATGAAATATATAGACCCACCTTCACCGTTTAAAATAGATGCGTGCTACAAAATCCGAGTTCCTGGGGTCTACCATTGAAACCGGTAAGTGAGGCACATCGTATAATTGGTTGTCTACATTACCGTACTTCGTAGATTATTGTAAATAAACTTATTACGGAACTTATAACTAAAACGCCTAAACCGTAGATGGTCTAAATTTGAACGTCTTTCAAGTAACAACGAAAGCGAATTAAGCGAAATTTGCATTTGTCTTTGTTTACGATGAGAAATGTCAATAAAATGACCTCACTTTTGTGAATGTTATTAAGGCTTGATAGTCTTGTAAAGAGTGTGAGAGACTTCGTTGTTACTTGAAAGACGTTCAAATTTAGACCATCTACGGTTTAGGCCCTTTAGACTAAGTTATAAGTTCCATAATAAGTTTATTTACAATAATGTTCGAAGTACGGTAATGTAGACAACCAACAATACTATCACACTTACTCGATCGATTCAATGGTAGACCATTGGTTGTAAATTTTTTAATAATAGAAAAGATCGATAGCAATTACTTAATTACCACCCAAGCGAGCGGTAATTTTATCCCAATTTGAATACTTATTTATCACCGATATTCCAAAACCCTGTAAAATTATCTCCGACTATCCCGCCGATCTGCAATGCAATCATTTTTCACTCCTCTAAAAGCCATCTTATCTCTTTTCATTATCATTCCGCTTAAAAATTGGGCCCATTACGGGTTCGTTTAGGTAAATTAGGTAAAATTCGTTGTAGCCGGTTAATTTGCATTAATAAGAACATCATCGACAAAGCGTCAATATAAATTCTGCTGTAATTGCGAAAAATTTGATTAGGGCGGCTTGAGAAACGAGAGATCGGTGTATAAAAATGAGCTACACAATGTTGCTAACACTGATTTATAGAGTTAATCGTAGTGTTCAGTGATTTAACACGGTAAGGGTTCTAGTTCATCCCTTCGGCCTACCACATCACTTCCCACTTTGCTTGTGATGCATTTCAGTACTTCATCCTAATCTGTTGTTCAAACGATTGGAAAATCGACTTGAATAATTTTATGCTTTTTTCGGCGAGACCCTAAAAATTTTTTATTGTCTAGTTAGTCTTGTTATTAGATCGTATTTACAAGTGAATAAACATGGAATTTATGGGAATCGAATAGAGATTACATAGCCATTTTTTACAATGCCTGGGTAAGATACATCGTTTTAGAAATACACATTATTTGAATCTTCTCATTCTGGGCTGATTCAAACTGATAAAAGTGGTATTTAGTGAACCTGTAATAAACGATACTTCCAGTTACAAGTAGTTTTTTAATTAATTTTTGTCTTGTTTTACCTATTTTGTCCGTTAATACCTAAAATAGAAAATCGCACGGTTATCAACGTCACCTTGCTTGGGTGTAAATTAACAAATTAATATTGGGGTTATACTAATTTTTGCATAAACAGGACATACAATATGCATTCAACTTACTCATGATTATTATTCATTACTGAATGTTTTTCTGTAATCTGTATAAATTTCAGTGTTATGAAAACACAATACCTACTATTAAAAAAAGGAATAATATTAACAGTGTTTTAACGAAAATTTGTAAAATGTGCAGTCAATATAATTAATTATATAATGGGTTTTAAGATGTTAATACTTTTAATACTTAATGCTTTAAATGCTTTACGGACTTCATTCTTCTTTAAAGGCTAAAAACACTAAAAACATTTTTTGGTTTTTATGTGAAAGAGATGTTTTAAAAAGCATTAAACACGAGAGAAAATGCTCGTAAAGCGAATGCTTCTATTGTTGTTTTAAATGCAAATGCAATCGATTGAAACTTCTTTTTTAACTGCACCACTTTTATGAAAATAATGCTGAAACATAAGAGGGGAGATTTTTATATTATCTAGCTAGCCATGAAGGAAAAGAGTTAGAGGAAAAGTAATATTTTATTTTTGGAAATAAGATCCACTAACGGTCACACACTTATTCCGACGTTTTTCCAATTAAGAATATTTATTTATATATACCTTCCAAGAAAAATTCTACTTTTACTACTTTTAATTTAGAAAAGAGATAATAGTCACACGGTGCCAAGTCTGGACTGTAAGGTGGATGTTCCATTTCTATCGAATTGCACTCGTTCATTACTTCTAGGACTTGGCGAGCTTAACAGACTCGGCAATTTTCAGTTTGGGAATCCAACACGCTGACACCTTATTCATTCCTAAATCTTTGTGTGGAATTTTTAACACTGTGGCTTCTGATATCCCCACTTCAGCGGCAATTATTGAAATCCTTATTCTTCCATTGGCTAAGACCAATTCCTCAACTGTCCTGATGTTTTCCTTCAACGGGCCTTTCGCATCTTGGGTCCACTGGACCAAAATTTAACCGTATAATATGACGGCGCATCTTCCCCATACACGTTAATCATCCTCTAATGAATATCTTTGACTCCACTTTCTTTTTTCGCCAAGAACTTGCATGATCACGCTTCTATGTTCCAACTGAATTTCACTCATTTTTTGTTAGCTAAAGCTTCATAAAAACAAGACACTTTGGATGTGCACCAAACTTGGCCAGTTAAAATGTCACAGCTACTTGATAGCAAAAAGTTGTGATCGTCCCTTGTTTTCTTCATGACTAGGTAGTAGTAGTATGTATGTTTATTATCTTTACAGGTTTATAAACTATCCGATACATTTCCCATAACTCAAATAAAATAAAATATAATATAATAAATAAAACTAAATATATCAATAATTCAACACAATGACTAGCAGCTTTTATCCCTTCCCACTTATTGTCCCTCTTCTCCACTCAACCTTCCTCATCAACAAATGCTCTATCGTCTCCACACATCCTGCATACTCTATTATTATCCTCACTCCAATATTTATTCTCTCTGTCCTCATTTCCACATCTAAATCTTGCTATTATCACTCTCTCTTTTCTACTCTCTCTTCCTAGGCACTTTGGCATTTCTTCCGTTATTATTTTTTCATACTTCCCATTGTACCTAGACTCCGTAATTCTCGTTCTTCTTTCTTGCACTTGCACATCTCTATCTCTCTGCACTAATTCATTTGTCATTACTCTGCCTTTCTCTCGCATTCTTTCTATATCCGCGCCTGCATACCCGTTTCTTTCGAAATATGCTTCCCTCTCTTTCCATATCCCCTATTTCTTTTCTTTTTTCTTTCGAACACTCTTGCAATTCTGCACTCTCCTCTCTCGATCACTCTCTCCTCAAATTTTATTGCTCTTTTCCCTGCTTCTATTCTTATTCCATCTCTCTTTGTTTCCTCCATCACTATATACCCCGGTGTCTCTCTCTCTCTACCCCTAGCACCCATTTCATAACTCTCACATGTGCTGTTGCTGTGTTTCTTTCATTCATCACATAACCTAAATACTTAAATTCTTTCACTTCTTCAATTTTCTCTTTCTCCCATCTCCACTCATTTACTTTTCTCCTACCACCCCCTTTTCTGAACACCATCATCTTGGATTTCTCTACATTCACCGTCAACCTTTTCCTCCTCATATATTTCTCCATGTTTCCTATCATTTCTTTCATACCTGCCTGCCTGCCCCTTCCTGAACATCTCCTCTATATCTCCAATAAAAGCTGCAAACAGACTGGGCTTAGTGGACAAACTTGTCTTACTCCTTTATAAGTTTTGAAACATTCACTCACCCTTCCATCCAGTCTCACTCTACTTACCGTCTCTTCATATATCTCTTCTATTTTTTTTACCAGATGCTCATTTATCCCTCTCTTTCTTAAGCATTCCCACAGTAAATTTTATTCCACATTATCAAAAGCCGCCTTCAGGTCCACAAAGAATGCATATATCTTGCCACTCTTCTTTTTTATCTCATTTCCTGCTATGTAATTCAAGATATATACCTACATTATCCATGGTCCCTCTACCTTTCCTAAATTCCGCCTGTCCGTCTGGTAACACCCCCCTCTCATGCATTTCCTTCATCAGGAGAGTATTTAGGAGAGTGATACCCTTATAATTACTGACTGTATCCTTTTCTCCTTTCTTATATATGGGGCATATTATCCCCTCCTTCCACTCTTGGGGGAATCCCTCTCCATTCCACACTCCATTCATTATCTCTAACAACCTGTCAACTTCCCTTTCCGTTCCATATATCCACGCTTCATTCTGTATACCATCCCTCCCCGGTGTCTTTTTTCTTTCCAGTTTTCTTAGTTGTTGCTCTAGTTCTTCTCTTGTTATCTCTTCTATTTCTTCCACTCTTTGTTGTCTCTTTTCCTTTTCTTCTCTTCATCACCCCCCAGCAGCTCACTGAAGTACTCTCTCCGTTCCTCCATAGTAATTCCATCACTCACTCTCTCTCTTTTTCTTTCTTTCCTTATTTATGTATCTCCATACCTCTTCTTCCGTCTTTATACCTTTCATCTTTAGCTCTTCTTCCATCCGTTTCTTTTGCTTCTTCTCTTTGCATACTAAATTGTACCTCTTGTACTCTTCCTTGGTTGCTTTTTCTTTTTTCCAATTTTTTAGTTTCCTTCTCGCTTCCTGCTTCCTTTTGCTGCATTCTTTATCCCACCACTCGTTCTTCTACAGCCCCAACTTCTCTCTTATCTCTATCTCTTTTTTTTCTGTTGCGTTTCATATGTTATCGCTCAGTTCCCTCACCTTTTCGTTTATTTCTGTTTCTTCGTATTTTGCCTCGCTAAGTTTTGCTCTATAATTTTCTTTTCCTTCTTCCATCCAAATATTCTTCACAATTTTTCTTCTAAACTCATTCACACTTCCTCTATCTTTCTCTCTTCCTTTTGCCTTCACTTCTAAAGGCATATGGTCCGATTCCATTCTTTCTCCCACCTTGAATTTCTCTATTTCATCCCATGCTTCTTCATGTACTCCCCTTTCTCATCTCCTATGCAGTTCCCATTAAGTATGTCCCACCCTCTTTCTTCTACTAAGCTAATCAGTACTCTCCCTTCTGCGTTTTCTGTTCCATCTTTTGTTGATCTTCCTTCTTCTATCCGTCTTTCTTTTCCCCCAATTCTTGCATTAAAATCCCCCCCAATCACCAAAGTTCCTTCTTCTTGCTTGTTTACTCGCTCCTCTATTATTCTCTTCGTTTCCTTCATACTTCTGCTGTACACTGTTACAATTCTCCATTTTCTCTGTTTACTTTTCACCGTTCTTTCCATAATCCCTCTTTCTTCCTTTGCTTCAGTTCCATTTTCTCCTTCCAGCCCCTCTTTCACCCCCATTATTATCCCACCTTTAGCTCTCCCTTTCTTGCTTTCCCTCTCTGCATATTGACATTTCCACTTAAACTCTTTCGGCATTCTCTTTTCCAATTTTTCCCACCCCTTTTCTTCCACCCACGTTTCTACCATTCCCACTACGTCAAATTCTCTCAAATACTCCCAAAATTCATTCTCTTTGTTTTTTATTCCCGCTACGTTCCAGAATACTATTCTTATTTGCTCCTTTTCTCCTTTATTTCTCTCCGTATTTGTTTTCCCTTTTCTGCCCTGTCGTCTTTTTCTTGTGCTCTTATTCAAAAATTTTCAGTATCTAACTCTCCCTTTTCTTCGTCCCACCTAAGCCCTTTTCTCTCTGTCCATATCTTTTTATAACCCACTTTCACCCGCTGTCCTTTTTGTCGCTCTTCTTTAGCTATCGCTCTTAATTCCTTCTGTATATCTCTTTTCTTCTTTGTCAGATCATCTTCTATGTATACTCTCTTTCCTGTTTTTCTCTTAGTTTTCTTTTATTTTCCATAACTTTCCTCTTTTGCCCCCATCTCCCAAGTTCCGCCGGAATAATTTTTCCTCCATTTATTTTATGCATCTCTCTCACAGTCACTTCTACCATTAATTCCACCTTCATCCATTTTTCCAGTTTCTTCTCGCTCTCGCATTCCTCTTCGTCCAATCCCGTTACTACAATATTCTTTTTTCTCAGTCTTTTTTCCTCCAATTTTTTCATTTTTTCTTTTATTTCCATTTTTTCTCTTTCCCATTTTTCTTTCTTTTCACGCATCATAATTTTCAACTGTTCCAGTTCCCGGCTCGTCTTCCGATTCTCTTCCTTTATCTCCCCTACATCCTCCATAATTTTTTTTAACATCTCTTTCATTTCCTCATCCATTGCCTTTTTAACCGGTGATCTTTCTAACTTCTTACTTTTCCTTCTTCTCTTTTTCTTTTGTAATCTTCTACTCTCTCGCTCTCACTACCACTTTTTTCATTCTATTTCTTTTTCAGTTTTTCACGCTTTTTTGTCCGCTGGTCTTATAGAGCGCCGCAAAACACGTCCGCTCGGCTCAACTGCTCGAATCCGAATCCCTTCATGACTAGGTAGATAATATATAAAGATCTCCCCTCGTATATCAACAAAGTAATAATTATAATTAACTTATCTGTCAGGATCAAATCCGTAATAATATAAATTTCACGTTTTAAAGAAAAAATAGTGGTCATCCTTTATACAAGCATATCTACACAAATCTACCAAAAACTAATACCTCTCCAATTATTATTAAAAATATCTATTATTTAGTCGTTAAAAAGTATGGATACTGTATGGATACAATAATTATAAAAACTATTCATCAAAACTGGTATATGCCGCAAAGTAATTAAATTCTATCGTCTTCATATCTCCATTTGTTCTGGGGATACAAGGCTAACTTGATTTTTTTAAATGGCAAGAAGGGTTAAATTTAATATTTTTAGGATGAACATATTCTGTGTGAGTTTTGTGATGGAACACATGCATACTTTATTTTAAAAGAAACTATAAAAAAAATATCGAACAAATAAAATTTTGGAAAATGTAAAAAAAATTTAGCCTGGGAAATGTTGTTATTTTCTATGGTTAGCTCTTTGCCGCCCGAAGTCAAAAAATAAGTCAAAGTTAATAACTGTTAAAATAACACTTTTAATTGAACACATTTTAATAAAAAAAAGAACTGAAACACGAAATACGTAATTTTTATGCTACCAAAGATTTGAACATGATTTCCATTGACTTCTTGGCAATAATGAATACGTTGATCAAAAGAGAAATATTGGCAATTTCGTTTGTTATTCGTTCTTGTAGGTCTTCGATTTGTAATGGTCTGTTGACATACACTCGATTTTTTACATGACTCCACAGGAAAAAAAAAGTGGGGTCAAATCAGGAGACCTTTCAAGCTAGCCATTCAATCGCCCCCCATCTACCGGAAAATGTTTCATCCAAAATAAAAGCACTTGACAACCAAAATATGGCGGTGCTCCGTCTTGTAGAAACCATATGGTTTGCGCTGGTATATTTTGATTGCCGTGGTTTGGAAATATTTCCCTAAGTCGTGGAACAATATGTTCATGAAAAAAATGCAAATATCTACGGATTTCGGTCAGATATCGGCAGTTATGGCAGTTAACATGTCCATTTAGACAAAAAGTTACTATAGAGAAGAGGACGCAATTAATAAAGTTACCATCCGAATGTATTGTGCATCATAGTTTGGCAAAATTCGATTCTGCGATCAAAATGGTCTTAATTCTTGTAGCAAGTGCATTTTATAAGGATGATATTTTTCGCGTTTCATTATTTTTTGTATGGATCCTCTACTCATGTTGTGGTTCAAAGCCAACTGTTGTACTGCACTTTTTGGATTTTCTACCACATCCAACATAACATAACATAACATTCAAAGAATTTTCTTTATTGTAATAATTCGCGGTCGCCCAGGTCTTGCACGGTCTTTAACCAGTTCCTTGAAATCTTTGTAAGGTTTTTGAAACCGTCGCCCGGTTTCCGATTTGGATAAATTTCATTAAAAAGGGTCACTATTTGAGCACAACTTCGCTTTCTGAGACCAACCATCATGAGAATTTCTATACGTTCAGTTTCACTTAAATGTACCATTGTTAAACTAATTATTGCACACAAGTTTAAGTTTTGGCTAATATGCAAGTGACAGCATTTTCAAAGCTAACTTAGCTTTACTTGTCCAGAATTAAATTTTAGAATTTTAAATTTTGTACCTTCTAATAAAAAAAGGTGGGCATATGTTACATCACTTTTAAAAATTATAAAATTTGACTTTTCATATCATTTAAAAAAAAAAACAAATTAGCCTTGTACATATTTTCAAAATAAATGGTAAAAAATTGAAAAATATCTCAGATGATAGAATTTAAACACTTCTAAATGTTCAAATTTCAACGTGCTTTTGCTTTTGTTCTGAAAATATTTAGCTGTATTCATACTTTTTAGCGAGCCTGTATAAAGGGTGATATTTTGAAAAGTGAACACCTCCATTAACTTTGAACAGAAGCGAAATTTGAAAATTTCCAAGAACACGTCAAGTTTTATACATAGGGGGACATATTTTGAGAGAGGTTTTTAGTTGATAGGTCTTACCCTCTTAACGGGGTGGACAACCCCTTAAAAATTTCAAATAGAGCGACCCATCTTGTGATACATCATTTGAAAGCCTATTTCACAAGGAGTCTTTAGAAGACTAAATCAAATTAATAACCAACAAGAAACAACAAAATAAACAAAAATACAAAGACATTGTCCTCTAAAATATGCAAAATTTAAAAATTTAACAGTACATAAAATAATTTGTTTTTTTTTTACAGTATTATAACAATTGAACTAATTAAATTCTCGTTAGAAAACAAAAACATTTTAATCGTAACTACGCAAAAAGTGTATGCTTAGGTAATAAGGTTACAACAAATGCTCAAAATGTCGACCATCCCTTTCCATACAGCAATAAAGACGATTTTCCAACTCTTGGCGCACTTTTTGGAATGTTTCACGTGGAATTCTCCACGTGGTATTCCTTGGCGTAAACCACCGATTTTAAATGCCCCACAGAAAACATCCAAGGGGGTCAAATCAGGTGATCGTGCCGGCCATTCAATAGTTCCACGCCTACCAACCAATGATAAGGAAATCTATTATTTAGCCAATTTCGCACATTGATGGCATAGTGTGGTGGGGCTCCATCCTGTTAAAAAAAGCCATACTTGTCTAACATTTGATTTTCCTCAACGTCGCGATGGTTTTCTAAATCTTCTGTAATTATAGGATCAATTGCTTTTTCTAGAATATCAAAGTAAACTCTGCCATTCCAATGAAAACTGGACCTATAATTCGTCGTCAAGTATTCTAGCCCATACATTGTTTCTGAGGGAGGTGTGTATGACCTTCTTGAAAAATATGAGGGTTTTCATCGCTCCAGTACCGTACATTGTGTTTACTCACATTGCCATTTTAAAAACAAATGTGCACTTGTCACTGAAGTAGATATTTTTGGGTTCACAATAATTCTTTCGGTCATAATTCCCCAGAACTCCAGTCTTCTGTCGTAGTCGTCCTCGCCTACTTCCTGAAGAGTCTTCATCTTATCAGAATGAAATTTGTACAGTTTTGTAACTTTATGTACATCAGATGAATAAGAAAGACCCGTTGGTTAGGCTAGTTGGATACATAGCAAAATGACCAAGTAGGTACCTCAATCCGGAGAATTTCATCAATCACCTTTTTTCTTGGAATTTCTTGGAATTTTTGTACCAATGTAATTTTCGCCGACCTTTTTATTAGGGTGTCTTGCGTTAAACTCATTTTAGACGGCAATTCTTTGTATTTTTATTTATTTTGTTGTTTCTTGTTAGTTATTAGTTTGATTTAGTCCCAAAAAGTGTGAAATATCCAACTCATTGCAGGATAGCATTTATTGACGTCCTAGTTCGTAAATATATAAGTAGCAAATAGTAAAAACAATTAGATGGAAAAACTCCTTGTGAAATAAGCTTTTAAATGATGTATCACAAGATGGGTCGTTCCATTTAAAATTTTTAAGGGGTTGTCCACCCCGCTAAGAGGGCAAGACCTGTCAACTAAAAACCTTTCTCAAAATATGTCCCCCTCTGTATAAAACTTAACGTGTTCTTGGAAATTTTCAAATTTCGCTTATTAGAGGTGTTCACTTTTTAAAAAATCACCCTGTATAATATAATGCACCTACTATTTATTAATTCTCTGAGATCTCAGAACACACTATTTACTTATCAATGAAATCAACGTAGATCTTTGTTTGTTTTCAAGAAGTAGGTAATGTGCTGAATATAAATTCGCTGATTAGAAAGGATTCTAATTTGATCATTCGTTATAAACCATGGAATATGTAATAGAACTTGGTGACATTTTAATCAGTTAATAAATGATTGAGATTATGTGGTTGTCACTGTGTGATTTGTTAGAGAACACAATTATGCAAATCGGAATTTATCGAATCAAGGAAGACTTAATAGAGACAGCTGTAAAGGTACCTAAGATTTCTTAAATACATGAAGATTTTTTTGTAAGGCAATGATATCTGGTGTCTGACTTGAGTTTCTCAAATTCCGGTGCCTAACAATAATTTTACTCATTAAAAAATATAACTCTTAAGTAATTTTATAAAAATATACAATTTACAATTTATATTAATTTTGTTGATCCCGGCGCATCCACCAATACTGCGGTATTACCAATCCCGAAAATTATCCTTGATGAAGAAATTTATGGATCATTTATGCTATTATTACCATTTGAAACTATGTATTAAACGAATTATACGTATTGATTGACACAGTGATTGTTTCTCATTCCTTTTGATCCCGATTTCCTCGTCTCGAATTCCCAACGCACGCCTACGTTCATAAAATATGAAGACCCACCACAAATATTTTTTGTGTGCCGCTTACCGAAGCATGAAAATCCTACCGAAGGAGAACGCAGCGTGTTCATCACAAGTCAAAGAAACATTTACCTAAATTGGGGCATTATTCTCAAATGCAAGTTGAAAGAGCTCTTCTTCGTGCGCCAGGTCCTTTATAAACATTGCCGCACGGTAATGGTTACTGCTTACAGCTCATTCTCTAAATGATTTCATTTCAAGTTAATGACTGTCGAAGGATTGCATTAAGGAAATTAGTAGAACAAAAAATAAAACGCAGAGCTCGTGTAAATACAATTAACCTTTTTAATGTCTTCATGAAGGTTATTACGTTTTTGCGAACCATTTTCGAGAAATGAGAACTACTATGGATTATTTCGATTGCCATAAATCAAAGGAATCGGGAAATTTGAATCAAGTTAACTAATTAATTAGTTTCAGTTGTTCTTATTTACTAAGCTGTTCTAGATACCCATACAATTCTGGAACGCAAATGAAACAAATATGATAGGAACAAGCAAGCGGATGGCGGTGTGGCTTGGGGTAATAATGATTTACCCTGAGGTACGTAAAATATAAGTGTGACGACATCGCAGGTGTTCCGAGTTAATTAAAAAATTCGTTATTTTTTGGTCGTTTGTCGATCGATGTTGTTGTCAACACGTTGAATTTTCACAACGAAAGCCTGAAAACACCTTGTTACCAGTAAAGAGAAATCTTTTATTTTCGGATTATCGGATTGGAACTAATTTGACAGTGTAAACACTCCAAGGTTGAAACTAACGTGCCACGACGGCTTTTGAGGTATCACTTGGTTTACGTTTTTTGTCACAACGGATTTATCGATTCACTGGCAGTTATATTTTTAGGGCAGAGCAAAATAATAAAGGATATACGAAATAAAACGGACTAATTTTATTTCTAGAGATAAATTCGTTTTCTCTATTTTGCTTGAATTGCTGGGTAAGAAATAAAATAAATTATAACAAACTTTTGATGATGAGGCAAAGGTGGTTTCTCTAATTAGTGATTTACCAGGATTTATTACAAATATGTATTTTGATATTGTTTGTTATGTCCATATTTCTTAATTTAAACTTTTATTTCTTTAATGGGTTAATTGGGCAGAAAAAATAACGATGATTAGTAGGGTGCCGACGTTTCGGCCCTTTTCGGGGCCTTCCTCATGGCTGTAATATTTATTTATTTTAATATTGAACATGTACTATTTGTTTATGTGATTACATACCTCTACTACTTGTAATTAAATTAAAAAGAAGGTTCGAGAATAAAATGAAGTAAAAATACAACGCTGAGACATGAGACAATTAAAAACAAATATTCCTTCTTAATCCTAATATTCCTCACTCTAAATGACAAATGGAGAAGTTGACAATTTGTCATTAATAACTATGCCAACCTTGACAACATAACAGAACAATAAACACTAAATTTTTATCCCTTTTTTTTAACTGTAGTAGGCAACCATCAAAACTTAGAAAATAGTATTAAACAAACAATAAATTATGAAAATTAAGCGAATGATCTGAACGCTAAACAATGCGAATTGATTAAAAATTGAAAATTACAAAACTCAAAATTACAAGACCACACTTCTAAACATTACAATAAAACTTGAACTAAGAATATTTGAAAATTACAAATTGAAAAAATAGAAACTAAAAACATTTGAACATTGATTTGACATAGTGTTATTTTGACTTTGGGATATTATGATTTAGGTGTGGGGACGAGGTGGGTATAGTGTTCTTTGTTTAGCCAGAAGTCCACTGTAGATGCTATTCAGGTTGTCAGTGTCAGTTCTTTTGTTCATAGTGGTATTGATAGAAATGTGTATCATCAAGGAATATTTGTTTTTAATTGTCTCATGTCTCAGCGTTGTATTTTTACTTCATTTTATTCTCGAACCTTCTTTTTAATTTAATTACAAGTAGTAGAGGTATGTAATCACATAAACAAATAGTACATGTTCAATATTAAAATAAATAAATATTACAGCCATGAGGAAGGCCCCGAAAAGGGCCGAAACGTCGGCACCCTACTAATCATCGTTATTTTTTCTGCCCAATTAACCCATTAAAGAAATAAAAGTTTAAATTAAGAAATATGGACATAACAAACAATATCAAAATACATATTTGTAATAAATCCTGGTAAATCACTAATTAGAGAAACCACCTTTGCCTCATCATCAAAAGTTTGTTATAATTTATTTTATTTCTTACCCAGCAATTCAAGCAAAATAGAGAAAACGAATTTATCTCTAGAAATAAAATTAGTCCGTTTTATTTCGTATATCCTTTATTATTTTGCTCTGCCCTAAAAATATAACTGCCAGTGAATCGATAAATCCGTTGTGACAAAAAACGTAAACCAAGTGATACCTCAAAAGCCGTCGTGGCACGTTAGTTTCAACCTTGGAGTGTTTACACTGTCAAATTAGTTCCAATCCGATAATCCGAAAATAAAAGATTTCTCTTTACTGGTAACAAGGTGTTTTCAGGCTTTCGTTGTGAAAATTCAACGTGTTGACAACAACATCGATCGACAAACGACCAAAAAATAACGAATTTTTTAATTAACTCGGAACACCTGCGATGTCGTCACACTTATATTTTACGTACCTCAGGGTAAATCATTATTACCCCAAGCCACACCGCCATCCGCTTGCTTGTTCCTATCATATTTGTTTCATTTGCGTTCCAGAATTGTATGGGTATCTAGAACAGCTTAGTAAATAAGAACAACTGAAACTAATTAATTAGTTAACTTGATTCAAATTTCCCGATTCCTTTGATTTATGGCAATCGAAATAATCCATAGTAGTTCTCATTTCTCGAAAATGGTTCGCAAAAACGTAATAACCTTCATGAAGACATTAAAAAGGTTAATTGTATTTACACGAGCTCTGCGTTTTATTTTTTGTTCTACTAATTTCCTTAATGCAATCCTTCGACAGTCATTAACTTGAAATGAAATCATTTAGAGAATGAGCTGTAAGCAGTAACCATTACCGTGCGGCAATGTTTATAAAGGACCTGGCGCACGAAGAAGAGCTCTTTCAACTTGCATTTGAGAATAATGCCCCAATTTAGGTAAATGTTTCTTTGACTTGTGATGAACACGCTGCGTTCTCCTTCGGTAGGATTTTCATGCTTCGGTAAGCGGCACACAAAAAATATTTGTGGTGGGTCTTCATATTTTATGAACGTAGGCGTGCGTTGGGAATTCGAGACGAGGAAATCGGGATCAAAAGGAATGAGAAACAATCACTGTGTCAATCAATACGTATAATTCGTTTAATACATAGTTTCAAATGGTAATAATAGCATAAATGATCCATAAATTTCTTCATCAAGGATAATTTTCGGGATTGGTAATACCGCAGTATTGGTGGATGCGCCGGGATCAACAAAATTAATATAAATTGTAAATTGTATATTTTTATAAAATTACTTAAGAGTTATATTTTTTAATGAGTAAAATTATTGTTAGGCACCGGAATTTGAGAAACTCAAGTCAGACACCAGATATCATTGCCTTACAAAAAAATCTTCATGTATTTAAGAAATCTTAGGTACCTTTACAGCTGTCTCTATTAAGTCTTCCTTGATTCGATAAATTCCGATTTGCATAATTGTGTTCTCTAACAAATCACACAGTGACAACCACATAATCTCAATCATTTATTAACTGATTAAAATGTCACCAAGTTCTATTACATATTCCATGGTTTATAACGAATGATCAAATTAGAATCCTTTCTAATCAGCGAATTTATATTCAGCACATTACCTACTTCTTGAAAACAAACAAAGATCTACGTTGATTTCATTGATAAGTAAATAGTGTGTTCTGAGATCTCAGAGAATTAATAAATAGTAGGTGCATTATATTATACAGGGTGATTTTTTAAAAAGTGAACACCTCTAATAAGCGAAATTTGAAAATTTCCAAGAACACGTTAAGTTTTATACAGAGGGGGACATATTTTGAGAAAGGTTTTTAGTTGACAGGTCTTGCCCTCTTAGCGGGGTGGACAACCCCTTAAAAATTTTAAATGGAACGACCCATCTTGTGATACATCATTTAAAAGCTTATTTCACAAGGAGTTTTTCCATCTAATTGTTTTTACTATTTGCTACTTATATATTTACGAACTAGGACGTCAATAAATGCTATCCTGCAATGAGTTGGATATTTCACACTTTTTGGGACTAAATCAAACTAATAACTAACAAGAAACAACAAAATAAATAAAAATACAAAGAATTGCCGTCTAAAATGAGTTTAACGCAAGACACCCTAATAAAAAGGTCGGCGAAAATTACATTGGTACAAAAATTCCAAGAAATTCCAAGAAAAAAGGTGATTGATGAAATTCTCCGGATTGAGGTACCTACTTGGTCATTTTGCTATGTATCCAACTAGCCTAACCAACGGGTCTTTCTTATTCATCTGATGTACATAAAGTTACAAAACTGTACAAATTTCATTCTGATAAGATGAAGACTCTTCAGGAAGTAGGCGAGGACGACTACGACAGAAGACTGGAGTTCTGGGGAATTATGACCGAAAGAATTATTGTGAACCCAAAAATATCTACTTCAGTGACAAGTGCACATTTGTTTTTAAAATGGCAATGTGAGTAAACACAATGTACGGTACTGGAGCGATGAAAACCCTCATATTTTTCAAGAAGGTCATACACACCTCCCTCAGAAACAATGTATGGGCTAGAATACTTGACGACGAATTATAGGTCCAGTTTTCATTGGAATGGCAGAGTTTACTTTGATATTCTAGAAAAAGCAATTGATCCTATAATTACAGAAGATTTAGAAAACCATCGCGACGTTGAGGAAAATCAAATGTTAGACAAGTATGGCTTTTTTTAACAGGATGGAGCCCCACCACACTATGCCATCAATGTGCGAAATTGGCTAAATAATAGATTTCCTTATCATTGGTTGGTAGGCGTGGAACTATTGAATGGCCGGCACGATCACCTGATTTGACCCCCTTGGATGTTTTCTGTGGGGCATTTAAAATCGGTGGTTTACGCCAAGGAATACCACGTGGAGAATTCCACGTGAAACATTCCAAAAAGTGCGCCAAGAGTTGGAAAATCGTCTTTATTGCTGTATGGAAAGGGATGGTCGACATTTTGAGCATTTGTTGTAACCTTATTACCTAAGCATACACTTTTTGCGTAGTTACGATTAAAATGTTTTTGTTTTCTAACGAGAATTTAATTAGTTCAATTGTTATAATACTGTAAAAAAAAAACAAATTATTTTATGTACTGTTAAATTTTTAAATTTTGCATATTTTAGAGGACAATGTCTTTGTATTTTTGTTTATTTTGTTGTTTCTTGTTGGTTATTAATTTGATTTAGTCTTCTAAAGACTCCTTGTGAAATAGGCTTTCAAATGATGTATCACAAGATGGGTCGCTCTATTTGAAATTTTTAAGGGGTTGTCCACCCCGTTAAGAGGGTAAGACCTATCAACTAAAAACCTCTCTCAAAATATGTCCCCCTATGTATAAAACTTGACGTGTTCTTGGAAATTTTCAAATTTCGCTTCTGTTCAAAGTTAATGGAGGTGTTCACTTTTCAAAATATCACCCTTTATACAGGCTCGCTAAAAAGTATGAATACAGCTAAATATTTTCAGAACAAAAGCAAAAGCACGTTGAAATTTGAACATTTAGAAGTGTTTAAATTCTATCATCTGAGATATTTTTTTTAAAAATTGAAAATTACAAAACTCAAAATTACAAGACCACACTTCTAAACATTACAATAAAACTTGAACTAAGAATATTTGAAAATTACAAATTGAAAAATAGAAACTAAAAACATTTGAACATTGATTTGACATAGTGTTATTTTGACTTTGGGATATTATGATTTAGGTGTGGGGACGAGGTGGGTATAGTGTTCTTTGTTTAGCCAGAAGTCCACTGTAGATGCTATTCAGGTTGTCAGTGTCAGTTCTTTTGTTCAGTGAGATGATACACATTTCTATCAATACCACTATGAACAAAAGAACTGACACTGACAACCTGAATAGCATCTACAGTGGACTTCTGGCTAAACAAAGAACACTATACCCACCTCGTCCCCACACCTAAATCATAATATCCCAAAGTCAAAATAACACTATGTCAAATCAATGTTCAAATGTTTTTAGTTTCTATTTTTTCAATTTGTAATTTTCAAATATTCTTAGTTCAAGTTTTATTGTAATGTTTAGAAGTGTGGTCTTGTAATTTTGAGTTTTGTAATTTTCAATTTTTAATCAATTCGCATTGTTTAGCGTTCAGATCATTCGCTTAATTTTCATAATTTATTGTTTGTTTAATACTATTTTCTAAGTTTTGATGGTTGCCTACTACAGTTAAAAAAAGGGATAAAAATTTAGTGTTTATTGTTCTGTTATGTTGTCAAGGTTGGCATAGTTATTAATGACAAATTGTCAACTTCTCCATTTGTCATTTAGAGTGAGGAATATTAGGATTAAGAAGGAATATTTGTTTTTAATTGTCTCATGTCTCAGCGTTGTATTTTTACTTCATTTTATTCTCGAACCTTCTTTTTAATTTAATTACAAGTAGTACAGGTATGTAATCACATAAACAAATAGTACATGTTCAATATTAAAATAAATAAATATTACAGCCATGAGGAAGGCCCCGAAAAGGGCCGAAACGTCGGCACCCTACTAATCATCGTTATTTTTTCTGCCCAATTAACCCATTAAAGAAATAAAAGTTTAAATATGTATTTTGTTCAGTAAATACAGATAAATTGCTAAGGGCCGATTTCACCAACATCGGTTAAACTTAATCATCCGTTTGGAATATAGTTTTAATGCGCTTCTCTCACCCCATGTTTGCACATTTATAAAAATCGCTGTATTGTTAATTACTGATCAATAATCTTCAAATTTTGAATAGTTGCAGAAAAAGGATTGCTTTAGAACCTACGCATATTATTTTTCAAAACTGTTTTGCTAAATATGCAAAAATGTCGAACTGAACATACGTAACTTTTGTCACCATTTTATTGACACTTACGAATTTAAAACCTACCAAGAAATATGCGTATCGCCTTGCTTATAGTTTTTTCTTATTGTTTGCTACATTATTGAATATGGAAGCGCAAATACAACTATGTAATAATGTTTTAAATAAAACCCTGTTCTGTTGATTTCTACGTCAAGAAAGTAGCTCCACCTATATCATGCTACAAATTCGCCATGTACAGTCCGAGTAAAATCTTAGACCTATACATAAACAAAATTATGCGAGACGGAGGAGATCCCACCATGTTATCTTAGAACTTCGCGGCCGTAAAAGTTAGCTTTTTTGGACGTATCTGCTGTTTGTGGCCGAGGCGTGAGTCGAGGTGCACACGACGTTTTTTAGGCGATGATCACAATAGTACAATACAGTGTATACTCAATATACGAATTTGGACAGTGTCCGAATAAAATGCTCAAAACTAGAAATGAGCATTGAAAATGTCCCAAACCCGAAATATTTATTCCTACCTAGTATTACGCTTTCAATTACACTTATTATTTTATCATATCGGTTGGTATCTTAATTGATTCGTTGATTGATATTTTTATAAAATTTTGCAATGTGAGGAGTCTATTCTTTTCGATTTAATTAACATAGATAATTACATCACTAATAACAGAGCAACAAAACTTCGCTGGCAAAAGAAGCAGCAGTGTGTTAAAAAAAAACTTTGCATCGCGAAGCCCTACGACCATAAATTTACTATAATAAAGACGGGTAAACCATTTACTACGTAACTACTGTGGTAAATTGAGAGGCTATTTTATCAAGGGAGCAAGGAAGGCGAAATCAACACATTTCCAGACATGATCGAGTCTGGCCTTTGTGACGACATGGAGTCGTGTGGAAAAAGACTTGTTCAAAATGTGCATAGTCTTATTTTGAATATGAAAAATAATTCAGCAGAAACTTATAATTCTATCCTATGTAAATTTATAGGGGACAATTAATTTCATATAATAAAAAGAAAAAAATATTTTGTCCTATTGCACAGGAAAATTTTGTAGTCCAGTAAAATTCGCTAAAAACTATATCGCGGGACTGAAAATAAAACGGGAGTATAATAAAACTCGTTATTTCTACTAATTAAAAAAAGAAAGACTGCTGCTCCACCCGATGAAAATTACGGTCTGACAGAAATTCATCTAGATGAAAACGAATTTATTAGGAATATGTCAAAGCTAGCTCGAAATATTGTCTGTTCTGAATTTCGAAAGAGCGCAGCTATAATGCTGTGGGGAAGAGAACATGAAGCAAAAGCACTTTGAAAAAGACTATGGGGTACTTGTGGGTGAGTGCGGACTGTTTATTGACAAGCAAAATTGTTTTCTCGGTGCCAGTCCGGATGGAATTATTGATCAAGATCATATTGTGGAAATAAAATGCCCTTGGTCCATTCGAGACTTAAATCCCCAACAAGCAGTCAATGAAGAAAAAAATAATTACTTTAAAACAGACGGGGGGCGTTAAACTAAAGCAAAAAGATAATTATTACTTTCAGGTTCTATTGGAATTGTTGTTGACAAGTACAAAAAAATTATTCCATAGCAATTTTATTTTGTATGTTCTTTTGCAGATTGAGAAAGATAATTATGTCCTTTTGGGACAACATTGTCACAAAATTTAAAAAATATCTATTTAAATGTAATGGCCCGTGAAATACTAGTTTCAAATTCTTCAAGAAAGTTTAACTTAAATAACTTTTGTTTTTGTTGCTTGGATATTCAGTGCAACCTTGATAATCCGGATCACTAAAAACAAGAGCGATCCGGAATACCAAAAAATCAAATTTTAATGCGAACCTCGAGAAAAAGTACAAAAACGATGTAGATTTCAGCACTTTCGCAGATTTTAAAGACATAAAAAGTCGCCTAGACGTGTACGGGTTCATTATGATTGATTAAGGTGCAATAAAACTGAATCCGGAAACGTGTGAGCAGGTGAGATCTGGATTAACATACACAGTTGTGACGCAAAATGTGTCCATTTTACCAAAGAGTCCGGAGTATCGCGATCCGAATTAACGAGGTTGCACTGTACTAAGTATGGAGTCTACATGCTTAAGTCAAGAAAGTCAAGTGGTAATTATTGTATTGGCTATAAATTTACGCTGACCAAACGTAGGTACTACTTTTGGAAGTTTTGTACTGGACATTCCATACCTACCAAGTGAGCCACCTAAATTTTAGATTTCGTTCAAATTTCAGATATTAATAGTACTTATAAATAGCAACGCCCAAGCGTCATTTGAGATTTTTTAGGCCGCTTATTTTTGATATACATGAAGGTGAATTATAAATGAAAATACAGGACATGAGTAACCTTTAATTTGATTGCTCCGTTCCTACTGACATTTATTCCAATTTAATAACTGTTATAGAGGAAAAATGAAATACCCTTTCAAAATTGTCCGATGCAATTTTGACCCAATCTAATATTTTCACCTTGAAAATTACCTACCTGAAGTTCGATTATTATTATTATTTTATTTACTTGAAATTTTACTCAAACCGTAGCTTATGACTTCTTCTTTATTGGTCAGGAGTTTTATTGTGGGCGGATGTTGGGTTCAGAAGAGATAAAATTTTTGAACACGCCTTACGGACTGAAATCGTCGATTTGTTGTTCTTTACTTTTGAAAAAAAATAGATCTTCTGTACCCAAAATCGGCCCACAATAAAACTCATGATCAATAAAGAAGAGGTCATAAGCTACATTTTGGGTAACATTTGAAGCAAATAAAAGCAGTCATAAGATGGAAAACAGTCATTTTTCGAATTTGGTTTCATAATTTGCAAATTATAACACCAAAAATTAATAATTCTGTTTTTGGTAACTTTTCTTGTCTTAATGTTGCCTGCAACTTTGCAACTGTACTGCAATGTGACCGCGACAACGACGTTATAAACGTTATATGACAGATGTGAACCAGATGTGAACGAAAATAAAGCAAAGAGAAGTAAATGACTTTCGTTCCATGATTAGATGTAAACATTGGTAAAAACAAGAATTGAAAAGATGGCAATCAAACGTGAGGTACAGCTTGTGTCTGCATAATCAAAAGTTTCCAAATCTAACCTCCAAAACAGAAACGTCATTTAGCAGAAATACCAATTATACTGAAATACCACTCGTGTTATTTAAAAGTCCCAAAGTCATCAATTTAGCAAAAATTTTAAGTTTTTCTTAATTAAATAAAGCCAAATTCGAAAAAATAGTATATTACACGCGTTTCACAAGCCGAAATAGTAGCACTCGTGCCTTTGGATAAAACTACTCGTGCTACAATCAACCGTCTTGTGAAACTTGTATAATAATATACTATTTTCGAATTTCTAGGTCATGTTCAAGGTCAAAATATTGGATTGGGTCAAAATTGCATGGGATCATTTTGAAAGGGTATTTCATTGTCCCTCTATTGCCGTTATTAAATTGGAAATAAGGTCAGTAGGAACTGAGTAAAACACATTTAAGTTCACTCATGTCCTATATGAACATTAATTTATAATTCACCCCCATGCATATCAAAAATAAGCAGAATAAAAAATCTCAGATAGCGCTGCGAGTTGCTATTTACAAGTACTATTAATATGCTAAATTTGAACAAAATCTAAATTTTAGAATGAGTATTTTGTTTTTCCAGGGATTAGGGCAAGAAGTAAAAGAAACTAAGTTAAATTGCCGACGTTTCGTTGACCATTTTTTTGTCAACTTCTTCAGGGGTTCTCTAACAAGTTAAAATTCACATATATTACACATTAAAAAGCAATTACATTCTAAATTTTAGTTAGCTCACTTGGTATAGAATGTCCCGTACTTATATTTTATGAGCTGTACTCCGGAGAATAGTGTACTCCCTTTTTATTCAAATATACTACCCATACTCCTTTTACATTGTTCCTTTAATTTTTCGGCAGACATAACCGATTTGTCTCGTTTCTATAAGCGAGTTTCTACAGGGTGTCCCAACTAAAATTTGTACCCCCCAACAATTCCAATTTCGAAAGACGAAAAAGAAGAAAACGCTCGAACAGGTCAATTTTGTTATCAAGGGAGACCAAATTGTACCAAACTTTCGTGATTTAGATCTCACCCCTTTAGCCAGGGGAGCCACCCCCTTAAAATTTTTAAATAGCATGGGGGGTCGTGTGATAGGTACATCATTTTAAAGCTTATTCAATTCTCTATCCAGACCTACATTTATCGGTTCCTTTCTACAAAGAAAAAAAGATGAAGTCGATATTTTCCAAATCTACATAAAATACTCAACTAAAATTTGTAACCCCCAAACATTTCAATTTCGAAGCACTTGAGTATTTTATGTAGATTTGGAAAATATCGAATTCATGCTTTTTTTATAGAAACAAATCGATAAAAGTAGATCTAGATAGAGAATTGAATAAGCTGTAAAATTATGTATCACACGACCCCCCCATGCCATTTAAATTTTTTAAAGGGGTGGCTCCCCTGGCTAAAGGGGTGAGATCTAAGAATTGAAAGTTTGGTACAATTTCGAATTGTTGGGGGGTACAAATTTTAGTTGAGTATTTTATGTAGATTTGGAAAATATTGAATTTATGCTTTTTTTTGTTGTAGAAAGAAATCGATAAATGTAGGTTTGGATAGAGAATTGAATAAACTTTAAAATGATGTATCACACGACCCACCATGCCATTTAATTTTTTTAAGGGGGTGGCTCCCCTGGCTCAAGGGGTGAGATCTAGTACTTAAAAGTTTGGTACAATTAGGTCCCCCCTGATAACAAAATTGACCTGTACGAGCGTTTTCTTCTGAGTCTTTCGAAATTGGAATTGTTGGGGGGACAAATTTTAGTTGGGACACTCGATATTCCTCTAGTAATCGGGTGAACCAATGGGACGTAAGCACTCGGGTGGTGTCTGTCAGACTTTGAATACATTTATTTTGCAGAAAAAAAAAACAATTTTTTTTTTATTAGCTAAAGGTCTTAGTTGCTTTCTTAAATATTGTATTGTAAAAGAAAATATATCAAAACCAAAAATCTAAAGCAGTTTATATTCAAAAGTGTATATGCATAAAAAAAATGCGCAGTCTACTACAAACACAATTTTCTCCTAATCTTCCGCTGCCTGGTCTTTGCAATCTGCACAAAGGGGATGAATATATGCTTTAAACAAAGCCATTTAGCAAATTTTTGGCAAAAATACAGCGTTTTTCGATTTCGGCAGTAGCCACAACGCCCGCGACTGTTTTTCTCTCTGCGCGGTGCTTCTGACGCTACAAATCCAAATAATCTGAGCCCCAACTCTCTCACATCCTTTCTAGTATGAAAGATTTCTATAATCAAAAGATTAGTCGATGTGCATCATCATGTCGATGTGCATTGAGATCCGACACATCTTCAAAGTCAAATTCTTCGTCAGAAAAAATCTAGTCGTGCAACTTTTGCAGCCCTTCAGTTTCAATCAAGTACGGATCCATTTTTTGTAGAATTTACAGGAATATCAATGAAAAAATTAGAAACACTCAAAGGAACTTACCTCAGAATAAACTTCCGCGAGCACTCGGGTGTTGTCTGTGAGACAATTTATATGCAAATGACCATCAATGCATTTTAAGACAAAGTTGCCGCTTAGGTTACTTGCAGGTAAAGGGATATCCAGCAGGTACACAAAGGCATATCTCATTAGGGTTGCGGCGATAACTTTTATGAATAAGATAAGAAACAAATTGTCTCACAGACACTACCCGAGTACTGGAGGGATATACATAGGCGGTAGGTAATTTGAGACACCCATTCGTTTCTGGGAATGTAGACTACTGAGTAATCATATTATGTTTTGTTGAGTTTTTTCTTAAGAAGTTGGCGTTGCCCTTTAAAAAATTCGATGATGACGTCACATTGCAAAAGCAGGAAAAGGTAAATTATTTTATTCTCCATCTTCTCTACTTCTTTTTTTTCGAATCTTGTCTTCTTTTGTACTTTTCCACTCCCATATTTTGATCATCACCTTCTTCTGCGTGCCATCTCTCCTATTCGATTAAAATCCCCAGAAGTATACATTATTCTCTGTTGTTTCTTTTGATTTTTCTACTTTATTCGTTTTTTTTTTTCCGCGTTATTATTCTTCCTGCAGCTCTTTCTTTCCTTCTCGCCCCCTCACAGTCCCACTTCAATTCTTTTGGTATCCACTATCTCGAATTGCCTCAGATTGTCCGAGAAATCTGCTTTTGTTTTTCTTAGTCCCGCTACATTCCAAATTTTTAAATCTCTACATCTTTTCTCAGAAAATCCTTTATCCCCTCTTTGGCCTGCTGTTGAATTTTCCTTGCCCCACCCCATCCTGTTATCACAATGTTCTCCTTTCTTCTTCTCCTTTCCTCATACAGCTGTGTCACTCTTTCTCGGTCAACCTGTTTTTCTCGGCCTCTCCTTAAATTCTTTTCATTTCAATATCTCTCTTCATTTCTTGGTTCTGTCTTCAAATCTTCTTCATCCTTACAGGAATTCAGCTAAAATTCTCTGGCTAAACGAGAGGTTTCTACTTTCTATGTTCATAGGCTTGCGTCATAGATATCTTTTGAATTGAAATATATCTAAGTCGAACTCCACAAACTTTAATAAGTGTAAAATTACAAGGGCTGATGATGGCAGTAGTGTTCTGCCCAAACATGTTCCATTTGTAATTTTACACTTATTAAAGGTTGTGAAGTTCGACTTAGATATATTTCAATTTTAATTTAAATTTACTCCACTTGGATTTATCGACATTCTTCTGGTTTATAGATATCTTTGTTATTTTAATACTGATAAAAAATATTGAATCGGTTGCTTTCCCAGGATGTTTTCTTTTTCTCTTCAACCCCTTTGTCCTCTTTCTACTTTTCGTTGGTATGTCTCTGCTGTTTTCTTCCATTTTGCTACCCTTTTCTTTATACCTATTTACTTCAGTTTCATCTATACGTGTTGCTGCATCAGTCGGTAATACAGGTATCCGTATATTTTGCTACAGTATTTGCTTGTTCTAAATTGTTATTTGTTATAAAAAAAGTATTGCAATTGCATAAAAAATTAGTTTTATTTTTACATACAATAAAAGTATGAAAATAGACACTTTCTTTAAAATTTAGTAACTCTAAATCCAAACTTCTTGGGGTAAGTCTATTTTTTATTTGAATAGTAATGTAAAAGCAATAAAAGTCAAAGAAGTAGTCGTGATGACCGCAAAAGAAATGCGCAAAGAAATCACTTCTGAAGTCCTTTTATAATTTTTTTCGAGTTGCTTGTGTTAAATTTTTAGTCGTTCAAATTAACAATAAAAGTTTGTTTTAACTTGCATGCAATAAAATTGTGGACAATTTTCTGGAACTAAATAATTTCATTCTGATTGCTACAAAAGCAAACTTTTTCCAACAAAACTATTTTTGAAGTGAAACTTCTTATCGTATAGTGCACGGGGTAAGCCTATGCGTTCCAACCTGACACGAACCCGACACGAAAAGGCAATGTCTAAGTGGGGGGATATTTTATATTGCACGCAAGATCGGAACGTGGCGGGAAAATTTTAGACCTGGAGGGGAGTGCAAGCGGCAGCTTGTCGACGACTGTTGAAGCAGCGAATAATAAAATAAAAAGTTTCACTTCTGTCGCGCCTGGACTCCACGCACAATTTTTTTTCTTTAATTAGTAATGTGAAAGGAATAAAAATCAGATATGAGAACCAAGACGCAAAATTCTTTTTGACCGCTGTAATCTAGCGATAACAATCAATCGTGTCTTTAAATATCTTATATGGAATTAATAACAGAGTAAAAGGAAATTAATAATTTTAATCAAACATCAAAAACTAACAATAAAACTTTTGAGTTGTGTAACTTCAACATTTGCTTTATAAAACAAACATATTTACAATTTCACTTCTCTCTCATCCAAACAATGAAGATTGGATTGGGGCATTTAATAAATACGTAAATTGGACAAATACTCGACGACGGTCCTCATTGTATGCAAACAATCTAAAAGTGCGAGAAAACGGTGTACTAATGGAAATAAATAAACAATTCTTCACAACAGGTAACTGTAGTACGATAGGTGCATATTGGAATATAAATATTTAATCTTCCCAGATGAAGCATAAAATTGCAATGAAAACTTTCAAGTATTAACGCCCCCTCCTTGTAACTTCTCTACATACTTCAAACCGACATAAAACCGGAAACTACTGCACGAAATTATAATTTCATTTACAGTGCAGAACTTGTTAAACAATGTCTAAGTACGGTTCACTTCAAGCACGAAATAGTGCAGACATTCTTGTTCTATTAGTTAATAAGAAAATTCCTACGACACAAACAATGACGCCGTTGTTGACAGGGAGATCGCACATTAGTTACAGAATATTTAAAATGTACCTACATTTATATAAACAGAATTGTAATTTTGACTGTTATAGCATAAACTTTCCGGTATCTGAAGGGAGAAAGCGCACATATTGTTGACCTAATCTGATCCAGGATAACGCTTACTGAAAGTCTCGTGAAATTTCTAAGCGTGTATGGAATTCTATAAAAATTTTATGCGAACTTGAAATACAACCTTTGGCAGACAATTTAAGCACTTCTCATTCTTGTGCTGAAGAAGTTGGGGTGTAGCTTTTTATTTATACTAATAACACAGAACGTTTATCGCCGAGAAGCGAAGAGTTATTTTACGAATAAGAAAGCACTTATCCACGGATAGAACTTTCAACATGCTGATGTAATATCTAGTGCTAATGTTATCTGCTTCAAGTGGAACTTCACCTATACACACTATAATATTTTTAACGTTTTTAGCGCACAACTCAACGGAATCCCAAGAGCTTTAGTGTTGTTTTACAAAACCTGACAATTTTATTGACAAGTCTTTTATTTCACCGGCACAAGTTTATTTAAATGTGCAAGCACTCGTGTAATTTATATGTCAACACTCTGCACTAAATCCATCAGTGACGACAAATAGACAGCCCAATTAAATTATTGAGTTTTACTTCCGGCGCCAATCGATAATTTTACATTTATGAAATATACAGAGAACGCAATTTTATAGTCATTTTACCACGGTTCACGTCAAAGTTCAACCTAGCCAATTTAGTGGATTTACCTTTCCAGTATGCAAAATGCAGAAAATAAGTTCTACAACAAAAATTGTCGGTTCATTGTGAACGTACACATGGGCAATAGAGTGTATGTTTGCCCTCACTAAAACGGCGATTCATGAACAAACCAAAAAAGTGGAAATTAATTTATACGTTTTGCGGATTATATTTTGAAAATAGTTTTTTCAGTAAGGACACTGAATTGTTTTGTGACGAATTATTTGAATATCTTGTCTATTTCAGGAAAAATCTATTCTATTGCAATAAATTACGGGTTCCGGCTCACAATAAGGATTACACACATATCAAGTTAAGTCGACTAGTGGCTAAATTGGGGTTGTAATTTATTTCTCTATTTTGCATGCAACAAACGTGTCGGCTTATACTGAAAAATGATCTGCATATTAACAAGGACGTGCGTTATCATTATAAATATTCCAACACTTTTACGTTTCTATTTGGATACAACTACAACTCCAAATGAATAATTGAGAGATTTTTCATGGGGGAATACACCGTTTGTAAATGTATAATTCAGAATCGTTTTTAGGTTGTTTGGTTTTATTACTGTCCGCGCACAGCATACATTACATATTTTCAGCTTCCTATTGAAAAGTTACATCGTCATTAATTAATCAGAACGAATTCTGACTGAGCAAAACCGAAAACACTGCATACATTTCCATAAATTTTTAAAATCAATATCGGCAATTTATACAAATTTGAACGTTCGAGCCAAGGCGCATTGAAAAATAAACAACCGCCGGTGAATTAAGTAAACGAAAATTTGAGATAATTGGAAATAGGCCCATTTGGAATCTAAATTAAGTACATTTCAGCACTGAAAATAATAACCTTTTCAAATCAAGTGGAATTAGAATTATTACAGCCAGCAATGCTCAGACCTCAGTGGCGCTTTTCTTCTCTTTCGTTTCGCTTCATCGGATATTAAAAGAAGACTTGAACCTCCGTCTGATTTTTCACCCTGAAATGTGCATCCATTATAAGGATTAAAATTCATTTTGTACGATGTTTTGTGACGAGACTTCATTTTAATTCTGGCGTCTTTAAAGAGTCCATCAACTTTTAATGCAATGTTTCATTCTGTGGTTAGGTACATTGGTGATTCTGATGTTTTTAGTATATTTTTCATTATTTGTGAAATATTCAAGGTTAAACAAATGGCATCGGCGCTAATTTAGTTATAATTATATTATTATTTAGATATACCGGGTGTCCCAGAGGTGTGTGGACCATCAATTACGCCCTTATTTTGAAAGATATCAAAACGAGGTTTTCGGGGGAGGATAGCCATACGATACCTTCACAATTTAAAATTATTAGAAACTAGTTGGTACCCGGCGCGCGTTGCTACGCCCAAAAAATCAAGTAAAACACATCTCAGTCGATTTGATCGGTGCAACGAACAGGTAAACCACCATGGATAAACCGATCCGAATATTATTTGATTTGTGGTTAGAATTTCACATCAAACCGTTGACCGATGTAGGAGCCTATTCGGAACATGGAAACAGCCAAACGTGCAAATAATAAAACATATTTTTTTTTAGTGAACAGTATTTTAGAATATGTTTTTTTTTTCTTATTATTCTAAAGCAGTCGAGTAAACTATATTTTTGGTTTTCCCATTTGGCGAATACATAAATAAGTTTTTCGGTGTTCCCTCTTTGACCATGTGAGAAACATGAACTTCCCAAATTGAGCTCAGGAACACTCAGTGACTGTCCTTGAGCTTTGTTGATGTTAATTGCGAAAGCAAGGCGTACTCTAAGTTGAAGCAGTTTGAAACCGAAAGGCAAATCGAATCATTGGTATGCATAGGATGAGCATTATATTTGGATGGTCGTTTCAACGGACACTATGTTGTTGAAGTGTTTCAGCAGCTTTTGATCTGAAATCTCTAAACCGCATTTCCTCCAGATGACTTTCACGTTGGTCGGGTGTCTCACCTGTCCTATTGGCTTTCATTTGCCTCGATTTTTTGGTTGATTTTCCAACAGATGGTTTTCCTTTTTTGGCATTTTAAAGTATTTTCTGAAGTAGTAAGCAAACGTAAGACATTACCTGCCGATGGCACGGCCTTTTCAAGAAGGACTTAAAGTTGCGCCCACTTCGAAAGCAGTCCTGGACACATCCACAATGAATTTTGGCACTTTTCCCTTGATTTCACCACACTCTTCCTCCCTGCTTTTGAAGAAAACTGATGAGTGACATTTTATATCTAAAACTGTCACTGTGACATTTTTCTCTGACAATTTCGCCTGGTTTAAACATTAAATTTTTTTTTTTACCAAAAAGGGGTGACACATTGATTGCGAATATTATTTGTGGGCAAAATTTCATGAGGATCTGTTTACCGGTTTAGACGTGCATAAGATACGAACAAACAAACAAATTTTATATATTAGATCATATACAGTGTCCTAGTATTAGTAATATACCAAAGTTATGTTTTTTTAAATGGAATGCTCTGTATATTAGTTGGTGAATTGAACGAGCAGTCGATGTTGAGCAAAATAATATAAGGTACCTACTACAGATTTATTATGGATTTCTAAAAATATTGTGGAGACCATTCCAACAGAGATAACTGAATACTTTTCTGTCAATATTTTTTTATAGATCCAAACTTAGTACAGACTGATTGAAAGTCATCTAAATTGATATTTCCATACAGGGTGTACGGTTTTGCAAAATGTATAATAACTTTTTTTTTTCAAATCGAACACCCTATATACATATTCCATTATACCACCAAATAGCATTTTTAATAAACTTTTTTTTAATATATGGTTTGCCTCGGCAAATGTTAGTACTTTCGGTAATTTTTACAAAAAACCTAGAGAAAGTTTCCCGAAATTGCTAAAATCGCTAAAATCAGATCGCCTTGGACTTGTTTCCATGGAGATAGTCGTTTATTGTCTAATTTATTGAATTACTTCAGACACCGAGCGCTACACAGGCTTAGGTTTACGTAAGAATTCGATAGACTATAATATCCTTTACATAACCACAAACGAAAAAATGTAGAGGAGTTAAATCTGGTGATCTTGCGGGCCATTTGACAAGGCCGCCCTTACCAATCCAACGTCTCGGAAACCAGTCATTTAAATATCTTCTTACATTCCTATAGAAATGTACAGGAGCTCCATCCTGTTGCAACCACATTAAGGACCACTGATTCTGATAATCCATCGTCCGCATCCAGTGGGGATTTTCAGTGGCATAATAGTGCATCTTGACATGCCCATTACTCTTAAGGTCGTCTCATCACTGAATAAAATTCTGTTTAAAATATTTCTATTCCTTTCTAGAAGATTGTCCATTATTTCGTAGAATTCCACTCTTTTTGCAAAATAAGCTTCTTGCAATTTTTGATGGACTTCAATGTGGTATGAATGAAACCGATGTTTTTTGATCACACGGTTTAGTGAAGATTTCGAAATATCAGATTGGGCAGAATTTTTTTTTTTATTCTGGAGTGAATATTTTCTTCTAAGATTAGTCAAACTTCTAGCTCAGTGTTTTCACCTACTCTTATACCGATTAATTGTTTTTTGTTGTAGGCCACGTTTCCAGTGTTTTCAAAACGTTGTAAATTTTTGTGGCCAAAAAGGAATATCTTTCGGCTTCTCCTAACTCATTGTACCATATTCATCATTACTTCTTTTGTAAAATTCATTTTGTAAAAAAATCACAAAAGTGAAACTATTTGATAACTTACTGTCAACAAGAACAAACGGCTCCATGGTAACCAGTCTAAAATGATATTTCCATGGCAACAAGTCCAAGACGATCTGATCTTAGTACACAATTTCATCAATTTGGGAAAGTTTGATAGGTTTTTTTTTTGTAAAAATTATCTAAACTATTAACATTTGCCGAGGCAAACTATATATTGACAGAAAGCTTATTAAAAATGCTATTTGGTGGTATAATGGAATATAGAGTGTTCCATTTGAAAAAAAAAAGTTATTATACATTTTGCGAAATCGTATACCCTGTATATAAATATCAATTTAGATGACTTTCAATCAGTGTGTAGTAAAGTTTGGTTCTATAAAAAATTATTGAGAGAAAAGTATTTAGTTATCTCTGTTGGAATGGTCTCTGCAATTTTTTAAATAAGCACTAATTTTGACCTAAAAGTCTTAATAACTCAAGAAACCATCCATAATAAACCTGTAGTAAACCTTATATCATTTTGCTCAGCATTAACTGCTCTTTCAATTCAACTAATATACAGATCATTCCATTTAAAGAAACATAACTTTGGTATATTACTAATACTAGGACACTCTGTATATGATTTCTAATAATTTTAAATTGTTAAAGTATCGTGTGGCTATTCTCCCCCGAAAACCCCGTTTTGATATCTTTCAAAATAAGGGTGTAATTGATGGTCCACACACCTCTGGGACACTCTGACAGTAAATACATGGTGAGTCATTAGTTTGGGATCGGTCTCTTATGCCTTTACCATTAATGTTAAAAAAATGGTCAATGAAATACAGAAAAAATTGTATTTCCAAAAAATATCTAACTGGGTCCACTTTTCCAGGAACGCATTCAACTTTTTTCTTTAATGAAACCGCCTGTATATTTTTTATGTTATTGTTTGCCGTAGTATACAGCTGTCTAATGTTTTTAATAACAATGCAGTTATGTTGTTTTTTAAATAGCTAAAAGATTTGAAAAAATATATATATATAGGGGCTTTGCTATTAACCATAAAATTATAATATTTTGTACGTGGGTAAAAGAATGCTAAGGGCATCGTGTGTGGTTTATACTTTTTGATTTCAATGTAGTATGTACTTAAAAGAAAAAAAGTTTTGATATCTTTCCATCACCAAAACTTTTTTTTTCAACTGGAACAGACTGTATTTTTTGAGCTATTATGTTATTTTTTTCACCTGTTTATTTTTTATTCAGCATTACCTATACTCAAACCTACAGGATTTGAAGTTATTAAAACTTTTAAGGAGACACTAGAATATGAGTGTCAAGTAAGATGGTCGTTTGTTTGTTACAAAATGTGTAATTAAAATGGATAACTCTATTTAAGGGATGAATTAGCTCACATCATCTACTGTTTGGGGGAAGGAGAAAGAAACCCATTTCTTGCCTCTCGAATATATTCGCAACCTTTTCCTGAACGTAGACACCCAAAAGCCTTTGCTTTTTTTTAATTTGTATCTACCATAATAGTTCATTATTTACATGCATTTGTGTTACGACAAATTATAGTGATTCAAGACAATTTTGTAGGCTTATTATAAAACTATTAAAACCTTTTTTTTTCAGTCTTTAACTATCATTGTTTATTAAATAATTTCAGCAAATCATGCATTCTCGCGGTATTAACTTCACATGTTACATTATTAATAATAATAATTAGAGATAGATTGGAAATGAAGTGTTTAAATAATGATCGGACCATATGTGTACAATAATTTCTATTGATTATGTTATTATTATCCTTTCGGAGATTAAAAATATACAATTTTGTTTTCTTTATTATCATTAATTTTTTCTTCCTGCGTTTCATTGGAGGCTGGTAGCCCGATGTTGATGGTACAATCGTCATTGTTTCATTTCCTTCGTAATTGTTGATCAGTCAGTGAACTATTGTCTCCAATATCATCACTCTAACTTCAGTGACACGACACGTAATTTTCTAAATTGCCATAAAGAATAAAAAAAAATTCCACACTTTGTTATATAAATATATGATTGTTTTTGGACCTTTCAGAAAAAAAAAGTCACAAATTTTAGAATTTGTTTATAACAAATTTCATTGTTAATAAACAATCAAATTTTTAATAAAAATTTTTTATACACAAATAACATAAAAATATTTTTATTGCTCATGTAGACAAATAGTAAAAAGTAACTGTTTGCCCATTTGATAATTTATTATTATTATTCTTTGCACACGCTCAAGCACCACCTCAAGCGAATGAGCGCACTCACTTCGTTCGTGCGCTCAACTTCGCTTTTATTTTAATTTAAACAATTATTATACACAAAATAATTAACTTTTAAACACTTTTCGAGCTTGAACTTCTTGAGTACATATATATATATAGGCTGTTATGGAAGTCATAGCAGACAATTTAACCACGTCAAAATAATTTTTATTTTATCTATAATTTTTTTCGCAAACGTTTCCTTACGGAGTTAAAATTAAGAATAGTTTAAATTAAAAATTTTACTTTCAATTTCGAAAATGCGATTACATCTGGGACGTCCGAGACACAAACAAGCGTCGGACTTCATTTGCATTACGTAACACTAACACCATAGAAACTGCACCATAGAAAAAAACATTTTCGTGGAAATTACAATGAATAAATTCTTAGTATTTGCTTAAGAATCGATCACAGTTCATTTCTCAGCGGCCGGCGCTACACAACTGATGACAAAAATTTATTATCGACAAATTTTTTGTCCCAAAAAAGTTAGAAGGTATTTACCCCGTTCGGCAATAACTCGCTCATGCGTTCAAGTTCAATTTAGTCATAGGCGGACGGTGAAATAAGGGGTAACAAAAATGTTCAAATTCAATTGCCGATTTCAGCAAAGTGGTATATAGAATTTTTTTTTTATTTTGACGAGTTCTACATGTGGTTAAATTTTCAGGGCTTCGATAACACCCTGTATAAAAGAGAAAGGCTCCAAAAAGTGAAAAATTTATAGGTCAATTTTTTGAACACTTTGTTGTCTTCAATGAAAGCGGAGGTCCCATCAAATTTTGTTAATTAACAATTGCCTAACTTATTGAAAAATGAAGTTAAATCGATTTTTCCAACGAGATCTCAATCCAGCAAGTGCTAAGAACACACCATAATTTATTCCAATTTTTAAATTAATATTTAATAAAAAAAAAATATATTTTGTGACGTATTCTCTTCAGAAGCGGCGCGCGCATCCAGTTACGGCTACGCGGGGCCCTATTTTCAGCGTAAAATGAAAATTATTAATAATGGAGATGAAACTCCGGGAGTTATGAGTTTGTCATCTGAAATTTTGTGAAAGTTTCTCCTCTTTTTGAATCATTTTTTTTATTTTCGCTATCACTTATTGCCAAAAAAAAACTAAACCCCTTATTGTTTTTTAGTTTTTTGTTAATAATAATTGTAATTTTTATTTGCGGAACAAGCAAAAAAAAGTCCTCAGAATAAAATCCAGAATCGAATGAGATATCACTCATATTTTTCGGATCTTTGTAACTATTTTTCACAAGTTTTCAACTTCTTGACTAGAGTACTTGTTTACAGACGAAGCAACGTTTCATATATGACAATAGTAATCCCCACTTAATAAGACATGTAGACCTTCAACATTGGTGGTCCTGAAATGTATGGGGAAAAATGCACAAAAATTATTGAACCATATTTTTTGAAGGGAATGTGAATGGATTAATAGACGAGGAGGTCTATTTAAATTTTATTAGTAATCAATTAAGAGGAGTCTTAGAGCATGTGCCACTAGACGTTCGAACAAATATTTGGTTCCAACATGATGGGGCGCCATCCCACTATATCCTGTAATTTTAAGTATAGGTAATACTTAATAAAAAAGAAAGAGGTGAATAAAAGTAACATAATAACGCAAAAATATACAGGGTGTTTTGGCGATGGAAAAATATCAAAAGTTGTTTTTTTTTTTCTTAAATACTACATTGAAATCAAAAAGTATGGGCCACACCCGATGTATCTAACCTTGTTTTACCTACGTACTAAATATTACTTATAATTTTATGGTTAATAGCAAAGCCTTTATAATTTTTTTGTAAAGTTGTGTTTTTGGCCAATTTTTAAAAAAAATAAATAAATAAATCGCATTGTTCTTTTATAAAAATTGAAAACCATTACACAGTTGTATAGCATTTACTACGGCAAACAATAATATAAAAAATATACAGGCGGTTCCATTAAAAAAAAAGTTGAATACGTTCCTGGAATAATTGGGTCCGGTTAGGTAACTCAAATATATTTGGAAAACGCAGTTTCCCCTGTATAATTATATTCCATTGACCAATTTGTAAAAACATTAAGGGCAAGGAGTAAAAGAAACTAAATTAAATTGCGGACGTTTCGCTGACCATTTTTTGTCAACTTCTTCAGGGGTTCTCTAACAGGTTAAAATTCCACACATATATTACACATTAAAAAACATTAAAAAGCAATTACATTCACTCATCGCCCATCACCATGGCTGCCTACTAATCTGTCTAATCTAACTAACTAACTAAGTAATCTAACCTGGAAAAACAAAAAATTAATTCAATAACAATAATGTGAAAAGAATATAACATTAATAATAAAGGCATAAGAGACCGATGACTCACGTTGTATAATGCACATTAAACAAAGAATTTTAAGGACACAAAATATGTTTGAAATTTTGAAGTTGCTCCTTTCATGTACATGTTAAAAAGTACCACTTTAGAAACAGTAAGATAGGAATAACCGAATCATATGCTTCGCAGAACACACAATGTAAAAGAGCAACATCACTGCTCGTGTACGTTGTTCTTTAATGTAATAATACCGATATTACAAATACGCATAAAATATAACATGTATGTGCAAATTCTGTGGTTGTGTTTTATGGTTTTCTTGCCTTCTGGAATATTAAATATTACCACCCTAGGTCATTTTATTTAGTACGTGTTGAAACGAATATGAATAAAAAACGTTGATAAAATAGCCTTTCCTGAATCTGCAAAAATTCATAAGTCGAGAAAATATTTCACCCACGTTCGCAAACCCAGTTATCTTGTTTCCCAAACATCTAGTCAGAACTAAGTCATCAAAAATTAAGTTTCAGGAATCAATAATAAAACTTTCTATAAAACTTATTCTTTCAAACATTGTAAGATGGGATAATGAATTAAGTATTCCGGTCAGTAAAACCTTAAATACATTTAATGCTTGAGTTGGTTTTAGCCGTTTTAGAGACTACTGCAGTAATCAATATTATCTGATGAATTACGTCAAGCCCCAAAGATTTGGCAATAATTGAGTTCATAAAGCGGTCATTACCGCGCCGGGACCTCAATATGTGACTCTATATTAACATTCATATCATTGTAGTTTACAAGTCCGGGCGTGGCTGTTAGTCGTTAGCTATCTAACTTAATTGTAGCTGCAGTAGTCGTTGTTTACGCGTCTGCATTCTAATCAAATATTAAACGAGTACATGCCTGTTACGCGAATTAATAACGGACATTAATTATTTTAGAGACGCGACAAAAACTTCTTTTGTTACAAGAAAAAATGGAGATTAACAACAGCTTTCTGACACTGACACATGCTATCACATCCACCATTTTATAATGCCCCAAATAAAGTTTTTATAAAAATTGTTATTTTATAACTCTTATAAAAATTCAAAACTGTTCCGGTTACCTGTGGTTTTACAACCCTTGATTTCAAACACTGAAAATGTTACCAAGGCAGATTAATGATCAAATTTGTCAAGATAAGAATCCTAAAGCCTCTGTGGATCAATCAAGCGATAAAAGCTATAGAAATAATAAATTATTCGGAAAACCAAACTAACCAATATTTATCAGCCGACTCCTTGCGTGAATCCCATTCTGGCTCACAGAGTTTCTCTAACAGTAAAATTTTGATCATCAATCTTATTCTGTGGATATCTGCATTTACAGATATCCTTTTTGTCCATGCCTAAAACAGTCTTCGATAAACGTTCCGAAATTCACAGATCAATGTGTGTTTTATGGTAGTACATGACACTCATGCGCTCTTTAATTCGGATAATTAAACCTAAATTAACTGCTGGGATAATTAATTCTAAGGTTGAAACTTAACTAAGACCTGAAATTGTTTGATTACAGTTCAAAGACAACGTAGTGAGTCGGGTTAATGGGCATCCGGCTGATTAAGATTCCGCAAGTTTGATAAAGGGCTACCGGCTAGACAATGGCCATCCGGTTGCAAGCAAACATCACAATCCGCTTGAATTTATAAAATCGAGCGCTGACAGATAACTAAGATTGATGACTTTTCAGCATCACTGTCATCAAGTTTCATTAATGTCCTCTCGAACTCCACCTTTACGTGATGCTTCTTTGTAGTTGGATTTTTTTACGTCATTACTAAAACAACAACGTAAGGGAGTTACTCTGTCGTTAGATAGGGACTTTAAGTTTTAACAACTCGGGGGATTCTGTTTTATAACAATAAGTAGATAAAGAAGTTTTAAATAGAAGATCATAGTATACTCGCAAAAGTTTTAAGGGAATAAAATGGGCGTAAACACACGAGTGGTTTAAGTGTACGTTTTAAATGAGCTCTTCTTTTATATTTTAGTAATTATTTGACCACTTTGGCATATTATTTATAACATTGGCAGTGTGATTTTATTTATTGCATATTTTCGAGTGATCAACCGAAATTCACTGGCGTTAAATAAACATTTAATTTTTTCAGTTAAAAATACACAAACATGATGAGTCCTAGGAATTCGAAATTAGACGAAACTAGACAAACAAGGGTATGAATTAAGCCCACTAAGAAGACAGACAATATGGACCTGCTGACTGCGATAATAAAAAAACAACTCACGAAAATAAACGTCAAGATTTCATACAAAAAAAGCTAAATCTAATAGAGCAAGTAGAATATTTCAATACTTACACTCTACAATAAAAGAAAACGCGAAAATCAAGAGGCAAAGAAAGTAAAAGATGGGATCCATCCAATGTTAAGGAAGCAATTACGTTTTGAGAGTGACCGTCCATAGACTAGTTCATGTACGTTCAGAACTGACTGAGTCTGACAGTTTCCGTTGAGAATTGCTGCTGACCCGTTAGATCTGTCGGAAAATCTGTTAACTTGTCAAAATTGCTAAAGAGAATAGGGGTGAGATTAGTAATACACACCAACGTATTGCCTTGGCAGATTACAAGCCTTAATAGTAGCTAAGAAACATTTTGAGTCTGTTTTCGAAGAAGTTGAGTATTTTGTAAATTTGGTGCTTCAAGTAAAATGAAGGACAAGAGACAAAATTTAATCGGAATAAAAAGTATGGAAATTTAAAAACAACGATGAAATCGAGAGCTTAATATAAAGACGTTTACTACAAGAAAAAACAAATTTTAGATTATATCACGATCTTACTCGTACAACTATGATTTATCATATTTTAATATACATTTAAAATAATAATTAAACATTGGGAGGAGAAGTATTTGGCGCACTTGAATAAACCTCAAAGTCCAAAATTAATAATATTGGAGCTTCAAATGTGCACAGACAACTATTATTGATTTTCTGTACACTCAAACGGAATCGGTTAAAGAACAAGGTAGCCCCGAGTTATTGCGTCAATTTTAGTCCGTCTAATAAATTGCCGAATACTTTGTTAAATAAAACTTCTTTAATTTTACCCCATCTTTTACTTTTTTATTTAACAGCATTGGCAACAATTCATTTCGTACTCGGACCTCAATATTTAATATTTGGTACATATTTACTATATTCGACGGGGACTTTTAAGACGGAGCTGTGACATTATAGTTTTAAGCCATTTAAAAAATCCCACTGAGACTGATGTTGGAGATTTTCATATTAACGGATATCTCAGAACCCAGATGTGAATCTTGGGATGCATCTCAAAACTGGAAAGTATGAAAATAAAATTAATAATAAAAGTCCCAAATAAATAATGGTAAAGCATCTGCCTTTTGTTTTCACGCACTGTGTGAAAGATAGGAGAGATGAAAAGTTTAATTAAATTGTAACAAAGTGGCATTCTTACAGTAAACTTTTAATTGCCATTTTTACTTCAAGGTAAGGTGAAAGTTTGCTAATTTGGAGCTTTGTCCAATTAAATGGAATTTTCGTAAAGAAATTAATAATTTAAGAGCCAATTTATAACTCTGAACTTCCAGACGAAGCTGTTTTTATTTTCTGGCCATAATTGCATTGGTTTACGGAAAGTTAATGTGAATCTTATTAGTTAAACTTTTCGCAATCAATTAGGAAGAATACCGGAATAATTTTCTAACATGTTGATTTTTCATTTCAACTTCGTGTCGTATTTACGGGGAAGGCGGCATTAAAATCGAATTAAACTTTGCACAGTTCTTTATCTTCTGGAACATTATTTGGTGCAGAAAGTCCTCTGGGAAATCGTCCAACAACCTATCGGAAAAATTAATAATATATTCTAACGCAAAACCTGGACATCCGGGACATATCTAGGAACATAAATTTCGACCAGAATTTGCCACTTGAAGATCTGGATTTATGGCGTTCGGGAGGATTACGGTAACCGACGGGTATTTTTGCTGTGAGAGAATGCAGAGCCACAGAACATATGCAAAATAGCCAATTACGAGCTTTTGGCAAAATTTGCAAGTAAATGTATGGCTTTAGTAAGTAAGCGCCCTACTCAGTATTTGCATTAACATAAAAATTTGGTTACAGCTTTACCAAATATTATGGTATCCTAAAATGTACATTATCTTTTTACTTTCATCAAAACATGACATCGCAGAAGGTTTGCAATTCTCGACAAGATCTCCTCTAGGGAATACGAATATTCATGTCAACTGCGGTTATATTTTATTTCTGAAGCAGAAATAATTTATTATTGTTAGAATTTTATCCTAATTAGGAGGCATTTACATCCCCCGCATCGAGAATTATTCCGCTTCCATTTTAATTAGTAAGCCAAAATTATAAAATTTCGAGGTAACTTCTGCGTAGAATGTGCTCTCAGCACGACATTCCTTTTAAACCTGATTTACGAGGGCGACTCAGCAATTACTACTCCTGACAATAGACAAGCGAATAAAAACTAAAGAATGGCAAGCAATCATTTGGTTGCTGGCTACACCCCCCCAAATTAAGACAACAAGACAAAGTACAATTTTCGACTGTCAAGTTTTATGAAGTAATCGCCAAAAGAAATGCAAGCGTTTGTATCAAAACTTTTAATTAAATGTACACTTTTCTTTTCAAAATCTTGTCAAGGACAGATTCAATTTTTTTTGTTAAACATAATGTATTTATGATGGAAATTTGCAATGATATAATATACAAGTATTAAGCCTTAAGTATTAAATCATAGTCATATCGACAAACAGTCCAAGTTAAAAAAATTAACTGCAGTGTTAATAATAGAATTCTTCAAGAGTGCTGTCGCACAACGAATTCGTGTCATAGATTACTGCATACATACTAGATTCGCACAAAGATTAATTCTTTGTGTCATCTTTGCAACTCTATAATTTTATTGTTTAGGGTTATTTGTTAAATTGCAAATTCTTATCAAGAAATATAGTTATGTATATCTGTTATAGAGGAAGCTTTAGGTGAGAAGGTTTGATTGAGCGGATTAAAAAAAATAAAACTTAAATACAATAATTATTATGGTTTTATTATCTTATCAGCCATTTTCGATAATTAAATCCAAAATTATTTAATGGCTGATGACAATTTGGGATAGTAAGGAAATATTTGTTTCAGGACTTTTGTATGTCATAGAAGCTATCAGAGACTGCAGGATAATAATAATTTTGTGAATCATGAATAATTTTCATTTCCAATTTTCCGATTTAATTGAGATGAACAAGTAGTATTATTTTCTTTTTGTGTACCTACTACAATTTTATTTGCAATAATAACTCTCCTTCATTTTTTTAATGATATGTGGTCAGATACTCAAATTGTTGATTTACATGCATTTAACATCAACACTTCTCAGGCGCAAAGGTGAACATTTTTGCTTCAAATTACTCCCAATTTCCCAATATTACAAGCAGAGATACATTTTACAAAAGATCGCCAAACAGTCGGCCATTAGGGATGTTCCTGCCAAGTCTTTATTTTTAATTAAAGAGATCGCCATGAAAAACATCAGAGCGTTAAGAAGTGAATTAATTTTTAAATTACATTTTTCCATCAATTACAAACAGTCCTGAACTTGTAGAACCTTTTTGATGCCAGCGAAGAGTTGGGCCCACCCAAACGCCTCTCGCTCCTACAAACGATTCTGTTGGTAAATTTCATCAGTCTCAAATAATATGCAATTAATACAACCATAATATACAATTAATTCTATGCTTTACAAATATGTATTTAGTATTAGATACAATCGGTGTTGCAATTTTATTGTTTTTGTAAAACACAGAACATAAATTTTTTGCAATTTCGTGTGCCCATACCAAGACAACTGTTTTTCTTCGATCCTCGCTGTTAAGGTTTTTTTAGCCTGTAGCTTTTCTCTTATTGCTGCTGTTCTTATGTGGTTTAAAAGAGTGATACCACAACATATTCTTAAATAATAATTGTTTTTGATTGCATTTTCAGGTTTTATCTAATGTCAAAATTGCTGAGCCATAGATCGATGTACTTTCAACGAGAGATCTAAATAATTGTATCGGTGTTTGTGTAAATAGTTGTAGGCTACTGGATGTTAATGTGTTCATTAAATATAGGGATATATTGTTGTCAACATTTTATATATATCTTAGTTTTTATTGCGAGCACGTGTATATTGTGTGACTCATGTATTTTATTCTTAGTAAGCTGACCGATATCGGCGCATGTTATTGTTCACACACTTATTCTCCAACGTTCGAAGAGTAAAGTCGTCCTGATTACATGTTTTGTTTTATTTTTAAAATAAAACCCTTTACATATAAATTATTTCTAATAATATGCATTGGTACATACACTCCACTGCCTGGTTTCACGAAGCGCGAGAGAAATAGATATAGCATGCGTATTGACATACCGGTATAAGTGTATAGTGATGCTATCCTATTTTTAACAATGCAATCTGTATATCGGCTTCAACAATAATTTTTGAACGACCCTCAGACTGTAAATTGTTCCAGTCTTGTAATTAATTAATTACTGCAAATTCTGTGTACCTAAGAACGTGCTTACTTCGTAGTGCAAACATTAACTTCATCAAAATTAATTTCGTCTTAAGTTGATTCCTAATCACATTATAGAGCAAATTGTTCAGATTATGGTTAATTCCATATAAGCCTTGAATTTGTGAAAGATAGACAGGGAAATAAGAAATTAGTCTACGTAATCTCTTTACAACTCGAGTAATGCACTATATTTTTTCTACGAGCATACATTATTGCTTTTAACCCCATCAAATTGCCTTTTAACCTCAAACAAATAGGTAGCACGAACATGTAATAATGTATTTAGTTATTTTTCGCTTTTTTTGAAGGCGGTTTCCTTTTTTTAAGTTTATGTTTTACAACTTTAAGAGTAGACCTAGGAAGGACGCTTCTCGAATGACGAAACGACGGAAATTTCCATGTTACCCCTCATGAAATCCTGACTTGGTGACGATGGGACCACCTCAAGATCACCGGTTAAAAAGGCAATGGATGAGGAAATGAAAGAGATGTTGAAAAAAATTATGGAGGATGTAGGGGAGATAAAGGAAGAGAATCGGAAGATGAACCGGGAAATTATGATGCATCAAAAGGAAGAAAAATAGGAAAGAGAAAAGATGGAACTAAAAAAAAAATGAAAAAATTGGATGAGAAAATAGAAGAGCAGGAAAAAAGAGTGAGAAAAAATATATTGTAGTAACGGAATTGGACGAAGAGGAATGCGAGAGCGCGAAGAAACTGGAAAAATGGATGAAGGTGGAATTAGAGGAAGAAGTGACTGTTAGAGAGATGTATAAAATAAATGGAGGAAAAATTATTGTGGCGGAACTTGGGAGCTGGGGGGAAAAGAGGAAAGTTATGGAAAATAAAAGAAAACTAAGAGAAAAAAAAAAGGAAAGAGATATACAGAAGGAAGTAAGAGCGATAGCCAAAGAAGAGCGACAAAAAAGACAGCGGGTGAAAGTGGGTTATAAAAAGATATGGATAGAGGGAAAAGGGCTTAGGTATGACGAAGAAAAGGGGGAGTTAGATACAGAAAATTTTTGAATAAGAGCACAAGAAAAAGACGACAGGGCAGAAAAGGGAAAACGAATGCGGAGAGGAATAAAGGAGAAAAGGAGCAAATAAGAATAGTATTCTGGAACGTAGCGGGAATAAAAAACAAAGAGAATAAATTTTGGGAATATTTGAGAGAATTTGACGTAGTGGGAATGGTAGAAACGTGGGTGGAAGAAAAGAGGTGGGAAAAATTGGAAAAGAGAATGCCGAAAGAGTTTAAGCGGAAATGTCAATATGCAGAGAGGGAAAGCAAAAAGGGAGAGCTAAAGGTGGGATAATAATAATAGAAAATGGAACTGAAGCAAAAGAAGAAAGAGGGATTATGGAAAGAACGGTGAAAAGTAAACAGAGAAAATGGAGAATTGTAACAGTGTACAGCAGAAGTACGAAGAAAACGAAGAGAATAATAGAAGAGCTAGTAAAAGAGCAAGAAGAAGGTGGTGATTGGGGGGGATTTTAATGCAAGAATTGGGGGAAAAGGAAGACAGATAGAAGAGCAACAAGAAACAATAGAAGGAAGATCAACAAAAGATGGAACAGAAAACGCAGAAGGGAGAGTACTGATTAGCTTAGTAGAAGAAAGAGGGTGGGACATACTTAATGGGAACTGCACAGGAGATGAGAAAGGGGAGTACACGTATATTGGATCAAGAGGGGAGACAGTTATTGATTATGTTATGGTAAATGAAGAAGCATGGTATGAAATAGAGAAATTCAAGGTGGGAGAAAGAATGGAGTCAGACCATATGCCTTTAGAAGTGAAGACAAAAGGAAGAGAGAAATACAGAGGAAGTGTGAATGAGATTAGAAGAAAAATTGTGAAGAATATTTGGACGGAAGAAGGAAAAAAAAATTATAGAGCAAGACTTAGGGAGGCAAAATACGAAGAAACAGAAATAAACGAAAAGGTGAGGGAACTGAGCGATAACATAAGAAACGCAACAGAAAAAAAAGAGATAGAGATAGAGATAAGAGAGAAGATGGGGCTGTGGAAGAACGAGTGATGGGATAAAGAATGCCGGGAAAGGAAGCAGGAAGCAAGAAGGAAACTAAGAAATTGGAAAAAAGAAAAAGCAACCAAGGAAGAGTACAAGAGAGCACGCAAGAGGTACAACTTAGTATGCAAAGAAAAGAAGCAAAAGAAACGGATGGAAGAAGAGCTAAAGATGAAGGGTATAAAGACGGAAGAAGAGGTATGGAGATACATAAATAAGGAAAGAAATAAAAAGAGAGAGAGAGTGAGTGATGGAATTACTATGGAGGAATGGAGAAAATACTTCAGTGAGCTGCTGGGGGGTGATGAAAACAGACAAGAAAAGGAAAAGAGACAACAGAGAGTGGAAAAAACAGAAGAGATAACAAAAGAAAAACTAGAGCAACAACTAAGAAAACTGAAAAGGAAAAAGACACCGGGGAGGGATGGTATATAGAATGAAGCGTGGATATATGGAACGGAAAGGGAAATTGACAGGTTGTTAGAGATAATGAATGGAGTGTGGAAGGGAGAGGGATTCCCCCAAGAGTGGAAGGAGGGGATAATATGCCCCATATATAAGAAAGGAGAAAAGGATACAGTCAGTAATTATAGGGGGATCACTCTCCTAAATACAGCATATAAAGTATACGCGATGATTGTGGAAGAGAGGCTGATGAAGGAAATGAATGAGAGGGGGGTGTTACCAGACGGATGGGCGGGATTTAGTAAAGGTAGAGGGACCATGGATTATGTATATATCTTGAATCACATCTGCTAGTTATTGTGTTGAATTTTATTGATTTATTTAGTTTTATGTATTATATCTTATTTTATACCAGAGGAATGTTCTTAAATCCAGGTGGAGTAAATTTAAATTAAAATTTAAATATATCTAAGTCGAACTCCACAAACTTTAATAACTGTAAAATTACTAATGGAACATGTTTCGGCAGAACACTTCTGCCATCATCAGCCCTTAAAGAATATAAAAAATTATGACGTTGACGTAAATTTGAATTAAATTTGACGTTTTCAAAGGGTTACATGATTTTTAAAAGATTTCGTAAAAACAACATTTTATAAAATGTAAAAATTAAAAATGGATCAAAGAGAATCTGGTAAGTTTGTTTGAGTGGTGAAAAATTAAAATAGTGAATTAATAATGATATTATTGAAGTTATTCTGTTCATTTAAACAAGATCTGTTTTCCAGTTTCAAGGCTTTCCTTATTTCCAAAGTCTCAAGAAAATCTAATTTCCGGCCTTTATTGCATTTATGGATCAATTTGGAATTTGATGGTGAAAAACTATGTTTCGTTATTAATATATGATTGGCGAAAGAAGAAGGTGTTGATGGTGAAGGATCAAGATCTGTGTTGTTATAGATGTGCCTGAAATGTTCTTTAATACGGTCTGATATTTTGCGACCTGTCTGGCCTATGTAGAATGACTCACAAGAAGAGCAGTTTAATTTGTATACACCTGATGATGATTTGTAATCTAATGGATCTTTATTTTTAATAAAAAATCTGGATAAGTTGTTATCTGTTTTAAATGAAACTTTAAAACCGTTTTTCTTAAGTATTTTAGAACATTTCTCTGAGACGACGCCAAAGTATGTTAATGAATTTGAAAAGGAAATTCTTTCTGAAGAATTTTTAACCAAGTAGTGTGTGTATTTGAATTTGTTATAGTACCTATACTAGCTTTTCTATAAATGTCAAATTTAAAAGTATTATTATTTCTAGTGATTAACAAGTCTAAAAAGGGAATTTGGGAATTGATTTCAATTTCAACGGTGAATTTAATGGATTGGTTTAAAGAATTAAAGTTGCTTAGTGCGTTATCAAGTTCAGAATCAGATCCTTTGAATAAAACAATTATGTCATCTACATATCTGTACCAAAAGAGAAAATGATCTTTAAAGGGTGAAGAAGTTAAAAACTGATCTTCTAAGTTATTCATGAATATTTCTGCTAAAAGAGGTGACAAATTAGAGCCCATTGCTAAGCCTGAGTCTTGTGAATAAAAATTATTATTAAATTGAAAGAAATTTTGATATAGGACAGTCTCACGAAGTGAATGTAAATTTAGTGCATGTATGGTTGGCATATTAGAATTAAATAGTAGGTTTTTTAAAATTAATAAGCAAGATTTGGGTGGGATGCTGGGGAATAAATTAACTACGTCAAATGAAACAAGTCTAGTGTCTGATGGAATTTGGAAATTTCTAATTTTGGAGCAAAGATCTATTGAGTTTTTTATTGCAAATTTGTTATTAAAATCTAAATGTTGTCTAAGAATTGTATTAAGCCATTTTAAAAGTATTGATACAGGTGAATTGACAAAGGAAACTACTGGTCTAATGGGAAAAGGTTGAGTTTTATGTATTTTAGGTAGACCGTATAGTCTAGGTATGCAAGGATTCATGGGTATTAGTGTGAAAGCTTGTGGGTCAAAATATTTAACAGTTTCTGAAAGGTCTTTAAGCGTAGATTTAAGGTTGGAAACAAATTTTGAAGTAGGATCTTTTTTGAGTTTTGTAAACTCACCAGATTTTAAGAAATTCTCTACTTTGTTTAAGTAATTTTGTTTGTTAAGTATTACCAAACAATTACCCTTGTCAGCTTTACTAATACAAATGTTGCTTTCTTTAATTTTTGTTTTTAAGCTTTTAATCATGTTTGAATCTGAAATGTTCTTTGTGATATTGTGGGGGTCTTTAGATAAGGTAGTTAATGTAGTTACTAGTGATGGAATGGTATCGGGTATCAATGGTGTATTATAATGATTGGTGATGATTTCTGTTTCAACTGCAAGTGTTTCTTTTACGTGTTGGATATTTAATGGTTGGACATTGTATTTAAGGTCTTTGGAAAGAAAATTAATTTCAGACTCTGAGAATAAGGTATTACAGTCATTTAAAACTCTATTGTGAAATTTATGATCTATAGCTTGACTACTTTGAATAGGTAAAGATTCTACATGATGGTCTAAGATGGACCTCTTATCTTGAAATGGCATGTTTAATTGTTCAAAGGTGATCTAACTTTCTTACTAGATTCTCGTATTTCCGATGTGCTAAGTCTTGTAATCTATCTCTAATAAGTCTGTCCACATGGTCGAACTGTAGGTGGTCCAGGGAGAAATTGATTTCAAAGTAAAGCCATTTGAGGTCTCTATTCACGATGTTGAGGTGGCGATAATGTTCTTTGATGCATTCTTTGATCCAGTTTCTCTCCGCCTGTCGTTTAATCTTCCAAGGTATGTGGTTTTTGATTCCAGTCCTTATTAAGGGCTGATGATGGCAGAAGTGTTCTGCCGAAACATGTTCCATTAGTAATTTTACAGTTATTAAAGTTTGTGGAGTTCGACTTAGATATATTTAAATTTTAATATCTTATTTTATTTGAGTTATGGGAAATGTATCGGATACTTTATAAACCTGTAAAGATAATAAATATACATACTACTACTACATAAAAGGGAGGAAAATTTTGAGGATAGAATACATGGCCCAAAGAGACGAAGGTAATAATAATACGTAGCATGTCTTTATCTATATTTTATTGAATTATTAATTTTAAATTTTAACACAACACATTATTTTTCAGGGCAGTAATTATAACTAATGGTGACATTTTACATTTTTTTAATATTAATGGTCTGGAGGAAGCATTATGTAATAGGACAGTTGTAGATATTGTTTGTTTGTTTTTCTCAACTGTAGCTATACTCAAAATTTTGCTCTGTAGAAGTTGAAGCTACTGCCTCCATTATTTTATCCGCAGTTTCAGTGTGGTTGTAAAGAAAATTATCTACGTAACCCTCCGCTACCAACGAAGATGGCCATCCTACATGGCGCATAAGGGCTGGTAAATCGCCACCATATTTTACTGTTAAAACACTTCGCAGCATAGAATACATGGCCCAAAGAGACGAAGGTTTGAACTGCTTATTTTTTCGCCAAAATAGGCCAATAAAACATTTTCAGAAAAAGACATAATACTGCTTTTTAAACGCCACTCCATAGATTTGCGCACAACTTCGTACCGCTCTTAGGACTTCTCCGGAAGAAGGCTAGTTGTGTGGTGTTCTGCCAGTCATTTTCACTCATTTTAATGAGTCTCGTATCTTCCTTGAATTAATTTAATTATATGACGTTCATCATTTGACAACCAATGCGTTATTGACAAAATTAGCAGATGCAAAAATAATACAGAGTGGCATAGAAAAAAATTACATGTAAAAGAATTCCAAAGTTAACTAGATGAAAATCATTTTGTAACACCGCGTATACAGTATGTCCCCGGATTGAGTTTACAAGAGGAAAAAAATATATTTTTGATTTTATGCCAACACCTCAAAGGAATAAGATTTTTTGCTTGTCCTGATACCAGCAAATCTGTAATTAAAACTTCATTATTCTGACTCAGTGGAAAGAAAACTTCATTTTTCTCTTAATTTTGGACTTATAATTTTTTTTCTCTGCTCTTTAAATCCCACCACATTGGCGATTTTATTTTTTTGTCACGTTGACAAATGAGTTTACGCAAGTTAAATAACAAAAATGTTTGTGAAAAAAAAAATTAAATAAATTAAAATTAATTTAATAAAAAAATGGCAACTCAAAGAAACACCTTTAACATAAAAAACTAATTTTTAACAAGAACAATCATTATTCAATTATCCCCCCCATCCATTTCTGCGCACAATTTTACTCTAAAACGATAGCTTGCCTTCGTGATAAGAAAACTTTAAGATTAAAATGAATCATTACCAAGTCCAAATAGTCCAGGCAATGGGTAGAAAAAAGGGGGTTTTGATCGCAAAAGGTCGGACAGAAATGAAATTTGGTGGGATGGTAGACATAGGTCTCCTGATAGTACACCTGAGTTTGCGACCTCGGGGGCTTGCCGCTCGAGGGGGGGGGTGAAAACTCTTCACCGTGACGCTTTTCGGAAAATAGCGCCGTTGTTGTAAGTGCTACCGAAAAAAAGTTCAAATAAAATATGTAGAGAACAAAATTGTGCATAATTTTGGTTCTATTCACTTTTTGTTTGCGACCAACAGTTTCCGTTTTACGGGGCGCCAAATTTTGGGGTTGATTTGCAAATTCCAACAAAATCAAATTTTCAGCGCGGATTACAACGAAGATCGACTTCAAATAACCCTGCAATATTTTTTTTCTGAAAGAGCAATCCTTTCCGAGTTTGTGGATGTTTACCATCTTACCAAATTTCATTTCTGTCCAACCTTTTGCGATCAAAACACCCTTTTTTGTACCCATTGCCTGGACTATAGACTTTTTAGAAGAAATAATTTATAAAGTTTAGAAATTTTGGTTATGAACTCCCAGCAGGCACCCAAACAAAAATCCAAAGAGTTTCCACTCCCCCTGGGGGAACTTCATCACCTTTTGTCCAAAAAACCGCTCCCGAACGTAACGTCATAAAGCCTTTCTGCCTTTTCCTCGTAAATGGTAACTCCGATGAGAAAATGTTTTATGACCTGTGTTCTCCATTAAATTCTGCATAAAAATGCTCTTATGAAGTTTTTGCGTATCTCCCACCCACCGCTCATCAATGACATTGGAAAATGAGTATTGTTTTCAGCGCAAAGGCAAAAATTAGTCAACACCGTTTTTTGACCAATAACAATTTATTGCAAATGTTTTATTTAATATGGACCTTGTACAGAAAAAACTGCTTTATAATTCTGTATCTATACATTTTTGGCTCCCATAGTGGCTTTCGAGATAATCGCCGCAAAACACTGGGGTTGCCTTCACGCTGAAAAAAACTAATTTTATGCAGAATTTAATGGAGAACATAAGTCCTGTAACATTTTCTCTTCAGAGTTACTATTTACGAGAAAAAGGCAAAAAGGCTTCATGACGTCACGTTCGGGAGCGGCTTTTTGGGCAGAAGTGGATGAAGCTCCCCCCGGGGGAGTGGGAACTCTTCGGATACTTATTTGAATGCCTGCTGGGAGTTCATAACCAAAATTTCTAGATTTTATAAATTATTTCTTCTAAAAAGTCTAATTTGCTTGGACTAGATTTTCATCGGCACATATCTCGAGAACGATTTAATCTAGTACTTTCTCAGGAAGTGATTTTTGTAGTAAATTTGATCAGCTTTAATTTTTGTTCTAATGATTATTTGCGTAGGACACATAGTTTTTGAGTTATAAGCGATAAACGTAATCATTTTTCAACTTTGAACCTATTTTGGAGTATTGAGAGGCACACTTAAAAAAATTATATCTTCTGTAATATACAACCCAATCCATCAAATGGGACATCCACAAACTTGGAAGACATTGCTCTTTCAGAACAAAAATATTGCAGGATTATTTGAAGTCGATCTCCGTTGTAATCCGCGCTGAAAATTTGATTTTGTTGGAATTTGCAAATCAACCCCCAACTTTGGCGCCCCGTAGAACGGAAAGTGTTGGTCGCAAATAAAAAATCAATAGAACCAAAATTATGCACAATTCTGTTCTCTACATATTTTATTTCAACTTTTTTTTCGATAGCACTTACAACAACGGCGCTATTTTCCGAAAAGCGTCGCGGTGCAGAGTCTTCACCCCCCCACCCCTCGAGCGGCAAGCCCCCGAGGTCGTAAACTCAGGTGTACTATCAGGAAACCTATGTCTACCATCCCACCAAATTTCATTTCTGTCCGACCTTTTGCGATCAAAAACCCCCCATTGCCTGGACTAAAAATCAAGAGAAAAATATACGTTTCTTTCAACTCGGTCAGAATAATGAAGTTTTAATTACAGATTTGCTGTTTTCAGGACAAGCAAAAAATCTTATTCCTTTGAGGTTTTGGCGTAAAGTCAAAAATAAAAAATATTTTCCTCTTGTAAACTCAATCCGGGGACATACTGTATATTGCGTGCAAGTTCCTTTTTTCATTACGTTCATGTGTTTATAAATCTATAGTAAGTTACTGATCAAACAAGCGGTTGCATTTTTGCCTCCATACTATTATGGGAGTAGAAAAACTTTATAAACTGCTTATACTAAATACCAGTTTCAGTTTATTACTCCCATTTTTTAGTCGTTCTTCAAATGGAACGACCGTTTTACACTTATTAAAAATTCAGATTGTAAAATCAATATCTACAATTAACTTAGCAAACTTAATTTCGTTTTGGCTTTCTGCAGGTTTTTATTTTAGCAAACTTTATTAAGTTCAGTTCGCTTCGCATTTTTAAATCTGCTATTAATTAAATGATGAGGATATCTTAAAACCAAAAAGTTTTTAATTGTGTAAATTTGTGTACTTTCAGAATACTATTAAATTGGCTGCTCACGAAACAGTGTCCCCTATGATGCAAAGGATTTTAACTTCCACAGCAGATATCCCTTGCAATATTCTAACATTTTTAATTAGAACTAAGTTTTTCACGTAACTTTGTGTACACAAACTTCAAGCGGCTTTATTAAAAAAAAAAAAAACAACTAAAACAACTAAAAACTTTTGCACCATGCAAGTACAGTAAGTTAATACTCTTATCTCAGAAAACCTACAAGTTTCGTAATGAGAATACCGGATAGTAGGAATTGGGGGTGGAACTAGTTTGGGGAGTACCACTTAACACAGCCACAGGCCGAGATATGGGCGTCTTGCGACAACGAGCGAACGACTAGTGGCGTAACATGGTGGTATCGACGGTGACAGGGGTGTCAACCTGGGGTATCTGACCTTCGTGTCATGTATGAGTAAACCCTCATTTTATTGATCAAAATGCTTGAGCACAGGCATCCCGTCTTCTGGGGTTCGCTCTCGGTTCTCCGCAGAGGAGATGGAGGTCCTCACCAGACCTAGGTGGCAACCTATTCACAGAGCGCAGCCAATGAAGGTGGGAGGATTTCCTGAGGATTTGGAAAACGGGATACCGTTATCTGTACGCAAACGTAACCGGTAACGAGACGTCGCGACCGGATGGTGACATCGTCCAATGCGACGGGGGACCCCAGTAAAAATATATTAAACGTCGAAGCTGATAAGTCAGGGGTTATAATTATTTCTTTTATTTGCGATCATCTAAGCCGGACAAAGGTTTGGTGCCCATTTTTCTTAAATTCAAGTGTGATTAAATTCAAGGTAAAATATAGTCCTACATATAGCAAACACGACGATTAATTTCCTTCAAAAAATACCACAAGCACAGCGTGTAGCCCCTTAATTTTCTTAAAGTTCTGTTTACAACAAGTAACATCGTGGATCCAAATTAACATCAGTAATAAACTTAACAACTTAGCAGAGTCTGTTCCCAAGAGATCATGCACACTTGAGTGAGTATCTCTGTTGATGCTAATAAATTAAACATTGCATGTGTATTCATAATTAAAATTCGCGAATAGAGAAAATTAAAATATAAATGCATGCGCAGCTTTATTAAAGGAATAATTCATTTTGATGCTAGAACTATGCCGACGAGATTGTAATAAATAATTTTGGTTAGAAGCTGATGAAAATCCAGCGTGATTTTCTGTGCGAAAGTTGGCACTCTTTCTCTAAGCTTCTTCTACATTGATCTACAATACAAAGGGATATGCGAATACGCTTATCGAGCAGAACAAAGCTTTTAACAAAAGCGGATAAAAAGAAACGTTGTGAGTATCATAGCCAGCCAAAAATTGGAAGAGAATTGGAAAGATGTTGAAATGTCATATAGGTGGAATAGACTCTTTTATTTTATAATTCAGAAAACTCCTTTCACTGAAAGGTTTCGTCATAACACAAATGGGTAAAAAAGGTTTAAATACCACGTTGCAAGATTGTTAGATACAGATGAGAGCTTTTTAGACAATGTAGAAATTACCCTAAACAATATATTATTCAATGATATAATTTAAAATACTTTGAGATTTTAGTAAAAATTCTTCCATAATTGTAAATCTGGAATCGCGATAGTTTTAATTCAGTATTTTGTAATGAGATGACAGCTTATAACATTGTCTGTACTGACTTTATGAACGGCCAAGTATTGAGTTAAAACAAAGAGCTCCAAATTTTCGCACAGGACAACTGCAATTTATCACATTTTATTATATACTACCTTTGTCCGCTAGTCCATTTACCTTCTAAAGCTCCCGGAAATTATTGTTCTGGTAACCTCTTCACACATATTTCTATACTTCATAACTTATATTCTATTGGGGAAATGTTTAGGAAGTACATCTGCTTCGGTGCGTCAGTGTCTTTTGAAAGTGGTCGTAATTTTTCCATGTCTTCGTTGTTTCTTTCCGACCTTCCTGAAAATCACCCTCTTGCCAGCCTTTTATACCACCATTTCTTTAACCTTTTTCGTTATTACATATTTAAATTAGAATCGATATTCATACTTCTTTCTCTTGGGGATTAATAAACGCGATGAAAACATCCACGACGATGTGAAGTATACGTAGACGGAGTCAAATTAAATAAAGAGAAATAAGGAAAGGAGTCAGAAGAGCAATATAAAACTCTATTAAACTTCTTGAAACATGGACGCTACGTTAAAATGAAACTGTGTTTTTGAGTGCAGTAAAGTGTTTTTAAATTTTTATTTAGAACTTTATAGCAACTGTTAGTTGACACAATTTAAAATTTATTTTGTCAATGTAGATTGTATCATCATAATTTATTTCTTACGGATGCTGCAACTTTTCAGTAAGAGTTTACTTGCAAACTACTAGCAACCGGTTTACAAAACACTAATTGAAGGTTAAAATTAATTAAAAGCAATTTCACTTATCCAATTAATTACCCAACCAATTGAATGCATAACATCTATTACAAATAATAGTCTATATCACAAATTACATAATTACATATAAAGAAATAAGATAAGAAGCTAACTAAATCATGATATCAAAACCATAAGCATAGCGTGTTAATCAAAATTTAGAGCCAATAATAAATTGAAGTCCTCTTTTATGTGAATTAAATGTGGTGGATGCGCCGGGATAATTTTATAGTTTTTGTACTTTTATAAATGGATTGATTCATTCCATGTTTAAACTAAACTGCAATGTCTTTTATTTAGAATTGTATACATATTAGTATTAATTAATTTTCATGTTATTTTCTTATGCTGTTATTACGATAATTTAGTTTATATGGTAATAATTTCTGGTTTCTCCTTTGTGCTTATTCACCATACATTGGATGCATTGTGCTTATTATAATTGCTTTTATTTTACAAAAGGTAGGTTTTAGGGTCGGAATAAAGATAAATATATAAATATTTCTCTCTTCCTCTGATCTTCTTACATCGTCGAATACAATACAAATCGTTTGATTAAAAAATACATAATATATTATACGATTCATTGTGACCTATTACTATTCATGACGACATGTTTTTGAATTACCTTTGGCTTTGCACGTTCTCATTTCCTTAACTTTTTCGTTTTGCCTTATTATCTATTTAAATTAGAATCTATACTCGTATTTCTGTCTTTTGGGAATTAATAGAAGCGTGGGCTGCAATCAGCACAGCAGATATCAAAATGTCTCGCAATCTAGATAGGAAATAATTTGATGCTTTTTTAATATCAACTTTACTTGAAAGTTTTTAGAATTTATTCATTCAAGTAAAAGTACATAATTTTAATATTAAATTGAACACTTTTTGTTCGTCGAGAAGTTATGTACACCTGAGTAAATTCGTATAAAAATGATAAAAGTGATTTATGTGATGATGTTTGATATATTTCCAAGAATTGGTTCCTATTAGAGTCGCATACTTGACGGGATAAATATCTTCAGAACGAGAATCTGACTTTTGAACTATTATTTAGTATTATAGCTTTTAATAATTTTTTAATGTTCGCAGAAAATTCTTAACAGCGTATTACGTGATATAAACGCTTGTAATGAAAGTTGGATCTCTCATAAATCTAAACTTAAAACTTTGTTTAAGGAATTTCACTCCCCCGCACTCAAAAATTGGTTTTTGAACAATACTATAAAAGCGTAATTATCTGTTGTAACTGTTTAACTCGTAAATCCCAGTGAAGCTGGTGGCGAATGTATTCCAGCTACGTTCTCGCGGGCGGCGAACACTGCGGCAGTGCTCAATGCATCGACGGAGCTACCAGGCTGAGGGATGGGGGGCTATCGTACTGGTGGCGGCGGAGGATTTTCTTGGGGGCGCTGGAGCTAGTTCTGGCTTCCTATTGACCTAGATAACGTACCGATGGGGCTGCCAGGAATTTCTTTGCCAGTTTCGACTCAACTGTCCGCTATCCGTCAGAGCGTGCTTTAATATTGTTATGTCAGTGGTTAAGAAGGCCTGGAAAATTTTAATCTCACAGCTGGTAACAGTACAAATCACAAAAAGATCCATGAAAATTATTGTAGTAGACAGTCTCCTCAAAATCCAGCAACAATAAAAAATTAACTCCACTCCGTCAACTAGAACTATCGTAAAACTGGCTAGAACTATCGAGGTTCATAGTATGAAGGTATATTTATCTTGGCTCGGTGGAGCTTTGATATAACGAAAGATTCAAATAAGACTGCTGCAAAAATGTAGGTATTGGAAGGTTTGAACGTTTTGTTTACGTAAGAAAACTTATGCTTGTCACCATTTACTTGTCCCAGACGACGGAGTGAAAAACTTCCGTCACAGATCGCATTGTTTGCTGAGTAAAGAAAACAAAGTTGTTGTCTATAAAATAGTTCATTGGAAAACAGTACACCTTACCAGAATGACATGTGCAATGTAACTGCTTGCATTCGAGACGAATCTAAACCCGTTTGTATTGAAACTTCTCTTGTGGCAGTTTTTTAAACTAGAAGTACATATTTGTACTGTTCTCACCACGTAACCTCAATAATTTCTGTTCGGTAGGAACAATCACCTACTTATACTGATCAAAGCTTGTATATTTTTTTTTCTTTAACTAAACAGAAGCTCAAGCGTTTCCAGCGCTTCCAGAAAAAAGAACTGGACCTCAAAAGAAATTTTTCTTGATTGCCTCCTATGTCTTCATACAAGGCGTGTATAATATAATTCTATTTTTTCTAAAACTGCTCAAGGCGATGCAAAACGTTTAAATAAAAGTAAATGGTTGATACCCAATGTGGAACTTTATTCTGTAAAGTAAGTCCATAATTCCTTCTTAATTGATGTATAAATTACAGATAATTATAGATTGTACCACAAGCTGTCGAAGAGAGGCAGCAATGTCAAAATAGAGAGAATCTTTTTAACACCTAAGCCATTTCGGAATTCTAATGAAAAGAACTATTAGTGCAAAAATTCCCCTGTGGGAGTAAATGAAATTGGAAAATGGATGAAAACAGCGGCAGAAAAAACAGGGTTGGTCACTAAAAAAGGAAAAATATCCAATCATTCGATTGGATCCACTAGCGTTTCGTCATTGGCCAAAGCAGGTGTTGGCGAGCATCAGTTAATAAAATTCGCAGGTGACAATAATATTAATTCAATCAACTCTTATTTTCTAATGAACAAGAACATCACAGGACAATTGTTGAAAAAATGAGAACTCTACGTCGACAACGACGAAGACCGAATTGACCAAGAGCAATTGGGTGTAAATTTGTGATGTTGAACATTCGTTCAAAGAAGGAGGAATTTTTCAGAATTGCCACAAGGTTTATTTTTAAAACTGTTCAGTTAATTTTATAAAATAAATAATAATTTTCTTAAATAAAGATAATAATCAAGCTCATTTAAAATATTCACTGCAACTACCAGTGGAATACCCATTTTATTTTCACTAGTGAAACTCGCTGGAATTTGCTGTTGCTAGGATACGAAAGTAAATATATATTTGCTATTATTGGTTAATATTTGAAAAATTACCGTTGAATTGAGTAGTCAAGTCAAATTATGACATATGAATAGTGTAATAAAATCATCCACTCCCAAGTAGCACATTACATTGGCTAAAGCTTGTTTTTATATTGGCCCATTATTGATTCATTTCCATTGGCATTTCGACGTATCACCGATGTTGGTACAATATTTGTTTTTACAATATTGTAAACCAACATTGTGCCAATATAAAAATACTTCCTTTAGCCATTGATGAAATTGTCTATATTGGCCCTATATCTTCTTTGACAATATTGTAATACAATATGGGTCCAATACGTTTTTCTTGTCGCTTTTGGTATATTGTTTTTTACGAGATTCAGCCAATATTGTATTATGCCAACATCTTTCTTCAGGTGTGGCTCATTTTCTTCAAATTTTGTGTTTTTAGACTTTTGCAATTTTCATTGCAGTATTCGATGATTTATACTGATAAAATTTCATGACATTGTGCAAAGTTTCTTTAAAGGGATGTTTCTTTTTAAATAAAAAATGACTTATAATTAATTCAGATATACATCAAAATTATTAATGAAAATTTTAATATAATAAGAAAACTTTCCTTTCGAATTAACTTCCCTAGTAGCCAAGTTTATTTATGTCATATATTACTAATATTTAGAAAATATTGAATCTTTTTTGAATATTAGTTATATTCAAAGAATGTGAAAGCATTACTTATATTTTATTGTAGATATTTGCTTACTATTTTTTTTTCTATGCTGGAAACAATATCTTGCGTTGTATAATGAATGGCCCTTTTTCCACGCTATAAGCGCCGAAACATTGCCCCCGGGTCAAAAAGCCGCGTATCTCGGTCATTTTTAGCGGTACGTAATTTACGGTACGAACCGAATTAACAGATTCGACAGATTTCTTCAATTCAACAAATGTCTGAAGTGCGAGAAAATGCTTCATCGAGAATCGGTTGTTGTGTTGTTGGCTGTCCTAATAAATACTATAAATAAATATAACCGTCTGTAAAATTTTACACCGTTTCGAACAAATCGTATGAGAACGAAAGACAGCAGATTTGGATAAAATTTGCATTTAGATTTTGTGCAAACTTCTAATATATCACAATCAGAGATCAGCCTTTTATAGTTTGTTGCACAGCCATTTCTTTTTTATTAATGATAGTTAAGAATTTAGACAAATTTAATGTTGCAAATATGACTTTTATTTGTTTTACCACTAAAAATGCCAGAAAGGCCGTTGAAGGCACTCTAAAACACGTTTTAGTAGTTTTAGGATTTACATATTTGTAACTGTTTATAATAAACATTCCTTCGACATGCGAGAAAGCCGGTCAGTTTCTTGTGACCTTGTAGCTTTTTCCGAGTACCTGCACAAGCCCTTGTCAGTCTTTTACGGTCCTTGAAGCGATAAACAAGTTTGTTGTCACCCCTCTCAGTCCGATGAGCGTTAGTGTGCAGAAAGTACGGTGATAGTAGTTATTGATTTTATTTTTTGTACTATTGATTTTTTTACTTTTAGCTATATTTTCTACTTACTGAGTAGAGGGAATACTTACAAAACCATTTATATAATTATGGTTAAATCGGAATTTCCCCATGAGGCCGTTCTATATTCCGGACAAGGTCGAACAAAATTAATTTTTCTCGTATGAAATTATATGAAGTGGTTATGGGTAAGAGAATTTTTTATTATATTATATATAGTTTAATATGGTTTGAATTATTATTCATAATATGAATCTGTTTATTTATTAATTTTATTTACTATTAACTTTTGTGTTTAACTTTATCTATGGATTAATTCCTCTTATTTTTTGAGAAAATGGTGTTTGAAAGAGAAGTTGTAAACTTTAAGTTTATCAGTTGCATGGAATAAATGGACATAAAAGATTAATAAGTAAAATCTAGTAGTTCTTGCCGTATATATAATATTATTTATTGATACTTCAAATAAGTTACGTTACGTTACGTTAAATTTTTATTTTTTAGAAGCAGTTAAGACTAACTTCAAGTTGAGTAACAATGAGTTGGAAATAACCGCTGGGGATCGCGAGCGACGGTGGAAGAACTAAGAGAGTCTCAGGCTTGTATTTATTTATTATTATCAAACATTAACTAAACTTTTTTTACAGAAAATAAATCACTAAATAATGAAGCAATATACATGAGTATGTACACACGAGTATGTAATATAAAATTTTTATTAATTATATGTTTACAATAAATTACGATCTTATTCCTATTTCTTGTTTAATTTTAAGTTTAAAGGTTTCATCTTCAATGGATCAATGTCAAGATTGGTTTTAGATAATATTGCCCTTGATTATATTATACCTTTTAGTATTTTTTTGGTATTTTCTAACTAGTTCGGACACTAGTCTATTGTAAAATATTTTAAATTGGTAGCAAATTAGAATTATGAATAATAATTATAGTAATACATATATACAGTTGTATCACGATGATGAGCTAAATATACATTACATTTTCATTCAGTTTGCATCGGATTAAATTATTGTACAAATATTGAGTTATTGAATCAACATTAGCATACGTTGTTGGAAAAAAATTGCTATATGTTGTTGGACCATGGTTGGTATACGTTGTTGGACCATGATTGATATACGTTGTTGGGCCATGATTGGTAAACGTCATTGGACCATGATTCATATACGTTGTTGGGCCATGATTGGTATACGTAATTGGGCCATGATTGAAATACGTTGTAGGACCAATATTGCGAAATGTCCACATTATATAATGGCCCAATGTAGAGAAACAAGTTTGGGCCAATATATCCTCGAGAATAGCCCAATATTGGCTCAATATTGTTGTGCTGCCTGGGCTAGCGGAGTAACATAGTTCAATACTCAAATTACATATGAGTGTTATAATGAGATCGTTATTTTGCAGTTCTCAAAAATAGAGATGTTCTTCACGTTCGGCCTATTGAAGAAAGAATGTGCTAAGGACAAAACGCTTGCTAAAAGTTTAATTTCCTGTCAGCGTATAAAGCGGGCATTAGCCAAATATCGGAAATTAGTGCTTCAAATTTAAATACGTCCTTTATCATTCGAAATACAGGGTGTTACAAGATGATTTTCATCTAGTTAACTTTGGAATTTTTTAATATGTCATTTTTTATTTTACATGGAAAATGCACAGGCGACTAGATGAAAATCATTTTGTAACACCTTGTACATTACATGTATGCTGAATTATTGTGTTTAGAGGTAGCAAAGATATTATTCTACATACACATTGTTCGTGTATTTCAAAGTTCAACTATGATTACATAACAGAGTTTGCAAATGTTGATCAACAACCGAAAAATCACTGTCTGCGGAATCCACATGTATAATGATTTGGTTTTCGGGCTTAATGCAGTTTTGCCACACAGCGATTGTGATTTTATTTGCTTGCTCCGTAATTAATCCATCAACCCTAGCGTTTAATTGAGGTGATACATTATTTTTTCTGACACTTTTTGGAGCATATTCCATAACACAAGCGCAAGGGAAAGCGGTGGATTTTTGAAGCAACATTATCAATTTCAATTTATATGTAGATAAAACAGTGTGTCCTAGGCAGTGCATGGTCTCATACAGTACACATTAAATTAATTTAAATCTACAAAATTTATTGTAATTCGTTTCGCCGGTATTTCCAACAGAACAAAATCAGCGGCTGACAGAATTGTCTCATCCATGTTTGTATTGAGAGATTACTTCGGTCATCAAATTGTAAATTTTCCCTAATTTCTCACCACGTCTAACATAAAAGATTACTTAACTATTCGACGCCTTATTATTACACACAGAGAAAAAGGCATATTTAAGATGACACTAAATTTATTTGTACCAAATAAATGCTTGAATTGAATATGGCGAAATAAAGATAGCATTCCACCAAAATAAATCAATTATTTGAGGTTTAATTTTGAATTAATTAAAACATTTGTTTGCCTCAACTAAATGTATATTTCCATTAAAAAGTTGTATTAATTAGGTTAATATAATTATTAGTTAAAGTAACAAAATTTTAGTTTACATATATAAATCGTATATTTAGAACAAATTAACCAAATGTTGTATTAATGTAATCTCTTCTTGCTTCAAAGCTTGTAATGGGGTTGTATCAAACAGACATATTACGCTTTTCCAAATAAATATAAAATTTATTCCTGTATTAATATAAATTACTATATTATTGTACCGGGTGTCCGAACTAAAATTTGTACCCCCCAACAATTCCACTTTCGAAAAACTCAGAAGAAAACGCTCAAACAAGTCAATTTTGTTAACAAGGGGGACCAAATTGTACCAAACACTTGTACACAAAGACTTGAAAGTTTGATACAATTTGGCCCCCCTTGATAACAAAATTGACCTGTTCGAGCGTTTTCTTCTGAGTCTTTCGATATTGGAATTTTTGGGGGGTACAAATTTTGGTTGGGACACCCTGTATAAACAATGCATTAACGATTCAACATCTTTTATGCAACCGACACTTAACAAAGGTGTAAGGTATTAATCAAATGACAAGGAAATATTTCTAGAAACAATGATTTTATTATATTTATGTTATGAAAAATACATAGTATACTTACATAACTAATATACTTAGACATTTCTATATATGAATATAATAATATATTATTATTATCTGATATTAACTGTGGAGATATATGAGGCTCCAGATGTAACAAGATGGATATTATTTGAAAATGGACACACTAAGCTATCTATTGAGTTTGTAATAGATAAGTTGCTATTTTGATAATTATCACAAATTTTATAAGATTAGAAATACCTCATTGGTTGAAACGCATCAGGTAGTTCATACATTGATGAAGCTTCAGAGAAATCCACCTCTGAAATTGTAATGGTTCTCAAGGATTCTGGATGCGTAAGAAGAATAGGCTGATCTTCTTTAGCAGCATTCTGAAAATAGTACATTTTTATAATATTAATGATGGAATGGCCTTGAAGTAAAGTTTCTTATATGAAAATCGCTCTGGAATGAAACTCCATGCAGAACAATATATATTACTGTAAAAAACATACACATGCATTCATGCAATTCAAAAGAAAAAAATCGGTATAATAATATAAATCTTTATCGCTATAAAATATAGTTCTTTACCTACCTTCAAATGTTGGAATCAAAAAGCTCAGACCCCAGTCTTGAAGTTTTTGACGATACTTATTATCACTCATTGTTGCAATCTTTGTCAGAATTCACCACGACATTAGATCGAGTAATGACGCTGCCGAAGAATGCCAACCATGAGATGAAAATTTTTTATTCAATATGTCACGTAGGCAGATATGTTTCAAGGAAATAAAATTTGTTTGTAGCAAATAAATCTGATGTTACCAGAACGAAATGCTTTAATTGCTGCTCATCAGAAACGCTTTATTTGGTTCAATAACCAAGTTCTCACAATTCAACTAAGCATTATTTTCAGTGGAATAAAGTACTATTGCCCCAAAACAATACCCCCAAACAAAGGATTCCGTAAAATTAAATAAAGTGATTGTATTACTCTAATACAATTAATTATTGTATCTAATTAAATTTCAATTGATACAAATAAATATAAACTTTTCCCAACATTATGATTTTGAGAGCAACATTTATTTGACACCAGAATAACATTTCTCTCAGTGCAGAGTTTAAAGATTTTCCGAAACAATCGATGACACTACAGATGCAAGGTATGACCAAAAGTCACCTCAACGGTTGACAAATGACTTCGTTATTGTGAAGGGAAAATTATTTTATTCCTATAATATTAGGTTATTAACTTAATTACTGCTTTAACCTTTAAACGCAACAGACAGGAACTTTTTTCCGATTGAAAAAACTATCGTACAAGAACAATTTTTGGTTTTATTTTGTCCGATTGTTGCTTGCAAGAAATATTGATAAAGGTTCTAAATAGATACTATTAGTGACGGTTTAAACAATTTCCACCATGCTTGTCCAAAATGATGATTATACTTGTCCTGAAAGATGAGAAGACATAGAGGTGAAAGGCAAATTTATTCATCGACGTCATGCCGGAATCACTTCAGAAGTTATGATTTAACAACGATATTTATAGAAGAAACATATTTTACCTTTTCTGTCATCATGAATTTCAAACCGCAAACCAAATCCAAAAATCCGGGTACTGTTACAATTTGATTTTGCCGCGCATTGGCCATCGAGAAACGGTAGAGGTCTTTAATTAATTTTAATTAAATCGCTTCGCGAATATATCGATAACTGTTGAGATTCGGGGGGAATGAGGTAAGATAAGCTACTTTATTGTGTGCAGACATTGACTATTGTCTCTCAATCAAATAGGAGAATACCAGCATTCACCGTTTGGATTGTTTCATGCTTCACTTTTAAGTCTAAGAACGTTTTTAGAGTAGTATTCCACACGTAACTTTCTGGACTGACGTAATCCACACGTGGACTTTCGGGAAATCATAAGATTGTCTCCCAGGATCACAAGATAAGGTACTTGTAAGGACACGTCAGCTCCAAAGCCAGCAGAAACCGTCGAAACCGACTCAGAAGATAAGTAATAGGTAATTTTTTGGTCATAATATAATTTTTTTATATTTTCATTTCAACATTCATAATATAGTTTTATTTAACCAACTTGTTACTGTCAATTTAATTCCAACCATCGCAACATTAATTTAATATTGTTTAATTGTAAGAAATTTCTATATTTATTTGTTTGTTCATTATAATTATGACTTTTGGGACAACTGTATTTTCTGTGTCATAATCCATACCTCGAATTGTTGTCAGGACATTACAACTATTTTAGGTTGTAATAGTACCTGCTAGTTTTTGATAAGATATATTCTACTATGAATACTAAAAGCAAAATCATTTTATTTTGTATATTTTACAACAATAAGGAACAGCAAAAACCTATAATAATCATTTTATCCTGTGTATTTTAGAACAATAAGGAACAGTAATCAAGAACTTACTACCCGGAAATAATCTATGCTTTTACCCAGAAATAATCGTCTTAGTGTCCTCCTTTCCGCAGAATTAAGCTTGAAAACATTGAGATATCTCCGATAGCAGTGCTTGCACTTTATTACGTGAGTGGCAATTTAAAGAATAAATGAATGATTAAATTGGTTGTTAAAATTCCAGGAAACCGTTTTTAATGCTACGATGATTTGAAAGCATTCATTTACTTAATACAAAAAGTAGTTAGTTCATCATTGCGCTATTGCAAAAACTTTTAGTGCTCTAGCATAATAAAAACCCTCTTTATTGCACTAGTTCTTTTCGTCAGTAGTATGTTTCGCTTGAAAATTCCGAATACAGGTTAAGTGTCACTTACTATGCTCTCCTTAAATACGCACTCGGTAATTCAGATTTGTGGCACAGTATCTCCGTTTGAAAAGTAGTAAATAATGTTAGTATATTCTCCAGAAAGTAAAAAATGTTGTACGCAACACGTGTAGAAAGTGGTCTTGTACTTGAAGTGTTGTCCAACTCCGACTTCTATTTCGTACACGTACCAGGCGATCATTTAAATTATAAATTAGAGCAGGCTGTGAAATTTACATTAGGTTCGCAGTATTAACTTTTGACAATTTATTTTAAAATTTGAATATAGAACGCTGTGTTAAAGGTTTTTCGAAATGCCTACCCTAATTTTCCTGCTGATTATCAAAAATTACTCCAACAAATTTATAAATGTGTGGCAAGATTTCGCGATGTTAGTGTGGTGTAGCGGAGTGTTAGTTTTATGATGATCATTCAATTTCCGCCTCGAAGTCGGGACCTGACAATTCTAGATTATTTCATTTTCCCGTATTTAAAAATAACCCGCACAAAGAAAAAAACTGCAAGACGCAATTTTTAATGCATGCAACGCTATAACCTTTCAGATGTTGGAAAATTTATTTGAAAATATGAGAGGTAAGAGCTGCATTGAAGCTGGGGGAGAACATTTTGAACATTTACTGTAATTCTCAATAAACCTACATTATTTGTTAGTGTTTTATTTTCTTTAAATTAAAACAATGTGACAATATTTACCATAACCTCAAATTTTATGTCAATCAATTTTCAGGTTGGGTCATTGCATAAAAAAATGCCTACTGTAATATATATAATTTAAATGATTTCATGGTATTTGGTAGTATGGCCATTTTACTTCTTATTGCCTGGCTCGCCGGCCGTGTCATTTTGCAAACATCGATTTATTGTCATTGCTTGTCTGCAGAATAAAAACCAGACCAGTTTGTCGTAAATATTGCAGAATAAATAAAAATGTTGGAACATATCTAAAATTCTATCCTTGGCATTTTGCTGTGTTCTTAGTATGACGATTAAAAATGGATCCAGATTTTTATGTTGGGCATGAAAAAGAAAACAAATTAATTTTTACAACACACGTATTTCAAGCATCGATAAACTTTTATTGCAACAATACTTTGCAAATACGGGGTGAAATGGAAATATATGTAAAAATTTTAAATGGTGCATCATAACGTCCAGTACAACAAAACTGAAAATTTGAGTCAAAAATTTTAATAGCGCATAAACTTTTTAAACCTTCCTAGTTTCGGGGTTCATGAAGTTGAGATGACAAAAAAAAACATACGGTCGAGTCCAAGCGATAGGGTTTAACTTCGCACTTGACATTGAAGTTGACTTGATTTACCTGGTTCAATAACATTATATCAAAATGACGTCCCTTATATTGTTCCAAAAATCACCCCCAACATGGCAAATCAGACGTTAATACAAAACTGTTGTTTTGTTTTGCACACGTTCACGTAAAACACGGTTCTTCCGTCAACAACACAATGTGTAAAAAGTTTTGCACCTCTCGACTTAACGCGGCGGGATAAGAACCTGCACATTTTGTACAATTTTCGGGAAAAGACGCGGGATACCTCTTTCGGTTTCGAGGCTCTTTCAGAACTGAGGTAAATCAAAAAATGGATGACAGATTTTGGCTATTATTTATGAACGAAAGATATGTCACAAAAAATTCCTTGTTTACATTGCACTGGGTGCAGTGGCGTACTCCGATTTTATAGCCGAACTTTAACGAATTTTATCTCGATTATCCCAAACCAAGGGGGTTGCACTCTACTCATCCTAAGGTGTTACCAGTTTCATTCGATTACACCCTGTATATGACAGAGAAGCCCAAAACTAGATGAAGTAATTAACAAATTTACATTGCCATATTTTTTATATGAATGTTTTAGTATCTGTCAGTTGATCTTGAGCATACAAATTTAGCATTCCTAAATTGAACAGCTTTGTTTACATGCATAAAGTAGAGAAATCCAGTCCATCGTATCTGAATCGTGTGTGATAATTACAGTCTGTACAGTACTCCCGTCACCTTATCTCACTCTCCACGTCCATTCACATGCGGTTAATTGTCTATCTAGCCCACGTTTCTCTGTGCGACATATGTACAAAATGCTGTTCCCTCTACCCATTTCGAGGAGGCATAATGTGTCTATAACAAAGCAAATTTATATTTGTGAGAAAATATTGCCTTATTTTCTTTTCAACACTGACAATCTTTTTATCTTTATTCGTTGATCCGCAAAATCAAAAACTCGGACTTTCCACTGCTGTTTCGTTCGTACACAGTAATGTAATTTAAAAAAAAAAACCTCTCTAGTTCAATTCAGAGATGACCAGGCGTTAGCATTAATATTTCAAAGTTGACCTCAATGTACTAAAATCTATTATGAGAGACAATTTTGTTCTCTCATGCAGATAAAATCTTTGACAATGTTTTAATTTCCTTTATTGTCGTTTTGGTACTATAGAACCTAATTTCATAACAGGATCATAAATAAATATAGCAAGTTTGTTATAGCGATAAAATCCACCACGACACATCCATTTTGCCGTCCTATTCATGATTTAAAATTGGAACAGAATTATTCCCGGGAAACATTGTAATTTTAATTAGGTTAAATGACTTTTGATGTAACGTTTTAAGGTATGTTTTCACAAGAGTATGCAATAATGCATCATGATCAACGGTGTGAAGAATATAATTTTGAAATTAAATATAGTAGATTAGATTATAAGTGACAGAAATGCTTCATTGTCAGCTAGTGATGCACATCTCAGTGTAATTTCTTGTAAACCGTTAAAAATAAAAAAATTAATGAAATTATCAAAACTAGTGATCGCCCGTCACTCGAAATTCGAGCGATACTTACGTAAATAGTGTTGAATAAAGACTGGTTACCATATTACATATTACAATTTTTAATTTGCATTGTCTGAATAATTTAAAAAAATTATCTTTATTAATCTTTATTTGCCCTACGGGCTTTCTGATTCCTATACATATACAAGTAAACTTAACAATTATAATAATAAAAAAAAACTAAATAAAATTCTCTATTTCTTCTCCCCTCCCCTTTCCTCTTCTCCCTTCTCCCTCCTCTTCCATACCTCTTTCATCCATTTAATTTTCCTTCCATCTACATTCAGTATTTCCTCTCTTTCTTTCCTCTCTCTTTGTTTCATCTCACTGCACTTGTTCCACATATGCTCAATCGTCTCTCTTTCCTCATAGCACATTCTACACATTCTTCCTCCATCTTCTGCCCAATACCTATTTTCCCTCTCTTCATTTCCGCACCTAAACCTCGCCATCATCTTTCTTTCTTTCTCGCTCTCCCTCCCCAAATACTTCGGTACTTCCTCGATCATGCATCTTCCGTACTTCCCGTTGTATCTGGATTCTCTAATTCTTTCTCTCCTCTCTTGTCTATCCGTATCCTTATCTCTTTCACTTAGTTCTACATTCATCCACACGCCTCTTTCTCTCAGTCTCCCTATTTCTTTGCTTGCATACCCATTCCTCCTGTAGTAATTCTCCTTATCATACTCCTCTGAATTCTTCTTTTTTTCTCTCCAGCACTCCTTTAGTATCCTACATTCTTTCCTCCCTTCCATCCTGTCTTCGAACTTGACCGCTCTTTTTTCCGCTTTCACTCTCAACCTATTCCTCTTGCATTCTTCTCTCACTATGTACCCTGGCGTTTCTCTCTCCACCCCTAGCACCCACCTCAGATATTTCTCTTGCACCCTCTCTATCTCCTCTTGTTCTTTCCATCCCCAGACCTCTGCTCCGTACAACAACACGCTTTCAATAAGACTTTCAAACATCATCATTCTCCTCTTAAAATCGCCTCCCCACCTTCTCTCTCCTATTCCCCATACACATCCTATCACCTTGTTCGCTTTTCTTGCCAGTTCTCTAATATGTGCCTTATCTGTGGCTCTTTCATTGAACACATACCCCAAGTATTTGAATTCTTTTACTTGTTCTATTACTTCTCCCTCCCACCTCCAATCACTCTCTTCGTTCTTCCTCTTTCTCTTATTCAACACCAGCATTTTTGTTTTCTCTACATGCACTTCTAGTCTTTTCTTCTTCACATATTTTCCCAAACTCTTTATCATTTCTTTCATTTCTTTTTCACTCTTTGCCACCATTACCACATCATCCGCAAACGCCAGGCTCCACACTTTTTTTCTACCTGCCACACACCCCCCCGCTTGTGCTCTCTCTAACATTCCGTCCATATCTGCCACATACATCGTGAACAACAAAAGGCTGAGCGGGCAACCTTGCCTCACTCCCTTTGTTGTCACAAACCATTCACTTTCCCTCTCCCCTACCTTCACTTTACTTTTTGTCTTCTCATATATCTCCTCCACCTTTCTTACCAGCCATTCATTTACCCCTTTTTCCCTCAGGCACTCAAACATCCTTTCTCTGTCCACCTTGTCAAAAGCCGCCTTGAAGTCTACGAATAATGCATACACCCTCCCTCCTTTCTTCTTTAACTCAGTCTTCGTCAAATGGTCCAGGATGTATACATTATCCATAGTTCCCCTCCCCTCTCTAAATCCTGCTTGGCTGTCTGGTAATGGTCTCTTTTCCTCTATCTCTCTGCTCATCCTTTCATTCAGAATTCATGCATACAACTTGTACCCTGTGTTTAGGAGAGTTATCCCTCGGTAATTTTCTACTTTATTTTTCTCCCCTTTTTTGTAAATGGGGTAAATTACCCCCTCTCTCCACCCTACCGGGAATCCTTCTCCTCTCCACACCCCATTCATTACCTCCACCAGCCTCTCTAGCACTCTTCTTGTCCCATACATCCACGACTCATTCTGTATTCTATCCCTCCCTGGTGCCTTCCCTTTCCTCAGTTTCTTCACATGCCTCTCCACCTCTTCCATTGTAATTTCTTCTCCTTCAGGTTCTACTCGGTTTCTCTTCGTCTCTATTTCCGTTTTCTTTTTTCCTTTTCTCCCTCCAGCAGCCTCATGAAGTACTCCTCCCACTCATTCATCGTTATCTCCTCGCTCCCATTTTCTTTTTTCTTTCTCTCTCTATTGATAAAGTTCCATACCTCCTTCTCTGTTCTTATAGCTTTTATCTCTTCCTCCTCTCTCTCCTTCTTCTGCCTCTTCTTCTCCCTGCATGTCTCTCTGTATCTTCTTTTCGCTTCTAAAAAGCCACTTCTGTTCCCTTTAGTCTTTCTCCACTTTCTTAGTTCTTTTATTGCTTCCTTTTTACGTTGCTCACATTCTTTGTCCCACCATTTATTCTTTCTTTTTGTTCCTCCACCTCTTACTGTTATTTCTCTTTTTGTCGCTGCTTCTTCCAATATTTCTACCAATTCTTTTTCCATTTTCCCTACTTCTTGTTCTTTAAATCTTGCTTTTTCCAGTCTTCACTTATACTCTTCTTCGTTTACTATTCCGTAGTCTATCACCGTCTCTCCTCTACCGCCTATGTAGGTCAATTCTCCTTCTTCGTCCCCTTGCTTATTTCCATTCAGCACTTCCCATCCTTTTACTTCTATCCATTTCATCAACTTCTTCCCTTCCGCGTTTTCTTTCTTGTCTTTGGATTTTCTTTTTCCCTCTCCTCTCTCTTCTTCCCAATCCCTGGCTCCTCTTTCCCCAATTCTCCCGTTAAAATCCCCTCCCAGAAGCAGACATTCTTCCCTGTTGTCTTTTAATGTTTCTTCTATCTTGCTTATTGTTTCTTTCATCTCTTTGCTGTACACTGTCACTATTTTCCACCATTTACTGTCTATTTTCACGTTTCTCACCATGTGACCTTCCTCTTCTTCCTTCTTTTTAGTATTCTCTTTTATTCCTTTTTTTACCCCTGTTATTATTCCCTCTGCTGCTCTTCCTTTTTTCTTTCCCCTTCTCGCCCCTTGCCATTCCCACTTGAACTCCTTTGGTAACAGTTTTTCTATTTTTTCCCAGCTTTCTGACCATGTTTCTGTTAATCCAACAATATCGAACTCCTTCACATAGTCCCAAAAATCTTCTTCTTTTTTCCCTAGTCCCGCTACATTCCAAAATAGTGCCCTTACCCCTGTTTTTCTCGTTACATTCTTTGATTTCCCCCTTCCTTCCTTAGTTTCCCTCCTACTTCCTTCTTTGTTTCTTTTTTCCCGTTTCATTGTCCTTTTTACTTTGCCGTTGTCCCCCTTTTTCCCTCCTCCCCTTCTTCTTCTTATTGGAAAACCTCTAGTCTCTCTCTCTTTTCATTCCATCTCCATTGCTCCCCGTCCACTATTAATTTCCTGTATCCCACTCTTACTTCTTTCCCTTCTTCCCTTTTTTCCTTCGCCATACTTCTTAGTTTCCTCTGTAAATCTCTTTCTTTCTTTGTGAGGTCGTTGTCTATGTATATCCCCCTTGTTCCCCTCTTCTCCCTCAATTTTCCTTTGTGCTTCATTATTCTTTCCTTCTCATCCCATCCCTCCATCTCCACCATTACTTGATCCTTGTTAATCCTGTAGCAATCTTTTACTTTACTATCCTCTACATTTTCCTTCAAAAACTTCTCTACATCCTTTTTTTTACATGTCTTTTTCTTTCCCCGTCCCATCCTGTTATCACGATGTTGTTCTTCCTCTTTCTTCTCTCTTCGATTTCCATTCTCTCTTCCAGCTTTTCCACTCTCTACTTCCACCAGTCTCTCTCTCTCCTTCCCATCTCTTCTCCTTCTCTTTAAATTCTTCTCTCTGCCTCTCTATCTCTATCTTGAGTTCCTTGTTTTCTCGTCTTATTTCTTTCATCTCCTCCTTCAACTCTTGCAACAGCTCCAAGATTTTTTTCTCCATCTCTGTGTCCGTTTCCTTCTCTTTCTCTGATGTCTTCTGTGTTTTCTTTACTCCAGGAGACCTCGCCGTCTTTTTACTTTTTTGAAAAAAATTCTCTTCCTCCTCTTCTTGTTTTTCTGTTCTACCCCCTCCTTTTCTCTTTCTTTTCCTTTCCTCCAGGTAAGAGTCCAGGCTTTTCTGACTGAGCAAGCTGTTTCTATCGTCTTTGTTCATCCGCTTCCTGTGGCGCCTAATAATTGCGCGTAATATGGTATAAATTTGAATTTTGTTGAACAAGTATAACCCACTAAATCGCTTATCAAACGAGAGCTCATAAAACACTTGTGCACTCGACTCGATACCTCGTAGGAATCCATATAATTTCCTTATATACAATGTTTTGCGTAAACACTTGTCCCTTGTGCGGTATAAGATGCTCCTGACTGAATTGTTCGCTAATGTAGAAACGGAGACCATTGAATATACGAAACAGAAGACATTACTACTACAATTGATTAAACAACAGAATTTAGTAGAAACTAAATAATATATGCCTTCAGTTGGCCAGTTTCTGGCTGGTTCAAGGGGTGTTGGTGGGTAGGTTAGGGTTAGTTACCGTAAAGTTTTTAGTAATTATTTTTTATGATATTTTATTACTGTATTTTTCGGTAATTTATTGCGGGTCCCTTTCTTTAGAGTTTGCCCCGATGGTATATCAAGTTACGCACGCAAACGTTCATCGGGCACCGCGTCCATCCATCCATTCCCTAGACCATTTGCTCAGGGGTGGGGCTAAGATATCTATATTTAGCTACAGTTGTCGAACTTCTCCCTTAAAACGATTCACGCTCATTTAAATCGATGACTGTAATGGACCGCTTTTCCCTTAAAATGATTTGCAAATAATTAATGAACCTGTGAAATTTTTGAAAATGGAAAGTAATCTCCGCATAGAACTTGTCAATGTCTTTCATTTAAAAAAACAATTATCAAAATCGGTGCAGTACAGCCTGTTTTATTTGGTCCAAATTGATTCATGTTCAACGATTAAATATATAGATGACGTTTCAAAAAATTATTCATGTCTTACCATTGTGTAATAGTAATTCCTTTTAACATTATATCACTTGTGAGTAAACTGCTACATTATACCTTCCATTTGCGTGGAATAATAAGTCATCTAGACGTTGGTAGGGCATAATAGTAATTATACACCAAGGTTGAGAAGCCATTTTTCTTAGCCGACCTATTTTATTTCCCAAGATGCGAAGCGAAGATGGTAGAGATGTAAAATAATACCCGATATGCACTTTGCTATACGCTATCTTGTAGACAAGTAATTGAGGGAGGTGTGTTTTGTCTGTTTTTGTAGATAGCTTTACTAACCGTAATGTTTCAGAGGGCACCGGTTTCGGAATTTACTTTTGTTGACAAAGATAAATATTTTTTTACAAAACTTCCCTTGAGCTTATGGTATAAATCAAGTCTTATCTTCTATGCAGAATTCAGACTAGCCATTGTCAACATACAAGTTAAACTAACGGCTAAATCCATGCTGTCAGGAATAAATGACCAGAAGTATGCGAGTGGCGAGAATTGTAATAAAAATTAATTTTACAAAAGTCTTTTATTTTTACGCTTCGTACAAGAGCAAAACATCAATTATGAAACTAACAGAGTTTCATGTTGCACGGCCAAATTAATATAATTACAAATTACCCCAACAATTTCTATATCCCTACCACAGCGGTATTTCGGTTACAATGTTCATAATAACATCGGAATCACAATAACTGCTGACAAGGGTGTGTTTTCCTGCAAATAGATATATTGAAGGAAAAAGACATTCGTTTTTGATAAATTCAAACTCGCTTTAAAGTGTACTCAAATTTGTCGTTGTAAAGTAAGTTATAGCGCACGTTACAAGTACAAATTACACAGAAATTACCTTTACGAGACGCCGAGACTTCCTACATGGTGTATTTAACCGTGAATTATGGCAGTTGTTGAATGCTTCATTTTAAATATATTCACCGATGGCTAGTAAACCGGAAGTAAAAGTGGGAAAGCGAAGTTAAAGACATTAATCATCGGGAGACGCCGCTAAATTATCTAAAATTTATTTGAAGTAACCAGATGTTGTTCGCATCGGTGCGCCAATAAAATAAATTTCCGCAGTCAATTTCACAATTGACTTTTGAACGTGTATCAGCGGGGGTCGAATGCAACCGGAGGTAGTTGTTTAAAGCGGTCGAGCACAAAGAAAAAAAACGTTTGCAGTTTTATAAATCCCCGTTTCTAATAACGTGGGAAAAGAAATGATAGATGCGAAGAGTGATAAGAAGAAAAACGTAGGACGAAGAACGCCAGCCAGAAAATATGAGAGTGGACGTCACTCGTCCGGAATGAAGTGGTCCCTGAGGACGCCGCGACGCCAACTCTAACGTCTCATCAGTTTTTGCAGTCACTCCGCAGAGATCAAGGTAAAATAACTTACAACTTCTTGTTGAACTAAAAACGATTAAGATTTTGGGCTCCCGGCAATTTGGTCCTAGTAAATTCTACTTTAGTCAGATTAACGTGACAGTCTACCGAATTTGGTGTAGTAAATTTCAAGTTGGGATAAAGTGTGGGTTTGTGTGTTATTACTTACGAACTTGTAAGAAACGATTATGTTTGTTCTGTTTAATTTCGGAGAGGGTGGTGTTGGCAGGGGAAAAGGGGTAATAGAGGTCGGTAGGCAATGGTAGCGCTATGATCGTATTGTCTCTAGTGGGTTTGCATCCAAATATAATATTCAGGATCTAAACAGCTTCACTATTTTTGTCACAATGAAATTTTCAAATCACCAGTTGCAAAATTCGGGTACAGATTTAGATTCGAGGGCGTTTCCCGTTTATTGTTGAATTAATTACAATAATGTGTATAAAAAATTTGCAAATCATGTGAGAATTTCCGGAGCCCAACAATGGATTTTATATAGCATTGATAAAGCAGTTTTCCCAATTCTTCTCATATTAAATTAATGTAATTAATTTAATTCATATCTGGATCACAGGCACTAATTATAATAAATTAATGAAATGTTCATTAATTAATAGTCGTCTGAAAATACGAACCTAATGTTCTTGTCTTGACTTGACAAATCACACTCGTTTATTACATCATTCTCCATAAAAAATATCACCTCCATCAATTGAAATATTATATAGCACACCATGATTGCATGGATTTGTAACATGCGAGGACGATATTTCCATAACTGTGCATTTCAATCGTTTTACTTTATTGGTTTTAATATTTATTGCGTCGATAATACTGATGAATATAACTCCAAATTATCTCAACATTTTCGACAGTATTCTAACTTATAATATCCCAAGTGTGCTCAGTCTTATACCGTATTACTTAGACACGAAACATGTTATTATCTTGAAATACCATCATCCTGAAAGACGAAGACGTTTGGGATTACATACACATTTAGAGTGTTCGATCGGTTTTGAGCACTCAGTTGGCTGTGACCGAACGGATGTCTGGTATTATATCCAACTGACGTTTTCAGGCCATTTCAGTTAAAAATTAATTTAAACTCATTTGAGATAATCGCGTCAAATGCATAAAAACTGACATTACAAGCAAAATAAAACATGATTTATAATGCAAAGGTGCTTGTGTCGGTTTATGGTCCTCCTAAACAATTTACTCCACTGTTCTATCATTGAAATTGATTGTGAAACAATGGGGTTAAACAATCTACATATAGTTGTGTTATTGCCGAATATGTTAAGCATAATATATTAGCATAATTTGTTTATTTAATTCGTTCGCACGATATTATTGTTAAAGAGACAGTTGAGTACAATATAAATACAAAAAGAAATGTTTAAATCTTAAACAGAAATACACAGAAAATTAAAAACCAAACTACCGATATTCTATGAAATATTGAAGTAATTAGGAAGAAAGAAGATGTAATCAAACTATATGATGTACAGGGTGATTAACGAAGTATAGTAAATATTTAAACCTCAATTATGTGGCCCCTAAACGTACTTTTGACGGTATAAACGTTTAATGTTAAGTTGAAAACTTAATGGCAACCAGCGATTCACTCAAAACATTTTGATAGTCGCTGAATGTATTTTGGGCAAAAAAGTTAGTACTTACGATACAAACTATTGTAAACATCTCGGTCTTCACTGATGAACCCTTTCCGACTGACAAAAACCACTTTTGCTTTCAATTGAAAAACATAAAGACTCAACTAGGCCAACGTACCATTTATAAAAATTGTTCGAAATGACGACAGCCGTGGGCATTTTGCAGATGGATACCCCACTATCTTTCGGTGTTAATGGTATAAACAAGATGTTTCATGTAGCCCTACAGAAAAAAATTACTTATTCCGATTAATAAAAAAATAAGTAAAGGCATTTTAAAATATTTACTGTGTACCGTCAACAGTCAAAGTAAAACTGAAAGTAATTAATTGGCAGCCATTCAACGCACTCTTTCCAACAAAAAAGTCTTTTCTTGTTTAGGCCAAGAAATAAGAGTTTATTTATTAATGATTCTTTAAATAAAAATAAAGTTTAATTAAAACCATATATCTCGGGTTTTTTAACAGTTATTTTTTTGTATTTTTGTCTCCTCATATTAGGGACTGTCACAGGTTTAAATAACTACTGTACTTTGTGAATCACCCTGTATATTAATAACAACAAAACTATGAAAAGATTGACAGAGAAGACAAAACTCTGAAAAACGAAAGAAAAATGTTGGCAAAAATAAGTTTGAGACAATATAAGACTCACATCAAACATAATTATAATATAAACGAAAGGCGGAAATATGGAGATGACAAAGAATATTTTTCTCGAATTAGATGAAGCAATGAAAAAATATTCAAAAATAAAAACTTAAAAAGTAAAAAATCGTAAAATATGAGAAGACGTTTTATTGTTAATAAAATAATAGACTTAGATTTTGAGCAAAAAGGTAAAACGCATGCCCACTCCATCTATTTAATATCAATTAAATAATAGGAAGAAGGCCAAAATTAGGAATATTATAGCAACACAAAATTAATAGCATTATCTGATACAATACTGAAACAAGTAAACATCTGAACATCTATACCATAATCGTTGAACATGAATCGATTGGGAACAAATAAATCAGTGTGTACTGGACCGATTTTTATAATTGTTTTTTTAAATGAAAGACATTGATAAGATACACCAGTAGATTACTTAAAAAAATATATTTGCTTTCGGTGAAGAGCATTCCATTCCAGTCACCGACGTGAACGAGCGAGAGTCGTTTTCAGTAAGAAGCTCTGAATTATGTTCAGAGTGGTGTCGGAACTCACTCATCTTATCGCATTTACCTCAACCATATCAAACTATCTGGGCAAACTCGGGATGTTATAAGTAAAATGTAGAATGGAGAATGCTGCGACAGAAGTAAATACGGGCAGCGCATTAGTTAATGGTCCAAGAACGTGTGTTAAACGATTGCATCAAAATACAATTTGATTGCGAAATTTCAACCCGGGAAACGTATTTTAATACCCAGTGTTCATATGACGAATTCTGGTACATTATTGCTATTTTCCTGGAGGCGAACCCAATTTCCAATCATGTTAGCATTCGCTATGACTATTAATAAATCGCAAGGGCAAACCTTTGATAAGGTTGGGATTTTATTACCACAACCTGTCTTCGGACATGGTCAACTGTATGTGTATTATTTGAATAAAAATGGAACAGAATAAAAATAGAGGACACTCACAAGACATGTAGGAAACTTTGGAAACAGAATTTTACATGTATTACGATGTAAAAACCCTTTACGGATATTCAACACTTCTTTCTGGATTTCTAGAAATTTCCTTTTAACACGCATTAATTTATTCATACTTGTCCAGTAAATCCGCAACCTGTTAAATCATTAGCCGCAATATTAGTCCCGGTGATGGCGATTTTGCTGCCGAAAGGATAGACCGAAAACGATTTGCAGCGGTTTTAGCATTAATAAGTCTTCTCGTTTCCGTAAATTTTATACAAAGCGCTCGAAAGCTTTTCCTCATGAGTACAACGACCAAATTACAGGAGATTGCCAGAACAAGTCGACTATGCACCACAGACAGCTGAATCACTTAAATGTCTCACAAAAAGTACTGAAGCTGCATGGAAGCTCTACGAGGGGTCAACTCCACAACATTTACAGGTCTGATTAATAGCAGTCTTGTAAGCTGTAATTTGTAATTTGTAATCTTTCTTGACCAAAAGATAAGTTCTACAGATAGAAATCTTGGCGTTTTAGCTGCATTGCGCGTTCTGTAAACCAGTATTTTTTTAAATTTTGGTAGTAACTATATATAATCTGAACTGCCTCCTATTTATGAATTTAAATAAGACTTTTTGAGAGACCTGGAATATGTAACAGGTATGTGCATTTTCCAAAAATATTTTCAAATAGTGAACGATGTGTCAAACAAATGCAGCAGTGGTGCAAGAATAACTCTCTATTATTAAATCCAGAAAAACTACTTTCCTGATATTTTCTTCAACACATAATAAGAGAGACAGCAGCTTATTAGTGCGGTCAAACAACTCTATTATCAAGCAATCTAGTAACACCAAATTCCTGGGAGTGCAGATAGATGAAAATATGTTCTGGGAAACGCACATTGATTTATTGATTAAGAAATTGTCTAGAACATGATTTTGTATTAGTCAACTACGAAATTCTGTCAGTAAAGGAACTCTTTTAATCTATTACTATGGCTGCGTATATTCTGCTATGTATGGAATTGTATCTTGGGGACATTCCACTTATATTGGGAGAGTTTTTAAAGCTCAATGTATCTAATATGTGGCGAAAATAATTTTTTTTGTATTACCAGAAGGAGCTCCCCGTGATTCCGACCTTCACGAGGTTCCTTGCTGGTCAGGTCCTGTTCGTACATCATAGCCACTCCTCAAAACCATGAGGTCAGCAACTATGAATCCCGTAAATCATGTGCCCTCAGCAGGCGCAACGAACCCAAGATGACCGCCTTCTGCATTCCAGCCACAAGGCTCTCTGTCGGTTTACAGCAGGCAGGAATGATTTTCAGATTGGAGACGAGCGAGTCCTTGATGCCTCCCATGCACCCAATTACCAAAACGACGAGCTTCACTGAGTAACTTGAGTACAGCCTCCTAAGTTCAAAGAGCAGGTCTTGATATTTTGTCCGCTTTTCCTCCTCCTTGACGCAGATGTTATTTTCAGCAGGAGATGAAAATTCAATAACAAACATCTAGGAGTGGTCCAATAGAACCACGTCAGGCTTGTTCGCTGTTATCTGCCTGACGGTGGAGAACGAGAAGTTCCAATAGATTCGGCACCTTTCGTTCTCCAAAACGGACTCAATATCGTTCGGGACATAGGGCAGCACTGGTGTCTGGTCTATCGCATAATGGTGTCTTAAATGAAAGTATAACACTCTCAACGCCGCATTGTGGCGATGGATATAGGCCGAAGTTGCATACACCGGGCATGCCGCCAATATATGCATTGCTGTTTCAGGGGCCCTGTAACAAGCCCTGCAGCTCACATTCGGCACCTCTATACCCATCACGCGGCTGCGATAGACAAGGTGTTACACCATCTTGCGTAGCGTAAATGAATCCCTCAGTCTCAGACTTTAGTCCACTTGATCTCAGAAAGGCAAATGTATGCCTTTTGGATAAGCCAAGGTTTTCAATGTTCTTGAAGAAAACACTATGCATTGACTTTTCCATATGTCTTCTCATGAGCATATCTTGCTCAGAGATTCTGACGTGGGCTGTAAGACGGAGCAAATTGAGCTCGGTAATAAAATGTGGCCGAGCTCGCTCAACGTCAAAGTCAAGACCGAGTTCATCTGCTGCTCTTTGTGCCGCCCTAAACAAAAATGCCCCGACTCCCCGTCTCTCGTGATCCCTGACAAGAAGCAACAGGAGATCTGAACTTTGGATGATCTTACAGGCTATACCCAAGATTACCCTGTTATGAAGACACTCCAAACTCAAAAGTCTTCGGCCTCCCTGGTTTCGTGGAAGATATAACCTCGGAACGGACGATTTTGGATGCAAACTGCGCTGTTGATGCATCATTTTTCGAGTATCCCGATCAATCTGCTTCAACTCATGTACTAACCATTTAACTGCTCCAAATGAGTAGAGCAGGATCGGAACAGCAAGCATATTTGTGGCAAAAATCTTGTTCTTCCCCGAAAGCTCTGACGACCAGATTCGTCGGAGTAGATTTCTGTACTTGCCGCAGAGAGACTTTTTTACCTGGTGTGACGCTTGGATGTGGCACTGCTCCACACCCAAGTACTTGTAAGTCTCTCCGGTGTTGAGATGTCTTAGAACGAAATACTCCCATCGTCCTCTTTTGAGATGAACCTGAGCGCATTTGTCCCAACCGAACTCCATGTCAATAGCATCTGTGTACTCCTGCACTATGCGCAATGACTGCGTCAGTTCTGGCTTTCCGGAAGCATACACTTTTAAATCATCCATGTAAAACAAGTGCGTGATCTTATGCTTCCGGTTACCGGGTGTACCACAGCTATAACCCTTTGCACCGCGCAAGGCTACGGACAGCGGCAACAGTGAGATGCAAAACAGAAGAGGACTCAAGGAATCTCCCTAGAATACTCCTCTTCTGAATGATATCAACTCTGTCTGAACTCGGTCCCGTCGGGATGTTATCGAGAACCGAGTCTTCCAGAGTGACATCAGTTGTTTGATGCATCTCACCAGTGTATCGGGTATCGCAAGACATTCGAGCAAGTGAATAATCAGCTCGTGGGATGTTGTGTCGAATGCCTTACGATAATCGATCCAAGCCATAGATAGGTTGCGCTTATATTGGACGGCATCCTGCATGACGCACCTATCGATCAGCAGGTTTTCCTTGCAGCCATCCACGCCCCTCTTACAGCCTCGCTGTTCGAAAATTTTCGAATACACCGGGTTAATAGCGTGGAATATTCGGTAGGACAGGAGTCTGGTGAAAATCTTGTAGCACGCATTTAGGCAAGTTATTGGCCGGTAGTTCTGAGGCTGAGACAAATCACCCGTTTTAAGCTTGATTCATACTATCGGTTCGGCGACGCTCCGCTCACGCTCCAGTCACGGTCCAGTAAATTGGTGTAACATTCACACTGTACGATCTACCAACGGTCTTGCTTCGGTCAAGTATCATTATCATCAGTAGCAACACAGCCGTGTGCCAGTGCGCAACTATGTTCAAGAAATTTTCAGTGACGGATTTAGCCGTGATGGCATATATTCTGCGTCGATAATTTTAATAAAAATTATTTTTGGTGGTTTAGGGGATAAACTGATTAAAAAGTAGGTATCTACCACCGAAAGTGATTCAAACAATTTATTGTTGTTGATACTATTGAGAGTAATTTAAAAATAACCTAAGCCACTTATTTTATACATTATGACTATAATACAATAGATATAATACTTCTAATTATTAATTATAACAAATTTGTTTCTGTGTGTTTAAACGACTGATGGTGGCATTTTCTGATTTAAAATCTTATAAATTCGCCTCTATGCGATATTTTTCCTTGATGGTTGCTAATATATTTTTGACGTCTTTGATTCGAGTCATTGTATGAAAGCGAGTTGAGTTTTTGTTTAACAACTAGCTGACCCGACAGACGTTGTCTTGTCCAAATTTCAATAAATTTATTTTTGGATAAATCGCGAAACAAAAGTAAAAACAAATTAATGTACTTTTATTTTAATTTAGGCTGGAATGAGTTTTTTCAAATGATTCTCCAGATCTTTCCGATTTTTTTTTCAATTGGGAACATTCAATTCACTTATTTCTAACTCGTGCAAGCACTCGTCATTATTTTCGTCGCAACAGAAACTCGTATCTGAATCGCAAAAATTATTGTTGGCAATATTTTGACCTCTCGTCCTATTACTATTGAGAACTTATCCATAACCACAATGGTCAAAACAAAAAAATAATTACGCATATCCATTCAGTTCATGCAAAAATCCCCTAGAAAAAACATGGCATAGCATAAAAGGGCCAATACTAGAGCTAAACGGGTCGAAAACTGACTGCGCCCTGTTCAGACCAGCAGTGTTACATCAGGACGGTCCGCTCTCGGTTCGATCTCGGTTCGGTAAAGTATTGTGGCGAAGAAACACCGCGGTCAATTTACCGAACCGTTGCTGGAGCGGACCGGGCAGTCTGTATGGTCTAATACAAAATACATTGAACAATATTTTACAGGACCGTGACTGGAGCGTGAGCGGAGCGTCGCCGAACCGATAGTATGAATCAAGCTTTAGGTAGTAAAACGGTTCGCCCCTCGACAACCCACTGCGGAATGGGCCGCTCATCATCCAGCTAGGAATTAAATACCTTGGCCAGACGCTACTTCGGAATTTCTTCCACCAAAAGGTATTAATTCCGTCCGGGCCTGGTGCGGCAAAATTTTTGATTCCCTTAAGGGTCTCGCCAATTTCTTCCGGGGTTATCGGATTGCACACCACTGGTCTTAATTGAGATCTTCTTACGAAGTTCTCAAATTGTGCAAGGGCTGGAGTGTCTTCACGCAACGGTTTCGACCCCTCGTGTATTTCCCTCCAGGAGACTTCGACATCCTGCACCGCCGGCAATTTCTCTGGGATAGACTTTGCCCGCTGGAAGAGCCTCAAAGGATTTGTCTTGAACTTGTTGTTCTCGACCAACCTTCGCCTACTCCTTACCAGGGACTTTCTTGCAGCCACAAGACTGCGAACTCTATCCATGCAGTGCTGCTTCTCAAAAGCAAGCACCGCTAAATTCAGTGTATATGATGGGTCCGGCGAAAAAGACGCGCGATGCGCCGGGATTTTTGGTGTGAAAGGTTTCATCTCTTTGATGAATTCCATCACACACTGAATTTGAGAAATATCCTGCCTAGCGGTTTCTATCTTCTTGTCTATCTTTTCGAGGCCTTCTTTGGTCCTAGTGAGTAGCGCCACCACCTTGCCGAGCTGAAGGTGCAAGTCGGACCGGTAGCTCTTGGCGCACCTGGGAGGTCAAGCCATCTTGACCTCAGTACCGGCCGGGGTTCCTTTCGGCTAACAACCAATTGGAACCCTAGACTGTTGTTGCTACCTCAACAGGGAAAGACCCTCACGACCGGTCCCAGTCGGATAGGGACCAAGGTGAAGGTGGTGGGGTCTCGCAAAACAATTCACCCGTTGACGACTCTGGCAATGCCCATGGACGCTTTGAGTGGACCAACACTCTAAGGAATGACCTGCTCGACTGCTACGAGACGAGCGAACCGCGGCGAAGGGGTTACATGGCAAGGATTCATGCTCTGTGGGGTGAGAAACACCCAGAGCATCACTTTTTCGCGCCACAAAAACTCCGCGACTAGGTGGCCTTTCTTCGTCGCATTCAATACGAGAGAGCACCGGAGCAGTTGGTGGAGGTACAGCCGGACGAGCCGGAGATCCGCCACGCTGTTCCGGTAATTTTGGAGATGCCTCCGAACAGAAAATCTCTTCTCAAAATTCCACCACCCAAAGCTAACGACGTAGTTGCAGCGGACGAATCACTCGATGGGAACCTCCCTGAGGATCCAGACATCCTGCTCCTGAACGAAATGGTCTATCGAGAGGCGACGAGACTTTCTTCTTCGGCCCCACGTGGTGAGAGCACTGAGGCTGAGAAAAAATTCGAATGTCGCCTTGAAAAGATAGACGAAAATAAATTATTATTATTATTATTATTATTATATGATTATGCCTATTATCATATTATGTGATACCCGTGGGAACTCTCTGAGTGTGTAATTTATTAGCGGACGTAAGTAACAATAAGAGAGGAAAACAAGGGATTTAAGGAAGAGATAAAACGATTAAGAGAAGAGTCGAAAAGGAAGGAGGAGAAATGGAAGCAAGAAGCTAGAAGGGAGAATATAGGTTTTGAAGAGAACACAAAAGAGAAAAGAGAAAAGGAGAAGAAGGAATAATATAACGGAAGGGGAGGAAATTAAGAGCGAGACAAAAGCATTTATTAAAGAAATAATCAAAAAAGAAGTAGATGTGAGAAATGTGATAAAACTAAGGAAAACGAGTACACTGGTAGAATTAAAAAAACTGGGAGGACAAAATTAAAATAATGAAAAATAAGAAGGTTCTAAGGGAAATAGAAGATAAGAATAAAATCTTCATAGAGAATGACTTAACAAGGACAGAGCGGGAGGTACAAGGATAGAATAAGAGTAGGCCATAGAAAGGCAAAAATAAGAAAAGAAGATTGGGAGTGGAACGAAAAAAGTAAGAGACTAGAAAAAAAGAAAAACTGGAGGATAGAGTGTAAAGAAGGCTGAAAAAATATAGGCTAAGCAGAGATAAAGAGAAGGAAAAAAAACCTGGAAAACGGAAAAAAAACAAGCCAGGAAAATCGAGAAATGGAGAAAAGAAAAACAACAAACGGGAAAATGAAAGAAGAGACAGGGAATAAAAAACAAAGACAATGAATTTTGGGAGTATTTGAGAGAATTTGACGTAGTGGGAATGGTAGAAACGTGGGTGGAAGAAAAGGGGTTGGAAAAATTGAAAAAGAGAATTCCGAAAGATTTTAAGTGGAAGTTTATATATGCAGAGAGGGAAAGCAAGAAAGGGAGAGCTAAAGGTGGGATAATAATGGGGGTGAAAAATTATATAAAGAACGGTGAAAATTCAACAGAGAAAATGGAGAATTATAACAGTGTACAGTAGAAGTATGAAGGAAACGATGAGAATAATAGAAAAGAGAGTAAAAGAGCAAGACGAAGGAACTTTGGTGATTGGGGGGGATTTTAATGCAAGAATTGGGGGAAAAGGAAGACGGATAGAACAAACAACAATAGAAGGAAGATGAACAAAAGATGGAACAGAAAACGCAGAAGGGAGAGTACTGATTACCTTAGTAGAAGAAAGAGGGTGGGACACACTTAATGGGAATTGCACAGGAGATGAGAAAGGGGAGTACACGTATATTGGACCAAGAGGGGAGACAGTTATTGATTATGTTATGGTGAATGAAAAAGCATGGGATCAAATAGAGAAATTCAAGGTGGGAGAAAGAATGGAGTCGGACCATATGCCTTTGGAAGTAAAGACAAAAGGAAGAGAGAAAGATAGAGGAAGTGTGAATGAGTTTAGAAGAACAATTGTGCAGAATATTTAGACGGAAAAAGGAAAAAAAAAATTATAGAGCAAGAATTATGCAGACAAAATACGAAAAAACAGAGATAAACGAAAAGGTGAGGGAACTGAACTGATAACGTAACAAACGCAACAGAAAATAAAGATATAGAGATAAGAGAGAAGATGGGGCCGTGGAGGAACGAGTGGTGGGATAAATAATGCAGGGAGGGGAAGCAGGAAGCAAGAAGGAAACTAAGAAGTCGGAAAAAAGAAAAAGCAACTAAGGAAGAGTACAAGAAAGCACGCAAGAGGTACAAATTAATATGCAAAGAGAAGAAGCAAAAGAAACGGATGGAAAAAGGACTAAAAATAAATAAAGAAAAAGAAAAGATGAAGGGTATAAAGACGGAAGAACAGGTATGGATATACATAAATAGGGAAAGAAAGAAAAAGAGAGAGAGAGTGAGTGATGAAAATACTATGGAGGAATGGAGAGAGTAGTTCAGTGAGCTGCTGGGGGGTGATAAAAACAGACAAGAAAAGGAGGAGTGGAAGAAATAGAAGAGATAATAAGAAAAGAATTAGAGCAACAACTAAGAAAACTGAAAAGGAAAAGGCACCGGGGAGGGACGGTATACAGAATGAAGCGTGAATATATGGAACTGAAAGGGAAGTTGACAGGTTGTTAGAGATGAATGGAGTGTGGAAGGGAGAGGGATTCTCCCAGAAGTGGAAGGAGGGGATAATATGCCCCATATTATATAAGAAAGGAGAAAAAGATAAAGTCAGTAATTATAGGGGGATCACTCTCCTAAATACGGCATATAAGGTATACGCGATGATTGTGGAAGAGAGACTGATGAAGGAAATGAATGAGAGGGGAGTGTTACCAGACGGACAGGCGGGATTTAGGAAAGGTAGAGGGACCATGGATAATGTATAAAGAAAAAGTGTGGTCTTTAGCATATGCGGATGATTTGATGATGCTAGCGAGAAAGGAGAAAGGTATGAAAGAAATTATAGGAAGCATGGAGAAATATATGAGGAGGAAAAAGTTGACGGTGAATGTAGAAATTCAAGATGATGGCGTTTAGAAAAGGGGGTGGTAGGAGAAAAATAAATGAGTGAAGATGGTAGAAAGAGAATATTGAAGAAGTGAAAGAATTGAAGCATTTAGGTTATGTGAAGAATAAAAGAAAGACAGCAACGCCACATGTGAGAGAGTTAGCGAAAAAAGCAAATAAGATAATAGGAGCGGTATGGGGAATAGGAGAGAGAAAATTTGGACATGATTTTAGAAGGAGAGTAATGATGTTTGATAGTCTGGTGAAAACCGTGATGATGTATGGAGCGGAAATATGGGGATGGAGAGAGCAAGAAGGTTTGGATGGGGTGCAAAGAAAATATTTGAAAAGGGTGCTAGGAGTAGAGAGAGAGAGAGACACCGGGGTATATAGTGATGGAGGAAACAAAGAGAGATGTAATAAAAATAGAAGCAGGAAAAAGAGCAATAAGTTTTGAGGAGAGAGTGATAGATAGAGGAGAGTGCAGAATTCTGCAAGAGTGTTTGAAAGAAAAAAGGAAATAAATAGGAAAGGGGGTATGGAAAGAGAGGGAGGCATATTTCGAAAGAAACGGGTATGCAGGCGCGGAGATAGAAAGAGAGGCAGAGTAATGACGTAATGACAGATGAATTAGTGCAGAGAGATAGAGATGTGCAAGTGCAGAAAAGAAGAACGAGAATTAGGGAGTCTAGGTACAATGGGAAGTATGAAAAATAATAACGGAAGAAATGCCAAAGTACATAGGAAGAGAGATTAGAAAAGAGAGAATAAATAATAGCAAGGTTTACATGTAAAAATGAGGAGAGATAAAATAAATATTGGAGTGAGGATAGGAATAGGGTATGCAGGATGTGTGGAGAAAACAAAGGAGACGATAGAGCATTTGTTGAAGGAATGCGTAGAATTGAGAAAGAGAGGTAAAAGTAGAGAAGAAATTCTGAATGAGGACGGAAGAGGGATCGAATGGATGAAGAAGGTTGAGTGGAGAAGAGGGGCAATATGTGGCGAGGGATAAAAAAGCAATTATTGTATTGAATTATTTATTTAGTTTTATTTATTTATATTATATTATATTTTATTTTGAGTGATAGGAAATGTATTAATTAGAGAATTGATAAATCCGTAAAGTTAATAAATATACATACAGCATATTAGCGGAGGTTCGGAACATAAGACAACAAATGCACGAAATTTACACGAAATTTACACATTATGTTTTTCAATTGAAAGCAAAAGTGATTTTTGTCTGTCGGAAAGGGTTCATCAATAAAGACCGAGATGTTTACAATAGTTTGTATCGTAAGTGGTAAATATCTACTATACTTCGTGAATCACCCGCTTCAAAAAGTCTACTAAAAGTTCTGCACCGATTAAGCTCAAATTTTGACACAATATACAATTCGCATCAAAGATTGTTTTTATCTATTTTTCGCGTCAGTAACATACCCGCGACCGCGAGAAAACAGTTTTTTACGGTCAGCTGTGTACCAGCAACCGCGCCATCTGCCGGAACCGAGGGGTACCCTCGCCATACTAGCAAAAACGTAGTGGAAGCAACGATTTTAACAGGGCCTTTCAATTATAAATAAAAATGTAAATGTTCGTTTTGTTCAAAATCTTAAATCTCCGAAAGTTCTTCACCGATTGCTTTGAAAACCGAGCGTGAATAGGAAAGAGTAATTCCTATGTGGAAACGAATACTGCCTGAGCGAAGCCAGGATGGCTAATCTATTAGATAAAATTGGTAGTGGTAAGACACTAGACGTGTGAGTTTTTACACTTTTTGCATAAATAACTGTTGGTTCTAAAAAACAAGTTACAATAAATATTTATAAAATTTAATGGTACATGTTCCACACCTTTAACGTATTTAACTCTTCAAATGTAAATTTCCAAATATTTTTTATAAAAAAAAAACTGAAATATTTGACGCAGTTTATCGAAGAATATAACAAATTTGGGAGTAAATCCATCCATCCAGTCCTAAAAAAAGAAGCAGCGATAGTATCATTTTCACAAAAGCACTCACAGCTAAATGGATTAAAACCACTTTGGACGTAATACCATAGGTATAAATGATCTATTTATGTAGATATGATATCGCCAGAGCCATAGGCTAAAATTTAATGATTATCTGATCAATACTTTTTTGTTAAAAAAAACTCAATTCTATCATTCTATCTTTGGTGGTGATCGTTCCAGTTCCTGAGTTCGCTCAAGTATATAAACGTGCAAGTTTTAGTAAATTAAGTGAATTTGAGAGGGAACGCATTGGCGTGTTACGGTAGAACGTCGTTTCCTAAAATTGTACAGAAGGTGTTATTGCAGATGAGACGATTTATCCCGAATTGAGATACTTTTGCAAATGTTTTGCAATGTATTCCCGGCATGCGAATTATTTGTATTATTCTCTACATAGTTTATAGTGCATTTGTTCGTGACATAAAAGTCTTATGAGGATATTAGCGCAGTTACTTTGTCAATTTGGTAGGGACGGATCAAGATAGATGGTACAATCGAGAACAGTGCTTTACAGGCAGTTTGCTTTCGCGTCGATTTCGTAAGTTGCAGCTTAAATTTATCTTAACTTCAATTATTTGATCCGTCTAAAAGTTGTTTTCTGATTTTTTAATTTATGTTACATTCATGGTATACCACAGGAAATTTTGAGAAATATAGAAAGGATACAAAAAACATTGGACCAAAAAAGCTTATTTTCCAACAGCCAGTTTTTTCTATATTTTACTCAATATTTAGCTACAAAACAATCTTAATATTTTTAATCCCTTACAAGTGAAAACGAATACACCAAATATTGTATGGCATTTTGGCGTTTAAATTAAATGCTGCGGAATCGATTCTGCGTTCAGGTTCAACAGCCATCTGTAATTACAAATTATGTGACCACTGTTAGTAATTTTGAATGTGTTAAGCTAACCTATTTGGAACGGCGCATTTCCAATTTTAATGGAATAAAGTACTATTGGTTTATATCTGTTATTACTTACAGACCTACGGCAAACGTTCGGTCCTGACTTATTTCAAAGGGGGCGCATTTGGTATTACCGGTTTATTGTTATCTAGATAATCATAGCTTGAACCAAGGAATTAGATCTGATTGCAGCTGAACCGTATTGATGAATCTACCATGTATTTACGTTTAATATTACTATCTGTTTACTCGCCCAAACGGAAACTAGTAGCTGTACATGCTCGGTTTACACAACGGCTGGGATTTGCAGGGAATATCAATTTGAAGTTAGTTAGCGACGATGTATGGACGCTAACAACATTAGTGGATTACTTATTATGTGTTGCTGGCAAGAAAGCAAACAGTTTACAGGTTTTTCAAATAATTGTTCTTTTGTATAATATCTGCTACACCTCGGGCGGTGATTTCAACAAAGTCCATATCATCCACAAAATTTCATCAAGGGTACCTGCGGAAGTTCAAATATCGTGTGTCGGTACTTACTTAATGATGATTCATACATCACGTCGTTCGTGGAAAACAAAATTTACATGTAAGTTAGTTTTCACGTACAAAGCCTACTGCATCTATGTAGACTCTGTAATACACTCAGCGTCAAAACTCTTGGATTCCCTCCCCCCATATTTACTGCTCTAATAGTGACTCTATTGTGATGCTGTTCATACATTTTTGTTTGTTTGTTTAAGTGTATTAATGAAAGAATTAACAACTTTTTCTTGTGGAAATTGTCCCATTCTTCTTCAGTCGCGATAATCAGCTCCCGAAGGGTTATGCGTGGGTTTTGTCTTCTTAAATATTTAACTTCTTCTCTCAAGGGGTGCATAATTGCTCCGATGACATTTTGGAAGTGGATATTTTCTGTCAGCGATTGTGGTCTTCTCCACACACCCACACGTCAGCTTTCACTTCTTAAGCTGCTCTAGTGCTCTAGTGCTAAAGTTAAACGGGTACCTATATGTTTCCTAATAAATCTAAATACTATGAAACGTCTTTTAGATCTAAAATTAACAGCAGTGAGCCGCCTTCGAATTGTAGGTCCAAAAATCAACCCAACTAAATTCTAAAATGTGTTGTTACAGCTCTGAAAATGTCTTCGTCCTCTTTAAGTATGTCTCTTTTTTAATGGTCTTCCACAACACAATTATGTTTTTACAAGATGTTATTGTTTTTTAATTTTCTTTGTCTCAACATACCGGGTGCCCCAGAGGTGTGTGAACCGTCATTTACGCCCATATTTTGAAATATATTAAAACGGGGTTTTCGGGAGACGATAACCACACGATACCTTCACAATTATTAGAAACCATATACAGAGTGTCTTAATATCAGTAATATACCAAAGTTATGTTTTTTTTAAATGGAATGCCCTATAATTATATTAGTTGGTGAATTCAAAGAGCAATTAATGCTGAGCAAAATGAAGAATTTTATGTCAAAATTAGTACAGTATGTATATTTATTACCTTTACAGGTTTATAAAGCATCCGATTAATACATTTCCCATAACTCAAATAAAATAAAATATCAATATAATAAATAAAACTAAATAAATCAATAATTCAACACAATAACTAGCAGCTTTTTATCCCTTCGCACTTATTGTCCCTCTTCTCCACTCAACCTTCTTCATCCATTCGATCCCTTTTCCGTCCTCATTCAAAAATTTTTCTCTACTCTCATCTCTCCCTCTCAATTCTACGCATTCCTTCAACAAATGCTCTATCGTCTCCTTTTTTTCTCCACACATCCTGCATACTCTATTATTATCTTCACTCCAATATTTATTCTCTCTCTCCTCATTTCCACATCTAAATCTTGCTATTATCACTTTCTCTTTTCTACTCTCTCTTCCTAGGTACTTTGGCATTTCTTCCGTTATTATTTTTTCATACTTCCCATTGTACCTAGACTCCCTAATTCTCGTTCTTCTTTCCTGCACTTGCACATCTCTATCTCTCTGCACTAATTCATCTGTCATTACTCTGCCTCTCTCTCGCATTCTTTCCATCTCCGCGCCTGTATACCCGTTTCTTTCGAAATATGCCTCCCTCTCTTTCCATATCCCCTTTCCTATTTATTTCCTTTTTTCTTTCAAACACTCTTGCAAAATTCTGCACTCTCTCTCTATCACTCTCTCCTCAAATCTTATTGCTCCTTTTCCTGCTTCTATTCTTATTCCATATCTCTTTGTTCCCTCCATCACTATATACCCCGATGTCTCTCTCTCTACCCCTAGCACCCATTTCATATATTTTCCTTGCACCCCTTCCAATCCTTCTTGCTCGCTCCATCCCCATATTTCCGCTTCATACATCATCACGCTTTTCACCAAACTATCAAACATCATTACTGTCCTTCTAAAATCATGTCCAAATTTTCTCTCTCCTATTCCCCATACAGCTCCTATTATCTTATTTGCTTTCTTCACTAACTGTCACATGTGCTGTTGCTGTGTTTCTTTCATTCATCACATAACCTTATTTCACTTCTTCAATTTTCTCTTTCTCCCATCTCCATTTATTTACTTTTCTCCTACCACCCCCTTTTCTGAACACCATCATCTTGGATTTCTCTACATTCACCGTCAACTTTTTCCTCCCCATATATTTCTCCATGCTTCCTATCATTTCTTTCATACCTTTCTCCTCTCTCGCTAGCACCACCAAATCATCCGCATATGCTAAAGACCACACTTTTTCTTCCACTCTTTGTTGTCTCTTTTCCTTTTCTTGTCTGTTTTCATCACCCCCCAGCTGAAGTACTCTCTCCACTCCTCCATAGTAATTCTTTCTTCTTTTGCTTCAGTTCCATTTTCTCCTTCCAGTCCCTCTTTCACCCCCATTATTATCCCACCTTTAGCTCTCCCTTTCTTGCTTTCCCTCTCTGCATATTGACACTTCCACTTAAACTCTTTCGGCATTCTCTTTTGCAATTTTTCCCACCCCTTTTCCTCCACCCACGTTTCTACCATTCCCACTACGTCAAATTCTCTCAAATACTCCCAAAATTTATTCTCTTTGGTTTTTATTCCCGCTACGTTCCAGAATACTATTCTTATTTGCTCCTTTTCTCCTTTATTCCTCTCCGTATTCGTTTTCCCTTTTCTGTCCTGTCGTCTTTTTCTTGTGCTCTTATTCAAAAATTTTCTGTATTTAACTCCCCCTTTTCTTCGTCCCACCTAAACCCTTTTCCCTCTATCCATATCTTTTTATAACCCAGTTTCACCCGCTGTCCTTTTTGTCGGTCTTCTTTGGCTATCGCTCTTAATTCCTGCTATATATCGTTTTCCTTCTTTGTCAGATCATCTTCTATGTATACTCTCTTTCTTTTTTTTTTCTCTTAGTTTTCTTTTATTTTCCATAACTTTCCTCTCTTCCCCCCAGCTCCTAAGTTCCGCCACAATCATCAATTTCCTCCATTTATTTTATACATCTCTCTCACAGTCACTTCTACCTCTAATTCAACCTTCATCCATTTTTCCAGTTTCTTCTCGCTCTCGCATTACTCTTCGTCCAATCCCGTTACTACAATATTCTTCTTTCTCACTATTTTTTCCTGCTCTTCCATTTTCTCCTCCAATTTTTTCATTTTTTCTTTTAGTTCCATCTTTTCTCTTTCCCATTTTTCTTCCTTTCCACGCATCATAATTTTCAACTGTTCCAGTTCCCGTCTCATCTTCCGATTCTCTTCCTTTATCTCCCCTACATCCTTCATAATTTTTTTCACCATCTCTTTTATTTCCTCATCCATTGCCTTTTAAACCGGTGATCTTTCCAATTTTTTACTTTTCCTAAAGGGGTTAATTCCGATAATCGTCCTTCTTCTCCTTTTCTTTTGTAGTCTTCGTCTCACTCTAACACTTTTTTTCATTCTACTTCTTTTTCACTGTTTCACGCTTTCTTATCCGCTTATCTTATCGAGCGCCGCAAAACATGTCCGCTCGGTTCAACTGCTCAAATCGGAATCGGAGATAACTCAATATTTTTCTGTAAATAATTTTTTATAGATCCAAACTTTAATACACACTAATTAAAAGTCATCTAGATTTATATTTCTATACACGGTGTACGGTTTCGCAAAATGTATAACTTCTTTTTTCAAATGGAACACCCTATATTCCATTATACCACCAAATAGCATTTTTAATAAACTTTTTTCAATGTATGGTTTGGCTAGGCAAATTCTAGTACTTTAGGTAATTTTTACAAAAAACCTATAAAGTTTCCCGAAATTCCTAAGATCGCCTTGGACTTGCCATGGAGATAGTCGTTTCCTATATAATTTCTTAAATTACTTCAGAAATGACACCGAGAGGTAGACAGATTTAGGTTTACGTAAGAATTCGATAGACTTTTTCCTTTTTCATAACCCCAAACGAAAAAATCTAAATCCAATTGACAGGACCGCCCCTACCAATCCAACGTTTCTGCAACCAGTCACTTAAATATCTTCTTACATTTCTATACAAATGTACAGGAGCTCCATCCTGTTGCAACCACATTAAGGACCACTGATTCTGATAATAATAAATAGTCCGCATCCAGTAGGAATTTTCACTGGCCATTAGGTCGCCTAATCACTGAACAAAATTCTGTGTAAAATATTTCTATTCCTCTCTAGAAAATTGTCCATTATTTGGCAGAATTCCACTCTTTTTGCAAAAAAAGCTGCTTGCAATTCTTGATTGTTCACATGGTTTACTCGAAGATTTCGAAATATTAGATTCCCAGGAATTTCTTTTGTACTGCAGTGAAGATTTTCTTCTAACATTAGTAAAACTTCTCGCTCAGTGTTTTCACCTACTCTTCTACCAATTAATTGTTTTTTCTTGTGGGCCACGTTTACAGTGTTTTCAAAACGTTGTACATTCTTGTGGCCAAAAAGGAATTTCTTTCTGCTTCTTCTAAAGCAATATACCATATTCATCATTTCTTCTTTTGTTAAATTGATTTTGTAAAAAAATCACAAAAGTCAATTTAAAAGTCTTTCAATTCACCCACTAATATACAGAGCATTCCATTAAAAAAATAACTTTGGTATATTACTAATATTAGAACACTCTGTATATGATTCTTAATAATTTAAAATTGTGAAGGTATCGTGTGGCTCTCGTCCCCCAAAAACCTAGTTTTGATATCTTTCAAGATAAGGGCTAGATGATGCTCCACACACCTCTGGGACACCCGGTATGTGTTTTACATGGTAGAATGATCATAATGGGTTGGTTCCTAACCTTTTCAATTTCGTTACCTCTATGACCTAAGGGAAACTGATTTACCCTCTTTTAAAATGTTATCCCAGAAAATAATTCTTTGCAATTACAAAAATAATCTTTATTAATCATTTTCTTACAATGTTAATGTAGGGAAGTACTTTATAAGTAATTAAAATTTAATTCTAAATAATAATAATTTAACCTTCAAACTAACTATCGTTAATGTAATAATTAAAGGTGTAAACTTAGGAGTGTCCAGCTTATTACCATCTTTATTACCCCGCAGTGTAGTTGTTTTACCCCCGCGGGGATAATTACCCCCAGCTTCGGTACCGAGGTCATAGTGTCGTGGACCTTCAATGACGGCATCAATAACTCCTGCGTTACTCTGACATCATCTTCCAGAATATGCGGTAGAGGTATCACTTTCTTCATCACTATTAACGTTTATAATTATAATTTATATTATATCGTCCATTACATATTAAGTAATCAACGAAGGAAATAATCGAAAGAAATAACACAACACGAGACAACAAGAACGACGAACAGCGGCGAGCGAAATGAAAATATTTTTAAGTCCGATAGTACATTTAACTCCCAACTCGCTCCGAACGTGAATCGGTCTATCGCGCCCACCTGTACACATCCACAGCATGACGTTATCAATGGCGTTCTGAAGATGGAAGTTTGAAATAATAATCGAGAAGATTCCATACGTATCGAGAGAACTCCATGATGTCAACAATGGAATTATCTGGAAGCGCCTAGAAGGATTTAGCCGATATATGTATTATATTCGAGACGCAAGTCGCAGTTAATAACAATCACAGTCAGAGTTGAAGATCAGTGAGTCGAGTCGGACAGTTGCCTTTATCTCTCCGGCGTGTCGCGTGAAGTGTAAATAAATAGACGATTTCGTTTCGTAATTTGTAAATAGTCTAAATAATGTAAGTATTGTAATATACCTTTTATTGTTGTAAATTTGCACTGGTAATAAATTTAGTATTTTTTGTGTTTAGTGTCAATTTTGATCTTTAGATGCTGTCGGAATCAATTGACTCGGACGTTGTTGACAGATTCACCGTTGATTTTGCTCACGATTGATGTAACGCCCTCTAACTATTTCTTGTAAGTAGAGGTAAAAATAACAAGGACGAGAATATGCGCCCATGCTTAGCCTACCGTTGTAGTTCAATTGGTTTGAAATATAATTTCTATATTATTCTAATGTCCTAATATACTACAAAATAATTGCAAAAGACGATGCACTCCTACAGATAATTAATTTATTACACAACCTGAAAAATCTGAGCCCGCGGTTTTATTTCCCAACATCCATGTTCGTTTCCATAGTGAAAACTAAAAGTTCCTGCCAGTTAGCAATCCCGTAGTTATTTTTTGTCTCGCCAAAACTGGAATACGTTTGTTTCTGCCATGTGCACCTATTTGTAATATTTCGAGAACTCTCTAATTGGGAACTTTTGGGATGATCATTATGCATTGGGTGTTTCAACTTAATTTGCAAATCGTAACAAACTTCCGTTGCCATTTAATTTCGTATTTCGAAACATTTTGCTGTTAAGTCTGGAGATAATCTCGTTAACGATTTTGTTTTAATGTTTTATTGTGTTCAACGTTCTCCACTCTTGATAGTTTCGCCAACACTGCAGCAATAATTCTGAAGTTGAACCCTGTAAAAGCGGAATAGAAGGATTATATAAAAGATGGTTTTAAAGCTCTTCCGGGGAAATTACAAGCGATTATCAGTACACCCTAATCTTCCGAAGCCTGCTAAATTTACTCTTATCACCGGAATCTCCAAAATAATACAAAACGCAAACGGAATTCTGAATAAAAGACGCACAATAAAACGTGTTCATGTAACAAAAATGCGAGATCCACTTTAAATTTGATTAAGTAAAGACAAAGTTGTGCAAGAACGTTGGTACAAACAGTGTTAAAACTTTCAAGTGGCTGTATATTTACTAATCGTTTTACTACCCCTTAAATGTGAAATGGATAGGCCGAGACAAGTTCTGACACTGAACTAAACTTAATCAAAGTTAAGAGCTTTCCTCATAGTGAAATAATAAAATTACACGAGTTGATCAACTCAATTTAAAGTTTCTAATTTAAAATTTCTGTGTTCTACTGTGGAATCGTTTAATTGGAAAATCTCCTTTGTTACATGTGACATTGTCTCTGTTCGTGTAAATCACGAATTCCTGAGGATTTGAAAAGATTTATGTGAAAAGTTGAGCTCGATGGTTAAGGCCACAATTTACATGGGGGCAACTTTTTACTCATTTATTATCGGCCAACTTTTTTCTTCTGCTTGTTTTTCCGTATTAAAACTTCTATCAGTCTACTAATTTAAACTTCTACACGCTCAATTCCTCCAATAACCTGGAGATACATTTCTTTCTCTTGCCAGACTTACCAAACTTTAAAACTGTCTTTAGACTTAAAAATTTAAATTAGCAAGTACTCTGCGAAACTTAGCGCCACAAAAAACCGACCATATATTCGTGGCAAAATACTGTGGGATGAACGCTAACACGTTAACAGTAGAAGTACGGATTTTTCTTGCACTATACTTCCACATACTTAAATCTTTCTTTGGAATATTATTTATAGACTTAGTAATGGTTCTCGGGGAACTTTAGGGCACTGAGGTGTGATTTACTACACAGAGTAAAAAATTACTTAAAAAGTCACGTTGTAAGAGTTCAATTAAATTATGGAAGACAATCCTGAAAGCATTTGTATACAATAACGCGACAAATGCAATTACCTCTGTACCTACAGATTGTTCCATTAACAATTAGCTTTGTATGATGAATAGCTATTGAGAGTCTTGACAATAGGTGCATGTGGGAATAATGAACACAATAATTAGGAGAATTGAGATTTACAAGTATTTAGGAGCTGCAGTATGGTATAAATTAGTAAGTAACAGTACAACAATAATATATGAGAAATACATTTGGGGAAACACAACAAGAGGGAGGGTTAAAAACTTTTTGAGTAAGTTGTTTACTATGTATTTTTCTATAAAAATGAAGACGAACACATTCCTCTCAAAAATTGCATCATAAATTCAGCATGAATTTATAAATTATAAGACCTCTTACTTATATAAGATTTTTTTAAATATATGTCCACCGACTGATCAGTCAATAAAAAAATCGTTTACTTGTACTAATTTGGCGCAATTTATAATTCGCGCTATATTTTATGTTATAGACCAATAATTTACTTTTGTAAAAATACTGACGTTGACATCACATTTACAAGACAATAAGTACTCCTGGTTTTTTATTTTACAGCACGGAAGCAAGACTCGAGCGTTTGACTTTTAAGCGAACATGTGACATACATCTGAAAAGCTTTTAACAACTGTGTAGGACAAAGTAGTACAAACAGTGCAAATTCTTCGAATTTATATAGAAACGCACAGGTCACAGTGCTCTAGAGAATACAACAAAGTTTTTCTACGACCACATTTAGCAAACTCACCTGCAAACAACTCCAAACAATGTGGGATAATGTAGTCATTTTTTGCAATTTTATTTTTGATTGATAATAATAAAAAATAAGTTAAGCGGAATTTACACATCCAGAGTGTAATTCATTCTCATCATGAACTACATGAAACAAAAGTGAAAGGCAATTTACTCTTATCATTTTTTGTTGCTATTATGTGCAGATGCACATAATTTTAATCATTTATTAATTATATGTTTTTAAAGTACCCACTGGGCAATAAATCGTCGACAACAAATAAAAGTAAATAGGCAGGTATTTAATATGTATATTTATTGACTGCTTAAAAGAACATCTATAAAATATTTTTATCATAAGAACAACAGACCCAACTGTTATAAAGCATAGTACTGTTGAGAAAAACAATTGAATTGAAAATTAACTGAAATACTAAAAAAAAAATCTAAATAAATCTAAATAAATAAATTTATTTAGAATTTTTTACAATATCTACTATATGTATAGTAGGTACATATTATAATTGATGTCCCAGGGCTCACTCTTCAGGACAAACTCGACCACTGTAAAGTTTTCACTGTGACCTTTCTGTCGCCGTGTTTAGTTTGTGCGATTACATATTCAAACTACAAGAAACTGCTGGTTGGGAATCCAAAACCTGTATGGTCTCAATTTTTGGGCGATCCATTAAATTTTGTTGCAAAACTACATGTTATTTTTACTCCACATTAAATTCGGCTGTTATGATGTAAAATTAGACGTCATACACTACAGTCAACCTTATCATAATGAAGAGCATTTCCTAACGGAGAGATTCTGAGAAATGACGTCTCTGTTATTAATGGCGAAAAAGAAAATATTGTGCATTTTCTACTCCTCCTGCTGTCATCGGCATTCTCCGTGGAGCGAGTTCTGGGACACTCTATATTTTCAATTTGCTACTCCTATAGAGTCACAGATTTCTAGAGTTAGCACCCTAGTTTAACAATAAAAGTTATTGAATTCAATTTCAGGTCTCTTTACCAGCATAAATTGGTATATGTAGGATGAAAAAATGATTTAAACTAGCAACACAAATAAAACTGACTGAAACTATTAATCAAATTGAGGTCTGATTGTCTACTTAAAATCAAGACCTATAAATGTCTGCAGTGTCATTAATAATCTCTCAGTAAAATTAGCTCCACCAATCCCATCCCAACTCGATCAATTATCTCTGCATTTTCACTTAACTGAACTCTATCTTACGTTTCTTTAATTAAACATTTTAACGAGAATTAAAATGGCAATGCACAAGAAACAGTAGCAGTAAAGTGTTACTGCAAGAGACTTTGCATCTTAACATATGTCGCGACATCTGTAATTACCTAAACAGCTACTAGTTTAATGACTGAAAGATTAAAGTCGACTTATACAGCATATAGAAATAAAGTCAAGAGAAAGAAGACCGCATGTCATGATAACAATGTAAGTCTTTAGCCGTAAACCATTTGGCTTGAAAATTAAGCTGAATAATTAAAGAGATCATGCTTAATTCAGTATTTACTAAAGTAAAAGACAAGAGGTTCGTCTGGATGCTGAATAATATATGGTGAACTCTAATAACAATAAACTGCTCAAATCGAAAAATTGTTTTAAATTTTTAGTCGGGGAAAATTGGAGTTTTAGTTGTACATTAATGGAGTAGTATCAGATTATTTTATCCGCTGACTAAATTACGCTTTAGTTTAAATTCTGTTTAATTACACTAAACAAGGTTACGCGTTTCGGTCTCTGCAAAATGTTTATTTAATTCCTGATACTGATATTTCACGATTATTAAATACACAAACATTATTAACTCAATACGGTAGTGAAAACCCAATAACGGCGTGCACAGAAGGAAATTTGTTGGTTATGTGAAACACTATATAATTAAGAAGCTTGTCAAAAAAAATCAAATGATAACAATTCAGTTCTTCTTCTAGAAAGGGCTAGGTGCATTATAAAACTAGCTCTGACCTTAAATTTTGAGTTTTATTTTCTGGATATTATATACTACTAATTGAAGCCTCGTATTTTTGAAGAATTTTCAAATATAATTTAACAAGTGGTTTAATTTTTTCATCGAGCAAATTTTTATTTATCACAGATCATTATCTAGTTGACGCATATACATAGCCATGGTTTACTGAATAACAAGTCAATTTAATTTAACAAGTTAAGACCAGTGCCGAGAAAATCGGTCTTACTACAAAGCGCCCAAAAATTACAAATCATTCTGCACGTTCCACTGCTGTGAGTCAACTAGCAAAGGCAGAAGTAGGCGAACAACAGTTAATTAAAATCACAGCAGGATCAATTCCTCCCTATTTACAACTAGATAGTGGTAATAATTCAGAAATAATTCAAAGTCTTAAGCAAGTTAAAACGACGACAAACACTGAAGCACGGTGGAATGAAGTAAATAATGAAGTAAACATTTCACCCAGAGAAAATCGAAGACGTGTTATTTATAATTATTATTATAAAATCGAATAATGTTTAACGTAAATATTTAAAACTTCTTTTTTGTTAAACGTGTGTATGTAGTCAATATTAAATTAATTAAATTTGACATTTCATTTTGACATAATTTTTTTCACTACAAACTAATTTAATTGGTCGAATCATACGGTTATACCGTTACCTAATATTTGTTTCACTATAATAATAATTACAGAGGATGTCGCTTTACGGAGGTAGAGCAGATGGTTACATCACTTCAGTCGGAATAAAAATGTAAAATCATTTGAGTCGAAATCGAAACTTTTTTACAGTTTGTAAATATTGAAATTAAAGTTTATTCCAATTTTCTTTTCATGTCGTTGAAGCTCGATTTTAATTCAAATGAAATAAAATCACTGCTGAAAACGAACACCAATTACACCGGTATTTACTTTGAAAACATACCTTAATGAACCAGTTATTTATGGCAATATTTGTGTAACAACATTGTGGCCATTAAAAATATTTGTGAAAATTGTGAAATGCCCCATATGTCCCGGTAGTTACACTTGGTTCTGATCTTTCGATAAACAAAGAAAAATATTTTCATCTAATATTTTCTTTGAAACGCTTCTCGCTAGCTCGGGAAACATCCAGAATTATTACTGAACATACATCGCTTGTGCATGTTTCCTCAAAAGTTTAAAGTGTTGACTTAATTTATCAATTCATTCATACATCAACAAATTACATACACATCCCCAGACTACGGTTGAACTTTAAAACAAATGTTGTTAGAAACGTGTAATGGAACATAAAAGCAAAGTACATTTTGACAAAACCTCTAGTCAAGTCCCCGGAGGATATAATTCTGAATGTAGTGTAGCAGAGACAATGTATTTTATGTTGACAAACGGTCTCCCGTTAGTTCACTTAGCGAAAACACCTCTAAATTAGTTTCTCTGTGTGTTAACTACATACTGAATAATAACAATTTTATGGATTTCAAAAAGTGCAAACACACCAATGACTTACTCTCTGCAAAGTATTATCCGTCGGATGCTGTAAAACAGTGGTTCCAACTACGCTTGGACAACCACTTTTTTACAGAATCGGGTCGATTATGTTATATACAAATTCTAACCTTAAAATATTTTTATTCTTTCCGTGAGTGTTGCTTTCTCCTATTTTAATATTAATAACATAGTTAAACACGTTTTATATTTCAAATTCTGGTTTGACGAGAAATTCCTGTTATGCAGGTATAAAAGCCATTATTGTATGAATATTCATAGACGTTTTGTTTGCTTGGTTAACCACCTTAATAATAACTTTACATCAAAAAATCTATAAACTGTTGCGGCTAATAAATACACAACCAAAGCCTAACAGCCAACTTCATAACATTACTATAAACCACTATCCTATATTTAAAAAGTTTCATTTAATTTAAATAACAAAACTTTTTCCAATTTTCAGAATAATCTTCCAGGCTCTCTTTTACTTGTAAATCAATCGCATTGCATTTTAAAGCACCCCCACTTAAAAGGTGTTTATTTTACGAAGCAAAAATGCCAGTCGTGAAAGTCGCAGCAGCTGCAACATTAAAATTTATTTTTTCCGGATAATAATCTCCTTCGTCCAAACTTTGTCTCAAAATTTCTCTTTAATATGAAAGTTCTTGAAGCATACTCTTTTATGGTGCTTTTAATCAAATAAAAACCGAGAAAAATGCGCAAAACTACAACACTCTTGGATCTTTTTCTCAAATTTCCCTAGTTTATGACCGACTCGTAAATTCCTTAACAAGTTAAACATAAGAATTCTCTTTAAAAAATTGCAGTCTTGTCTTAAAAGTACGCTTTAATAGGGCATTTCACTTGAGTATTTCTTTATTACAGCCATATAAATGGAGATTAAGTAAGCATTTAAAACTTAGTCAACTGCTCATTTGGTGGATGCGCCGGGCTAGGAATGCGGAGCAATAATACGGAGGAATTGACATACTTGCCCCATCTTATAGACAAAAACAATTATTCGCCTTAACAAGTTGAGTCACTTTGACATACACAATTTTTACAATTAGTTTTCTACCATTGTACCCCCAAACTCTACAGTCCAATGCAAACCGAGATCACTAAATAATGAGCACGGCTTAAAGTTTAAACAATTCTGAATACCATGTTTGGAGACCGTAACCTAAGACCGGTGAGGAGTTGTACCGTAATAAATCCTTGCCGTTTACATTGCTGGCCTAATTTATGGTTTTGTTCAATTCCGAAACATATTTGAAAGTGGTAGTCAACCAACCGCTCCGTCTTAAACCGCAAACAATCCGGTCTTATCTAAATAACGTGCTAACTGAGCTTATCACCCTAAAGTGGGAACAATTTTAAAAATATTGAGGTCACGTTGAGCTCCTTAGTGTGAAAAAGACTGTAATACAAAACTTCGGTACTTAAAAGTCTCAAACTGAGCTTTCCTGGAGATTATAAAAACATGCAGATGTTTTCTTGAGTTTTTACCCAATTACTTGAAAGGTTTCGTTTACAAGAGTGGAATAATTGAATATGAGTTTGGGAGAAGTAATTTTTCTCTTTCATCGGGGAGAGTTTTGGTGTTCGACGTCATAAATCTGAATCAGCATTTTGCTGATTTCGACGTAATCAATAGTGTTTAATCGAGGGCCCAAATTCAGTTTAGAATCTTTTTATTTAAAAAAATTGCTGTTAAATGTTACATCGTATAACGTATAAAAAAATTAAAATTGACGGTAGAAATTGATTTAAAAAATTAAATTAATTATTGTGAAGCGTAAACAGATAACATTTTTAATGTCGATGTCGATGCGCAGCTACCGAAATATTGAGTAGCGATGATTATAAAGCAAAGAACAAAACATGAGTCTAATATAAATAGCTAATATTATTTCATTTTGACAGAAATACAAAAAAAGACATTTCAAATTTAGTGTTTGTACTAATTTTTTTAGTTAACAAACCTTAATTCAGGTCTCGGAAAAAGGAGAGCCGAGGAAAGTTTCAAATAGATAAAATTGGTGACTTAAGACACCGATGCAAGAACTAGTTTATCTAACTATTTATTGCATTGTTCTTATTTCTTGTGGAAACATTTTCTAATTTTAATTGAAGTTAACAAACTGTAAACACCGGTTCCTGAAAATCTGTACTTGACAACTTGTAAGTATCGGAACCGCAAAACGTAATAATCTGAGATATTGAGAAGTGAGTGTTTAAAACCTGAAAACCTGAAAAAAGGACTAACAAACATGAAAATATAGGGCTTGAGAACCTGACAACCTGATCCTGAAGACATAAAAAATTGAGTTTCTGAAAATCGGAAAATCCCGAAAAAAAAAACGAAATCCCGAATCCGAAAATTGTCAAACCTAAACTCTAATAAAAAAAATTGTAGAAACGTTTATAATTAAGTATGCAAGTATAAGCAACCACGTGATAAACAACCTGAAGAGAATACTGTGAGTGTGATGTTACTTTTAGTAAATTTTACTATATCATTATGAGCATAAAATTACACAACATACACAACACCGTCCTCTAAATCACATTTTATACAATCAATGACATTTCAGCAAGAAGGAAAAATATCTGCCTCTGACAGTTTTAACGCCCTGTATAAAAGCAACACAGAACAAGGATTTTTGAAAACCTCAAAATTACTCAAAATCGTGTTTCAAACTACTGGCTCCAAAATGGCTGTAGATCTGTTTAATAGAACAAAATTAAAATATATAACGTGCGTTCAACAAAATTCGACGACGAAGCAAGCCTTGGAATCTTCAAGTCATGACATTTAGGTCACACGCATGCAAGGCAGGAGCCTTCACAAGCTCTTGGTTTCAGTGTCTGGCCGCCTGGATGCGGCACTACCATAAAAACCTCCCTAATCTAATAATCTGACATGTGAAATGTCAGATGTCAGGTGACAAATTTGTCACCATCTACGCCATACGTTTTTTAATCCATGGCCCACTTGACATCGATTTTTGTTGACGCATGATATAAATAAAAGCAGTGGTATTAATATTTTTTAATATTTCGTTTTCAGAAAAAAAAAACATCTAGAAAGAAGCAAAGATAACTAACGAATATGATTCTTGGTTATAAACTCACTACATATTAATATTTATGATCTTTGGTTAAGTTGTTTCTTTATGCACAAATTTCCACCAGAAATTCTCAAATCAGATAAGCCGTTGGTTCCCTATATCGGTATTAAGCATTCTAAACAAACAGAAATTACATTTTACATACCGCTTTTAAATTCAATGAGTAATTGCCGCGAAAACGCGAATTTTCCGACGTCCACTTTATAAAAAGTGGGCGTGAATGGTAATGACGTCAAAAAACAAATATAGAATATAACAATAAAAAGTTTCTCTCACTGAAATAATATCAAACGTTTATTAAAATACTTCCCAGAATAGTTGCCGCTTATTTGACTTTACAATGACCGAAATGAGCAACAAAGCCTGTTTTTAATTTAGTTTTTTGTGTCCCTCTGTTATGACGAATCCATTTTTCACACAATTTTTATTGCAAGCAGAAAGTCTGACATCAACACTCCAGAGAAACGGGTCTGCAAAATTGAATTTGCAAATGAGCATTCGACACTTTTGAATCCGATGTGGCAGCAGCAGAGTGTTTTATTTTAGACAATAAATTCATTGATAGAGATTCGAGAAGTGTTCGTGTAAGCTCTTGCAATTTAGCGGATGTATGCAATTAAAATATCGATGTTAAGTTGGAGCACAGTTTGTTATTTACTTTGGGTAAATAGCTTTGTGTACGCGTTTACTGTCACGATGGCTTGTTATAAGTTGTAGGACGTATGTTTGTCTCGTTTCGGTTTTACTCTAATTAACATTCAACAATATATTTTACTAATTTATGAAATTCGCAAATCTAATGAGACGCTCGGCGAATCGAGAGCCTTTGTTCGTCGAGAATAGAAAGATAGTTAAGATAAGCGTATTAATTAGACATTATTTTATTATTCCGTTACAAACAAAGTTATACGAGTGGAAGAAACCTTTCAAGATTCATGCAATTAGGAACGCCACAAAGAAAATATCATTTGGAACAAACTTTGAACTCGTTCAAATAAAACAGTTAGAAGTTATCCGAAATGATAAATATCCAACAGAACAAGACAAGATCCATTCGTCTTAGCAAGTCGTTGTCTCCATAAATCAAAAGAAAATTACGTTAGGTTGCATTTTCCGAAACAAAAGCTCCTGCAATGGCATTTTCAAGTAGTTAGGACAAAGGAAGTAGAAGAAAAGGGATGCTATCAATAGTATCCAATTTCTCACTTACCCACGGCAGTAAAAACTCCCCAAAACCGCGTGAAAGGTAGGAAGCAGTTGAAAAAGCTTGAGTACCGATTAGAACTGTCTACGATGGGTACATTGTTCATTGTCCTCACACTAGAGACTCCAACACATTCATTTGTAACAGTGGGGTTTATACTAGGAAACATTTGTAGCAACTTTCCAGATAACACTTTAATTACAATTTAAAACATCCTTTTAATCCGCTTAACATCGCATAAAAAAGTTAATTGCGGTCCACATTAAATTAACGCTCATACAAAGTCAAAAGTTACGAGATTACTCCAGGACACATTTCGTACCTCAATTAAAATTTAATCTGTTTTCAACCAGAATTGTGTTACGTAAATTTGTCACGCGAATATAGAGAAAAGATCTTCAGCTTCCGGCAGCCAAAGCTTCCGTCGGTGTACTGATAGTATTGGGTGAGCTTTCAGAGCTTTCGCGTTGTGAGATGCTTAAAGAGTGGGGAAATGATGCTGCGGTTGCGTGCTTAAGGCACCAAAATATAGCAACTTGTCATTAAGTTCTACATAGAAATGATTTTAATAGGATTAGATTATGCATATCATAAATTCAAAATTGCTAGGTTATCAAGTATGCACAACCAAAGTTTAATTACTTTAATATTTCATAAGCGTACTCTCAGTGCAGCATTAAAACTTTCAAGACTTGACATTACATGGCGTAGCAGACAAAATTTACCTATGCTTCTATTCACAGTTTTCACTTTAAATGCTTTTTGTCGGTGTATAGGAATTTAATTTTTATAGAGGGGAAAACGTCAATTCTAACTGAGTCATTATAAATACAACATCCCATTATGCTTTACATTAAAATGCTATTGATAATCAATGTTTCAAATGTTTTGCTAGGCGTTAACAACAGTATATTGTGTAACTAGTGTCGAAAGTTGCATCTTACATGCAAATGTTCTGTGTAAGAGCACTTTCGCGGGTGTTGCACACGATAGTTTTTATTAGGTACGATACTTTCTATGTATTCATAGATTGCTTCTGTAATTATTTAACATAAAATGGCATTAGGTAATGATATTTAATTTGAAAAATGATGAAAAATGCACCATTTGTTGACATATGCACTTTCGTGCACTTTACATGCATGCTGTCAAACGTCATATGTATAATATGACACTTTCGGACAGGGATATATCAATAAATAGTAATGTTAAGTGTTCATCAAGTATTAGTAAACCAAACGATCAATCCAGACTGGCAAAATTAAAATCAAAACACATGATTTATTTATCAAGTTACAAGTGCTGCATCCAACTGAGGCTTCAAATGTTTTTCGCCGTTCACATAATATATGCTCTTTGAAGTTAAAACAAAGGGTGAAAACAAATTTGTGAATTGTGACACTTTACTATGACAGATAATGTGATTGTACAGTCCTACAAGGGGCGTCTGTACCTGAGTAAGGGTTTCTCCCTCCCCACCAGTCGTTTTCAAATTCATACCATTTTAGTTAGTTTTTAAGCAAGTCTGTAAATAGCTTCCGTTGGACATAGTTGTCCTCCGTGTGACTCAATAAATATTATTAATATGTTTAAAGAGTGACTTATTCGAACATACGACCCACGGGTCTAACATTGGTCCTTCGAACCGGATCTAGTGCGAACAAGTATAACAAATCGCGAGTTCAGTAACAAGCATCATCGGCAGCAGTGGTCGGAAATCCCTACAAAGAGTGCGCCACCCCGAAGATCGAAACCCAAGACTCGAGAAAACGCAGCCCGAGACAACGTCCAAGGCAGGTCCTCCAACATCTCCGAGGTCCATAACGTCGTCAGGTCAGTGTCTCTCTTTATTCCTAAATCATTCATAATTCCTATTCACTGAATTCAAGACAGCTTCGATTCGCACTAAGAGCCACAATTCAAACTCATTCAAGTCAATTCATGCATACATCTCAAAATAATACATTTAAGCAATTGCATTTACCCGTGTAAAACAATTACTCAATAAATCAACATTCACGGCCAAGTAGTCTCAAAACGTTCTCAAAATGACCAAACTTGACGATGCAAAAATCAAAATTAACACTGTTAACGAGAAATTAAAAAGAGTAGAGGAATTCGTAAAAGCTTTTGATATAACTAAAACTAGTATTAGCCGCTTAAAGGTGCGCCAACAAATCCTTGTAGATATTAGAAAAGAATTTGATGAAACACAATACGAGTATGAAACGTTAGATTCAAAAACGCAGGAAATGAAAGAAACTCATCGTGCTTCACGAATTGCCTTTGAAAACAAATACTGTGACATCATGGCTGACATGATAGACACTATCGATAAAACCGAAAATTCGTCTCAAAAACACGTATGTCAACCCTCTACTTCTCAGAATAAATCGGTCCCGAATTCATATAGCGATATTAACGACGTAAGTTTAAAGTTGCCTGTAATAAATTTAAGCACCTTTTCGGGTGATTTTAAAAGTTGGACTAATTTTGAAAACTGCTTTAAATCCGTTATTGATGAAAACAAATGTCTCAACAACAAACAAAAGCTGCAGTACCTAAAATCCTGTCTTCGGGAGGAAGCGCTGCGCGCGGTCGAATCATTAGCTATAGAGGATGAAAATTATACCGCGGCATGGAAAATTTTGGAAGATCGCTTCAAAAACACCCGATTAATAGTACAAGATCATGTAATGTCAATTTTGAATGCCGCCACCATAAGTAAACAGTCTCACATCGCCTTACGCGAATTATTAGATAACATAACGATGAACATAGCGGCACTAAAAACACTAAAAATACCGGTCGACTCATGGGACGCGCTTATAATCCCAATAATTGCAGAAAAATTAGATTATAATAACAAAAAGGAGTGGCAAACCTCCCTTGATACGTCAGTACCTACCTACGATCAATTCAAGAAATTCTTAGAAAAACGTTGCACGGTCTTAGAATCGTTAAATAACATGTCAAATAAGCCGTCAAATCAAATATCATCATCAAATAATTCATTTCAAAAAACAAATCATCAGTCTCATAAACGTACGTTAGCCTTAGCTGCTACGAATCAAAGGCCAAGCTCTTTCTGTTGTGTTTATTGTAAGGCTTCTAAACATTCAATCAATCAATGCACCGAATTTATAAACCTATCAGTTCAAAGTCGAAATGAAAAGTCTAGATTGATGAAGCTTTGCTTGAATTGTCTTCGAAACAATCATATCACGTCAGCATGTCGTAGTACTACAAATTGCCACTATTGCAATAAAAGACACCATTCATTATTACATTTAAACAACAATGAACAAGCAACCCAAAACCAGGTGGATGGAAACGCGGCAATAACATTATCTAATCACTCACTTTCCAAATTCGCAGATAATACCGTAGTCTTAGCCACAGCCATTGTCCTAGCAAAAAACTCAAAAAATCAATTCAAGCCATGTCGACTATTTCTTGATCCGGGTTCAATGTCAAATTGTATCACAAGGGAAATGTCTAAGAAATTAGGTCTTAAACCCCATAACGAGAACTTTGAAATTAAGGGTGTAAATGGCACTGCTAGTACTGCCACGCAATCTGTTTTAATTGATTTAAAATCTAATCATAATGCGTACACAGTGAATAAACTTAAATGCATCGTGGTAGACAAAATAACCGAGCAAATACCATTGGTGTCAATAAACCCGGGTGCATTGGAAATTCCCTCGAATATTCAATTAGCCGATCCAAAATTCTACGAAAGCGGCAAAATCGACCTTCTGTTGGGCGGCGAGCTCTTTTGGTCCCTTTTATGCATTGGGCAAATTACTCTACCATCGGGACTAATTTTACAGAAAACCCAGTTCGGTTTTATTGCCGGCGGTCCCTACAATAATTCAAATGGCCAAAACAAGCTACCAATAAACACGACCGCCTGCAATTTGTCGGTAACAACAAGCATCCGCAATAATACATACTTTAGAAGAACTAGACAATAAAGTCTCTAAATTCTGGCAAATTGAAGAGGCAGGTATAAGTTCATGCGAAAAACAAATCTTATCTACGGAAGAAATTCAATGCGAAGAACATTTCAAGGCTAACACAACTAGGGATATAAACGGTCGTTTCGTAATCAAATTACCAATTAAGAACAATAAATTCAACATCGGCGATTCAAAAACCTTAGCGTTAAAGCGCTTTTACAACACCGAAAGAAGGTTCCTAAGAGACCCAGATTTAAAGTTAGAATATTCCAAATTCATCAGCGAGTACATTCAACTGAATCACATGCATTTAATAACAGAGATTCCTCATAAACCCACCGTTTATCTACCACACCACGGGGTTGTGAAGGAATCGAGTACGACAACGCGACTTAGGGTAGTGTTTGACGGTTCCGCAAAGTCTTCAGATGGTCACAGTTTAAACGACAATTTAATGTGTGGACCTACAATTCAACGCGATCTATTTTCCATAGTTTTAGAATTCAGAACATTCAAATACGCATTAAATGCTGATATCACCAAAATGTACAGGCAGATTCTAGTTCACCCTGAGGATAGAAATTATCAACAAATTTTTTGGCGTGATAACTCAACTGAACAGGTCCGCTCATATGCGTTGTCAACTCTAACTTACGGAACGAAGCCCGCGAGCTTTTTAGCAACGCGCTGCCTAAAGGAATTAGCCGATATCAATTCAGACAAATTTCCTAAAGCTTGCGAAATCATAAAAAACAATTTTTACATGGACGATCTGCTAACAGGATCCGACTCAATAGCAGACCTAATAAAGCTTAGAAATGATATTGTTCAAATTCTTAAGCAGGGTCAATTCGAATTGCGCAAGTTTCAATCAAACGATACCAGAGTTTTACCCATGACATGCGAAAACAATGAGCCAAGATTGATTGTCCAATTAAACAAAAACGAGCAAACAAAAATTCTAGGTTTAATTTGGAACCCTAATTCGGACACATTAAATTATAACGTAAACGTAAACGATATTCCGCAAAAGGTCACAAAACGCATAATATTATCAGTAACGTCGCAAATTTTCGATCCACTCGGACTTATTGGTCCGGTAATAATGAAAGCCAAGGTCCTATTACAACAATTATGGGCATTAAAATTGGGATGGGACGAATCGGTTCCTATGTCCGTTCACTCAGCTTGGACCGAAATGATAAATGAACTACAACGATTAAAAAACATAAAAATTCCACGCAGGATAATTTCTCACTCAGAAAGCAGAATCATGGAGTTGCACGCCTTCTGCGATGCATCGCAATTAGGTTACGGTGCCGCGATTTATTTGAGAACCTTAAATGAATCGAACCAGTACGATACGAGACTTATTTGTTCAAAATCCCGCGTTTCGCCGATGAAAACCCTAACTCTCCCGCGGCTCGAGTTGTGTGGGGCCCTACTACTCGCGCGTTTAGTAACAAAAATTAAAAACAATATATCAATTAATATCACGCAACAATATTTCTGGACTGATTCCAGCATTGTCTTAGCCTGGATCAACACTCCGCCAAATTTCTTAAAAACCTTTGTTGGAAATCGCATCTCGGAAATAACATCATTAACCGCCCCGCAAAATTGGCGACACGTTCGGTCGGAACATAATGCAGCCGATGTTTTAAGTCGAGGAGCATATCCTTCTAATATAATTGAAAACAAGGCTTGGTTTAACGGACCATCCTTTTTAAAGGACGAAGAACACCAGTGGCCACAATCAAACATCAATATTGGCCAAGTCCGAATCACCGAAACGCGCGCTCCCGAGGTAATATGTAATTTAAACATAGAAACAGCAGTCTTTCAAAGATTTTCAGAATTTAAAAAACTACAAAGAATCACGGCTTGGATAATCAGGTTCATAAAAAACTGCAAGGGCACAGACAAAATTTTAACACCAAACTTATCAAGCGACGAATTAAAAAATTCCACACTGACGATTGTACGGGCTGTTCAAGGAGCGGTCTTTCAAAAGGAATTTTATTTATTAAATAACAAAAAACCGTTAAACGAAAATTCAAAATTGCTACCGTTGAACCCATTTCTTGATAACCAAAACATCATACGAGTCGGTGGCAGGTTAAAAAACGCAAACATTAATTCTGATGTAAAATATCCGATATTGTTACCAAAAGGCCACTTTGTAACAAAATTAATCATAAAGTACACACACGAACAGCAACTTCATGCTGGCCCCCAGGGCACGTTGGCAACACTTCGCCGACAATATTGGATCATGTCGTCACGCAGTGCCATACGACAGGTGTTACATCACTGTCACAAATGTTTTAGGGCAAGGCCCGTAGTATCAAAATTTAAAATGGGCAACTTGCCCGCTCACAGGGTTCAACCCGCTCGTCCATTTACAACGACAGGTATAGACTACGCCGGGCCCTTTTATATCCGAGAAACTAGAGGGCGCGGTAAAAAATTGAATAAGGCATATGTAGCCCTCTTTATATGTTTTGTCACAAAGGCAGTTCACATTGAACTTGTAACGGACCTCACAACCCAAGAATTTCTTGGCGCCCTAAAGCGATTCATAAGCAGACGCGGTCACCCGCGTAATTTGTACAGTGACAACGGAACTAATTTTGTGGGTGCGAAGAATGAATTGAACGAGTTATTCAATTTCTTAAGGCTTCAGCAAACTCAAAATAAAATTTATAATGACCTAACCAACATAGGTATAAACTGGCATTTCATACCTGCCAAATCACCTCATATGGCTGGTTTATGGGAGGCCAACATAAAGACTGTGAAAACGCATCTAAAAAGAGTGCTTGGGAATACAAATCTAACGCACAATGAAATGTATACACTCTTAGTGCGAATTGAGGCTTGTTTAAATTCTAGGCCTTTAACACCCTTAACATCAGATCCCAACGACCTCGAAGTCCTAACTCCCTTTCACTTCCTCATTGGGGAGACGCTGACAACCTTTCCAGATTATGACTGGAGCGAAGTACCGATTAATCGGCTATCGAGGTGGCAGCTAATGGAGAAGGTTCGAGCCCACTTTTGGAAGAGATGGAGCACGGAATATTTGACGTCATTACAAGCACGCGGAAAATGGCACAAGGGGACACCTTCATCAGAAGGCAAACTAGAAGGGGCAATGGTCATCCTCATGGAGGACAACGTGCAACCTCTCGCCTGGAAAATTGGCAGGATCGTCCAGACCCACCCAGGAAACGACGGCCACGTGAGAGTCGTGACGGTCAAGACCAGTCAGGGATTCTTCAAGCGGTCACTGGCCAAGATATGTCCGTTACCCATCGAGGAGGACGCAACACAGTGTAGTGGTGATTCAAAGAGCAATTCAGTGCGCTAGTGAAGTGAACGAAAACACTAAGGTGACAATTATTATTGCTCGTATGTTATGCTCTTGTCGCGTTCATGTATGTGATCCAAGGCTTATTAATTTGCTATTAATTGTAAATAAATTTTATTATATCTCTAGGTTTTAAGTAGTATGTGTAGAATATTTTGAAGTTCGATACTCGATACGTTCAAGGGGGGGAATATGTACAGTCCTACAAGGGGCGTCTGTACCTGAGTAAGGGTTTCTCCCTCCCCACCAGTCGTTTTCAAATTCATACCATTTTAGTTAGTTTTTAAGCAAGTCTGTAAATAGCTTCCGTTGGACATGGTTGTCCTCCGTGTGACTCAATAAATATTATTAATATGTTTAAAGAGTGACTTATTCGAACATACGACCCACGGGTCTAACAGTGATATTACTGTAAATTCAACATAAATATTGTACGGAGGTGGAGTTTCGAGGTAGTGTCAGCAGTCGACGGACAGGGAGGTATTCACAGAATTTAAGGTTTCATTCAAACATGTGCTCTATTCAACTAATAACACTTTCGATTCATGCAGCACTATTGAATGTTGTTTCATTACGTCACAATTTAGGTGACACTTAACTTAAAATGTTGATGGAAACTGCATATTAAACAAAATAAATAAATTATTTTCATTAACTAAATCCTAAATAAATTTATGTATTACTTATTTATTTATAGTATTATTTATTCGGTGTCCAAAACGTTCACTAAAAATAGTGACACCTAATCCCAGACGCATTTCACCAAACTAAGTACTTTTTAATACATTGCACTTCCTTATAATACACACTTACACACCGAACTGTCCCTTCTTGAGCGACAATATTAATTATAATAAACCAATGAAACAAATAAGGACCTGGCAGGACCACACGCGCCGGACGATCAAGACCATTTTTTTGCATCTCCACCTCTTCACTCTCGTACGATATAAGTGTTGAACTAACTATAAATATAAATTCAGAGAAGCAAAAGCACAATTAATTTAAATTTACAGGTAGTGAATGAGTACAGCATTAAAATTTACCTTGCATAACAACTGTTCTTAATGTTTTGATTTTCTCCCCATGTTCTGTACATTCATATTGGTATGAGCGAAGCATTGCAGATCCGAGTAAATTTTAAAAATAAATTCTAGCCGCAAGGTATCTTTTATTGCAGTTTGCGCGGCCATGTCATAACTTGTTAGTTTACTGGTCGGGTTTTCCAATAAAACCAAAAATGTGGAAAGGCCGCACTAGCGACATGAACATGTGCGCTTATGGTAGTTTGCTTTGGTCTATCTCTTTGGTTAATAAATATTGTATAATATGAAAGTTTCACTTCGCGAAGGCAGAAGTTGTACATTTTGTAATACGAAAAGAATTGTTTACGACTTTCTAATATTAAACTTTTATTTTGAAATACAGTGGAAACTCATATTTACAATTTTCAATTCAAGATCAGATATTAGAAAACGCTACGTGACTGTGCATCAAAACCGATTTAAAGCAGCAAAACATTTTTGCACTTCGATGCTAATAAATTAATGTCAAATTAAATTATTCTAAATTTACAGAGTTCATTAATTAGATATGCATATTAATTTATTATGAAATAAATTATATAGTTTTAGCTGCGAGTGTTTGTCCAAATTTTATTTAATTAGGAAAAAGTCACAAGGATTTCATTATACTATAGAGCATATACGGAGTGGTAAATCCCTTTAATTACACCTAAAACTTTTATCTTTGTATGCTGAACATTTTTAATCCTTTGTTTGCTAATAAGGCATAAATACTTTGATTAAAGTTTCTTCAGAAAAACTTTTACGCTGAATCGATTACGTTGTTCAGCAAAATATATCCTTAACTAAAATACACTTTACGACCAAAGACGCGAAAGGGTTTAAAATGGAACATCGGAGGTCAGATTATTAGCAATAACTTTTTAACGATCATAGTCTCTGTTTTAGACTATGTGGTATTACGTTGATTAATTTGGGAATGGTAAAATTGCATTGGCAACCAAACTCCCGCATCAATAATTTTCTTGTTAGGTACAGTATAGAGATGGTAAAAAGCTATAAAAGCCAAAATGTAAATATTAAAATTGCAAGCTGTAATTTAAAGCAAACTGAATATAAAAACCAAGGGGCGACAAAGATGGACTTTCTGTAGGAAATCATGGAAGAAATCAAGAGTTGAAATAATAACGAATGAGCCCAAAAACAAAACAAAATTGAAAACAAACAGTATAGAACCATTAGTACGTTATAAAACAATTATTTATGTGGGAATATCAATATTTTCTTCCGAGAACCCATTAAAATGGAGACGCTGGAGAACAGAAGGAGAGTCGAAGCCAGAGTGTGGTACAGATCGGGGGCAGTCAGAAGTATTCATTTAATATAGTATACAGTTCTAATAATAATTGTCACTTTACTTTTCGTTAATAACTAATATATTATTAAGTGATCAGTGTTAATTTCCACTACCATTCCACATTCCAACAAAATTAGACTAATGTGCCTAATGGGAATAAGTTATTACATTTATAATACCCAAGACAACAAAATGATTTGGATAATTGTAAAATTATTTTCTACATAAATTTATTGCAAGAAATTATATATCATAATACAAAATGTAGGTGTCCCAGAAATAAGTGCATTAATTTTTCTCTAAATCCTCCAGTTTTCGAGTTAAAATTGTGTAAAGATTTGGTATGAATTTCGTTACCCGCTACTGGATTGTCCACGCTGATAAACCAAGCACACAAAAAATGCATTTACTTTGACTTTGTTTTTGTTTCTGAAAATGAAATGAAGAGACTCTTATGTAATAAAACATGGTAGCAAAATAAAAATTACACATTATTTTCATTGTGAATTACATTATTAACAAAATTATCACTCAAAATGCAGAAGTGGGTACTTACGATAAGAGAATCCTTCACCGTCCGTCGTTCAGGAACCACATGTTTGTGGCGATTTATTAAGGCAAATCTTCCAGTAACTGGAGTATTCATTGTTTGTAAAATTGGGAATTTTTGAAAACAAAACTACACAAGAACAAACAACAAAGTTTATCTACCACAATAAAGTCCGATATTAAACTAATTAATAACAGGTAAGTACGCTTATCATTTTTACTCGGGACACAGGGACAAAAAAGTTCACAAAAAGTATAAGATAATAAAGTGGGAATATTTTCTTCCTCCCAGAAAAACAATAGAATTTACGGTCATTATCAATGTGTCCAATCAGAGGGGTAATTCGCTGAGGAAATCTGGTGTACAAGTAGAGGTAAATCAGAGGAAATCAAGGGAAATCAGATGAACTGAAGAGAAATCAATAAATCTAAAGGAAATCAGGGGAAATTATGGGGAAATCAGAGGAAATCATGGGGAAATCACTGTAAATTATTATCTGGGCATGCGCCCGAGCATGCGCCTTGGTGATCTCGTTTTCATGTTAAATACGGAAAAGTGAGGTTATAATTCCTTACTTACAAACTGTTACAAAAATTTTCGAAAAAAATCCTCACGTGGAAACCTTATTTAAAGAAAATATCAAAATTTACAATAATTATACCCGAAATAAACCTGATCTTGATGTTATGCAAGTTCAAGATTTCCAAATAAGCAATACATTTTTAAAAAGGCTTTATGACATATTTATTAAAAATTCTTCGAATACACCTAATCGGAATAATTATGATGATGCTCTTAAAAAAATCTCTTTATATTTATTACACAGGAGGTCGTCTTTTGTATGAAACATTACACGTCAACCTAAGGAATACTCTGCCATCAATTTCATGTCTTTATAGATATACAAGACGAGCTGCTGGATAGTTCTTAGAAGGGGTTTTCCATTTTGAGAAACTAAGTCAATTTTTGGAAAAACGGAGGTCTTTTGATTTGTGTTCAAGTGCTTAATTTTTTTTGATTAGGTACCTACGTATTAGCTATTGTAGTAGGTATTGTTCAAATTTTTAATGTTTTTTTTTAATATTAGGTACACGTTATCTATTGAATGTTTTTTATTTATTTTTTAATTTATATCCAATGTTTATTTTTGTTTCTTGTGTTTTTTTCAAAGTTTATTTAGTTTAATAAAAGACTGGTTAAAAGACCTAGCTACCTATTGTATGCTTTCCGTTACCTACCAAAATTCAGAAAACTTTCAAAAATGCTAGCAAAGCCGTGTAAAGGTATAGTCGAGGGTATAGTAAAATATGAGAAAACTAATCAGAAAATCAAGTCAGAGGATATCTAAGGAAATCAAAGGAAATCAAAAGAAATCATAGGTAATCTTTGGAATCTTTGGGAAATCACAGGGAAATTATGGTAATCGAGGAAATCACAAGGAAATCATGGCAATCGGGAAAATTCCAGGGAAATCTCCATTAAAAGGAAATCTTGTGTACAAAATCTTGTCAGCGAATTACCCCTCGGTCCAATCCATAAGCGTATCCTTATTTTTGGGGGTTATAAAATTCTAATTTTCAAATGTGATTTCGAAAAAATAGTAAAGGAAAAAGTTGTTGTACTCGATGAGTTCTACCACCTCTCCAAATTAATGTACTTATTTCTGGAACACGCTGTATAGTCTTCATAAAATAATTATTCATACATCTTTTATGCAGTACGCACTATTAGCACATAATAATTTTACTGTTTTAATTATGCTTCAGGCTTAGGGCACAACGAGCGTAGCGAGTTATAAAAGTAATATGTTTGAATACTAGAATTAAAAACAATTTGTTTTAATAATATTATTTAATTAATTTCAAGACATTGCCAGATATTTGGCATTTTTGTTCCTTTAACTCCATTTACTCAAGGTTTGTAAATGTTTCTTTTCATAATAATATGTAGGTGTAACATAAAACGGGAAATATATTTTTTTTAATAGTCGCTTGGTAATTGATCGATACATCAATCGTTTAGTCAATGGTAACTACAGTTTTACATAAAGTCATCGGTAAAAGTTTTACCGATGACTTTTACCGATGACTCATTTTTTAACAATATTGATAATTAGGTCAGCATAATCTTATTTCTTTATTATGTTAAATGTACAATTATTGAATGAACAATTTGGAAAAGATATTCCACGCACTTCATCGATTTCCAAGACATCAGAGCTTTCCTTTACACTTGACGTCACAAAACTAGATTCAGGAAAATTTTCAAGCTCCAACCGATGCACGTTTTTCAAAAGATGTCTGGCGGGTTGTTCAACTTGAGATTCAGGTAGCTCTTGATTTTCCAAATTATTGTTCGTGTGTTTTCAGTGCAATTTCTGTTATCTAAGACCGATTTCTCCGCACCTTTCAGAATCAATTTAGACGTATTTATCTGCAAATAATTATTTCATTAAAATATTGCTTTCATTAAAATAAAACCAAACCTTATTATTCATAGATTCGCCAACGTATTCCTCTGCAGAAGAACTCTTCCAACCGCCGTGTCTTTTTAGCGTCAAAATATCGACACCACTGTCCACCAGTAACGTTGCAGACGATCTCCGCATGCAATGACTTGTGTACTCGCGGGGATTTTCTTTCTTTAGATATTCAGCCACCATCATAGGTAGCTGATACAATTTATACCAACCGGTTGAACTGTGCACTTTTTGTCTCTGTATTGCACAAACAGTCGATTGTGAGGAGTTTGAGCAGATCGCAATCGGAAATATTTGCGGCATATTTCAACCGCGTTAAAATCGCCATCGCTAACAACAACATACTTCCTTGGTTTTTTTGTTTTGCAGATGGGAATTTTTACAATTAACATTGAACCGGTGTCTTCAATGTCATTAGTCCTCATGTTCAACAGCTCCTCCCTTCTACACCCACCAGCTATTCCCATTATCATTATGACCTGCACAAAATTTACCTTCAATAACAATTTTTTTTCATCTGGGGCCTTGGTCATAAATTCTACAATGTCTTCTCTAGAAAATATTTTTGCCTTCTTTGGTAAATATCCTCTTGATTTACTCCTTAAAAAGGCTAGTACTTTGTGATACCTGTCGGTGGAAATGCGTAGGTACATCTTTATTTTCCTTTACAAGAAGAGTCGCCTTTAACATCGAAAAATATGACCAAAGTGAATTAGGGCTAACGGCTTTCGATCTTTGGCACATATATGCCAAAATGACGTCTTCGTTCACACCTCTGACATTCTTTTGGGACCGCCAAGTCGAGAATGCTGAGTATTCTTTCTCGTAGCGATGCTTCGATTTTTCCGGTATCAGTTCCGCTGATGCTCCGGCAGCTTCTTCACAAATCTCTTCCGGGAGAAACAAATCTTCGTCAAGTTCTGCATTTTCACTCATTTTTAAGCTCTATATCACTGCTTGAACACAATTCACAGCGATGCGCGTGCTTTTCAAAATTTTTTTTTTTATTTGTTTACCGTAACAACCGGGACAGTTTTTACAGTTCAGCGCCAACCATTGAAATAATTTCTAGTTGTCATTATTTTTAGATTCATTAATAAATTAAATTTTGTTTTATTGTGGGACTATTAAAAAAAATAGCTAACGCAACTCGTGGTAAGTGTCTTTACAGATACTCGAAAACGTATAAATCACTCGCTAGCGCTCGTGATTCAAACACGTTTCCTTGTATCTGTAAAGACTAACTTACCTACACTCGTTGCGTTATATACTATTTCCGAACTGTAAAACATATGTGACGGATATCTAGTAAGCCGATTTTTTCAAACGATGTAGTAAAAATGCAGCAACTATTGCGTAAAATCAACGAAAGACACTAGGCTGTTACAGATATTTAAGAAGAAGACTATCCTCCCCATAATTAAGTTTATGTAACAGAATACTTGTTACAGTAAAATATTTCCATAAATTGTTTTCTATTTAATAGATTTTTGCAGTTTTTGTTCGCCAACGAATGACTTTTGTCACATTAGCCGGTGGGAACTGTCACAACATCTATCAGTCAATTGTCAACCTTCAATTTTTGAATCAAAATTATGTATTATTGAGATTTTTTTAAATAATTGTCGGCCAAAAAACGTAATACAAATCTGGTGGTAGATCTATTACATTGTTCGGTTTTAATAAAGCACTCACCAATGCCTCGTGCTTCAAAATTAAAACCTCACAATGTAAAATTTGACCTACCATACTCGATTGTAAATAACTATTGCGCCTCAAATTGACCTGATACGAATTGCTTGACTTCACGCATGCGCATTAACGTTTAACGAAAATCTAGTGTGATTTTTACTTTAGACCCGTTTGACACTATACTTATATCAATTCTGAATTCCGTACTTAAAATTATGTACTGAAAATTGTATGCGCACGCCGTTTCAGTACAAGAAATTGATCCGAATGATATCCGGTATTTGGTCATTTTTTGTTGTGTCTTGTAGTAATAATGTGGTCTCAAAAGCAATTTCCATGCTGATCTCTTTCTTTAGAGACAACGAGTGCTTATATGCCCCAAAACATATATTATATAAAAATCGCAACGCCAGAAAAGAAACCACAAAATTGACAGCTGAACCTGAGCGCATGTGCATAATATACTAAAAAATTATTGAAAATTAACAACAGTGCCACACAGAGACGCAACTTCACTGGTACTGAAACGGCGCGCGCATACAATTTTCAGGACGAGAATTTTAAGTAATTTTAAGTACTGAATCCAGCATTGAAATAGTATAGTGTCAAACGGCTCTTAGTCCGTCTCAGGAAGAACGAATAGTACCGGCAACCTTTCGCCTTTCTCTATCCATGTCGGCCCGTCATGATACGGATGATACGGTGGTGATCGTCCATGATGAAAGGCTGGTCCTGCGTTTCGACCTGGCTCTTCACCGAATTTTACCCCATGCCTGTTAACACGTTAGCTGCCTCTTAAGAAAAAAAAATCGGTCCCATTTGCTCCATTTTTTTTTCATATTCTAATAGAGCTTTGTTTACTGATTACGACTGTATAATAAAAAAAATATATATGACGCTTCTTCCGAAAGATAATTGAAAAAACTTTATGACACATACCCGGTGTCACGTCGCAGCAATGAGACACGTCGTGTGGGTCACAGGGAAAATCTGTCTGGTATGAACAGAACTGAGTCACATCGTTAGTGTCACATAATGTTTTAGTGTAAGTTCAGGTAAGAGTTTAGGGGCCCTATTCTTGAACATGTGAGTGCGTGAGTGAGTGAGTTGTAACGTCACGTCGACCAGTCGAGCATTCATGCAGTGATTGTGAAATGCGCTTACTTTAACTTGAATGCTCGACTAGTCGACGTGACGTCACAACTCACTCACTCACGCACTCACATGTTCAAGAATAGGGCCCTAGGATTCTGGGTTTCCCCAACTGGCCGGCATCAATTGATAGAATTATAGTGCGATCAATAATAATTGCGCTTATCAAAAACAATCACGGATTTTATAATAATTGTCAAGGGTAGTATCATCTTATGTCTGATATATTGCAGGCAACTATACAAACTTTGGCAGCTAAGCTAAGACAGCCGTTTTTTATACAATGACCACCCCTGATAAAGACAATTATTTTTGATCGCACTGTATTGGTTTGCTTAGTCACACGTGTTGAACATATCTTTGATCTAAATTTGGTTCACTTCGGCTTTAGTCCCAGAAAACGTGCTAAACCGTCGGTAGTGTGTCACTTGTTGTCAATGTTATTATTTGTCAATGTTATTTGTCAATGTTATAAGTGGCTATGTTATTGTAAAACGTTTGCAATCAGTTACGAAGAAGAGCAGTGTAACTTGCAAGCACTATGGGATGAATAAATTTATGTCCGATGAAGAACCTTATGTGGATGACGAAACGTCAGACTGTAATAAATTGATAACCAAATGTAATGGCTTTAATCTTGAAAAACAGATGATACAGAATAGCAAAACAAACATGTAACTATAGATACACTTCTCTACACTTCTTTACACTTCACCACACAGAATATAGCCCGTCGGAAGAAGAAAGCACAAGCGGCGAGGACGAAGGGAACAAAAAGGTGCAACCAAAAAAACGTTTCCGTTGTGAAAATAAGGATTTCAGATCGAAGGAAAGTGTACCTCAACAATCTTGCACACCATCAACTTCTACGGCTCAAGGTAATAAAATCTTAGTGACAATTCTGACCAGTAACATGCTTAACATATTTTTAGATTTTGAAGAAGGATCTGCGATAAACTCGGGAGCAAGTGTAAGATACCTCCGAGGAAAAAAGCGGGTTGTCCACAAAATGCCTAGAGGAAGGCCACCAAAAAAGCAACTTCTACAAGAGGCCCTATCAACATATCCACTTTCCCCTGCGAGTCCAATTGATTTATTTAGAGCTGGTATACTGTCTCCCACCACAAGCGGAGGTTCTACACAAGGTAATAGCAATGAGATTCCAAACATTCAAACACTAATATAAATTTTCCAGCTTCCGACGAAGATTCAGAGGGCCTTGCAAATCACGCTGCTAATGTTATAAATCAAGTAATACAGCAGAACCTAGTCGACGACTCTGACCTAGATGATGACAATTTTAGCACCGAAACAGACTCATTGCCAAACTGGAAACCAATTGACGAACTATCCGAACTGCAGGAATTCGATTTTAGCGAACAAAATGTTGGAGTGAGACAAGAAATTCGCAATAAGTATGTCGGGAAAACACCGTACGATTTTTTCAAGCTTTTTGTGACGGATGAAATTGTAGAACATATCGTAACTGAAACAAACAGAAATGCTCAGCAGTTGACTGCAAAAATAAAAAATCCCAAGACTCGGATGAACAGGTGGAGAGAAACCAATTCTGAAAAGATTGAGTTGTTTTTTGCAATCTTATTGTAGATGGGACTTCTCCATTTGTCCAGCATTGAGGACTACTGGTCAAAAGAAGAAATATTCAGCACTAGCCGTCCTCACTACCTGAGCCGAAACCGTTTCCAGCTGCTTCTCCGTACGTTGCATTTTGTCAACAATGATAGTATACCGGAACTTGCAATGCCAGACAGACTCCGTAAGATATGGCCACTAATAGATCTCTTGATTCTAAGATTCCAGTATGTAATGGTTCTTCCAAAAGAGATTTGCATTGACGAAACACTCGTACCTTTTAGAGGTAGGTTGCTATTTAGACAGTACATAAAAAATAAGCGACACAAGTTTGGCATCAAATTGTACAAGCTGTGTGAATATAAGAACAGAAGGTGTTGTTCAGCATCATCAATCAAAAACGGTTCGTTAATGGCAGAAATGCCGATTTGGATCTATTGAAGGAATTACTTTCGCCTGCCTTTAGTGAAATTTGGCGATCGATGCGATTGACGTTTAAATGACACTTGAAGTCTGGAGTCGACATGGCTGGACATGGCTTCTTCATTACCCTTTGCAGAAGTCGTTTTGACTGAAAATGACGGTCCAGGGGCCATTCTACCATTGCGAAATATAAATGAGAATAGCGTTATAGCACTGAAGAGGTTTCTGGCATGTCGGAAGTTAGCAGCGGCTGGCAACGGTTTTAATAGAAAGGTAATAATGGAAAACAGAATAAAATGGGTACATATTTAATTATCAGGAGTTTTTCTTTGAAAGAGTACAATATAAGATAGAGACGAAACTGCCAATATACCCATATATAGACAACGGTGATTGGTTAGAGTCGAAAGCTAACACAACGCGTGAACTATTATGTAGGAAAAGGAAGAAACCAGCAGTGTTTCCCATCATTTGGAAAACCTCCCAACGCGAAATATTAAGCCTCGAGAGTTTTGCTATGGGCATATACTGCACTATATAAAAACATTTAGCATAACTGGACTTGAGCAGGAAAATAGTGATAGTGATGAGGAAAATGAAATAACTGTAGTGTGGGCAGTCTTTGCGAGGTTTTTCTGTCCACTGAACAAACACATGAATGTCCCTTTTAATTGATTTATAATTTTCCTTACTTTTTTTGGGTTTTTATAGAGGTTTTGCTCGATTGTTCTTTTTCTTTAACAGTCAAATGCCAATGCGTCTCACTTCCCACTTGTTAGCTCGTCAACTGTCAATTTGCACTTCACGCGTACTAACTTATTTAAGTTGAATAGTTTGGATTAGCGTTAAAATTAGACATTTGTGTTGCTATTCTTCGTCATTACCATTTTTGCACCTATCGTCATTCTTTCACCCGAATATACGCACGCGGGCGAATCATTTCCATTCAAAATCTACCAAATGAAGGGAAAATTCAAATTTACCGCTCAAACTGGACCATTATGCGCACCATACACCTGTGATAGGAAACACTACTATTCTAAAAAAATCTGCTTCCCGTTGTGAGGTTGCAGCTTTTGATGCAAATGATTCTCACGAGCTGGAATTCTCAGGAGTAAGACGACGATGTGTGGTCTGCTACTCTAATCTTCAAGCAGAATATGGAAGATTACATGCTCAAAAATCGACAGCTAAGACGAAATGGATCTGCAGCGCTTGTCAAAAATTTTATTGTGTTTCTTGTTTTTTTCACAGCCATAGGCTTCTCTGAAATCTTAAAATTTATAAGTTTTCCTTTACTTTCAAATAAAGTTGTGTTCTGAATTATCAGTCTCATATGTCTTATACAGGCTGTCCCATTTAAAACTCTCCAGTCCAGATTTCTTCGAATTGATTATTGTGATTGAAAAATCCTCGAACAGGTCGATTTTGTTTACCAGGGGCACATCTTCTCAGGTTCCTTTCAAGTTCCGGCATTTCGCCTTCTTCGCGAGGCGGCTGTTAGCCCCAAAATTTTAAATGGGACTATGGGTCGAGTGATGCCTCATTTGAAAGGTATTGAAGGCCTCTCTACAACTTACTTAGTTACTTACGCCGTAGCGTAAGTACTTGAGCAAAGTCATAGGCGTATACAAAACAATACACAAAATAATTTTTATCTTTTACCTTTCTACGAGATACAAAAGAGCGCGAAAAGTGGGTCAAATGTTTGAACATGGAACCTAATTTCAATAAAACCATTGTTTTTGATTTATTTAAATTTATTTGAATGCTTCCTAAGTTTGATACGCCACTGACTAAAAACCAACAACAAAAATGAACCAATCAGCGCAGAGGTATTTAAGGTCGAAATTCCAACTTGTCTTGGTTTCCTCTTTCGCTCCAGATTGGATGTTGGTTACAAACAATCGGAATAGACTGGAAAAGTCGTGACGTCAATGAGAGTGGGGACTTTTCCAAACAAACGCACTTGTCAACAGCTGACTCGAAATAGTAAGGTTACCTGTCATTCGCTGTAATTTTTGTTCTCATGTACTTTACGTTTCGCCCAATTGTTGTTAGCTTTAACCTCCCTAGTTTGACCCACGTTGAACCATGACTTCAAAACGTGTTCTTAAACTCAGAAAATGAACGTCGATTTAAACCACTTTTACATAACCTCAAATGCTCAAAGCATGGAATGGAAAGGATGACTCATTGTTTGGAAAGGTTTTGGCTCCCCCACCAGTGCATTTACGTCACACTATTTGCCTCTATGAGTAGCGGGTCTAGGAACTTTATAGTCGAAGATATCACCATAGGTATTTGACAGCTGTCAAAGCTAACTTCTAAATTTGATGTAATTCGTGTTTTTTCTCATTTTGCATGAACGAATACAAAAACCGCTCTTCAATACTCCTGCGCTTTCAATTTTAGGTTCTCGGGCTCCTTGCAACACTCGGCTTGCCCGTACTGCAAAAATTCTCCCTCGCCCCTGAAAAGTGCGTTGACAGCTCACTTGTATCAAAATATACTATTATAAAATAAATATTACCTATAAAATTTCAAAACCAATTTTCAATAGGTAAATATCAATACAATAATTAACAGTAGTCGTGAGTAATGCGAACAATAAAACAAATAAATAAGCGTTGAACCTAATTACGTGTGACGGATTCTGGAAATTATTCACTATTGTCGTTCCTTGTCAATTACGAGTAAGTAGATGACGCTTTGTTCGTTTAGGATCATTGTTGTTCTGATGAACTGACTCAACAATTTGGCATATCGCCATGTCGTTTTAATAGTCTTATTTGACGTCTTGCATTTACAAGCAAATCGGCAGATGAGCTTCTAGTGTGTTGAATATCGTGAAAGACTGACGTTCTCCGAAACATTTTAGCTAAACAACTGTTCCAACAAAAAGAAGTGCCTAGAATAAAAAAGATCATACCAACAGATTTAATAGACATATTTGCCTTAAAATTATTCTAACTACAATTTTTGTCACCTAAATTTAAAAATAATATAGTGTCTTCACTGAAAAATTATAGCAGGTGCCGTTAAAATTTATTAGTCGAAGCCTTTAAATAGGAGTTTAGGGCTAGCTAAACCGGAGTACGGTACGATAAATGCGATAAATTTACACTATTTACTATTATTCACCCGGATATTTAAACTATTTATAGTTATTGCCACGGATCGGTACACAGGTGCCCGCACGGGTTTCGAGGAATCGTCTCGTTGGCTACCGCAGTGGCCGGGGTGGTTAGAGCACAGGTTAGAGTACAGAATGGTGCAAACGGGGATGCCGACAGAAAGATTCGTTCAGAAGCTTCCGGTGCACATTGGGTTGCACAGTTATGGAGCAGAGTTCCCAGCCAGGCTCAAGCCTCCGTGCGACCAGTTGGCTTTAGTTACGATGGCCGGCGGCGCGTCGGCTAGATACCGGGCTGGGACGGGATACCGGCAGAAAAGATCGGTACGGATGCTTCCGGTGCGCAGGCGGTTGAACAGTTGTGGAGCAGAGCTCCTAGGACAGGTACCGGAAGGATACAGGGGGAGCAGGGTGGATGATTCTTATTCCTCTCGGTTGGGTCGGCTCACTTCTTTTCAACACCTTTTATAGAGAAGTTGGAGGGGAAAGGGTGGTATCGGCCGAATGCGCAGAGTGGAACTAAGCGGCGGCAGTTCCGGGCAACGTAGAAAGTCCGGGAGGGCGGTATCCCATTCCGATTCGACGCCGAGAAGTAATTTTATTTCGCCATGTTAACGGTAAAATGCGGAGGGCGTGGCGTTCGGTCTAGGTCAAACAGTAGGGCACCGGCCAGCTCCGCCAAGAAGGGTGAAGCGGTCGTAGCGGTTGTATTCGAATTTCGTGAAATTCGGTAGCTTCGTTACATTACACTAAATAAAATTAAAAAAAAAAACAGATTTACATAAATGAGGGTGTTAACTATTCAATGCTCCTAATTATGAGCAACAGTACAAAAATCAAAGTGGAGTTTTAAACCTCTAAAGGTAGGTATATCTACAATAACCATAAGATGTATCCCGAGTTGATTATTATCAATAATGCCTAAAACTTACTTAGAGCCGGAAATATATTTGACGAATGTTACCGTTCGTTCGCACTCGTTCGCATTCTCGAGGATTTCTTGTTTAAGTATAGACGTGCATTCGCAGCTTATTTTATTTATTGAGGGACGAATGGATGCACAATGGGTGGAGCGGCACTTTGAAAGAATATCTACGAGCGGGTAGTAATGGTTCAAATGGGTGCGAATGCGAACGAACGGTAACAGTTGCCAGATGTATTCCCGGCTTAGTATACTCATGGGGAGCCATCGTTGCAACCAAGACCCATAAATTCATTTTTGCACCCATGATTTTCGTAAATACACGCGTTCTAGCACAGAACTATTTTCCCCATATGTCATTGACATTCTCAAACTACCTAATTGATTTCAATTATTATTTAATGAGGACAAAAGTCCGAGTCTATTCGGAAAATTTACTTACGAAGTAAATATTGGACATTCAGAAAATGTTTTCAAGGATGGTGAAATATATAACTCTATACCTAATATATACCTATACAGGGTGTTATGGAAGTACTAGCAGAAAATTTAACCATAAGTAGAACTCTTCTTACGGAGTTAAAATTAAAAATAGTTTGACCCCTAAAACCAATACCCGCTTATGGACCCACGTTCATTGATTGTGAGGAATGCACAAAAACTTTACCCGATAAACGAATAGAAATAAAAACTGTTTAAATAGAAACATGTTAACCTATCGTAATGTGCGTAATAATAACTTACATCAGGGACAATCCGTGTTGGTGTACGTGCGGTAAACAATAAAAGTTGAACCGACACTTCGATTACACTTTGAAGCACATCTTCGAATTCTTAAAAGTTTCAGGTTCAATTTCCAAAACGTGATTACATCTGGGACGTCGGAAATCTGGAGTTGGAAAAGAAAATTTGCCATAATCAACGTTGCACTGTGTTCTCACAAAAGGACCTCACGTTGGAATTTACTTACCCCGTACTGCACCATAGAAAAAACATTTTCGTGTAAATTTCAATGAATAAATTCTCAGTGTTTGCTTAAGAATTAAGCACAAGCCACCACATAGCGGCCGGTGCGACACAACTGATAACTAAAATTTACTATCAACGACAAATTTTTTGTTCCAAAAAAAGTTGGAAGATGTTTACTTCGTCTTACAAAAACTTTCTGATGCGTTCACGTTCATGTAGTCATAGGCGGAAGATGAAATAAATTGCGGATTTCAGCAGTGGTAAATAACAAAAATGTTTATTTTGACGAGTTCTCCTTATGGTTAAATTTTCTGTTAAATTTAAAGTGGACTTCCATAGCACTCTTTATACTTGACCATGAGGTCATCACACTGTCAAACCCAGAGTTCATCTTTCTAAAGTTCCATCCATAAACTCGCACAACACGGAATATGTGTGACAAACAAACAGGCGGATGTAGGTAGGTAATGAATTATGTATTCTGGGAAAATTTAAAAACCACACGTGTTTTACCCTTACAACACTTCGTAGTTGATAAACCTTATAAATTTCAAACGTCAAAGTGAAAATAAAGTACAAGTACACTAAATCTCCAATACTTTCTGGCTGCCGCTATATATTTTTATTACAAGAATTTGTGTTAAATGTAGCACTGAAAATACATCTTCATTTCTACTTTAAAAACAAAATCATCAATATCACTTTCTTTTAAATAATTTCAAATTTCAAAGGACCGATTTAAATGAATGAGATCATTTTACAATGGGATGATTAGATATTGTGAACAGGATATTATAAATGTTAAAAGATTTTATTTTGTGAGAAGGATCTTTGCAAACGAGGCGTAAACCGAGTTTGCAATCCTTTGAACAAAATATCTCTTTTACTCGCATAGCATATACTATTTTTTTTTCAACCGCTGCTGCAGACGCGGAGATAAGAGGTAAAAGTGAAGGTAATGCTCACAGTTCTGATTGACACTCACTGGGTTTGAGACGACTATTAATAGAAAAACGTACCAAATATGCAAAAATATCAAACAATATTATTTCCCCTAAATTTAAAAAATCAATAAAAAAACAATTTATGACCGCCAGTCAACAATTTGAAAACATTATGTAATGATTATAAGCATAAGCAATGCATTTTAAAAACAATGTGATTTGTAGTTCATCAGAAATATCACGATGATAAGGAAAAAAGTGGTCCATTTCACAGACCCAACTTTCAAGAAGTTAGAGGTAAAAACAAAGGCAAACTCTTAACACTATTTAACAGCTTGACAACATAATAATGAACTTTTGGGATGGAAATACGAAATACCCCCAGGTATTAGAAAAAAATAACTTTCGTTAAACTTGTTTTCAGTAAAAGAAATATTCGGTCAACAAATAAGTTTCAATGGTTTTTGGTTAGAGAGGGGATGCTAGTTCTTATTGGCCACGCACGTCGTAATGTTAATAGAATTATTTATTGAATCAAGTTAACTGTGTTAAATTTGACTTTTCATAAATAATTCTATTAAACTTCGACAAGCGGCTTTTCGTACATTTCTAATTTTGCCTCATTCAGTTTTCAATCTCTCTGTACTTTTTGTGAATTACAATTCTCAGTGGCGGCTCGTGGTTCATTTTATAGGAGAGTCATTTCGAATTTTAGCTGTATGTTTATAAAGATACGTGGAAAAATAATGCGTTTAAAAAATATAAATTTAACAATCTATTATTTGATAAAAAAGTTCTTCGTTTGTGTTTCATTTTTGATGATTTGTTTGTTATCTCTAGAACACACGTTTAATGTTTGTAATTTTTACCATAGCAATCTTGACCAGATTTCTATTTAGACACATGATAGTTACTTTATAAGTCATTAAAATTTAATCTATAATAGGCAGTTAGGACAAGCTTGTTTATCTTGTTTATCCGTATCCGTAGCGGGTATCCGCATCTCTTTTCTATACGCACGATTCACATAAACCACCCGATGGTTGCAGTTCCTACGTCGGCGTATCTCCCCAGATGGACGTATCCTTACCAAAATACGGAAAAGGCTAGGAGCTATACGTATTGAGATACGGATACGCGCTACGGATAAACACGTTTGTCCTAACTGCCTAATATAAAAATGAATCGCCGTTCGTATGTCACGCTAAAACTAAAAAACGGCTTTACCGATTTGAACCATTTTTTTTTTGTTTTGTTCGATATAATCCAGGGATGGTTTAAAACTATTTTTCACATGGACATGGGGGCCAAGGGGGGGGGGATGGTTTATAACTCAAGAAGGGCTTTTATGATATTTGATTTTTTGGATTGGTCTCCGCCCCGAATAGCAGAATAACTATTGAAACAACAAAAATTACAGGGGCGGGGAGCTAAGTACAGGGCAACGACAATAACAAAGCCCCCCTGGTACAGGGCAACAAGAACAAATAACGCCGGCCACAAAAATTTGTCTTCCCGGGGTTTAAAAATTAAAATCGATTTTTAAAGAGTAAACTCCAAAGTTTCACTTCTGTTGCGCGTGGACTCCAAAAACATTTTTTCTCAAGAATCTCAAGATCTCAAGAATGGATTGACTGACTTTTTTCGAGGGCGAATTAAAACATCAGAAAAATGAAAGACAAAATTTTTCTCAAACATTTTGTATGGAATCCGTATATACGCCATCTTTGATACATGACAGAAACAAAAATGAACATGGCGTTGTATGCTGGTTCCGGTAATGCGAGTAGATGGCGTTGTGTGCATTATCCTTTTATAAAAAAAAAGAATTTAATTCAGCTAATAAGTTGCCACAATATTTATTGATTCTGAGGCGGTACAAAGTTCGCCGGGTCAGCTAGTTCTAAATAATAATAATTTAACCTTCAAACTGACTATCGTTAATGTAATAATTAATATTATTAAGTACCATCCTTATTACCGCAGTGTAATTACCCCCAGATTGGGTACCGAGGTTCGTATGTAATAATAAATTCTTACATAAGGGATAATCCTTGTTGTTAAACAATAAATGTTGACACACCAACACCACATATCTTCGAATATGTACTTCAGAATTTCAGGTTCAATTTCCAAAACGCGATTACATCTGGTACGTCCGACACAGACAAGCGGAGGACTTCATTTGCAACATACAGTAACACCATAGAAAAAAACATTTTCCTGGGAATTACAGTAAATAAATTCTTAGTATTTGTTTAAGAATCGAGCACAGTTCATAACATACCGGCCGGCGCGACACAACTGATAACTAAAATTTACTATCAACGACAAATTTTGTGTCCCAAAAAAGTTAGGTGTTTACCTCGTTCGGCAAAAACTCTCTGATGCGTTGAAGTTTATTTAGTCATAGGCGGAGGGTGAAATAAGGGATCAAGAAAATGTTAAAAAAAACTCGGATTTCAGCAAAGTGGTAAATAGAAAAATTGTTTATTTTGACGAGTTCTACTTGTGGTTAAATTTTCTGCTAGGACTTCCATAACACCCTGTAGATTTCCTATACGCAGCACCGTCCAATCATAATTTAATTGCAATAATTAGGTGTATTTAGGTATTATATTCCATAAAAAAAGAGTCTTGATACTGTCTTTTTCACTTTTTTCTTTTGAGAGGTATGTTGACCTCATGAACGAACCACCACTGACAATTCTCTCAAATTTTTATAAGATTAAGCAAATTCCGCAATGAAAAAAGTGGGTTCTCTTGAAGCAGTTCAATTGTTGAGTCAACTTTTAATTTTTATTCATTAACAACACACGTCTAGTCCATTTCTTTATTCTTACATAAATAATACATCTCCTATGTTACACTAGTAATACTTATTAAGGAGTAACAATAAATAAATTTTGAGTATCACCTAATTTTAGTTATGCAAATATTGTCCAAAAATCAAATTTTCAAAAAAATTATTGAAGTTGAAGAGACATTATTATATTATTTTTTTGACTAATTATATAGATATCTTTATTAGGTTATTAGATCCAATTTCATTTTGTGAGTTACCACACCTTCAAAGTTTGAACCAACCAATGAGAAAGAATTACAAACATAAGCATGAATAGTTGAAAGCATATAACACCTACATTACCTTATTTTCAATAACACAACAAAATAATCACAGTCAAAAATGCTTAGTCTTAAGTACATACAAAATTATTTACAAAAATAATTTAAAAGCGAAGAAGTACATTCAAAACTCACTCACAGGACAGTTTATGAAAAATAAAATCTATCAACTCTCACATTGCTTTGAAAACATACTTCTCCAAATTAGGTGGTTTGGAACAGAAAGCAATAAATACTAAATTTTAAATATCACGATGGTACAGAAGGCGTTCTAGTCCGACTATTTGCACGGCGCGGAAGTGATGTGTAACGCTGGGGAGATGGAGGTTCTCCCGGCTTCCTCCACAATCTTGTTGTTGATTTCTTCATGGGGGGGTCGGTTTGGGGCGGAGGACGTGATCTTCTTTGTTGGGGAGTTTCATTCGCACTACAACAACAAAGTCAAGTAAAAAACTACTCAAAAACTCCTAAAGTTGCAGGATGTTATGCTGACTGCAAGTGCATTCGGGGCTATAAACTGCAGCAACTACGCTTTCTATCAGTCTTGCAATACTTGATTTACTTTGATGTGACTCCAGAGCTTTTTTATTATATCAGAATTAAAGGCAACCAATAATAATTAAACATGGGGTTATACAATGAAACAAAACAAGTGTACCCGCTGTAATCCAACAAAGTAAATTAACTACATTTGATCCATAAACTTATGGAACTTTTTGAGAAGCAAGCACAAGTTGCGCCAGAAATTCCCAATGAGCTGCTAGGGTTTTCAATAATTTTTAATAGCAGTAACCTAGAGGTCTTTGTTTCTTTCAATGGTGTACAATGTGATACAAAATGATTTGCATCGCCTTTCCATGTAAAATAAAAAAATCCGCTTTACGAAAATAGGTATAACCACAAGATACACTTCAATTATGAAGAATTTCTAGTGATTTTTGGGTTTCAATGTTTTCACTACATTTCTAACCTAAATAGCAAACATACAAGCAAGCTTGTTTATCTCAAAACTCGTGGCTGAAGACCATGTTCCCAAGTCTTAAAAAGTCCCAAGTCGTGTTACGTATACACAACTTTTCGATTCGAGCAACGAGCAATATTTTTTATGTGTTTATTTGTGAAGAAAATGGATAGTCTAGTACACATCCATGTATTAGAAGCATTAGAACGAGCTGAAGAAACTTTATAGGGATGCATGTGCAAACGGGTTTTCAGAATCCTTCGAACAGTGCCAAAACACACATAAACGACGTATGACGATGAATGTGGATTCTCTTCAACAAGCGCTTCGACTTGTTCAACGACATTTTGGTTAGTTTGCGGCCTTCCAATAGATTTTCCTTTCAATACGCTTCCCGTTCTCTAAATTTTTTCTATAATTTGACGGACATGATGTTGCAAAACAATTTGTCCGCTTCGGAACTAGGCCTCGAGAATAAACTTGTTTTCTTTCAAACTGTACAATTGACTCGCTTTTTGTTCAAATAAATAAAAATAATATTGAATTTAATTAATAATTGATGTTTATCAATTGACAAACAATGTGTTATTGACAGAATTAGCAAAAATAGAGCGGCACAAAGTTCCAAAGTTAACTAGATGTAAATCATTTTGTAACAACTTGTATATCCGCACCCTAAAAAGACCCACAAATCGTCAGAATGGCGGACAGTTTTAGGTGAATGTTATTGGCTTACATAAGCAATCGCTATCATGAATTTCCGGCGCTAGCTGCTGCTTCAATATGTGTCAAAATACAATCTACCGCTACATGTGGTGTTATCTACAAAGTACGTGTAACGTTCCTCTAATAGCATTTTTCATTTTCGTTCAGACACAGGTGGTGCACCAAAATGAATTTCAGTTTTATTCAAGACATGGATAGGACGTTGACTGACATCACCTCCACCTATGTTTATACGTGTTCTGCAAACTTTGCTACTGTGTTTTAATACAACTTTTTGACGTTTTCCACGTGTCGTGAATACATAAGTTTACAACAGCAACGTGTATCTTACCCGAAATTGCTACACGGCAGCATGAAACAGTCAAATATACAATTACAAGTTGTGGATATGGACACGCACGTTTATATAAAAATATTAATTACACGGTCGTTTTAAAATTAATTAAAGCAGTTTAGGCCAAACTTAGATCAAAGCACCAATATATTTAACAATATTTGTAAAAATATTTTAAGACTCTTCAATGAAATAACACGAACTACAAGAATATACAATATTTAGAAGGCACAACAGATTTATTGCACACAAAACAACCACACCAAATAATAGATCAGCTAATACTACCTTCCCAATCCTAAAGCTGGCGTCCGATGAAAGGAGAGCGTCAGGAAAAATAGATAATGTTAGAAAAATTGTTTAAAAATAAAAATCCATAGATATGTTATTCAATAATTGTAGATTACTCATCCAATTAACCGAACTTTAACTGAAAACTCACGATCCTTTAACCAATACGACTTAGGCAGACCTTAAATTTAGCTCAAACAAGCATTAGTATTTGATCCCAAGCAAAATTCACTTTCACAAAAATTGTTTTTCTACTTAAAGAGAGGTTAAAATCAGATTGCGCCAACTACATTTAAATCGAGGATGTTGGTATTGATAAAGTTCCGCACAAAATTCATCATTACGTTGACGTTTTCTTGAAAAATCCTCGGAAAGGTTGTTACCCGTAGCATGGTCCCATTCTACCCAAATATGTAGTTTTAGCTTTTTAAAATAGGAATTAATTAAGATAAAGAGCGTGTGATGTCAGTGCTGTTCAGGTCGCCAGTTTGGCGTCATTACGCCTCTCGAGCATGCAGTTCTATTTATTTGGGATATTTTAATTGTAAGAGTAACACTACTTGGACCGACTATGAGATTATGTTATTCGGTCTCAGTGGAGAAGAGAACTACTCCGGCAACGGAAATAGACAGTTAAAACCCCTGCCTGCATTTTATTTTGAACGACAATCTTTCACTCGAGGCTGCATCGCCCTGTAGCCCCTTCGACGTCTCCCCGAATTCCCCCTCTTCTTGGGCCCCGGTGACACCGTTCCCTCTTTATAACCAACAGTGGCGTCATCAACAAATTTTTTAAATGTCAACGTCAACTTTCTCTTTCGGATTCTGGTAGATCTTTTTATTAGTTAAATCATTGAATATCAATACTCTAACAGAATGCTAAACTATACGGGATTTCTTTCAATTTCTTTTTCAAAAATGTTTAAAGAAATATCTGTAAATACATATTTACATATTTACAAGGAGAAGGTGCCTGTATTTAAACCAGTCCATGAGATGTTGATGTAAGATTTGTGAAAAAATTTTGTCTCCATTGCAGTTTTTCATCGAATTTGTGTTTTATTCATTGTTGAAAGAGAATATTATCAAACCCAGGAATTTTTTTTTATGCTTTCATAGCCAACTTCTAATTGTAAAGGGAGTTGGTAGAATTACACCGTTTTTTTTTTTTATTATTATAAGCCGCCGGAAATTTATAATGAGCGCAAAATTTCTTTCCTGCTTGGTCGAACATTGTAATTTTTACGTCCTAAATTGTATGTGTGCTAATGTTCGGACGTTCTTTGATGAAAATTTGAAATTGTTCAATATTTTTGTTATTTTCTTTCAATTCTCGCATTATATGTTGTAATCTGGGGCATTTAGATGATTTCTTGTGTTACAATATATCTGTAATAAAAATGAAATGATGTTGGTAACCTCACTATCTATGAACGGCTGGACCGATTTGGCTAATTTTTTTTTTAATATTCATAGTCCAAATAAGGTTCTTAAGAAAAATTGGAAAACTTGCCCGGAAAATTGGTAAATTCGGGAACAACTGAAAGTGCTTTTTGTATGAACTCAAGACCTTAACTCACGATTCGAACGATGGATATGCGTAGAAGTTTTCAGGAAAATAAAATTCGACAATTACAAAGGACAGCTGAAAATTCGTACAAACTGCAAAAATCATAATATTTTTTGTTTTGTTCGTTATGTTCCCGGGATGGAAAATCTGAAAAAACGCATTCCACCCTAAATTAAAATTAAATTACATTGGTTTTTACTTTTGTGTTGTTTCGCGATCTGTCCAAAAAACAAATTTATTGAAGTTTAGACAGGACAACGTCTGTCGGGTCAGCTAGGTAGTTTGTAATAAATAACGTAACACCACTTCTAATATTTTTAAAAATATATACATATATACAGTGAGCGGCAAAAGTATGGAATAAATTCATTAAAAATTAAACAAAACCCCCTATTTTTTTTTCTTGATTCAGATAGCCCTTTTAATTGTCTAAACGACAGTAAAAATTTTGTTATCTTAGATAATGAAAGTTTTGAGAAAAAAAAATTAAATTGGATTTTTTATGACAAACAAAAACAAGTCAAAAAACCAAGTAGGTAAATCAAACAGTCAAATGGTACTGTCAGTTTCATCTGTATGTGTAAATTGATTTTCCGGGAATCGTCTTGGAAACAACATTTTCCTGCTTATTTACGTACAGGAAAATTGAATTTTTCTAATTTTCTGTTGTAACAAAGCTATTAACGCATTCATTTTGAAAAATTCAATTTTTTTTTGTCAGCCTTCTGCCGTCACACTGTTGAGTAGTTTCAACGAGCAGGCGATTAAACTGATTTGCTAACGGGTAAGGGGGGGTTCTCAACATTTTGCAAAACACTAACACAAAGCACAACATTAATGGAAATTAGGCACACTGCATCTTTCATTATTAATAACTTAAAAACGAAAGCAAAAAACAATAACAACAAATTACCGCCGTCCGTTTGAGTTGTCTCGAGAAACTGATTTCAATAATAATCATTGTGAGTTTATCATAAGGCAACTGCAAAAACGGGAGTGTGCAAAAAAATTAGAAAGTTGATAAGCACGCTGACTTTTCCATTCAAAAACAATTGATTCTCAGTAGCTCAAAATCCATATGCCGCTCGTGAAATTGTAGGGGGGAAAACGCTAAAAAATGTCTTTTGATCAGTTCTACCACTAGTTTTAGTTATTGTACTTATTTCTGAAACACCATGTATAGCTCTCATCGATGTAAAACTGGCAATGCAATATATCGATAGCATCAGCATTAATATTAACAGTGTTCCTTTGGTTTGCTATTAAATGAATCTGTTGCATGCTCAGTAAACCTGGGATCCCGTATTTAAGTAAGTTTTTCAACTGTGAGAAAATGTAAATTCAAAACAAATTAAACATTTACCTGACTAGAGATCCAACATTGCTGCCATCAGTAGGTGAGCCATTAAGTAAGGAAGGACCGGCTGATATTGGACGAATCTGCAACGCCAACATTAATCCCGTTTATGTAACAGACCCTCGTCATACCCTCTCAGTCTGTGTGGCAGCATTACAGGTAGTGTTTTCCGACGCAACAGTAGATGCAGGAGCTGAATTAGACGTATAATTATCCGTAGTAAGCTTAACCATCTGTTCTTGCAGCTCCATCACAGTCTTCTCTTTATCTTCTAATTGCCCTTGCAAGAACAACACTTGCCTTCTTAATTCGGCTAATTCCAGTCGATTATCATTAGCCTCGTCGTTCTGTGCGTCATCTACTGAAGAGCATAGGCCGTTGAAGAGACCATTCGTCAGGGTTAACTGACCGTCAAATGGAATGTGAGTTTCTGACTGGAATGAAACAGGAATTTAACAAAGACGGCTTTAAAACTGTGACTAATCAAACACAGGACAAGGACTTACCCTCAACAAAATATCTTCGTCTGGCTGCTGGATGATTACAATGAAACATGCAAAACATGAAAATGAAATCAAACGACACAAATAAATTGACAAAACATAAAGGTATGACTACACCCACGAAGAATCCAGAAAATAAACAAAGAATACGCTAGTTGCTTTAGACGTAAACTCGGAGTACTGAGACAATAAAACTCAACTAATCGACATATCAGACGGTTCTTGTTTATTCTCTGTACCTTTGTTGAATGAGAATCTTATAAGTACCTCATTTAAAACACGTCTGAGTTTAAGAAGCATGGTTTTCATGCTCATAATGTCCTGTTTCATTGCTGAATGGTTCGCTCGGTCCAATCTGATGGAATCGTCTGAATCGTACCCTGCAGATATTGGAATCGCTCTGGATAATCTTAGAGGGCTGCTTGTTACTGAATGGCGAGATTTGGCGGTCGATTTGCTGTCTACCGACTTGGGTGAATCGGGGATGGAACTCGGTGTGCCTGTTCTAGACCACAGAAGACGAGTTGCTTTGTTGGCATTACTAAAAAATAAAGAAAACGCTCTTTAGTGCTGCCAAATTGTTGAATAATATGCTCTAGTTCGATTAGTAGGTGCAATGGACGACAATTGTTTACTAGAGCGCTTAAAGGCTTAATTTGGAACAAATTACATGGGTAAAAAAAATGTAGCGCACACTACCAGAAAATAAAATTATGTAGAAAATCCGGTTAATTAATAGAAAAATTCAACACACATAATATAAATAATTTATTCACAGACGAACTATCCAAATTTTATTATAATAAACACAACAATATAAAACCAAACTCTTTAAAGAGGTAAAAATGTCGTAAAAACGTCAAAAAAACGTGACATTGTATACGCCAATAGGTATGACAAAGAGCCAAAGAGTCACAGTCATGACAGACGACGTCGCTTAGCGGCGCATAAAGTCAGCTTGAAATTACTTTTTGTGCCGCTGGTAGGCAGTCAAATCAAAGAAATTGTCAGATTTTCGGCGTTTAAAGAAAAAATATCATGTTTTATTCGGAGAAAAGTGGATTTTCGTGGAGCGTCTGTATTTGTCAAACCGACAGACTTGCCACGAAAAGCCTCACTTTTGCTCCTCATAATTTATTATTAAATTAACAAAATGTATCAGCAGTTTTTGTGCTGGATCCCTAGTTACCGGGTGTAGAATGAATTTTGAGACAAGGATTCCATTCTATACCCGGTGTATCTGTAATAATAGTTTTGTACTGAATTTTCTGTATGTAATTTTAGGACACAATATAAAGGCTGGTTTATTTTAAGTTAAGACAATAATAGTCACTAGACCAAAAAAAACGCTAAAAAAATCTCTGATTATTGCCAATATCAACTTATTGCTAATTAAGTCTCAATCATGAATTATGAATATAAAGGAAAAATCCATATACTTCTTTTATATTTTCAAATTCTCTCCGCGGCACATTTTCTTTGTTTCCTTTTTTATGTCGTCACTATTTTTTCCTGGGATTTATTGTTGAGGTGATCTTCTTTTAATCTATAGCTCTTTAATTTTCCTATTGACATATTAAATAAACTTTTACCGTATGAAGATCACACCCAATGACAATCAAATTGTTTATATTTCGTAGATTTTATTTTTAAAAAAATTAATTGAGTCGGTTAGGTATCTATACATATTTTAAAAAATTGATTTCAAAATACATTAAAAATTATATACATTTAAACACATTTAAAAAAATAAAAGTTTACCATCGTTTAGCCTTGAAATTAATTTTCGGTTTTTTTTTTCAAATCAACAATAAATGAGAATGATTATTCAATATCTTCATTTCTACATTCTCATTGACCCCATACGCAATTATTATTGACTACTCAGTTCACCTGTCAAACTGTGACATTCAACCAATAGCAGCCGTAGAATTTCAAAATTTTGGCCAACAAAATCAATTGCGGTGACAATATCTCTATCTTGAACTACAAATTGCTTTATTTGAATAACAATGCATAATGTCATTGGATGAAAATTAAGAAACTACGAATCATTCCCATTTCTAAAATTTTGATCGTACACAATAAATGACAGCCAGGGCTCCCACGGCCGCAGTCATTTACGGAATTGCTTAGTCCAGATTTGAACCGTTCGTCTTTAAATTACCGCTACAAAAAAAATCTCAACAAGTAATCTTTACTCAATTTTTCGTTACTCTCCAGGATCAAATTTCAGACGAAACCACTCTTTGTTCAGCAGCAACAACTTTACAATTACAATTTGCCAATTACATATCTCTCTTAAATTACACCTACCCCAAATTAGCTCTTCTGGTTTTCGGTGATGCTGTAGGTGTAGTGGTAACACTTTTACTGTTTTCCTCTTGTATATCCTTTTTTCCATTACATGGTATCCTATTCCGTCGAAGTTCTGTAGTCCTATTCGTTTTTATTACTACATTCTTCATAATTCACAAGCGAGTAGCAAAAATAGATTTTGGATCATTCTATCAAATTGCAATGAGGCACATGAATCACAAGAACTTTATATATAATTAACTGCTGCTGTAAACACCAACATCAGATAGCTACTAAGACCGAGGAGAAATTGGGTCTTTCTTAAATAAAATAAAACTCATCAACGAAAACTAAAAGAAATGTGTTTCATTTTAGGAGTTTTTCGAGTTCTTTTTGTCGTCTTCATGTCACTATTTTTATCATTAACTTTAATTTTATTTTCTAGGTTAAATTTTGCCTGCTTTTAGTTAACATAGTAATAATATGTGCCGGTCCTTTAGAACATATTCAATGTGAAACTAGGACAAATATGCGCAAGCTCCACAGATTTGTTCGATAAAATTAATGATGCGCAGTAGATAAATTTATTCTGTGCGCCAAGATGTTTCTCTTTGGCAATGAATTTAAAGTGAACTAACAATAAAACGGATATGTCTTAATCTCAAGTTTACGGTCTAATGTAAATAGTTTCATTAGACACGGTTTATTGAACTGTTTTCCAGGGAAAATGTAAATACCACACACCGACTGACTTCGATGTTATGGCTTTAAAATACCTGTTAATTTTGTTGCTATATTATGTCGGATGTTATAAGAATAAATTCTAAAATTCAGAAAAGGGTGGGTTACAAAAAGCAAATTTTAGAAAGGTTCTCAAGTAAATAAAACTCCTCAAAATAAATATAATTATACATTTCATTTTTTAAGGTTGCTTGGTGCCCTTCTATGTAATCCAACATCAGTGAAGGTTTCGAAATCACCTTGCTACGTCGTAAATTTCTATTTAGCTCATCTCCTTTTTCGTCCTCACCTGTTGTGTCCCATTTTTCCTTTACGTATTTTTATCTTTCCTTAATTTTAGATTGTACAGAATCAGTATTAACAATAAGTTTAAAATTTATTGTAATTTTTGATAAAAATGGAATTTAAGATGATTTTTAATTTATTTTTTCTGTTTTGTTGTCAATATAGAATAGGAAGGTAAATTGCCCCAGACAGGAATACTGAAAACAAAAACTGCCAGCTGGGTTTTACTTAAGTCATTACACTTGCTTAGGTCAGTCTACGGATGTGCTATCGCAACAGATTTCCGTAAAACATTTTTATCGTTGTTTTTACGTTTTCGCAACTCATACTTGTAAATAAGTTCTTTCAACAGCAAATAACATATTATTTTAACACTTTCATTCCAGGTTTGTCAAAAATTCGTTAGATATTAAAATCGGAATAAAAAGGATGTAACTTGCCATTGCATTATTATGAAGTGAAACTTCTATACGCGGGCTCAGACTTGGACCGTAAACCGACGAACGCGTTACGAAATTTGTGGCACTCTCTACACGTATCCAAGGCGGGTACCGTAGTCGGCGGCGCCACTCGGAACTTGAACACGTGGCGCTCATTATTGGAAGATAGCAGCCGAAAACTGTGAGAATATCGAGAGAAAAAAGAAAAATACAATACCGAATCGTAGATATACAATATCGTAAATTATTTTTTATTTATACCACTTCTACTGATATTGTATTGCTAACTTTTTAAATTGCCAATAGATAACAACTTCGTAATCAAATCGTAATCAATCTAAAATGTCATTTATGAATACGTACAGACCTTACAAAACATTTTAAATATAATTATGTTAATATTAAGTTTCACTTCTGGTGTATGGTCCAGCAAGCACACTATACCTTTTTTCAGAATTGTATTAGTAACATAAGCATACGTATCCTTGTGATCTTATTAACATTTCATACCTTCATAGAATTAAAGCACTATAAGTACAAAGTAAGAATTACAAGGTCAAATATGCTGTGTACCTACATTTTAATATGATTTTCGTATATTTTTAAAATAACCAAATTATTATCTGCAGCCTTTATCATGTGTTAAGCAAGATGATGTAGAGATAAAGCACATAATGTAATTCACTGTAATCATTATAAAATATCTGATTGTAGAGTGGAAAGGTCTTGATACACAGGGTGAAAGCAGAAAACCATCTCAAAGGAATTGTTCCATTCCTTGTCAGATTGTCAGTTGATAAACTAGTGTCAAATTTGTTCGTTTTGAAATATTCTTTTAACCAAGGAATTTACTCTTTTTATCTTACTTTGGCCTCCAAGAGTTAAACCTAAACTATTCACAATAAGCAATCGATACAATTTAAGTGTAATAATAAATTAATAGTTGAAATGGAGCCACCTTCAATTTGAAAGTCACCCAAAAAAAATTGGCACTCGTTTCCACTTCTCATAACCATAGAATTACGTCCGTAATGTTCCATTGTTTAGACGAATAACACATGAGGTGAATCGGTATCAGAAATATTTCGGAGCAAAATTTTATGTCATTCGTGGGTGGTATAATCAATACCACGCCAACGGCATTAATAAAGTCTATCAAGATCAAGATAACATAAAATGTATTATTGAGAAATGATTCATTTATCCATATTTCATAATTTTAAGGACACGCACGCCAACGTGTAGGTACATCCTAGACCTACAGCCGTCAGCACTACTTAACGGTGAGTGAAAGTCAGATGATTAACAAGGATTTGCGGTCCACTAAATCTTTATTCAAGAATTTCTTTCCTATAAAACAATTTCACAAGTTATTACCCTTCAAAATTCATAATTTTGAAAATAATGGCGCATTGTGAAAACATTTTTAATTTTTTTAATTCTGCATCTTCGGTCCAGTAATTCTTTGCATAAAACAAAGTATGAAATAACGTGGAAAAACTTTACCCGTTCTGATTAGATAATCCATTAATCTTGGCAGCTGCAACCCCTGCGGCAGACTTGAGTTGATTTCCTTTGTCTTTTTGTCCCTTACTGAGATTGTTCATCACGAACTTAACTGACACCAGCAACTTGACTTGATTCGTCACATGTCATATTTTCCGCACATTTCGTTACCGATGAGATAACAAAGAGATATCGCAAAAACCAATCATGTTATCAAACGTCGGCCTTTGTTGTCGCTTTGGACGACGAATAACTACACCAGAACGTAACACCGTATCGTAACTGGTTCACCTGTCATCGTTGGCAGGTATAATCCTGCTGTGTTGCCAGCATTTGAACGGGAAATGTATAAAAGTTAGAGCGCGGAACGACCATTCTTTGGATTGTTTCACCGTGTTGAGTAGGAAGATAAAGAGCTAGTCGGTGGGTGGGTAAAATGCCGAAACGTTAAAGAGTTTGGAGGACTTCCAGATAATTACTGAAACACAATTGGATTTAGTGTTCATCTAGTTACGTGTTCTTTATCAAAATGATCACTGAGTCACACACTATTATAGGTAATCTTGAAGTCTTAAGGATTACTAGTGTTCCCTACAATGAAGTCAATAACACTAATAAGTAGAATGAGTAATATAAAGTGACCCATTTCTGAGTAAAAGTACAGACAGCTGACTTAACAATATCACAGTTACGGTTTTTAGTTAAGACAAATCACCTTGTAATCCACCACAAAAATGCAAGGGTAATAAGGAATGACATTGATCTCTCTATTACCATGCTTGATTTCAACCATTGAAAGATAAAATATCAGATATGTTAGAAAATGGTATAGTGCGAAAGCCGACGTAATAGATTTTCAATAAATAAGAAACAGACAAAAAAAAAAGTATAAATACAGACCTAAAAAGAGCCACCTTTTATTTATCTCTATTTTGACGTCACTTCCGGGTTAAGTTATGCAGTACATCAATGGAATTGACGTCATAATGTAGGTTTTAATGTCTAAAATAAAATAATACTAGGGTGCTGTATCTAACTCAGCCGCAACCCCGTGATAAAGAAGAAAAATATTATTATATATACTTTTTGTATTCGTTTCGTGAAACACATGATGCATAATGAAATAAACCTAACCTCAAAATTTGATGTAAACTCGTGTTTTTTCTGATTTTGTGTGAACGAATACAAAAAACGCTGTTCAACACTCGTGCGCTGTCACTTTTCAGGGACTTGGGCTCATTTTCAACTCTCGGCTGCGGTTCGTGCTGCAAAAATTCACCCTCGCCCCAGAAAAGTGTCATGACAGTGCACTCAAATCGACATATACTAATATAATACTACCCGAAGACCACTATTTAAATAAAAATATCATTATTCATTCAAATTTGAAAGCACATTTATTATTCCAACTAAATAACGACATGCATTAGTATCGGGTGTCTAAATAAAAATCTGGTCAAGATTGCCATGAAACAAAAGCGGTTCACATTCGGCACGTCGTAGCTAAAATCTGTGGTAGCCAATGTCAATGTTAAAGTGTCAAAAATTAAAGTTTCAGTTTTTTAATTATCGAAAAATGCCTTTTACACATGAACAAAAAACATTCATAGTTGAAAGTTATTTCCGGAACGGGCGAAGAATAAATGGAGAATGGTCTTATTCCACTCATGCTGTTTAGAAGAATTTCAATCCCAGTTTCCAGAAATTTGCGGTAGATTACAAATCTTTTAATGAATGTCTCAATCGCCGTGTAAAATTATTTCGTGAGACAGGATCCTTAACAAGAAAACCCGAAATTGGACGGCCAACAAAAAGGACTGCACAGGTTCTTGATGATATTGAACAAATTATGGTGGATGAACCTCGAACTTCCCTTCGTCGTCTATCTCAACAGGTCCATAATTGTGTTGAGACGTGCCGGACCATTTTCAAAAAGGATTTAAATTTGTACCCATATCCTGTGACATCCGTGCCTGAGCTCCTGCCGCTGGATCCCCCTCAACGATTAACTTTTCGCCAGTGATTTCAAAATACGCTAGCAAATGATGAAGCCACTTTAAATAAAACCTTTTTTATTGACGAAGCTCACTTTACATCCACAAATCCTTATTCAATTACAGTGAACTTCTTCTTTCCTTGCTTGTCTGTCTAATTTGCATTTCTGGGAGTGGGAGCTCCAACCGTTTCTCAAAACTTAAATTATGATTACTATTATTTTGGAGTTCTTTTATTGTTTGAAGTATCGACATGAAATTTGAAACACTAGTAGCTAGTCAGCTGACTACAGTGAACAAAAGAGGATCACCATCCTACATCGTACCTCCTACCAGTAACAATGTGTTAGTCGGACGTCCGACTTTCTATCTTTATCTCAAACATGCATTACGTCGCTTACATGATTCGATTCTACAATGAGACACTCTTGGGCTGTTGACCGTGAGAGTGGAGATGGGTCTTGTTTTCTTGTTTCGTACAATGTAGAAATGCAATAGCTTCGTTTCTGTCGCACTCGTTACAATTGGCTACTACGAGGGCATGAGTCGGCTTTGACCCAGGGCGAACTCGACAATCTCCGCGCTCCGACGTGGATAAAATTCTTCGCGACAACCACAGAGCTAAACTCAATAGATAGCTTATACGAAAATTCAAACATCATAATTTAATTGCAATAATTATTATATTATTATATTCCACAAAACAAAGAGTCTTGATACTGCCTTTTTCACTTCCTTTTGGGAGGTCATTGACCGAATGACCTCATGAACGAGCCGCCACTAGCATCTTCTGGAGTGATCAAATTCAAAGTGCAACCGAACTTCGTCGCGTATCATCAGCACATAATACTTTGCCGTTCCGTCACTCGTAAAACGCAGGTATTGAGACCAGAGGTTCGCCTGCCAGTCTGGTCAACAGGTGCTGCAACATCCTCGCGTTCCAAGATTAGATTAGATTAGATTCCTTTGATGTGACAGCCAAAAGACCGACAACTTATGAAACGGTGTGATGTTACAATGTTACGCTGTTACAATGTCGAAACGCACCTGTGTGAAATGTGAAAAAAGTATGTTTCGGAAAACTTTCTGCAAATTTCCCAATATGAACAAGCTTGTTGAGTTTGACTTGGATATATTTAAATTTATTTTAAGATATTAATTTGAGATGTGATATCATGCGAGTATCTCTCTCTCAGACATATTTGATTTACAATGAAGGGCTGGGTGCAAATACCGGGTAGCTCCACTTTTGGGCAAAATTGAGTTTTTTGCTTTTTATTGCTCATGTAGACAAATAGTATCTTTGCAATCTTGATTACGGTTGCAAAGTAACGGTTTGCTCATTTATTAATTTGGGTGCGCAAAGTTTACTTGTCGCACGCAAATTATTCTTTGCACACGCAAATTCAGATAAACAAATTACCGAAAACTGAATTTGCCCCTGGAGTCCAATTTTCCATTGGGATTTATTCCGCATTCGCAATAAAAAATAGTATGTACAACTCGTGCGACGTTGTCGATTGCCCCCTCAAGCGAATGAGCGCACGAACGAAGTGAACTTCGCTTTCGTGGGCAATCGACAACTTGCCGCACTAGTTGCACAATATACTATTATCGTATTTAAAAACATGCGTTTTACTTTTCTGTAAACAAATTAACGAGATTGTGAACAATGTCTATTATTTTATTATAAGTTGCCTGAAGTAGAGTGAAAGATTCATTTCGATGCAAAAAAGCAGCTCCATTAATATTTTTGTGTACCTAATATCAATAACAATTTGAAATGAGTGAACTATTGACGATTATGTTGATGTTTAAATATTATTAAATAAATAATGTTGTGTTAAGAATAGTTTTATTTTGAAAAAACTTCTCGGAGTTCGGTGCAAAAATCGGTCAGTTCCATAATATCAACGCAAAAACAAGTCAGCTCTACATTTAAATTAATTAAGTGTTTAAATGACGTTTTAATCGAAATAAACAACTTCAAAAGAGTGGTAAAGTGAAGAACCAATAGCAGTTAGTACGTCTTCAACAAAATATTATCCACTATTGTTCTAATTTTAAACTGAAAAGAATTTATGTTTGCTGAAAAATTACAAAACTGGAGCTGCCCGGTTTTTGCACGCAGCCGTTCAATATCCAATTTTATTGTCGTGCAATTGCTATCTTTGTAAACATAATGTAGCGTGTATTAAATGCAACAATGTACAAATCGGGAGAATTTATTTCACAACACATTTTTTCACCTGTAATTAGCCGGAAACTCTATCTTAAAACATTAAATCTAATATGAATAGTAAAAGAGACAATTACCTAACTGATTTTGCAACCCCGCCGCAACTTTGGAGTAGTACATTCAAAATTACGATTAGACATTACTGTTGAATGATTTAATAACTTTATTCACAATCGGTCAGTAATATACTGCCCAACTTCAAAAGAGGTTGGAAAGCGATCAATTCCCGATCTCCAATTCCATTACTCACCTAATAATGCCAGGCAACCCGAATTTAAATTATTAAACGTAAGGTGATTGGTAATAAAGGTAATCACGCAACTGTTTCTGCAGCCTCGTGGTAACTCTTAGTGTGATTTAATAATTTGTGTAATAGTACAAATTCCAAAAAATCCTTTGACATTTATCTAACAAATAATATCAATTGTTGCAGTGCTTACTATGTGCAAACATTTGACTGAAATTAAACATTGCAATAATAGTTCAATTTAATGAGATTTAATTATTACATTTCGAATACTTAATTGTGAATAAAACAGTATACAAACTTCGGCAAAAGTACCATTCCTATGTCTGGAGAATAGTTATCTCGACAGGAATGGAATACTTTCCGCCTCAGTATGTAATATACTGTTGTTTAATAGTACAAAAGTACCAATAAATGCTTTGACAGTTATTTTAAACATGGAAATAGTTCTGTTGATAAGGTTTAATTATTATATTTTGGATGATTGTGAATAAAATAGTGTACAAACATCAGTGAAAGTTTTTATCACTTGAGAAATAGTTCTTCTACTTTCTATTAGAATGGAACACTTTCCACCTCGGTATGTAATATACTATTTTAGGGTTATAGAAAATTAAAGTAACATTTATATTTTTCAAATTTTGACAAATAAAATGTAATTTTTCACAACTGACATTAGTTGGAAAACGTCAAATTTTGGGTTAAAGTTACGGGGAGTTATTTGTCAAATCCTATCAGGGGTCCAAATATATTCATGTTAGTTCGTACTTTTTAATTATAAGTCCTTGTAAGATAAAACAGGTTCCTATAAAAGATAATTAATATATTCATTTTTTAATTTTTCCTCAAAATTAGAAAAAACCTTGTATGTAACACGTTATGAAATGCAAAATTTCCATTTGTTACACAAAACATTGCATTTCATAACTGGTTACATAAAATAGCTATTACATCATTTATCAAGCAAATTGTATTACACTATAAACAGAAAATGTACCCCCACAAAATTTATTCAATCTACCCGATATTGGGGTGTCACTAGACCAGTCCTTATAATCTTAATAAACCGATGAAGCGAACACTTTGATGTCAGTTATTTTTTGTTAATAAATCTGGGCCTACTACTGGTGCATGTTGCACAGTATTTTTGTTCAAATAATTGATAAGCCACCCAATTGCAATTATTCCTATTCTACCTACCATATTTCCAATATTTACGCCCCAGAGCACCCTCACCTAATTTCTGTTAAACAACACTGCTTAAAACTGGCGTGGTTTTTCCAGACATTTTTAAACCCAATCGTCGATCTTAATATACATTTTGACAAACCAGACATTATTGTCTGTCACGTTCCAAAATTAAATGTAAATCATACATTATGAGTTTTTATGAGCTTGTGGAATGTCAAGTCACATTTCTTGTAAGTTGTGCTACTGCTTTGTGAAGAAACAAATGTTGCAAAATTTCTTATTGTCTATGCAATGGTATTTGAAGTACTTAAAACTGTAAAGCACATAACGGTCGTCATGTCTTGTTATGTTTCCAGCAGAATTTAGTCGTCACTCACTGTAAGATCTAATTTCAGATCCAGAATTCAACATATAGGCAGACACTAATACAACAGCAAAATTATACAACACTAGCAGAATGCCCGGCGTTTCGGTTAGACCACTAATAATAATTGCTGTAAATCTTAGACAATACCAGCATTTAGATTCGGGTAATTATTAGATACATCTTAATGTCCTCTCCTCGTAATGGTATCCCATCAAATAGAGTTGTAGAAAATTTGGATCGCCAGATTCGGGAAGAAGTGAACCAGGTAAATGATAAAACTTGAACTTGAACTTTAAATGTTGGTATCTAGTTACCCTCAGATCAAACTTTTGTTGTCCCAAATGATGTCATTTGAAAAGCATTGTAATTTAAATCTGATGAAAGAACCATATTTCATCTAATATCTGTGCCGATGAGAAGACCTCTGAGTGGTTCTGGTGGATCCCTCATAGGTTCCAGCTTTACTTTGGCATTATTGCAGCACATGTCCGGGCCTTCTGTTTTTCATCGAAAGGAATTACAATAACAACAAATTTTAGACACAGACCCAAGAATCTGTTTCATATGGCACAGAAGGGTCGTCATTAAACCAGAGTTTTTCTTAGACTTCAGGGAAGTTGTGATTTTTCCGCTCTCTTGCCTTCCGTCTCTGCTGTGTTTCTTCCAACAGGGTTCTCAGCAAGGTGGATATATGAAATTCCCTGACATTTCCAGGTTTTCCAGAATGTTTGTCAGATTTTTCCAGGTACCGGACCAGTACATTGAATACAATGGACGCTGCACTTCTCTAGAGTGCTACTTTTTCAAAATTAAAAGTGAAAAAAGTGACACTTCACACCCTAAAATTGATTAAAAAATTGTTAATTAAAATTTATAGACAACTCCTGTTAGCGTGCTTACTTTTCACGCGTGTGGATTATTAAACTCGGCTGCATCTCCATACTTGGGAAAAAAAGATGCACTTCTAACACTTGTTGTCTAATTTGTATACTATTTTATTTTCAATAGTTGATTTTAAAGGATGGCTGTTGATTGTAAAATTCTAGGTGACTACAAAATTTCCCTGATTTTTCATATAAACAGCCAAAATTCCCAGATTTTCAAATTGCCTGATATTTCCAGGTTTTCGATATTTTCCAGGTGGCTGAGAACCCTGTCCAAGTCCTCATTTAAACGTTGTAACCGTTTTCTTGCAGCTTCACTTTCATGCTTTTTCGGCTATTCTTTTGGAGATTTTATTGGTCTACCACATTTTCTTCTAGTAGAATTTGAGTTATTAAAATCTTTTGTTGGAAATGGTAATATGTAATTACTATCACAAATTTGTTTAAGATGAAGTCGCATAGAAGAAATTATAAAATTTGATCATATCGATTCCTATCCAAAGCAATAGAAACCGCAAATTCTATTGAAAAAAACTCCGCAGTCTGTTCCATTTTGCTGCGGTTGCGCGTCTTAAGGAAAAGAAGTTATTCGTCAGTCAAATTAAACATTTTATCAGCGTTCAGACTGTCATATACATGAATTGCAGAACCATCACAATATAATTTATTTTCGCCACATAGATACAGTACATATGTGCAAATCCAGTGCGTAACACGCTCTGTAGCTGCAGAAGGCAGCATGTATCTGAATATGTTTGAAATCCCTTGGAAAAACAACCAGAGGGTCTACCATTGAAACCGGTGAGTGAGTGACATGGTATAATTGGTTGTCTATATTACCGTACTTCGTAGATTATTGTAAATAAACTTATTACGGAACTTATAACTTAGTCTAAAGGGCCTAAACCGTAGATGGTCTAAATTTGAACATCTTTCAAGTAACAACAAAGTCTCCCACACTCTTTACAAGATTATCAAGCCGTAATAACACTCACAAAAGTGACGTCATTTTATTGACACTTCTCATAGTAAACAAACAAACGCAAATTTCGCTTAAAAATCGATGACTCGTGAAATTTGACATTTCGCGTGAGTTGAAAAATTCAATATCTAAATTCAAATAAAGTCTTGAGAGTGTTGTAAATAAACTAAACTTCTAATATTGAGTTAAAAAAAAAGAATAAATATTTAATTTAGTGTTTATTCCCTGCCTTGGGGTCGTTAAGAGAGTGAGGTTATGTCTGTTTATTGTTTACGTAGTAGTGTGCATTGGATTAATTGCATTTTAACTAATTTTAACCGTATTTTAACATTAGTTCGCTGTATAGTTTGTGCCCTTAAACAGCTAAAGACACCACCTCACTCACTCATCAATGTGAGTGGTAGACCCCCAGGGGGTGTTATTACTGGAGGAGTGTCAGACCACTTAAATAGTGTAATTGAACCACACAAATAATCGAAAGTGTGGAGAAAGGTTGTTTTACAATAACTTAAGCTTAATATCAACATTTTATTTCTTATATCTATATACACAATGATAATGAATAATTAAAGAATGAAAAATAAAGTGGCGGAGAATTAGACCTACAATGCTGGGTACTGCATACTCATTGCAAAAATCTTAAAAAAAAAATCATTTAAGTACTTAGTAGAGAGTGTATGTTTACTTACTTTTGTCTAACTTTGCTAAGGTGTTCTATATTATACAGGAACTTAATAAAGTCATCCTCCATTTTGTCTTTAGCTGTTTAAGGGCACAAACTATACAACGAATTAATGTTAAAATACAATTAATCCAATGCACACTACTACACATAAACAATAAACGGACATAACCTCACTCTTTCAAGGCGGGGAATAAACACTAAATTAAATATTTATTCCTTTAACTCAATATAAGAGGTTTAGGGTTTTACAACACTCTCAACACTTTATTTGAGTATTTTTCAACTCACGCGAAATGTCAAATGTCACGAGAACTGTCAAATAAGTCACATACAAATTCGCATTCGAGAGAAGTCATCGATTTTTAAGCGAAATTTACGTTTGTGTTTGTTTACGATGAGAAATGTAAATAAAATGACCTCACTTTTGTGAGTGTTATTACGGCTTGATAACGGTAAAATGAGTGTGGGAGACTTCGTTGTTACTTGAAAGACGTTCAAATTTAGACCATCTACGGTTTAGGCCTGGGTTAAGGCCCTTTAGACTAAGTTATAAGTTTATTTACAATAATGTTCGAAGTACGGTAATGTATACAACCAACAATACCATCACACTCACTCGATCGATTCAATGGTAGACCTCCAAGTCTTCTGAACGATTCCACTTTAATAGAACTTCTTGTGGTCGAAAATCTGTTTGTGACTCAAGAATTTCACTAAATTTGCCTATATGATCGGTCGACAAATAATAATCATTGCTCAGTAATTCATTAACCGTAGACTGTAATCGGAGTGCTATTTGTTAAGCCATTTTCGATACTCTACTCTGTTACGCTTTTTGCGACTTTTGATTAACTGGAAGAAGTGAAAAAACTTGTCATTATTATTATTATTCGATTTCTGGCTCATTGTCAGAGTATTTTAATTCCAAATGTGGCCAGCGCCGTTTCGTAGATGGCGCTTCAATTTACGAACGCCCGCACGGCATTTTCGAGTTGTTCTACAATTTCTTAACATTTTTAGGTTTAAAAAAAAAATAATGAATTTTATGGTAATTTCACCGATAGCAACATACATTTCAAGTCAAAATTTTATCTAGAAGTTGGTTTTCTTTTCCGGACAAACTTTCCCTTTTATATACCGGGTGTCCCAGAAATAACTCCATTAATTTTAACCAGTAGTAGTACTCATCAATGTCAACAATTTTTCTTAAAAAAAATGCCCGAAACCCGGTAGTTATCGAGTTAAAATTAGTGAAAGTTTTGACGTTAATTTCGGTACACGCCACTGAACCCCTGAGCGGTGATAACAACACACGACAAAAAAACTTCGAAAAACACTCGGAATAATTTTAAACCGCTCGGCGTAAATAAACAACAAATCTGAAAAGTGACCTACTAAACGTGTTTACTTCAACATCCAATGCTATTGAAAATTGTGGGGCCTAGTAAATAACATGCGGATTTTCGTCTGCCCCTACGTATTATTTAAGTTGAAAATACCTTCTCCGATGATTATGTATTATTGAATCCTCCGGCTGTAAAAATTCGACTTTCTGTACGTGATAGGGATTTAATTGTTGCTCTTTAAAAATTCTCCAAATTCGATTTGCTAACCTTCGGGTACTTCGGCTACTTCGGTACTTCGGGTACGTCAAGAGAAATTAGGCACACGAGAAAAAGCAGGCATCTTTTACGATAATAACTTTAAAAGCGAAAGTAAAATACAATAACACGCCCGGTCGAGTTCACCCGATACTGATTCTCAACAGCAGGTAACTGATGCACCCAAGAGTGCAAAAGAATTAGAAACTTGACAAAAAAAGTTGGCTTTCCCAGACAAAAACAATTGATTGATTGTCTGTAGGTCAAGTTAAAATAAATATCCATAGGCGGTTCGTGAATTTGAAGGGTTCCAAAATGCCAAAAAAAAAATTGATTTCGAAAAAGTGGTAATAAAAATGTTGTTGCTCTTGGCGAGTTCTACTAATGGTTAAAATTAAAGTAATTATTTCGGGGACACCCTGTATATAGATTTAATATATTCGTAACAAAGTTTTTTATTCAAGTTCATCTGAACCACCCAGTGTATCAGTAAGCGTAAAACGATCCCTATAATTTATGTATTCAAATTATTGGTTAAAAGTTCGTGTTGCTATTTAAGGTCTTCAACAACGATAACAAAAAATATTGAACGCTACATACATCCAGTAACCATGCGTAAAAAATTAAACACAGTACTTATACCCGTTACAAATTACAAAAATCGACCAAGTGCGAGTCGGACTCGCACACGAAGGGTTCCGTACCACCGTACAATAGTTAACACTAAATTTTTAAATAACAATAATTTTTAACTTTTTTTTTATTTGTTCTTACAGCAGCCATAGTAGTACACAATCTGTGAACATTTCAAGTCTTTAACTATTACGGTTCAAAAGATATATAGCCCTGTGACAGACGGACGGACGGACACCGTAGATAGATACGGAACCCTAATAAATGCGTACTGCATAACATGTTATTTCACAATATGTAATTAAAAACTTTGATGAAAAATGCAAAGGTCACTGCCATAAAGAAGCAGAATATCTATATTTTCAGTATTCGAAAAATCAACTATGCTTTTATTGCAACGGATACGAATAAAATGACTGTAAGGACGGAGTGTGTTTGTAAATTTTTTGCGTCCTATAAATTTGTTATGGAATGACGTACGACGTCTCTTGAACGTGAAAACGCGTGAAAGTTCAGAACAGTAGGGGGTTATTTATTTATTTATTTATTATTTTCATGACACCCTGCATATAAACGATGAAATAAGAATCACGATAGTCTTTTTAATAATCAATAATTGTTATCATCTTAGTTTGTCAAGTGAACCAAAGCCAGCCAAGAAAATTTGAACAGTTCCTACAACATTTTACACTCTCTTGTCTTCAATAATTGACTTAACGCGACCTATACTCAGATAATTGTATTCTATAGGTGAGAAGAGAAGCATCTTAGTTCACATCCCCTAAAAAGTTTAATTTTCACTGTTTAACGAATTTGTGCATTTGGTATTTTTCGAAAAATTTCAAAAATTTACGTATGGCAAAAAAATACGTTGATTATATCACAATACATATTAGGTGTTGCATAGTTTCCCTTCCTTTCAAGATTGTTTAGTAAATGTTGACGTTAAATTTGAGATTTCATAAATAATTCTATTAAACTACGACAAACGGCTTTTCTTACATGGCCAACTTTGACTAATTAGGTTTCGACCTCTCTGTATAACGCTTTAACAGACCTGATACCGTTTGTGATGTGACTCATCACTATATTAAACTTGAATGTTTCAGAGAACCTCATCCTTGTAGAGTCTGGAAGAATATATTTTCCCCAATTTTTTATTATTACAGATCTGTAATCACTTACTTATTGAAATAGTTTAAATAATTGTATGTCCGTACTTGACAAAGGAAACGGATTTTCATGTTACAGTAATGTCAAATATCAACGGCTGTCCAAATAAGACTCCCGAGATGTTTTTCTGAATATGAATAAAAGTGAATAAAGAGTTCGTAATCAGATTTTTAACACCAAAAATTTTGCTTTAAGATTTTTCAGGTTATCAAAACTCAAGACATTTCTCATTTCAAAAAAAGTGCTTACATTGAAACTTCGCAAACAAAATTTAAAATTTGCACAACCTGATAAGAATACAAGAATTTTCGGCCCAATATGTTGAAAATGAACTCTAATTTATTTATGCAAGCGATGTTATCTCAAAAGTTTTTTTGGATTTACCGATTTTTGTCTGAACGCCCACGATATGATGAAAACAGTCTCCTTCTCGACTTTTTAATTAACATTAATTATAAATCAACGTCAAGAAACTACTGCCTGATGCTTATTATTAAATCAAGTGGGAACCAATTCCAAACGTGAACAACCTGAAGCAGTTTTCGACGAGTGTTTTTACGAAAAACTTTTTCAAGTAGCGAATAACCTGACAGTATGAAAGTGGGTTAAAATAGACAGTGTTGATCATAATCGTTTAAACTAATATGAGTTTGATTTAATTTATTATTGGGTATATTACAAAATTACGAGTAGGGTTCAATGGACGATATTTTCTCACGATATACTTAACAAGTTTAAATATTCACCTTAATCTATGTGGGAACTGACTCATCCTGTGTATTAGTCTGATAAATAATGATAGTTTTCAGGAAGTAACGATAAGAATGTAAAAAAACGAATAGTAGTTTTTTAACATTGGAACAGCAAGTATATAGTTGCAAAAACCAGAACCTATTATCAAATTTTTACCTTCCCATAATATGTCTATAACCTGTTTATAATTTATTATGAGTCACTTTCTTGTAAACTTTGATCGCACGGTTAGATTATCGTGGTGACAATTAATTAATGTTTCGCCCGGATTAAATATAATATGTAGGTACTTCAAAACGTAGGGTTATATAATCAATCAATAATATTGATCATTCGTAATCGAATAATACTTGCAAGTAGAACTGAACGTCTTTCTCAATTTATATGCTGCAGTCCTATAAAATAAATATCTTCAATATCTGCGATATCATTAGTAAAATTATTGGTTTTCATCAGCCGTGCGTTACATCCAGGACGTTGTAAAACCACGTGTTCTACCCTACATTTGGACGCTTCCCAACCCCCTTTTCCAACAAGATAATGCGCGACCACATGTAACCAGAGTTGCGCTGAATCATTTTAAAGACAATCAAGTCAATTTGTTGCCTTTGGCCACCAAGATCTCCCGATCTGTAACGCATAGAACACGTCTGGGATATTATGAGAAAAATATTACTCCGGTAACCCCATCCTCCACAAATTGTAGCGGCTCTTCGGCATGAGTTACAGGTGGCCTGGGATGAGGTACCTCAGGAGGAAATTACATAATGCCTAGACGTGTTAATGAGGCATAAGACATCGTTGAGGCACAACACATTATTAAGCTTTCTCTTGATCTAACCTAACCCAAATAGACATGTATTCCTGGTGTTTTTTTTCTATGTCACTTAATATAAACTTGCGAGCAAAGAAATCGGCCCACCTCACACTTTTACAGTTTGAATGAATTTTTTTTTAAATCGGCAGAATTCAGTTTTAAAGACTGTTTATTAACGTTTTCAATGAGCGTACATTGTCGGATAATTGCTTATGTCATTTCAAGTGTAGAAATAAAGTTCCTTCAACAAATCATCAGGTGAAAAATTTTGCAGCTTGCATTCGGTTGGACATTGATCTAATCAAGTTTTCAATTGTTTCTTGTGGAATGTTATGTCACTCCTCTTCCACCGCAACCATTAATTCTGGGATGGACGTACCAACAGGAACTCTGGCTCGAACTCTCTTCTGGAGCTGGTCCCACATATGTTCGATGGAGCTTAGGTCGGAGATATATGCTGGCTACTCTAAAACTTGAAGTTCGACTTTTGCCAGGTATAAACATGAAATGTGCGTCCACAAACCCAGCATTGGGCACCATATAGGCTGCCGAAATCCCTTCTACATACCTTACAGCTGTCAAATTTCTTTTATTGCGACCACGGCCTGCCCCAACGATGAAGACAGGTTCAGTTGGTCCTTCCACAGATATCACACCCCAGATCATGCACGAACCACAAACCACCGTTGTAACTGACGTGTTCATCAATGCAGCACTGGGTAAATCGTTCTTCGGGTCGCCGGTACACTCGTCCTCTTCCATCGTTGCCGTTGAGACATATCCTGGTCTCGTCGGGGAACAGAAGAGACCTTCACACTGATCTAAGGTCCAATTCTGATACTCCCATATAAAACAAAGTCGTGCTTGTTGATGAGCTGCAGTCAGCTTTCGACCAGTTGGAGGTCTGCGAGGTGGCAGGTTCGTCTTTTGCAGTCTTCGCCTCACTGTCCACTCACCCACCAACAGCTACCTCTCGGACACCATGGAGCTGCTGTTGCATTTGAACCGCATTAAGTCGACGGTTCATCCAATGATGTTGATGCAATGAAGCGATCGTCTCTTTCCGATGTACACCGACGTCTACCTGTTCCTGATCTCCGATTAAAGGCACCAGTCTCCTCAAATCGCTGGTACAGCCGTCGAACCGCTAATCGGCTCAGATTCAGTTGTTGAGCAACAAATCGCTGACTACGCCCAAGTTGTTTTCGATCAACAACCTGAGCAGCTACTTCACGTGCGGTATTCTTTATATTCACGGATAATGTGGCTAATAGCTGGTTGAGCAAATGTAAACAAACATAATAAGATTTTCCAGCCGAGACTTGATTTTATAGACGTAGAAGTCTTGTACATGTCCGCTAACCAACAAATAGCGATAACTTTTGTTTTAAAGCTCCATACTTTAGCAGATAAAAGGAATCTGAGAAAATTGATGGTCGTTGAAAATGTTAATAAGCGATCTTTCAAACGACATATCACTTTTTTACATCTGATTCCCGGGGACTCAGAAAAATGCATCAAACTCAAAAGTGCGAGGTGGGCCGATTTCTTTGCTCGCAAGTTTATTTTATTGTCTACAAACTTCTTTAGTTTCAACATGAGTTTATAATACTGTTTGTTCCAACATAAATAGATGCAGCTCTTGTTTGGTTACTAATTTAGACACACTCTACAACATCAATCAACAACTGTGCACAATTAAGCAGATGCTCGTAATCGTGAAGTATTTTTATGAGAGGAAGTTTAAAACGGAAGCCGACTAAAAATAATCCGTATTAAGTTTCAAATGAGTGCATAAAAACATGATTGAAACTTTCTTGGATTGTATTTAACATTAATGAGATTGATATAATTAATATAAAGGACATGACAGTTAAAACCGTTTCCAGTATTTAATCAACAAACACGGTTGTCAGTAATTACGCATTAATAACATCCGTCAAGTTGTAATCTCACGTATGTAACGTAACGTTACTCACCTTCTTAGGTTCTTTTCTGATGTATAATTTCCTAACAAACTGGCCCAATCTCTTAACCCTCCGGAAGTCTCACTGGCATCTGTTTTCCGAATTACGGTCTCGTCTAAAGAAGAAAATCCGTGGCAGTGACTTTCGTTCCTAAAAAGACAATTGATTTTTTTTCCAAATAATGTTGCAATAATTTACCTATCATCTTCTACGCCACTACTCTGACTATAATCAAAATCCATCATTAGATCATCACTAGCAATACTCTCGCAAGGCGATAATGTGTCCAAAGATCCCGTTCTACTTTGGAGTGATTTCTTTTTTCTCAAGGATAAAGGACTGCCTTCGATGCCCAAAAAAGTCCGCCTTTTAGGTTTTGGAGTGGAATCCACCATCGTTTTTGTACTTTCCGAATTTTGTGAAATACTGAAAGTGTTATCATTGTTGGCAATGAGGGTGTCCTCAAAAACAAGAGCTGGTTGATCCGCAATTTCGTCATCAATCAAAAAATCGTCTTTTCCTTCTGAGAGTGATAAAGAATTTGAAACGTTAGTTGGCGTGCCTGGACTAGGAGGGGTCAACTTCTCGTTAATATCTTTAGAATTGGAAGAACTCCGATTTAGCTTCCTCTTGAGTATTTCTTCCGATTCGGAACAACTTAATAGGCTATCAACTGGAGATGTTTCGTCATCCAGTAGCAAACTAGCGTTAGTGGCTGCCGCAACCTCGGCGAATTTTGGATCTTCAATCGTTAACAACAGACTTTTGATATCTGGTTTTGATGAGATAAGTGAGGGGTGCATCATATTATGAAAAGATGAAGTTATGGCGACCATATTCGTTAGATTTACAGGGATTTGGTCTTTTTCTTTACTTTCATCACTTGAGCTGATTGAAAAACTGAAATCATCAGCCATTGCTTCACCTCCATGGGCCCATTCATGCTCGTCTGAACTCGGGGGACTAGATTCATCCTTGATTGCAAGCTTGTTTTTCAAAAATTTCTGTGCACTAGACTTTATGAACGTTTTCTCACTCTTAAACTTATCTCTAAACGGTTTCTCTTCTTCCGCATCATCACTGTAACCTTCCGACGATGTAACTGATATTTTTCGTCTATTGTCATTGTCAAGGTGCCTTTGGTACTCTCTGGCTTTCTCCCGAACAAAACCAGACGTGCAGAAATTGCTGCAATCAGAGTGGTCAACAATTAAATAACACAAATAAATAAGAATACCTTCGTGGGCTTTCCGAAACTGTAGTGAACGCACTGGGTAATTGAGGCAGGGGCGCGCTCACGGAGCAGTCGTCCAGATCACGTACATCGAAAGTATTACCAGAATGAACTATTTCTAGGTTTCGCGACTTGTGAAAACTTCGCCTTGCACCATAGGTGGGTGATGAGTTTAAACGTTCAACGCCAGTCACCGCGTCTGCACTAATCTGACTACCGACTCCAGAGTCTTCAGTCAATGATCCCTCTTTTGAAGAGTCGTCATAATACGCAATCCTCCTACTGTTGTTTGCTAGTGTTTTGGCGGTTTTTGTTTCGATGATGCGGATTGGTTCAGGACGTGGAAGTTGGGTTGACTGTAGCAATAATTTTTCGGCCTGAAAAATTAGAAATTCAGTAGTAATGTTCGTCGACCAATTAAATAAAAACCCACAACTGACCACATTTTCTGGCTCAAAGATAATAATAATAATTTTAAAGCGACTGTGTTTACACTATTGAGACTGAGTTTATTTTTGTTCAAAGATAATGATGGGGTAAAAATCGATTAAAAAACTTTATGGTCGGCCGAGTCCAAAACTCGTGAGCGTGGCAATTTACGATTTTAATAAGACCGAAACCGGTCCACGATATTGGAAAGATGAATAGACACTTCTTTTGACTACACATAGATTGACAACACCGTTGCTGTATCAGACCTAGGATCAGTGCCGTAGAGGGGGGTCGGTGGAGGTTTCGTCCCTCGCAAAAAATTAACCCTTTGACAAAATTAATTGTTTTTAATTATTGATATCAAAAAGCGCGCCAAAATGTCTGCACCCGATTTATGTACTAATCGCCATGTCTCATTCCTTCCAATTCCTCTAGCTTCTTCTTAAAGTCTGTTAATTGTTCCCGATTTCAATCGACTCCAACATTTGCCATCCTCAGATTTTCAATTTGTGCCTTTTAAGCCTTTGAGGGCTTCTATTCTTAGATTTTCAGGTTATCCAGTTCTCATGTTTTCAGATTATCAAAAGTTTGCCAAGCATTCAAGTTTGGTTTTCACATTCTGAGACTCTCAGTTTTCGAGATTCAAAGATTCTTACGCTAAATCGCCAAAGCGAATGCGCAAAACAGAATTCGAATATTTTACGTCTTTGAGCTATGATCGTCATATCTAAAAAAATAAATTTAGTTTTTCAAGGTTTTTAGAGCTATGAGATTTCCAAGTGAAGCTGCATTTTATTTGTGCACGTCCAAGATTTTCAGACCGACTTCGATTTAGGAGGTTGAAAAATTAACAGAAATTAATTAAATTAAAATTCCCTGCAAAAATATAAACGAAACGGAAGGCTAAATTGAATGCATACCTAATATTTTATTCAGTCTTGGGCCTTCAAAGTAAAAAAAAATACATTAAAATGTATTAAATAAATTCAATATGTATTTATTAATATTAATAAATTTTATTTGACCTCTTGGGCACTAAATTTCTTACTTAAACAAAAAAGCTCAGAAAAAGGAAAAAAGCAAGAAACTTGCAGAATCCCTAAAACTGAGAAGCTTAACTGCGAAGCTGGTCGTGGCGCTTTTATAATATTATAACGTTATTCTCGAAATGCGTTGGTGAACAAAATTGAGAATCTTTCTAAATCTAGAAAATAGCTTTTTGGTCACCCTACTGAAATACGTAGAAAATTGTCAGGCCTTTTTTTAGGTTTTCTGATGCTCAAGTTTTCAGGTTTTTAGATCTTTTCATTCCCCTGTTTTCAATATTCTAGGCTGTTATGTTTTCAGATACTCATATCTCACGTTCGTATGCTTTTCAGGTTGGAGACTTCTCAAGGTTTTACACCTTTCAAAATTTTTAAATTATCAAGCTTTTAGGTTCTTATTTTTTAGTTTTTCAGGTTTTGAGCTTCTCAGACTAGATTTTCAGGCTACCAGGTTTTCTGAGGTATTAAGAGGGTTCTCCAGTGGCAGGTAGATTTCTGCCGGTCGAAGTACATTTTCCCGCAATATCTTTTTTTAATTTACAATTTTCAAAAAAATCGCTCTGTAGCTGCAAAGATCTATATTTTATCAACACGCCCACAAAATTTCAACGAAAAATCTTCAAAAATAAAAAAGTTATATTCAACGGCGCGCAAAAATGTACAAAATTTTAGATTGAAAAAAAGATATTGCGGAAAAATGTACTTCGACCGGCAGAAATGTACCTGCCACTGGAGAACCCTCTTAAAGTGCTTAGACTTGCAAGTTCACAGGTCTGCATTTCCGTATTTTAAACGTTCCAGGCTTTTAGGTGTCCTAGTTTAAATTCAGGTTCATATAAATACAATACTTCACCTGTAATAATTATGTAGTATCGGGTGTTCTAATAATAATAATTGTTACATCAAGTTGCGTGTCGATAACAAAATTTTTACGTTTAGAATTTACGTTATAAACACCTTGTACTTGTAAAAATTGTTTCTTTCTATATCAAAATTCTTCTAAAACATTATTTATTTATTATGTAAAACAAAACATTGCTAAGATTTGCGCAAAAATAGATTACGATCTTTTATTCAAATTATTCAAAACTGAACACACTTTCAGCTACGTTCACTCTTCTAAACGTGTTATTAAATTTTAACCACGTTAGTTAATGTCTTTTCTAAAATATACGAGCCTGGAATATTTTTGTTCATTATACAACTTTTACTTTTTGTTACGTAATTGTAATGTAAACCAACAAGATAATGCCCCCAATGATTTTTTTTTTCTGATACAGATTTATTGTTGTGTATTTTGGTGCATACTAACTGTAAGACATAATTATTACCCTGAACCGAAAGTCAGGTGAACCAACCAGTTCTTTTGTTTATTTAAGTAACAAAGCTCCTACGGAAGAAGTTATGATTAGATCTCATTCTCGTTATCTCAATTATAAAATCACGACTTTGCAAAACTTTTTAACAGTGTAAATAAAAGTCAATCAATACCAACTTTACTCATCTAGGAATATATTTTATAGTCTTTCAGATATCTACCATATCATCATTTGAACAAACGGCAACGTATTGTTGTAAAATGAATTAAATTGTAATATTTAACATAAAAAGTAGCTAACAATATGCAAAAAAATAATTTATACTACTGTTTGTAGAAGAGAATAAAATCGATTTGATACCGATTTCACCAGAAAAAATCTTTTGTTCCTTTGTATTGATACATCAATGAAAAGTCCTGTTAAAATTATTTTGTGCTGCCAAACCATACAAAATGTACCTTGACAAAATTGACAACTCAATTTAAGAATTTTTAAATTATAGTTGAATAAACAAAATCTGTTCCTGTCGGCGTTACATAACAAGTCTAATTACATAACTTTTACTTACTTCTAATAGAATAAAACCGTGTTGTTGACATTTAAGTTTAAAGAAAATTCTCCTTATTACCAGTTTTGTAACCCAATAACTTTTTCATAAAGTCGTAAATAAATCAACGAATCAATAAAGACGTTCCTGGGACGTCACACGCACTAATCACCTTACCCTCTTGACTTGACAATGCATAAAAATTATGTTATGTGGCGAGTACCACCGATCGGAATCATTTCGGCAAAGTTAAATTAGTGTCGTCTTTGGAAATTTGCACGCTCAGACAGCTAGTGAGAGCACGACCACCTGTGTTGTCAAAGCGTAAATAGAGGATTCCAAGAATTTTGTACCTCTATTTCTCGGAAGACGAAAATAAGTCAGCATAACAATTTATCCGCATTAAAAACATGAAAATTGAATTAAAATTTAGACACCCTCAGCAAGAACGTCCCACATTTTTCAAAATTTGCCCGTATTACTCAATTAAATGTTCCAAAATAAAAAATTCCAAATAAATGTGGTCCAGTGTCCCAGTTTGCTAACCCAATATTAATTAAAGCTCCAACGTCACACAAACTCATTACCTGTGGAGAGTGTATTCCAGTCTTGGTCATTCTGTTCTTGTTACTATCCACCGTCACGCCCACCACCCCTTTGATTTTCGCCGGGTTCACGACGCTGGTCTTTACGTTGGCAACATTATTATTAGACAACTCGATGGGAGCGTTATTTAGATCCGAAACTTTGTGAAGTCTATTAACTTGGGGTTGTCGGAAGCCGAACCGATTAACTCTCGTAGCTATACCCTCCTTCTTGGGGGGCATCAATCTAGGCGTCGACCGTGCTGTAGGCGCGATGTTCGTAGTAAGTGGTTCAGTGTCATTATGTCCGTTGCCATTTCTGTCTATGATATCCGTGTTGGCAAGACGCCGAGCTGCATTCGAATTGGATGCGATAGACGGTGCAGTGGTGGGGCGACGTCGGAACCCGAAAGACGTCGTGACGCCTTTTGAGTACAGGGCAGACTTCTTGGGGGCGTCTTTTTCTTCATCGCCTGGGCTCTGGAAATAAATACAATGCTGTAGAAGGAAATTCGTCTAAACAAACTGTAAAGAAACTTTATCTGATTCAGCAAACTAAAATAATCCATTAATTTCAGTGGACCCCATTCCGGAGTAATCTAACGGCGGTGATAGTGTATGTATGGCCGAAGATAATATTTAGTATCTAATAATTTATTTTCTATATTCAATACACCACAAAAGTTCGTTGAAAAACAAACCACAACATATGTAATTTCTAACCAAATTTTGCGTAAACAACATGAGGAAAAAAATTAATTGAGTCGGTTAGGTATAAATAATTATTTCAAAATTTTTTCCTCAAAAATTTGCTTATGGAACACCATACAACGTTGAATTTAGGAATTTTTTTTTTTTTCAAAATATACTAAAAATTATGAACCTAAAACATTTAAAAAATAAAAGTTGACCATCATTTGACAAAAAATATTTTTGTAGCAGTTTGTATCCATTAAAATAATAAATGAGAAAGATACAGCTCTGTCCATTTTTCCTGAAACACCCTGTATACAATCCTTCTTATCTAGAATTTCGTACACTCAAAAAGTTTCATAGTAAGAAATATAGGTAAATGAAGTTGAAGTTTTAAACAAATTACAAATTCAATAATAATAAGTAACCATCTGCCTGCAGCCATCCCTCAAATTCCTTCTATGGTAGTACTAAACCTAGTTTCTTCGTATTTTAGCTCAATAACGATTTCAAAATGTAACATCTGTTGAGTTCCAAATTAACGTTTAATGTGAATTTAAATCAAATTAATTTATAGAAATCGTTATTTTACAGATCAGTCTAAAAGCACCGTATACAAGGTACGAGTTAGGTAAACTTAAACGCCTCCCTCGTGGAAATATTAGTAAACTGCGTCTTGCGTTGTGTTTCTGCTTAGCCACGATTCTTACGTTGGCAATGATCGTATATGATTTATTATTTTCATTACAAATATCTTTTTTCTTCAAACGTCAGAAAAACGTTTTCATGTGATTTATTATGTCATTGAGGTTAGTAAACTGTCAAATTTGTATTTCGAAGTCAATTTTCGGCGTTTAAAGAAAAAATAGCATATTTTATTCGGAGAAAAGTGGCTTTTCGTCTGTATTTGCCACGGAAAGTCCTACTTTTACTCCTAATAAAACAATCTACTATTTTGCAACAGCTCTTGTTTTTGGAATAGGGACCATGGGTACTTTTCACAAAAATAATGGATTTTCGCAGTTTAAAATTATTAAATTATTTTTAAGATTATTTTCCACATTCCACAAGACTCCGAAAAGAGATTATTTATAAACATCCTAGTGTCCGCGGTAGCGTTTTTTCATAGTGTGAATATCATAATGGAAACGGTCTAGTTTGCAGTGTAGCTTGTATTCCATGCAAGTCCTATTATTTTCATGAAAGTCGTTAGCTAAATAAAAGTAATTCCGAAATTTTTCTCAATATCGCTCATATTATTAAAAAATGTATCTTCAAAAGTACAAAAGATCCAAAAGTATAAGTTTTGTCACAATCAACAAACCACCACCTGTTGATTTCATTGAAAAAACTGAAAAAACACTGTTAGTGATCTTGATATTCTCAGGGTGGTATTACGGTTCATAACTTTAGACTGGTTTTGGAATTTCAACGAACATCAAAGACGAATGTCAAAATGACGCCAAAATGCAAAAACGCCTTGAAACGACAAAATTGAATTCAGCGCTCGCCAATTATTCAGAATGAATGGAAACATCTAATGCAGCAGAAATAAGTTGAATTTTGTTGTGCAGTGTTATAAATGCGGCGACAGTCAAAAATAGAAAACAACATAGTTTACTATGTAAATTTAAATCGTTCATCAAACATTAATCTCCAGAGTACCGCATTCGTTAGTACAAAAAAAAAAAAAAAACAGATTTCCCTGGCATCGAAACGGGTCGAAACAATCCAACCTTTTAACAACAACAAGCCACAGTGATGAATGTTTAATCGATAGAGCAAATGTGTGTGACTTAAAAGGAAATTCCGCTCTACATCATTATGGAGTTGTCATCAAATACCTTTTTTGTCAATTTTGCTGTGATGAAATTTCGTTCTCTTCTTGTACTTGTAATTTTTTAAAATTTGTTTAAATTTTCTGCTCGCGGTTGTACAGAAATGCCAAAAAAACTCATGCTCCATAATGTATATGGGAACAAGATTCTGCCTCTTGTTTACACCTCTTCGAGGCCATTCAATCAAACTGTTCTAAATAATTTCAAAAAACAGCTCGTGCTACTTTAGGACGCAAGTACATGCTCGTAGGTACCTCAGAGATCAGTAATTCTACCTTTCTTCCTATATGGTGTGTGTATAATTTACATATTTTTTGTGTCATGGAAATACCTGCAATAATTTAATAACATCAAGTACACCAAATTGAAGTGAATTTTCTTTTTCAAAATCTTGGGGCAATACGTACGCCTTAGAACCAAACAAATTCCGTAATACATGTAGTGATGTGTGTTTGTTTCACAACGGCAAAATTTCAATAAAGTAAAGTACTTTTTCTACTTTGGTGTCATAATTGGGTTTTTGTGAAACTAAAAGTAGTGTCACAAAGGAACTTTTTGTGAAACTGCTTTTGGTTTTTTTATTTGATACATAATACGTTGGTATTGAGCATTTCTAACCAACTCCAGTCGAAGTCAAGCCAAGTGTCAACTTTTCAGATAAAAAACATAACCAGAAACACAACCGTTCCTAATCCAACTACCTAATCCTAAAAATCCCTAGAATATTTAAAAAGCATCATTTTAACATTTTCATAAAACGAAGAGCTCCAAAGTAGAAAAAATAGTATATTACACTCGTTTAACGAGGCATTGTGACATTCGTTCTATTGGAGCACTTCCCGCTGCGCTCGTCGTGCCCCAAACCCACTCATGTCACAATGAAGCCTCTTGTTAAACTTGTATAATAATGTACTATTTAATGGATAATGCGAGCATTACAACTGAATGTTATATTTGCCGCACAATTAAAAACGTTGACGAACGAGTGAGGCAATGCAATTGCACCATTTTGACCTATTTAGCTATTTTCAAAATTTTTATTTAGCCAATGAGTCACCTTTGCAGCATGTACAGAAGTATCCTTTCTGCATTTTTTTTTAAATAAGCATTGATTTCATTGAAACCGACGGGAATGTTCTGACAAAATCATGTTTTTAAAAACTATTTGCGTGTTATCTATATTATTTGCGGGGGTCGCTCGTGGACGTGAAATCTTCAGGTTCATAACAGTAACGTGTGCGGTAAACAGGGTTATATTTCAAGTATTTTTTTCTCGAAAGTGTAGTCGTATTGCTACATAAAAATTGCAGAAGAGTTCACCCTATTTTTCTGGTGCCCCCAAAATTTATTGTAAGTGTATGTATGACACGGTGTACGTGAAGAAAATTTACAAAATTACAAATGGAGAACGGAAACACGATAAGGAATGAGCTCTCGCGATGTATGCCCATGCCCAGAAATACAACGGAAGAGAGAATAAAGAACCTTCCGATACTAGTAGCAAATATCCAACGCATGATGTACATAGTTGACCACGATGCGTGGGTAGCAGCTCTAAGGGTTTGCCAATTACTAAATAAATAAATCGTAATTGTGATTAAGTGAACGTGCAGACACTGCAAAACAGTATACATTTACCACCTTCATAAAGTATTAATCAAAACGACAACCTGCTGTTTTAATTATATGGAAATGAAGTGAAGAGAAACTGTGACTTAAGATATTAATGACTAAATCTGTGTATTTTTGTACCAGCAGAAAAATTAAGTGCTTTTTCAATGAAGCTATTAATTTAGAAAAAAACGTGTTTCGTTAAGATTAGCACTTTGATGAGATATAATTTGCATGACACAGAACAATGAAGTAAATTACAGCATTGCCGAAGATCTTGATAACGTCTGCTGCAGTTGTAATTTACGAATGAATGTTACTGCCGTGCTTAGCAAAAACTCCGTAACTGCAAAAAAAATTGCGTTTTTGGTATCAAAATAGTGCCCTCCCCTTGTTTTTCCAATGCCTTTTTAGTTTTCTGCCCCTCTTCTTGTCCTCTGTCTTACTTCCCCTCTTGTTCTTCTTTTCCCGTTTCTTTGTTCTTTTTCCTTTGCTGTCGTCTCCATTTTCTCCCTCACCCCTTCTTCTTCTTATTGGAATCCCCCTACTCTCTCTCTCTCTAGGTTGATTGCACCTCCATTGAACCCAGTCTATTGTTAATTCAATGTATCACACTGTTACTACAAATATTTACTACTATAAATACTACTAATACTTGGTCTCTATTTATATTGTAAAACAGTCCTTGATTTTGACCTCTCCTACATTTTTCTCAGAAAATCCTCAATATCCTCTTCGGCTTGCTGTTTACTTTTCTTCCTTTCTTAGATAGCATAGATGTAGCTGCTATTCTAATATTGATAAAAATATTGACTCGTCTTCTTTCCTGATTTCCTCATTTTTCTCTGCCCTTTTCTCTATATTTATTTCACTTTCACCCCCACACAGTCCATTAGATTAGTTATTTGTTACAACATAATTCGTGTCCTAAGAACTAGCCTAACATATTAAATTAATATTAAAATTGCATTAATATCCCTTTTTTTATTTGCTTGCACATTTATGAATGTGAGTATTATTTTCATTTATAAAAAAATATATTTGCAGATGTTTTGAGGCAACCACGAATTCGTACATTTATTATTTCGAATTTAGATAAATTCTTGTGTATTTAAAAATAATTATCAGTTGTTTGTTAACATCCAGTATAACATAAATAACTGCAAATGCATAATGTTTAGAATATTCGCCGTATCGCGTTATTACTAAGATTACCCCTACAGAAATCATCAATATTTGCTTAGCCGTATGGACTGTTTTTTTTTAATAAATCCAAAGAATGAATTTAAAGGTTAATATTTACTAGTGACAACATAAGCATATGGTCAGAAGCGTTTAGTTATGAACGGCTGAAATAAAATGTCAAATTCGAAGCACGGGAGGTTAACATCGTAACTCAAATAATTAGTTTCATTAAATAAATTAAGATTTAACACTGATAAGAAAATTAATACAAAGTAAGATATATGCAGAATATTTACTTTCATTCCACATGTCCCCCGAAGCCATAAAAACAAACAAAGTTATCACTTATCAAACAGCTAGTTGCACGATTAATACACATGTAATATTATTCATAATGAGGTCGAATGTCTCGTTCTTTTTATGAGAAAACAAATCTTTTCTAGATGTTAACATTGCCGCTAATAAGCTATAAGGAATGTAACAAGTCCGCAATGGTCTTTTTGTTCTTTAATTTCTAAACAACGATATTGATTAAGTAGATAACGAACATTTCTAATACGGAAGATAGTTGATTACTTGGAGACATAAATGTATATAAAAATAGATAATTTATTCTGTTTTATCTTAATTAAGTATCTTTAATTATCCCCTTAATTGCGTCAGTTCCCACATTAGAATGCATTAAGATGAGTGTTACTATTATTTACGCAAAGAAATTAACAATGATATGGATAATGACGTATCATCAATGCTCAATGCTCAGTGAGTTCTTTTCAAGAGCTCCGATTTTATCAGAAACACTTACAATTTCTATCTTTACTGACCAGCAAAAATAATTTTATGCATTAGTTTTCGCTGGTTTCGGCCTCTTAACGAAACTACTCATTGTAACAATACTTAAAAATTTTAAAAAACTTTTTACATTGTTTGGTCTTAGAAAGCTAACAGTAAATATTCAGGTGTGATAAAGCAGATGCAAAGGTAAGCAGATGGTAAACTATAGTTTATGCCCTGTCATACAATATGTGCTGTACCTGTAATTTATTGCATCTCCAGGTTACAAAATAACTAATAACATGAACCTATGAGAAACGCATCGGCGGCTTATCATTTATGCAAATACATCCATGTGAAACGAAGGCAAATAGACTACAGTAGGCTTTCGGGCCATTAATTAATATAATTATTGTAATTTAAGCAAAGAGCTCAATTCAATAACCAGATAATTGAGCGAAATAACCGTCCTTACTGTTGATTAAACTTAATTCTATCACGCCATGTAAAATATATTTTGATGCTGTGCAAAAACAGCGACCAAATTATTTTCTTCCGCTTTCACCGTTGTGATATTGTATGTTTCTACCTTATAAAAATATACAATTATTTTCTATTCAAAATTAACATGAATTTGCCGAAAATAAGCGAAACGGCCCGTTTTGCTAATAACAGAAATTATCAGCATCATCGTCTGTAAATTACAATGATCTTGCATGCAGCATGGAGCTATCAATTTACATAAAACCAGGCCAATATTCTAAAATGGTAAAATAACTGTTGCTCCAATTCAATACCAAAAATTGGCAGATGTAGATATGTAGATGCTTTCGCTGCAAATTTTTCCATCATGTCCGCAACGGTGTAAGTTCGTGACTGCGTTCTTTTACTTACAAGATGCATAATAAATGCAGTGATTGGTCATTTCAACGGGACATTTCAAGAATATGCATTGAATGTTAGCATAACTGTACCTGCTGTGTACATCTCATTAGTTCAAAGATTTTCATTGGCAGCTTCGTTTTAATTTGCAGTGAACCGTAATTCACATGACCCTCACAGCCTTAAACCGTACTCAACGGGGTGAAAGGAAACACTCACGCCTATATTTCTATTATTAATGTAAGTTAAGTGGAACAACTGATTGGTAAAAGAGTTCAAGAGAAATAAGAAATTACTATTGTGCCACAGCGATAAGGCAAAAAATCGGGTTTCAAATTGCTCAAGTGAGTTCCTTTTAGAAGATGAAAATTTTTAGCTTTAAGAGATGTTTGCAGCTGTCAAAAACCATTTTTCTACTTTGGTATCACAAAATGTTCATTGTGACACTAAAAGTGGTTGCACAATGGAACTTATTATGCAACTGCTTTTGTTTTTTTTATACCTATTACGTTGGTATTGAGCATTTCTACCTGTCGAGGTCAAGCCAAGTGTCAACTTTTCAGATAAAAACATAACCACAAACACAACCAGTACTGCCTATCCTAAAAATCTCTAAAAAAGCAGAATTTTAACATTTTCAGAGCTCCAAAGTAGAAAAAACAGTATATTACACTCGTTTAACGAGGCATTGTGACATTCGTTCACTCGCTACGCTCGTCGTGCCCCAAACCCACTCATGTCACAATGAAGCCTCTTGTTAAACTCGTATAATAATGTACTATTTTATAATATCAGAATTTTAATGAATCGACAGCAATTGTTTTTCCCTAATGTGAAAACCTTTCCAAGTGAACATTCATCTCAACAAAAAAAAAATCAGTTCACTTCTATTGCCAACGAAACCAATCAAAGCTGCATGATACTGCCCACGACCGGTAGGTACTGAATTTTGATAATAATGGTAATTACGATGCAGGTATTACAAAAAAAAAAGATATTTAGAAACGTACGCACTTATATAAGCTCACTTTATTGTTTTAGCAGACATGCTTCTGCTAACAACGGGTAATAATGTTGAAAGTTCTTACACTTGAGGTATTATGCACACGCTTATTAACAATTTTAGTAATCTCTGAGTACTGCTTCAATTCGGAAATTGATCATATTCTTGACATTTCGGACTAAAACATTTACGAATCTCACGTTGCAGTGACTTTCAACATTGAAGTCCTTACCTGCAAATCTGGTGGACATTCGTCCATGAGAAGATTGCCGAAATTGTCCATCGTCAGCCTTAAAAATCCATTACAATCTACACCAAATCAAATTCACTTCATTGTATTTGACTGTTTTGTTACCGGTCGTGCAGAACGGTGATTCACAGCATTTAATATGTATTATGCGTTGGAGTAGCGTCTAAAAGGCCACAATTGATCGGCGTTTTGAAGGCAATGCGGCGTCGCGACGTCATGCGCCCTGTGGAATCTCCTTTAGAATCATAGAAAAATCAAGAAAACTTATCAATGTATTTATCTCTTTCCCAGGCAATTCTAAACAATACAATCTCACATCCGCAATAAAGAATCATATGAGAATATCTTTTTCGTGCTCAACTATATATTATTGCATCTGCAAAGCATTGTTAACTTTTCTCATGTTCCCAAAATGTCTAAACGTAGACGATCCATCAACTTTCTCCCGGTATTTATCTCTAGCACACAAGAGAAGTCCATTAAAATTGCACCTAGTGATCTGATGTGTTTGAGCCTAGTTTTTATACCAACTTGTAATGACAAGTCCAATGTTACTTTCATCTAGCGGCGTTCTGTCGAGTTTTTACAGAGATATCTAAAAGTTTGGTTTTTATTTTCGAGCGTAAATAATAAAAATTCCGGACTGGCAACCGACGAAGAATTAACATAAAGCAGGCGTAACGAGTTTTTCAGCAAGTAGAGGTTCATATTTGCATTTTACTGTAAAAACATGCAGTAATGTTGGTAAGTTTAAAATTACTAATTGGAGTCTCATTATGTAAAATGCTCGAAAACATATTTATTTAAAAAGCTTGAAATTTGGTCTAAAATTGAAATTCTACAACGCATTTCCTGATTGTATAAACAAAATTCTGTTTTATCGTTCATTTCATTTTTACCCACTTCAAAAAAAGAGGAGGCTTTATGTTCGGCTGTATGTTTGTTTTTTTTTATGTATTTTCACCGATTTCTTAGTCAATTGTGGACCCATTTTGGTTTTTGTTTTATTTGAAAAGGTTAATTAATATTTGTTAAGGTGGTCCCATTGTCACAAGTCAGGACCTGATGAAGGGATCCCATGGAAATCGAGGGAAATCATCAAATTTTTCCTTTTATGTATGACCAACGATTTCTTCGTCAATTGTGGACCGATTTTGAAAATTGTTTTTTTTTTTATTTAAAAGGATATACATACTCATGAAGTGGTCCTATTGTCACCAAGTCAGGATCTCATGAGGGGATCCCATGGAAATTTATTTTATGTATGTTGACAGATTTCTTCGTCAATTGTGGACCGATTTTAAAAATTCTTTTTTTATTTAAAAGGATATACTCTTGAGGTGGTCCTACTGTCACCAAGTCAGGATCTGATGAGGGGATCCCATGGGAATCGAGCAAACTCCTCAAATTTTATAATTATTATGAACTCCCTCAAATGTAGCCGTTTAATAGGTAGTCAGGTGTCTGCGTCTGGGAGTCATCATTAAAGGTACAATTGTTTCCTCATTCGAGAAGCGTCCTTACTAGGTCTACCCAATCAGCTTTTTTTTTTAAAGAAACCGACTTCAAAAAGCCAAATGCAACTGAGTGCATGTATTATCACATGTGCTACCCACTGATCTGTTTGAAGTCGGTGCCAAGCCAAATACATAAATAGGTAGTAGATAGATAGGCTGTCCGCTCCCACCACATCGCAAGTCTCACATCGCGCACGCCGGAATGCGTGAGCGTTCGTGGGGAGGCTCCTGCTGAGCAAAACAACCCAAACTGGCAGACACATGCAGGCAAACATCGTTAACGGTCTAATATTTTTACAAATTGTATAATGACAAATTTGTAACCTCTTTGGCTTGGCCCCGACTTCAAACAGATCAGTAGGTAGCACATGTAATAATACATGTACTCAGTTATTTTTCGCTTTTTGAAGACGGTTTCTTTTTTTTAAAAAAAAAGGTAATTATATCTTCTCCAAACTCATCACCAGCAAACACCAAATAATAATCCATTTTGTTGTCTAGAGAAAAATATCCCTGATATGATAACCATTTGCTGTAAATAAAAATCCTCTAAACTCTTAAATTACAGTTACTTTCCAATTTAATGAAACGACTCTTGTCACCGTAACAACACGTAACAACAATGGAACATTTCCATTTCGGAAGAGATTAGTATATAATTGAATTTTTGATGGATCCATTAATTGAATTTAATTTATTAGTATAAATATTGCCTAATGTACTACAAGTTATAATCTACAACACAAGAATACAGCATTAAGTGTCACATTAAATCATAATGTAATTACTTTGTTAAGAATAATTGCCTATTGTTTCAGAAGAAAAAAAAATCCATTCTAAAGGCTTTGTCCTGGACTGCTAACATGTACTTAAATAGTAATTGCACGTATAAGTTAGGGACTATTTATTACACCAAATTAAAAGTATAACACCCATTAATCACTATAGAAGGTTAAAATACCATTCCTGCAAATATGACTCGTTAATAAAGTAGGAGGCGAGATGCCCAGTGGTTGACTAATCTGCCTGTCTCCGAAGTCAGAACTCAAAACAGTTTTCTCTCCTCATCTCCACTGCCAACTAGCCACCGACATGGACGTAAAAATGTAAAATTGGACTTTGAATAAAAAATTAAATGCTGTACGTTGGTAATCACAAAACTTGAGAACGGCTAGACCGAAAAATCCGCGAAGAACTGAAAGTACTTTTTTCTATAGGATTTTTGTATGAATTCAAGACCATAACTCACGGTTCAAACGATGGATAAATAATTACTGTGTACTCCTTTTTAGGAAAATAAAATTCGAGATAATTATAAGGAAAAGTCGTAAAATTCGGAAAACTCCAAAAACCATAATTTTTAGATGCCCTCTCAATCATAACTGACGATAGGAGGTTTTGTTCGTTACGATCCGAAGATGGAACTAACTCAATTGAATCCTCAATTTAAAAAAAATCTGGAAAAACGCAAGTTAATACAACGAAAATGGACCACTTAAATTTACTCGAGTTACAAATACTTTAGCGAAAAACGCTGAGAGGTCAATTTTTATCTATAGGAAGACAACTTTTGAGGTACATATCAAACGTTTAACTAAAGCACCCTATCCCCACTGACTCCCACCCTTAAATTTTCAATAGGGAAAGTGGACCATGAGACCATATAGTTGAAAAGATCTATTCATTCTCCACGCAATAGTGTATTTTTTGCTTCCTGTGGGGTAAAAATTATTTTTTCTTGAAGATATTCTGAATATTAATTTTGCTCAAATTTACCAAATAATGGTACTTTTCTAAGAACAAACACTTCCAAAGATGTAATTCTTTTGTCGGACGTAGTTTTTCAGTCAAGAAAATTATTGAAGAAAATATTTGTAACTCGAGTAAATTTATGTGGACAATTTTCATTGAAACCACGTGTATAATAAAAGTGAAATGATGTTCGTTGGCAAGCGCATCGCTTGAGAACGGCAGGACCGATTAGGCGTGTTGTTTTTAATAGTCCAAATAAGGTCTTTATGGAAGTTTTCAGAAAAATAAATTTCGAGACAATTACAAAGGAATGTCGAAAAATTCTGCAATAGTCATAGTTTTTTTATGCAGTCTCGACCATAACTGACAATAGGACCGACATATTTGGTTGATTATTTTTTTGTTTTGTTCGTTATGCTCCCGGGATGGAAAATACACAGTTGAATGTTTACAAGTAAAAAAAAATGTTAAGTTCTGGAGAATCCCAGTCTAAATTAAAATAAAATTATATTTGTGTTGTTTCGCTATGAAATTTGGACGTCTGTCGGGTCAGCTAGTATATAGATAAATGGAATAATGAGAAGCATCTAGTTTGTTCGGATTTTCTTTTTACAGGCTTATAGTAAAAATTTTGAAACCATCATTATTTAACAAAGTAGATTTTTTTTCCAAAAAGTTAGTCTATCTTTTTTATAAAACATTCACTTCTTTTCATTTTAGAATGTAGATTAAAAAAACTGTTTAGGAAGTCACGAACAGAAATTATGTTTAATACAAAGTGTATTAAAAATATAACAATGATCATATCCAAAATTAAGAGCCTGGGAACTTTTATACCCTCTTGGGACAAAGGGCGTAGCTATAATAACGGGCCCCCTGAGGACTAAAACCAAAATTGGGGGTCCCCTTGGCGCGGGGGCGTAGCTACCAGGGGGGGGGCTTGGGACGGGAGCGTAGCTACCACAGGGGCCCCATTGAGACAGGGAGGCGTTGCTGCCACCCGCCCCCCCCTTGAGACCGGAATGAATCATGAATCTTTTGGTGTAAGGTTAGGTTGTTGAACATTGGAAACAAAAACTTTAAATTGCGCGCGCTTCATTGTGAAATAAAATGGCGGCGTTGGCCAGACTCTTATTCAAAGGTCTCTAAGAACTTTGGAAAGAAAACCCTTTATACCTCAGAGATAGGCGTAGACTTACACCAAGGAACTTGGAAAACTCACAAAATGCCCAGCACTCCTGAATTTCACAAATCGTCAAAAAATGTTCTGTCTACTTAGAGCTTTGTAATTTGGAACAGATTTACAGAAATCATGCTTAAATTAGCTATCGAAAACCCACTCTCACTAGTTGACTTAGTCTTTGAGTTCTCAAAGACAAAAAAAGGTTTCGGCCCGGACAATGCTAATTTAGACTTAGACTTATTGTTGGACCAAAGTCGGAGATGAGCACAGCAATTCAATTTATTCACTTGTTACACTAGAGCTACCAAGTCTGCAGAGCAAATCTGGGTAATCGAGTCTAGTTAGATGTTACTCCAAGCATCTGACAAGAAGCTGCCTTCTGGAGGGTTTATAGGGTCCAAATAGGGTGAGACCAGGTACGAGCAACGCCCTACGAGGATCGGCATTACCGGATTGCGGCGCCAGTGGTAGACGCCCACATATATGATAACCGTACTGCGGCGGGGACAAAGTTTTACCTGCTAGGGGTGTAGGCAAATTGCGGCGCTGTGTTATCTCAATCCTTTATGCAAATTTGGGTAAAACCCAGTACCGTCTTTCCGATTTTCCAGAGCATTTTTGGAAAAACCAAAATTGTACCCTGTTCTCATTGGTTAGCATCTTTTGCAACTTCCTTATAAAGGGACACAGTAATAAACATTGCGATATATTGTAAGTGAGTAAAACAACAACCGCTTCGTGAATATGGAGTTTGTTTTAAGTGAAAGAGGTAAAGAATTAATTCTTCTCGATATGTATTAATTTTACAAAAAAAATGTTACGGTAAAAACGTGCAATGCAAAAATCTATGTGTGTCAAAATAAAGTGTTACTGAAACGAGAGGATATGCATAATCATCCTGTAAGTCAGGGAGTAAACCGACAAATTGTGTCAAATAGCGTTAAAAGAAAAGCAGCCGAAGATATTTCCGAGAGACCTTCGAAGTTATTGCATAAAGAACTAAAAAAATTTGCTTTTAGTAATAACTTGGACATATCAGATGTTAATTCCATTAGACGAAGAATGTATGATGCTAGACGACGAATCCTCCCACGGCTACCCATGAATATAGAAGGAGTTCATGATAAACTAATAGACGTGAAAACAAACCGAGGAGAAGACTTTTTGTTAGTCAACGATTCCGAGAAGAATTTAATAATATTTTCAACAGAGACGAATTTAAAAGCTATGTGTACGATGCCGACAATATATGTGGATGGAACATTTCGATATTGCACCAAATATTTTTGTCAAATGTTCAGTGTTCACGGAATATTAAATGGGCACTATGTACCACTTATTTTTTGTCTTCTTAGAAATAAGTGCAGTGTAACATATTTCAACGCGTTTACCGCAATAATTGAAGAATGCACCAAAATTGGACTGATTTTTTCGCCTAAATCGGTATTTTCGGACTTTGAAGTGGCTATCCAACAAGCGCTCCGGTTGGCTTTTCCAAATGTAGTACTAAAGGGGTTTAGATTTCATTTAGCATCATCAATCATGGTGGCGAAAAGTTCGCGAGCTTGGACTTTCAATGGAATATCAAGACAATAACTCTGAGAAAGGTATGTACCTAATTATATAAAGAAGGAATTGTTTTGTTTAATGATACCTTGGATTTTTGGACTGCCATTCTTAGATCCTGAAAATGTCGAAGAGTGTTTTCTTGAGCTTATGGCAATTTTACTGTTGTGCCCAAAAATACAAAGTTTTGCGGACTACTTAGTCGAAAATTATATTGAAAAAGATGCCAAATTTCACCCAAGTGTGTGAGCTGCCTGCACATCCTCGACGGAGATGACCACAAATGGGTGCGAGTCTTTTCATTCGAAGTTTAATTCGTTATTTTATGCACCTCATCCAAATTTATATGTATTTTTAAATGTTTTAAAAAATCTTCAAATAGGCACTTATATCAACCTGAACAGCGCACATGCGCCTAAGCATATTACCAATAAAAATTATAAAACAAGACTTGCCAACCTCACAGACAGTATAGAATTGTACAGGCAGAATAAAATTAGTTTGTTAAATTTTGTTCAAAAAGCATCTTTTCAGTTATAATACACCGTTATTCACGAAACAATACGAGGCGACCGAAATTTTCGATGCAACCAACATTGCATTTGCACAGGTTACATGGATTAAGAAAAATAATTCTTCAAAAACTAACACATAGTGTGCGCAATTAGGTAACAATAGATATTGTCAGTGTCAGAATTTTAAATTTGCAATCAGTTTTAAAAATTCACTATGCAACTAGTAGAGACGTCACGGAGTCAAAACAAAGGTGGATTGACGGTGAATTGCATCTTGCAAGAACATTAATTAAATTTTAGACGAGCTGATCGAGAACCAAATCATTCCCTCGTGTGTAGTTGTCACTTCAAAGATGAGGACAGAGCTAATGGTCCTCCTATATTTAAACATAATATTGGGAAGCAATTTAGCTTTGAGAGCCCAAAGAAGAAGAGAAAAACAATTAAAAAGTGGGTACAGAATTCAGTGTAATGAAATAAATTAACAGCTCCTATTGTAACAGAAGCAGCTAGTGATCCTGAGGAGACGATTGAGGCCGAAATTGAAAAATTTCAGCAGAATGTTGTTTCACATGCAGAGCCAGGACCTCTGTAATACAACAGCCTCCACAAGTGGCAACAACGAAGCCAATATTTGCTGTTATGAATAAAGCAGAAAATTATTTTTTTTTGCATACCTGCCTCTTTGATTCCCCATCCGTTGTTTTCTAAGTTTGCAGGGCGTTAACTAATTTACATTTTCTCTTAATAAGAGAAGTGGAGGAGTTGTACAAAGAATAATATTTAGGTATAAGTAGTAAATAAGTAATTACAGGTTAGTACATAAAGTTTTATTGTAGATTTCATTCACCAGAAATGTATAAGTATAATAAAACACTTCCGTAGATGTTCTTTACCCACGCTTCAGTTCTACTAATCTCCACAATCATGCTGTCTGCTGGTGTCCAGATCATCAGAAAAGCCTTATTTCTGGCCGTAAAGTACAATTGCCCTTGAATTTGGTGATAGATATCATGATCTTGATGTCTTCATTATGAAATTAGATAATGTACTTTTCTATTTTTTGAGATCCTCGCTCAGGGGCGTGGTGTTTCTCCACTTGTAAGGACATTTCACCTCTAAAATTCCACACCAGACGTTAACGGAAATAATATTTTGGAAGTGTCCTTCCCGAATCCAATGTGGATTGTCTTGAGCATAGTAATAACAATTATGCTAATTTACACCCCCGTTATTGCTAAAAGTAGCTTCATCGCTAAACAAGACATTTTTCAAAAAGTTTTCATTAAATTGGATTCTTTCCCTGAAGAAACGGCACAACTCTAACCTTTTGGGAAAATCGGTCACTTTTAGTTCTTGAACCAAGATGAGGATGGAATTTATTGGCCCTCAAAATTCGGCATACTGATGCCTGGCTTATCTCAACCATTCGTGGCACTTCCTTCTGGTCAATATGTGGTTCTTGTGTCACCATCTCTAAAACGGCTACTTCATTATGTTCCCCAGTTGCAGTCCTTTCCCTAGGCGTAGTAACTGGAGGTCAATTCAGTCTCAACTGTGCCTCTAATTTTTTGAAATTTTTATCTGTTGGTTCTCTTCCTTGAGGGTAACGCTCTGCATAAACCCTAGCAGCAAGAGAAGCGTTTTTTCTGCATTCGCCATAAATTAAAAGCATGTCGGTTTTCTCGTCATTGGAATACATTATTACCAAAACAACAATAAGGTCAAAATAGTTGACACCGGTTGACACTGACAGTATTTAATGTCATCTAATAAATTAATGTGCACACTATGTTTTAGTTTTAAAAGAAATTGTTTTTCCAATCCATGTAACCTGTGCAAAAGCAATGTTGGTTGCATTGAAAATTTCGACAGGGTCGTACCGTTTCGTGAATAACCCAGTATAATAAGAGTTGAGATTTCGTCGGAAAAATTTACCGATTGTTACGAGAGTTCGCCTAGCAATTTTGCGAATGACATTGTCATAAAAATCACGAAACGCAGTTGAGTGATTTTTGATCAATGTCATGAGCAAAATTGTAGAACTCGAGTCCACAATTGGTAAATTTTTCCAGCGAAATCTCAACTCGAATTATATTCCTCAGACTATTTCACGAAAACGCCCAAATTATTGATAATGTGGTGGAAGGTGACAGGTAATTAAGGTATTTGACATGCAGTATGCTGCCACAGTGACTGCAGCAATTGTTATTTTTTCGCTGAAAAATGAGGTAGGTTGTGTAATAGCGACTGTTCATTGGTAACCCCCGATAAAATTTTGACAAGTTGATTTTTTCGATTTAAATTTTGATTCCATTGTTGAATGATCACATATGATTGGTTAAAATTTATATGAGAGAAATAGTCATGTGAAAACACAATAAAGTATACTGCTATTACACATTAATATATAAATGTATAATATTTTTCTGTACGGTACTGCCCACGAGGATATTAGCACCACGTCGGTACTATTTCCGTTACAATTTTACAAATAATATTAAATGTAATGAATGTACAATTGTTTTTAGTGCAAGACTAAATGTCGTTTAGGAAAAATAAATTTAAAGCAAATATGATCTTTGTTTTTGAAGAAAGTTTGTATTTAAGTATAAAATTCAGCAATCTCTATAGTAGAAAATGTAATTCATCTACAAATGAAGAATCTATAGTCTACAAATTACTTTTGGTTGTCAGTATTTTCATTTTCTTTGCAAAGTGAGAAATTTTCTGACGTCTTTCATTTTGAAAAAATATTTGTTATTCGCTATTTTATATTGAACATATAAATTCTGTTTTTTTTTTACGTAAATTACAATTACTGTTTTCAGACGATAAGAGAGTGAAGTCGCAAAAAAATCTGAAACAATAATGTTACAATAATAATTTTAAAGTGGTTTATTTAAAATATTGTATCCCTGTCTTTATACCTTCTGTTACGTACGGTCGCGGCTACGTAAATTCGGGCAGCCTTTTTTCTATTGGAAATACTATCTAAAATTAACAGAAAACTACTGATAAATGAGGATTTCAGTTGACGTTTCTGTCAGCGTCCTGGTGAAAGTCTGATTTACCAAAATTCATGAAAAAATCATTAACTGTTAAATTACTGCCCAACTTATTTGTCCGCGACTGTACTCTTTATTGCTTAGGTATTTACTAAATAGCTAGAGGCAATATTTTACCTCGTTATACTATATGACAGAATGTGAGCACTTTAATAATAATCTATAAAGTACATCTATCAATTAGTGTGTAAAAAAAATTAAAATAAGTTCGAAAGTCATGCAGACGGTACAAGCTTTCCCCAAAATCATTAAAAACATCTTGTGGAGTCTGTCCATTCTCTTATAACATTCCCACAATATGCAAACATGGATCACTCCAACAAATACATCTGTTGTTTACAATGAAAACAGTGTATTAAATCGTAGACTCTCCAAATAAAACATTCTCTTATAACGCAGAATAGGATCTAGTTCAAGCTGACATAGCAAAAATTATAATAAGGGAAATGAAGAATCAATAGTTCTGGTAAAATGGAGAGTTACTATTCGTTGTAATTTATACTCCATCGTTATCAAAATTTAATTGACAATTTATCAGATCTTCGCATAGTTTAGTAACGATAATTTTGTACCTGAAACTATAAGGTGTTCTAGTGTTTTAATTTAGACCAGGAATGTGTCACTAATTATTATAATTATAATGTAATTCATAACCAGGCAGATTGAACATATGCATGTTCTTTCTAATTACGGTTGTATTTGCATAATTTTATAGCTTCAAATTTTACAAATACGGAAGCTGTACGTCAGATCTAGCCACGGGGCGTCACGCAATGGAGTGACTGTATTCTCTTTCTCATTATTATTATTCATCATCAATCAACATCAGGTTTAAAAAAAAATACACATCTAGTGGTTGAGCCAGCGGAATCTGTTCAATATAGGTATAATATAGGTTCCAAAAAGACATAAATTATGTCAATTTCCATTTATATAAACTATACAATTAGTGTTCTATTGTTGTAAATGTAGGTAAACAAGTAAAATTGTTTCATTTATATTTGAAACATAAGGACGTTAAGTAAATGGCATATCATTTATTTTGATGTGGATGTTTTTCAATTACATTTTTAAACTTCATTTATAAACATATTTAAATGAGAATTAATTACTAGTAGAAATTAATAAACACTGGGATAAATAACTTTTTTCTATACCTAAATTATCATCACATCGTTCCATTTAATTGTTTTCAATAAAGGTAGATAAAAATGTAGAACAAACTATCCTGCTTTTAAAGCCCACTTTTTTTCCATCTACTTGGGGATGTTGAGATCCTTCATCAGAATAATTATTAGTAATATACATTGTTAGATGTGAAAATAAATAAATTTAATGTTTTCATTTTAGGAGTATAAAAAGTATAGTACATATTACCATGTCTCTCTCGCGATTATAGCCATAATTCACTCAGATGATTACTCCACTCGCCTTCGGCTCGTTCCACAAACTTCATCCTTGTGAATTATGGCTGTTATAAATGCTCATATAATAATATGTACTAGTTTGCCATGACTAGTTTGCCATGCATACTCTAAAATGTGAAATTTCATCATTGTCACTTGGAAGTTCATCAACATTTTACTTGTTTTCACTTATGTTAGAAAAACTTTAAACAAACACCGATACCATTGAACAATAGAAAGCTCTTTTAAGATGCTGACGATAACAAAGTTGTTCGTTGGTAACAGTAGGAATGGAAACCATATACTTTTTTCAGTATTCAACACCTAATGTTGGCAATTTTAAATTACTAACTGTGACGTTATTTCAAACTTAACGTAAAAAAGACCATAATGTCATTGCTTTTATCAATTTGTTATCATGTTACATTACCTACATTTTTAACGCAACATTCTACATGTTCTACGTGAGATAACCTAAAATTTTAATGAGCGAATATTTAGTGAAAATATATTTTTATACTTAAAGCTCCACTAAGTAAGACTCCAGTAAGTTGACCAATATACTGGAAAAAATTTAAAATACATAGGTATTTCTATGTTCTACGTATTAACTACTACTTATTTTAAGAGACCAAAATTATTCCTTTTTGTTCACTGGATCTGTTCACAATTAATAAAACAAAATAATTGGAAGCTTCTTTAGAAGCAATGAACTTGACTTGACAATGCAGATCATTCTTTTGTAAGGAAAAACTGACAATGACTTCCACGTGGCAATGAAACGTGCGGAAATAGTATATTTCGATACAAGTGCGCTGTCATGACACTTTTCAGGGGTGAAGGCGAATTCTCAGCAGCCGAGGGTTGCCCGAGCCTCTGAAAAGTGACAGCGCACGAGTATTTAACAGGGTTTTTTGTATTCGTTCAGGCAAATTGCAAAAAACATTTACATCAAATTTTGAGGTTAGGTTGACAGCTGTCAAATTAAATACATATGCTATAATATTTATATTACATATTCATTATGTGTTCCACGAAACGAATACGACATTTCTTAATTCCTTTGTCAAATTTAGAAGAAATCAAATAAACTGTAGTAAGACTCACTCAATTTCATGTATGAAATTCCCTATTGTAAAGGTTAATTAAAGCAAACAGGAACAAATTCTAGTTTTATCAGCAATATCCACTGCATTTCTGTCGTTGATCGCATAAACTGATACTGGTTTTTTAATCTTAATTTTAATGTCAAATGCCCATGAATCTGAATATTAAATTATTTGTTCCTATTCCTCTGTTACCAGTTTGTGAATTTGAAGTGAAGTTTTTTCTTCGTAACATTTATGTTGATCCGTGTTTTAAAATTATATGTTTGAAGAAAGGTGTTTTGAAAGATTACGACCATCACGATCTTGCTTTTAGGTAAAAAACTCACCAAAATCCCTTGAAACTGCTTTAACGATTTGTTAAAGCTCTCAAGAAATGTATCATTTTTACATGCTGAAATGGAAATAATGGATACAAGGTGAACTGCCGTTATCAGGAAGTTATCAGTGTATTCAACCGCATTCAACTCATTCGAAGCCCATATTTTGGATTTTATTATCTGGCAGACAGTATATTGCCGAACTAAATACATTACTTTATAAACTAATTTAACGAATTAGAAAGACCACAGTTAGTGCGATTGATGATTAGCTGTTGGGCTGTTGGAAATAATTAAAAAACTAATTATAACAATAAATAATTGTAATAATTAGTAATAAAAAAATAATAATTTTAAAAGGTTGAGAAATTAAACTGGAGTAAAAATGGCTATGAGGTTTAAAAACTTTCTCCAAATTATTGTGAATTAAACCGATCTAGCCCAGACTTGATTAATTTAGAGAAAAACCGGAAGGCATAATTGACTACCAAGTTTAAGTATCGGTTTTGTGAGCAAACTGGGCGTTGCTTGAGCAAATCAAACGTGTACGTCATACAATATGACTATAAACATTCTTTCAAGTGCAGAAATGCAAGATTGACTTACAATATTAGTAGAGCATAGTGGTAAGAAAAAAATTGTATAATACATTTTATTTCTCTCTTGACAGAATCGGATCAGCTGACATTACCAAAACACATATTATTTATTTTACCGTAATAATACAGGTAATATGATGTTTATATCATATTTATAAAGACCGGTTAGAGGCGGTGACGCCGGTTTAAAAAAATAAATGAATGGCACTCTAGACTGGTATTTTTTTTATCATATTATGATATTATTTCCATATTATACATATTTACTACTTTGGATTTTACCAAAAGCATATCAATTTCATTATCATCAGATAATTACAATATGTTGTAGAACATCTCTCGTTTCGATAGTCACAAAAATTTACTCATAAACTGGTACGGGTTTATGTGTGTGGTTGTGGGAGTTCTTCCAAAAAAAAATCAGTAAAAGCAAAAATATTCAACTCGACAACATTTTTTGAAAAAAAAAAGGAAAATATAAAATGAGAATTAATAATGACACTAGGAGTTGTTCCTTATTTATAGTCAAAATAGAATTAGGTCATTGGGTAAAGTTCAGCACATTGAAAACGTTTTTGGGTTATAGGATCAATTCAGTAAATACTCATATTCTTTTATGCGTGATTTAATTGTTATACATATAATATTTTCTTCTGAATGTTCACATGCAAATACAAAGACAGTTCTCAACATTTCATTAGCTAATCATCAATATCTTTTTAAATATTTAGTTTCAAAATAGAAAGATATCTCGCTATGCGACAACAAAACAGAATTCTAGATAACTAGTTATTTATATCCGAGGAAATAAAGCATTAATTATTATTATTATTAATTCCGAGACTGTAAGTAGTATCATATAAATATCTGCAGTCGAGGAATTTAGACGTTTATAGGTACAAGAGTTATATCCGCATGTATAAGATTTTTACCCCAGTTATTTGGCAACAGTACTGGAATTGATCATCTCGATCTGTTTAACTAATTAAACCATTGTCAATAAAACGAAAATATTTATGTAAAAAAAATCCAGCAGTTTGGTGACCGAAAAGGTCTTTTTTATACATATCTGAAATGCCGCAGATATGACTACGTGGGTCAGATGGATTGGTCGGAATGGTGCAATTCGATGATGACGCTCGTTCATCAACGTTTTTGATTGAGAAATTGCTTTTGTGACGTCATTGTCCATGTATTCTGTTTATCTTGTAACGGATAAGTACTTCGCTTTATTGAAATTTCGCCGTTTTGCAAGAAGAAAATCAAACTTTTTACGGATTTGTTTACATATTTTTTCGGTTTATTAGTGGGTTTTAATGACAAAACGAGTTTTGAAAAATAATCCAAGACACGCTGTACATTATATAACTGAATTTTATAATCGACTATCTGCAAAATTTACGACAATTCATTTAAGTACTGTTATACAGTTTCTTCAGTAATGCATCTCACAGTTCGTGACATAATGTTTCTCATTTGGCAAAGATCTTGTCCCACTTTATTTCGAGTCGTGCTCGTTACGCTACCTAATCACTATCAATCAAAATCTCAAAAAAAAATCCTTAATACCCTCTCTGCAGTCTCTTTATCTGTTGCACGACTAACAATCTAGTCATTATCCACTTGAATAATATTATAACAGTATGAAAATAGAGGTGAAAAAATGGGCTATGATTTAATCGACAATGACACGGTTAAAATACAGGTGGAACAGTATGCGGTGCTGCAAAAGCAAATGAAGTAAGTTTTATCTGATTAGGTGGTATCTATTGTCTGTTGGCGAAAGGGGATCTGCTTAGGAAGCGTATCCGCAATTGAACTTCCGCTGCAATGTTATCAAGTAATGTCAGTTAGATATAACCCTTGTCCCAACTAAATTCGAATTAAATCTGCACTCTGAGAGGACGAGAAGGACGAACCTCTGTATTAGCCAATGTGTTCTTTTTCATACACGTATTTTTGCAAACTTCACTTTAAACTACATATTTACTGTACAAAACATAAAACAATTTTTTGAAATTATAATTTATTATAAAAAATAAAATTCTCTTACGTTCGAACCGTATTTTACGTTTATGATCAAATTTTAAAAGTACTGGACGAAACGACCTTTTTATGCTATAATAATACAAGGTGCTACAAAATGATTTGCATCTCATCTTGTTAACTTTGCAATTTTTTTACCTGCAAATTTTTCTGTGCCGCTCTATTATTTTTGCATTTGCTAATTCTGTCAACAACGCATTGGTTGTCAATTGATAAACGTCAATTAATTAAATTCGGTATTATTTTATTTATTGGAACAAAAAGCCGAGTAAAATGTACAGTTTCGTAGAAAACAAATTATAGAAAGATTTAAGACAACGGCAAGCGTTTTGAAAGGAAAATCTACTGGAAGGCACCAAACTAACCAAAAGGTCGTTGAACAAGTGGAAGCGCTTGTTGAAGAGAATCTACATTCGTCGTTACGGCGTCATACGTCCTTTAGCAGCTCAAACTGATGTGTCCTTTGGCACTGTTAGAAAGATTCGGAAAACCCGTTTGCACATGCATCGCTATAAAGTCTTCTAAACCATCCATTTTTTTCACAAATAAACACTGCTTAATCTTTTTCACAAAATTGGTGAGACAACATTATTCTGGTTGCCAACGTTAAGTAATAGGTTAAGTTACTAACACTCAAAGATCTCTCGCAAAATAGTGATCGTAGAGTTACAAATTCGCAACTTTGCGAGTGGTGAAAAATTGATCCTCTGACGACGAAGTATTAAGACCGAGATTAAGACATACTCTTATAACTACAGACTGTATAATATATAGATTTATACTTTTCTTGTAAACTAAATAATTTGGATGGTATTGAGACTTATGTTGTCCAGGTTTTCAGCCACGAGTTTGTATGTTTGCTGTTTAGGTTAGAAATCTAGTGAAAACATTGAAACCCAAAAATCACTAGAATTATGTCATAATTGAAGTGTATCTTAATTTATGAGGCTATAACTATTTTCGTAAAGCGGCATTTTTTATTTTACATGGAAAATGCACAGGCGACTAGATGCGAAACTTTGTAACACCTTGTATAATTTATATATAAATCCGGCGGGGTCACCGGATATATTTTTTATGGGGATACCTCAAAAGCAAAGTATACAGAACAAAACATCCATGACTTGAAGGCAAGAATTAGAGAGAAAAATTACACCACAGATGATTAGTAATGTTCTAAACGAATTTCTAAACAGTTTGGCTATTTGTCACTTGGTGGAAAACATTTTGAGCATCTTGTATGATAAGATTTTGTTACACTTATACACTGGAACCGCACAAATTGTAATAAAAATCAAACAGAGAAAAGTGGTCTTGCAATAATAAAACCATTTCTTTCTGTGGTAATCAAACAATTTAATTTTTGATTTTACATATAAATAGTTGATAAATGGATCATTTTTTGAGTTGCCCCCTTTTACGCCGCCACTGGCTGGAAGGTGTACATTTTTTCGGCAACTGATAATTTCGCGAACTGAGTATTTATTTCGGCGAATGGACGAATTCGGCATCTTAGTCTAACAAAATTATGCATGTGCGAACTAAGCTAACTGTAAATTGCAATGATAATACTTAATGCTTTTTTCCCGGTTTGTTTACATCCTGCAACAATTAAGTGGTACGTACCTGTAACTGTGCATTCTTGTGCATTTTAGTAGGTCTGTTGTGGGCAGCGGCTGCCGAAGCTGCAAATGCACCTGCGGCCTTACGCGACATGCATTGCCCCATGAGATCTCGCCAGATGTTGTGTCTTGAAACCTACAAAACATTTCGTAAAAATCCTCCAAAATAAAGAAGAAATTTGGAGCAGTACAATCCCAACACCATTTCCCAGGATTGCTAACCAGACAAAAAACAGAAAAAAATATTTATGACGAACCAAGCATTAACAACGTTAAAAAATGTATTATGACTTTCGTTCTCAGTGCTCAATTTTCATAACTTACGTAATTAAAGTGAGAAAATTACGTAAAATAAATTTCATGGAATTCACTATGCAGTTGCTGCCGACAGCAACTAGAGTGTAAACCAAGTTATTTTAAAATTTGCAAATAAAGTCAGGTTTTTGATGCAAACTCATGAGTTATTTGCATCAATTTTGTTTTCTTTTAAATTTCTCGTATCTACTCTTGTTCGTAAACTTTTCATTCTCTAGAAGTTAATTAAAGGAAAGGTTTAATATGCAGGTCTACACCAACCGTGACAGACATTTATTTAATGGGAGATTTAAAAGTACCGACTTGATATGAATTTATTCTAAAATGGATTTACTGTACTTTCTTTTTCATCCTCATTTCATTCATTGTACCTGCCCATTGATTATGTTAAACGATACCCATGAACGATACGTCTAGACAACAAGTAGATTTTTATCAAGTTAAAGGAAAGAAAGTATGTACATGTTTTCCCAAAGAATGCCGATTGTATTAGAACTTAATTTTGAAATTCGTTCAAAAAATTGTTTAACAATTCGTTTAATTTGACAAAACAAACCGGACCATATTAGGTATTCGAAAATATTAATTTGTTGTCTGGGACAAAAATTAAAATTTCTTGATATGTAACGCCTCAATTTAGTTTTTGGTGAATTATACAGGATGTAGCTCAACTTATCCGAAAATTTTTAACAACATAATTATGCTATTATGTTAAAAATGTTAAAAAAATTGTAACTTTAAATTTTTTTATCTCGTTTTCTTTGGACCTTTATTAGATTTTTTTAAGAAAACGACTTCTTATTTATAGGTGCATATACTGTTAAAAATTTTCGGATAAGTTGCGTCACACCCTGTATATTTCATTTAATTATTGTTATCGCCATTGCTCTGATAGGGTTTATCAGTATTGTTATGCTTTGTAAACGGGATAAATTATGAAGTCTGATCGTTTGCACGTATTTTTTGTCATGTATAAAAACGATTGGTTACGAATTGTACCAATAAAATGAGGGAGCCACTAAAAATACTTTTTGTCAAGAGTACCGAATAAAACGAAAAGTTGTTTTTTATTTCTTCAACCCTGCGATACTTTTCTTCTTCTAATTCGCACACATCCACAACTTCATCACTTCTGTTCGTTTAAAAAAGGTATGTGCTATGAAGCTCTTTTAAAAGACATTTCAAGACTCAATTTTGACACAATTTAACGTTACTTTGTTTCATTCAAAAAAAACTTTTACATTTCGGGCGAATTACTTTCCCAAAATCAAATTATTACATAAATTATTGTTTATTTAAAAGATAAAATTGCGTATTATACAATAATTAATTGATTAGAATCTAATAACTATTAATATAATCAATTAACTGTAAATAGGCATTTTACCTTTTAAATGTCATTTATTAATGTTCTTTTTTTCATATTGTCTATTAGAGCAGTAAAAGTTACAGCTGCTGATGCAATACAAAACCAAGTATTTGTATTCGATATTAAAGCAGAAACAAATTGAATTAACCCTTTATAAGAAAACCAACTTATTTATATGTACAATCTATTGGTGAGAGTTTTTTCACAGACATTAATATTCAGGCAAATGACAAATCGTGTCGTATTAAAAAAAAGTTTTTCCTAACTAAAAATGTTCAATAACTACAAACAATAGCAACTAATGACCGCAAAGAAAAACTCTGTTTGGTCACACTAATTAAAGTATCTAGATTACATAAATTACCACAAACACGCGACAATAAGTCTCACCTCGTTACTGCAGATTACAAAATATTGAAATCTTTAAAAACATAAATCTTTCTCTAAAGTATAAACGTGATACGAGTGTTTTCAAAATTTTAAGCTGGTAATGGATTTAGTATGTCAACCTGAAATTTCAAAACCTGTCACCTATTTAATTCATTTTATTAGAACCAAATATGGTTTCAGGCGAAATCAGTCTGTCGCCCACTCTGACGCTCTCCAATTGTCTGCATTTACAAATGATTAATACATCTAGTAGGCTTTGAACATCAAAATTATCCATCTAGCTACTACATCTACTAGAACTACCACTAGCGTTATTATAAAATTAATATTATTAGAACTTCACTGAACGAGTGTAGATTGAAATATAGAGCACAGCACATCCTCTGATTTTCGGTCTTCTTTTTCCCAACATTCTTCTCAATATTCTTAGTCAGCAGATCTTTCGTGGATATTTTCTCGTCCCTAACTTATTTCTTCTTTTCCTCCTCCACCTGGTTAATGTGATAATTGGTTTTGTAATATTAACATTATTCATATTGATGGAATATTGAATACTAAATTTTCTGTAAATGTTTCGGTGGTGTCAAATTCTTCTCTTTTTATATTTTTAACGTTTTTTATTATGTATTTATTTGTGTTTATATATCTTCATATGGGTATTCGAAACCACGATTGTTTTTGTCTATTACAATATACCCATTAGTCTCCATTTATCTTCGCCTTTTTATCCTTACCACCGAGTAACCGCGAGGATCGCCTGACCTCAAACCATTCATTAGCTCAAATTCCTGCGTCTGTTGACTTTTATTCTGCCTGTTCCTTCTAGAATTAGGCTCAGCAGATGAGTTCAAGTGTTTATACCTATTCTATAATCCATACATTGGTATCTTGTGTTTGTTTATAATAATCAATCATTTTGCAGCGCCTAGATTTAGAGTTAGGGCACTTGTTCTGCGACGCTCAACAGTCTTATTTCATAATTTCTAATGCCCCCTTCAACAAGTATAAACGCACATTCATTTTCACTTTTGTTCAGTTTTTTTTATCAATAAAAAATAACAATTTTTGGTTTTTATATAAAGCCGCAGCAGGGAACTCCCACTACATCAATTGGTTGATAATAATCATAACGAAATTCTTACTGCAAGTAATTTTATAATTTTGGATTTTATTTAAGTTCTATATCGGGTTGCAAGAACGTCCGTCAAAAATTAATCGGCTATCCATACAGCGTTGTCATGGTTACTCATGTTGTGTAAGAAGCGTAATTAATTTAATGTTAATTAATGGTATTATTCGACGATTTGTCAATATTTTCAGCCCGTTTATTTTTGCTAAATACTTATTCATATTCTTAGAGCCCTTATTCTGTTCTAATAATGTGTTTTATATTTTTTTGCGTAGGATCTTGCAACTTTACTTTACTTTTCTAAATACAAATTTCCACGTCGAACGTAACTTTTTCGTCTCTTTTAAATTTTTATCACTTTCTTCTAAATCTCTTTCCGTTTTCTTCTTAGTGTTTTTTAGTTTTTATTTTACTTTTTTGGACCTACTACATATGTACATAATTCACTGTTGAATATTCATCACTCCTTATAATTAAATTCGTTCTTGATAACTTATTTTACTTTTGTTTTCGTAATTATTTAATTTATACCTCACTCGAACTTATCCTTATCCTTTTATCTTTTTATTCTTCCACGTTTATCGAATAGGCTCTTATTTCATCATTTCTAGTCTAAACTCGACATTAGACGACTATGAAGAAAGAAAGAAATAATTGTAATATTACTAGATAGAAGAAGAAAAGACAATAGAAGAGTTAAAGAACACTAGAAACCCAGTAGAGAAATGATGTTTTAGAAGAAATATAAAAACACCAAAAACAGCAACTACATTATCGGCTCATTAACTATACAGGGTGTTATGGAAGTCCTAGCAGAAATTTTAACCACAAGTAGAACTTGTCAAAATAAAAAAAAATCTATTTACCACTTTGCTGAAATCTGCAATTTTTTGAACATTCTTCTGACCCCTTATTTCACCCTCCGCCTATGACTTAATTGAACTTGAACGCATGAGAGAGTTTGTGCCGAACGAGGTAAACACCTTCTAACTTTTTTGGGACAAAAAATTTGTCGATAGTGAATTTTAGTTATCAGTTGTGTCGCGCCGGCCGCTAAGACATGAACTGTGATCGATTCTTAAGAGGGTTTTCCAGTGGCAGCTACAGAGCGATTTTTTGAAATTTGTAAATTAAAAAAAAAAGATATTGCGGGAAAATGTACTTCGACCGGCAGAAATCTACATGCCACTGGAGAACCCTCTTAAGCAAATACTAAGAATTTATTCATTGTAATTTCCACGAAAATGTTTTTTTCTATGGTGCAGTTTCTATACTGTCAGTGTTAGGTAATGCAAATGACGTCCGCCGCTTGTTTGTGTCTCGGACGTCCGCGATGTAATAGCGTTTTGAAAATTGACCCTAAAATTTTTAAGTATTCGAAGATGTGTGGTGTCGGTGTGTCAACATTTATAGTAAGTTGGATTGTTTATTACATACCGTGCGATCATTTAAATTATAAATTAGAGTAGGCGGCTTTTTTATTATGCAATGGCCCAGCCTGTAAATTGACTGACTGCTTAGACACAGTAAAATTTGAAGTTATCGTAAACATTGTGACGTTTATGTTCCCATGAAAATAAAAGACTAACAAATAATGTAGAATAATTGAGAATTACAGCAAATGTTCAAAGTATTCTCCCGCATCTTCAATTCACCTGTTAACTCCATTCACCATTCTGTTGCCGTTTTTTTTTGAAAAGTCACGAATTTTAAATAAAATTGTCAAAAGTTGGTAGTGCCAACCTAATTTAAATTTCACAGCATACTCTAATTTATAATTTAAATAATCGCACGGTACGAACCTAACCCCTTCAATATTATGCACATTATGGTAGGTTAGTATATGCTTCCATTTAAACAGTTTTTATTTCGATTCGTTTATCGGGTAGCTTTTTTGTGGATTCCTCACAATGAATGAAATTGGGACCATAGGCGGGTATTGGTTTTGGGTTAAACTATTCTTAATTTTAACCCCGTAAGGGAGAGTTTGCGAAAAAAAGTTTTTTTTGACGAGTTCTACTTGTGGTTAAATCTTCTGCTAGAACTTCCATAACACCCTGTATACATACAAGAAAAACTATTGCAAAAACGCTGTGATATGCCTCATACTATATATGTAACTACAAATACCTTCTAAATTAATAAAAAATGGCGAGGCCTGAAAAGCCGCTTGTCGTCACCTTTGACTAATTTAGTTTTCGATCGCTCTGTATAAGGCAAAGTCACATTGGCGAGGAATATGTCCAGAGCATTTGGAATAAGAAAAGACTGGAGAATATACAAAACATTGTTCAATTGTAGAAGTAACCTTGCGTGCTTGCGGAAATCACATTTCTAATTACAAGATCAGAGACAGAGATGGAAAAGATGTTTAGGAGGAGCGTTCTAGCGTTTTCGTTACACTGCAAACGAAAAAATATTAATCTTTCAAAAATGAGTCAAATGCAATTATTAGAATTGTAAGTTTGACATTAGTGTTAAAGTCTTATTGATGTGAAGTAAATTAAATTAGATTAGGTTAAAATGTATAAAAGTTCAACTGAGTGCTCAATGAAGTGTCGACAAAGTTACCATTTAAACCAAAGCCTATATAAAAATGTAATAATATGATAATAATCCATTCGGATAATAATGTGTGTGGCATTTGAAATCGTATAGCATCTCCAAAAAGTCATGTAACAATTTAATGATAAAAGACATATTTCTTCGTAAAAAATCGTTACATCCGTATACGGAATCGTAAACTAAAGGTAATTCGCTCTCAGTTGACATAACTCTGTGAATTTTCACTTCTAAAGCGCGTGTAGGCCACGCATCCAATTATTTTTGTTATTCACGGAACGTTAAAATGGTAATTTTTCAAAAGAAGCCTTCCAGAGTATCAAGTGTTTAGCAACCCTGTTCATTATCAATGCTGTTAAAAAAAAAGGTTGAACAAAAATGTATTTTAGAACCAAATTATGTCCCTTTTTGTAGTTTTTTGTTTTAAATTTTTCATATTTTTGACTCCAAATGGTATTCCGTTTCCCATCATGACGTCTCTTAACAAATCGCGTCTGATTACTGTACGTATAACCTGCAAACGCTTCTGGCTCTATCAGTAAGTACGCAAATGTTGTAATACGCCCCTTTGGCACTTCTGTGAGAATTTATGACCCGAAAGCACATTTATTACGTAAGTTTTTAAAACGATGTACTCGGTGTTTATAACATAACAGTACAAGCACTTGAGATGTTTCCTTCTTTTTAACGGCGGCGACTTCTAGACTTCGATGTTTAAACCAAGTTTAGTCACATGTTAGATGCAATGATCCAGTTATAGAAAGGATATAGAAATTAAAAGAAAATTTTGTGAAGGTCACTGCTGTCCAGAGTGTACAAAAGTCAGTATTAAAAAATAGTGTATAGAAATACTATACTTGTTTGCTAATATTTTTTTTTACAATTTATAATCAAATAATAGGTTGACCGTCAACAAATATTTTGAAAGCAAGCATCCCCCTACGTGGGATAATAGTCACAATTTCAAAAATTAAAAAAATACCTTGCCTTTTGTGGTAGATCCGTTTTCTTCCGAATCGAGTAATATCTAGGTACCCTCTAGTTTAGCACATTTGCGTAACTATTTGTAGTATACTTGAAATTTAAATTATTTTGTTTAGTTTTCTCTTTCCTCGGTTTTGTTTATACCTAAATGTTTAACTTATCTCAGTTATTATTCTAGAGGTGTTTTCGGTCAATCTTGTGAGATATTGCATTATTTTTGAGTTTCCACATGTGTGGAATCATATAGACCGGTTTTGGTCCTATTGGAAGTCAGCATATATAGAAGGACGAGTAATGACATTCCTTCTATATTTTTATATTCTTTTACCCTAAGTTCTCTTAAAGGTTCTGTGGTTTTCCAAAAATTTGCATTTATCACGTCACAAAACTTTGTAGAGGTACTGGCGAACGAAATTTATTTAGTTATGGTTTTCATGTTCTTCTGGGTTGAATGGCAATGGCAATGACTTGGTTCAGAAGAATTTTATTTCGTTTACCGGTGACCACCCAAATTAGTAAAATTTTGAAAATTTTGTTTCATTTAAAAAGTAATTCCTTTCCATTCAAATAATCCTTTTCTAAATTCTCAAAGCTCGTCCATAAAGGGAAGATGATATTTCTCTTATATTCCGCGATATCATTCCTTTTGTTTAAGCTTCAATTGTGATGTACATATCTACCTTGATCTAAAACTGGACCATTAGTAAAACCCACTTTGATGATCCTTTCACAAATTCAGTTATACCGAGCAGTTATTATCTTTTAAGTATGTGATTCATTAGGCGCGAAGTCGGGCGAATTTCTATTGTTTGGAGGCATTTTAGCCTCACGCTATATTAGGACTGAGACACATGACTTGCACAGGTAATAAATGTTCATTCGGCTTCTTAATTTTATACTTTCCATTTCCATGCCACGTCGCGTCGTATGTTTATCATAAAACCATCAATATTGGGCGTATTGTTCTTGCTTTTTCTTCAACCTTCACCCCAGTGCACATTTCTTCGATTATGCCTTTTACATCGTCACAACACAAACTCTTCTTGAAGTTCTTCTTTTTTTATGCATATAATTATAAAGAGTATCTTGTAAGTAAACGGCAATCTCCAAGATTATGAATATCAACGATAAAAGAAATGTCTTGGTAAGTTTTCTTTTCTAAAACGTTTGATTTAAATTGAACCAATGGTTTTAATTAAAAAAATAATAATTTCAAATTTTTCAAAAAAAAAAATTCTGAATAACGTTTCTTTAGCTTCTACGAGTTAGTGGCTTAATAAGGATTGCCGTTTACTTACGAAACACCCTGTATAACAAACATCTATTAAAATAAATCATGTACTAATAAAGGCTCATACATCAAGTGGGCTTTCAACGTGAAAATTTTACATCTAACTACATGTAAATTTTGTTTTCCACTGGCAATATGATGTATGAAACATTTAAGATATAATAAAATTAATGTTATAGTTTGTATAATTAATATAATCAAATTAGGTACATTTTAATTGCACATGATAATTATATTTAAAAAATCTCAATCGAAGCTCTATAACTCATCATCACTTGTACCCGCAACCAAAACAAACATGCTCTATGATCTCAAGACATTAATTAAATTAAACACAAGGAAATAAAAGGCGGTAAAAGTACTGATAACGTAAAAAACACAGACATTCTTTCCGCAATTACCAAGTCGGAACCGCTGTAGAGGGACAAAACCTCTGGGAAACTTCAGAATTTCCCGTTAACAGAGATTATTTCACTATGTGACTTTGCAGTTAACTGAATTGTTCAATGATAGTGATGAATACAAAATTATAAGCTTGAAACAGTTACAAAGACTTTCTGAAGCAAGGAAATAGCCCATCACCACATCAGACCACTACTTGAATACTTACAATAAATTCAGTGGATTATCCCACAAATCAATTATGGTGGAAAATTGACTTCCAAATGATTCTGAAACATTTTTAACTCTCTAAAGTTATTGGAAAGGATAAAAGGTGGAATATAATAACTCTACTACAATTTTTATTGAAAAATTTAAGACTTCTTTTGACTTTGACACCAAATTTAAAAAATTCAATTTGACAGTGAAGTATCGATTTTACTTTATTACTTTCAGGTGTAATTTATGCAACAAGGAAGGTCAATCGCACGCCCACACTTAGATGCCAAGACGCCTTTGAAAGTGGTGTTCTCGAGGAATTGTTTGAATTCTTTTTAGACTAAAAATCGCATGTAAACTATTCCACGCCGTACTCCCAAATCTATTTTTAAAATATCAAGAATAACGCTCAAACGTCTTGATGTAAACAAATATCTGCCAAAAATATCTGACGTAATTCTGCAAATTTTTCATACTTCCTTGTCTTAAAAATCAATAAAAACACTGATGCTCTGATAGGTACCCAAATGCTAAATTAATTTTCAAAAAGTAATACCTTTTCCAATTTTTAAGACGCTTCGATCCGTATAAAACATATTCACAAGCACATGACAGTTTACCATTTATTTTTTAATCACTTGATAAATAAGCAATCATTTAATATGCACAAATTTTAAGGTTATCCGCTTACGACTGCGTATTACAGCACGACATTACACCTCCGCAACCACTAACATTCCACTGAAAACTCCGAGCAAAAACGTTCTTTCATTTTATTACAAATGCATCGAACATAATTTCCAACCTTACTTCACATTCCCATCCCATTCATACTATCAACGTTCACTTGATTATCCAAGACGGGTGACGCCTTTGAGTAGGTAGGCAACACTTTATTCTCAACCTCGTTGTACAGGTTGATGACAGCGTAAAGTTATTTTTACACTACCCCCTTCTTAAAGATGATTTGTCCCAAAACAACACATTTTAACGACGAGTAACGATGCTTAGCCCACATCACGGGTCGTTGGTTCTTTCGGGTTGCAGCTGCACAACCATTCTCTTTAGCCCCGTCAAACGGAAGACTTCTTCCAAGATATTTCTTACTGTTCTCCAGCCCAAACAGTCAAATTCACAGGCAATCTGCAGTATTGCCAATTTCTTGATACCCTGGGACAAGACAGGTTCCATAAGCGCAGGCCTTCTTATACATGGACCACTTCTTGGTTCCCGTCCTCGGGTGTCGAGAAGGTCGAGAAGTACTCAACTTTCGCTATTTACTTCTCAGTAATCCAGGTGTCATTTTCAATAAACAGACTCTTTTATAAGGTCGTCAACAACTATCGCAGTTTCCTAACTAACTATGACATTTGGTCGAAGTTTCTCCAGAACTTCCATAGTAACCATAGCAGCGAAAAGCTGCTTATTTTCCATCTTCTACAACCATGGATTCCTCAGGATCATTTGAATGCACTGGTCGAAATCTTCCGGATACTGTCTCAGCTCTCCATATTCATTCCATTGGAATTTGATTTTCCCCCCAGTGAGTCGAGTTCAGTCGGCACCGTTTTCTAATCGGGAGTTCTTATATTAGAATATTATTTACACTATTTACAAATTACGTCAATGGCTTCGTATATTTACATTGGGTTAAAAGAAATAACCACTCTGAAGGAGTAGATGTAGAACTTTAAAATTTGGTGTAAATACTTAGTACATAAAGAGAAACAAATGATTCAATTTTTCATTTTTCTTCCTGTTGTTAGTTGGCGGTGCTTTTTGTTTTATTTTATTTGTGAGTAGTTTACCGTTTAGTTTTTAAATCTGTCTTTTTCAATATAACCTTGCTTTTATATTAAAAGCAAAGTATTAAATAACACTTTTGTAGGTTTGCAAAAAAATTATTTGGAATGATTTCGCACTTTTTTTACAATAAACTTTTTTGTCCTTTTGAGTTTATTTAAGAAAAAATATTGGATGTTCTTTTATTTCAAATTACAAGGAAGTAGAAAAAATGTTTAATTTGAAAACGGATAAAACCAGAAAATCATAAAAAACATAAAAGAAAATATCGTGGTTAGATTTATTTATGGCACAACACGGTCACAACGTTTAAAAACTACCACCATATCGCCCAGAACTGAATCCCATAGCAAAGACAATATTAAATAATTACACAATTATTAAAGAAAATATGTTAGATAAAGCTTTGGAAAATTTGAAATTTAGCGTTAATACAGCGGATCTTCTAATGAAAGTTTTGGTGAAATTACCGATGAGGAAGACTTTGTGCCCTATTCACAGCAACCCCCTACATCAAAAATACATTCTAATGATTTGTGACACCTTTTATGATCAAAACTGAGCTTGATATTTTATTTTATTTTTGTTTTACTTTCTTGTTATTGAGTTATCTCACAGTTAGAGCGGAGATAACCTCTCTCATTTTGTACACTTCAATTGCTGAATTGTGTTAATGCATACTACTCTCTGGATCTATGCTCTCTGGAGAACTAAATTGTTAACCTGTTAAAATAATTGCAAATTGTCAGATCGCATTTATTGACAAAATTGTTATTAACTTGTCAAACCGTTGCCACCCTAATACAAAGTCACTAGAACTTGTTTGTCGGAGTACATAATCGCAAAACTCAAATCCACTAAATTGTTAAAACCAATAAACATTTAAAACTCTATTTTTGTGTTATCAATTTACGCTTCGCCTCCGATGAGTTCCCGCTATGTATACAAAAGAACCTGTGGTTTTAAGCTCTAATTTCCCGCCACTGCTTGGTCTTGTCTAAAAAAGAACACCACGTAGGGTTTAGGATGATTACTGGCCAACCTTTTTGAATTGCGCGGTTTGTTTCAAATTTTCGAATTTGACGTTCATTAACATTTCATTTCAGGTTCACGTTCAAAAAGTGGGGGTAATGGATCACAGAATTGGTGCCGTGACCAGGACACATGTAGAGTTCCTATATAATATTTAGATAAATATTATAGAGGAACTCTAGACACAGCCATGAGCGTTTTGTTGGAGCGTCAATTTTTGTTGTTGAATTACATACTTATTTGTTTTTATTGCTCATGTAGACAAACGGTATCTTTGCAACCTTGGTTACGGTTGAAAAGTAATTGTTTGCCCATTTGATAATTTGGGTACGCAAAGTTTACTTTGCACACGCAAATCATTCTTTGTACACGCAAATTCAGATAAACTAGTGAAAACTGAATTTGCCCCTGGACTCCAATTTTATATTGGGATTTATTCCGCATTCGCAATAAAAAATAGTATGTCCAACTCGTGCGGCGTTGTCGATTGCCTCCGCAAGCGAATGAGCGCACTCAAATTATCAAATGGGCAAACAGTTACTTTGCCACCGTATCCAATGTTGCAAAGATACTATTTGTCTGCATGAGCAATAAAATATACTATTATTTGTTACAGCATATAAATTGTCACCCGATATGTGTCAAGCAAGGAGGAAGAAAATCACCAAGGCCTAGAACACAAAAAAAGAGGAAACGTTTGACGAAGCTGACAACCCATGGAACGAAGTGGGGCCGGGGAAGAACCCAAATCACCTTTTGGCAACTCAGGAATTTGGGGCCGGGAGAGAACTCAAATCATCTTTGGCAATCCAGGAAGTGGGGCCGACAAGGAACTCAAAAGCACCTTTGGCAATGCAAGAAGTGGAGCCGACAGAGAACCCACAGCACCTCTGGTAATGCTAGGTAATGTAGAGACATCGATCAGCAAATATCAATAGGACTTTAATCCGGGGTTACAAGAATCGAATTACTTGAGATCTGGGTGCGAGGGACTGACTGATAAATGCCAGAAAGAGATGTTAGAGGTTTAAATTTATTTCAAATTTTCAAATTTTACGTTTATGTATTGACATTGACACAGCATAAATACCACAAGTGATAAATACTAACCAGCACGATATCTCACTAATAGATCCGGTGAAAGGACTAGAATGCACAGTGATGGGTGAAGCCAACATCTCAACCCAAAAGTGACGTCAGACGTTGTGTTTGGGTTGCAGCCATACAGCTTTGGTTGCGGAATAATATTGAATATTCCAGAAAAACAGAAAATTAAACATTGTTTATTGTTTTTCTATATTCCGTTATTAATTATCATGATAATAAAAATTAGTACCGCTTATTTTATTTATTTTCTGGATTTCCTAAATAACTGTTTCTTCTACTTGCATAGTTGGCTGCATAAAAATGAACTCAATTGTGACGTCATGTTGGCTTCAAGCATTTTGCTTTGCAACGTATCTACTGGTAAGATATCGTTGGGCGGCGCCTTTGATCTCTTGAAAATGAAAATTTAACCTTGAGGACGCCAGTTTGGAATAGAAGACAGGGTAGTATTTGAAAATATTTGGAAAAACAAATGATTTCACCTTTTGGTTTACTCTAAGTCGAGACAAGAACTGTACTCATATCCTATCAAAGTATGCAAAGGGCGGTATTTTTAGAAAGTCAAAGAAAACGATAGTCTGGAAGTAGCTGTTTGTAGAAATGAGCGCAACATTTAGTCGCGTCAATGAAATCTTTTTCTCGGAAGTCCTCAGAAACAGCTCCGATTTTGATATTTTTTTTTATTTTTTTTTTCTTTATATTATTTATAATCAGAAACCTTTTGAAGCGGGGATATAACTATTAATATTATTTAAACAATATGTATGATATTTATAAAAAAAAATAGTTTAGCATTTTTTTAACAGGCTTCAAAAAAGGAGGAAGTTATCAATTCGGTTGTATGTTTTTTTTTAATGTTTGTTACCTCAGAACATTTATATATTTATATTTCAATTATGTTCACCGATTACTTCGTCAATTGGAGACCGATTTACAAAATTCTTCTATTATTTGAAAGGGCATACTCTTGAGGTGGTTCCATTGTCAAAAAGTCAGGATCTGATCAGGGAATCCCATGGAGTTCGAGGGAAATTCTAAAATTTTCGCTCCCATTTATTAACCGACTTCATGTATGTTCACCGATTTCTTCGTCATTTGTGGACCGATTTTCAAAATTCTTCTTTTATTTGAAAGGGTATACTCTTGAGGTGGTTCCATTGTCAAAAAGTTAGAATCTGATCAGGGAATCCCATGGAGTTCGAGGGAAATTCTAAAATTTTCGCTCCCTTTTATTAACCGACATCATGTATGTTCACCGATTTCTTCGTCAATTGTGGACCGATTTTCAAATTTCTTCTTTTATTTGAAAGGGTATACTCTTGAGGTGGTTTCGTTGTCAAAAAGTCAGGATCTGATCAGGGAATCTCATGGAAATCGAGGGAAATACCCAAATTTTCGCTTCCTTCTATTAACCGACTTCATGTATTTTTACCGATTTCTTCGTCAATTGTGGACCGATTTACAAAATTCTTCTTTTATTTGAAAGGGTATACTCTTGAGGTGGTTTCATTGTCAAAAAGTCAGGATCTGATCAGGGAATCCCATGGAAATCAAGGGAAATTCTCAAATTTTATTGATGAACCATAAACATTAAAAAAAAAACATTAAAATCGAAGCTGTTCTTGAAGACTTCCGAAGATTGCCTGTTTTATGTATTTATTGACGCGACTAATTGTCAAAAGCGGCATTTCTACGAATAATATCGGCAGGGGACGATAAACGGAAGTAAAGAACGGGTCAGGGGTATAGTGATCTGTCCAAAATAAAGAAGATTCAAGTTCTCATAAAAAACCTGCTGATCGAGAATTTGTGTGTCGGCACGCGACTTTGATGAAACAGGATCGTACTGCTTTTTTTTGTCGCGCCTTTTAAAGGCGTGTTTGTTGCATTTATTTATGCACTTTATTTATTTTTTTATTTTACTATTGATGCAGAACGCAAATTTATTTTTGATAAGGATTGCTCGTACCTCCTCGTGGTCTTTGTTGGGTAAAATCAATTTATTTTAAAGGGTCTTTGCTACACCAAAAATTGTAGACCAATAAAGTCATAATAATCAAAATAAATTGTTTTTGGCTAAATCGACCAAATTATAGTCCATAATAATGTCATCTGTAACTAAACAAATAATTTTTAATCCGGCTCTGAGTTGCAGTCGGCAAACTCGCTTTGTATAGCACCTGTGCATGTCGGAAGGCAGGTTTTTTATGAGAACTTCTTTATTTTCTTTATTTTCGATAGATCACTATTTCCATGACACCTTTTTTAGTCGAGTTTGCAGAATATAATTAGTACTCTTTAACATGTTTAATCATTTCTGTAATACTGCTGGTTGGTAGTCATGCATATCTTTTTTTTTGGTGGAAAATGAGACCCAACATTTAGTGTTTTGTGTTTTGAAAAAATAATGTTGAACAAAAATTATTGAAATTTATTACAAAAAACATCAATTCTCTTAATTCTTCAGTTTAAATACAAATGTACGGTTAGTTTAGTGGAGTGTTATAACACGTTATCAAAGATATATCGTTCAAACATTTTATCTAAACAACATTTTTATCTAAACATTCCCCGAAAAACTAAGTATTCAAAAAATCGTGTGCAATAAACTCCTGTCAACAGATCTTTTATTATACATTTAATTTTTTTTTATAAAAAGAAACAAAATTTAGTCTTCGTTATTGGTCGCTACAAACTATTCCAAAACAGGTTAGTTAGTATTTATGCTGGTTAGTATTTATGCTAGGATTTATGCTGTGACATTGACATTTCACATTCACGTTCAAAAAGTGGCGGAATTGTGAGGGGGAGGATTATAACAGTATTTAAAATTTTGTTCGATAGAATCTTCAAAGCAAACATTAATTCCTTTAATTGTTTTGTGACAAAAACTATTACTAACTGAATTAAGCATGAGCCTTTACCAAAGTCAAAGACACTTCACAATAAAACAAACAACATGAAATTCTAACTAAAATGAAATGCAAATCTACGGGTTTTCACGATGCAGGAAACTTTCTTTAACATAAAAAGTTTTCAGTATGACGATAATACCGATATGTAACTGAAAACATAATTTTCAGACAAAATCTATAAAAAGACAAAAAATTTAAAACTTATACACTACATCAGTGTAAACGCTCATCGAACGGGTTAAGGTATTCTAATTACAAAGTGTAAATCGTCAAGTCACAAAACATAAGTGTTTATTTTTTATTGTTTATTATTTTTACCTCAGGCACAAAGTCCGCCCGTTTAATTCAAATTATTATTAAATAAACAACGTTGGACCTTATCATAAATACTAGGAACTTGCTACCTGGTACAGTTCCTCTTATAAATTTTTTCCACTATGTTTACCTAATTCCTCTTATCTATATGTTTAATAGCCACTTCAGTTTACATTTTTGTCTATTATTATTATTGGCACAACTTGGCAACTCTATAAAAACATGTAGTCATCAGTGTCATTGTTTATAATAGGTCATTAAATAATAAAGGCTATAAATAAATTGGAAATATACCGCAAGACCTTCCAAGATTTGATTATACTATTAAATCTAATATTTTCTATATATTGCAGCCTAAGAATATTCATATTGCTTCTAGAAAATAAAATTTATAACTAACTTTCGAGTTTTTCAAGAATTAAAGTTAGCATTTTTCTTTTTGTTTTTAAATTTAGACGAGAAGGAAATCCTCGTGATTCGGACCTTCACAAGGTTCTTTGCTGGTCAGATGTTTTAATCGCACATCGTAGTCACTCCCCAAAGCCATTTTTCCTCCTCCTTGATGCAGATGTTATCCTCGGCAAGAGCCGAGAACTCAATTACAAACATCTGCTTGGAGGAGTGGTCCAGCAGAACCACGTCAGGCTTGTTTGCTGATATCTGCCTGACGGCGGAGAACGAATAGTTCCAGTAGATTTGCCGCCTTTCATTCTCCACAACGGACTCAATATCGTTCGGGACATAAGGCAACACTGGCGTCTGGTCTATCGCATAGTGGTGCCTCAAATGAAAGTATAGTACTCTCAGTGTCGCATTGTGGCAATGGATATAGGCCGAAGGTGCATATGCTGGACAAGCCGCAAGTATATGCATTGCTGTTTCTGGAGCTCTGTGGCAAGCTCGTCAGCTTACATTCGAGACCTCTATGCCCATCACGCGGCTGCGATAGACCAAGGTGTTAATAGATCAAAGTTAGCATAGTTATTATCACCACAAAAACAGGTATCAACAGTACTGTCCTTGCATGGAACTAGTTTAACAAATCAAAGTACAACTTCTATTGTAGAAAATATATTTGAATTCCAAGCAGCTTAATAAATATCACAAAATAAACAAAAAGTTAAGTATAAAAGCCAATAACAACCATTTTATATAAATATGTATAAACAAAGCAGTAAAACTATTTCAAGTAAATTAATTAATCCAGCTTAAAAATATACTCCATCACTTCTGTCATATACGCATTTTCACCTAATTTGGCTGCTTCCTCTTGTGCTTGACTTTGTAGTTCTGCCAAAACCCTCTTAGTATACGTAAAGCTACCATACTTTTCCAATAAGGACACACAATACTTTTTTACTTCAATATCTTTTGTTCTTTGACGTAGTATATCTATAAATTTATTAAAGAAAAACGTGTAGTTGTGCCGATAATATTAAAATATTAATTTCATAAAGGATACGCATTACTTGGTTGTCATTTGGTTGACTGCGAATGGCATGAATAATTGGAAAACTAAATTTTCCTTCTGTAAGATCTTCACAAAAACTTTTATGCAGCATATACTGTAACAAAAGTGTTATTTTATATTTTTATAAATGTGGCACTTACATCTTTGGAATACAAATTTAAATAATCGTCACGAATTTGGAAGAAGAGCCCAAGAATTCCTGTGAGCTTCGTGTAGTCTGCTTTATTATCACTGAAAAGTTGCATTAGTCTTATTGCTAGCATGAAAAGGCCACCGGTTTCTACAAAGACATTGAAATTGATACATGTGGTGGTAATTTTAATGTGCTTACTTCTAATAGTCATCTGTTTATATTCATTTTCACTAGGACATATGTAACTATCCCTCCAATATATCTCCATCCCTTGACCTCGATGTAGCTCCAAAATTTGCTCATTGTAAATGCGGACTGCCTGTAATATAATGACAAAAATTAAAAAATTACTACACTCTAGGCTTTTACATCTGGGTGATCTAATTCAAGTAATTTTTCTAATGCAATAAATAGAACATAATTTGCTGCATTAATAGTGCTGGGAACCCCATATATTAAGTGTGCCACAGGTACACCCCTTCGAAGAATAGAATTGTCTTGAATATCATCCAAACTAAAAAAAAGTTCTTAATAATATGTTGTATGAACATAAACAAAGTACAGAAGGCTTGCATTGTGCAACATATCGACAACCTCTTCAATTGTAGTTAATTTGTCTTCTGGGATATTTAGCCAATAGTTGAAGGCCCTGGCCAATTTAGATCTTATGCTTTTGCCTGGGTTTTGCATTATATATGTAAACGGCTGCAATAATTTCTGAAATATAATAAATTGAGAATTTAAAAGTTGCGGGAAACACTCCTAACCTCATCCTGATCCTTTTCATTACTTTTACTGTATAATTTACCAAATCCTTGTTGTGCAGCCATCGTAATTACGGTTTGAGGAGAAGTGTCAACTTAAAATACAACTGCAAAATAAACTAATTACAAACACACTCACAAACTTATATAGATTTTTTTAAGGTTAACAATCAGTCAATGCAACCTTATAGATAAAATTAGTAGATAATTACTAGGTTGGTCACTCGTGTCCTTAGACAATAATAAAATAGAATACAGGTTCCTATAAATTGACATGTTATGAAAGTGAATTAAAATTTTATCAAGGCACGTAAATATTTATGAGTAAGAACTTATTCGAACCATTTTTATCATTTAAACATTTTTGTCATGTTGATTGTAATTACCATGGCGGGCATCGAAAGCGGGAACAGCGTGTAGTTTTAGCGTTGAGTGAGAAATTTCTCACTTAGCCACTTTCAAAATTTAAAATTATGCTCTGTAACTATGACACCAGATCCGACATGTATGTTTGGTTGCAGACTCAAGCGCCTCCATTTACGTGAATGGGGATGTAAAAAATTATAAAATGCGGAAGTACTCTTTGTACAATGTCGAGTTAAACTGAAGGTTGCAGGTTTACTTCCAGATTCGTCAAAAGACCGGTTGTACAAAGACAGTTTATCTCGAAACTGGAGGGTAAAGTCCTAGTAAATGTTACCGGTGGATTTCCACTGGTAAAACTCCTGGTAGGAAGTTACGCATCCGCAAATAGCACCGAATCAGCAAGGGATCCGCTGAGTTTCGACAGCTGTATTTGCAATTTGACAACGCGGTAGAAACGTGATTATCCGTTGTACTTGTTGTTTGTTGGTTTTTATTGCAATTAACGCTCATTTAACAAATATGGAGGATGTTTTCGAAATATTTGAAGTAATTTTAAATGTTTTTATTTTGTGGTTATTTTTTTTTGTAGCTTTCTTTAAATTTAAATATTTGTCTTCCAAATTTTTTGTACTTTTAGGCGTGGTCCCGTTCATTGAATTGAATTCAATAGCAATTTGTTTTTTACATTCTACTACTTCTTTAAATTTTTTAACGAAGTCCTACAAAAAGTTCAAACAACATTCAGATAAAATATTATTACACATGTGTGACCCAACGTTAACAGACAAGGTTCAAATATGAAATAACCTTCAAAAATCTTGGAATTTCCAACAAACAGGTAGGTAGGTAATAAACAACCCTAATATTTATGAACTAAAAAATTATTCAAATTCTGTGAGCGAACTACCACTGTTACCAATTGCCAAATAATAGTGACAATTCTAGTAATTAAAATTTAAATATATCTATGTCGAACTCCACAAACTTTAATAACTGAAGGATTACTAATGGTACATGTTTCGGCAGAATACTTCTGCCATCATCAGCCCTTAAAGAATATAACAAATATAATTTTTTATATTCTTTAAGGGCTGATGATGGCAGAAGTATTCTGCCGAAACATGTACCATTAGTAATCCTTCAGTTATTAAAGTTTGTGGAGTTCGACATAGATATATTTAAATTTTAATTTAAATTTACTCCACTTGGATTTAAGGACATTCTTCTTGTTTAATTCTAGTAATTTTTGTGCCTATCAATACCAGTCGAAGTAAACTTAACCACGGCTAGAAAACTCATTGTAATACTCGTTTCTGTCAACCCAATCAACCTGAAGGGTGATGGTTAAGTTATCGGGGAGTTTTACTCGACATTGTACAACCGGCCCTAGGTGGTATTAGGTTGGCTTAGGTTGTATTTGCTTAAAATTGAAGTTTACAGACGTCTGTCACTGACATGAATGACATTATGTATGAAATACATATCGGGTGTCCCAACTAAAATTTGTACCTCCCAACAATTCCAATTTCGAAAGGCTCAGAAGAAAACGCTCGAACAGGTCAATTTTGTTGTCAAGGGGGACCTAATTGTACCAAACTTTCATGTCTTAGATCTCACCCCTTTAGCCAGGAGAGCCACTCCCTTAAAAAATTTAAATTGCATGGGGGGTCGTGTGATACATCATTTTAAAGCTTATTCAATTCTCTATCCAAACCAACATTTATCGATTCCTTTCTACAAAAAAAAGCATGAATTCGAAATTTTCCAAATCTTTTTATGTAGATTTGGAAAATATCGAATGTATGCTTATTTTTTGTAGAAAGGAATCGATAAACATACGTTTGGATATAAAATTGAATAAGCTTTAAAATGATGTATCACACGACCCCCCATGCCATTTAAATTTTTTAGGGGGTTGGCTTTCCTGGCCCAAGGGGTGAGATCTAAGACTTAAAAGTTTGGTACAATTAGGTCCCCCTTGATAACAAAATTGACCTGTTCGAGCGTTTTCTTCTGTCTTTCGAAATTGGAATTGTTGGGGGGTACAAATTTTAGTTGGGACAGCCTGTATAGTGAGATTGATTACTTAGCGCCCATGCTCTAGTTTAAATTTTGAAAATTTCGTACGTAGTGGAGGCAATCTAGTTGCAAAATTCTTTGCGAAGATAGTCACGAAGTTTTGTAGGTTAAGAACCTGCAGAGCAACTGAATTCGAAAAATGTTTATAGCTGTAACGCGTGGTAAAGACTTTCAATTAGACCACCTTTAAATATATGCGTTTTTACAACCCGATTGAGACTAGGTACTATTCCCAAAAAAATTCGTCGCAATTTTTTTTGCAACTGACGCCCGGTGAAAGTGTGGCAGTGGTTTTTCCACTCTTCGTAACTTCTAACCACTGCCTCTTGAAGCTGTTTGGACAAGCGGTTTCTTTGCTGTGAACTTATTTCAAAAGCAGTTTTCAAAATTTGGTATTTCTTATTCTGCTCTTTGCACTTGTGGGCCTGTGGCCTGTCTGTCAAATAGAATGGCAGCTTGGGAACAACGATGTCTTACCCTCGGTCTTACCAGTAGATACGTTGCAAAGCAAAATGCCTAAAGCCAACATGACGTCACAATTGGGTTCATTTTTATTTAGGAAATCACAAAATAAATAAAATAAGTGATAATATTTTTTTATCATCATGATAAATAATGAATAGCGGAATACAAAAAAACAATAAACAATGTTTAATTTTCTGTTCTTCTGGAATATTCAACATTATTCTGCAACCAAAGCTGCATGGCTGCAACCCAAACGCAACGTCTGACGTCACTTTTGGGTTGAGATGTTAGCTCCACCCATCACTGTGCATTCTATGTATCTATTGTAGTAAGGAAGCCCGGGATGCTAAATTTGCAGTTACTAAAGCGTCATGGGGATCCATTGTATTGTGAAGATTAGGTTCTAATACGAAAAAGAGTTTATGTTAAGTTTTCCATTTTAGTGGGGGGAAGAACGTGTACAAATTTTCAAAAATGTAAAGAAAACAGTCACTTGGAAATACTCGAACGCGTCAGACATTCGTAGTTGTCTTTCTGATAACCGGGAGATATTAATCTGACGATTAACTAGGGGAGGGGGGCAGTAAAAAGAGGTAAAAAAAAAGAAAAAAGTTATTCGAGCGTGTCAGATATTCAGAGGGAATGTTAAGTGAACTCAAAAAAGTGTCCTATTCAAATGACTGACGATTTGGACGTGACCAAAAGTCATGACCGATTTTTGAAAATGTAAAAAAAAATTAACCTTGAAATACTCGAGCGCGTCAGATTTGTATACAGACGGTTCAACTTGATGCCCTAATCGTCCTAAATGATAATCTGACAATTATATAAAATTTTTTGTTTTTTTATTACTGGGTGTAATAAAAATAATATGTCCATAGAAAATTTAATCATTTATTGATATAAAATAGATAAAAAAATATATTAAAAACAAGTATTTTAATCTTTTTTCTATAGCAGATGTTAAAGTCTCCTTTGATCTATTCAAATCAAAAGGTCAAGGAGCACTTTAACCGCAAGGATAGATAAAGTAATACTTTAACAGCAAGGATAGATAAAGTAATTTATTTTTTTATTTTACAATTTTTGATTAACATTTTGATCTAAAACAACATTAATTGTACAATTTACATTTCCAGCAATATTAACTCGTGGAACAGATATTTTTTCCTGTGCTAACTGAATAGAGGAAGAAAAAGAAGAAGAAGAACTAGAACTGCAAGAATTTCCACAGGGTATTTTCTTCGATACCTCAACTTTTGTTGCTACTGAGTTTTCAATATAAGATTCAGCAATTGAAGATGATTTCCACCTTCCTGCACGTTTGACTGTTACCAGATCGGCGCCAGACTTTGCTAACATTGTGGCTGCAGAGCGTCGGAAACAATGGCCTGTGTAACTTTCTACATTCGTTAAACCCAAAAAAACATGAATTTTCTGCGGAACATTATAAAAAGTATTTATCCCCACAGGTTCGATGGTGCATTTTCTTTGTCGGTAACACTCACACCACTTTTACTGTCAGTAATGCCCAAGAGGATTTAATAGAATAGAGGAACCATCAGCCACCTTTAAGCGTGTAATGTAAAAGTCGTTCAGCACATGCTGCTCTCTGTGAGTGAGAAACATAAGCGATGATTTAGATTGAGCAGTTATACAGCGTTCTGTAATCCTTTTTTCCGATTACTAACCTATCGCAATTTGTAATACAATACAGAGATACAATACAATTGATTACGTGGTCTACGGAAAGAAAGTAATCTGATATGCATTTCGATAACTTTTAATGTTGTCAGTTGTAGCCGAAAAATGTGTACCTACCTACTTCTCAATTACTGCTTAATTCCAAAATGTATCTTGATTTTATTACGTTGTTGAAATTTTTTTTTGTTAACACATTGAGCCCCGGGTTGCATCAGCGCTATGCCACGGTTTTCGGGCAGTGTAGGACGGCGAGTACATGATTATATGCCATTGCTTTCATGCTATTTCAATGGAGAACGGAAGGTAGCCGTCCGGGAGACTAACATAAATATGCTCGTGGTACGATAATTTTTTGAACAGTCTAATTTTTACAGCAGTTTTAATAACAAATAAAGCTGACCACACGTACTCCTTTTAGAAGTTTTGTACTTTTATTTTATGACCTGTACTCCGGAGGAAATGTACTGCAAATGTACTTCCCTTTTATTTGAATGTACTACCTGTACTCCTTTTTCTTTGGGTCTTTAATTTTTCGGCAGGCATCTTCGATCTGTTTCGTTTCTACTAGCAAGGTTCAAACGCATATAGGCATGGCCGTACCTAATTTGAGACGCTCATTCATTTCTCGGAACGCAGAGTGCTAAGTCGTAATCATAAATTTTGTTTTGTGTGTTTAGTTGAGCTCTCTCAGTTTCGCCAGTTTCGCATTTATGTTCGATACAAGAGTTCAACAACAGTTCCTTGAAAATTTATCCGCCACTTTATTTAATTACATAAAAAGTTACTTCAGTCAGTTTCATATTAGTCCAGGCAATGGGGGGTTTTTGTGTTTTTGATCGCAAAAGATCGGACAGAAATAAAATTTGGTGGGATGGTGGGTGGGAGATACTTCATGAGACCAATTTTATGCAGAATTTAATGTAGAACATAAGTCCTATAACATTTTCTAATCGGAGTTACCGTTTACGAGAAAAAGGCAGAAAGGCTTCATGACGTCAGGTTCGGGAGCGGTTTTTTGGGCAAAAGTGGATGAAGCTCCCCCGCTGGAGTGGGAACTCTTCGGATTTTTATTTGGATGCCTACTGGGAGTTCACAAACAAATTTTCTAAACTTTATAAATTATTTCTTCTAAAAAGTCTAATTTGCTTGGACTAGATTCTCATCGGCACATATCCCGAGAACGATTCAACCCAGTACCTTTCAAGGGGTTATTTTTGTAGGAAATTTTATCAGCTTTAATTTTTTACGGAGGACACCATAGTTTTATAATAATAAACGACGAACCGATAAAAGTTAGAATTTTTCGACTTTGAACCTATTTTGGAGTAGGGAGAGGCACACTTAAAAAAATATTTCTTTTGTAATATGCAACCAAAGTTGAAGTTGATCTTCCATGTAATCCGCACTGAAAGTAATTCAATAAATTTCATTAATTTATAATTATTAATAATTAATTATTGTTGTTAATTATTAATATTGAACACGCCGCTAATGAATCAAAATGAAATCTGCAACGACTTGCCTGCACACACAGTAAATTATCCCCGCGCGGTTTTACTTGCACAAGCCAAAAATCAATTTAGTTTTGATTGCGGACTTGACTTTTATTGAATTTCACCGGTTTAGTTTTGATGAAATAAACAGTAAAAACATGTCAAGATGGGTTGTAAACGACGAATGAAATAATCTATAATACAATTCAATAAATTTTGCTAAAAATTCACAGGACATATTCCTCAAATCAGACATAATTGTTAATTATGAATTTGTTAATTATTAATAATTCATTGTTGTTATTATTGTTAATAATAATAATATTGAACACGTCGCTAATGAATCGGAATGAAATCTGCAACGACTTGTCTCCACACACAGTGAATTATCCCCACGCTGTTTTAATTGCACATGTCAAAAATCAGAACAATTTTGATTCCAGTGGACGAGAAGTTTTAATTAACTGTACCCCGTTCTCCGTGCGGTCAATGCCATACATTTTTCCGCAATCTTTTTTTCAAATTTACAAATTTCAAAAAATCGCTCTCTAGCGGCAAAGATCTATCAAAATTTCAAGCGACAATGTTCAGAAACAAAAAAGACCGACAGGAATGTACATGCCGCAAGAGAAACTTCTGTCAGAGACCTATGAGTAAATCACGAGGGGGACCCCTTTATTGTAAAGAAATATGGACACCCAGGTCATCAATATTCATTTTTAAATTTTCCAAATAACATGGGTTGTTCGTTTGGCCCCAAAAACAAAAAGACACTGTAATACCACAAACCAAATCCGACCCAGACATTTTAGTTCTTCTATTCTGAACGAGGCTGCAGCATCTCGCAGCCAACATTCAAGATTTGATCTCACTTAAACGTAGGAAGAAATTTGTCTCTCACTAAATGACAATCTTAAAGAAAGAATTTTCTTTTTTGATACTTCCACATAAATACGACGAATCTACAGTAAAATGTACAATTTGCCCGAGCAAAATTTTCATTGGCCATTAGTGGGAGATCAAACAAATACATTCAATGGAAAAATACAATCTTAATTAATTTTGTTATTATAAAACTCTTTTGAATATCAAATGGAACGAATTTTTGTTTCTCATACTGGGGCTCAGTGTTAAGTTGACGGTATTATTTCCTCTAAAAATAATTTATTGTTTTGCTTTTCTTCTATGGGTTTTTCGTATGAGCTTAAGACCATAAAACTCACGATTCGAACGATGGATATACCTAACTCGTTTTCTGTTTTGTTCATTACGGTCCTGGAAAAGTTCTTAGTTAGAAAAAATAAAATTCGAGGCAATTACCATGGAAAGTCGGAAAATTAGGACAAACTGCGAAAATCATAATACATATTTGCATGCACTCTTGATCATAATTGGCGATATTAACGACATGCCATACATATTTGGTTGTTTTTTTTTGTCTTGTTCGTTATGCTCCGGGGATGGATGTAGGTATGTTTTCAATGGGGTCGTCTCACAATTTTCAAAAAAAGCATTTCTAGAAACTAGACGAAAAAATATTATACGCCCATTTTTTTGTTTCTACGAAATGACGCATTTACAAGGTAAAAAAAATAATTTGTCTTATTTGAAACGCGCGCCTTTTTGTGACGTCAACACGGGACAAAATTCACCAGACAAAAATCAAGTTACTAGACGTGCCGACTAATGAGAAGCGCATGAACCAATGTGAATGCTCCCCGAAATGACGTCACAAGAGGCGGTAAATGTACAGCGTTTCAAACTGCTATCCCAAATTGCGATTTTTGATACGCTCTGTTATCTTACAAAACAACTTTATGAAACAACAGAACACGTTTAGGGCTTCATGTTACATAGTCTATGAGGTGCTATATAGTTGAATTAGTCAAATTTAATTGAGGGGGACGACCCCATTGAAAAAAAATCGGTAAGATCTGCAGAAAAATCTGGAAAGTCGCATTCTAGTCTAAATTAAAATAAAATTACATATTTGTGTTTACTTTTGTATTGTTTTGGAAAGGGCAACGTCTGTCGGGTCAGCTAGTTACAAAATATTACTCGATGACTATTTTATCGTAGTGTTTGTACTTAATACATTATGAATATACATACCGGGTGAGTTTTACCACCGAAGCCGAATTTGGAGTTTTCAATTGAATCGCTTATTATTAAAAAGGACTAATTTTTGACATTTTGAGTTACATATTGCTATCTACTAAAATGGTGATAAAATGAACTAAATGCCTACCCCAATAATATTTTATAATGTTGGATGGAATGTAACATTTATTTTTAAAAAGATCTAAGTCGCTCGACTTGGTTCCTTTTTGAATTACCGATCTTGGACGTACATATTTAAATTTACCATAAAAACTTTTATACGAGTTTGAGATCTAAAGGTGAGCAAGATTAGTCGCGTCAATAAATACATAAAACAGGCAATCTTCGGAAGTCCTCAAAAATAGCTGCGATTTTAATGATTTTTTTTTGTGAATGTTTGTTTTTATATATTATTCAAAATCAGAAACCTTTTGAAGTGGGGAAATAATTATTTATATTGTTTAAACACTATTTATTATATTTATATAAAAAAAATAATTTTTCAATACTTATTCTACAAATAATATACGAAAGTAAATTATAAAATTATTATGAATTGTGGATTATTTATTTTAGACATTTATAAATAAAATAATTAAAAATTGTTTATCAATACTTGTAGGAAGGAAAAATTTGAGAATTTTCCTCGATTTCCATGGGAGTCCCTGATCAGATCCTGACTTTTTGACAATGGAATAACCACCTCAAGAGTATACCCTTTCAAATAAAAGAAGAATTTTGTAAATCGGTCCACAATTGGCGAAGAAATCGGTGAACCTACATGAAGTCGGTTAATAGAAGGGAGCGAAAATTTGAGGATTTTTCTCGATTTCCATGGGATTCCCTGGTCAGATCTTGACTTCTTGACAAAGTAACTTCCGCAAGAGTATACTCTTTCAAATAAAAGAAGAATTTTGTAAATCGGTCCACAATTGACCAAGAAATCGGTGAACATAAATGAAATATAAATATATAAATGTTCTGAGGTAACAAGCATTAAAAAAAAAACACAACCGAATTGATAACTTCGTCCCTTTTTGAAGTCTGTTAAAAAAAACGCAAAACTATTTTTTTTTAGATAAATATACATATTGTTTAAATAATATTAATAGTTATGTCCCCGCTCCAAAAGGTTTCTGATTATAAATAATAAAAAAAAAACATCAAAATCGGAGCTGTTTCTGAGGACTTCCGAGAAAAAGACTTCATTGAGGCGACTAGATATATACATATTTACAATCCCTTATTGTTGTTACCAACGTTTCTAAGCGAAGAAAACGTTTAAAACGGGACAAAAATTAAAAGTTTGCATGGCGTAACTCTTAAACGTGTTAAAATATTAAAAGCATTATTAATTACTAATTATGGCACAATTGTCCTGGCCCGAATAGAGTGACGACAATACAGTTTCTTAAAAGTATCGTTTTCTACTTTGGTGTCATAATTGAGTTTTTGTGAAACTAAAAGTAGTGTCACAAAGAAACTTTTTGTGAAACTGTTTTTGGTGTTTTTCTTTATACGTATTTATTATACTATTATTTATACTAGTTGCACATACTATTTTTTATTACGAATGCGGAATAAATCCCAGTATAAAATGGGGTCCAGGGGCGAAGCGTCGGTAGGGTCCAGGTGCAAATTCAGTTTTAATATTTCGATAGTTTTTTGTTTAATTTCAACAACGTATTTATTTTTTATTACTCAGGCGGAAAAATAGTATCTGTGCAACCTTTGTTACGGTTGAAAAGTAACTGTTTGCCCATTTGACACCAAACGGTTGTTTGGGTGCGGCAAGTTTACTTCTTGCACACGCAGATTCAGATAAACAAACTGCTGAAATTAAATAAAAAATAACGTTGAAAGAAATTAGACAAAAAAAACACAATCGAAATATTAAAACTGAATTTGCCCATGGACCCTAACGGGTCTTCGCTCCTGAACCCCAATTTTATACTGGCATTTATTCCGCATTCACAATAAAAATAGTATGTGCAACTCGTGCGGCGTTGTCGATTGTAGTTGCACAATATACTATATTTAATTTCAGCAGTTTGTTTATCTGAATTTGTTATAAAATGGACAAACAGTTACTTTTTGTACGCAATCCAGATCCTGGAAAGCTTGGTCAGCAGTACGCCAACGGGTCGACTCGTTCCGCTGCTGCATGAGCAGTACGACACAACGACACTGACGCCCGACGGAGCATTTCGATTGATATTTGATTTGTCGGGTCACGTTGTACTATTAATTATACTTATTGTTTTTAATATAATCTAACAATTTATTTGTACATTTTCAACCGGAATAAAGGTTGCAAAGATACTATTTTTCTGCATGAGCAATAAAAAAGGAATAAACGCTAGACAAAAAAATAAACGTTCGGTAAAAGTAGTAAATGTTCAATAATACATAATATATTTCGATACTAGTGCGCTGAAACTGAACGGAAAACTGAACTGACCGTCTAAAAGTACCTTAAAAAATGCAGCTCCAAGTCTTTTAAAAGTTCAGTTGCTTAGTTGTGGTCGTATAATTTTTGTTATTGTTTATATCTGGACCTGCAGCGCAACGTAATTCTAGAAAGCCATTCGTTCTTTTGTGGTAACAATCGTTTTGTTATCGGAACTCCTGTGTTTACATATATCTGAACACAAACATTATAACCGCTAAGCTTATGTTTCCGACCACCAGAAGGCGCTGAGTAAAAAACAGTTATAATTGTGATTTTTTACCTACTCTCTGGTAATGCAGAATAACCGATTTTCTTTATTTCTGGTGTCTATTAGCGAAACGATTATGACCGATTTTGGATCATCAAGATGAGGTGTTTCTAACTCGTATAATTCATTAGATCGACACGCTCCATATAAGCCCATTATCGCAACAACCTTTAGAAACTCTTTTTAGTACTCATCTCCAGCTTCTTGTAAAAATTTTGTTATCTCCTCTTGCTCAAACACTTTAGATTTTTTAGGTTTGTAACTATCCGTCAATTTTTTTAGCAAAGTTATCAGTTTGCTGTATCTGTAAACATTTACATTTTATTTGACATTGCATTCACTAGACTAAACGTATTCCTTACTTTAAAATATCACAATTTTCATTGACAAGTAGCGTAGATTTCAACATGCTGTAATAAGACCATAAGTAGCTTTCCCACGGCCTCTAATGCCTCTTCTTCCACGTCTGATAGTAGATTTCCTTCATTTTCGCTCATCTCGACAGACTTTTCAACTGAACGCTCATAAATTTCTCAAAACAAAACGAAATAAACAAACTTTTGCTTAACCATAACAACGCGCATACTAATTAGACTTTAAAACCTTACACGATTCCTAATATTTTTTTCATTAACAAAATACACAAAAATACACTATTGCTATAGAAAAAAATAGAATATTATACACGACGATAAATTTAATTATCTTCTCGAGCTTAATTAGCGTCTCGACTGCGTCTCGACGCTAAACAAAACTCTCGAAGATAAACTAAAATTTTATCGTCTTGTATAATAAATTACTATTATGCTCACTGGATTCGTCTTCGAAGTTGATTTCCACTTGTTCAACTTCCTCGTCATCTGGTGTTGTAGGTGTTGTATAAAAATTAAATTTATTGTAATTATTTATATGTAAGCCGCCCAAATTCAGTGAAAATCTATCAAAGTAAGGAAACTAAGTGCAAGAAATATTTGAGACCAATTTTTAGACCTCTGGATCTGGTCAAGTATAAACACAACAAAGACTGTTTTTCATACAATGGCGTTCTATATTATAATATATTTCATAGAATGTCAGTAGTTTTATATGCATATTATTCATTGATTTACGACGTACCGTCGTCCGACTCCATAATCTAAGATATTATTACTTAAAATGTTTTTTGGACCTCATGAGAGTGCAGCAAGCATGTTGGACAATTCTACTTAACCTTTTTCATGATATCATTTTTTCAATACCAAATTAAACAAGACCCCGATGTCAATGTGAAAGGGAGTGAACTGATTCGAACTGGCGCGGAGTGGGAAATATACAGTTATCGGCATCTGTACGCTTCATCCTTTATTGATGGTTTTAGCTACATCGCCCCATGAAAATCGTCAGATTATATATCTTTCGTAATCCTAATAGGATTTCTTTCAAAATTAAAAAAAATCGCGCTCGAGTATTTCGAGGTAACGTTTTTTTTACAACTTTGTGACTCGCCCATTTCTTTATGTCACGCTCAAATTGTCAGATTATTGAAATATACACTTTTCTACATGTACTTAACTTACCTTATCTTAATCTGATGCGCTCGAGTTTTTGTGAGGATCGTTTTTTTTTCTAATCTGACGGGCTGCCCTCAACGAACCCCTCTATATTAAGAGTTCACATTTAGTAGGGGTACATTACAGGGTGCAAGGTTTCTCCCCATATGATTTTCTGACGCGCTCGAGTAACGCGCTGGAGTAAATTCCCGCTTGGGCTTTCCTAGTATTGGTAAGATAAATGCGATGAACTGAAACTATAAAAATCATATAAAGTTAATAAATTAAATAAATTAAAAACCATTAGTTAAAGAATTACTTAATTTTAAGTATGATTGGTGGGGAAAGCGAAATCGGATCACTAAGTGCCTGATATTAGGACTACCGAAAAGTTCTGTCCGATTAAATAAATTAATAAAAATACTAAAAAGATTATACATTTTTGACACATTTATTAACAACTATTAAACAATATAATTTTCGTTACTTCTGACCTTTTACCAGCAGGATGGTAATTTGTGACACATCACATAACCGAGGTCTTTCTCATCGGATAAATTTTGCAGTAAACTATTTTTTTTTTTTTGAGTTTATAGAGTTAAAATTGGGCATGCTCGTTCTTTTTCTTTTTGAACAAAGAATGTTGAGTTTAAACTGAAAAAAATATTCGAATGAAAAAAAAAAAGGTCCAGTGGTTATTTCCAGAACAAAAACTTGTTACTGTCCACTATTATTACTAAATTTGATAGCGTCTCTACTATAACTTGTACCTGGCAGCGCAGCAGTAGTTACTAGAGGTGGAAAACGCCTATATCACTCGCCTCGCCTTGCACAACAAAACTTTGTGGCAACAGGATCTAAATATGCTCAATTAAATGTTAGAGCAAAGATATCGCAAAATTTAAGCTTTCCTAAAACACTTTCATAATTTAAATTAACTGGAAACGACTCACAGGAACTCATTGAAACTTTAGAAGTCCCTTTCATTTCTTTAATGCGATATTTCTAATTATGCTTTTTCGTTAAAGCCTGCATGACCTCAATGATTTTTTGTTTGCTTTTAGCTCTTACATTAATGAAAACAAGAACCACTTATCTGAACTAGCTGCCACCCTTTTGTATTTTACTCTCCTGTTACTAATTATTACTAAGTCACGTGCCTGTGATCAAAGACATCATTGTGCAATAGTGAAGCAATAGCGCTTAGGGTTTAGTCACATTTAGATTTGCCATGTTGGCACTTAGTTTATAACTACTGCTCGCTTCCCCGTAGTATCTACACATTATTCGTTCTATTAGACTCCGTTTTATTAATAAAAATATTTTTAATAACGCCAAAGGTGTGCAGAATTTAATTAATGCATCCTAGTCCTCTATTTTTCTTTGTATGGTTTTTCTCAATGTTTTCGCTCTTAGGAAAAAGGAATAAAGTTTATTTCGGTGATGGTACAAAAATCAACACGAGCAGATATTCAGTCATTACCATTCTGTTATTCACGTAATTGACCTTTATTTCCGTCACAACAAAAGTGGGGTTGTATAATAAAACAAAATTACACTGACGTTCTATAGATGAACACTAATTAAAGCTAACGTTATTTATGGATAAAATTATTAATGCCAATATTCATAGTCTGATTTAGTCTAAATAGGATAAAACAAACAAAGTCAAATATATTATGACCACTTAATAAAATTATAAATCTCTAAAAATCACAGTAGCTCGAAAGTTTATTGCCCACTTAAAATATAAATAAATAAAAAGTGACTCCAAATAGGTCCATATTCGTACTTATTCACATACCGAATTTTGTCCATAGGAAATCTATACCGTCGGCTCTCCGATTTACAGGGTGTTATGGATGTCCTAGCAGAAAATTTAACCACAAGTAGAACTCGTCAAAATAAAAAAAAATCTATTTACCACTTTTAAGAAATCCGCAATTTTTTTGAACATTTTTCTGACCCATTATTTCACCCTCCGCCTATGCCTACATGAACTTGAACGCATCAGAACGTTTTTGTCGAACGAGGTAAACACCTTCTAACTTTTTTGGGGCAAAAAATTTGTCGTTGATAGTAAATTATATTCGCGCCTCTTACTCGAAGATCACAATGGTAGTTTCCCGGCTTTACGTCAGACCTCACAACTTTAAACAAAAAATTCTCGCCGCCGCACTGTCCTAATGCGCCTCCTACTGTCATTAGTCATTACTTGTCTTTGTGTCAGACCGAGAGGTTGTACCGATCATGCAGATCGGTGTGTTGTGCTTATGAGTGATCTGTTTATGTGTTTTTCGTGATATTCTTGGTAATGCCGAACCACAGACGACATCGCAGTTCTTCGACAGAATCTAACTCATCAAGGTTGAAGAATAAACTCCGAAAATTATAGTTTTAGTGAGTTAATCACACATTTATTGTTTTTGTTGTAGGTCGTTTGACGATCGAAAAGTTTTTCTGAGGGAAATGAAACTCGACACATTACGTGGTGATGTATCTGTCAATTGTCAAAATTACGTTTGGGATAACGTTAAATCAGGCGGGATCTGATGATGGAGATAAAAACTGGTTCATCAAGGAAGTTAATGACACATTTATTGTTTTTTGTTGAAGGTCGTTGGACCATTAGAAAGTTTTTTGAAGGAAAATGGCGGGTTTCAGGCGGGATCTGAAACTCGACACATCACTTAATGATGTATCTGTCAGATGTCAAAATTACGTTTGGGATAACGTTAAATCAGCCGGGATCTGATGATGGGGATACAATTGGCTTTTGTTATCGATAACAAAGGACAGTTCGAGCTCCAATGCTTCTCCAAAGTTAGGGCCGTTCATTTTAAGTCTGGAATCTGAACGGGATCTGGTGGCACCACTTGATGACCCAAGAAAACAGGATCTCGCCCAGCGCGGGGAGAAGACTCAAGAAGCGGATTAAAGGAGAAGGAATGTACCGAATTGACCACAAAGTATCCACCGTGTTTCTAAGTGTACACTGCTGAGGGATCCAAGACACAATGAAGAAGTGGCTGCTTCAGTCAGTTGGAGCTAGCTTTGCAGCCCTGGGTAAACTTCTGAGCCTTTTATTGAAGAAGAAGGGGGGGGGGGGGGACAGAGAGGTCCCTCCTATGATAGAGTTGGCATCTGTTGCAGCGTGGTTACTTCTCGATTTGCATTATAAAGAAACTTTTTCGAGGAGAATTTTAATGGTTATGAACTTAAACAAGGACTTGAAGGATATTTTGAGTAAGGCTCCAGTAGAAGTTAAGCTATTTGGAGAAAACCTTACAGACCGCTTAAAGGTAGCTAAGGAAATAGCAATATGTAGGGTAGAATAAAAGCCGGCTCAAAAGCCTGCACCTAGGAGAACTTATGCATCCACTTCACGCTCAAATATCAAATGTCAGAGGTCCACCCCGGACGCAGAACAGGAACTGGAAACTGGAACAACTGAAAGAATTAACCACGGACTTGGAGGTTTTGCGCTGGTTATAAGTTAGCGTTTTCACGCAAAAACCAGGTCGGTCTCAATCTTCAATGGAAATGAAATGAACTTCTGCAGAATCAAGGGATTTGTCTATTTCCATTTCGTATTTAGTCGAGTTAGGCGCTGTAAGAGTTTCTGTTAAAAGATCCTTTTCGGAAATATCTTCGTTTTTACTTTTAAGAAAAAGTTATATGAATAATACACCTGTCTTTTTTTGGCTTATGTACGGCTCCCAGGGTATTCGCAAAACTCATGAAACCTGATATTTTTACGCAAACAGAGCTACTCTTCAGTAATATACTTGGATGATATCTTGATAATAGGTTAGTCATATGAGAAATCTATGCCCAATATAAAGTGTACACTTGCTTTCAAAACTTTCGCGTACACCTTCAAAATCAAGTAACAAAGGTTTTACCAATATTTAGTTGTGTGAATGCCACATTTTGAATTTAGGTTATGATGACACTGACATACTGTCTTCTGCATATTATAAAAAAAAGACACGTAATTAGGAATTTGTGTCCTGAGGGACCGATCCATTATATTAGTTTATACATAATAATTAAAGATAAAAACCAACGACGTTTACAAGACCTTTAATTCGGCAGTAATCCGTGTTTGTTGTAGAAGGTAAGGAAGATTTATTGTAGCTGTATCTGGTAAACAGAAAGAAGGTAACAGAAATGTAATTAAAACGAACACATCAAAATAAATACAAATATATTAGAAAAGGTTTTAATATTTTGTCATGGCCTCATTAGCCTTTAGCACCGCATTCAATCTTCTGGGCATAGATCCTATAAGGTTTCACCAATCATTTTGGTCTTCGCTCAACTTTTCCCACGCATTTTGAATTAGTTCCCACAGTTCTTCAGCATTTGCAATTCTAAAGTTCCTTTTATAAATTTTCTCGACAATTAAACCCCAAACATTTTCTATGGGATTACGACGGCAAGCTGTTACCTACGATCCTAAAAAGTTGGTCTCAAAAACTGCTTGTTTGGCCGTATTGAAAGAGTTTTACCTTAAATTATCCAAAAGGGCTCCGTCATGCACCGCGTTTGAAACTTTGGGTCTTCCCGATTATGGTCTTCTAGTCACCAACCCTTCTGGTTCCCACGTCTTCTTTACTCGTAGAACAGTGCCTTTATCAAGTCCATAATGAGTAGCAACCCTTCTTATGACCAACCATCTTCTAATTTATAAAGAATCAAAACTTTATCTTGCTCCGTCAGTCGAAGCATTATGACTTTTCAAAAGATCAAATGTCAGAGTTGATTAATTACAACCCTGATTTAATACAGCAAAACATAGGTGTACGCGAAAGTTTTGAAACCAAGTGTACATGTCAACTCCAGAAACTGGGATTTGTTATTTATTATGATAAGAGTGTTTTTATTCCCAAGCCCGAATGTACTTTTTTAGGGTTTGTGTACACTACAATGGGTGCATCAATCTCTTTGCCTGGAAGGAAAAGATGTCGAATTCGAGAATTTGCAAAGTTTTTAGGGCTATTAGTTTCTTGTTGCCCCGCCATTAAATATGATTGATTGTATAGAAAATGGGTTGAAAGGGCCAAGTTTTTTGCTCTTAAACATCACCGAGGTAATTACGATGCTTTTATGTCACTATCCCAGATTTTATTAGATGATTTTGACTGGTGGAAGTCTCAGTTTTTACATGCTACTAATCATATTATAACACAACATTTTGAAAAGGAAATTTATTCTGATGCCTCTCTAACAGGTTGGGGAAGTTTTCTGTGACAATAAGTGAGCTCATGGAAGCTGGAATAAAACAGAACAATTGCTTCACATGAATTACCTAAAACTAACCTTTTTTTGCTCTAAAGTGTTTTGCAAAATCTTTGTCAAATTGTAGCGTTTTACCACTCAACAGTTTTTACTCAGAATTGAACTCTACTACCATTGCATATATAAACAGAATGGGGTGCATGCAATTTTTTCCAAAATTGGGCAACATAGCAAGATGCATCTGGCAGTTGTGTGTACAACGCAATCTTTATGTTAGATCCGTGGATAATTTTGAGGCAGATGAAGCCTCTCGTGTGTTGGCACCGGAAACTAAATGAGAGATTTCAAACGATTGTTTTCAAGAAATTGTCAGGGTCTTTAGTATCCCCCAAATTGATCTTTTTGCGACGCGAAAAAATTCAGATGAGGCAGAAGGTTTGACGGTCGTTCCCAATTAGCCATCGCAACCATGGTTTCCTTTGTTCAAGTCACTTTTTGTAGAAGAACCTCTAAATTTTGGACCCGATCGTAATTTATTGCTTTCTTTTGACAGACAACCTCATCCTTTGTGCAGAAGTCTTACCCTGGTGTTTTCTTATTAAGAAGACTGCCAGAATCAGCTATTACTATTATGACGTCCAAAAAACACAAATTTTACGCTTAAACAATACTGTCATAATCATAGGACCACACGTAGGAGAGGATGCTTTTATAAAACGTTTCTTTATGGGTGTTTTTTCATGAAATATAAGGCCTACTGCTTCCAAGGACTCTGTGACCTGACATCCGTCAATTGTTCTGGACTATGTTGGAATACACACGGTACAGACTCTGTCGTTGATTAACATACTTAACAGTGTTCAAACATACATACATCGTTTGCAGCCTGTTCTACGGTTGTTCTTTTTTCAAGGACAATCCGTCTCAATGTATAGCGATCACCTTAAATAGATATCTATCAAGAACTAAAACTCTTCGGGCTTCAGACAATTTTTCGCTCTTTATTATTACTTATAAAAACCTTATAAAGAATATTTTTCGCACAGTATCAGTAGATGGATTAGAGACGCGCTGGTCAAAAGTAGTATAGATACAAACCATCTTTCAGTAAAGATTAGCAGTCCCATAGTACACGTCATGCAGCTACATCAATTGCGAATAGGAAAGGCGTCTATTTAAATCTTTTTCGTACTATTGTCGATTGGACAAAGCGTTCTAAAACATCTGCAACTTTTTATAATAGACCTTTAGTATCTAAACATTCGTTTGCTACAGGTTTGCAGTCTTTTTACTTATAAATATCATGAGAATGATAATTTTTTCGTTTTCTTCTAATGAGTTTTGTTGTTTACATGAGCTTTGTTGCTCAAGTTAGGTTCAAATGAGCTAAATTGTTCACCTTAGCGTATAAGTATTATATAAGATTATTCCATTTTTTGGAATTTGACTGAATAAATGAATTTTATTAATTCCTTTCTTTGTTGCAACTTTCTTTAAACATCTACCATTGTGATCTTCGAGTAAGAGGCGCGAATATAATTATAAAATTAAACGAACTTACCTAAGTGAAGTTCAATTATAATTATATGAAGCGCCTCGTCGAGAAGATCACACCCTCCCAACCAAACTACCATTGTGATCTTCTCGACGAGGCGCTTCATATAATTATAATTGAACTTCACTTAGGTAAGTTCGTTTAATTTTATAATTATATTCGCGCCTCTTACTCGAAGATCACAATGGTAGATGTTTAAAGAAAGTTGCAACAAAGAAAGGAATTAATAAAATTCATTTATTCAGTCAATTCACTTAGGTAAGTTCGTTTAATTTTATAATTTTAGTTATCAGTTGAGTGTCACGCCGCTATGTATTGTTATGGCCTGTGCTCGTTGATTATTATGGCAAATTTTCTTCTCCAACTCCAGATTTCGGACGTCCTAGATGTAATTGCGTTTTGGAAATTGAACGTGAAATTTTAAATATTTAAAGATGTGTTTCGAAGTGTATTCGAAGTGTCGGTGAGTCAACATTTATCGTTTATCGCACGTACAACAACAAGGATTATCCCTGATGTAAGTTATGGAGTTTATTATTACATACTAACCTACTTCAATATTATACATATTATGGTAGGTGAGTACATGTTTCCATTTAAACAGTTTTTATTTCGATTCGTTTATCGGGTAAAGTTTTTGTGCATTCCTGACAATCAATGAACATGGGTTTATAGGCGGGTATTTTATTTGCAATTTAGATTAATTCTGCTTTTATATGGTGTTCATAACAGCTGCCTAAATTTATTGATGTTTTCAATTGAACTAGATTCTAGGGAAAAGTCTGTCTTGCAATTATGTAGTTAGTTTTTACGCCGATTTCGTAATCACTTAGCTTAAATAAAATCTTCTTGTTTTCCAACAACATTGCGGAGCCGAGAGTGCATTTGAATGATCAAAATATAGAGAGCTGCATGAGCTTATTTCATGCGCTTTACATTCGAGATTAATGCAGTGCTTTTGCAGCAAGTGATTTCGAAATATGTATGCATCGCGCTTCAGACACAATCTCGACTTTGTGAGATTGAACAATGATCCAACTCAATTACTTCTGAAATTGATTTGGTTCATTCTATTTATGGACTATATCTACTAAAATCTTTTAGTCTTAAGCATTAATTTCCCTACACCTACACAAATCAACAAACCTCCACAAGAACAAACCTATTAACACGAAGCTGAGATTAATAAGACGCGTATCAGCCTCGTTCAACAATTAGGAACAGTGCTCAATCAATCTGCTCGAGATTATTATTATTATATTATTATCATGGCGTTTTAGATTTTCGTCGCATAACTACAAAATTACTTTTCAGCCTCTTAGCACTTTAAAGTTTCTTATACAATATAAGAATATTACAAATACAAATACAAGAATTATTAAAGGTAATAAAATAATACTGTAATGGTACCTGTAAGATTTTTTATTTCCCCCTTCTAAGTAAATGACACATTACAGGTATTTATATAACTAAGTAAATGTCTAATTACCGAAACAGACTTGTAAAGTTTTACGGGCTTGTAGAAGAGACCTGTAAAGTACAACACCAAAAAAGTCGTTTGAAGGTGGAAATAAAAGTTTTGTACGGGATTCGCCTTGCAATTAGTCTTTAAAGACTAATTTATAAGGCTTTTCCCGTAAATAACTATTATAACGTCGCGACAAGTTGTTCATATAATATAACATCATCAAACTAAGCTGAGCTAATCTTAAGTTCAGAATCTCAAGCAGAAGCTTTATACCATTAGTTAACCTAGCCCATCTTACTATTGCACATGCTCCATAAAAAAAAAAAATCAATGATAAACGATAGCGTCAAGGGACCAAAAATAAAACAACAATAATTAATAGCAAGGACATTATCGACGAAAAAATTTAAGAATATTTGTTAGAACGTAACTGTCAAAGCTGTAAGAACGTATTTTAGAACACTTACAGTTGAGGACACTCAACATTGGACATTATTTGTGACATTGGTATTTAAGATGTAAATAAAGCAGTCTTTATATCGTGCGATTCTTTAAATTTCCATTCTAGGTAAGCCTTGGAATTTGAACGTAGGTCTCCGGCGAATTGTTTCGTCTGCTTATAGCTGTCAGTTTGAAACGTCAACCAGAAAACCTAACCATAACATGACATTTAAAAGATGAGCTATAATCAAAGACATGACTTTTTTTTCCAACGCCTACTCAGAATGGAATTTTAAAGAATCGCACGTTATCATTATCTTATTTTTAGCTATTGTCAGTGTGTCAGTCACAAAAACGTTAAATGACACGTAACGTCATCAGCATCAGTTGACAATAAAGTATAGATTACAATGATTTTTGAAGGAATGTCATAAAATGATGTTCAATGTTGGGTGTCCCCAATTTTACGTTGGGTCAATTTCTGGACATAAATATATTAATTAAAATAACAGACTAATTTTTGCCTTTCTTTGCATGTTTAAGTAAATGGCAATTGAGTAAAATTTCCATATTTATTATTCATTAATAGTTCAACAAAATGAGGTCTTCTGCGAAAAGATGAGAAAATGAGTGAAATTACGAAGGAAGCTCACAAAACTGCACACAGAGTTAAAACTCTCCATCTTCTATAAGATTCCTTTCATAAAGTTTGCTTGAATATTCACATCAAGTTAGTACTCACCTTTTCGTGATTTTTTATTATCGTTGTTCTCCGACTTAATAGTGTGATAATTATAATAGTCGGTCAGGTCAGGACCACCGACTTTATCCTGTTATCCTGAGCTCGGAGCTTTTATTGTGCACCTAAATTAAAAATTACAACGAAATTAATAATCATTTCCTGACTCTTCTTATAGATTTTTTTTATGAGTCAGTAATAGATTAATTATTGTATGATAGAGAAGATTTTTGATTTTATTGGATTAGTCGTTTTTAAAATCCCATTTAGTTAGCACGAAAGTTGCACATTCCAGGACGTTTTTAATTATTTGTGAACCACCTTTGCCGCACACATTTTTTGACAGACAATTTTTTTTTCAAAAAAGTTACTTTTTTCAATTATTAATAAATGTTGAGTGGGGTTTTATTTTCAGGGATTAAATAAAGTATTAGAACTGCTCGTATGTTTGTATTCATCACGTATTTTACATTTAGAAATAATAATCAAGACAGGTTTAAAAAATTAGGCCACCTCTATTTTATCAATTTATAAAATAACAAAACAAACCCTACGAAATAAATAAAAAGAAACTGCTATTTTTCTTGACGTTATAAACAGTTTTACGTGTAAGGGATAAAAAAAAAACAGAAAACAACTACATAGCTACACTTATGCAAGTGAAACAAAATAATATAGATATTTTCAGCAACAATGAATAAAAATATGAATGCAATTATTATCATCAGATATCACAGAATCAACTTTCTGCAGGTTTACGCTTTGTATGATGTGTCTACTCTACCACAAATATCTTATTAAATTAGACTTTAAATTAAATAACAAGCGAAGTCTTTCCTTTCGAATTAAAGCTATTTTGGACAGAAAGATAACAATACTAAAGACAGTCTTATATTTTGTTTCTGTAAAATTATGACTTTAATCAAAAGGAACTGTAGCCTAATTCGCATTTACGCTTTTTGTTGTACCACGACAGTCTTAAGAGTGTTTGACATTTCTTTACCGAAAATATCACAATTATAACTTTTTAAGAAATATTCATCGGCTATAAATTAACTGTAATCGTTTTTTTACTGTCGTTCTGAAATGAACTACGTATCCAACTTCTGTTTTTAAGCACTTTGGGTTTAGGCTCTTCCTCGGAAGTCGGGGGCTTTTTTGTAGACATAGGTGTGTCGTGGAATTTTCTAACAGGATTCTCTTGGAGTTGATGTTCACGTCTAGATTTCTTCGACGCATAGAAAGCTAGAAAAAAGGTAATAATTGTTATGCTTTAATTTAGCGTGATTCTAATTTATCTAAACAGGAAAACGTTTTGGTAATAACTTCAAGAATAAGAACAATTTGCCGATTTTTGTCTGTTGTTTATTTTTGAAAAAATTACACGCCGTATACAAACTGGGACTAGACTAGTTACTTACTTATTATTTAATTTTCTAGGAAACTATTTCTTTCCAGGTATATTATTAAATTGAAATTTCAGGTAAAGGACTCTGCAATGTAACTACTGAGCTACTGAGAAACTTTAAACATTCTATCTGCCTTGTGGTCAATTCTGAAAATATATTATACACTCGGAATTGGTGAAGGAAACCTCTTACAAGAAGATTTTGTGTCAAAATAAATAGAAAAGAAAAAAATCCAAAATAATTAGATATTATCGAATTATAATGTTTTTTAATGTTATATTTTTTAAACATTGGCTGCTCGTTGCTTTAAATACAATCTTTTCACCTCTAAATAGAATTTTCACTTGTTTTGTGTAATCTCCATTGAGTTTTCTTTATAAAAGTATTCACCTACCGTCAAATTGTGCCGTAAGGCAATGAGTAGTGCCAGTAAACTTATGACTTACCTGATTTAAAGGAATGAGAAGGCCTGTCAGTATTAATAGAAGAATCATCCCCTTGACAGTTCTTTTGGAAGATGCATTTTTTCCACCCACAAATTGCGGTTTTAAAATACTGTCGAAACCTAAAACAAAAACTTACAAACATGAGTTAATTTGAAAAAAAAAAAATGTGACTAAGATTTATTTATTATGATCGCTTTTACATCATAACATATAAATCTGGTTAATTAAGCAAAATTGAGACTTCTACAATAAAATTTTCATGGTTCGAGTGTAATTGAAATAAACTGCATACCTTGCATTCATCCAGTAATATATTAACGGATTTACCATTGCGTTTGACATTGCGAACCAGTAAAACGCAAGATAAACATGCTGTGTGTATTTGCTGAAAATTATCTCAGTGTCGTAATAGACATATAAAAAATATCCATGATAGGGGAGCCAGCAGATTGCAAATATGAACACAATAAGGATGAACATCTTCACCACCTGAAAAAAAGACGTTTAATTTTACAAAATGTGGGGTAACGCGGTTGATAATAATTTAATGGAACGTAACGGCACGAAATAATTATGATGATAAGTAAGTAATCCTGAATTTATTTAAAAAGTAATAAGTTTTTCATCATCTCCCGTTGGGGATTTTCTTATTTATTAACGTGCGCTGGAGCTTATTTGGGAGCAGCACCGGGGTAAGCATTGAGCGCAAGAGTACATTTCCCGAGTTTGAGAATACTTAATCGAATGAGCGCACCGTAAACAAACTATAAGTGATGTTCTGGCGTGTTATTTCTCATAATCGTTAGTTGAACAAATCGCCAGTGTCTCAGGACTCGGTCCCAGATCAAACTCGGCGGTCCTGTAAGATGGATGCATAACACCGCAAGACTACGTGGAGAATGTCGTGTGAAGCGCCAAAATTATGTGCAGAGTATTCCAGGTCGCTCTCATCCCTATTTTGGACTTGCTTGATGGAAGTAGAAAAACTGGCCAAGTTTAGTCAAATTGGAATCAGATTAAGGGTCCTGTAGAAACACATGAACTGCAAATAATGAAGAAGCCATCTTGAATGACTCGATGCAGACGGAAATAATCAGTATTGAGCAAGTGACGCGTGAATATAAAAGGCTCCTGGTTCTTAGAGCCTTTAAAAAAATATTTAGGATGAATTTATGATCGTTAGACACCTTTGCATTAAATTCTATTGCAAACATATTCTTTTTACTCCACATTAGGCTACAGAATTTATATTACATTTTGGTTACGTAGATGAGGATATAAATACATCGTAAATTATAGACTGTGTGAATGAACGAAAAATGCGTTTACATGCCAGCGTGTTACTATTATCAGATTTTGGGCACAAAATGACCATAAAATTGTGCGTTCGTGATAAGAACAGTCCACATAATTATGATTTATCAGGTCTCATATCTCATACACGCTAGGTATGATTACCGTACTACAATTCTGCATTTAATGTAATACATGCTCATTTTAAAGACCAACAACACCTTATTTAAAAATGTTTCATTATTAAATTTCATTTTATTGATGAGGTTTCTCAAGAATTAATAGTTGGGTATAGAACACCTTGACATAATTAAACCTTTTCGAAATATATTTTGTTTTTGTTATTTTTAACAAGATATGGCGACTTGAAAAAACTACATCAACGTCGTTATTAGTGGACATACTAAATTGGAAAGATAGAAGACTAAATTCGTTTTTAATTTATATTGTTAATAGAACGATTACGTATTTATAACTTAAAATAACATCGGAATTCACATCTTGCCTAATAAAATGAGGTAGATTTTCAAACACATTTTTTGTACATTTCCAAGTGTAACTAGAAATATGTAGTGACATCACTTTCCAAAGTTTACTTATGGTCGTAAAAGTTCGAGACTACTTTAACGCATTACGTTGTGATTTATCGCAAACCATTAAGTTCTAAGTAACATTTTTATTAAATTCCAACTAATCAAGTTACCAAAATCTCCATGGCAACCATAAAACTGTCTGAAGACTTCACATTTCTTTGCACAATTGAATAACCTTTTTCAAAGACATACACGTCATATCAAATTAGTGCGCATGACTGTCCAATGTCAACAATGGTCGTCAAACAAATTTGTTGAAGTATTATGCTTTGTTACGTTTTTGACTAGTTTTACATATAATTATATCTAAAAAGGGTAGATATTACTGTGTGGTGGGTATGAATTATGGATATCGATTGGTTAATTTGCATAGTAATAATAAATAAATATATACATATACGAGGGGATATTGATAAATTGTTAGCCTACTATAGAAGCAACTAAAATTTGGAACTCAAAATATTTTATTATTCAACGTAGTCTCCTCTTAAATTAACACATTTTTTACAGCGATCCTGCAGCGCCTTTAACCCTTTAAAAAAAATTATTTCTGCTCCACACACCAGCTTTCCACAGCTTCTATGATTTCTTCATTGCACAAAAATCTATGTCCTTTTAGAGTTTTTTTTAGTTTTAGTCTTTAGAATAGATAACAGTCTGAGGGGGCTAGATCTGGAGAATAGGGCGGATGATCCAATTCAATTCAAACCCTAAATCCCGAATTGTATTCATGGCAATGTGCAATTTGTGCACAGGTGCATTGTCTTGCAAAACCAGCACACCTTTTTCCAACATACCGCATTTTTTTTCCTTGATTTTTTTTTTAAGGTGATTAATAATGTGGAATAATAATCTCCGGTTATTGTTTGGCCTTTTTCTAAATAGTCAGTCATTATTATTCCACGAATATTCCAAAAAACTTAAGCAAGAACTTTTCCAGCGGATTTTTGGACTCAAAACTTCTTTGGCCGTGGAGAACCACGGTGCTTCCACTCCATCAACTGCTGCTTCGTTTCTGGGTTGTAAAAATGGACCCAAACTTCATCCATAGTAACAACACGACTCAAAAAGTTTGGATCTTCTTCAAAACGGGCACAGATTGAGCGCGATGCTTCCACTCTTGCTCGCTTTTGATCGGCATTTAAACATTTGGGGATCCATTTTTGTTTCAAATCTAAATCGACGTGAACTATGTGATGGACACGTTCATACGAGATCTTTAGTGTCTCAGCTATATGTTTCAGCCCAATTCGACGGTCTGACAATATCATGTCGTGAACTGCATCAATATTTTCGGGGGTAGACACAGAAATCGGCCTTCCTGGTCTCTTTTCATCTTCGACGGAAAGTTTTCCTCTTTTGCAATCCAATTTTTCACAGTCGCGTATGAAGGGCACTGATCACCAAGTGTTTCAAGCATATCTTCCTAAATATCCTTATCCCGTAACCCCTTCAAATACAGGTACTTAATGATGGCTCGATACTCCAATTTCTCAATTTTCACAATGGGGGCCGACATGCTTTCTTTCAAATTTTACTGCTCAGCAATGCTTCAACTTTTTGAAGTGAAATTCTACAATGACATTTCTAATAAGTCAGTATTTGTTGCCATGGTAAAACGATTTTGTTTTGTTTCAAAAATAAACGTTCTCCTAAGTATTGAAGAAATTACGCCAAACTGCTTTATAAAATGACATTAGTCATACAACAGTATTAAAGTATTTTAAAAAAGATAAGCTTCATCCCTATAAACTTCAATGCGTTCAAAAGTTATCAGAAGATGATCCGGACCGCCGTCTTCAATTTTGTGAGCAAATGATGGATTTGCTGGATAGAAATGAAATTTCTTTGGACACCATAATGTTTTCTGGCGAATCCACAGTTGACTCTAAACGGAGAAGTGAACCGTCCGAATTGTAGATATTGCTGCCAAAAATCCTCACTAGATGCGTGAAAATCACACCCAACGCCCAGAAGAAATAAATGTTTGTGAAGGTCCTATTTTTATTGATGGCAATCCCACTGGAGAAAAATACATAAATTTTATATAAGCTTTATATCCAAATCCTAAAGATCAGCAAGATGGCTCACTATGCCCTTTGTGTTTGACAATATTTAAATGAAGTTTTTCCAAATAGATGGATTGGGAGGAGAAGTTTTATAGAATGGCCAGCCAGATCGCCTGATTTGGGGTTATTTAAAGAGTAAAGTTTTCAAAACAAAACCCAACAATTTAGACCATTTGAAACACCGTATCCGAACGGAAATTAGAAATATTACATCTGAAATTTTATACAATGTTAAAGAAGAGTTTTATTTTAGAGTAGGAGTTTGCCAACAAGTCAATGGGGAACACTTTGAGCATTTGCTACGTTAGTACTTGTATCGAAATATACTACTTGCTTCATAATATTTTAGCAATTATGGCAGGTCACCAAATTTCTGAACAAACATATTATACAAAGTTAAAATATTATTCTCAACACTAATTCAATAGTATACGCACACATTTAATTATCTAAGTGTTATTGTATTATTAAGCAATAATGGCCATTCTTATTTTTACTGTTTACTATACTATCGCCAACACAGTTAGAAAATTGCCAGAAAATATCTTTATTGATCTAAAGAGCAACAAAGAAGTTATTTTCTAACTTACTAGTTAGACGAGAGCGTGTTCGCTAAACTTTCGAAACACTTTTTCAAAGTGGAAACGGAAGGTTAGCAGTAACATAATACCTATTCTTTACTCATAAGACACAGAAGTTCGATAGAGATTCAACAGTATGTTGCTGAAAAATTGTACATTAACCATCATTATTGACCCACACTTAATAAAAACGTTATGAGCTGAGAAATATCAAATAAGTATCAAATATAAAATATATAGAGTGTGGAAAATAAGTAAGAAATAAATTCAGTAACTCTATTAGAGCCGTTTGACACTATACTTATTTCAGTACTGAATTCAGTACTCAAAATTCTCGTACTGAAAATTGTATGCGCGCGCCGTACGAGAGTAGTTTCGTCCCTGTGTGCCACTATTATGGATTCTCAATACATGTTTTAGTATACAGAGTGTTATTGAAATGCATGTCAAAAATAAAATCTGTAATTGGTCACGATAAGGAAGTCGATGGAAAAAAATTTTTGTAATAGAAGTCTTTTCGTTTTCGAGATAAAAATCATTAAAAATTTGGTCAAAATCCCCCGTCCGCTACTGCGCTAAAGGTGATTAAAAATGTCCTCTCCTTCGCTTAGCAACAATAGTAACAGGTAAATTTGAGTGTTTTGAAGTGTCAAAGTTTGCCGTCATAATTATTGTTCTACATGGAAGCTATACAAATGCTGAGATGACCGACATGGGCTTGTTGTAAGACCCTTAGGAAATGCTCGGGATGCGGAACGTAGGATTTTGGACGCTGAGCCAGACCTCATTGAAGAGGAACCAGGAAGTAGCATAAGAAGGTTGTTTTATCGTGTGTGTGATTCGCCGTTTGTCGTGTGGCGAACATTAAATGAACAGGGCCTCCACCCCAAACAGATCCAAAAAGTGCAGGCATTGAAACCTGAGCTCCTCCCTCGAAGAATAAGATTTTGTGAGTGGTTACTCCAAAGAAAGGAAGAAGATCCTCGTTTTATTGATAAAATCTTATAAACCGACGAGGCAACGTTTATGGGATGGTTGGCAACAATTTGATAGGTCTATACATTTTGCCCCCTCGTTTAACTGGCGTATTTGAGTTTTTTAAATGAGGAGCCAGGAAACTTATTAGAAGATGTACCTTTGATTACTCGGCGTGATTGGTGGTATCTTTATGGTGGAGCCCCTTCTCATCACGCTCGCGAGGTGTCGACCTGGCTTGATCAAAATTTCCCGGGGAGATGGATAGGAAGGATAGTTTTTTTTTGTGGGGTCCTATGAGACAATTAATTTATGCAATGCCTGTAAATACCGTTGAAGATTTAAGAAACCCAGACGTAATTGCCAGAACGCAACAGTCGTTGCTTCGGGGTGCTGAGAAACGGTTAGCGGCATTTTGACCATCTATTGTAGTTTTCTGGTTTTTGTTTATTTGTTTATTTTCATTGTTCTTTAATCATTTTTGCACGTTTAAATACAATAAATTTCTCTTCTTCGAATAATGTGTTTGCAATTAACAATAAATCTGAAATAAAATAAAATTTGTCATTACATTTGTCAATCATTAATTGACAATTAACTATTGGTTGTCACTTTATGTTGCCAGGATTCAACTGCAAAAATGTAATTATTGTATCCACCTTGAAAATGCACTCGACAGTGGCGTGGACTATGCTTGGAAATGGCTAATTTATCCCTATCGTTTTGGACATGAAAAAAATGGACTATTGGGTTTCATGGAACCTCTAGATGGTCTAGATTTTTTATTGACAAGCATTTCAAAAACACCCTGTATGCACATGCGCACTAGCTCAGGTCTTACTGTTGTGTCATTCTTTATTATAATTTTTTATCTACGGTGTATTGTGGGCGAATCATGAATACAGTCCTTCAGACTCAACTTTAAAAGCTCGCGTTGAATTTTTTTTAGAGTTTTGTTCCTGGCGTTGCGGCTTTTATATAATACTAGCTGACCCGGCGAACTTTGTACCGCCTCAGAATCAATAAATGTTGTGTTAACTTATTAGCTGAATCAAATTCAGTTTTCAAAGCATAATGCACACAACCCCATCTACTGGCATTACCAGAGCCAGCATACAACGCCATGTTAATTTTTGTTTTTGTCATGTATCAAAAATAGCGATAATTTTTCCGATGTTTTAATAGTTATTCGCCCCCGAAAAAAGTCAGTCAATCCGTTCTCGAGATATCATCATAAAATTTTTGTGTGAAACTTTGGAGTTTACTCCTCAAAAATCGATTATCATTTTTAAAGCCCGGTACGACAAATTTTGGTGGCCGGCGTTATTTGTTATTGTTGCCCTGTACCAAGGGGGCTTTCGTTATTGTCGTTGCCCTGTACCAAGCTCCCCGTAATGTTTTAATAGTTATTTTGCTATTCGGAGCGGAGACAAATCCAACAAATCAAAGATCATAAAAAACGGTTCATCCGTTCTTGAGTAATAAATCCAAAGGGGCCCCTTAACCCCCATGTCCATTTGAAAAATACTTTACAACCTATTTTCATACCTACCAAATATACAAAAAAAAAACATAAAAATCGGTTCAGCTCAAGGGAGCCCCCTGGGACCCCATGTCCATGTAAACAGTACTTTACGACCTATTCTCATATCTACCAAATATACCAAAAAAATTTGAAAAATCGGTCCAGCCGTTCTCGAGTAATAAACCCAAGGCCCCCCTGGGCCCCCATGTCTAATAAAAAGTATCCTATGTCCGTCTCCTGGTTCTAAGCTACCTCCCTACCAATTTTCAGCCAAATCGGTTCAGCCGTTCTTGACTTATAAATAGTGTAACTAACACCACTTTCTTTTATATACAGGCCGTTTCAATCGAAACGAGCCACCCTCAATAACTTTTTAGGAAAAGAGATTTAAGAAAAATCTAAAAACAGGTCAATTTTTATCTCGAGGGGGACATGTTTTGATGCAATAGTAAGCAGGCTTGGTGCAACCCCATACCCATGACAGGAGCAACCTCAATTTTTTTAAATAGAGAATAGGGGTCGAGTAACATCGATAATTGCACTAGTGCAAAATTATAGCGTAATTTGAAGCTGATTGGGTGAATTTAAAAAAAATTGAAGGATTTGATTGGCTTAAATTTTGTGGGGAAAATAGTCAGTAAACTTCGACGTTTTTTATAATTATTGTTGTGGTGAAATGTAAAAATCTCAAAATTTCACGACCCCCCATGCTATTTAAAATTTTGAAGGGGGTGGCTCCCCTGGCTAAAGGGGTGAGATCTAAGACATGAAAGTTTGGTACAATTTTGTACCCGTTGATAACAAAATTGACCTGCTCGAGCGTTTTGATTGGCTTAAATTTTGTGGGGGAAATAGTCAATAAACTTCGACGTTTTTTATAATTATTGTTGTGGTGAAATGTAAAAATCTCAAAATCTCAAGAACTGTTGAAAATAGACTTAATACAGCGCGTCTAACGGTTTTATAGAAAACCGCGCGCCTAACGGAGGGTTAAGTAGTGGTGGTTCATTAAAAAGGGTTATAATAATATATACAGTGCGAACGTAAAGTATGTACCCAATTCGATAAAAAAAATTGAGGCAACTTTCAGCAAAAATTCCTTGAACAGGTCAACTTTAGATGGTGTTTTAGATGGTGTTTTGTTTTTGAGTTATGACGTCATCGACGTTTTTTTTAAATGGAAACCCATATATTTTTTAATGGAATTAGATACAGTATATCGTTCTGAATACGGGAATATAAGCATATCTAACCTTAAAATCAATAGATCCCGAGATAATTGGTTCCAAACAAAAAAAGAAAATATTGAATTGAACCTGCATTTTAGCATTTTTGTAGGAAATCAATCATTTCTTGGCAATAGCCTAGCCCCCACTGAAACTCCTGAAGGACCTTTCGGATGGTCTCAGGCTGAATTGCTCTAATTTCATCGCGAATTCTGTTTTTTAATTCTTCAATTTATTGTAGCCGGTCTCAAGAAGTAGTCCAAAGAAGTGAGATCGGGAGATTCAATAAATCCCCTGTGGCCTATCCACTGGTTAGCAAATACTTCGTTTAAATCATTTCTAACTATAACTGCATAATGGACTGGCGCTCCATCTTGTTGATACCATATGGAATCATTTGGATCTGGATCTAGATTATTTGGATATAGGACCGCCAGAGCGGGAATAAGTTCATCTCTTAGAAAATTTAAGTATGGCTCCAAAATACGGTCACCTACGATTCCAGCCCACACGTTAAATTTTTGTGGAAACTACGTATGGGTCTCCATTTTCCAATGTGAATTGACTGGCGACCAATAACGACAATTTTGCCGATTTACTTCACAATTGGGATAGAAAGTGATAGAAATGAACGATGTTATTTGGAAAATCAATGCCAGCATCCAGTCGCTGCATCATGTTTTCGCAAAATTGTAGGCTGCGGTCCGGATCATCTTCGTTCAATTCTTGTACCAAAACGACTTTATAAGGATGCTATTTGTATGTTTTCAGATATTTCACGACGGAAGATTGAGAAATTTCGTTGTTTGCTGCCACTTGGCGGGTGGATAAATGGACATTTTCTTGAAGTTCTACTTTGAAGCAGATTTCTCGCGTAGCCCACTCCTAAAAATTTTCGCTCTATTTTACTCACAGTAAGTTGATCTTTGGATTGGTTCTTGATCCCGATATACAGGTTCAATTCAATATTTTTTTCTTTTTTTGTTTGGAACCAATTATCTCGGAATCTATTGATTTTAAAGTTAAAGATGCTCATATTCCCGTGTTCAGAACGATATACTATATCTAATTCCATTAAAAAATATATTGGTTTCCATTAAAAAAAAACTCGATGACGTCATAGCTCAAAAACAAAACACTATCCAGAAATGAAAATTATTGGAAAAAGTGACAATTTAAAAACCAAGGTTGACCTGTTCAAGGAATTTTTGCTGAAAATTGCCTGAAATTTTTTATCGAATTAGGTCCATACTTTATGTTCGCACTGTATATAATAAATCTTCAAATGATATATACCTACAGGCTTTCCCATTTAAAACTCCCCAGCCCAGATTTCTCCGAATTGATTACTGTGATTGAAAAATCCTCGAACAGGTCGATTTTATTTGCCAGGGGCACATCTTTTCAGATGCTTTTCAAGTTCCGGCGCTTCGCCCTCTTCGCGAGGGGGCTGTTAGCCCCAAAATCTTAAATGGCACTATGGGTCGAGTGATACCTCATTTTAAAGGTACTGAAGGCCTGCATTCAGCAAACCACTTCAGAAATGTTGTAAAATGTAAGAAATGGGTTTTATTATTGTCTTGCATTTTGTCAAGAAAGACTTGATGAACATATTGAATATCTGTTACATTAAAAAAAACGTTATAATTACCTAAAGCGAGTTTTTTTTAATTCAAGTCCACAATTTTCAAACAGTAAACCTACCAAGATAGAAATAGATTTAAGTTGTTTTTATTTATTTCTTCTTCTTTCTCGCTAAAAAGTGGCGATTTAAAAACAAAAGTCGACGTGTTTCAAGAATTTTTCTCAAAATCAATGGCAGTGAAGATACTGAATTTATTCCAGTTAAACTTTCCACCCTGTATATGTGACGTCACAACTCGGAAAGAGATGACGTCACAAAGAGGTGCAGTACTTTAAAACTAGCGCAAAATAAAAGTTGACCTGTTTTAGCGTTTTACAAAAATATCATTCGTTTCGAAATTACTGAATTTATTCCATAAGTAGTTTCCACACTGAATAGCTGGAAAAAAATACATCAAATAACTTTCTATATTTGGCTTCCAAATGGATCAAATGCAAGGATTTTATTTCAGCTAATTGGCTGAAAATCCGGCATAAATAGCTCTAACTAACTAATTGCAAAATAGATTTTCCCAATCAGTTACATCATATTATATTCTAAAAATTTTTCATTAAACCTACTTTTATTAAAAATAGCATCTTTTGACAGCTGTTGTGAACATTACATAAACGCTGCATTAATATGCAAATTTTATCCACAAGATAAGTTTTAGTTTTTATGGTTGAAGCAAAACATATGAGTAAAACCTTTTCAGACTACATGCAAAATGTACAAACTGTAAACTAATATTTAGGTTTTAATTTTAATCCTGACTTAAACAAGTTGTTATACTAAACAGAACTGAAAGTTCTTGGTATCATGTAACAAGGTAAATAAAACCATTACATATATATTTTTTTTCAAGCTCCGTAATGTTCCACTGATTTATAATAATGAAGACTTCTTAGCTCTAAGAAGCAGTGTTTGTTTCGTCCGGGCTTTGTCGTTGCCTGCAATACTATTCTTTAAATAAATATAGCCTATAAATAATTAATTGGTATTTAAATCAAAGATGCAAACATCATGCGCAGAAAAAAGCAGCTTTGACGAAGACTTCTGTTGTCTCGTGTACATTTGATTTAAAATGATCTACTACTTAAACGCCATTTATAATAATTATTATTAATAATATAGGAAACATTAAGAAAAGTAACAAAAAGAAAAATAGCAGTCTCCATCAGAAAAAAAGCGGCCATAAATATGAAGGGACTGCAACTGATGTTTCATATGTACCGACTTAACGAAAAAGCATAATTAGAAATAAGCCGTTCCACGCATTAAAGAGATAAAAAGAGTTTTGAAGTTTCGATGACTTCCTGTGACTCGTTTCCATTTAATGTAAACGAAGTTTTTGTTTTATGAAGGACTAAATTGCTGGAATGTTTGTAGCATAATTATTGAGATAGTGTTAATAACAAGTTTTGTGCTTTGAACGATTGTTTTAATTTGTAACATTGGAAAAAATGTCAAAATGTGCTTCTGTTATGTGTACGCTTTTTAAGCAAATGATTTGCCTTAATGCTTTTGATCAACATTTTATATGGTATTTTCTACATTTGCGTGGCTGAATTTTATGCGGATATTGTAATGGTAAAAGTGCTTGTAATGTTGTTCTTTGTACTAAACCATTATAAAATGTATCGACATCGTGCGAAAAGTTTGTCCAATCATCTGCAGATGTTTCAAGAAAGTAATCTCTATAAATAATTACCTAATGCGATATTACAGCTTTGTGTTATTCACAAAGTATACGTTTATGTGAAAGGCCGGTTGGGAAACATGATTGGAGAGTTAAGGATGAAAGAAGGTCAAGGGAGTTTTCAAACGAATAAGAATATTTTGTTTCTTAACTTACATTAATTACTTGTTCAAAATTCCAAATTCGGTTGCGATGTTATAGTGATAGTGCCGGTTGAGGGAAAGTACATAAGTTACCACTCATTACTGGGAGATATCTTCCACCGTGTTAGTAAATTGAAACTGAATAATGTCGTAGACAGGACACACTTAGTATTCTACATTAGCGCTGTAACCATAACTTTGTATTTATTAAGAACTACCGTAAAAAGTTATCTACAGGTGGTTGAGTTTTGAAAGTACTTTGTCTTATCTATCTATTATATAAAAATGAATCTCCGTTCGTTAGTCTCGCTAAAACTCAAAAACGGCTTTACGGATTTGATTTTTTGTTTGTTTTGTTTGTTATAATACAGGAATGGTTTAAAAGAATTTTTCACATGGACATGGGGGCCCAGGTGCCTCCCTTGGGCTGGACCGATTTTTATGATCTTTGGTTTGTTGGTTTTGTCTCCGCCCCGAATAGCAGAATAACTATTAAAACATGGACATGGGGACCCAGGGGGGCATCTTGGGTTTATAACTCAAGAAGGGCTTTTATGATATTTGATTAGTTGGATTTGTTTCGGCCCCGAATAGCAGAATGACTATTAAAACATGAACACGGGGGCCCAGGGGCGTCCTCCTGGGTTTCAACCCCAAAGTTTAGCTGAAAAATTAAAAAATTAAAAATAGGTAATTTTGTATGGGAATGGGTACTTCAGATTACTTTTATTAGATGGCGTTCGTGGTGGAACTATCATACAAACCTGTCATTTCTTCTTGAATTTGGCACCCAAAAACCCGAGCCAGTAAATTTTAAGCTACATCGATGAGGAACAAAGCAGGTTAGCAAGAGAGCAGCCAACCAGCCTACTAGCCCTCCCTTTTAAGTCAGTCGTGACAGAAAGCTTTTCTCCCCTCCCTTTCTTTTATTCTATGCGGCGAGTAATAGGTCACAGGTTGCCAAATATTAAGGTTTAGGATCAGTTTTCACCCCGGGTTCAGCCCATGATATTTATTGCCTTAATTAATCGTTAATATTTCGATGACAAAACTGAAACAAAAGATTATTGATTTACTGAATTTAGTCCAGATCTGTAACTAATAGTGAAAATTAATTTGGCGATTCATATGGAAATGCCATATTTTCTGGAAACATTCTGAGCTTGAGAATATGTTAAATTTTATCACTGGAGATGAAGTTGTGAGTGGAGTTTTTTACAACGTAGCCCCGATTGTTATTCAACTTTATAAAAGTAGAATACATATAACATCAAGAGGAGTTTACAATGTCCTGTGATGTATGTATTGTTATCACCCAACCGGAAATATCCTTGTGTTATATTCATGAAAACTACATACTTATAACTACAAACTTCTTGTGCGAATCGTTAAAAGGGAGTTAATCAGTTATATTGTTGTTTGGTTCGTTTAAAAAAATGTCCAGATGATAATTATATTATTATTAACGTCAGTTCTAAGATTTCATACAAATAATTGCAACGTCTAAATTAATTCTAATCAACTCCGCGATATTTATTCAGCGATGTCACAGTTAGTCCAAGCAAATTAAACGAAAAAACGACGAATAGCAGAAATAATTAAAGTTTTGAAATTTTGGTTATGAACTCCCAACAGGGATCCAAATAAAGATCCGACATAAACATTTTTGTCGTACACGTATACATTTTTTGCTCCCACTAATGTTTTGCGAGATAATCGCCGCAAAAAACGGGGATTGCTTTTGCGCTGAAAACTATATATAATATTGTTAGCGATGATCATCAAAAAACGACCCCCTGACGTCATTGCCGCGCCCCAAGGTTAAGATGACGTAGCGAATATACATTATAATTATTTTTTCTATAGCAGATGTTAAAGTCTCCTTTGATCTATTCAAATCAAAAGGTCAAGGAACACTTTAACCGCAAGGATAGATAAAGTAATACTTTAACAGCAAGGATAGATAAAGTGATTTAAAAAAAAAGCGTTGGTGAGAGGTGGACCATATAAAATCTTATTTCTTTAAATAAATGTTTGGTTACTATAGTAAAATATTTCAGAGAAACTTAAACTTAAAAGTAAAAGAATTTCTTTGCCGTTCTTTAATGTTTTTCAATAACTGGAATTGCAAAACTCGTAGTTGGAATCTTTTAACCTCTTAAAGCGCAAATGTGTCAGGAATTTTTAAATATTTAGTTTACACATTTTCTCGGCCTATTTAGAGGGTCATTACAAATAGACGTATATTATATTATAAACAGGGAGTCTAATAATTACATCAAAATGACGTTTTAATCTTGATTAGTTGGTCCATTATCCCGGCGCCTCCACCATATTGTGAAATGACAAAATAACATGTGGGTGGAGGTTTAGGACCACGCTATTTCAATTTATAGTAATTGTAATTAAACTTAAGTGAACTTTGCTTAAATTACCATTTTATAATCACTCTATAAAGGGCTCAGAAAAATTAACTTATTCAGCACCAGATAGAGCACCAATGAAGTTCTTTTGATTATTATATTGTTTATTGAATTGAACTTTTTAATGTTCCAACAATACTATAAAAAAATAAAATCCATATTGCACAAAAAACTTGATTGATATTTGCTCCACGTAGTAAAGTGTGAATATATTTTAGTTAAATTGAATTTAATTCAGTCGCGAAAACAGATTTAGAATTAGAGAATTTAGATTTAGAATAAAATTGTCGTATTCCTATGAGACAGATCTATCGTAGTCGTATTGGTATAATTAATTTCGTGAGACTAAACAAGCGAAATAAAGTGATCCCAGGCTCGTTTATGATACTGAAAGGCATTCTAAAATCTGTTGAATGGGTAGGTAGCGGTTGGCATTTTCCAGGGACCGTATTCACGTTTATCTGGAGGATATTAGGCTCTTTGGCTACTGCTTTAATTATTTTACGCAATTTGCTAGACTGGTTTTAACTTGGGATAAAAACAGACAAGGTTATAAAAACGTATCGTAACCAGGCATTATTTTGTACATTGTGGCACAAAATATATAACAAACTAGCCGACCTGACAGACGTTGTCCTGTTGTAAAAACAATTGTAATTTTATTTTAATTGAAGCTGGGATGCGTTCTTCTAGATTTTTGTTCAGAAGTTCCCGATTTGTTTTTTTTTAATTGAAAACATTCAATTCCTTTGTAATTGTCTCGTATTTTATTTTCTTGAATAAAAAAATCCATAAAAACCTTTTTTGGACTATTACAAAAAAAGAAACAGCCTTAGCGCTTCAGCCATTCTCAAGTGATGCGCTTACCAACGAAGAGCATTTCACTTTTATTGTACACGCTGTCTCAACGAAAATTGAATTTTTGAACTCACCGCCTCGAAAACGACATTTTACGATCTTTGTCCGCAACCCGAAACACTTGCTTCCCGGTCTACTAAACCGGGAAACACGCTAAAAAGCACTGAAAATAAAAAGTGTGTAAAATAAATCAGTAGCTATTAATTAATGAAATTAAACCAATTGTCAACATTTGAAACACGATTTGGTACACCCAAGATTTATTTAAATATTGAAGGTAAAGAATTTGACGATTATAAATGAAAAAAAATGACACATTCTTTAGGTTATGTCAACTCGAATTAAATCAGTAGCTATTAATTAATGGAATTAAATATATTGGCAACATTTAAAACAACATTTGTTATACCTAAGATTTATTTCAATATGATGGAAAGGTACATAATTTCACTATTACAACAAAGAAAAATTACTTTTTTTAGGTTATACTACAATTCAATGTGTTCAATCCTTTGAATATTCAACCAGTGTTCCTGTAAACATTTATAGTGCAATTAATGCAATTGGTAGGGGTGATTCCTGAACCCCCCACAGTAATGGGCTCAGACATGGACTTAACGGTGTCGAATGGGCACTTTCCAACTTGCTTTTATGTGGATGGGCCGGCCAGGCCTTGGTTGGATTAATTTTTTTGCTACTTACATTAGTTTTACTTTGTAGAGAATCGTTTACGCTTGATGACTTACAATTAATTGGTCAATTGTTATAGAAGCCATGGCTTGCTTTATTTCATATCTTGAAGTCTAATTGCATATTAAAATAACTTTAATTTAAAAATCGTGGTAATGTTCGTTTCAAAAAATATTGTACAATCCTCATACGTGAACAATCTTCCCGCGTTCACGCAAATGAAGGCACTCGCTCCTTCGTCGCTCGTGCTTCAAAACTGCGTTCACGCGGGAAGATTGTGTTCCCGCACTTGGTTTGTAAATTCCTATTTCTCGAATATTTACTCGAAAAATATTTTCTTCAATAATTATTTTCCCTTGACTGAAAAGCTACGTGTGAAAAAAAATGGCATTATTGCAAGTGTTTGTTATTACAAAAGTACCACTTATCCGGTAAATTTGAGCAAAATTAATATTCCGAATATCTTCAAGAAAAAATAATAATAATTAATCCCGCGGGAAGGAAAAAATACACTATTGCGTGGAGAATGAAAAGATAGTTTCAACTTGATTTTATAGAGTAATTTAACTTTATTATTTACCAGAAAAAGGTGATATTTGGGAAATTTTATTCCATGCGCACTAACTGATACTGACATGAATAACCTCACATCAAGGAGCAAATTAATAATAGCTACGCTATTATTAATATACAAGCTGTCTCAACAAAAATTGTCCACTTGAATTTACTCCAGTTAGAAATATGTTCTCTTGACTGAAAAGCTACGTGTGAAAAAAGTAGTCATTTAACCGGTAAATTTGAGCAAAATTGATATTGATTGAATATTGAAAATTGATATTCTAAATATCTATTCTAAAATCTCGAGAAAAATATTTTTTATCCCGCAGTAAGCAAGAAATACACCATTGCATAGAGAATCAAAAGATCTTTTCCTATTTAAAATTTAAGGGTGGGAGTCAGAGCGGAGAGGGTGCTTTAGTTAGAAGTTTGAAATGAAGTTGTCCTCCTACAGATAAAAATTGACCTGTCTCGGCGTCTTTCGGTAAAATATTTGTAACTCGAGTAAATTCAAGTGGACAATTTTCGTTGTCCGTATAAACAAAAAAAGAATTACGCAAATCCATCTTTAGAATCGTGAGTTATAGTCTTGAGTTTTTCTAAAATTTCATAGAAAAAAGTAAAAGTTTTTCTCGAATTTTCCAATTTTCAGGACAATTTTTCCAATTTTTCTTTCCGTCAGAACCTTATCTGGACTATTACGGATATTAAGAAAACAAGAATAACGAACCGAAACCTGAACCTGACCTGGACCATTACGAATATTAAAAAAAAAATGGCAAATCGGTCTAGCCGTTCTCAGGTTATGCGCTTACAAACGTACACCACTATATAGATTATCGCTCATTGAGCTATATTTTCGACCTTTTTGTAAAATTTAAGAATTGTTACTTGATTGATTGTCAAAACAAGAGTAAATTGTAATATGTTTCTACCAAAGCCGAATATGAAGGGGTTTAAAATAAAAAGTCTCTCGATTTGTTCTTGTCAATTAATTGTCAAAAATATAAAAGGAGAATTTCAGCTGGATTCATCTCTTCGTCCAATCGATATCTAATCGTCTAGAAACGTTTGCCGCTTGTCCCATACAAAATTTTGGTGTCCTAAAACTTGGTCTATTAGTTCTCTACCATTCGCACACCCGCTAAGATCAACTCTCAGTAACAAGGATTCAAAGTAAGTTCATAATTACAGACATTAAATACATAATAGAGGCTTTCGTCTATATAAGGAAATATTTTATAGATCACCTTGTTTTTAGTTTTTATGTACACTTCCTTAATTCACCCCTATAATCTCAGCCATCTAGGGACCTTTATTTTAGAGACAATATTATTATTTTGCCCGAAAACAGTAATGTTATCTTTAACACTGATTTAATTATACCGTTAACGCGACAACGTCGGGTATGTTATTTTCGGGAGTTAATTGTGGTAGATGTGACATGTGCTTAGCGAATATTTTGGATGCTACACAAATGATTAAATTTTACATACTTTAAATAGTTCATCATTTGTAATAGTATATTCGTAATAGTTCATATGAGGTTTTTACGGAAAGAAAACTTGAAAAACCGCCCGCAAAATTGTAAAATTCGGGAAAAACTGAAAGTGCTTTTTCTATGGGATCTTTGTATGAACTCAATATTCGAAAGATGGAGATGCGTAATTCTTTTTTTTGTTTTGTTTGCTACGGTCCTGGAAAAGTTTTTAGGAAAATCAAATTCGAGATAATTACAAAGGAATGTCGGAAAATTCGGACAAACTGCAATTTTTTTATAAATTAATAATAATAATTTTTATATGCTGTCTCGATCATAACTGACGATAGGAACGACATATTTTATTTGGTTGGTTCTTTTTTTGTTTTGTTCGTTATACTCCCGGGAGAAAAATCTGGAAGAACGCATCACAGCCGGAACTAAAATAAAATTACATTTGTTTTTACTTTTGTATTATCGAAATAAACTTGTAAAGCTTGCGAACTCTGAGACTTGATTGAGAAACAAAAATAATTTTAAATACGTTGAAGCACCTAAGAAACCTGAAATCCTTATAAGTTTGAGAAACCAAACAATGTAAAGTTGGCACAACAGAGAAACTTGAGAATTTTTAAGACACTGAGATTTATAAGTGAAAACTGTCGCATTTACAACTCACCGATTGACTAAGGGTATTGGGATGACGACAACCATATTTTGACTTGAAAATTTTGAAATTGGACTGAACACGAGAATGAGTTTTAGTTAAAAGAAAATCTATAAATGGTTGTTACTTCTCGTCCATTTAGTCAGTTGATGAGTGTAGTGGACAGGACAACGTTTGTCGGGTCAACTAGTACCTACATACATATTATGTAACCTTATTTTTTACCGTTTAGCAGTATTGAGATATAAACAAGTTATAGTTCACATCGAGCCTCTCTGGGAATGCAGGGAGAGCAAATTCGAAAGTCGGGCCATAAAATTGGCGTCAGTCGAACCCTTTATGGTCGATATTTCTCGCATTCTTGCCGACCGCGCGTGGTTAGTTTTAAGGTAGAGCTAAGTTTGATTAATTAGATAATAGATGAAGGTCCTTACCTAATCTTCTTTCTCTCTCTTAGCATTTTCTATACTTTTACATATTCTATTGGAAGCTTTCTTCATATCGATGAAGCCTACATGTAAGTTACTTGTGTTTTTCATTTTTTTTTCATCATCATTTTGCTCAGTTTTATGCGGATAGAAATATTTACGTCGTCAATACATGTTGCGTGATAACCGTGCTAGTAAACATGACTTTTAATTAAATATCTTCTTTAATTTTCAACTAAAGTTTAAAAATTAAAATTATCACTAAATTAATGTTTATTACTTTATTATTTCAGAAATTTTCATTAGTATTGTTTTTTATGTCATAACCCAGAATAAGTTGAGAACTATTTATTAATGTTTGCTGAAAACACCGGTTCGCAATAAGAAAAAAAAAACCGCTAGCTGATACGTAAATACGCTGGAAATAAAATATTCCTGGGGACTTTTCTCCGAAACTCAAGATTACACATATTTGTAATATGTATTGATTTTATGACTGAATAACTCAAGCCTCCAGCTACATTTGCATATAAAAATTGTCATGACATGGCATGGCATTGTGCCCTTGTGATAAACACTCCCTTTAGCAATGCTAATTGCGCTGACGACATTATTAAGAAGAATATTACTGGGTTCATTAAAATACACAAACAGGATCTGATAGTTGTTTGTATGAATTCAAAAGTCTTCCGACAGGCAGCCGCTTTAAATTAAAGACTTTTTTTTAAACGAAAATATAACATCGACGTTCTTAATAAAAGATTGCGCGCAATTACTCTCCAAGAAAAATTAATTCGAATCTTGTGATTATACCACAAAGACGTACTTAATTAAAAACGCAATTTATATCTACAAAACTAAAAAAAATTATGGTATCAGTCTTCATTAGTCTAAAGCGATTTTGGCGTTTTTAATACAAATGAGGTATCTTTAGTAAATAAAAAATTGGAAATTAAGCTAAATGTTGGTGGTAGAACATTTCTCTGAAGACACATTTTTCAGTGTAATTTAAGGGTATTGGTCGCGACTTCATAAGACAGAGAGTTTTGCCCACGTCAAATTTTAAAGAAATCTATTTCACATGTCACATTGGTTTTTTCACTCCTACGCATTAATTGCTACACAGTGCGAGGAGAGAGAGATGACTGCAGTGCAGTCTACCAGCGCAGTTGTTGCTATGAATCAGCGGAGTGACCATTCAGAAATGACTGACCGACTAAGGGTCCACATGCGCTATCGACAGGGGCGGACTTGCCCCAAATATTAATAGATATTGCAATTAAAATTATTATGGGACAGCTCAATTTTATTTCATAGTAAAAAAAAATATCAGAAGTCAAGTCTATATGCATAATTAAATAATAATATGTACAAATAACTGAACATACCTTATTTGACTTTAAAATCATATCATTTACCTTTTTTCCAACATATATCACTTCTCACAGAACTGATGTCTGAAGAGACCGTAGGTATGTTTTCACTACATATAATAATTATAAAATGAATCACATGGTTTTATAGTTTTACCTTAGCTCTGCTTTTTTCACTGCTTTTAATTGCGCTAAACGTCTATTTTTTCGATGAGCGGAAGGATATTTTTTATAGCATTCTTCCTCAAATTTCCCATTATTATTAGAAAAAAATAAACTAATAAAAATTTAAGGACAAACCAGTTTCGACACTAACATCTGCAATCAAGTGACCATAGATCACTAGGCCATAATTCTGACGAGTGTCACCCTGTATTGCTTCGCGCCGAAAGTTGTGGACCTAAGAAGTTTTTAGCATGAACACGCGACGTTCAGTAACGCTCGGATTGATTGTACGTCTCCAGTTCAAACGGTAAGAGATGACACTATTGCATCTTACATTATGTACGACGGAAATAGGAAATTTGCATCACACTACGAATTTTGGAAAAACAAAGAAACCATTCGGTTATTTCAACAATGATTTAAGGATTTGTTTTTATAATCGAAAGCAGCTTCGTACAAAGTTTATTTCATAACTGATTTTTTTTAAGTTTTGGTTGATTTTGGTCTTCTCATTCAACCTGTTATCAGATAAGATAGTTTTATTTTATTTTAAGGGACATTCTACTTTAGTATTGATGATTATTCAAATGTTAAACCAAAAATTGAAGTGCTAGGTGTGTTAATGATTAAGTAATTCCAAAACTAAACAATAATTTTTTGGACCATCTAGTGTCTTCTTCCTATCCGTGTCTAGTTATGCGATAAAAGAGTGGGCTGATGTGACGTTTAGGAATGTTGTTGTGCAGATAAATTATAGTCAAATGAAGCCGCGTTCAATTCCCTTAAGATAAAACTCCCAAGTTTCGCCATGTGTTCTAAAATAATAATTGTACTTATATAGCTATACTTACCCTTTACCTTACTTAATTCAGTGGAGAGTGGGATAATTGATATTAAATGAACTAAAATTTATAAGAATAATTAAATTAAAAAAGAATAATGGTGACAATATAAGACTAAATGAACTAAAAGATGCTTCAATTAAAAGGGAAGTACAGTAGTTAGCAAATTTGCAAAATACATAAAGCAGTTAAAAGGCAATTGGAGAATCTCTACAAAATTGTTATCTAGCAATACTCCAGCCGCTAAAAAGGGAGAGCTCTCACGTGAAAGCGGCGTGCTGTAGGCGGGGTGAAACCGAAACCAAGTTTACACGCAATGAAACTCACGCTGCGTGAGGAAGGGAGAACACATTCTGTTTATTATGAATAAGTGTTGGGTGTAATTGGGTTGTCTCCGCTGCTCTCTAGGGTGCAACGGGTCATTCCTACCCCACTTTTCTAATACTTCATTATTCATTTCGCAAACCAATAGCCAGCGATCACGTGCCGATCATGCGTCTTTACAACTCTCTAGAATAAGCAAAAATTCTCAGGTGTTAACGAATATTGCGATCTTAATAATAATTAGTAATATAGGTATGATTGCACAATTTAGACTGCTAAGTTTCTACCCAATTTTTGTATCTCGTTTTGTATGCTTAATTAAAAGTCCGGAGTAGATTGAGATAGCCGGTTCTGGACCAGGAAGTGGAGGGTTTCATACATAATTTGAACAAAACGTTTACTTCGAATAAGCCGTCCCGTTCTTCTACCTGGGGCCAACAGATCTAGCATAATGTGAGAGCTTCATCATGATTAATCCATTACTCAATTTCTTCTCTTGAGATTTTAACACCTAGAACTTTTTAGGCTTTGAGGTGTTTGTCGCACAAACAGCTTTTTCGCGCTTTCTTCCCAATTACTATTTTCTTGTTGAAAAAGGTTGACATCATCGTAGTAAACTGACACATTGTTTGAAAATTGACAACGTTGGAAGGGATGTATCACATGTGTACTGATCTCGGACTCGCACGAAATCTACTTTATCGACTTCGACTTCCGCTATGGTAGGCGATAACAATATCTTCCCTCTCACAGATGATGATGCGTTTTACGAGTCAGTATTACGAGTCCATAACAGCGAAGTTGTCAAAATGTATGATCTAAGCATCCAAGCCACTCGCATAAACTCGAAGGTGTGCGACAAACACTTCAAAGCTTGAACGGGTCTAGGTTATTATTAGTGTTAAAATCTCAAGAGAAGAGAATGAGTAATCACATTATGCTAGGTCTGTTGACAGCAGGTAGAAAAAAATGCTGCCTAAACGTCCGGTAGCTTTGATCTGGTTGTCCCCTGGGCTAAAAGGGCTTTGGATTCTATGAAGACTTCCTCGTAGGAATAACGGCTACTTTAGGATGCTCTCCTGATAAGTCGAGAAGAAGAAATGTGCAACGTTGAAAGTAAAGTGCAAGCCAAGATAATCCGACACCTTATAAACGGGGGCCCATTGCCTCAAATTAGATGCACCATGAGAAAGGTTCAGCGTTGTAAATCAACAGAAAGCGGCAACGTCTTTGAGGTGCTTGTTTATTGGTGCAATATCTGCAGCAATACAAAAAATAAAATACATTACTTATTTATGATAGTTTCGTTGTAAAACGTTTTGAACACGATTTTCCAGTACGGTCTTTCAAAAGAGCTCTCGGAGTGAGCCACACTTTGGTCTTGGAAATTTATGGCTGGGTTTAGTCCTGCATTGTTAAGATAATTGTGGGCAATGGGCCCCGGTTTATGGGTGTTGGATTATTGTGGTTCGCACTATAAATTCTAGAACAAAATACTTAACCTACTCCAATGATGGATTTTGCGGATCTGTTTTACTATTTTCTTCCCGAAAAAATTGTCGGATGTTCGTAGTTGTATTCAGTAAAAGATGCACAAAACAGCTGAAAATCACGTCCTCGGCAATGGCGGGATTGAAGAGAGTGAACCTCCTGCGCTCAGGTCGAAGGTCAAAATTTGCACACCTGTCTAGAAACTGAAATTTGCCTAATGAGAGTAAAGTGGGGGTGAGAATTCTATGTTTACTTTGTAAACATAACCTGGAAAACGAAGTGCGAAAATAATTAAATAAGAATTGAATATGATAGAGATAAAAGTAATAGATTGTCGGTAAATCGATGGCTTGCTGGGAAGAATTACAGCGTGCAAAAGCACTTCCACGGAAATGATTGTGAAGCGAAAAGACAGAAAGCTAAAGACTTGATAGGGCCCCAACCGAGAAGACCTATCTGAAATTTAAGTCTACCGAATAAAATGCCTGCTTCCAGGTTCCGGCACCTTGGGGCTTAGTTACGGAATTAAACCAATGCACTGGACTAGTAAAACAAAAAAGGAAAACAAGGAAGCTATAATGTTAATTGTAACAAGAACTACTAAAGGAAAACTCTGCGAGATGATTACGCGTATGTTGTTAACTCATGACGGCCCGGAGACAGACTGGTTTTTGTTCTAGGTCTTCAGAACAACATGTTACATTCCCAAGCATTCGAAAGATTCGCAAGCGTCGGAAGCTACTCCGAGTAAATATAGAGTGCCAGATATTTTAGAATTGCCATTCGAATCAATTTACTGGCAATGATTTTGATTTGATATTTGAATATCACAAATTGGTGCGAAGTTCTTCTTATATCGTCAAATCAATTTAAATTTTATACATGAGTTGCGGATATTGATTTCTAGAATGTTGAGAGTCTTCTTGTATTGCCTAACAGAACAATAAGGATATGTTTTTCAAGTGAAGATTTCAAATAAGTCAGTCCTTGTATCTCCCTGTACAGGATCGGGAATTTTTTTCTCGCCGGTGCTTTAGAAAAATCATATTAAATAAAATGTCGGATCGGACACTAGCAGAAAGGATCTTATTTAGAAAGCAGATTCACTTAAGTTGCTTAAAACGGTCTAAAAATAATTTTAAAGAAGTCTTTTATAGGAGTAGGTAATTGCCGACAATAGTTAAATGATTTTACCAAAAGCAATATCAGAATTTAGTTTCAAGTAGAAGACCTATAATGCGTGGAACACAACATGCGAAAAGCTGCATGTGACTGAAATACCAAAAAAAAAAGTATTTAGTTTATTTGTATAATATTACAAATATTTCTAGCAACATAATCTAAAAGTTTTGAATGCCGGTGCCGATATACCCATTTAAACAATGCAAAATCTCATACCGATTATGTTACTTACCTTCCGTTTAGAGCGAATTGAGTCAATTTGCCTCTGCGTCATTTCTCCTATGGAACGTGATCCCCAAAGCTCCTTTCCCATGATTGTGTACGAAAACGACATGAGAGTTACGGGGATAACGTAAGTTATTATTAAAAATATCATCTGGTATCTGCAAAGAAAAAACATTTTAATAATTTGCCCAATTATTTGTTTGCAAACAAAACCACTTAGCTACTAAGCAGGAAGGGAAGGAATTCTCTAACTTTGCTTAACCAGACTTTGTGTTGTATCCTGTTGTAACAAGGGGCGAGTAACTGTATTACATACTTATGCCAAAGTTACAACTGGTAAGATTCTTATATTAAAATTGTAATTATTTAAGGAAAAGTTATTTGAAAATATGTTATAATTCCTTCTCCTAAATAATGTATATTATCCTTTCTTACCAAACTCTTACTTTTTGCGAATGTCCATGACTTTGCTCCATCAATAAGTTCAGCGAATCACGAATAAATTTATGAGATTGAAATAAGAATTTCCACTTACTGTAATACGTTGTATATAATAATTATTATTAAAGCGCAACTCTTCAATGGATTGGTAAAAACAATATTTATAATGGTTACTTTTGATTTCCTGTGATAGTTGTGTTCTCTTAGTTCTGCCTTTCCTTTGGTTTGGTTCTTTTGTCTAGAAGGTAAGTAAATGTGATTCTTGTAATAATTGGCTATAAATCCGTTACTCAATAGTCACCAATCTGGAGAATCTTAAATTTCTGGTGGAATGTCTTTCTCTTTTTCCTTTCCCTTGGAATTCCGAGTGACATTTAATTAAATCATGAAATTGAATGGAATAAGGAGCAGAATGAAAAACAACCATTTAAGCAGTTTTTCGGAATGTTGACGCCAAATGGACGAGCACATTTAGAACATATTGGTGAATATTACAGTATTATCAAGTTAAACTGTTTGTGTTATTATTAGCACTAAAGACTGAGCAACTTGCTGTACAAATCAAACTTCTCAAATCGATTTTATCAAAAAGACATGCGTCAAATTCTGTTTCATTTGTGACAATAGCATCATGTTTTGAGCCGAAATGCACTGTGAAAAATAATATATGTAAATTTTAAGTAAACTTTAGTTTTTGAATTTTTTTTCAATATTTGGTCACCTAAGCCAGTTCTTTCACGTCCCAATTAGAATATGTCTATGTAAAACAATTGCGGGCATTTTTGTTTAGTAATCAAAAGAAAATACTTCGGTAAAATTTAGTTTTCAGTATTTGGTACATAGGATAAAACGCATTTGAGATATCTACACCCAATAATTATACAGGCTCAGTCACAAGTACGGAATGGGCGGTTTATCTCCGTAAATATGAATATGACAAAATGTCTTTGATAAAAGTTATTTTACTAATTATTCTCTATTTCTTAACCTGCTTGTTGTTTTTATATGTCAACGCATTTCCATGGAAACGTAACTGATTTTTGTTTTTTGAATGGCAACCTAGTAATTTATTTGCTGATTTGTTACTACCACTAAGTATTAAAAGTTAAGTATTAAAGTTATCCCTGTAGACAATTAATTCTCACCAAGATATTTAATTTTCTGCACAAATACATACCTACTGAACTAGCATTTAATACAGCAAATTATATAAATATTTAGTTCTCATAACTAAATCACTTCTAAATGTTGCAAATAAATAATTTGATTTTGAGAAGTAATTGGACAAATACGACTAAATTACTTAGTTGTGTACAATAAAACCTATTACTCAAGAATAAACTCTTCTCTCAGTATGAGAATAAATTTATATAAAACACGGTTTATTGGAAGAAACTGCACAAAATGCCACTGCCTTGCACAGCATTGAAAAGGGATTTGCTAAACGCTGAGTTGTAATACCGTCATTTACAGATTGGATGGGTAGGTAATTCTGTTCTATTGTATTTGCTCGTAGATGAAAAAAAATTAACATTTTTGTATGAAGTTTTAAACAGCTGTGAGATTTCAATGAGTTATTAATTTGACACGAGCGGTGAGAGAGAATTTTATTTGGACCAGAAAAGGAAGAGATAATTTTGTCCGAATCAAGCACAAATTGGCCTAATACAAATGTCGACCTGTGGAGAATAAATTTAAATTTAGTTGATTCGACTATTATAAAGTTGCTTTTAAGTGCTTATCTTATATTATAATCCTCAAAGTGAGAATAAAATAAAAATGTTCAACATCAAACAAATCAATAATAAACAGTGTATTTATTTACAGCTAAAAATATACTTCTTCTCTTCATTGTAGAACGTTTTCAATTATTCAGAAATGCCAAAAAAGATTCAATCAATGTTTACCAGAAATTAATTTCTGTCAAGATACTATGTTAGTATTTAGTATTATTTATTATTACGGTAGTGGTTTCAAACTGTCCCACTGTTTGCAGAATTGAATAATTTTGCAACATTTTTTGAATACACGACTGGACTTTGTTTTAACCTCGTCAAATGATTTTTAAAATTTATTCGATCGTTTATCAAGTTAGACTCACTGGTTAATTGAAGTTTTAAAAATTTAGATCGGGTCGTAAGCATAAAATCCGGTGACAGGTAAATTGCAATAGCTTTAGTGCAGGAAAAATTACATTTGGACCAAATTGAATGATGCCATAAAACTCGTACAAACGCTAGAGGTTTTTCGTGCCTTGGAGCAGTTACGCCGCCCCGTTTAAAATATCTAGTAAACAATTCCTTGTCACGTAATGGGTCAGTAAGGATGTTAATAAATTCTTCTTAATGTTTTTAGGCCTGATAAATATCGTCGGATTAGGTTTACTACTTGTGGATAGAGTGGAGTTATTAGCAAAAAAAAAAAAATTGAATTCGTAAAACATTACATAATATAGGTAAATTTATTGATGAGATCTTTAACGGGTTAAATCGAACTCATCTACTCTTTGGAAATAAATCCGTTTTCAATGGAGTATGACTGATTAGTTTGTTCTAAGAAGATCCATTGGAAAAAGAAACTCCATTAGAGGACAGGAAATCGATTTAGCCGTTTTATCCCTGCGATAATTCTCTTTTATGTAAATGATTCAGGAAGTGTTAGAGCGTGTTATCTTTTAATAGGTTATTAGCAACTTCTAACATTCAGTTAACTCTATAGTTTCTTTTACTATGTCCAATGAAAGCTAATATTTATTTTAGACAGTTATTCGTTCGAAACCTCAGGTTGATATTCAAGCTTACTTTTGCGAGTTTATAACCGATGTCCTACTTGAAATAGTTAAAATATCGTAAAATTTCCAAAGTACTAAATTCCCCAAAGGTTTTAAAAAAATTAAGCTGAAAAGTTTTTATCCACTTTTTAATTGCCGGAGTGCCGAATTTGCAACAGTCTGTATAACGTCTCACATCAAAATTGTCGTAAAAACTGTGACTTCAAATACCATTAGCTTTAATCTACACTGGGCAACTTAACAGTTTTATAATTAAAAAGTTTTGTTTTAATGATCAGATTACAGCGTTAAATATTCTTGTAATTCATCCTTATCCAATCCTAATCTTGAAGAGGGGTAGTGAGGTTAATTCTATTTAAACTTTCTTATATGGACGGGTGAAATTAATGTTTTTCGAGTTTACTGCTTTTTCTGGTATAAGCTAAATCATTTGTTTGAAATCAAATTATTATTTGTAGTGTTTAAGCGTTTATCGAGTTTACTAATAGTATATTACATTGTAAGTGCGGTAGGTTCAATTTTACATCACGAAGTTTTAATATTGAAACACGAGGCGAAGAGAAATACCTACCACAGGCATAATGTATAAAACTTTTTAGCCGAGGACGAAGTCTTTCACCTGGAGCCCTAGTGTATTTCAAGTCACATTTCTATTATTGAGATAAAGATATAGATGCAGGATAGTGTGACGGACTTGGATTTTAACAAAAAGGATGCACGATAGCAAGAATTGTGTTTCTAGGAAATGATATTACACATAAATACCAAGAGAAGTTGTTTTTTTTTTTTTTGGTATTTTGTTAACGTAGCTTTTCTAATTTTCATTATAATCTTATCGACGTGTTTTACTTTTGGTTTAATGGTTGCACCATTTTCCCATATTACATATTATACAGGGTGTCCCAACTAAAATTTGTACCCCCCAACAATTCCAATTTCGAAAGACTCAGAAGAAAACGCTGGAACAGGTCAATTTTGTTATCAAGGGGGACGAAATTGTACCAAACTTTCATGTCTTAGATCTCACCCCTTTAGCCAGGGGAGCCACCCCCTTAAAATTTTTAAATAGCATGGGGGGTCGTGAGATTTTGAGATTTTTACATTTCACCACAACAATAATTATAAAAAACGTCGAAGTTTACTGACTATTTTCCCCACAAAATTTAAGCCAATCAATAGCATGGGGGGTCGTGTGATACATCATTTTAAAGCTTATTCAATTCTCTATCCAGACCTACATTTATCGATTCCTTTCTGCAGAAAAAAAAACATGAAATCGATATTTTCCAAATCCACATAAAATACGCAACTAAAATTTGTACCCATCAACCATTTCAATTTCGAAACACTTACAAGAAAACCCTCAAATAGGTCAATTTTGTTATCAAGGGGGGTTAAATTGTACCAATCTTTCGAGTCTTAGATCTTGCCCCTTTAGCCGGGGGAGCCACCCCCTCAAAAAACTTAAATGGCATGGGGGGTCGTGTGATACATCATTTTAAAGTTTATTCAGTTCTCTATCCAAACCTACTTTTATCGGTTTGTTTCTACAAAAAAAGAGCATAAGAATTTATTATTTTCTAAATCTACATAAAATACTCTCGATTTGAAAAATAACAAATTCATGCTTTTTTTGTAGAAACAAATCGATAAAAGTAGATCTGGATAGAGAATTAAATAAGCTTTAAAATGATGTATCACACGACCCCTATGCCATTTAATTTTTTTATGGGGGTGACTCCCCTGGCTAAAGGGGTGAGATCTAAGAGTTGAAAGTTTGGTACAATTTGGTCCCCCTTGATAACAAAATTGACCTGTTCGAGCGTTTTCTTCTGAGTCTTTCGGAATTGGAATAGTTGGGAGGTACAAATTTTAGTTGCGTATTTTATGTAGATTTGGAAGATATCAAATTTATGCTTTTTTTCTCTAGAAAGGAATCGATAAACGTGGGTTTGGATAGAGAATTTAGTAAGCTTTAAAATGATGTATCACACGACCCCCCATGCCATTTAAATTTTTTAAGGGGGTGGCTCCCCTGGCTCAAGGGGTGAGATCTAAGACATGAAAGTTTGGTACAATTTCGTCCCCCTCGATACCAAAATTGACCTGTTCGAACGTTTGCTTCTGAGTCTTTCGAAATTGGAATTGTTGGGGAGTGCAAATTTTAGTTGGGACACCCGATATTTTCAGTAATAATATCACAAGAGCATAGAAAATATCGATTACACTTCCGAGTCATGAGACGTATTCCGACGAAATATCACGACAGCGCAGCCCCCCCCCCCTGACGAGGATAGTTTAATCAGATTATTTTCAATGCTCGAGTGGTATTTGTTACGATTATATAACGAAAAAAGGCGAAATTTTGACGGAACTTTTTTTCTGATGTTTATTAACAATCATAAAAAAAACGTTCCTATGGCAAAGTTCATTGTTGGAGCCAGCCGAACCACCGAAATGAATATATCCCGTCCTCAAGGGTATCCTCACTTATATTCATCGTAACTATGAAAAATCTGTAATTGCTATTAGCTCAATTTATTATGAGGTATATAATCTGAGATATATCGAAAATACAACCAAATAATACTAATTTTTAATCAAATTTTGAAGTTTTGTGCAGTTAACTGTACATGCTTACAATTTATACCACGAGATGGTATTCCTCCAGTGATTGTAAAAATGTCCTTATTTTAATTTAAAAACAAAATTAAGGACAGATAACTGCGGTATCTTCCCTAAAAATATACGACCAATATTTATCATAAAGGATCACTTTTTTTCGGGTTTATTAAAGAAGAAAATTTTGTAGTATTTTACCACTTAAATGCGTTAAGGTGACAGATGGAGTCGTTCAATGTGTAAAAACCAAGATAGCCATAGCCATAGCTGTCTAAAATGCGTCAAGGCTAAAATAGCATATTTTGATACAAGTGCGATGTACAAGTGCACTTTTCAGGGGCGGGGGCGAATTTTTGAAGTTCTGGCGTGACAACATTGTTTGCATTCGTTCACGCAAGAAAAAATACTAAAAATCAAATTTTGGGGTTAGGTTTGACAGAAGATGTCAAAGTAAATATAGAAGCGGATAAGTTTACGTATTTAGTTATATACCAATTTATCCATTATGTATTTCACAAAACGAATACAAGAAACCACAAACGAGAATTCATTTTACTGCCTTATTTTATAGAAATTTTGTGTTTTTGTTTTTTTTTTATGTAGGCGCAATAGATTTTCAGAAAGCGTTTATACTCAGAAAAAAGTTTAAATATGGAGAATAATAATAGAAAGAAGAAATTTCCAACTCTCAAATAATGAACATTTTATGTATGTCAAATCAAAATTATAATGTGACTCATATTATTAATATTATTAGCTCGTGGAATATGAAGAAAGCTTCAAATTAAGCGAAAAATCTGCCTTATACAGTAGGCTAACTTTACTCTCTGTGGTCGAATTCAATGCAATTAATTTATGAAGCAAAAAAAGAGAGAGTAACATTAGATTTGCTGTCTAAAATATATCAAACAAACTTTATGAATTGGAACTTGATGGACAATATGACAATCTGTTTCTGAAGATACTTTATTGGTCTATTTAACGAATTAACATGCAAGTACAAGTCATCTACGTTGTGGAGCACCCTCCATCTCAAACATATTATCAGCATTAAATCATACGCAAAAATGCAAGCCTTCTTCAAACAATATCAATATTGATTCATACCCCAGTTAACACATGACCTAAAAATTACGTCACACGTAGATCATATGTGTGTAATACAATTTTACGTCAATTTGATATAAAACTGATTCTTTTCATGATCTCAGTGTGATGTCATGTTGTTTTATATCACTGTGACATCATATTGACATAAAATTTGACAATCATATGATGTCATTGAATGACTTACATGTTACATATATCATATGTAATCTTTATATCATATCGTGACGTAACATAAAAGTCATTATTTTATGTAAAGCTGACATAACAAATCTGTCATAGTGTTATATAAGATATAAGTCTTTTGCTTACGTAAAACTGACATCACAAATCTGTCATAGTGTTACATAAGTAATAAGTCCTTTTCTTACATAAAACTGACATAACAAATCTGTCGTAGTATTACATAAGCTATACGTTTTTCTTTTACATAAAATTGACATAACAAAAACATCATACGGATATGTAAACTACAGATCACTACATTTTTTTTTATGTATGAATATGTTATTAGATAAGTCACAGTTTTATGTTCACTCAGTAATTAACTTATAATAAAATATAATTAAATTGCAATTTTCCCACCAAACGAACGACAAATTACCAATCTATAAGTTAAATTCGTCAAAAACAAGATAAAAAAGTCAACGAATCCTTGTGTTACACTTTAGCAACCTTGTTTCAGCTCAAAATCTCTTTAATCCAAAAAAAAATAATTCCTTAATCCACGAAAAGACTAGGATAGAATACCAACGATTTGTTGAAGTGCCGCCGACACTCGCTGGATAGCGCCACGCGTTATACTTCACTAACGCTTCGCCTTCGGCTCCAGATAAAAGGGTATTTTCGCACACCAGAAGACGGGAAGAACCAGACTAGAGGAACATGATTGTTCCCAAGTCGGTTTATTGTGTTCAGTCTGATTTCCTTTAATTTGTTTTTAGTAACTGCTCGCTGCTTGCACTTGTGCCCCCTCGTGAAAGCTCTGGGACTCCTTCCAACAGTCAAAATAATGGGTAAAGGGGTGAAGTAAATTGTTAATTATAATTGAAATAATCAGTTCCGAAAACTTTTAATGGTTGATACAAAATAATTTAATCAATTAAACATTAATGTCAGCTCTATTACAAATGATACTTGTTGATGATGTAAAAATGATATTTGTTTGATGTAAAAATGACGTCATTACTAATTCATATTCAGGTAACATTTACGTAACCAACTTGATGTCATCATTCCATCATTATTATGTCATACTGACTTTGGTGAGTTACGATGATCACATAGACGTCATATTAATGTCATTTTTATTATACAAATCCATCATTTTACTGATATTTCTTTGATGTAAAAATGACGTAATTACTAAGTCATATTCACGTAACATTGACGAAAACACTTTGACGTCATGATTACATCATTATTATGTCACATTGATATCAATAAGGTCAGGATGATGTCAAATACACGTCTATGACTCAGGTGTGACTTATATCTTACGTAAATTGAGACGTAGCATGATGTCATTCTGACATCATTTTTACGTCAACGTGTTCACTGGGTACGCAAAAATGCGAGCCTTGTTGAAAAAGACGTCGGAAGGTTATCGTCCAAAGAAGGCAGAAGCCTTTACAAGAGATGAAATTGACAAATTCATTAATGAAGCACATGATATTACATATATTATTTAGCAACAAAGGTATCTGTTTCTAATTTTTTAAGGTTGCATTAATAATGTTAACATTGTTAAAAAGTACGCATACGCCACGGAGCGTGGAAATCCCCATTTGTGGCTGAAAGCTACATCGCTGATTCAAGGCAGAATAAAATGAAAGTAGCTAGAAAAATTTTAGAGCAAATTAATTCAAACTGATAACCAAGTTGTCGAAAATGATGATTAAATAATGATAATGACAGTTTCTTGTCTTATTTTATTGTATGTGTACTTAATCTTGGCAGTTGTATATAAAGTATACTACTTTATTCTTGGAGAACGGCCATATTACACTCCAAACTCCAAATGACTATTCTCGTGTAATATGGCCATTATTAAACCCTCCCTGAATAATAATTTATTATATACTATTTTGTATTCGTTTGTGAAACACATAATGCTTAATGAAATACATAACAACATACATAAATATTACGCCATATGTATTTAATCTGACAGCTGTTAACCTAACCTCAAAATCTGATGTAAATTTGTACTTTTTCTCATTTTGCGGGAACGAATACAAAAAATGCTGTTCAATACTCGTGCGCTGTCACTTTTCAGGACTCGCAAAAATTCGCCTTCGCCCCTGAAAAGTGTCATGACAGCGAACTCGTATCGAAATAATATACTATTATCTTTATTTTACTTAGTCACTTCACAATCAAATTATAATAAAATTCATAGTTAGCTTTATTTTAACTAATTTGCATGAACAGTTCTCGCAAAATTTGAAACTAAATAAGCACCTGTAATTTAAAGCACTGGGACACTGAACTTCTAAGCCATTTTACTGGAATAATTTTGCGGTGAACCATCTCTAATGGAACTTATATTTAGCAGAGTTTAGTTTCTTGCTTGCATGGATATTCTAGCACTGTCATCATAACTTCCAACGTGCCCAAGTTTTAAATATAAATTCATTTAAATATCACCTTAACTTCTAGATTTAGAATTACATTATAATTTAAGACTTGACGTCGTAGCTGTAATTTGGACATTAATTCTTTAAAATGAAAATTTTGGTAAAAGAGAAGCTGAAGGTTGAAATTATTTTTAGTTTTGTGGACTAGACATAAAGGAAAATGCAGCTTTCCTGTAATCCACACCTGATATACAAGGTGTTACAACAAACAAACTACTTTCTACAAGAATAAATTACTCGCGAGTACATGAAACTCGACACAGAATTTTTAAGAAATTACATTAAAAACACGTACAATTTGCATAGTTGTCGCAACAACTGGTTCTTATTTTTTCAAATAAAACTCTAGTAAGTAATCAAAGTCTCTGGTGCGAATCAAGAAGCAAGGCAGGGCCTGAAATTAAAAGATGGCGGCTACGTTTACATCACGCCTCTAGAACACATGTTCGGAATAAATGGTAAAATTTCATTTACGAACAGAAAAAGAATCGTTTTGCTGTGTACGTTTACGTGTGGTTATGATAGAATTAGCAGCCATAGGTATAAATAAATATCAAAAGGTTTAGTAAAATTAATTATTGACGAATCGATTTTTACATTGCACACCCTTAACTTATACGAAATGAAAACTTCTTGGTGCGAATAAAATCAGATTTTACAAATTTTAAGAAACTGATACGAGTTTGCGGCAGAGAGTTGTGTATAATTCCACGGTCTCTTCCTTCCGCACGATATCCCCCACCTCTGGCTCAGCACTACAGCAAGTCAAGTAGGTTTCGTACTTCAACAACGAATTAAAAAATGGTCAAATTTAGAATCTCTCAGTGTAGTATTGGTGGAAATGACTTGAATCAATGTAGAGTTCAAAGTAGGTCTAACATACGTTACAATGAATTATGTAACAGTACGTGTCGACTTTAAAGCACGTACCTACCTACTCTTGTGCATACAATGACTCGGAGCACATAAACTAACGAAATAATTTCAAACCAAGATGTTAAATATGCACATTCCACCCATCTCTCATTTTTTTCTACTCTAAATTAGAGCGAACCATTTCTCGTTTTTGTTAAATAATAAAAATAAAAGAGCCTTTTAACGTAAATCACAAAGTACAGCTAAAAGCTACTCAGCCCTTATTTTATTTTTTAAAAAGGCATGCTCTCAGTTTCCAAAAAAGCTGCAGTAATTAAACGTGAAATCGCTTTAATTTACGTCGCATTATTTAATCTCATTTAGGTTCGTTAGAATTTTAAATGTCAGCGTTAATTTTTTACCTTCACTAAATAAAAGGAAAACAATAAACGTCAGTTGGTGAAATTTATAGCAGTGAGGGTGTTAACATCTGGTAATCGTATTCTGTTAAAAATGTCATTTAAGGAAGCGTAAAAAGTGGTGAACGGAAATCTTTGGGATGTTCAAGGGTGCGAGGGTGTTTTAAGAAGACGAATTGGACGCAAGGAATTTCTTTGGCAGGATGGAGTCACCAAGAATTACGGAATGTCAAGCCAGTTTTCTGTGTAATCTAGTCACTAGTTGCATTATTCATTATTCGGATTGCATGCCCTTTGATAACATTTTATCTAAAGCTAATGGAAATCGTCTTTTGTTTCATTTTCAAACGAAATGTTTCGAATTCTGTGCCTACTGCTACTTTTATTAATAGACTTTGAAGGAAAATGTAGTCAATGTTTCAATTCATTCAGTCACATATCATTTCAACAGCTCATTCACGAGTCAGCAGTTATACCTTGTGATTCAAAAGAACTGTGCGTTACAAATTTGCACGTAGGACAAATGCTTATTTTAGACGTGATGTACAGGGGTGCAGGTAGCACTAATTTGAGGCATTATAAGCTCCTGTTATGATTCTAATATGTATTATGCTAGATCAGACGAAATTTGCTTTTTTTAAAGCATCAGTAAACGGAACGCCACTGCGTCTGATTTACTCTCGCCTATCCCTGACATTTGACAAACGTCAAATTTAATAAGCAATGCTTACACTAGACAACTATCTTATTGTGATTAAAGTTCATCTGAATCACTTGGTGGATATATGGACCTATGAATTACTAGGACCACAAGCAGCACAAATGTTCCTACCGAAACACAGTTGACTGCATTTAACTTTAATTGTGTTTGAAAGCAAATTAGATGTATAATCATAATATTTTTTCCGCTGACCTGGTTACGTTGTGGTTAGTTGGCTTCATCGTTTTTTATTGCATAGGTTCGTAAGGTTTTTACCTCCAAAATAAAAAATCTGAATTATAGTTATGTGACGCTTATTCCTGACACCGCTAGAAAAAGGGAATAGCTCAGCATCCGCTCGCTAGCGATAATTAGTATTATATAAGCCTTTGCATTGTAGAATTAATTAAGATTTTATTCCTGAACCTTGTAGTGTGCTTGTCGCTGTTCTTTTAAAAATATATTTTTTTTATGTTCAACTCGTTCCCGAAACATAACTTTATACAAAGTTTTTTCTTACTTTAATCGATATATTTGAGAGACTAGAACCGTGGATGACCATTTTTCAATTTATTTCACAATTACGTACTCTGAATATTATGATTGTTGAGTCTTTTCATAATTTTTTTGTTGATATAATGACGCTTAAGGAATGCGATTAAAACAGTGCCCATCTTAGAGAAGTTTTCCGTTCCTAAGAACATGTAATTGAATATTGGGGCAATTCCATATCATCAGTGTCATTATAATTAACCTTGTCTATATGCCCTGTGTCAAAACGGGAGCAGTAAATTCTGCTCCTATTTCCCAGCATATCGCCTGTCATTAAAATGATAAATTTTGGCACAATCCATCCTGCAACCACAACTTAGATCGGAAAATCCTACTCATTGAACATTTCCGTTCAATAATAATACCGACAGAAACACAACAATGCAATCTGTATTCGATAAATAAGTGAATTTATCTGTCTTGGAGAAAATTACTGACAAAGGAGCTTTCATGCTTCTATTTCTTGTTGAGACGCTTTTATTAAATTACCGGAAACTTCTTTGTAGGAACACTTCAGTTTATTTTTGGACTCATAAAAAATATAGGTATCAGGGTTAGATCTTTGATAGGGGCAATATGTAAACGTTTAACTTGAATCAATGAAGTATGAAGAGAGTTTCCTAATTAGGTCGACACTTCCAATACTCTTGCGCTGCTTTGTGTACTGTCGAGATTACACTCAAACCATTAATCTCGGGTGATGTATAGTCAGAGTCGGAGATTTCATTGCGGCATCTCTTAAGAAGTAATCAAAAGCTGTAACATCTAAGGAATAACGGAAATTTAAACAAAACCACTGGTGTTTAATTTCAGCCAACGCAGTCAAATATTAAATTTCTCTCTTTCTGTTTTTGTTTGTAAAGAATATTTTTTCCACATGTTTTATAATTATGCATGGTTTAGAATGAAATTGATTCATATACATACATGTGATGATAGAAAAGCTTATTTTCACGTGTTTATTAAGACTGATTCATTTTAATAACACTCTGTCGTAAGGAGCTTTACATTTAGATTCTGCATTGTTAAATTTTGCAAATTTTTTATCACATCTTGTTTATTTTAAAAAAATTCTTTACATTGATGCTACTTAAAGGCCGTATGACATAATGTCGAATTTGTTGTAAAATTTCTGCAAAAATTTTTGTTTTAAATTTTTTTCCTTTTTACACGTCACAAAACCATCACAAAAATATTTGCAGAAATTTCACAACAAATTCGACGCTCTTAATACTTTCATTTTTGCAAATGTAATTTTTATACCAGCTTTCCGCGTTTCTTTTACCTTTGTTTTTCAGTTTTTGTTTGTATTTTCTTTTCAAATCGGTTAGAGTACCTCTATAATTTTTTTTGTCGATTTCTTAGCACTGAAGGGTGCAAGACATTTAACTTGTAACCTTTATGCGTTTTTATAAAAAATCGTAGACAAAATAATGAGACGTTGAAAATAAATAATGCAACAATATCTTTCGCGATGACAAATTTCCTCAAAGATGGCAAGTGTTACTAATTAAGTTCAGTATATCCATTTCCGAAGATAGTATTCAACATGAAGTTGAATATTAATTGCTAAATTACTCAGTTTCAGTTGGGATTTAATTTTACCTTAAGCCTAAAGTTAAAGGGTCAAGATGAAGACCCGACCTAACCTATCCCCCTATCGAGCAGGTTTTGGAAATGAGCCAAAGGTTGTGTTTGCTAGCTAACCCTTTTCGTAGCACAATTACTTAATCCAATTTGGAAGGGTTGGAATGAGCTGTCTCCAGATTCTACAGTTACGCTAATTAATGACAAGAATTGTAAAGTTCGCATAAAACATGATTTGTGTTTCTCCAAAACGTTATTGACAACACTTTTATAGCACAACAAACAAAAATGTCGCCGACAACAGCGAAAACAAAACTGAAATTTGGAAAACAAACGAACGCTAGTGGGTTCGATTCGGTATTTATTATTTAAAAATTATGTACAATTTATTTACACTTTTTATATTACACTATTTACATTATTTACAAATTACTACTTCACCGGTACGTCTCGTATTATTTATTTACACATCACGCGGCACTCCGGATAGATAAAGTCATCTGTCCGACTCGACCCACTGATCTTCCGCTGGAACGTATTCCAATAAATATATCGGCGCCTAAATCCTTCTAGGCGCCTCGAGATAGTCCATTGATGACATAATCGACAATTATTCCAGAACATCATGGATGACGTCATATGTACGAAATAGTCCAGACGATCTCGAACACACCGCAGCGAGGAGTCATCCTCACGCCCGCGCGCCCGTTACATTACGATTGCACTTTTATTTTACTATTGATCACTAGCTTTTGTCTTTTGCCATTTAATTACTTTTCATAGGCCTTTGTAGAAATTTAAACTCTTTTGTTAAACTTGAGTCCTGTCAAATACTCATTCTCGTTGTTAAATACCATAATATTGTTGTGTTTCTGAGTTAAATTATTTATCTACACACTATGTATAATTTATTTGCGACTTCTTATATTGCAATATTTACATATTATTTACACCATCACATAAATGGGTTCGTATATTTATCTCTACATCGCGCAGCACTCCAACTGTCACGTCCGTTATAAGAGATTAAAATATCATTCATCAATAATCAAAACTAATGTTACAGATTTATAAGGCCAGAAAGTTGGACTTCCTGGCGGGCTTTATCTCACGCACGCCAGGGAATCCAACGTTCTGGCCGAGTGTCGTTTACTATTTTTCTTCACACCTAGCCGAAAGTCGCGCAGTGCTCGAGGAACAGCCGTTTTGGTGGCTGCGACGGGCAACTCGCGCCGACCAGTAAAAACCTCGGCCTTCGCCTCGGTTTTGTAAAAGTTCCGGGAGCGCTAAGCGGCTGGGAAGACCGACTTTCAGCTATGGGATGCAGACAGACGTAATTTAATTTCTCCTTTGAATTGAGAAAGACTGATAAAACACTGCCATTCGTCCATAAATATTCATAAAATTTCGTGAATAAAACCCGATAGAGTAATTAATCTTTTTGTCTCTTTGTATCAAGCGCGAGTTGTCAATAAAGATTTCCTTACAGTAATTCAAAGGTCTCAACTTCTTTTTGTTCCGGACCTGTCTTAAATTATTTGCATCCTCTTTATCTTTACCTTTGTGATGCCGGATCAAGATAACATCAAATATACCCTGTTGAAAAAACTGGACTACTAAGTTTAGTAATTAAGATTTTATTGATCTATGAAAATAAAATTTGCCGCTATCGAAATGCGTTGACGTTTTTTCTCAAACTCTTTGAGTGACGGCTTTAAATTCGATTGGACTGCAAAAGTGGAGGGTTTTCACGGTCAATCAGCAAGAGAAGCACTGAAAGTACAACAGGCACCCTACTTGGGTTAACAATAAGTAATTTTACTGTATGACACTTGAATGAGAATTGCTATTCTACACATAATCTTCCTGTTGACGTGAAAATAAAAAAATCTGACTTCGAACAATTCTTAATTGTCTCAATTCCCTTTGTAACAAGTAAGACCTTCTTGAAAGTGGCTAAAATTAACACATAACCCAGAAAAGAAAATTTCCACTACATGTTGTAAAAACTTCCAGAAGAATTAAACTTCTCAATTTATAACACCTGTTCATTTAAAAAAGTCATCAAGTTCCTTATGATTTTTTTAGTGACGAAGACGAATTGAATAACGCATGTGATTGCTTCATGTTTTATTATTCTACAAGTCCGCAACCAGAAATACATACTACATAGTGGTTGACTATAGTATAAGATTATAAGACTTCATACTCGTGGTGGGCATAATCGATATATTTCCATAATCGAATGAATCGAAATAATCGCTTCGAATAATCGAATGATCATTCGAATAATCGATTATGAATGATTCACCGAGTTAGTCAAGTTAGTAACTTTAACTTTTACTCGTTTCAACCGTTTCGTTCTCGAAAGCTCGGAAGTCAAAATCACTGACACCCTTTTATAACCTCGGGCTACACAATATTCGCGGGGAATTACTAATTTCTTTATGAAAAATTCAAAAAAATACCCGTCCTAAAATGCTTCCACAGCGATTTTCGAAAAATTGCTTTGACTTTGTTATCCGTTTGAACTCGTGATGGTGAAACATCATTCGAAAATCATTCGTTTCGTTTCGGTGTGCAATCGAGAGTTCCGATTCGAGATACGAGACGAATGACTGGCTGTGTATTCGCTATTCAGATAATTGTTTCGAACCGAATGATCTCTCGGTTGCAATAATCGAATGATCGATTATTCAACCATAATCGAAATATTTCGATTATATCATTCATAATCGCCCATAGTGACTTCATACTAACATAACCTAAAATCGAAGTGACACTTGACAGTTGGTGGCATTTTAATTGTTTTCTTCGACGTTTTACTTTTGACGAATTGTTTAAACAAACAGTTGTCTTCGTAGCTATAAAAAATTCAACCCTTCAACAATTGGTTGGTACCGCTTACGGCAAAACGATGCCGTACAGTCTCCAAGCATTTCAAGAAGAATTTCCAAATTTTGTCGTGGACTTGAAGTGAAACTTCTTATCCCAAGGGGGGGGGGGGCTGCCCAAGGGGAGCCAAGGAGGCCCTGCCCAAGGGGGGCCAAGAGGATTCCTGCACAAGGGGGCCATTGTCCAAGAAGGGCCTGGTGCAAGGGGACCCCTTGTATCACGAAAACTATAAAACAAAATACAACGGCCTAATAATATACTAAAATAATTTGCCCACTTTTATCGAACGATTTTTGGATTAATTATGTCAGCTCTAAACGCATTTTGTGTTGATTTCGACGGATATTTTCGCAAAGTATACTCGCACTTTTGTTCCTTATAAATTGATTGTGATCAGGTAGATTCAGACTGAAAATAACAGATAGACACTAATTTAATGGATGTTTGAGTACATGAATGGTGTACCAATGGGATTCTGGTGATTTTATATAGTTTTCAATAAAAATTTGGCGTTCCACTTCTGTCGCGCGTCGACTCCACGCACAATTCTTTTTTTTATGTACATTGAACGCTCAAAGATATCGGACAGAAAATTTACAGCAATTTTTTGAACAAACCCCATGATGATGATCTTCAATACATATTGGTTTTTCCAGAACTATAGGGCCACACATAAGAGAGTTCTTTGATGACCGTATAATCAGCCGAAACAAAGCAATTTCTTGGCCTCTTCAATCATGTGACTTTTCTTGTGGCTTCATCTACAAAACCAAGTTTTTCAAACACTTGTCCAAAATTTTAAAGTACATTATATGGAACAAACGAGACAACATTTTCTCTTTTGTGATATTTAATAAATCATTCTTTATAGAATCTCATTCTCTTTAGTTTTTCTGTTGACACAAAGTGAGGTAATGTTGAGATGTGTTGTAAATAAAGAGATAATTATCAGAGTAGAGTTAATGAACTGGTGTTTGGGGCTTCAGTCTCAACTCCTCAGTTTTCTTCCATTCATCTCCAATAGGGATGTTTTCACTATCCCCTCTTTGACCCTACACACTATTGCGCATGCGTATCAACATGACAATTCCCAACGTTCGGACAAACAAAAGGTCCCTTTACTCTAGCGTTCTATCATAAGTGTTTGGAGTGTCCCGTTTCAAACACTTGCGAAAACGTGTGAATGTAAGTGCTATGTTGTCACACAGTTTTCAGACGAGTCCGTTAGCACATTCAAGGAACGACGCACTTTTGGCGTGTCGAAAGACTGTGTGATTAGAACGGGACGCTCCAAACTCGTACGATAGAACGCTCGTGTAATGGTATCTAAACACAAGCCGCTTGACCACTTTGACATTTGTACCTGATGTCATAACTCTGTAGTTGTCCGACGTTTTTCGCGCATACATCCCTTGTCTGAAACCAGTGAAAACATCCCTATTGTGAAGCATCTGAAAACGTATGCACAAACGCAAAAAACCAATTGATAAAGACGACAGAAAAAAAAAGTTGGAGGCTTAACACGACTGCATCTTGTGCTGTTCTTCGCAAATCTACAATCAGGTAGGTGACTAAGTAAAACATTTTTACTCTATTAATTTAAATTTAATGATTGAAAGTCCAACTGTCAAGTTAAAAAAAATTCATAGACGACTTGATGACTTTTTTAAATGCACACGCGATATAGTTTCGATTTGGTTGCCAAATAATAATAATAATAATCTAGAACGAAAAGTGAAGTTTAAAGTACGAACAAGTTGTTTACTAGCCGAGGCCGGCATTACCTTTAAAAACACTTTTTTGACTACTTCATCTGAAAGTAGGCGTTTCCATAGTGATTTAGGTACGTACTGAAAGTCATACTTTGCAACTGCATGAACGGAAAGTGACATTTGAGTCCAGCAAAACACGTTCTGGTCGCTCTGCATAAACAGAATGCTAACAGAATACTGATATGCAGTCTTCATCATCTAGTGCAGATATTATAAATATCCCAACTGCATCTTGCTCATTACAAATTAATAATTGTCCAGGAGGTATAATTAATGTTAATTGTTACAAATAGATAGGCATAATATTAATATCGCAATTTGAAATATTGTTCAATATTATTAAATAAATTGTTTATTAAGTCGATGTTAATTATTATCCTACCAGTAAGCGCAGTGTATTGGGGAAAATGTTGTACTATTCGATTTTTTTTAATAGATTTATCTAGGATCGTCAAAAAAATCACGTATTCACCAGCTTACTCCCCAAGTCAAGCGTGTGTAAAGAAGTTTTACTTCAACAAAAATCCGTTTATTAAATTTCAATTCAAGAAGTAATTGTCACTTATGCCATAAACATAGTTGTCTCTGAAAACAAATGAAGTCGCCATATAAAGAACAGTTCGCCATTGTGAAAGTGCTCTTAATTTATGTAAGTTTATAAATGGAGCTAGAGAATCCTGAATTAATACCGTCTGCAATATTGGATAATGCATGTTTCAGTTTGTCGTCAGCGAAAAGTCGGCAATCATGTGTAGCGATTAAGATAAGTAGCGCAATCGCATACAAAACTGACACAAGCCCATAGATATATTGTGAGAAGTGCGGATTCACAACCTATAAGACGCGAATTCGAATCCCGTTAAGGCAAAAAAAATTTCTATGAATTAATTATTGTAAAATCGTGCATTAAAAAAAACTTCCGTTCGCTTCGCCCGATCACACTTTTCGTAACGCTGTCGTCACCAGCTTACTCTCCAAGTCAATTGTCCGTAAAGAAGTTTTACTTCAATACTTCAATAACAACAAAAAAATGGCGTTACGTTTTTTTTAGATATTCCGTTTAAAATGGATAAAATGGAGGTGCCTCAATATTCTGGATGAAGCTGATTGCGTGAAGAAGAATATGCGGGAACAATATGAGAAAGAAAACCAAGTATCGTGAGACAAAAGTGAATTAATTGTTACTATGGAAATGAATGACGTATAATTTTAAAGTACTAGGACGTTAATGTTCCACTTTTTGTATCATAAATAATCCGTAAAATGTCACTCTAGGTACCAGTATGAAAAATAAATTAGGTAGCTGCTAACTAAGAATTAGGTAATTTAAATGTATTATTTGTTCACTTCTTCACCAACCCGTTTGAAACACATAATTGAGTGTTTGCTGTTAAAACACACATCCAAATAGTGGAAATGGATTTTTCGTCGTGTCCTCACAGAACAAAAGTTTTAAATGAGGTACGGTCTGTGATTCTTTCTCTGGTTTGAAAATGTAATATGGAAAATTGTGCAGACAAAAGCGGCAAATGCAGGACTTTAACTTTTTCTTTTTAGGTTTAATTAAATTAGGTAAAGACCCAGCACGTGCTCTTTGTAGACATAACAAGATAAATAGATATACTCACGCAAAGTCGAAATGAGATCCTACAATTTTACCGTCTGGCCAGATTAGAATACAACCTGTGCGCTCTTTTCCTTTGTATCTGCAAAGGAAAAAGCACTTTATTCTCTTGCCACCAACCAGTCACAAATGTTTTCACTTGGGTGAAGGTTAAACTCTGCTCACCTGTCTTAACTAGTGTCTAATAATTAATGAAGTTAGAAGCACTTACTTGTGTGTTATAGTTGTGGAATAGAGTAAACATGGGAAAGCCACTGCCATGCTTGCCAACCATATGAATGTTATAGCGATAAGGGAGCATCTCTTTGACATTCGTGGTTGTAGCGGATGCACAATGGCTAGATATCTGGAAAGGAAATGCTTAATTGTAAACTCAGTTTTGGATGATCTGATTGGGACCATTAGAGGCTTTTTCAGTGATTTACTAAAATAGTTGTGTCTAAGCAAGCTGAAAATAAAAAATATATACTGGGTGTAGAATGGATTTTGCGACAGGAATTTATACATGTAAAAACAAACTAATATTAGTTATTTTAGAGCGAAAGTCGTACAGAATCAAATGTATTATGTAAATCTATAACTGTTTATTTTACACAGATTTTAAGGTTAAAATAAAAAAAAGAGAATAATTGATTTTATCATCATTTTAACACCGACCATTCTCCCACTAACATTCTTGAAAAATAAGTTACGGTGACGAAGTATTGTTATTGTCTGAAGACAATTTGCGAATAAAACATTCACTATGCCAGAACCATTGTCGCAGCACTGGGATTAAAACTTTGACACCGTAATGTAGTTCAACAACATCTAGACATTCTGGGACTTGATACAAATTTGTAAATAACACATAAATCTAAAACTATTTCAGCTCAATGACCGTCTTTTGGTATACTCTGTCTCCAATGGAATTCTTATTTGTACTTTTAGTTTTTCGCTCGCATGGCTAAAATTGCAACCTTGTCACTTCCAACATCAATTTCCGACGTGCTTACGTTTCAAATGGAAAATTGTTTCTTTGTAAATTTGTCGGTAATATGAACAATTTCACTCGAATGAGTCGTCGTAAAGTTTCAGTCAGAACTGAAAGATTGACTATAACAATAGAGCAAGAAGTGCGGGGGAAAGCGATAAAAATGTGGATTTTTAATTATGCTCTTTTTGATATTGATGTTATGTTTAAACCAAAAATTGGCTTTTGTTTTTTTTTCTGCTGCTTGACATCTCCACATCTGGTCTCTCTTCTAGTTTTATCTACCATTCCAATTGTGTCGAATTAACTTATAATATACATACTTCCAGAAATGTTCTCTTTTGGTTCTTATCCCGATATATTACAATATAACAATCTTATTCTCCCTTTTTTTTGTTTTCTTCTGTTGCTTTTCCATTATATCGTATACCTTATTTCGTTTTGCGTTCTTCTTTTTCATTGTCACTTTTTTTTTCTTGTCTTTTTCTGTATCTCTTTATTTCCTTGTTAAATCGTTGTTAATGAAAATTCTGTTATCTTCACTTCTGTTTTCAAGTTTTTTTCAACCCACTTCTCGACTTTCTTGCTCATGTTTAGTCTCAGTCCTGTTACAACTGTGTTATTTCTTCCTTCTGGCCTATCTTCTTTTCTAGAAAGAACTTCTCTTCTCTCCATGTATTCTCTTTTTCTTCCTTCTTCCGTTGGTTCATTTCTCTCTTCAGTTCTTCTATATCTTCCCTGAGCTGTCTGTTGTCTTTCTTCAGCTCTCTCATTTCTTTCCTGGTTTTACTTGTGTCTTCTTTTATTAGATCAATCATCACTCCAGACATGGACCAAACCATAATAATTAAAATATCTTGGTTGTGTTGGGTATTGTTCACCTGGGTCGACATTTTAAGCATTATTGTTACAATTTGTAAGGTTGGGTAAATGGGTGATTATTAATGTCCGGTAGTTTTTACTCTCACTGTCATACCATAACATTGTATTCATGAAATTTTTCTATTAATACGATCCTCGCGAACATATTTCATCACTTTTTTGTGTAATATAACTTCCAGTCCAGACAATCACTTAAATGTCAGTACCGTGTTATGACCATTTCTAGAATTTACCTATTAATTCATTACTTTCTTTTTCGCAATAAATGATTCAAACCAATTAACCCATAAATCTTAATGTCTATAATGAAACTTGAAAAAAATGATAAATGTTTTTTCAATATACTGATTCCACATTGAATTTTAGCTTAATAACTTTTGTCCTTAGATTTAAGCGAATTTTTGAATTTGAATTTGAATGACGCGTGCGCCATATACCTCGAGATTACTGTTAGCCATATTGAAAGTACGTGATCTGAGTTATGTTTACAAACCTAACGCTGATGGGATAGTGCAAATTTACTTGTCAGTACCGTGGTATTGGTAAACTTAATTAATTATTGATTTTTTTTATTATAAGTAATAAATTTTTATACTTATTACTAAGCTAAATAATATTGTAATTGGATATTATCAAATTGATAACCAAATAATTACAGTTGCTAATTAAATTTAAAATGTCAGTACCGTGGCAAGAAAAATTTGAAATTTGATTCTCGTTCTCGATATTTTAAAAACGGGAAGAATGTCGATGAATCAAAGTGAAATAAATTTACATTAAAATTTAAGGATATTCTAGTCAAACTTCTCAAACTTTAATAAACGTAAATTACAATAGGAACATGTTTCGGAACCACTCCCAACTTCGATATTCTAAAGTTATGTCAAATTTAAAACTATTATTATTTCTAGTGATTAACAAGTCTATAAAGGGAATTTGGGAATTGATTTCAATTTCAACGGTGAATTTAATGGATTGGTTTAAAAAATTTAAGTTGCTGAGTGCGTTATCAAGTTCAGAATCAGATCCTTTGAATAAAACAATTATGTGATCTACATATCTGTACCAAAAGAGAAAATGATCTTTAAAGGGAGAAGAAGTTAAAAACTGATCTTCTAAGTTATTCATGAATATTTTTGCTAAAAGAGGCGACATATTCGAACCCATTGCTAAGCCTGAGTTTTGTGAATAAAAATTATTATTAAATTGAAAGAAATTTTGATCTAGGACAGTCTGACAAAATCAATGTAAATTTAGTGCATGTATATTTTAAAATTAATAAGCAAGATTTGGGTGGGATGCTGGGCAATAAATTTTAATTAACTACGTCAAATGAAACAAGTCTAGTGTCTGATGGAATTTGGATATTTTAAGGTAAGAACCACTCTGTAATTCATCAATTGTATCATTAATCTCTTGTTAAATTAGGGCTGATGATGGCAGTAGTGTTATGCCGAAACATGTTCCATTTGTAATTTTGCGCTTATTAAAGTTTGTGGAGTTCGACTTAAATATATTTAAATTTTAATTTAGTAATAATAAGTGTCTGTTTCTCTGGTTTGGAAAGTTTAGTTCAGCGTGAAATTTAAAGTTACCGTATATAATTTATTATTTTACTACTGTTACTAGTATTCTTCATAAAACAAATTTTAGTCCGACATAAAAGGTTAAGTACATAGCTTGTGTTTCAAATAAAAATACTTCAACAAAGGTCTGTTTACTTATGTAATGCCAAGACTGTTGCATAATTAAATTTTCTATGCAGTTAAATAATTATGAAAATACTTTGTAAGTCAGGCAATAAATACTGCTACGGCATATTTTTTTTATATTCAACAATAATTCTGATTATATTACCATATGGCAACTTTCCGATGGAGCAATAATTTTAAAACGTCGCCGTCGTAGAATATTTAATTTGATCCTAACTGGATTATCGGATGTCCAAAGTAGTAGCTTTCTCGAGATTAAAACTTTGCGCTACGTGTCGGCCATCAACTGGATTTCTACTGTGGAGCAATGTTGCCCTTAGCTCTCTTAATAGACGAATATTGGACGATCCAGATCGGAAGAGTATCTGTTTGTTGCTTTTACGGCACGCAAAAGTATTTGAAATGTTATCTGCCTAAAATTACGGGCATTTTCAAGAATTATTGGGGATATTTTTTGTTCCTCGTTTATTTATTGCTTATTAATAAGATATAATCTTAAGTCGATCCTCCTCTTTAAATCCTCCCTGAGTGTCTTTTATTTTCTTTTATTTATTCGCTAGTCTATTTTTACAGCTACGCTACTCCTCTGTAGTTAATTCTTCAGTATTGGTAAGACTCATAAAAAAGGATCATGCTTGGGGTGGCCGATGGCGCTGGCGAGCACGGGGCCGGCTATCTTCGGCAGTGGTGCGTCGTCCTATGCGGGACAATATTGTACCAACAGAGTTACCATGTTCTAGGAGGCTGTCCCTTGGTACCGGTGAACGATTGTTTGGGGGCGCTGGGGCTAGCACTAGGTTTTTGTTGATCTATAAACGTACAGAGGGGCTGCTAGGAACTCTCAAAGAAACTCAACTGGTTTTTGACCTTTTTATTATCACGTCAATCCACCAATAATTTAGGCATCTTTTGTTATTTAAGGGGCTTTTCCTGAGTTGCTTGTACTTATTACTTCTATAACGGCGTCTACCGATACCATAACCCCCCCCTCCCTTGTTTCTTGTTTCGGTTTGACTCATTCTACAGAATTTTTCTATATGTATTTTTTACATTACTTTGATTTACTATGGGATTGAGTAAAAATAATGCACTGAGACGGAGACGATTTTTGAAGTGAAAACTTCGTTAGGTGGAATTTGTATAAATTTTTTCTTTAGACCAATCTAGATAGACTTAAGAGCAGTTTTATAGGCTTGTCTACTAATGACATTTTGTGAAATCTTTTTGTGTCCTTCCTGGTTTGAGAAATTGTTATTTGTTCATCTATGTTCAAATGATAGATTTATCAAAGAAAATTTGATCTTGAATTACACCTCAAATTAATGTTTTGTATAAATTGTATAATCTCCATTTGAGCATGCATTAAACAATACATTACATTTACATAATTTAGATTACAACTGCATAAATTGAAAATTTCAACTAATTACAGAAGCCATATTCCAATTAGAAAAGTATTTGCCAGATTAAAATTTGATATTGTTATTATGTTAATAATGTTTTAACGTTAATGCTTTAACACTAAGGGATATTTTTATCTAAAATCTAAAAATAATATAAGTTATCGGATAGTGAAACGCTCGTAAGTTTGAGGTATTTATATAAAACACAATTCTTTCCAGTGCGGAGTAGTGGGCCTATACAGTGAAGATTTATGTTTTTTACACTGTCTGTAAGAACGTTTTCACAAAATAAATTTGTTTTCTTGGCAATTCTCTACTCAAGAATGTCCTTTTTTGTATTTATGAGAAAATGAATTATTATTGTTTCTAAATGTCACGTATGTATGCCCACTGCTTCAAATCTTCTAAACCGTTGAAATTTAAGAAATATTTAATGTTCTAGTAATATGCATAAAATATATGTTCTATCTTTGTCGCAGAACACACTTCAGACTATACAAGATGTTTAATTATTTCCTGGAAACTCTGACTATTGGGAACTTTGAGGATTCCGGTATTTCTAGCAATAGATGTTTAATGTACTTTGCAAATACATGCAAAGAGACTAAAACATTTTATTTTCCGGGCGTAAGTACAACATAAATCTGCTAGACTTTTGAGGAAATGACAGATACAAAGCTGTCTATATCTCTCGTTTGTTCATCCATGGAATAAAGAATATAGTATATTTGAAGGAGTAGATAAATATAAAAACTAACAAGTGAATCTAATGTTAAATTTGAATTTGATGATTATAGCCACTGAATTTATTTTGAAGTTGAAGTTGAAGGAGTAATGATATTTGCGGCAGTGAATAATTGCAACTTCAAAGAACCGAGACAGCAGAAGTTTATATTTTTTTTTAGAAATTGCTTATTAGTTTAAAATTGCATGAGATATCTACTAATTCCAACATGGAAGATGTTAGATGCTAGATGCTTTGAGCTGGCAATAACGTATTTCTTGCTGATGGTGTTACAAACGACACTCTTTATATACTTAATTTAGAGAAATTTTACCTACATAAATTGATTTCTTATAAAAATGATTTTAGCGTTTTTAGGGTGTTAAGGATATTCCTTCATATTTATTTTTTAACACGTTTCGTTACTAACTTAACTGTACCTCACATAAAGTATAAGTTATAAAATATAGCCGCAAGAATAACGCAGGCCGAATTTAAAGTTGACCACTCTGGGTCTATACTTATACAACATATTGCGCGTTACGAAAGGACAAAACTCGCTTAGGGTCTGATGTGTTTTTTATGGCTATAACCTCCATTAGTAATGTACAGGTAATCATATTTAGTTCGAACTTCAAACGATAAAACTGAAATATTGCAGGGCTCTCGAATTCGAGGAGTTTCAAGTGGATGGAATTTAATTACTTATCTTTATTTCAGGTCATTTGAATGTGATTTTCACCTAGAGTGTATTTTTGATGAGACCGCTCATAAACTTGGAATAAAGGTAATTAGAGCAAAGTAATTATCTTTTTATAAGTTTTGCGTCTTTTCTGTTAGCTCCTTGCGGAAATTAAATTGGCATGGTTTGAATATTTAGAGTTTGTTGATGTTCTACAATGGATTTTTCTTATAACAGAGTTAACTTCTTCTTTCGTAGTACTTACTGCTAAGCATTGTTAGATTTTATTTCGGATTCAATCATAGATTTATGGAATTGAAAGTTAATACTATTTATTTATGTCTAAACAAAGTATTAATTGTGCAAAAACATAGGGTTCTATCAGATCAGTGTCTAGCATTCCTGCCAACACATATATTTTCTCTAGAGAGTGGTGTTTTCGACAAAATATTTGAAACGCAAAAATGGAAATTGAAGAAATTTTACCCAATTAACCGTAAAGAATGTGGGGAGCCTCCCGACTAAATTAAATCTAAATTAATTAAAGAAGAATACAAATGAGTCCAAGAAATTTAATGCTTGTGGCGTGGCAAAAGAATCTTTTAGGAATTTAATAGTCCACATTGTTATCACAAGTTAAACATAAATATTAAGGTAATATATTTAACGCATAATTTATCAATGCGAGGGCGTTACTTTGAGTTATAATTTTCTTAATCCTTGAAAAAGGTTTGAAACTTCAGTGGCAATCTTATTGTTGTGAAGTGAAAATGTGTTCAGCATTCAAAAACCGCTTAACGAACATTCGTACTCTATTCCGGCGACATACACGTAATATTTACTTCTCTGACACAATTTCAACTAAATTAGAGCTCGGATGCGAAAGTGCGCTAACGGAAAGGTTTACTAGTAAAAAGTTACTCTCCAAGATGTTTTTATGAGTACATCATCCTACTTAGAAATACGTAACAAAGACAATGTTATTTGCTCATCTACTATAAGAAGTAAGCATGTCAGTTACAAAGGGGCGACGGCACGGTTATCCCCAGTACAGATCAAACTGTGAGGGTAGAAATCAGTAGCGCCACAACACCAATTACTGTTAATTAATTAATTACAAACGTTGTTGATTTAATTATATTGCATATTAATAATAGTCCAAGAAGAAATCCCTTTTAATTAGAGGGTAAATGGTAAACTGATGTTAATATTAGTTATAATTGATGGAAGGAAACAAGCTCGGATACTCTTTAGTTGTTGTTGCTATAGGAATGGATTTGTGCAAGCCAATAGTTTGCTGGATTTTACCCGAGAAATACTTATTCAATCTGTCTCACCCTCTGTCGTTACTCTTTCACTATTTGAATGTCAATGAAGTGGGATCTGTACCTTATATATCTGAATTTTCCATGCTCTGAATCAGAACGTGGAGGCTCGTTTTGTATAGAAGGCTACTCTCAGCTTTAGTGCTACAAAATGTGTCTGGAATAACGTCATGTTCTGAATAGAACTGTCTAATTACGTGTGCCACACCGCTTCATTATTTCCTTTGTTGCATACGTTTTGATATTTAACGTGTGAGCAACAAAATTTGTGATCGCAGTTGGCTAAACGTATATCGGTACTTTTACTTTACTTTTTACATTAATCATCAAACTTTTAACCTATTTTTCTGACTGTCAAAAATTTAAATTTTAATTGGTACATAATATATGCAATTCTTCAAATCTGGTCACAAAAAAAGTGGTGTGTATTTCTGCTAATAATTTGATAATTTGATTATCAAAAAATTCTCCTAATAAGTTGATGGACGCTTTTGTTGTGTGCATTGTAGCCGCATCCTGCTGGAAATAACCCATCTCTACTTCGTCATCGTGTTGTTACTAAATGGTAACAAAATTTCTTCTTGATACCTCGTTATGGTTGTTATGTTGCCTAACAAATTAAGTTTAATCTTGGAGCGTTTACCTTCAATATTTTAATTAAATACCTGTAAAAGACTTTTGTCCGACTGAAAAAGGCATTGTATGGGTTCCACTCAAGTGAACTTTTTCAAAAGAACAGATTTTTATTTCAAATCAGATTTGACAACTCGATGACTTTTTACACAATCGTATAGGGATGTTTTCACTATTTTCAGACAGAGTTATGACAAGTACAAGTGTCAAAGTGGTCAAGCGGCTTGTGTTTAGCTACCATTACACTAGCGTTCTATCCTACATGTTTGGAGCATCCCGTTCTATTCACACAGTCTTTCGACGCGCCAAGAGTGCGTCGTTTCTTGAATGTGCTTACGGACTCGTCTGAAAACTGTGACCACATGGCACTTACATTCACACGCTTTTGCAAGTGTTTGGAACGGGACACTCCAAACACGTACGATAGAACGCTAGTGTAAAGGGACCTTTTGTTTGTCCGATCGTTGGAATTTCCATGTTGATACGCATGCGCAATAGTACGTAGGGGTCAAAGAGGGGAGAGTAAAATCATCCCTATTGATAAAGTGTAGACTCAAAATTTTGGATTCAGAAGCACCTACGATCACTGATTTTGTTGCTCAGATGTTACAATATACGTGAGGAAGTTTTTAATAGTATATTGAAACACTAGTTTTGTAAAACTTATATTAAGACACGAGTTCAGGTTTGCAGCACCACTGCCGTAGTAGTGTAGTCAAGAAGTTGAAAACCTGCGAAAAATAGTTACAAGGATCCGAAAAATATCTGGCCCCTATCCCCTCATTTCTACTCACGTAATTAATGAACGCTCCCTAAGTCGGGACCTGGGTAGTTCACTTTGTTATCAGTGTAATTAATGGTTTTTGTAAATTTACACCAATTAAAAAATATCTAAATATGTATGTATATTATGCAATAGTCACAACCAGTGATCATGGAGAAATCGATAACATAGAGAAGAAAGGAGTTGATAGTGAAGATGAGAATAATTTAGAAATAATTATAAAATTTTGATAATCATACAATATAGCAATTTGTAAAAGAAGTAGACCTCCAAGGATGGTGTTTAAGTGTGGAAATTTATATTAAGGAATATAACATGTTGATATTGTTGAGCTACGAAGTTTCTAAGAATTTCAAAACTAAATGTGTCCAACCGATCTATTTAATATACTACCAAAATTTGCCTGGCTTGATTACAAAAATCTACGAATTATTTATCAACGGATCTACGTTATGACTTGGTTAAATTAATCTATCTGTCCTTAGTGAATTATCTCCTGACTTCTACAATGTAATAAGGTGTGATAGGAGAAATTTCACCGAATTATCCTTAATTAATCAGCTATACAGTGCATTTGTCTTGACTCAAATTAAGGTCGGGGCGACTGTAGAGTATCTGTTTAAGCCCATATAAGGAATTGACTAATAACAATTTTGTTGCTCTGTAAAACAAAGTTTTATTTTTGTACCCTCATAAATCACATAAACACTACCTGTAAAACAAAGAAACGACATTTAAAGTCTATTGTCAATTCCTTTTCACAACCAAACAAAAATGGCCTCTTGACTGAGTTGGCCGCCACTACCGCGCGCCATCTATACAGTACTAAAGAAATATAGTTTCTTTACACCCATTTAAACGTTATTGGTGGCGATAAGCCCTATTGGCCGTGGACATTTCTCCCACCACTAGGAGCCGACCACCCTGTAAATATGTACATAGTTGTTGAAATATAAACTCCTAACAGAAAACTACTTGTTTTCTATTTATTAAATGGTCCTTCGAAAAGCCGATCCATCAGGATCATCATGAACAGTATCCTTTTTACGCTTCTCACACAATTACACTAAAAAACTTGATAACATCCATTTCCTAAAGTTCGTATCATAAAATTGATACTGTTTATCCAGAAGTGGGAGAGGATTAAAAAAAACTTATTTAACACTATTAGCTGAAAGAAGAGATTTAGTTGACGAGGAGCCCTGCTGTGACTCCTCAAAACCCTGAGGTTAGTAGCTAGATTCAACGACCCCAAGATGACTGCCTTCTGCAATCCAGCCGCAAGGGTCTCTACCGGTTTACGGCAGGCACAAATGATTTTCAGATTGGGAACGGGTCCTTGATGATGCCTCCCATGCCAATTATCAAAAACGACGAGCTTCACTGAATAACTTGAGTACAGTCTCCTAAGTTCAAATATATGATATTTTGTCCCCTTTTTCTCTTCCTTGACGCAGATCTTATTAGTTTCAACGTGAACAGTTTTCAAAACGCCGGACTTTAGTTCACTTTGTGATCACGTCGTTCAATGTGATCGATTTCAGTGTCCTCACCATGACTTTGCACGCAGTGCATAATTTCACCTACTTTTTCGTTGGACAGAATAGATTACACTTCTCGACTTACTTGACAGAAATTTCAATGTTTGTCATAGTTTGGTTAAAATATCCAATTTGTTATCATCTACACTTTAACATTGAACGTTTAATTTGAACGTTTTGATGTTAATCATTAGTATTGGAATGTTCAAATAAATTGACCAGATAGGAATAGTCGATTACCAATAAAGCTAAATGCAAAATAATTGTTGCTCGTTATAATATAATACACTGAAATTAGTTACCGGAACTGCTAAAAAACATTATTTCGCCGAAACATATAAAGCTTTTTAATTTACCTTTGAAATAGGCGTTTCGGTTAGAATTTCATTTATGATATTTTGTAATCAGTAATTTCCACAACTACTTAAAGTGGGCATTTTAAAGGTACCCCGAGCAACTTTAGAATTATAAATCAACCCAACGTACGTTTTAACTTTTATATCGTAATATAATATTTACTATGTAACAGGTATAATTTTTTTCTATTGCATTTGCTATCAGTGTTATAATATCAGTGATCACATATATAAATAATCGAACCCTGAAACGCAACAATCCCATTCGCTGCTGCAGCAGTATATTAATGGTGTTTGTTTGACGATTATAACAAAGGAAACACCGCTAAAATAAAAACAAATGTAATTATCCGAGTTTAAGAAATAATAAGCATGTGAAATTTTACAGAAAATGGCACAAAATTAGGGAAGACAAAGAAACTAAATAGGCTCAGAACACTTTTCTGTGTAGGTATTTATAGGTATTCCAAAACCACATGGGTAGTGGCCTCGAAACAATCTGCGCGAAGGGTGGGCGGCCTTATAAGTGAAAACTGAAAACATACGCTTACTGCATTATTTCACGCATTTCCACAATTATTGTTGTAATTCAGAATTTTTGACTGTTTCACAATTAAAACAACTCAACTTGGCATTAAAAAAAAACTTGTGTGCCTCATCTTTATAAGCATGAAACTTTCCTAGGAAACGAGATCATTTCATTATTTTCCGATATTCTACAAATGCTAGAACCATCTTGGGACAATAGAATTAAATACGAAGAATAGAAATAACACCAGACAACAGGAACGTCGGATAGCGGCGAAAGAAATGACAATATCTTTAAGTCAGATGACTCATGAGACTCACACCCATAAGATTTTCAACTACCTTGCAAGTAACGCGTCGAAAGTGCGTCTTTCTTTTCGAGTCGGGACAATTATCGAGGTAACATCTTCACCACATTGTTTGTCCTAATCAAAAGTTAAGAGTTTAGGAAAATCGTTCGGGGAACGGAGTAAGTGGTGGAGATGTCCAATTGTTTTAAATTGGAAGCGCTTTTGTGGATCATATCGATTTATGTGTCTAACTCGAAAGAAAGGTAGGGAACAATTCTTTATTGCGTGCAGACCTTGACCATTTTTCTCTCAATCAAATAGGGAACACCAGAATCCACCAGTTTTCCTCTCGTGATTTGACTGAACGTGACTTTATGGACTGTCGTAATCCACACGTGGACCCCAAAGAATATCCACAAGATAGACTCTCTAAAAGGAGGAATTGAAAGGACGCGTCAGCTCCAAAGACCAGTAGAAAACCGTCAAAAAAAAAGCTCAAAATAAGATAAGTAGTTAATCTTTTTTTCCCGTTAAACATTCCATAGCACTTTTTGTTCGCGTCAATGTTTTATTGAAATTTTCAGCTTAACATTTCTTAATTTTGTTCAACTTAATTTAACCTTTTAAAAATAGTACAATACACTGCGTTTAAAAAAAAAAGAACCACCCTGAAGGAGTAGACGTAGAACGTTAAAATTTGGTGTAAATACTTAGTAGATGAAGAGAAACAAACGATTAAATTTTGAAGACAATCGATCACTTGTAATAGTATATTAAAGTATGAGTGGATAACAAGGTCTTTAAAACACGCACGAGTTTTCGAGCACGACGGCGTAGCCGGGAGTGCTCGAAATAGAGCAAGTGTTTTAAAGACCAGTTATCCACGAATACTTTACGCTATTTTTTATTATACCAGCAATACTGGAAACAAATTAAGCACTAAAAACTTAGAAATATTTTTTATCGTGATAAATCGAAATGGCGTAATAATATTGCCATTAGTTACGACAATTATTGTTTACGTTTTTCTCGCGTCCACATCTGTCATTGCATTTAGTCGTGTCAGCAAAAATCGAGGAAAAATGAGTTAAAATGTGATTTCACCAGATATAGAAGCATTGGCCGAACAAGCGGAATCCAAAATACTACCATCGAAGTCAAAAGACCCATACCTGAAGGAATATGAAAAGTTTTCAAATTTGATGAAGTTATAATGATACCTATATTTCCTTGACAAGCTTTAAAACTCGCCGTGCTTTAATCGCCTGTATTCGCACGCTCAGGCGTGCTTTAAACGGCGATTCTGATGCAGGTATAATAAAAAAACATTTTTCTTTCTGTTTTTAGTTGGTGGCGCTTATTGTTTTATTTTATTTGTGACAATAGTTTGCCGGTTTTACTTAGCTTAGTTTACTTGGCTTAGTGTGACTGTTAGTGTCTTAAGCAATGTTACGAGTTCGAAGACGGTCGAATTTCCAGCAATTTACACCCTTTGAAAGAGGGCGAATTGTCAGGATGCACGAGGCTGGTTTAGCATTTCGTGAAATTGGCAGACGGATAGACAGACCACATGCAACTGTTAGACGCATTTGGAGAGATTGGCAGGAAGAACACCTGCAGGCCCATCCGAGAGGTAGTGGACGTCCTAGAGTAACACAAGCACGTGAAGATTGGCTGTTACAACGGAGTGCAATTAAGGACCCCATAGAACCATCTTGAGCGGTTGCAGTGAACTGGAGAAGAGCAATAGGTCGTAGAGTGTCCATGAGTACCATTTATCGCCGAATACGCGCATTTGGATTACGTTACGATATTAGAGTGGAGCCACAACAGACAACACTGGGGCCAGGAATGGCAAGAGATCGTCTTTTCCGATCAGTCCAGGTTTTGCTTATGGCAGTCTGACGGGCGTTTAAGGGTTAGACGACCTAGAGGGCAAAGACAAAATTTAGAGTATGCTCAACGTCGCCAAACGGCCTTAACACCTGGAGTAATGGTGTGGGGGGAATACACCAAGGAGGCAGGTCTCCTTTGTTCTTCATTCCGGGCACATTAAACGCTCGCCGTTATATTGACACCATTTTAGAACCAGTTGCCGTTCCTTTCATCCAGAATATTCCAGGAGCAATTTATCAGCAAGATAATGCACGGCCTCATGTTGCTAACATTACTTCAAACTTTTTAGCAGACAATAATGTTCATTGTTTGCCTTAGCCGCCCAGATCTTTAGACCTAAATCCCGATAAAACACGTCTAGGACATGATGGACTTAGTGCTACGTCGTTTATCTCACCCTCCCCACACATTAGGTGAATTACATGAACACCTTCATAGAGCCTGGACTGAAATACCCCAAAATGAAGTGGATCATCTAACATCCAGCAGGCCTAGAAGAGTTACTGAATGCATAAGTAGGCGCGGAGATGTAACGCATTATTAATGTTTTTATCAATAAATCTTGTTGCTTTTTTCTCAAAATCTAATTATTTGTTTATCTTTATGTACTAAGTATTTACACCAAATTTTAAAGTTCTACGTCTACTCCTTCAGGGTGGTTCATTTTTTTTGAAACGCAGTGTAGTTGTATTATAATTTGTTATTTTTTCTTTCTTCAGACATATAGTTTTTATTTAACCATCTTGTTAGTTATCAATTTAATTTCAACCATCGTTTAATTTAATATTGTTTAATTGTACATAATCTCTGTTAATTTAATCATTATATGACTGTGTGGGACATAATTGCAGTTTTCTGTGTCTTAGCCCATACCTCAATATTTGACAGGAAGTTACGCCTTATAAGGTTGTAATGGTACGTAATTGAGAGCGGAAAGCGAGATTCAAGAAAATATGGAAAATGAAGAGATACAATAATCAGAAATATCGTGGTGATGATACTAAAAATACTAAAAGTAGTAGAAAATAGTAGACTCCAAAGTGATTACGAAAAGCCATAAATATGAAACCCAATACTGTGAGAAAATGGGAGCAAAATGAGGTTTGTGTAAATAAGAAAAATTGAAATTGTGGTATTAAATTAGAAGATTATGTAAGTATGACTTGTCTGTGCATTATTATTATTATTCATACCTCATACGATTAAGCTGATTTCGTAAATAAACTTGTTAAAGATTAGTTCACTAAGTTACTTTATTCACAAATGGTGCAGGTGCCAGAAAAATCCATATAAAAATATTTGAGATTATTTTCAAGAATTGACTCCACATTTTCTGCTCAGTTTGGTATGCCCATTTACTTTTGCAGTAGAGATTTGAATCACTCTGTAAACTATCTTTACAATACTTTCAATTTTCTGATAAAATTTAAACTGAAGTGTAATCCGTTTTTATCTGAAAGGTCTGAAGTCTGGTCATTGCAGCCCAGCAAGAGAATTTAGCTTTGCTATTGAATAACATGCATTGGCCAGGTTCTTAGGTTAGAGTTAAAAGTATTTTACTTTTTATTCGAAATGTGTGCTTTTATAGGGAACGTGCGGGTTATGAGCAGACCAAATAAAAGCAGATACAGAAATGCCACTATAAGAAACATGAAAGTATGTTTTTTGTACACAAAGCTATCAAAAAAGCTTTTACGACATATACAGGACGTTGTCTTGTGTATTCACCAGATCCAGAGTTCTAAAAGTTGGCAGTGATAATATTATTCAAGTTTCTTTGTTTATAAGATGTATTTGTTTCTCTTCGTGTTTTAATAATTATACTATTAAGTGAATTTGATTTTTCCGAACAAAAAACATATAAACACAAACTGCTGCTTGTTCTTTTCGGGTTGCAGGCCAATAAAGTTAAATAAAACTTTACTGTATGTAAATTATCACAAAACTTTTCACAGATATTAGATTCGCACCATTTTTCGTAAAAGTTTTTACGAAGTTGGTGTAAATTGTCAATTTTGCTTTTACAGCTAGGATTCTCAACTACCACGGCCAATCAATAGTCAGTAAAAACCTTCAATCGCTAAACGTAAACATGGTTATTTTCTTTTATGAGGTCATGTGTGTTTTTACACGTATCTATATTGAAAAAGTTGCGAAATGTTGCACCTTCGGTTGCTACCTCACTTGTAATGTGTTATTATTATTACACAATTTTTGGGAAAATCTTTTCTTTAAAATATACTACAAAAAAATTATAGTGCAAGAGTACACATACACACAAAGTAAACTATTGATTAGTTGCATTTTCGCAAATAATTGCCCACCTGGCATTTTCTCAGGTGGAAAATAAAAAAATTGAAACACGTTACTAGTGGAAGAAGGAATTATATCACTTTAAGAATGTTGTATAACTAATTTATTGTAAAATAAACAATTCCAAAAGCAGGAACCCTGGAATGAAATTTCTTCAGACACCTCCAGGGTGGTGGATTGGACTTTCTTTTGAAAAATTTTACACACTCACAAGATCGATCACATTGTATAATACATTATATTTTTTTAATTTATGCAGTTATTTTACAAATGTCTATTTAAAGAATTGTGTCTTGTCTTAAAACCTGGCAGTGCTACTGTAGCGAATTAATGCAAGGGCATAATTTCTTGCCTTTAAGTTACAGACTTATGATTTATTAGCACATAGCTGCATTAGCAGCTCTTGCTTCGAAAGTGTATTAAGCACAGAATTAGATCCACATAGTTACGACATAAATTTGTAAATGTGTAACTCTTCTGGTCTCAACATGCAAGATAAATTTTCTTTTTTTTATTGCACATTAGGAAAACCCTGGCTAAATTACCTTTTTAAACGGAAAAGCAAACGTTTAACTTAAAAGCTCTCACGAAGAACCCTCTGCAACCCCTCAATGCAACTTTAATAAAAACAAGTAACTGAGAAAAAAATGCACTGAAATGCACTAATGAGAACCGCTTACATTGGTTTTATATAAACCCGAAAAGTATCCAAATAACGTGTAATCTTCACACAAAATAGTTATTTATTATACGAGTTCCTGTGTAAATTTGGTGCTTTCCGGCACGACGGTTTAAAAAAGCACGAGTGAAAAGAAAAAGCACGAGTGGAACGAGGGCTTTTTTAAGCCCCGAGTGCCGGAAAGCACCCAAATTTACACAGGAATGAGTGTAATACAACGTTTTATAGTTCGACACAACCGCGGCAAGTCTTTAAATTGCTTAAAATCCATAAAAATTGTGTGACGTTTATCTGACATTTTCTTATTGCCTGACAGGAGAGTGTTTACACAAGCGAAAATTTGAAAAATCTGACAGTGTCGAACTATAAACAATTTTTTTTGTTAGATGTACAAATGATAAGCTCAGCTTATTCACCAAATGAAAAAAGTTCGCATGTGATTTTTATAATTTTTCCGCAAGGACGAAAAAGGGCTCCACTTTGAATGGCCGTAGAATCGTAACGGTTAACTTTAGAAACAAACGGTAAAGAACTTTTTTGTGGCAAATTTACTCTAGATTATTTTTGCTAATAAGTATTTTGTTGATAAAGTTGATACTTTAAGAGATATTTGCAAAAAACTGAAAAATTGTACCTTCTTAGGGCCATAAGGGCCAACGCCGACTTCGCTCGAGGGGGAAAACTTAGGACAGTAATAAGTGGGTCCAAATAAAGAGATTAAGGCCACTTCCAGCTTTCCACTAATTATTTCCTTATTGAAGCTTTTTTTTCGCTCTGTCGCCTGGCCTATGTGGTAGGTATTTCGCTTCGCATTGTGTTTCAATATTAAAACTTGATGTAACATACTGTTACTAAACTCGATAAACGCTTAGACACTATACAAGAGATGATTTGATTTCAAACTTGATTTGGCTTATCTGAAAAAGCACTAAACCCGAAAAACATTAATTTCACCCGTCCCATATAAGAAAGTTTAAATAGAATTAACCCCGATCCCCTTTTCAAGATTAGGATTGGATAAGAATAAATTACAAGAATATTTAACGCTGTTAAAGAGATTAAGGCCATTTCCACCTTTCCACTAATTATTTCCTTATTGAACTCTCTGTCGCCTGGCCTATTTACCGACCGAGAAAAAATTGGGGGTGGTTTTACCCAAAATTGCTATAACTTGAAAATTGACAGTATTACTGTCGTGAAAATTGATCTAGATTTTTCTTTAATAACGACCGGACCCGTGTTTGACGATTTTCCAAAAATTTTTACCAACGACGAGAAAAGGGGAGGGTCTTATAACCTGAAGATCGAAAATGTTACAGGCATGAGAATTTGCACTTGAACTCTTCTTGGAAAATAACTAGACCTAACTGGGCATAAATGGAGAGGGTAGCTTTCCTGAGAGTTCACTCTTTGACGATTTCTCAAAAACAAAAAAAAATACCAACTGCGAAAAAAAAGAGGGGGGTGTATTTGGGAGTGATTTTTCTCAAAATTCTTATCACTTGAAGATCGATAATGTTACAGGCGTGAGAATTGACACTTGGACTCTCCTTTAAAAATAAGTAGACCCGTGTTTGACAATTTTGCAAAAATTTATTTAGAGACCGCGAAAAATGGGGATAAATGGGGAGGGTAGTTTTCCTGAGAATTCTCATAACTGGAAAACAAACAGTGTTACATAATGTTAAAATTGGGGCCTAGATTCTCCTTTTAAAAAGAGGACCCGTGTTTGATGATTTTGTAAAAAAAATACCAACTGAGAGAAAAGGGGAGGGAAACAAACAGTACGTGAAAATTGGGATCTTGATTCTCCTTAAAAAAAGATTGGACGCGTGTCTGATAATTTTACAAACAAAATCCCGACTTTTTTTACTTTTTGTTATTTTTTAACTTAAAAACTGATTTAAGCGGTTCTACCAATTCCAAATATCCACGCGAGTAAAGCCGACCCCTATTTACGCGTGCAAAGTCGCGGGTAATTGCTAGTTCTGTAATAAATAAATCTCCTTCAGTCTTTTAAATATTTACCACACTTCGTTATAGACACCCTGTATAAGCTGGGGATTCTTGTATTAACGATTGATACAGCAACACAAGACAACAAGAGGAAGAAGAGAAGATATTTGAAATAAGTAAGAGAACAGCAATGTCGAAAGAAGCAGATATGAAAATTGGCACTGAAATGGAGAAAATCATAAATTCTGGACCATTTGACAGAGAAGAGTCAACTAAAGAACTATATTATTCGTATACTTTAAAACGGCCTTTGACAAGGTGAATAGAGAAAGGGTCTTTGAGTGTCTGAGAGGGAGAGGGGTAAATGAATTGCTGCTAACAAGAATGAGAGGAGATATACGAAAGGTTAAAAAGTAAAGTGAAAGTGGAGGAAAGGGAAAATGAATGGTTTGTGACAACAAAGGGAATTGAGCAAGGTTGTTCACGATGTATGTGGCAGATGGAATGTTAAGTAGAGCGCAAGCTAGGGTGTGTGTGGTAGATAGAGTGAAAGTGTCTGTGGTTTGCAAAGAGTGAAAGAGAGATGAAACAAATTATAAAAAAAAACTAGGAAAATACGTGAGGAAAAAAGTAGGGGAAGTAAATGTTGCTGTTTAACAAAAGAAAACGGACGAATGAAATTTGGCAATTTAAAGAATTTAAGTACTTAGGCTGGAAGAGTCAGTAATAATGCACATATCGGGAGAGTTCACAAGAAAATCAAATATGATGGGTATGTATGGGAATGAGAGGGAGAAAATGATGAGGCGATTTCAAGAAGAGAATGATGATATTTGAAAGTCTGATGAGAGCATGTTGTTGTAAGGAGCAGAGGATTGGGGATGGAAAGAACAAGAGGAATAAGTTAGAGAGGGTGCAACAGAGGGGTGCATAGAGAAACCCCCAAGGTCCACAGTGTGAGATAAATGCAAAATTGAGAGTGAAATCGGGGAAAATAGCGACCAAGTTTGAAGACAGGATGGAAGAAAGGGGAGAATGCAGGATACTGAATGAATGCTTGAGAGAAAAAAAACAAGACAGCAGAGAACAAGGGGGAGAAATATCACCAGAGGAATGGATATGCAAGTAAACAAATAGACAGACTGAAAGAAAGAGGAATGCTGGCAGTAAAAATTATAGGATAAAAGGCAAAAACTAATACTATTATTCGACATAATATACATAATATAAAATACAATACAATAATATGACTTGCAAAATTAATTTTATGTATGTCAGTTAGCAAAAAATGCTAATCTGTGGTTACGCAAATGATGGAAAACTGTTATCAAGAATGGTGCAATTTCAATGCAAATATCATTGTTATACATTTGACACGTTAATTTTGCAAATATTGTCGACCCTAATTCGCTTGCATATAAACTACTTATTGAAAAGGGATAAAGGAGCAAACAATTCAGTAGTTCGGAAAATAAAAGTTAATGGAATGAAGTAGAATTAATTCGTTGCTACTGAAACTCGTAAACTACAACAGCTATATCGAACATGTAAAACATGTAATCATCAATTTTCCGCCAAACTTTATCCAATTCTCTGCTTCGCTACACCACTTTCCAGTTTATCACAAACCCGTTTTCCGTATGTTTTTAGAAGATTGCATCAAGTAATAACAAAATTGAATCAACTACATATTGAAGCCCTTCACTTTGGAATTCGTTGATAGTGGGTTTATTACTCCCAGAACTTGTAGGTTGATTAAATAAACTGGAACTGTTATGGTCTATAAAGCCTCCGTTAGAAAATGCGGCCAAATATAATAAAGGACGAAGATACAATGAGGCGAATGAGGCAAAAATTAACACCGGTAGAATAGAAGTATGAATGAATATTGTAGTTCAAAAATTATTCTGCGCTTCATTTTAGTTTGTTTCTAATGAAATAAAATATGAAGCCCAAGTGGAATAATTTGTTTTAAAATCTAATTTAAAATTAATTATTCTCGCGCCTCATTCCAAAATCACGTTGAATAATATACAGGCGAATTTTTTTCTTATTAATTTTTAATGATTCATATTAAATTTCAGGTATAAAAAGAAACCATTTTTATAAAATCCGACAAAGCAGCATGGAAAAGTAAAGCTGTAAGTAATTTTATTTACGTTTAATTGACATTTTATGACGCAATTTCAGCTAAAGACAGATTTCTATTAAAATTTCTGCAGCATTATATTTTTTTCAACGAACAGTATTCCAATGAATTTAGGGATTGTTCTTGTCAGTTTACATAATAATACAAACCTGTCGCAGGAGATTCCCGTTAATGTGAAAACGCTTGCAGCCACCGTCGCGTTGGCAATAAAATTGCTAATGATACAATACAGACTTCCAAATGGCCAATCTCTGAAAAAAAAAACTTAATTAAAACACAATGCAATGTTTAGGATGAACGTGATGTTGACAATGTGACCCAATAACAATACTCCTTTTAATTAACCTCTCGTTTAAAATTAATGAATTTATCTCAAATTAAGATTCTGGTGCAGAATTGTTGGAAATGAAGGGCGACATACCGGCACGCAAACAAGATGAATAATGCAATTCAAACTGCATTTAACATCGTTACAGAAATGGTCTAAAAAGGAACAAAAATCTATATGGTGAATTTGTTCCCGGAAGCTGTAACTTTATCGTATGCACAAATTTTTAATTTTTCCCCGACGGTCTGTTTTTGCATGTAATGCTTGACCTGGTTAAGTGTTTGCCATAGCAAATACCAAAAGTGGAACCAATTAAAGAGACAGTGCAAATTAAAATTAAAATTTCTCTGTCAAAGAAATTTACTCGTGCACCACAGAAAGCTTATTATTCTTCTCAAACGCAGAAAGTGTGCAACTTGACATTAATGAAGTGACAGTTTAATAAGTTCCAGAAAATAGGGCGGAAAAGTAGTAGAATGTATGGAGTAAAATTTTTCGTGGAGGTGACCTTGTCACGAGGCCCATAATGCATGGAAAGCTGACAAAACAAACAAAGATCGATGAAAATGGTTATTTCAAGGGATATATCACGCCGATCTCGAGGTGTAGAAAGTAAATCTTTCTCTCGAGTTTAAATAAATATGAGTCTAGCCACAAAACGGTAAATGAAAACAGCACACGTGAAGAGTTTGCCTTCGGAGATCTCAAAAGCATATTTATCGGTTATAGGGTTAGTGCCCCTGTTAATTAGGTTAGAACTCCCCACAAAGATTTATTTCGGCTTTAATTTGCAAATGGCAAATGACTCTCTTAATGAAGAAGTAAAATCGAGATTGAGGTTTACAATTAGGTCTACTTCACCTGAGCTTCAACAAGATTTTACCACAGCATAGGAAACAAACAGCAGGCTAACTCTCCGCCTTTGATCTAAGTGAGCGTAAAAATTTGACCTCGGAGCCGCCATTGCAGATGAGACGCCAGGGCCGGACTCAGAATTATTGCTCCTAACGTACAATTCCAGGAACGAAATTCCTTACGCTTTTTCTTCAACTCGGAATGTAATTTGATATGGAGACTGATTGTTTATATTTGTTTATTTTTGGCATTTTGTATAAATAAATAATTTAATAAATAATAAAGTAAATACTTACGTTTTTTTCTTTAATATTAGGCTTATTCAATTGTGCTCGTTTTGTGCTCAATTGTGCCGCTGTTTGTTTCAATTGTGCTCCTCTGTAAATAACAAAAAAACGCAAAACAAATCCGGGGATCAAGTTTTTTTTTAAATGTTGGGCTTATTCAATTGTGCTCGTTTTGTGCTCAATTGTGCCACTGTTTGTTTCAATTGTGCTCTTTTGTAAATAACAAAAAAAAAACGCAAAACAAATCCGGGGGCCAAGTTGACCGTCCGCCTCCGTTTTTTTTTACGTTTTTTTCTTTAATATTAGGCTTATTCAATTGTGCTCGTTTTGTGCTCAATTGTGCCGCTGTTTGTTTCAATTGTGCTCCTCTGTAAATACCAAAAAAACGCAAAACAAATCCGGGGGCCAAGTTGACCGTCAGCCTCCGTTTTTTTTTACGTTTTTTTCTTTAATATTAGGCTTATTCAATTGTGCTCGTTTTGTGCTCAATTGTGCCGCTGTTTGTTTCAATTGTGCTCCTAATATTAAAGAAAAAAAACGTAAAAAAACGGAGGCTGACGGTCAACTTGGCCCCCGGATTTGTTTTGCGTTTTTTTGTTATTTACAGAGGAGCACAATTGAAACAAACATCGGCACAATTGAGCACAAAACGAGCACAATTGAATAAGCCTAATATTAAAGAAAAAAACGTAAAAAAACCGGAGACGGTCAACTTGGCCCCCGGATTAGTTTTGCGTTTTTTTGTTATTTACAGAGAGGAGCACAATTGAAACAAACAGCGGCACAATTGAGCACAAAACGAGCACAATTGAATAAGCCTAATATTAAAGAAAAAAACGTAAAAAAACCGGAGACGGTCAACTTGGCCCCCGGATTAGTTTTGCGTTTTTTTGTTATTTACAGAGGAGCACAATTGAAACAAACAGCGGCACAATTGAGCACAAAACGAGCACAATTGAATAAGCCTAATATTAAAGAAAAAAACGTAAAAAAAACGGAGGCTGACGGTCAACTTGGCCCCCGGATTTGTTTTGCGTTTTTTTGTTATTTACAGAGAGGAGCACAATTGAAACAAACAGCGACACAATTGAGCACAAATCGAGCACAATTGAATAAGCCTAATATTAAAGAAAAAAAAACGGAGGCTGACGGTCAACTTGGCCCCCGGATTTGTTTTGCGTTTTTTTGTTATTTACAGAGAGGAGCACAATTGAAACAAACAGCGGCACAATTGAGCACAAAACGAGCACAATTGAATAAGCCTAATATTAAAGAAAAAAACGTAAAAAAAACCGGAGGCTGACGGTCAACTTGGCCCCCGGATTTGTTTAGCGGTTTCTTGTTATTTACAGAGAGGAGCACAATTGAAACAAACAGCGGCACAATTGAGCACAAAACGAGCACAATTGAATAAGCCTAATATTAAAGAAAGAAAACGTAAAAATAACGGAGGCTGACGGTCAACTTGGCCCCCGGATTTGTTTTGCGTTTTTTTGTTATTTACAGAGAGGAGCACAATTGAAACAAACAGCGGCACAATTGAGCACAAAACGAGCACAATTGAATAAGCCTAATATTAAAGAAAAAAACGTAAAAAAAACGGAGGCTGACGGTCAACTTGGCCCCCGGATTTGTTTTGCGTTTTTTTGGTATTTACAGAGGAGCACAATTGAAACAAACAGCGGCACAATTGAGCACAAGACGAGCACAATTGAATAAGCCTAATATTAAAGAAAAAAACGTAAAAAAAAAACGGAGGCGGACGGTCAACTTGGCCCCCGGATTTGTTTTGCGTTTTTTTTGTTATTTACAAAAGAGCACAATTGAAACAAACAGTGGCACAATTGAGCACAAAACGAGCACAATTGAATAAGCCCAACATTTAAAAAAAAACTTGATCCCCGGATTTGTTTTGCGTTTTTATGTTATTTACAAAGTAGAACAATTGAAACAAACAGCGGCACAATTGAGCACAAAACGAGCACAATTGAATAAGCCTAATATTTTTTAAAAAACGTAAAAAAACCGGGGGCTGACGGTCAACTTGGCCCCCGGATTTGTTTCGCGTTTTTTTGTTATTTAGAGAGGAGCACAATTGAAACAAACAGCGGCACAATTAAGCACAAAACGAGCACAATTGATTACAATAATAAAATATTCAAAAATTAAAAGTCGGGGGCCAAGTTGACCGACCTGCACAATCCGGCACAAATCGAGCACAATTGATTGGCGTCAAAAAATCCTCAAATTTCCAAAATATAGGGGGGGCTGAGCGTCAAGATAGCCCCCCTAACAAGATTTGGCTATAACTTCTTGTTTATTGATAGCACAAAATTACGAACATCAGCACATTTGAGCACAAATCGAGCACAATTGATTGGCGTAAAAAAATCCTCAAATTTCCAAAATGTATGAGTCACTGAGCAGATAGTGTGCGACCCAGTAATGTTTTCTTAAATATTTCATATTTTATGACCAGCACAATGTGAATAAACACCGGCACAATCCGGCACAAATCGAGCACAATTGGCGTCAAAAAATCCTCAAATTTCCAAAATATAGGGGGGGCTGAGCGTCAAGATAGCCCCCCTAACAAGATTTGGCTATAACTTTTTGTTTATTGCTAGCACAAAATTACGAGCATCAGCACAGTAGGGCACAAATCGAGCACAATTCAAAAATATAATTTTTAAAACAATCGCTTAAAAAGGGGGGCCAACTTGACGCACCTTTAGGCGAGCGATAACTTCGGAGGCGAATAAATCGAAATGATACCCGTTAAAAATTCATTAAATTTGCCGCTTTTTTTCGTTTCCACTGCATTATCTCAAAGACAAAAGCCTAACTTAAAAAATTCGTCTCTTGAAAAAAGTTTGCCCCGAGTACGTGGATGCCAACCGTCTTTGTTTAATAATTTTTGAGAGTATGGTAACTGTCCGGCAATTAATAATGTACTTCGATGTCTTATTCCGCCCGCTCCGGCGGCGCGATCACCTCGCGTCCCCACTCCGTTTCTATAGCCGCCGGCACCGCGCTCCTCCCGCATTTCGCCCATGGCTGGGGAGAATTTTATTTAATTACTGATTAAATTAATAATAATATGAAATACAATTTAATCTTATGGATATTAAACATGGATACAATTATGATTATAAAAATGTATAATAAGATTTATAAACTATTGTACTGAATAAACAAAATATTGTGTACCTTATAGATTTATTTTTACAAACAGTAATGTAACAAAAATTGTACATTTATCTGTAAATTTTGCTCAATCTTCATCGTCAGAGTCACTATCGATAATCTTGACGGTGGTGGTGATGGTGGAGACAGAAGCAAGAAGATTTTTGTCCCATACATGTACAAGAATCTATGCAGAACAACTAATTTTTTTTGCAACTGCACACTTTGTACTTGTAAAAAAATGATGTACATACTTTAAAAGAATTTAAAAAAATATGTAGCTTTTTTGCACCTACATGTTGCTAATGCAGTAAGGTTTTCTGGGATCACTGAAAGAATGTTTAGGACATAATTTTTTTTTCGTCAATCTTCCAACCAAAGTCAGTCACGTTCGGTAATTGAGGACAGGGTGTTAAACTGTTTAACCGCACTTTGGTTTGGAAATATGCTCTTAAACAATGCTGCTTTAACGAGTTTTTAATTGGTGGTTACTTAAAATCACTGTCCTAGACACTGCCATTATTCCTCTCAAGGTATTTATATACAAGTCACGTCAGGATTATAAGTGTATAGTTTAACCACAAATTTATGATTTTTTTTTAAATAAGTCCTCATTAAATTAATCACTTCCCATACCATCTAATGAATTAAAATAATTTAGGTACACTTTCCAGCAGTTTTTCTTGCCAATGACTTGTAGTGTCACACCCAGTCAGCGCATAATGGAAAGAAGGTAAATTTTTGAGGAGAAGATTGTTTAAGTCTATTTCATGTACAGAAATAAATCGTGTTGTTTCATCTCGTCCAATTATCATCCATAGTTCAGGTGTCAAGTGCGCTTTAAAATGGTCTAAAACCATCACATCAGTGTCATTGCAATTGATAATGCATCTAATGCCTTTTTGGCTGACATTATGTGAAGAATAATTCTTGTATCCGCTTCTTCGTGATTGGCTGTCAATATTTCTTCATCGATTTCTTTTATTATAAAATTTGTTTTGTGTTGTAGTATATTTGTGAAACCACCACTTGTAGCAAACTGAACCGGAATATTTCAATAGTAGTTAACAAGGTACTCGGATAAAAAATTGGTTAACTGGTTTTTATTGAAGACTGAATGAATAAATAAGGTCACTGTTGTGGAAGTGGGGCTTCGATATTGTTTATAATCCGGTTAATAGTACTTTTACATCCCCGTTTAGATCTAGTAGTGCTTTTTATAGAGTCTTCTTTGTAGTTATCTAAAACAACATCAATTAGTTCAGCTTAATATTTATTTTTAAAAATGATGTTGGTAAACTTTCTTGCATATAGAAGGATTTACATTTAGCTGCTTTTCCCAGAGCTTGAACAACTGACATTCCGTCGAATATGTGGCAGACAGTTGCAAAAAAAATAGTTGTGCTGCATAGGTTCTCGTACATGTATGGGGCAAAACTCTTGCAAAATATTCTTGCCTCTGTCTCCACCATCAAGATTATTATCGATAGTGACTCTGACGATGAAGATTGAGCAAAATTTACAGATAAATGCACAATTTTTATCAAATTACTGTTTGTGAAAATATACCTAACGAGTGAGCAACAAAATTCGTGATCGCAGTTGGCTAAACGTATATCGGTTATTTTACTTTACTGTTTGCATTAATCGTCAATTCACATTACTCGATGACTTTTTACACAATCGTATCGATCAAGAATCGACTCAAAATTTTGGATTCAGAGGCTCCTACGATCACGAATTTTGTTGCTCACTCGTTATAAGGTACACAATATTTTGTTTATTCAGTACAATAATTTATAATCCTTTTCAAAAACATGTACCAAACCTAGCAACCGAAGAACCACCTGGACAGGGAGGCCAGGAAAATAAAAACCCGTCCATAGTTTGGAACTATGTATTGAAATATGTACAAGATTATTCGCTATTATACGCGGAATGATGGTGAGCGATCCGGGGAATGCCGAGTGGTGGAAAGTACTGTAGACCCTTGGAGGAGGTGTCGATCTCTCGTCCTCACTGCACCAGATCTGTCGATGATGTCTTCTCTTTTCTCGGGGTTCTGTGTTTTCTCGCGATCTGTCTCTGTTGGCGGTCGACTCGCTTCTCTCGGTCTCGACCCTCCCCACGGTCCACACGACCCCCGATGGGGCACGTGACTCTACCCCACCCACTTCGCTGTTGGCAGGGAAAAAATCGGACACAAAGCAACAAGGGGCGGAAGGGATTCAAAGGAAAAAGGAATACCAAACAATTCTTGTTATACATTTTTATAATCATAATTGTATCCATGTTTAATATCCATAAGATTAAATTGTATTTCATATTATTATTAATTTAATCAGTAATTAAATAAAATTCTCCCCAGCCATGGGCGAAATGCGGGAGGAGCGCGGTGCCGGCGGCTATAGAAACGGAGTGAGGACGCGAGGTGTTCGCGCCGCCGGAGCGGGCGGAATAAGACATCGAAGTACATTATTAATTGCCGGACAGTTACCATACTCTCAAAAATTATGAAACAAAGACGGTTGGCATCCACATACTCGGGGCAAACTTTTAATTTTTTAAGTTAGGCTTTTGTTTTTGAGATAATCCAGTGGAAATGAAAAAAAGCGTCAAATTTTATGAATTTTTAGAGGGTATCATTTCGAGTTATTCGCCTCCGAAGTTATCGCTCGCCTAAGACTCTTAGGGGTTTTGGAAATTTCAAAGAATTAAAAAAAATATAACCCGGACAGACTTTTTTATGGAACTACTACCAAAAAATCACATTCAAAATCTAGTTTCCCCCCATATGCGTAACGCGCAATTCGTTTCTAGTGCCCTTCTGCACAGGACGATTTTTGACGGCTTTCGGATTTTGAGTCACAAGGGCACAAGCTTGTATTCTGAAAGGAACCAATGTCTCATTTATAGTGAGTACTGAATTTAGCGAAAATATGCTAACAAGGCTATACGAAGCCAAGAATTGGCCCGGAGGCCTCGTCGTAAAGCGCTTCAGGTTTTTTCGAGCCGGGTCGGGAAGTTTCTAATCAGGATACCATACCACAATACAACAAAGTTACGCCAGAACAACATCCCCAAACATCCTCTGTAAGTTCCAGAAAAGATGCTCACAAAATCTTGCTGCTGAATGTACAATCAATCAATTCCAAACAGGACGAGATTAATTATTGATAAATGAAGAAAATTTCTCCGTTGTGGCCCTATATGAACAATGGCTTCGAAGGGATGCAATCGATAGTCTTAGTTTTGAATATTACAGAGTTGTGTCCAGCTTTTGTAGGGAGCATAGCGGTCAAATCCATACAGTGTGAAGACCTAACCAACATCACAGCTCTGTCCGTGGAAAATCAGTGCGAATTGGCTGCTGTGCTCATAAAGAAACTGAATGTTATACTTATCAATAGGCCTCCCACAGGTAACATGTTAGTACTGCATTGGATGGTATATAGACGTCTTGAATAAGGTTTTCCTAACTGGTGACTTCAACATAAGATTTAATGTTAATAGTAACTTAGAAGGAAAATTTATAAATCTACTAAAGGAGTACGGTTTATCACCAGCTGTAAATTTTCCAACACGTGGACTTAACTGTATCGATAATGTGTGCACCAATGTAAATAAATAAGGAGTACCTCATAACAATTCCTCTTAATTGCTTATTATCTGACCATGTAGGTATATCCTTGCAAATATATTTTCCCGTAGATTGTGTTAATGTAACAAAGTTTAAGACTATTAGCCCAATAACCACTGTAGGTACATTTAATCTATATTTATATCTTGAGTCCATAAAGAAACAAATGTCGACATAGGTATTACAAATTGATTAAAACAAAGAAAACTATCAAATCTGCCACAAACAAATCTAAGGCAGTTTGGTCTGTGATAAATAGTTTAACTATTAACAACCTAAGGAAACATGACTGGGACAACCAGTGTAATTTAACTAGTGATCTTTTTAATGAACATTTCACATTAAATTTGTAGGATTCAATTTGGCTAAGTCTCTACCTACTGCGTCTCCTGACCCTATTGTGTTAATGAATAATTATTTTGAGGGTAGAGGCAACTATAACTATTTTGACTTCACTAAGGTGTCTAGTGCTGTCGTTAGGATGTGACTTTTACGGTATAAACGTGGCCATCATCAAGTCAGTAAAGGACGTTATCATATCACCCCTAACAAAATTAATCAATTATTGTATAAACCCTAATAATTACAGGCCGATATCACGGTATTCTCCAAAGTATTAGAAAAGATTCTTTGCAGTCAGTACGTCGAATTGAATCATATCCTTACTGACAGTCAGTATGGCTTCCAACGTGTTTATAACATATCACCAAAAAGCTGCAGAATATTAACATCTTTTCTTGTCAATAGATTTCAGTCAGTTAGATTTGGATAGCATGAATATTATAAACTGCAAATTAATATAGGAGTACCCCAAGGTTCAGCACTCGGCCCACTGTTATTTTTAGTGTACAGGGTGTAACGGTAATACGTGTTTAAAAAAAACTGGTAATTGGTGACGATGAATATAAAATAAAGTTTTTATCAAAATTGTCGGTACGCTACTGGGAGAAGGACAAAAGCATTATGTAATTTTGGTTGATTAGCAACGGTAACTTTTGAAACCGTCTCAATGCTGTCATAGTGATTGTCATTAATAATTTTGAAATGGTACTTTGCAGGAATTTGTATTCAATCAACATTGTGCGGATTTACCACTACCACTACAAGCATTTTGAAACCTTCAAGATCTCACAATTAGGTCTGTTGTTAAGCATCTCAAAAAAAAAAAAAAATTATAATTTATTTAGTTGAAATAGAAGCATAAAAATATCAGTATTTAAAATAAGTCCATCACAATAAATGTTCAAAATGGTCACCATTACGCGTCAACCAAAAATAAAGAAAGTTGTCATGGTTTTTCGAAAAGAAAGTCCAGTATCAAACACTAAACGCTTGGTCAAAATTAGGGAAAAAAAAATTATAAATTTTTTGTTGATATTTCGCAAAATGCCATAGAGCAAAAATCTTCAACTTCGCAAGTTCTTTTACTGGTTCAAATTAACACACGTATTTCTTCGGAAATGCTGAATTTGTTTCGGCGTGTGGTCTGATGAAACATGAACACTTTTGAAGCGCTCATGTGATTGTTGCAGAGGTTTTTTATTTCTCAATTTACGAAATATTTCTTTGACGGTATCATCGTGTTGTAGTTTTATTTTAATAGGACGCGGTTTAGAATTTTGACCACTGAGTGTACTGAGCTTACCCAATCTGTAGCAGATTACATCTAGGAATTGATGTAAAGTTTGTGTACTTTTTAAAGATCCACCACCTGTTGCTTTATGTTGGCTGATATAAAAATCGCTATTTCATAGTTACTTTCATGCGGTACAGATACCCGCACTACTAGTGACGGGCGTAATTTTTGTCAGTGTCAACCATGAGAGTAAGAAGTGTTTTGTGGTGTCAACGTCCAGTCGTTTACTAACCTAACCTCGTTCTACTGCACCTGTCGTAAAAAAACCCTAGCCGTGTTGCCGCTTATTATTACAACAGAAAATGCGATGTTGGTGGATGTTTAAATAAAACACAAGCTATATCATCAACATCCAAAAAATTTAAAAAATCCGTAATAAAAGCGTAATCTAATGAATTACGCTCACGTGGGCACACATTAAAGGTTGCTCCTGAACGCCATACAAGATTATGTTTAACTTGCGACTTTGGCGGTCCGCGACCTCTTGAACAACTTCTTCAAATTCAATTTTCAATGTTTTGTTATCTTGAAGCCACGTTATCTGGCTTTTTAGAGCGTCCACAGCAGAGAACAGTTTTTCTATCGATGCTAGTAATTGCGGAATAATTTTACAACATTCACAATTCGACTGATTAGACACACCACTGCCACATTTAGAACACTTTCAGTCCAAACCATCCGTAGATTTAATTAACTCCTAGGTATTTCTCGCCATTTGGATGCATTTGATGTGAAATGCATTGTTACAAATAACGCACTTCAATCCGGGTACAGTTGAAGTAATTGCGCACTGACAGTGTGTACAAACCAAAGGCATCTTTTTCAAGGTTTTGATCACTATGCATATATATTAACGGACTTTTGAAGCACGCAGATATGCACGACCCTCACATACGAAGTCACGTTGAAGAGTTACGTTTTATTTAAAATTGGTTACACTGTATCTTGTATTATAGTTAGAATTGCGTTTGGTGCAGGTCCTAAAAGAATAATAATTCTTGGTGTGATGGTAAGTACTTTACGATCTGAAGTTTTTATGGTGCCAATTTATTGTTAATGCTTGGACTCGGTGGAATAGGCAGTAAAACCAACGATGTAAAACCAACAGATTCAAACTCTGTCTTTCAAGAATTGTTTGAAGTGTGAATTTTCTTATGCTGGATATTATGGTCAGTATTCAAAGAAAGACCAGAATTCCGATTGCGGTAGCGTGGGGTGCGAGACTGAGTTTTTGGTGGTCCCGTTTTAGAGATTTTTACTTTTTGTCCAGTAAATCTAGGTTCGATAAGCCCGTTTCCAGGAAAAAATTCCGGAAGTTTTTTCTTAACGGTTCTATATATTTTTTTGGTCGCTGAATCTGAATTTGGGGTTTGCCCCCTCGCCAGAGGTGAGCTAACTTCAGGGAATGCAAGAAACCTCGAAAATTTCGTAGTTGTTCCAGTTTTTCGCTTAGAACTCGAAAACGAGGCGTTCTAGCTAAAAGGCCGCTATATAGAAAATTAAAGTAGATAAAATTTACTACCAGAATATGGTATTAAATTTGTTTCTCTCTTTAACGGGACGGCCGCTAGAGCGTTCTGAATATAGAGCACTTTTTCGTTTTGTCAGTTAGTCGACCAAAGGAAACTTTCCTTCAGTTGAATATTTACGTGAATGTTTGAGCTTTATGTGCGTAACATGTCTCAGGAATGCTTCATTTGTGAAGGATCCTTGTTAGATGGATCAGAGAGGACTGTATTAACCAAAAGGCGTTGCAGTCTTTCATTGAGGTTAGTAAAAGAGGTAACGATGGAAACCAAGTTTTATTCAAATGGAGCACAGAACTTGAGGTCTACGAAAAATGTAGAAAACAGTACACCAAACAAAAGTCGATTGCTGCTTATATTAAGAGGAGTAAAGAGGGTGGTACTGCGCCTTTATTACGTTCAAATACTATTCAGTTCTCATTCAGAACGCATTGCTTTTTGTGTGGTAAAGAAGTTCCCCCAGATATGGAACCAAACAAATGAAAAAGCCAGCAAAGAAACGTAATCCTGTTTTCCTAATTTGCTGTTGTAACAAAGCTATTAACGCACTCATTTTGAGTGCGTTAATATTTCCTAGAATTTTTGTTTCCGTTGGTTAGCCACACTGAACCTTGCACTGAACGAAATGTCAGTGTGATTTTGTGGTTAAGGTTCCATGTAAGTCATCTCAAGTATAGGTCAGGTACAGAAAAATCAAAATTTAACAAAATTTCTTAAATTACCAAAATTGATTTTATTTGTAAAAAAAAAATAAATTAATATGCAAATTAGGAAAAATAACATGAAAAACTCGTTTTGTAAAACTTAAGAACACTCGTTCTTTACAGGCACTCCTGCCTACGGCAGTCGTGCTGCAAACCTGAACTCGTGTCTTAATATAAGTTTTTCCTAATTTGCTGTTGTAACAAAGCTATTAACGCACTCAGTTTGAGTGCGTTAATATTTCATTAACGCACCCAAAATCTAGAATTTTTGTTTTCTTTGGTTAGACACACTGAACCTTGCACTGAACGAAATGTTAGTGTGATTTTGTGGTTAAGGTTCCATGTAAGTCATCTCAAGTATACGTCAGGTACAGAAAAATCAAAATTTAACAAAATCTCCTAAATTACCAAAATTTATTTTATTTGTTAAAAAATGAAATTAATATGCAAATTAGGAAAAATAACATGAAAAACGGGTTTTGTAAAACTTAAGAGCACTCGTTCTTTACAGGCACTCCTGCCTACGGCAGTCGTGCTGCAAACCTGAAGTCGTGTCTTAATATAAGTTTTACAAAACTAGCGTTTCAATATACTATTTCCACATTTTCCACAAAGAGCGAACAAGTGGTCTATATTCAGAGCACTCTAGCGGTCGTCCCATTAACGACAGAAACAAACGTAATACCACATTCTTGTGGGAAATTTTGTCTACTTTAATTTTGATTATAGTGGTATTTTCGTAAAAACGCCTCGTTTTCGAGTTATAAGCAAAAAACTGGAAATAGTTCAAAATTTTTGAAGTTTCTTGCATTTCCTGAAGGTAGTTCACCTCTGGCGAGGGGGAAAACCTCAAATTCGGATTCAGCGACCCAATAAATTTACTCTACTATCTGTAAAACTGTAATAAAGATTTCCTAACTTGGATTAATGATAAAGTACTGCGCCATGGCGTATAATAGATGTTTTAATTTAGTACTTATTTGTGGCAAGTACTTGCTTCTCTTTGATATTGAATCAATAATAATCGGGTTTTTGGTTCATTAACGCCCAGTGCAGATATCTACCTATAAATTTTTTGTGCAATTTTTTTTTATCCACAGCTGCAGGCTAAAGATCCCTACACACATTTGTTGAGATATATACGCGCGTACATATCTCTCAGTGTGTAGGCAATATCTGCCTAAAATATCTATCGAAGATGTATTCAGTCGCTGCTTGAATTTCTCCACGTGTGTAGGCAAAACGCATTTATGTACCAGATATATTATCAGTGCCGTTCGTGTAAACCATGGCTGATAGAATTTTAACAGAGTTTATGGAGAAAATATATCACGCTGCAACAACCATTTCTTTACCCATTTACTTCGTGGCTAACGTCTTTTCATTAATCGATTTTGTTCTTCTTCATTATGCATACACACGCCACTGCTAACAAATTTAAATCACTATGATCACTGTTGACATGTTAAATAGCAAAATAATACAGAACTTATCTCTCTATGTGAAGGTAATTCGAATGAATCGTATATATGTGCGCATGTACAGTTATGTTCATTAATGTGTTGTACAGCTAGTTTAGATGTATGTGCATCGGATTTAAAAAAAAAAAAACATCACCATAGTTAAAAAATGTCAAATTGACACTGCTTGTCGCATCTAGTAATTTCGAAATGCGGGCAATTAATTTAATTGAAAGATCACATATTATTACGATGATGGATTATCCATCAGAGAAGTTGCAAACATTATGCAGACAAGTAAAAACACCATTTTAAAAGTCAAAAGACGATGAGAAATTGACGGAACTCTGGAATAGAAGAAGTCTACGTGTAGGCCAAAAGTTTCTACTACTGAAGAGGTAGATAAGAGTTTTCAATCAACATTTAAATACAAGATTTGACTGAATAGACCTTCAAAGGCAGGCAGAATTTTTTACAATTTTTTTTTAAACGACGCATGCACCATTTTCCACCCTTTCTGAAATATTCTCCTATAGATTTCCGGGTGTCTATATCTGTTCAAATGTGACATTGTAATGACGAAAACGATGCCCAAATTCGACAAATTTCTGCTCTCAAAGAAAGGCTGAATTTTTACAATTTTTTTTTTCAAGTGGCGCATCTAACATTTTTCACCCATTCTTCAATATTCCTTTATAGACTTCCGAGTGTCTTTGTCTCTTCAATTGTGAGATTGTAATGATGAAAAAATGCCCAAATTTCACAGAATACACCCTCAAAGGCAGGCTGAATTTTTTACATTTTTTTTTAAAGCAACGCATCCACCATTTTTCACCCTTTCCGAAAATTCTCCTATAGACTTCCGGGTGTCTATATCTGTTCAAATGTGACATTTTAATGAGGAAAACGATGCCCAAATTCGACAAATTTCAGCCCTCAAAGAAAGGCTGAAATTTTACAATTTTTTTTTTCAAGTGGCGCAACTACCATTTTTCACCCATTCTTCAATCTTCCTTTATAGACTTCCGAGTGTTTTTTTCTCTTCAATTGTGAGATTGTAATGATGAAAAAAATCCCAAATTTCACAGAATACACCCTCAAACGCAGGCTGAATTTTTACATTGCTTTTTAAGCGACGCATCCGCCATTTTTAACCCGTTCTTAATACAAAATATTTGATGAGCAATATGTTATCATGTTAATAATACTATTGAGGTACTGGTTTGGTCTTCCAAAAGTCCAGATATAAATATTATTGAAAATGTGGGGGGATTAATGGTTTACAAAATGAGTCACCAAAATTTCCGACCACAAAAGAGTTGTTAAATGAAATTAATTTAACAACAAATCTATATGCGTGAATACCTCATAGATTGAAAGAAATTTTGGAAAGAAATAAGGCTATGACCAAATATTAACTAAAAGATTGTTTTAAGTTGTGTTAAAAGTTTATAAATGGTTTATTTATGTTCTGTATTTAATTTCTAATTAAATGTTTTTGTTCTGTAATTTTGAAAATATCCATTTAGGTAGAGCACTATTGGCATTACGATCATTGCTATGCAACAATCCTTGTACAACACTTGTTTGAACACGATGAAATCACGGGTAAGTTCACACACAACAAAATCTGTACAACACTTTTTTGAACATAACTGTACATATCTCAAGAAACGTACGTGTGTCTGTAGGGGCGTTTATAAACAAAGAAAATAGAAATCGGTCGTTTAGCCAGGGATATTTAGCTGCATTCCTTTAACCAGTCTACACCTATTAGCGAACATACAGTGTAATGATAAAATAAGGAAATTTTTTTTTCCTAATTTGCTGTTGTAACAAAGCTATTAACGCACTCATTTTGAGTGCGTTAATATTTCATTAACGCACTCAAAATCTAGAATTTTTGTTTCCATTGGTTAGACACACTGAACCTTGCACTGAACGAAATGTCAGTGTGATTTTGTGATTAAGGTTCCATGTAAATCATCTCAAGTATAGGTCCGGTACAGAAAAATCAAAATTTAACAAAATTTCCTAAATTACCAAAATTGATTTTATTTGTTAAAAAAATGAAATTAATATGCAAATTAGGAAAAATAACATGAAAAACTTAAAATTTAAATATATCTATGTCGAACTCCACAAACTTTAATAACTGTAAGATTACTAATGGTACATGTTTCGGCAGAATACTTCTGTCATCATCAGCCCTTAAAGAATATAATTTTAAAATTACGTCAATGTCATAATTTTTTATATTCTTTAAGGGCTGATGATGGCAGAAGTATTCTGCCGAAACATGTACCATTAGTAATCTTACAGTTATTAAAGTTTGTGGAGTTCGACATAGATATATTTAAATTTTAATTTAAATTTACTCCACTTGGATTTAAGAACATTCTTCTTGTTTATGAAAAACTTGTTTTGTAAAACTTAAGAGCACTCGTTCTTTACAGGCACTCCTGCCTACGGCAGTCGTGCTGCAAACCTGAACTCGTGTCTTAATATCAGTTTTACAAAACTAGTGTTTTAATATACTATATAATTGGCTTATTTTATTTTTTTAAGCAAAATGCTCGGACAGGTCAATTTTACTTTTTAATTAGCTACCTTATGACCAAAATTTCACTTATAACGTTATAATTGTTTTTTCCCAATGACAACCCCTTTTTTTTGTTTTTTTTATAGATGGCCCAATTACTTAAATAGTTGGGGGAGGCCAAGAGAAGATATTGGGATTTACTCAAGCGCGGCAGATTAACATACGTTACACCCAGTTGAGTACCTCCACCATATAGGGCCGCGCGTGTAGGGCAGCCGACCAAAATAGTAAAAAAAATCGATAGTTGGAAATACTCGAGCGCGTCAGATTAAGGTATGATGGGTTAATTACATGTTGAAAAGTGTACATTTCACTAATCTGACGATTTGAGATTGACGTAAGGGAGTAGGAGGGTCACAAACTTGCAAAAAAAAGGCACTTTGACAATTTCGAGCGCGGTCGATTTCAAACCACCAAATTAAGAAGATCCTCCCAAATAATCGTCGGATTATAGATTATCACGACCAAGACATTAAGCTGAACCGTCTGTATAAAAATCTGACGCGCTCGAGTATTTCGAAATGGCGATTTTTTTTTGCATTTTCAAAAATCCGTCACGAGCTTGCATCACATCCGAGTCGTCAGTTTTTTTTTAATGGGAGCTTCGTTTGGGTTCAATTAACATCCCCTCTGTATATCTGACGTGATCGATTAATTTTTTTCGGCAGATTAACATCATAACGGTATAACCTCCGTCATCTGAGACACGTGGGGCATATACACTATCAATATCTGACGCGCTCGAGTATTTCCATGTGGCTGTTTTCTTTTTAACATTTTTGAAAGCTTGTAGGCGCCCCCCCCCACCGGTAAAGGGGTATACATCATATTATAACCTTTTTTTCTTTCTAGCATCTAATCTACTCCATCAACTCTTCCTCAACCATCCCCAATCTGTTATAGCGTACCTATTAAGGGCACGCTTGTTGTATATTAAGAAAACAACTCAATAAAGGAGATCCATTATGCACACGCCATTCTTTTGTTTTGAATTAAATTAAGGAACTAAAATAGAAACAATATACGTAACCAATAACTCTTTATGTCCCCAACGGCTTTGTAAACATTTATTGAAGGCGATGGGGTAGAACATAACTAAATGGTTTGTCGCATGTTGAAAAATCAGTGCTTTCCGTAATGAACGTTCAGGCCGGAAAAATGATTTTTAAACAAATGTAGGACAGTCTTTCGCAATATTATAATTTTCTTATGTGGGCATTTTGTTTTGCTCCCATTAGGTATGGCTAGTTTTAATGCATTTATTTAACAAATTTTTATATTATGCTTATTTATATTAGTTATTTTCTGTCTGTTGGTAGGTTAAAATCAGTATTAAGATGCCCTGATTTTCCAAAGCATTCGCCATTTAGAAGTGTGCTCGAAGGAAGGTTTAGAGATCGATGAAGAAGCCGATGTCGATGTAAGACCTTTTATTCTTGAAGACGAGTTTATCAAACTGTTATGTTAAGCCATGATAATGTCCTAGGATTTATCGCAGAAGATAGTAAAAATAATGGAACATGATTGTTGCTGATTACCGATTACCAGGATTATGGCTATCTGAGGACGAAATATTAATAATAAATAGTGTGATAAGAATGAGTGTATCTACCATTCGAATCAGGAAAGTTCTGATAGCTCATTTATGTACACCCATCGTAGCCCATCTAGGATATCTTGTTCAAATCAAATTTCATTTCTGTTATTGGAAATTTGGGTTTAGCCGTTCGGCATGACTATACAACAGATAAATACTTGTAATTGTGCTAATTGTATCGAATGATAACAAAATCAATACTAAATGTATATCGTCAGAACTTGTTGGTGAAATGTAGATTAGATTGTATATGGAAAGGTCTTTACTTTTTCACCGGTAGTAATCTCAGGCTAACGATGCACCCACCCCATGTATACGGTGGTTCGGTTATTTCGGAATCCGAGCGGTCGGTGGCAAAAGTTATGAAACACCCTAGCTGTAGACAGTGATGTACCCGCCCCTTATATACGGTAGTTTGATCCGGGCTAGCCAGCAGGAAAACAAGTCGGTCTGGTTGAACCGGAAGCTTAGACAGCGTGGAACCGTGAGATCCCCCGGCGTGGACCCAACCTTCCGGAGACCAGTAAAAACCGGGACAACTTATTACGTAGGCTAGTTACCGGAAAGGACTAGGAAGGAAGTGGAGAGGATGATTGGAGCTCCTCACCTTAGTCAGCTTCTTCTTTCTGGGCGGCTTCCTTCCGAGCTGGTCTTCTTTGGAGCGGGCACGACACTTCACTGTCGTTCTAAGGGAGCGCAACCTCTTTTATAGACCTACTGGCGGGGTGATAATGACGTATGCTGATGTGCACGACTGATAAGACCCTCACTCCTCCGCATTGCGACATCTTTCCTCCGGAGTGAAATCGGTTCCGGGCATCGTATCGGATACGGAATGGCGGCGTCCGGAACGCGCTTCTTTGCTGGTCAAGATGATGTAAAAACCATTCCGGTACGATAACCGGAAGTATTGATTTTCGGCGGTTTCCGGTTCGACGAAAGGGCGTGGTCGGGCATGATAAGGTCGGGGGTGGTCGTAGCGACTCCGGAGTAGGCTCGTTTGGAGCGCGCTAATTTTCCGGTGGCGGTAATGAAAGAATTATCCGGCTGTGACATTGCAAATTATTTTTCCCGGCGAGTTATACCGGGTGTTCCAGAGGTGTGTGGACCATCAATTACGCCCTTAGATTGAAAGATATCAAAACGGGGTTTTTGGGGGACGATAGTCACACGATACCTTCACAATTTAAAATTATTAGAAATCATATACAGAGTGTCCTAGTATTAGTAATATACCAAAGTTATGTTTTTTTAAATGGAATGCCCTGTGTATTAGTTAGCGAATTGAAAGAGAAATTAATGCTGAACAAAATGATATAAGGTACTGCAGGTTTATTATGGATGGTTCCTGAGTTATGAAGAATCTTAGGTCAAAATTAGTGCAGAGACCATTCCAACAGAGATAACTGAATGCTTTTCTGTCAATAATTTTTTATATATCCAAACTTTAATACATACCGATTGAAAGTCATCTAAATTGATATTTCTATACAGGGTGTACGGTTTCGCAAAATGTATAATAACTTATTTTTTTCAAATGGAACACCTTATATTCCATTATACCACCAAATAGCATTTTTAATAAGCTTTTTTTCAATGTGTGGTTTGCCTCGGCAAACTTTAGGTAATTTTTACAAAAAACTTAGAAAGTTTCCCGAAATTGCTAAAATCAGATCGCCTTGGACTTGTTGCCATTTGACAGGGCCGTACTTACCAATCCAACGTCTCGGCAACCAGTCATTTAAATATCTTTTTACATCCCTATAGAAATGTACAGGAGCTCCATCCTGTTGCAACCACATTAAGGACCACTGATTCTGATAATCAGTCGTCCGCATCTAGTGGGGATTTTCAGTGGCATAATAGTGCATGTTATGCCTCTTGACTTGCCCATTACTCTTAAAGGTCGCCTCATTAGTGAACAAAATTCTGTTTAAAATATTTCTATTCCTTACTAGAAGATTGTGCATTATTTCGTAGAATTTCACTCTTTTTGTAAAATAAGCTTCTTGCAATTCTTGATGGAGTTCAATGCGGTATGAATGAAACCGATGTTTTTTGATCACACGGTTTACTGAAGATTTCAAAATATCAGATTGGGCAGCAATTTCTTTTGTACTGGAGTGAAGATTTTCTTCTAAGATTAGTAAAACTTCTAGCTTAGTGTTTTCACCTACTCTTCTACCAATTTTTTGTTGTAGGCCACGTTTCCAGTGATTTCAAAACGTTTTAAATTTTTGTGGCCAAAAAGGAGTTTCTTTCGGCTTCTCTTAATACAGTGTGTCCCTGGATGGGGTGCCCATGAGGTGATTTTCTCTAGTAAAATGTTTGGAGAAGAATATTTTTGGTCTAGACTGGTTTTGCTTATCTTAAAGCTGTAGAAAACTAAAACAGTCAAACATTTTAATCAACCTGTTTTAAATTAAGCGGTTTTTTCTTTAAATTTTAAGATTTTTTTCTAAGTCCATAAACTGAAGGTAGAGTTGCCTAGCAACCTGAACACAGTGGCAGTCACGGCTGATACTTTATTCCGAGTAAAATTAACAAAACAATTTGAAAAACCCATTGCGGCTCAAATGAACCCCAGAAATTTTTTCTTGAAATTCTTGGATTACGTGTCAAGACCCTAACACTGAATTAAAATTCTTTGCTGAAGACTTAGTACTCCGATTTTCTCTGACAATGATGAAGTTTCAATGGTATTTTTTACGCGTTGCTAGGCAGTGTTCGGCTTTAAATACTAGATTAATCAAAACATTTGGGACTTAGACAAAAAATCGATCCTATTCAAAGAAAAAAGCCCCCAATTAAAACAGAGCAACTAAGATTTGCAATGTTTTATCTTTTTTTTGGTAATTTTATAACAAGCAAAACCAATCAAGACCAAAAATACTCTTCTCCAAACAACTTACTAGAGAAAATCACCTCATGGGCACCCAGGGACACAATGTATAATATATAAGGCATTGTACCATATTCATCATTATTCATCATTATCTCTTTCGTAAAATTCATTTTGTAAAAATATCACAAAAGTGAAACTATTTGTTACAGGATAACTTACTGTCAACAAGAACAAACGGCTCCATGGTAACCAGTCTAAAATTATATCCCTATGGCAACAAATCCAAGGCGATCTGATCTTAATACACGATTTCATCAATTTGGGAAAGTTTTCTACGTTTTTTTTTTAATTATCTAAAGTACTAACATTTGCCGAGGCAAACTATATATTGACAGAAAGCTTATTAAAAATACTATTTAGTGGTATTTTTTTAAAAAAAAAAAGTTATTATACATTTTGCGAAATTGTACACCCTGTATAGAAATATCAATTTAGATGACTTTCAATCAGTGTGTATTAAAGTTTGGGTCTATAAAAAATGATTGAGAAAAAAGTATTCAGTTATCTCTGTTGGAGTGGTCTCTGCATTTTTTTAAAAGAGCACTAATTTTGACCTAAAATTCTTCATAACTCAAGAACTATCCATAATAAACCTGTAGAACCTTATATCATTTTGCTCAGCATTAACTGCTCTTTCAATTCACCAAATAATATACAGGGCATTCCATTAAAAAAAAACCTTAGGTATATTACTAATACTAGGACACTCTGTATATGATTTCCAATAATTTTAAATTGTGAAGGTTTCGTGTGGCTATCGTCCCCCCAAAACCCCGTTTTGATATCTTTCAAAATAAGGGCGTAACTGATGGTCCATACACCTCTGGGACACGCAGTATGTTTAATTTTCACGTTCACGGTCTTGCTTAAATAGCGATCGACGGACCGTTCCGCGGTGAGGATGTCGCTGCGCTGACGGTATCTAAACTCGGTAGTTAAATTCGGATTTTTCGGTAACTTCGTTACAAATTAGAAGAAAATTTTATCGTCTATTATGTTTCTTTTGTTATTTTACAAATAGCAGATATTGTATAATCAACGACGATATTATGAATTAATTCATGTTGCGTTATTTTTTTCAGGAATTCAAAACCTTGCACGTAGTGCTGGTGTTAGAACAGTTGTGTTTTTCGAATATTGGCGATAAAATATTACAATCATCAAGATACACTTAAATGGTCATCTAGTTTAGACCAAACTTAAAGAGATCAATCAGGAATCAGGCGTTGAAACGCTATTATTAACTCTGGAGCCACTTAGAGCTGGTAACATCCAGCCTTCAAATCAATGGTGGAGATGTAAGTGGCGTCGCCTGTTGAGTGTAGGAGATCTTCTAAGTGCGGCAGAGGGTATAAATCTCGTTTGGTAATTGCATTTAGTTACTTGTAGTCGACGCAAAGCTTTGTTTGTCCTCCCGATTTTGGCACAAAAACTACCGGCGATGCCCAGGCACTCTCGTATTCTTCGATTATGCCTAGTTTGAGGACTTGCTGTACCTCGGTTTTTAGGATCTCTTGACGTGAAGGGGACATTCGTTATGGCGGGCTGGAGATGGGGACACAATTCTTCATTGTGTCAACAATTTTTTAACTGTAGGTTCCTGAATGTCCATTGGTTCGGTAGCGTCGGCCGGTTTCTTGAAACTGTGTGTGGCGTTACGCTCTTTGCTTTGGGATCGGTACACCTCGTGGCGGTTCTCTTGGAAATGGTAGAGTCCGTTGCGGTAACCCACCACGCAATTTTGGCAAAGTCAACACCTCCGAAATCTGCACTGGATAAAAAATCATTGACTACCTCGTGGTTCCTAGTACCGTTAAATCTCGCAGTGCAGTACGTCTTCACTTCTTTTGAAGATTGCCATTTTAGTCTGAATTCTTCTTCGCTTTGCGCCTGTAGTTGTGGTGCTCGGGTTAGAGGGCACTGATCAAGAACGGACGAAGTAACAAACTATATTCACAAAATATGTGCAGAGTATAAAAATTTTGGAGATCTTTCATCCACAGAGGACGCAAAAGCTAGAGTTGAGAGAAGCGCTCTTTCTGCTGGCTGAAGGGCAGCGCACGTCTTTTTATTTGGGTGTACAGGTAGTCCTTAGAAGGGTTGAGAGCGCGCGTACAGATCAGCACAACAGAGCAACAACAGCGCTAATCTAGTGGGCACGTGGAGAATTATGTGTAATAATGCGAAAGTATGCAATTTATTACTTCAATTTCAAAGAAGATTTCGTGTTGCTATGAATTTAATAAAAGCGGTTAAAAGAAAATTTCATCATTACGTTGTTTTACAATGTAGTAATTTCCTATGTCTTTTATATTTATTACGTCTAGGCAACGTTATTCGCCAATAATATTTTACTACTAAATAAAACAGTCATTGAATTACTGATAAAAAGTATGCTGGCAGCATGCAATACTTACATACAAAACGGTTGCACTTTTGGTATTATTAGCCATTAATATTTTCAGTACGAGTAAACGATAGTAATTTGCTTGAAGAAGTTTAGTAAACATAATTCATTTATTTCAGGTTCATATAGTTTTATTATCTAAAATATAAAAGCATAAGCGAAATATGACAGGACTACAACAAAAGTGAATCAACTTAAAATTAAGATTAGAATTACTGCACCATGAATCATGAAAACGAGCGAAATTTGATACTCAAACACGGTAATAAAGAGTAATGGGGCGTCAGTCTTCGCATGGTTGGACCATTACGACCGATATGTATTAATATATGGACTTTTTCTATTAGAGAAAACGATAACTTACCTTTGTATCATGTAGGAAAAGTTCAATATACAGTTGAATGTTGTCATAAGTAAATCGGCCATGCTGAGATTGACTAGGAAGTAGTTCGTTACTGTTCTCATTCTGCGATGTGCTGAAGAAGAAAGATTTCCGATAACTTTGACAGATGTATTGATCGTGGTTCAACATATATTCTCGTTTAAAGAAATGTATAAATAACTGCAATAATTTTATTGTATTCAGTAAATTTAAATGCGACTGATTCAATCTTAAAATATCTAAGTTCACAAAGTTTAACCACTAAACACAATTGCTGTGTTAATACTTTAATTATGAAAATAATTAAATTTTAGACGCTGTGTGAAAGCGCCAGAGCATGAATTTTTGGGGACAGAGGTCCAAGCTCTCCTGGGAGATAGCTTTAAGTTGAATATATAAACCAAACTCTAAAATTCCAGAAGCTTGATTGCATTTTTTACATTTGTTTATTAACACCCTGACAAAACATTGTTTTATTGGAATTGAAATTTGGAAAACTCGAAGAAATTTTTCTTTATTAAATAATAACTCTATTAAAATTTGTAATGATCTTTTGCATTTAAGTTTTTTGTTTTAGATATTTTCAAGCGGAATCACGTTAGTTGTTCTAAATAAGTAATCAATAGAGGTTAAATTCTTACCAATGACAATCCATATTACAATACAATTTCCTCCTGTGGCTGTTAGGATCATCAACATAAAAATTATTGTCCACAACACTTTCACCCCAATGGGCATGAAATTTTCGGTAGTATCCGGCGCAGGAGTTTTGCTGGAGATCGGGATGAGAAGACCATAATCGAACCCTTGAAACGTTCCATTAGCATTTTCCACCTAAAAAATAACACAACTTTAACATACTTATTCGGAATTCCCTTTAACACAGTCGGGCAGATTAATCCTCTAAACCGTAGGTATTAATTAAATCTCAGGAGATTACTTCTAATTGGAATTTCAATTAAATAAGAACTGATTATTCTTCAAGGACACTTATCGGATTTATTAGAGAACGTTATATAAAAGCCTTCGAACGAAGTTTGCAACATGTACATATATAAAAACTAGTCGCGAATTAAGCTCACAATCAGTGCAAACAAATGTGCAACATATATTTTTAAATTTAAGCTGCATGTGATTTTCGATACTGACAAATCCCCCGTTGCAGTAAATCGGAAGCAGTCGTATGGAACAAAGCGCTAATTTATTTATTGTTGTAGGTCACAATTGTGATGCTATCTCACCCCTTAACCGTAATAAATATGTCATATACTGGAAAATCTAAGACCGTTTCGGGCTTGATAGAACTTATCAGTATAGAAATTGTCGGACGAAGATAACTAAACACAATGACTTCAAGTCGTATGGATAGTTGGAAAGGTAAATGACACCATTGTCTGCAACCTGTGCAGCAAGACAATTTTGGCAAAGAATCAACGGAAACCGTTTTTCAACATTATTTCGCCTATCGGGTCGCGACCAGGAAGACACCTAGCTTGCCACGTTCGAAACTAACCACTAAATTTACATGCCCCACAGCGCATTCACGGCGTTCCTCGGCAACAAACTTTGATTATTATAGTCACTAAATGTAGACTCTTAAAGACGTCTAGAAACTTGTAATCTCCCAATTTCTTAAAAACTTTAAGCGATTCTATGGGTTAAAATTTTGTAGTAGTATTTTCCTTTAGCAGTTTTCCTAATTTGACTTGGTTACTTAAAATCTTAAATAATCGGAATGTTTGTATTTGCAGCGTTTAGACTTAAAGTGGATTAAATGCATAAGTTGAAGTAAGAAGATCATTATCTTCCATCACCCATCAAAGTATGATTCTAATAGTTCGAGAGGTAGCGCTGCATTTGCACAAATCATTTGAAACCGACTGAAAATGATAACAATGATAGTTTTCTCCTAATTTTTAGGAACTCTAAACGTCAGCTACTCCAGTAGTGGTGGAGCTAGAAGTGACAGCATGTTAAAGTTGTTAATAAAAAAATAAGGTTTTTGTATATTCATACCGCACGAAAATTCATGAGATGGTTTTTCAGATCATTTTTAACTAAAAAATTATAATCAGCTGTATTGAAGATAGGGTCAGTCACGTATATGAACCATATTAAATTTTTTACTTTTAATATAATAGAGAAAATCATTCAGTCATTCTCATAAACATGCTCAGTGCATCTGAGCCTTGCATGGTCACTTTGGCAAATAAACTCACTATCTTTACACCCACAAACATTCAGCTGACGGTGATTTTTGTTAACCATAAAAATACACCATATTTTAATTTCAATCAAAATTATATTACTTTCAAATCAAATTAAATATGGTTCATAATACGTAATATTTAAAAATAATGTGAAAAACCGTCTCATGAATTTTTGTGCGGTATTAATACACAAAAAAAAAGCTTTAACAAATGACGGGTGCAGAAACTGACGCTGATTTTTCTGATTATTGAACATTAATCAATGGCCAAAAATAAAATTCATTCGGTATAAAGTTCCTAGAAAATAATAAGTTGTTAGATAGGTTAGAAAAATTGTATTTATCCAACACCTGTTTATTATGAAGTCATAATAATTCCGATTTTGAATACATACTTAACTAAAATTTGTATCCCTCAACAATTCCAATTTCGAAAGACTCCTCAAAAAGGGGGTCACCCCCTTAAAAAAATTAAATGGCATGGTGGGTCGTGTAATACATCATTTTAAAGTGTAGTATAGATTGATGTAAACAAATACTAAACTACTTTATTAAACTAAAAATTTACAAAATCCGATTGGACAAAGATACGTCTTTTACACAGGACGTCGGACTTAAGACTACTTAAAAACTAACACTCACTTCACCCTCACTCACCATCCCGGCGCGCACATCTGTTACATAATTCTCCGAAATGGTGACCCAAACAAATTTACACTTATTTACAAAATTACAATTATTCTTACATTAAACTACTAAGACTACTACAGTTTCGGCCAATCCTGACACAAGATTGACCTCAATCATGCAAGAAAACTAAACCTGCTTACACTGCATTACATTAACAAACTATGGGTTACCTATTTATCGAGAATGACTACTCGTCATTAGAAAAATTATTATCAATGGGTTCCATTTCCCCGTTTTCCGATTTTAGCCACGGACGCATGTTTCCCGGTGCACATACACCTCGGTATGGCAATTGTGTCAGTTGCTGACCTTCGGGATCCGTAATGATATAACGGTCATTATCTAGGACAGTCTGGATTACATATGGCCCGCGATATTTCGGCAAGAGCTTTTTATTGACTCCCGGAGTTACATCAAAGTTTTTCACCATAACATAATCACCCTTTTTATAAACAGTCGGCCTTTTATGGCGTTTGTCAAAATAGCGCTTATTATATTCATCCGCGGTTTGCATTTTCTTTGCCGCGTCTTCTCGAATTTTAAATAAATCTCGGTCTACAATTTGATTTTCCATCAACAATTGTCGTACCTCATCATCAATCTCGCCTACCTGGTTAATACCATAAAGCATCCTTGCGGGGGTTTCCCCTGTTGTTCGGTTCACGGAATTATTAATTGCAAATTCTACCTGCCAAATAACCTTATCCCAATTTTTGCGCCCTAATGTCAATTTTGCAAGAATCGGAGTCAAGGATTTATTGACAATTTCAATTTGGCCGTTCGCCTGAGGTGTGGCTGTTGCCGTTTTAACTAATTGTATACTATGATCTTGCAAAAAATCCTTAAAATCATTTGAGGTAAAAGCGCTTCCCGGGTCCGACACTATTTTGACGGGTTTTGAATACGTACGAAAATAATTCTGAAGATGTTTAATGACTTCTGAGGAATTAGTAGTCACCGTCGGATAAAACCTAACGAATTTAGTAAACGCGTCCTTAATTTCGAAAAGATATTTATGCCTGTTACCAGTTCGCTCGAGGGGACCGTAATGGTCAATATGAATTGTTTGGAAAGGTAACTTAACTTTTTCCGGAATGTGCAATGTCCCTTCAACTCTGTTGGTAATGGTACCATAGGAGATACACTTTAAGCAGTTTTGGATATAAACCTGAATCTTAGATTTCGCATCGGGGAACCAATAAACACGAGATAGATATTCCATCGTTTTATTAATACCTTGGTGTCCCATATTATCATGACTGGACCGTATAACATTTGATTCCATCGAGGCTGGCACATAAAACAAAAGATTTCCATTTGATTTTCGATAAACGAGTCCGTTATTCAATTCAAATTGTTTGTCTTCCTGTTTCTCCAATTTTTGCTTTATATTTTTGATATTAGGATCCAAATCTTGAAGTAACGCTAAATTTCGATCGAAACTGTTTTCATTAATTATTGCAACCGTGTAATTGCGACTTAACGCGTCCACATGGCGCAACCGATTGCCAGCGCGGTGTTCTAGCTCATAATCATAATTTCGTAGAGCCAAAGACCACCGTAAGATCCGGGGATTTATTTCTTTCCGTTCGAGAGCAGCTTTCACACTAGCGCAATCCGTAACTATCTTGAACTTAATTCCCTGTAGATAAATTCTGAATCTATCCAACGCGTAAACAATAGCCAACGTTTCGAGTTCGAAACTATGGTACCGTGATTCGGTCGATGTAGTTCTTTTACTATAATAACAAACGGGATGAAAACTGCCGTCGGACTGCTTTTGTAAAAGAATGGCTCCGAATCCGTTACTGGATGCGTCACAGTGTAATTCAGTGACTGCTTTGGGGGAATAAATTGCAAGTACTGGTTTTGAAATTAATGTTCTTAAATTTCACAAAAAGCGCAGTCAGTTCGTCATTCCAAGTAAAGTCAACTTTCTGTTTTAATAGATCAAAAAGAGGTTTAGCGAGTACTGAAAAATCCTTAATAAATCTACGGAAATACGAAATGAAACCTAAATAACTATGTAACTGTTTGAAATTTGTCGGCATTGGATAATTTGTGACAGCCAACACATTTTCAGAACCTGGACGAATTCCGTTGGAGTCAATTTGATAACCCAAATACTGAATTTCCTCCAATAAAAACTCACACTTTTCCAATTTCAATTGCAGACAATTTGCAACAAACACATCAAGTACTTCCCTCAAAATACTCAAACTTTCCTCAATTGTTTCCGTAGCTATTAGGATATCATCGATATAAATTAAGATTTTGTTTTCCCGCAATAATCTACCGAAAGCTAAACAAATGAAGCGCATAAAAACAGCTGGCCCACAAGACAAGCCGAAGGGCATGCCCGTGTACTCATAAACTCCCTTAAAAGTTATAAAAGCCGTCAATGGGATACTACTTTCTTTCAATCGCACATGATGGAATGCATCTTTGATATCCAATTTTGTGAAGTATTTTTTATTTCGCAAGCTATCTAATTGTTCGTCAATGTTCGGTATTGGGAAATTATAGCGTTCAAGTTGCTTATTTAATACGCGGTAATCCACTGCCATCCGATATTGACCGTTTTTCTTTTTAACCAAAACAATTGGACTGCAATACTGCGAATTACTAGGTCTAATGATACCACGCGATTGCAAATCATCTAAAATATTTGCCACAGCTTCTTTCTCGGCGTAACTAAGTCTTCGAGGATTGTAGTAAAATGGTTTCGCGTTTGCTTTTAATGTTAACTCTAACTCAAAATTCGTTACGGGTCTCGAAGGCCGTATAGGATTGTCATAATGGTTTTCTATTATTTCATAAAGCTCTTTCGCGATAGAACCAGGTATTTGATCAGATATTTTCAAATTATTGAAATGAGTGTCATTCTCGTTGCTAATATCAATATTCAATAATTCTAAACAGGTATCATTCAAATTATTGTTACAGATAACATTCACTTTGGGTTTGGTTCTAATATGCACAGTTTTACCAAAACTTATTTCTAATTCTTCGTTAGCAATAAAATCCCTTCCCAACAAACAGTGGAATCGCATCGTCCTACTCGGAACTACAAAGAAGTTTATGGTGACATCAACATCAGGATTTATGCGAACATGTTGTCTTAAAATTCCGAGTATTTCGATGCGGCTGTTGTTCACACCCTCAAAACAAAGAGAACCTTTGTAGTCGTCTAACTGAATACCGTCTGGAACAATTGAAATATCCAAAAATGAGTTTGGACTTCCCGTATCTAAAATTGACTCGACCACATCGGATGAAATGTCTAAGCTAACCTTAACCGTGTAAGCGTTGACAACTTGTTCCTGACCCTCGATGAGATGAGTGGTGCTCGCCCTTGTACCTGCGGCCGCCGAAGGTTGTGCCCATGATGATCCTTCCCCCGATGCACGGGTTGGACAGTCCCTTTTTATGTGACCGCTACGACGACAAAGAAAACAGTACGGTTTTCTTCGTTTTGTGCACTCCGACACGACGTGACCGATTTCATCGCAATTGAAACACTTCCGAGAAACGGCACTATTTCTATTTTGACAGGAACCACTTGCGTCATCTGCTTGTTCCCGGAATCTTCGCATGTTCGGTGCTCCTCTCGACGTGGATTTATGACCATATTGAAAGCTCTGACTTTGATGACGGTGTTTTTCATACACTTTGAGCTTCCTCTTTAGTTCACCCAGCGACTCTGAATCATATAAAGTCAACTTTGTAATGAACTCACCGGATATGCCATCCACGATGTACTGAATGACAGCTTCCTCTTCGATGTTACCTCTTGCTGCAATTTCTTTCATTACCAACAAATACTCTTGTACGGATTCATCCTTTCGCATTTTTCTGGTCGCTAACATGGAATGGAGTTTGGCACTGTTCACTTTCGTCGAAAATTCATTTAGTACAGATCTTTTCAATTTTGTCCACGTGGTGATATGTTTCTCTCCTTGTAGAAACAATCGTGCCAATCCTTTTATTCTTTTCTTCGCGAATATAAATTTTTGGATTTCGGTCCACTCAAAAAGTCTTGCAACGTCCTCGAATTCCTCAACCCACGATTCAACCGGATAATCGTCTGAACCAGTGAATTCACGAAGAGTGTCCTCAACATCTCGGAAACTCATTGAGAAATGTTGTGTAGGTCTTCGACGTGTTTCGGATGCTTCACTTCTCACATCTTCTTCGTCGTCCTGGTACTCTTCCTCTTCGTGTTCAGGATTCTCGTCCTCATCATCGTCCTGTGTAAAATCGAGGTTGATTAGCCTGGATACTATTCTAGTAGCAACATCCTTCGGTACTCCGTCATAATCAACGCGGAGAAAACTTGCCAAACAAGTCAAATCTTGTACGGAAAAATGTCGTATCGCCCAATCGATTTTCTGTGTAGCAACTTCCGACTCTTCAATGAAATCGAATCCTTTAAACTCCCTTAATCGTCTTCTATTTTGTCGATCACCATCATCCACGAAAACGAATCGATGTAATAGTCGGATTATATTTACAGGTGCCGTTTTTATTTCGGCGCTCATCAGCTCTCCTAGTGACGCCATTTTGCTCCTTATCTACTATAGTCCTGATCCTTGTTTCTTGATCCTTCGATCCCAAAACCTTAATCGTGACTTTTGATATTGAGACTCCTCACGTTAACACTAGACACTGATTTGATACGCAACAAACACTTCTGCTTGTTTTTCTTTCACGTACAGCCGAACATAAATCTACCACTCGCACTACAGGTGGTGGATTACTAATCACACTTCTGAAATCTGTAGTATAGATTGATGTAAACAAATACTAAACTACTTTATTAAACTAAAAATTTACAAAATCCGATTGGACAAAGATACGTCTTTTACACAGGACGTCGGACTTAAGACTACTTAAAAACTAACACTCACTTCATCCTCACTCACCATCCCGGCGCGCACATCTGTTACATAATTCTCCGAAATGGTGACCCAAACAAATTTACACTTATTTACAAAATTACAATTATTCTTACATTAAACTACTAAGACTACTACAAAAGCTTATTCAATTCTCTATACAGACCTACTTTTATCGATTTGTTTCTACAAAAAAAGCATAAATTTGTTATTTTCCAAATCAAGGAGAGTGTGGCTCCCCTGGCTAAAGGGGTGAGATTTAGACATGAAAGTTTGGTACAGTTTGGTCCAAAATTGACCTGTTCGAGCGTTTTCTTCGAAATTCGAAATTGGAATTGTTGGGGGGCGCAAATTTTAGTTGGGACACCCGGTATATAATAAGCTCTATAAAACACTAGTGCACTTACGAATCCATAATTAAACTGTTTTTATAACTAGCAACCATAATGATGTTTTTTCACTACTAGCTGTAGAATGTACGATTATATAGTTTGTAGAGGAGGTGTGAAGTTGTTTTTCTTTCCTAGTAGTTAATATTTTTTTCATTATTGACCAGTAGTTAATAAAGGGCAGAGACCGGATTTGATGCAAAATGCATATCGTTTATTATTATTTTATCTACCTACTTAACAACAGCGCCCTTCGATTTTCACAAATAGCACCAGTTGCAAATATTAGACATTAATTAACTGCAATTTATGCAAAAAAAACGAAGTTAAATTATTACAAAAGAACAGGTATGCATTGTGCAGGTTTTCACGAAAATCCGGTCTTTGACGGAGAAATGTCAGAGAAAAAATACATAACCTTTATTTTTTGATAAAAAGCGTCTAGCGGGTGCCAGTCACAGTTGATCCTGTCCAAATTTCGAGTTTCACGTACAGGAAAATATGACCTGCTTGGAGTAGGTTTCTTTAAGGGGTTGCAATGGTTGCAAGGGGTTGCAAATTTGCAATGATCCACGGAAAAAACAAATGTTCACAGACGGCAACGTCTATTCAGGATTAACTGTGACCTGGCACCCGCTAGACGATTGTATTTTTGATGCTTTATTTATTTAACGATTTAAGCTGCTAGTAGTGAAAAATAGTATATTATAAACCAAGGTAGAGAAGTAATTTTTCTCAGCTTCGCAACTTAATTCCCTCGATGCTTCGCATCTCGGGAATTACTACTGCTTAGCTGAGAAAAATTACTTCTCTACCTTGGTTTATAATATACTATTTTTCACTACTAGCTGTAGAATGTACGATTATATAGTCTGTAGAGGAGGTGTGAAGTTGTTTTTCTTTCCTAGTAGTTAATAATTTTTTCATTATTGACCAGTAGTTAATAATGGGCAGAGACCGGATTTGATGCAAAATGCATATCGTTTATTATTATTTTATCTACTTACTTAACAACAGCGCCCTTCGATTTTCACAAATTGCACCAGTTGCAAATATTAGACATTAATTAACTGCAATTTATGCAAAAAAAAAACGAAGTTAAATTATTACAAAAGCACATGTATGCATTGTGCAGGTTTTCACGAACATCCGGTCTCTGACGGAGAAATGTCACAGAAAAAATACATAACCTTTATTTTTGGTAAAAAGCGTCTAGCGGGTGCCAGTCACAGTTGATCCTGTCCAAATTTCGAGTTTCACGTACAGGAAAATATGATCTTCTTGGAGTAGGTTTCTTTAAGGGGTTGAGCGCGAAGCGCTAGCCAAAATTTGCAATGATCCACGGAAAAAACAAATGTTCACAGACGGCAACGTCTATTCAGGATTAACTGTGACTTGGCACCCGCTAGACGATTGTATTTTTGATGCTTCATTTATTTAACGATTTAAGCTGCTAGTAGTGAAAAAAATAATATATAAACCACGGTAGAGAAGCCCTTTCTCAGCTTCGCAACTTAATTCCCTCGATGCTTCGCATCTCGGGAATTAATACTGCTTAGCTGAGAAAAATTACTTCTCTACCTTGGTTTATAATATACTATTTAAGAACTGTTACAGAATGAGGAGTTGGATAAGGATAAAACTATGTATTAACTATATTATAATACACTCATGCATTAACTCAAGCAAGCTATCGTGGACAAACATTTCTTTCTTATTGCCTTATAAAACACTTCTATAATAAATAGCTTTTAAAATTAACTTCAAGGTACATAATAATAATATCTATCTAAATAATTTAGTTAGGAGAAGATGAATTATTATTGAATGCCTGGTTGCCATGATTTATACAGGTGTCCCAGGACTCTGTATGATCATGGGCTAAAGTGTAGACAAAAAGAAAATGTCTTTCTGATCTAGTTAAATTGAACAATGAGGGTCCGGGTTCATCAAGGTAAATGAGGAGTAGCTTAGGTTTCAAGGTTTCAAGGTAGTAAAGGTTTCTTTGTTGCATTAAGGTTCTATTAGAGTCACCAAAAAATGTTTTTCTTAAGTAAGTGATACGATTTCATTAAATCCGGTGTTAAATTGCTTAAGCTAATGTCAAAGGTGACTTCAGTACAGTTGACCAAACTCTCCGTCTCTTTTTCCTAGGGAGCGAGTTCTGGGACATTCTCTATATGAAATATATAAGACATATGAAATTGTAATTATGTTTTGATCAGAAATATTTATTCATCAACACTGTTGACAGTTGCTTCACACTTCAATAAGTCACTGAAGCCTAAAGGCCATGTTATAAGATGTACCCTAACGACTGAATTTTAGACGGTTCGTTTAACACTGCATAACATCATTGAAAATATATAAAGAAATTTTGACAGTTGATTGAAGGAATGATCATGATTGAATTTTTATACAATATATTTTTGTCTTTGCTACAGTAAGGAGTCAGGCGTTTTGCTTTCTTGACGTTAACCTTACCGGACGTAAAGAAGTTATTGTAAGTGCTATCGAATAAAAGTTCAAATAAAATATGTAGAGAACAAAATTGTGCATAATTTTGGTTCTATTCATTTTTTGTTTGCGACCAACAGTTTCCGTTTTACGGGGCACCAAATTTGGGGGTTGATTTGCAAATTCCAACAAAGTCAAGTTTTCAGCGCGGATTACAACGAAGATCGACTTCAGTTAATTCTGCAATATTTTTTTTCTGAAAGAGCAATGTTTTTCGAGTTTTTAGATGTCCCATTTGATGGATTTGGTTGTATATTACAAAAGATATGATTTTTATAAGTGTGCCTCTCCCTACTCCAAAATAGGTTCAAAGTTGAAAGATTCTTACGTTTATCGCTTATAACTCGAAAACTATGTGTCCTACGTAAACAATCATTAGAACAAAAATTAAAGCTGATCAAATTTACTACAAAAATAACTCCCTAAAAATTTATTAGATTGAATCGTTCTCGAGATGAAAATCTAGTTCAAGTAAATTAGACTTTTTAGAAGAAATAATTTATAAAGTTTAGAAATTTTGGTTATCAACTCCCAGCACGCACCCAAATAAAAATCCGAAGAGTTCCCACTCCCCCGGGGGAAGCTTCATCCACTTCTGCCCAAAAAGCCGTTCCAGAACGTGACGTCATGAAGCCTTTCTGCCCTTTTCTCGTAAACGGTAACTCCGATGAGAAAATGTTTTGGGACCTATGTTCTCCATTAAATTCTGCATAAAAATGCTCTTATGAAGTTTTTGCCTATGTCCTACCCACCGCTCATCAATGACGTTAGAAAATGAGTTTACTTTTCAGCGTGAAGGCAATCCCCGTGTTTTGTGGCGATTATCTCGAGAGCCACTACGGGAGCAAAAAATGTATAGATACAGAATTGTAAAGCAGGTTTTTCTGTACAAGGTCCATATTAAATAAAACATTTGCAATAAAGTGTTATTGGTCAAAAAACGGGGGTGGACTAATTTTTGCCTTTGCGCTAAAAACAATACTCATTTTCCAATGTCATTGATGAGCGTTGGGTGGGAGCGTGGGAGACAAAAACTTCATAAGAGCATTTATATGCAGAATTTAATGGAGAACATAGGTCCTAAAACATTTTCTCATCGGAGTTACCGTTTACGAGAAAAAAGCAGAAAGACTTCATGATGTCACGTTCGGAAGCGGTTTTTTAGATAAAAGGTGATGAAGCTCCCCCCGGGGGAGTGAGAACTCTTCGGATTTTTGTTTGGGTGCCTTCTGGGAGTTCATAACCAAAATTTCAAAACTTTATAAATTACTTCTTCTAAAAAGTCTATAGTCCAGGCAATGGGTACAAAAAAGGGGGTTTTATTCGCAAAAGGTTAGACAGAAATGAAATTTGGAGAGATGGTAAACATCCACAAACTCGGAAAGCATTACTCTTTCAGAAAAAAAAATTGCAGAATTATTTGAAGTCGATCTTCGTTGTAATCCGCGCTGAAAATTTGATTTTGATGGAATTTGCAAATCAACCCCCAAATTTGGCGCCCCGTACAGCGGAAACTGTTGGTCGCAAACAAAAAATGAATAGAACCAAAATTATGCACAATTTTGTTCTCTACATATTTTATTTAAACTTTTTTTCGATAGCACTTACAACAACGGCGCTATTTTCCGAAAAGCGTTGCGGTGCAGAGTTTTCACCCCCCCCACCCCTCGAGCGGCAAGCCCCCGAGGTCGCAAACTCAGGTGTACTATCAGGAGACCTATGTCTACCATCCCACAAAATTTCATTTCTGTCCGACCTTTTGCGATCAAAACCCCCTTTTTTGTACCCATTGCCTGGACTAATACTCCAATTTACCTTCCCTCTGTGTCAGTCTCTCTCTTTCTCTATCAATCTTTTATCTCTCCTTTCCCTTCCATCTGTTCTCTTTCTCATAATTCTCTTCATTTCACTATGTCAGTTTTACTATTTGCTTCTGGTGATCTTGCTGTTATTTTACTTATTTTAAATATCTTCTCTTCTTCTTCTGGTCTTCCTATTCCACCCCCCTTCATTTTTACTTCACTTTTATTTGCATCACGTGTTGCTGCATGAGTCGGTAATACAGGTCATTCCTTGTTAATAATCCTCCATTCTCCGTTACTTCTTTATTTTTCATTTTACATATTCTTAAAAGTTTTTCACAATTTTTTTCATTTTTTTTACATCGTTTTATTTTTCGTCAATTTCATAATTCTCATTTCGGATTGCTGTTGATTGCTGATCAATGATGGATGACCGTTGATTTTGATTGTTTCTTGTTGTTGATGATTATTTGACATTTAAAAATTGCGATTTTTCATTTTGCTGCTTGGATGATTACATGGTAGAGTTCTATCAGAAAATGGCATTTTGGAGCAATTTTAGATTTTTTTTCAAAAAACGTTCATAAATCGATAACGGTTCTATTTAAGGGGAAACCGAAGGTATAGACGGATTGCTCGTGTCAATTTACATCAGATAGTGATGGTTTGGAAGTGTTTTGAGACAAAAAGTTTCTTTTTTGAATTTCCAAAATTTTAGGTTAAAAATATTTTAATTGAGTTTCGCATTCTTGACCTTTCATATTTGTTGTTTTCAAAGCTGAGAAATTTGATTTTTGACTTTGTTCAGCTTTCATACTTTGACTCCCTAATTCCTCATTTATCCCCCTACATTCCTTTCAGTCTTTCATTACACCACGTTCCCTATTCGCATCTTTCACCATCTTCCATAATCATTCTCCATTATTCTGTATTTCTTAGTTAAATAAAAAAAATGTTGCTAGTATGTTATTATAGGGGTTCCTGTGTAAATTGAGTGCTTTCTGGCACGAGGGGTTCAAAAAAGCACGTTTTTAACTGAATTTGATTATTACCAACTGCAATCTTAAACCTTGATCAATCTGCATTTCACCTTTTTTGAAGTGAAAACTTCTTTAGCGGCGGTGAGTACTTTTTGGGATGGGTAAAAAATGTTAAACTCGCGTCAGGACACGTGGCCTGATCGAAAATTCGTAAGACGGAGGCGCCCTTCCCTCTCTTTGTTGTGACTTTCAAAAGAAATAATCGTCCAGCGGGAGGAGTAGCTATTTATCAAATAATGAACACAGTTCATTATTGCACAAATTATATGGATGTGCATGCGAAATACACCAGCATGTTTAATGCTACTGTTTCTGATATCGGCGATATGTGTATAAGTCGTTGCCACTCTGGTGATAATTAGTTCATTATTATGGTTGCCGTTTACATTTCTCCAGTCATTGCGTGCTATACGAGACTTCTTGTATGAAAATTTATTCATTTATTCTCATGACGCATCTACATTGCTTAAAAAAAATGGGAAAAGCTTTGATGATTTGCCAATGAGTGGAGATTTCAACATAAACTTTGCAGACGATAAAAATCAACTATTAATTGAATTTTTAAATAATGAATTTGGTTTAACGATGTCAAATGATCGCAATCTTAGCACTACGAAATACAAAACTACTATTGATGTGGTCTTTATTAGACATTTAAATAGATTCGAATCAAAATTGTTCGTTTCTTACTTCAGCTACTATAAACCTATTGTATCAGTTTTAGAGATTGGCGATGATGATGCTGGTGAAGGAGTCGTTGAAATTATGGATGAAAGTTGATTTTTCTCTGAGATAAACTTTTTAATGTAAAATAATTGTAATAGTTCTGAAGTGTTAAATTTTTAATGTAATATAAATTGTCATGTTTGTGTACGAGAGCGCAATAAATGAATATTGTATTTTACCACATAAATGATTCGTGCGAAATTATTCCCTAACCATTCCAAAATATTCAAAAATGCACAACCTTAATGTTCAAGTTTTCACTTCTGCCGGCACTCCCGGAATGCAACCCTTTGTTTTTTTTTTTTTATTATTAATTTGGGTTGTACTGATTTTAATTCATTTGGGAGTAAACTGAGATTAAAGTTAATTTTTTTGTATCTTTCAGACTAATTAAAGTATTTATAAGCGGTAGTCTCGAACTTCGAAATATCGACTTGGATTTTACTTATCTGGGTTTGATCACTCAACCAAAAAGTCAGAAGTTATAGCAATACAGAATTCAATCTGGACGAATTAAATCGAATGAGGTTTAAAGTGATTACTTAATCTAGCGTGCTAAACCGTCACTTTTAAACTGCTACATCTCAAGATTTATTGACAGTCTGCCGTCTCTTAGAGGATATTATTACAGTGGAGCTCGCTAATATAACGACCGACTTTGATTACATATAGCTCGTGATATATAGATGTATAACTCGAAACTGAGTTTCAAGATGACAATTTCTATTACAGTTCGGAAATGCGCTTGAAATGAATAACTAAAATAAAAGAATTTCGTAAAGGAATGTAAATCTTTTATAGATGCACGTGATCTTACATATTCCAACTTTAGATGTTGGGTGTAGCGTTATCCCGCTGTATTAGAGGTTGCTACAGAAAATATTTTTTCTTTACTTTGATGCATGTAGTAATGCAAGTGTGATGTTAATTAAAGATTTGAGCATGATAGGGACGTAAACGAGAATTAATTAAAAAAATATATAGAAGGTATGTAAACAAACAACTTCTGTCCCTACTGATTATTTTACTTTATGAAACTTTTCAACTTTTAACAAATTATTGTCCTGCTATGAGGTTATTTGTTTACTTCACTTCATATTAATTAGTTTTTTGGACATATACTTCAGTTAAATTACACCGTTAAAAGCTGAAGATCTTTAATAATTCTCTATTATTTTTTTTATAAGGTAACATTTATTAATAATAAAATGGCGTTTATGACCACTTCTTTTTACTTCCATAATTTTTCACTAATATTAAACTTTGACGTCAAACTTATTTACAGCAAGTTTATTAAAATAGTTTGCTTTTTACTCGTAGTTTGTATTAGCTTGGATGACTCAAAAGTTAATTTATTTTTTTGGTCACTGTCTTTCGTGCTCCTAATATAAATTACTTTCCATCGTGGGTGAAACAATTTTGTCAACATTAATCGAAAAGCTATTTTTAAAACTTCTACTCTATTTTAGCGGCAATACACAAGAGGAACTGACGAAAATAATAATTTATAATTTCCACCCATTACTCGTGGTCACAGGTGTGCGAAAACAGACCAAACATAGATGATTTATAAATTTGTCACGTTATTAACGTCATAAAAATGGTTTCAGAGATCAAAGTCCTAAAAATCCAGAACATTAAATTTGATAACACGTACGTAACCAAATTTAGTCTGTTTGTGTTTCGTCTTTTGTCGTCGGAATCACATTAACTGGACTCCACACAAAGAGAATTTCCCTAAAAGAGATTTTATTCTTACCCATTGTGAGGAAAAACGATATTATAAAATCTTCATCGACTTCATTATTTCCCGCAAATCATTCCACTCCAGTGAATTTTTTAATGATCGTGAACTTAATGGTAATCTCAAATTTTAACGATCAGAGGCTTTGTTACCACCTTTTGGTGGGAAAGAGTTCTTATAGAAAAATTATGTATATATTGTCTTTATTTGTGTGTATAGAATATGTTACGGCAACTTGTTGCTAAACTATTGAATATACAGAGTGACTAATAAAAAACCTTTGACGCTGTCGTGTTTGTTATCGCTTTTAAAAATGATACATCAAATAAAATCATTGCAATAACACGGAATCTATTTTTTTTTGTATTTAGTAAATTGTCACAACCATGGTTATACGTTAAAAAGTAATAAATGATGCAAATATGTAACACAAACATGTATTTTTAAATTAAGTTACCGAAATAAACCATCATAAATGACCAAGTAACCCATGAACAGTTATCAAAGTTTTCACGAGAAAACCTGCGTCACTATAAAAGATTCCACCAATGCTTAATAGTAAGTATATCATGATACGAGTAAGTGCGACAAAAGGTCTTATAAACGAGTTATCATACAGTATTTTTTCCACTTTGCCACTTTTTATACAAAGTAATAAAATTTTATTGAATTTCCTTGGGTTGGCCACGTTTGCGAGGTGCATTAACGGCGGCTATGAAAAAGAATTAATTCGAAACGTCAATAAATGAGTTGTGAAGATCTTCAAAGTACGCCCCCAGAAATACGGGTTTTGGCGAAAATACGATGGGCAATGTGCTACCTTTAGTCACGCGAGGTAAACACTGACGAACGCTATATCTTTCTGGCCCTAGAAAATCTTAATCTCCCCATCCACAAAACGTTTAGAATCAAATCCCGCCGCACAAACAAGTGGACCCCCTTATCAAGCGCCATCAGAGTACTTGTTTGTGTTACGAGCTTGACCACCACCAGGCAGAATGACCCAACAAAATCGCGTGCCCCAAAAGCACGCCAAACAAGTGCCAACAATAGTAATGCCAATTCCCATCGACAGCTGTTGCTGTTGACCAGCCACTTGGACTTGACAGGTAACTATTATAGGTTAGGATTAAATTATATTAAATTATATATACTATTTTTAGTAGAATTATTATAACACCGTTGTTGTCTATTATGACACGCAAACGCGTATCCAGTAACAAAGTAGAAAAAAAAACATTTTTGAATGAATTACAGTATTTATGGAGCCTATTTGTGTCACTTTCACGGTTATACTATAATATTATGTAATGTTAAGTAAGTATAATAGTATTGAGCGTATACACCGTCGCGCCGTTAAGCAAACTGACAAGATATTTAAAAATGGTGAATAGGCTGACCTACAAAAACATTTTTGAATAAATTGGAAATATATCTGTGTTTAGTAACTTATTTATGTCATTTTCAGGATTATATCATCACTGTTGGCGCGGACAGCGTTGTTAAGCAATATGATAAGATATTCAAACTGCTTAAAAACATTTTAATAAAATTGAATTATATCCAAGACTTTTTATGTAACCTAGCTGTGGCACTTACAATTATACTAGTGTTGAGGGCGGACAGCGCCGTCATACATAATTGCGTGAATCTATATATATAAAAATCGATGTGTGTATGTATTATGTACACAGAATGTCTCCGGATTAAATTTACAAGAGGAAAAAAAAAATTTTTGACTTTATGGCAAAACCTCAAAGGAATAAGATTTTCTGCTTGTCCTGAAACCAGCAAATCTGTAATTAAAACTTTATTATTCTGAGTCAGTAGAAAGAACAGTTCATTTTTCTCTTAATTTTGGACTTATAAAAAAAATTCTCTGCTTTTTAAATCCCATCACATTGGCGATTTTATTTTTTTGACGATGTCACGTTGACAAATGAGTTTACGCAAGTTAAATAACAAAAATGTTTGTGGAAAAATTAATTTTAATAAATGTCAACTCAAAGAAACACCTTTAACATAAAAAACTATTTTTTAAAAAGAACAATCATTATTCAATTAACCCCCCACCCATTTCTGCGCACAATTCTACTCTAAAACGAAGCGCCTTGAAACTTCTTTGAATTTCTTCGATGGACAATGATGCCACCTCGTCCCTTATTCGATTTTTTAATTCTTCAGCATTATTAGGTAGGTTATCACTATACACAATTTGTTTTAAACGTCCCCACAAATAAAAATTCAAAATTGTTAAATCGGGACATCTGGCAGGCCACAATACTGGACCATTTCTTCCAATCCACTGATCTCCAAATTTAACGTTTAACCAGTCAGTAACAATGCGAGAATAATGTGCAGGACAACCGTCCTGCTGAAAAAACATTGTACGCGGGTAATTAATTTCTAAAGCATCAAGTTCATCGTTAAGAAAATTTTCTAACATGCCTAAATATGTGTGCTGATTAACGTTGTTATCAAAAATGTGATAACCAACAGCACACCATACATTTACTTTGGCAAAATACTGGCGACCTTTTAAAGTTCTGAAATGCGGATTAATATCGCTTTAATATCTTACATGCTGTGATAGAACTGTCCCATTGGTAGAAAATGTTGCCTCATCAGAAAACATTATTCTGCGATAAAAGTTTCGGTCTCTCGATATTTGATCTCCCATCCACAAACAAAAGTATAATCGTTTTGCATCATCCCTCGGTTCCAATGTATGATTAAATATCGGTTTGTATGGGTGAAATTTCTTCTCTTTCAAAATCCTTTGAATGTGGGACTTACTAATGCCCAGTTGGAGTGACCGCCTCCTCCTTCGTGAGGTTTTTGGTTGATCCTGCACAACACCAAAAGGGTAGCAGCGTCGTCTTCATCGTACAGTTTCTTCTGTTTCTTTAAATTTTTAACAGATCCAGTTGTTAAAAACTTTTTTAGCAGTTTTTGGGCCCCCATACGTGAAACTTGAATATTCGGAAATTTCTGATTGAACTTTTCAAAAACGATAACTTTGCTCACCCGTATCATAACATTGAATCATATAAATTCTCTGCTCCAAAGTCAACATTTTATAAACGTTTACGACAGTAAGTCATTAAAATTAATCATTACCAAGTCCAAAATCAAGAGAAAAATCTTTCTTTCACTCGGTCAGAATACTGAAGTTTTAATTACAGATTTGCTGGTTTCAGGACAAGCAAAATATCTTATTCCTTTGAGGTTTTGGCATAAAGTCAAAAATAAAAAAAAACGTCTTGTAAACTCAATCCGGGGACATACTGTATATATGTCCCAGAGGTGTGTGGACCATCATTTACGCCCTTATTTTGAAAGATATCAAAACGGGGTTTTCGGGAGACGATAGCCACACGATACCTTCACAATTTAAAATTATTAGAAATCCTATACAGAGTGTCCTAATATTAGTAATATACCAAAGTTATGTTTTTTTAAATGGAATGCTCTGTATATTAGTTGGAGAATTAAAAAACAATTAATGCTGAGCAAAATGATATAAGGTACCACAGGTTTGTTATGGATGGTTCTTGAGTTATGAAGAATGTTAGGTCAAAATTAGTCCTTTTTTAAAAAATTGCAGAGACCATTCCAACAAAGATAATTGAATATTTTTCTGTAAGTAATTTTTTGTAGATCCAAACTTTAATACACACTGATTGAAAGTCATCTAAATGGATATTTCTATATAGGGTGTACGGTTTCGCAAAATGTATAATAACTTTTTTTTCCAAATGGAACACCCTATATTCCATTATACCATCAAACAGCATTTTTAATAAGCTTTCTGTCAATATCAGGTTTGGCTTGGCAAATGTTAGTACTTTAGATAATTTTTACAGAAAAACTTTCCCAAATTGATGAAATCGCGTATTAAGATCAGATCTCTCAATATGGTATAGATGAAACCAATGTTTTTTGATAACACGGTTTACTGAAGATTTCGAAATATCAGATTGGGCAGCAATTTCTTTTGTTCTGGAGTGAAGATTTTCTTCTAACATTAGTAAAACTTCTAGCTCAGTGTTTTCACCTACTCTTCTACCAATTAATTGTTTTTTGTTGTAGGCCACAAATCACAAAAGTGAAACTATTTGTTACAGGATAACTGTCAACAAGAACAAACGGCTCCATGGTAACCAGTCTAAAGTCTAGTTTATGCTCAAGTAACCACTAACAACTAACCACTAAGCATTAACTGACAAATGGCCCATTTATACTGCTGTCAATTTTGCTCTAAAGGTTGCCAAAATGCATGCGCGGACTTTAGTAATTTATTTTCCCCCCAACGTCAAAACAACGTGAAACAATTGGTGGCGTTGACGCTTGATAGCTTTTGACGTGGGGAAAAGTTCACTAACTTGATAGCTTTTGACGTGACTAAAGTTCACGCACGCCTACATGCAAACTCAATTAAACACTAACATGCACTAACGCCGTTAGTTGAAAATTCCCAACTTAGATCCTTAGTGGTTAATGGTTAGTGCTTAATTGTTACTTCTTACGAGTAGTGTGGACGGTTTTATGGAAACAATGTTATTTATCTTCTTAATCGTTAGTGCTTAATGCTTAATGGTTAGTGCTTAATTGAGCATAAACCAGGCTTAAGATGATATGATCTCAATACACGATTTCATCAATTTGGGAAGTTTTCTACGTTTTCTGTAAAAATTATTTAAAGTACTAACATTTGGCAAACCATACATTAACAAGCTTATTAAAAATGCTATTTGATGATATAATGGAATATAGGGTGTTCCATTTGAAAAAAAAAGTTATTATACATTTTGCGAAACCGTACACCCTGTATAGAAATATCCGTTTATATGACTTTCACTCAGTGTGTATTAAAGTTTGGGTCTATAAAAAATATTTACAGAAAAAAATTCTGTTATCTTTGTTGGAATGGTCTCTGCAAATTTTCAAAGAAACTCAAAAACCATCCACAATAAACGTGTAGTACCTTACATCATTGTGCTCAGCATTAATTACTCTTTTAACTCCCCCACTAATATACTATAATATAATATTATAATACTATATAATATAATATAATTCCATTAAAAAAAAACATAACTTTGGTATATTACTAATATTAGGACACTCTGTATATGATTTCTAATAATTTCAAATTATCAAGGTATCGTGTGGCTATTGTCCCCCGAAAACCCCGTTTTGATATCTTTCAAATGTAGTATAGATTGATGTAAACAAATACTAAACTACTTTATTGAACTAAAAAATTACAAAATCCGATTGGACAAAAATACGTCTTTTACACAGGACGTCAGACTTAAGACTCCCTCCTTCCGAAGTGGTGACCCAAACAAATTTACATTTATTTACAAAATTACACTGATTATTACACTAAAGTACTAAGACTACTACACAAAATAACGGCGTAAATGATGGTCCACACACCTCTGGGACACCCGGTATTATGTTCTATATGGAGTCTAAAACGACTGGACCGATATTGATAAAATTTTCAGGCAATCTTCAGTTTAACCCATCAGGTGATCCTGTGAAGTTTTGTAGCGATCGGATTAAAACAAAAAAAAAAAATAGTTTTTTCGAAAGTTTTAGTTTTGAGTAGTTAAAGTTGTTTCTAGAAGACGTCAATAATGACTGCAATTTTCGAACTATAAGTTTTTATTTTATTTTTGTATTTAAAAAAATATATCTCAATTTGAAAAAAGTTTACTGTCATCTGTCAAAAAGTGTATTCAAGAAGAAAGTTATGCAATTTTTCTCAAAGTTTTTTTAATTGAGTTTTGTATTCTTGACTTTTCATATTTGTAAGTTGTTGTCAAAGTAAAAAAATTTAATTTTCGACTTTGTTCAGCTTTCATCCTTTGATTCCCTAATTCCTCATTTACCCCTCCACATTCCTTTCTCTTTCATTACACCACGTTCCCTATTCCCATAATTCACCATTTTCTATAAATAATAATCATTCTACATTATTCTGCATTTCTTAGTAAGGCAAAAAAATGTTGCTAACAGGAATACATAGTACTAAGAATTTCAGTTATTTGAAGTAATATTGATTCCTCATTAATTTGGAATGACAACAGCGCATTGTGAAAGATAAAAGTTTTGAAGTTTTCAATTGCGGTCTTCCTGGGAATGTTACGGTGCAGTGAAAAATAAAACCCGGAAGGAACATATACGGAAACATAAGTAACCATCGGTTGAGATGATAAAATAAAAAGGTTATTCACAGATAAAAATTTAACAAACAACCAATGCGACGTGGTCAAACACAAATATTGTAACATGTCGCGAAACCTCGTAAACTTGAAAAAAGTTTATTCAGGAAGAAAGTTATGCAATTTTTCTAAACCGATTTGATTTCATCACTCGTTCAAATGGGGTTAAGGATAAGCAAGATAGTAGAAAACTATAAATTATGTTTTTCAACACTGAAAATAGATTAAAGAACTATATTATGGTTGTTTTTATAATTGGTTTACGTCCCAATATAGTTTAAATGAAATAGTTTTTTTCAGCAATTGTAGTCAAAGAGATAATGTTTAATTGCGTTAAGAGCATTAGGGAGCTTCAATTTGTGGTAACAGTATCACGAGTTTATATTCAGCACAACTCTGCCACATTGGACAGATAATAAAGATTGATGATTCAAGTCACGCGATCGGTTCATATCGGAGATTCACATATGGCGAATATTTTTCACAAAGCTTCCTTCATTTTTCTCGCTGAAAATTGGTGTGAACAAACTTTGTGTTTACCAACAATTTTGCCTCTAACACAACATTCCGCAGTCACGTAGTCAGAACTCGTAACCGAAGTTTATGTATCCTAAAAAAAGTAGAGTGTGCTTGGTGGAGCATACAACGGAAGTGAAACTTCTCATGCGAAACTATATACAGGGTGTCCCACAATTACCGCCCCATGGGTGAAGGGCTAATAGTCCACGATGGGTTTGAACAAAATCTGCAATTAAAATTGTCCAGGCTATCATAGTTTAGAAACTACAGAGGTCTAAAGTTGACCAATCAGAGTGCTGATTCAAAGAGGGCACGGTATCAATCGTGAAGCATGCCTTGCTAAAATAAAAAAACGTTACGACTAACGCAACCAAAACTTAAATGAACGACCGTCATCCTGACAGTGATTTTGCAAAATTATTTGTCAACGTCAAAAGAATGAATCAATTTTGTTTCTTGTGATTCCTTCAGTCCAATGTGTAGTGCTTTGGCACACGCAATGCAATGGAAATGCAAAAGGTACTGTACGCTATCTCTCGATTAGAGCTGATAACTCCTGCAGACTGCCAGAGAAGCGGTAAATCTTGTCCTAGTTTATGGTCACTCTCAATTAAAATTTGTTCTTTTATTGTGTGCAAAGAATAACAACAGATGATCAACTGAGTCACAGATATACTTTTCAACACAGAGAGACAAAATGAATTGGTTTGTTTGCAAACAACGGCAACTGTGCCCAGATAGCAAACAAACAAAGGAATGAAGAAAAAAAATTAAAGAACATGACGATTGAAAAGAAAAGACAACAAAAGTAAAAGCTGAACTACTACATAGTCGTCTTAGAGAAAAACAATGTTGAAATGTTTGAAAACTACTTTGTAATTTTAGTAAATATGAAATTTATGATATGAATAAATTCATTAATTTAAATACACTAATAACTAGCAGCTATTTTATTTTTAACTACTTAATATACAAGTAAAGAATATTGCCATCAATAAATGTAATAAATAAATCACTAGTTTCTCGACATTGTAGTATAGTACTAGTGTTTTACAGAGTACAGTCGGCGTGCTAGAGCTGTAGCCTAAGAACACCCCGTTAGATTTCCAAACAGTCATGATTGAGATCATCACATCACACTAACAATGCAAAACATTCAGGTTCATTCCATCAAAGATTGAAAGGTGTTGCTGGGGCATGAAGTAGAACAAGTAGCATGTATTTTATGATCGTTTTTTTCCATGTAACAGAGATTTTCCAAGTTAGATTTTATTCACGGATGAATGTTAATTTTTTCTGCGAAAGAATGTCCAACACTCACACCTATCTAAAGATGAAAATCCAAATTTTCTTAGAGAGAACGATTAAACTAAATTCTGTGTTCAAAATATCCACCATTTGAAGCAATACAAGCAGTGACTCGTGGAATAAAATTTTGTTGGACATTTTGTAGAATCTCTGGTGTAATGCTTGCAATTGCTTCATGCAGTTTTTGTGTTAATTCCTCCATTGTCTCTATGGGTTCCCGGTATACATAGTCCTTTATTTGGTTCCACAAGAAGAAATCCGTTGGAGTCAAACCTGGCTACCTGGGGGGCCACACTACAGGTCCACCCACACCTACTCATCTTCCTGGATACCTAGTTTCCAACAATCGGCGTGCAAATCTTGATTTATGCGGCGAGCACCATCATGCTGGAACCACTCATGTCCCTCCGAACTTCTAAGGGAACAGCTTCAAGTAAACCAGGAAGTTCTTCGGTTAGAAAAGATGTGTATTCGGGTCCATTTAGACGAGCTGGGAGTTCATGCGGCTCCCCTAAATTAAAAATATTAGATTATGTATGTCATCTTTTCGAAATTAGTATTAATCATTATAGAATTTTCTAATTCTATACGATCTGAAGGATAATTTCGCACGCTGGAGCGTGTTCGAAAGTAGCAGTAGTTAATTTATTTACCAATGTATTTTTTACAATCCCAGCCCATAAATTCACGCTGAATCGTTCTTGAAATGTTCGTTCTCTAAGAATATTTGGATTTTCACGTGCCCAAAAATGCCAGTTGTGTGTGTTGAACATTCCTTCGCGAGAAAAGCAACACTCATCTGTGAATAAAATGTTGTTTGAAAATTGACCGTTTTGTTGGTTCTGATCCAACAGCCACCTACAGAAACGTAGTCGACGAGGGTAGTCCTCTTCTCGCAAATGCTGCACCCTAGTGTAATGGAAGAGGTGCAAACGGTCACCTTTAATAATTCTGTGGGTTGTTGATCGAGAAGCATTGGTTAAACGTGAAATACTGCGCACACTACTTGTTGGGTTATCTTCCACGGCATTAAGAACAGCTTCTTGTGTTGCAAAACTTCTTGCTGTACGTGGTGCTCCGGCAACTCCTTTCAATGTTGGTTTTAATGAACCAGAATGTCTTGCTCTATTCAGAACTCGAAGAATGTGGTGATCTGGATGACGGCGGTTTGGAAATCTAACAGCATATTCTGCAGATCTAGCTCTAGCATTCCGATTGCACTCGCCGAAAAGTATCAGCATGTCGAGGTACTCTTCGTTTGTGAACGACATTTTTTGACGTTAAATATTTTTAAAACGTCAGGATGACAGTCGTTCATTCAAGTTTTGGTTGCGTTACTCGTAACCGTTTTTTATTTTTGCAGGGCATGCTTCATGATTGATACCGTGCTCTCTTTGAATCAGCACTGTGATTGGTCAACTTTAGACCTCTGTAGTTTCTAAACTATGATAGCCTGGACAATTTTAATTGCAGATTTTGTTCAAACCCATCGTGGACTATTAGCCCTTCACCCATGGGGCGGTAATTGTGGGACACCCTGTATAGCTGCTAAAACTATATTTAATAAATGAACTGTCTATTTATTTGCTATTTCCAACTGAAAAATAATTTGCAACATAAATGACATTTGAAGTTAGCAGGTTAGTATGAAACAATTGATATATATGTAGGTTGATAATTTTTTTATTTGAAAGCCCAATATAATGTGGGGGTTTTGGGGTAATTCACTAAAAGTTCGATAAGCAAATTTAATGAATAAACATATTAAAAAGATAAATTAAAATTTAAATATATCTAAGTCGAACTACTCCGCAAACATTAATAACTGTAAAATTACTAATGGAACATGTTTCGGCAGAACACTTCTGCCATCATCAGCCCTTAAAGAATCAATTCTTTATGGGCTGATGATGGCAGAAGTGTTCTGCCGAAACATGTTCCATTAGTAATTTTACAGTTATTAAAGTTTGTGGAGTTCGACTTAGATATATTTAAATTTTAATTTCAATTTACTCCACCTGGATTTAAGAACATTCTTCTGGTTTAAAAAGATAAATGTCAATTAGTATAAGTCACTGGCTAGGTTGTTGTCTTGGGCACTTAACATCACCGGCACGAATTGGAAAATGTGCGTGTGTTTACTCACGAACGTCTTAAGTCCAACTCCCTGAATTCAATTGGCGCTGAGTGGACGCCCCTCCACCAATGACAAGAGGGTTCTGGGAAACCCCACAATAATATGGGTAACTTCCGTTAAAATTAAATTGTTGACAGTTAATATTAAAAATGTTACGTCAGTGGGACTTCAACGTTGCCAGATCTGTTTTTTCTCGTAGGAAGTTACGGAAACTGGTAATATGATGTTGAGAGATGCAGAACTCGCAGGTTTGAATAAGTTAGATTGTAGTTTATATACTAATATAAGTAAGAAAACTAATCTGCGTTGTGACTTATAGGTACTTCATATATTAGGACTTGCTTAATTCATTAGATGAAATTGCAATCATTATCAATTAGCCTACTAACCAATGTGCAAAGTGAAATCCAGAGTTGCCAGACGGAAAAAAAATCTTAGGGAAAACCAAGATAGTAACTTAGTTCCACAGGAAGAAAAAAACCGAAGTTAAACTGGCAAATTATGTGTCTATAAATAAGCTGGAAGAGAACTACTTAATTACTAATTAGTAATTTCTCCTAAAACACAAAAAAAATATTAAGCCGCCGCACGTTTTGCCAACAATGTTGGCATCATGGGCCGATGAATAAACTAACATACCGCTCTATATATACTCTAATGTATACTCTATACTTTTATCGATTTGCTTCTACAAAAAAAGCATGAATTTGTTATTTTCCAAATCAACAGTATTCTATGTAGATTTGGAAATTAACAAATTCTTATACTCTTTTTTTGTAAAAACGAATTGATAATGGTAGGTTTGGATAGAGAATTGAATAAGCTTTAAAATGATGTACCACATGGCCCCCCATGCCATTTAAATTTTCGAAGGGGGTGGCTCCCCTGGCTAAAGGGGCGAGATCTAAGACTTGAACGTTTGGTACAATTTGGCCCCCCTTGATAACAAATTTGACCTGTTTGAGTGTTTTCTTCTAAGTGTTTCGAAATTAAAATGGTTGGGGGGTACAAATTTTTGTTGAGTATTTTATGTAGATTTGGAAAATATCGATTTCATCTTTTTTTTTTGTAGGAAAAAATCGATAAATGTAGGTCTGGATAGAGAATTGAATAAGCTTTAAAATGATGTATCACACGACCACCCATGCTATTTAAATTTTTTAAGGGGGTGGCTCCCCTGGCTAAAGGGGTGAGATCTAAGACATAAAAGTTTGATACAATTTAGTCCCCCTTGATAACAAAATTGACCTGTTCAAGCGTTTTCTTCTGAGTCTTTCGAAATTGGAATTGTTGGGGGGTACAAATTTTAGTTGGGACACCCTGTATAGAGCGGTATGTTATATTACTTTATTCATCGCCCCGATAACGCCAACATTATTGGCAAAACGTGCGTCGGCTTAACAAATTTTGTTTTTGGTGTTTTACGGGAAATTATTACCGTTAATTAAAAGTCAAAGCGGTAATATGATGTCGCAGGAACAAGGTTTCCACCAGGTGACGGATGGGGTCCGCGACTCCTCGGTGGTGAAAACGTTGCCGGAGACATCGACCGACGTCGAAGGGGGTTGTCGGTCAGAGCGGTTGCTCGACCTGGTGCTCTGCGCCTCGACGTAGTGGTCCACCGGACCAGCAGGGTTTGGGGTCGACGAGTTGTCAAAGAGAAGACATCAGTTTGGATTTTTGTATGCACTTTATTCAACTACCTCTTTCGAGGGCTGAATAGAACTTCTTTCCAACCAGAAAGTGGCATGCCTTTATACCTGCGACGGGGTAAAACCCGATCGCAGGTGGCGTCCTGCTTTCTGATTGGCTGCAGTCTATTCTTACTTAAAACTAACATTTAATAAACTTAAATCTACTTAAAACTAAACTTAAACTATAACGCGAGCGCTAAACTATACTATTATACTACTTATAACTAACCACTCGCGACTCAAAGCGTAAAAAACGCTTTATCGCGAGAGCGCGGAAGTGGGAGGGCCAAGCGGTAGACAGTATAAAGGTAAACCTTCAGCGGCTGGCGCCATTTACCGCTCGACTTCCGCTACTATCGCACGCTCGCTCCCTGTTGCAACCTCATGCTATGCCGCAACAGAAAGCGTGGTGTTTAGATCTAAACTTATTTAACTAATGCTAAATCTTAAAATTAAACACTACACTAACGAAAATCCGGCCGCGAATTCACTTCATCCAACACACTCCCCCCTTCACCACGGCCGGATTTGCGGGCGCTTCACTTTTCCTTCCGCCGGTCGGCGCGGGTCGCGCGGCGTCGCGAGTTTCTTCGCGGCTGGCCGTGAAGTCGTCCCTCCGTGTCGAGCGTCGGAGGAGGTGGTTCGAAGCGGAAGTGACGTCCGCGGCATCGTTCTCTGGGTTCCCATAGGTAGATGGCCTGGGGACAGCTGAAATCCGCGGTTGTCCGCGGTTTCGGGGTGTGGCGAGCTGCGCTCGCGGGTTTGGCGGGTCCCTCCCGTCGTGGTGGGTCGTGGTGGGTTGGTGGGCTGGTGACGTGGGGCTGTTGGTCCGTCTCAAGAGGTTCGCAGGGGCTGTCCGGCGGTGTCTCGGTGGCTTCTGCTGATGACCTCCTGGGATGCGGTGTCGGCGATCTGAATCGACTCAGCGGCTCGTCCCAGGTCACCGTTCGTTTCCGAACGATAGCGGTCGTTATTGGTGGAAATCCCGTAGGCGGCAAGATCTTCAGCGGCGTCGGGATGGGCGTCGTAGTTGGTGGAGACGTCGTGCACCAGGACGGCGGCGTCGTAAAACCAGGTGGTGGTCGCGTGACAGCCGCAGGTGTTATTGTCGGTCCCGCACAAGATGATACCTGCTGGATTAACTGTCCAGGGTCGGCCAGGGATGTTTCAACGTCCTCGAGGTCCTCTACACAGGGCGGTGGCTGCAGGATTGCGGATGCCTGTCCTGGCACCGCGGTGGAGGCGTCGTGGTGTCGTGGCTCCGGGATGTAGTCGGCCTCGTGGTGGACGTCTGCGGTGACCACGAACGTGTGGGCCACAGACTCGGCACCGGCGTCATCTTCGGCTATCCTCTGGATGGCGGCGCAAGGAGTGGTGGCCCGCGTCGGGACGCTGACGTCCAGCGTGACGGTGGCGGGACTACACCTCGCCGGAAAATCGACGAACGCGCTGACGATCTCGGGCTCGTTGATTTCTTCTGGCTCGGGCTCTTGTGGGGTGACTGGTTCTGGTGGCGGGACAATCTGCAGGTGGTCCGGAAGGTCGGTGAAGTCGGCTGGCGGCGGCGGGATGACAAACAAGTCCAGCACCTCGTCCACGGACATGTGTTCGAGGTAATCCCGCGGCTCGGCAGCGGTCGGCCAAATATCGCACAGCTCCTGCTGCGGATTCTGGGCGGCGGCGACTTCTTCCGGTTCCGGAGCGATGGGGGCGTCTAATTCGGGTGCGGCGGCCGCTGCTGGTGGTAATGCGGCGGTTTCGGGGACTCCGGGTACCTGGTACTCGCTACCGGGGGCTACAGGGAGATAGGTCTCCACCTGCGAAGAAGTCCTCTTCGACCTGCGGTTCTGCCGCTTCTTCTTGCGCTTCTGGGGGGTGCCGCGGCCGACTCCTGGTTCGGCCGTCATGGCGCCGCAGAACTGTCGCTGCCGTGGTTTACTTCCTCGGCGCAGGTCACGGTCGGAAACCTCTTCGTTGGGCGACCCATCCTCGTTGTAGAGGTAGCCCATATCTCCGTCGTAGTACAGCGGGTTCGGGTCATGCCAGCGGGCGTCGATGGGGGCGATGGAGGTCGCGTAGTCCTCGCGGAGTTCCGGGTCGCGATTGCTTCTCCACCCGTCCATCAACTCCAGCTCGCGCTCGCTGAATTTTGGGACCAGACATCCGTCGCTGTCGTACTCGTACTCGTCTGGGTACTCGTAGACGTTACAGCGGCTTCTTGGAGCGTCTTCTGGGTATCTGAACCCTTCCCAGCGGCAAGCTGGTGTATCCCTGGGAGCGTGGCCCTTAGCGCTGTACTCCGTCGCCATGGAACATAGCGACTCGACGTGGTGTTGTTGGTAGCCGTCCTCGTCGTACTCGCCCTTGTACGCCCTCCTGAGTACGTCGTACAGTTCCTCGACGTACCCTCGGTCCTCCAGGTGTCGTCTGACCCTCCCGGGGACGCTCTCGATCGCTTGGAGGAGGTGGGTGATGATCGCTCTGTGGACTCCTTGGTCGTCACCTTCCCGGCGGATGTAGCCGCTGACGTTTTCGCCGACGTCCTCGATGAAGTTCTCCGGGTAGCTGCCGAAGTACAAATACGGGACGTAAAAGTTCACGAAGTATTCTGGAGCGGCGGTATCGTCCTCCAGGTCCTCGTAGATGTACTCCTGCTCCGGGTATTCTTCCGGGACCTCCTGGAAGTGCTGGACTTCGTCCTCCGGCTCCATGGTGGGCAGGATGACGTCTGTCGACTCGTCAGGGGCGATTACATATCGCCGGGAGTTCATGACCACCTCCTGCAGGGCGGCCATTTGGGTTGCAATCTGCAGGAGCGTTGTTTCCACCCTCTCCATGGTCGAGTGCTCGGGGTGTTGTTGATGTCTTCCTTGTCGTTTGGTCGCCCCCTACTGGTTGGTGTGGGCGGTCCTCCGTCGTAGCTGGTGCACCAGGTTGGTGCTGACTTCCTTCTCTCTCCTCTTCGACGCGGTTTTTAGTTTGGGGTTCCCCCAGGTGCCATTCTGGAGAAGTGCCCCACGTTGGGCGCCACGTGTCGCAGGAACAAGGTTTCCACCAGGTGACGGATGGGGTCCGCGACTCCTCGGTGGTGAAAACGTTGCCGGAGACATCGACCGACGTCGAAGGGGGTTGTCGGTCAGAGCGGTTGCTCGACCTGGTGCTCTGCGCCTCGACGTAGTGGTCCACCGGACCAGCAGGGTTTGGGGTCGACGAGTTGTCAAAGAGAAGACATCAGTTTGGATTTTTGTATGCACTTTATTCAACTACCTCTTTCGAGGGCTGAATAGAACTTCTTTCCAACCAGAAAGTGGCATGCCTTTATACCTGCGACGGGGTAAAACCCGATCGCAGGTGGCGTCCTGCTTTCTGATTGGCTGCAGTCTATTCTTACTTAAAACTAACATTTAATAAACTTAAATCTACTTAAAACTAAACTTAAACTATAACGCGAGCGCTAAACTATACTATTATACTACTTATAACTAACCACTCGCGACTCAAAGCGTAAAAAACGCTTTATCGCGAGAGCGCGGAAGTGGGAGGGCCAAGCGGTAGACAGTATAAAGGTAAACCTTCAGCGGCTGGCGCCATTTACCGCTCGACTTCCGCTACTATCGCACGCTCGCTCCCTGTTGCAACCTCATGCTATGCCGCAACAGAAAGCGTGGTGTTTAGATCTAAACTTATTTAACTAATGCTAAATCTTAAAATTAAACACTACACTAACGAAAATCCGGCCGCGAATTCACTTCATCCAACAATGACGATGCCGGGAACAAATATAGAGTGTATAGTTTATAATTTTTCCAAAAATTATTACAAAAATATATATGGTGTTTGTGATTTCGGGTTATAAAAATTCCTTGTTTTCGGACTAGTTTAATTTTTTTATGGAAAGTGGGTGAACATAGATTTTTTTAAATATTTTTCCTAATGTTTCCATTACATTAGTTAATCGATGGGCAGTGAAAAATTTTAATAAAAAGTAAGATAAATTTAGGAAATAAAAGCTAACCAACACTCTGAAGCCAGCAGGAGTAAGCTTGAAATTCAAGCTTACAATCTATGGAAATATTTAACAGTAGATTTAACCGAATTGGAATATCAACAATGGTACTACTTTCAAAGAAGGATGTTTTTGTGAATTGTAAACTTTTTTGTCACTGTAAACTCCAAAAGAAAATCTTTTCATACAAAAACAAACTGTCATTTGATCAATAAAAAATTTAAAAAAGAATTTCAACTGTTGGACAAATGCCTGAAATTTCGTTTATAATTTTCTGGATCGGAAGTGGAAGAGGTTATAGCTGGAATAGAATCAATTTCAATGGCTAAATGGACCTAATAAACACAATTCGTGAGAGAAGCTTCTAAACAAAAGATTTCAAGCAATTTGCAAGGTCAATCATCAATGAAAACACCAAATGCACATAATAAAGTCATAAAATTTTTGCGAAAAAACCCATTACCAAAACTGGTACGGGATCTCAACACCACTTTCAAAACATGTAACAACCTTATCACTCCAGGCATAAGAAGAAAATCGCATGTTCTGTAGTACCTAGATTATATGTTATTAAATTTTAAAGTAGCAATAATAGGGAATAGAAGAGCGATTTTTACGTCGAAGATTAGAAAGATAATTGCAATTATGAAGAAATGTATAGAGAATGGTAGTCCTAAAATTCATAAACCCGGTAAGTCGATGCAGCCAATTGACTTATAAAGTTTCAAAATGGTTAACCAACGAATTTAATAACTTACCCCTTAAGCAATCCAGTTTTTCTGTTAAAAACTCAATGGAGTTTATCAATAAAATTAAAGATGTTCAATTGCAACAAGGAGAGTTATTAGTATCGTTTGATGTGAGTTCTCTATTTCCAAGTGTTCCCATTCCACAGACTTTTATTTACCTCAATGAAGTGCTGATGCAAAACGATTTGGACCAGCAAATCATCAAGGAATATATCTAGTTAACAGAGGTTTGCATGAAGCAAAACATTAAGCAATCCAGTTTTTCTGTTAAAAACTCTAAAGCAACACAAATTGATTTATGAATTGTCTAAAAATTAGGCTAAATAATTCGTTTTCTTTTTGTCGGTATTGCCGACGGTATTATGAAAAGTACTGAACGATATTCGGCCAATCCGCAAATAACAGACGCTATTGATTATACTGAACTAATCAATTTCGGGTTAAACCGACTACAGCTTGATGAAAGCTATTAGAAATATACGTATGTTATAACATTTAACATTCCACGACAAATCTCAATGTATACAATCCTTAATTATGTCGTCTAATGAAATTGAAATTTACTCTGCTTTTCACAATATACCTCTTAATAGATGTAATTATTCCTTATACTCTCCATCTCCAGGAAGTAATTTTGTTTGGAATAAATTGTAGCTTTAATATTGTGTCCCTGAATTTTGCTCTTTATTTATTTATTGTGCTGTTACTAATTACATTTTATTGTGCTTTCAATATATGGATTTTCAGTAATTGTATGCATGTTTTGCTATAAATACGTACATAATTATCTACTACTCATTGTAGATTTATAGTCATAATAGTCGTTATTTCGGGTAACAATAATTAAACGTAAATTCAATATCATTGATTTACTTTACTCTGTATATATAGCAATTATTCTATATTTATTCTATATTCGTATCAACAACAAAAGTTTGTTTGATAAAAACGGGTATAAATATTAAAATTAATTACTTTGTCTTAAATGCAGCGTCTTTATGATTAATACACACCGCATTTGAAGCTATATTGATTCTTATACTAATGTTCTTGTTTTCCAATAATTTAATGGTTCTTATGTAAGTGTTGTCTCTATCATCATCTAAGCGTCTAGAAAAATAAAGAAAAAACACTCCGAATAATGGTTAGCAAATTTCTACCAATATGCACACATTTATGTTATGATAACAGCGTAACAAACATGTTCACAACTTTGAAAAACAAATTTTATGAATTTTGCATGTTTATAGTGGGTATGACTAATAACAGATATTTCAAAATTTTAGTTTAGAAGGGACATAAACTTTTAGAAATCAACTGTGGTAACCATATTCTACGGTAAATTTGTATAACAGAATTTTTCTTTGTTCATAGTCTTGTCTATATCGGTGCATAACAAACATTCGTAAAATGAGTAATAAATACAAATGGAAGGAAAGTCCTTGTTAGCTGCTAGATTCCCCAGTCACACTACAAAAGCTGCGGTGGAGCAAACTGCTAATATATACGAAAATATTTCCAAAGTATTAATAAAATACTCTCTATATGTCTATAAAGAATGAAAATCAGAGCACATAGCTGGTAACATCAATTTACGCGCCCACACATATCGCATCTAACAATCACACAAAATATCAACCGAAAGCAAAACTGTGTCCTAAAGTGGTATTAAGCAAGTTTGTCGAAGCGATATTCAGGAAAAGATCACGAAACCTACTCTCACCATCGGTAGTAAATCACATTTACAAGCAGTTTGAAAAATTCAGCAGCAACAAAGCAGATGACCACCGAAAAGAGATTTTTCCATTATTTAGGCCCAAATTGACGTTTGATGCTTATTTTAAATATAGTTTCGGCCACTGGTCAACGATATTTGTCAGGTGTGTAATCGAATTAGGAGGGCAACATAATATAGAGGTTGGCATGTAAACATCATCCAAATATGTCAGACCCACTTCGTCTAGGATAATACTACAATAGTCATATTTTCATCTAATAATAACATTGCATCACAAACAAAGAAAGAATTAACAATTAAACACTATTTCGACTTAATGAAATAGTCTAAGGATAATGTAACAAAACCGACAATAAACTAAAAAACAAAGTAAATACATTTTCAAATGTAGCCTCCAAACAATAATCAATGAAGTAAACAAAATTAAACAAATCCGGTATAAAAATAAACACCAAAAGGTAAAATAAAATAAGAGAATGAATAAATATGCAATATTTGAGGATGTGAGTTTTAGTTTCAGAACTGGCTTCATGGCTAAGCCATTTGTGGTAACTCTAATCTAATCTAAAACTATTTTTATTTAAAAATAAGAGAACAGGAATAAAAATATTGTGCAAAGAGAGTTAACAATTTTGAAAGAGGGGCACTGAGATTTGCAGTTATAGAGGTCTTTGTACAAATGTTCCACAATATGCTTTTAGTCCTCTAGAATAATAATCTAATGAAGTCGTATTTCCTGTCTTTGCTTTACTGCAAAGAGATCATTTGTGTACTGAACATAATTTTTGAGGTTCTCCATGTTATGTATCTGCATATTCATATATCAACAACCACGTAGTAGAAATATAACAAAACATCAGTACTTACAGAGATAATAATTAGATATAACCAACATTATTGTAATTTTAAAATAGCATATTTCTGTACAAGTGCGCTGTCAACCCCACTCTTCAAGGTGAGGGCGATTTTTTGAAGTACCAGGAGTAAGCCGAGCGTTACAAATGAGCTCGAGTCTTGGAGGTTTGGAGGTTAGGTTTGACAGCATATATTATGTTACCGTCAAAACCCGATCTTTCTAGGAAAAACCAGTTTTGACTATACTCTTTAGACAATTCTAGTTTTACCTAGTCAAAACTAGAATTAACTAATATTATCAGTTGATTCTAGTTTTGACTACATAATATTTCAGTTAAAACCAGTTTTTCAGTAAATCCTAGGTTACAGTTAACACAAAACAGGGGACCATAATACCTTTACTTGAGCACAAAAGAGGAACTAAAAAGTATCACTTATATAATAATGAAAACATAATGTGTCCTATCACACTTTGTGGTGTTATTGTCTTGGATCCAGGCTGCCAATATTTTCTCGATGTCTTGGTTCGCTCGCTCGACTGACGAACCTTGGCTTTCCATGGCCCAATTTTACTTCAGGCCAGTATGACATTACCTCGTTTATTAGTTGATAAGTAACTTCTTCCGCCCTCCTACTTTGCAATGGCCTTAGCAAAACAAATTTTGTCAAATGGTCTTGATAAACCATGATAAACCTGTGATCCTCCTGTGACTGCATGTCAATAAAGTCTACCTGACAGCGGCTATTCATTTCTGAATGCAGTATAGGTTTCGAAACGAGACCCCTTTTCTTTCTATTCTTTGGCAGGTTTCACACATTGATATGAAAATATCACTTCTGGAAGCCAATTTTTTCGTTTAACAATTCCAAATCTTTTCAGTCTTCTATTGTGTAACGGTGTTTTCTTGGTAGCCAGTTCTGCATCCTGTACTTCGGCCATTATTATTATAGATAGATTATACATGCCTCCTGTCACAACATTGTAGTGATTTTCCTTCTTCTCGGTTTCTTCTTTTTGTAAAATCTTCTATAAATAAGAAGTTTTACTTCAAAAACGTTCTTTCCATGTTCTTCCATCTCTAGTTTCAAATTGATTTTTGTCTAGATCTGTCATAGTAACCTTTAAATAGTATGTGTGATACACTAAAAAAGCAACGAATTTGCTATTGCTGTCCAAAATCGCAATATAAAATTCACTTACCAAAGAGATAATAAGAACGCTTCAAAAAACCAACAGTTACGCGGTGACCAACAGTCCGCTACACTAGTTTATCAACTACTACCGAGCAATCGAAATCGTCAGCTTCTTGTCTTCTTGCAAGGGTTGTAACTAATCTACTCCAGTAAAAGCTAAATAGTTTGAACTAGTACAAACTGCTTTCAATGAAATTCATTATGGATTTCTAGTTTTAACTAAAATTATCAGACAATTCTAGTTTTGACTAGGTAAAACTAGTATTGTCTAAAGACTATAGTGAAAACTAGTTTTTCTTAGGAACATCGGGTTTTAACTGAAATCGAGTTTTTACGGTAACATATATATTTAGTTATATACCACTTTCTCTATTATGTATTTCATACAATAATACAACGAATACAAAAATAACGTACACGCCAACTGGGGCCAACTCCCAAATCAACTTTAACTCAAAACCAAACCTGCATCACTGAGTTTATAAGAAACATTTCTCCGCTGGGTCTCTGAGAATAATTGACGCCAGTTCCGGAGGGTTAATCGCATCTCAAGTAAAATGTAATAAATTCTCATGGTGAACTAAAGAAACAGACAAGATATATGAGCAATTGTACGATGCTTTATTTCTGGTTACAATTAAATTTATTACTACATTTCCTATTAAATACATTATAATTTATTATAAAATTAAATTAATTTAATTTGTTAAATAATTATATCGTTACTTACATTCTAATTATATTTATCTACTAGCTTACCCGGCGAACTTTGTACCGCCTCAGAATCAATAAATGTTGTGTTAACTTATTAGCTGAATCAAATTCATAATGCACACAACGTCATCTACTGGCATTACCGAAACCAGCATACAACGCTATGTTAGTTTTTGTTTTTGTCATGTATCAAAGATATCGTTATATAAGGTTTCCATACAAAATGTATGAGAAATTTTTTTTTCGTAATTTTTCCGATGTTTTAATGGTTATTCGCCCCCTAAAAAAGTTAGTCAACCGTTCTCGAGATATCATCAAAAGATTTTTGTGTGGAGTCCACGCGCAACCGAAGTGAAATTTTAGAGTTTACTTCTCAAAAATCGATTATCATTTTTAAAGTCCGGTACGACAAATTTTGGTGGCCGGCGTTATTTGTTATTGTTGCCCTGTACCAAGGGGGCTTTCGTTATTGTCGTTGCCCTGTACCAAGCTCCCCGTAATGTTTTAATAGTTATTCTGCTATTCGGAGCGGAGACAAATCCAACAAATCAAAGATCATAAAAAACGGTCCAGCGGTTCTTGAGTAATAAATCCAAGGGGGCGCCTTGTCCCTCATGTCCATTTGAAAAAATCGGTCCAGCTCAAGAGGACCCCCTGGGCCCCCATGTCCATTTAAAAAGTACCTTACGACCTATTCTCATACTTACCAAATATACCAAAAAAATTTTAAAAATTGGTCCAGCCGTTATCGAGTTATAAACCCAAAGGGCCCCCCTGGGGCCCCATGTCCAATAAAAAGTATCATATGTCCGTCTCCTGGTTCTAAGCGACCTCCCCACCAATTTTCAGCCAAATCGGTTTAGCCATTCTCGAGTTATAAACCCAAAGGGCCCCCCTGGGGCCCCATGTCCAATAAAAAGTATCATATGTCCGTCTCCTGGTTATAAGCGACCTCCCCACCAATTTTCAGCCAAATCGGTTCAGCCGTTCTTGAGTAATAAACCCCCCTGGGCCCCCATGTCCAATAAAAAGTATCCTATGTCCGTGTCCTGGTTCTAAGCTACCTCCCCACCAATTTTCAGCCAAATCGGTTCAGCCGTTCTCGAGTAATAAACCTAAGGGGCCCCCCGGGGCCCCCATGTTCAAAAAACAATAAAAAGTATCCTATGTCCTTCTCCCGGTTCTAAGCTACCTCCCTGCCAATTTTCAGCTAAATCGGTTCAGCCGTTCTTGAGTTATAAGCGAAGTAACTAACACGACTTTCTTTTATATATATAGATTTATATAGTTTCCATTTATAATTAATTATAATTTTATATGATAAACATAATATCGAGATCCTCCAATTCAATAATATTTCAATAGAGACCTCGACATCTCGTTAAATAAATAACTTGTTTTCCTGCAAGATATATGCAAAATGAACATATTTTAGTACATATATCAATTTTAGTTTTATCAGGATCAGGAGACGGGTCAATAATAACCTCATCAATTTCTTATTTCGTCTGATAAAATTCGAAATACGCTCAATAAATGTACGGGAAAGTTCAGTTCTTCATAGTTAGAGAAACCTTCTATGATTGCATACTTTTCGATACGCCTGAATCTCGTTACAATGCCTTTATCTACAGGATCGGTTTTATTGTTGAAAAGGACCGTTGACCGATCTATCGTGGAATTTTTATGCTATCCTCTTGACTATCATATTACCTACAGAGTAGGTACATTCGATTTAATTATTATAGTGTTATGATAAAGTTCTGCGCAAAATTCATAATTCTGACAAGTTTCATTTTTCAGAAAAACACCGAAACATGTCAAGCGATTTATTTTCTTCCGCTTCTGATGGCATAATTAAAAAATTAAATTATAATGTGCCCAAATTATGACGTCATCGATGATTTTTCAAAACGTAAGCTAGAATTTTGTTTGCGCCATTTAATAGAGCACATTTTTCTGCAAATGACAACATACTTTAATGAGCGGTTTACATAATAATTTTTGTGATAAAAAAAAATTAAAGAAAATACATTCTTTTACCTACCTTATAAATAGCATGTTTTAATTGTTTAAAACAGTTTTTCACTACAACAACAAATAATAATTTGTATCTGATTATTTTCGATTAGTAGCTCAGATTTTTGAACATTAATAAAGATCGTACGTTTTGCCTTCATTAACATTAACTAAAGTAGATGAGAAAGAACGCATAGAAATTTTAATAATGGTGGGTTACGGAGATAAGTTGCGAAGCCATGAAGAAGCCTGTGCATTATGTAATGAAGTCCATGGTGAAAGAACTCCGATTTCTAAAACTATTGTAAGTAGAATTTATTGTCGCAAGGTTCCAGGAAACTGGAGCTGTTAAAGATTTACCTAGATGTGGCAGGCCAAAAACGAACGATGACATAAAATTAAACGGTTTATCAACATTAAAAAAAAGCCCTCACATAACAACGGCTCGACAAGAAGTCTTTTATTTCAAAGTTTTTAAATCTGATCTACAATTAGAATTTTGTGAAATTCTTATGCGGCATTATGACGAGGATCCCCATTTTTAAATCGCAGTAAATGCAGTAAATTGTCACAGTCATCGTTACTGGTCTCTGGAAAATCCTCACTGGGTACAAACAGTACACACCCAGAATCCACAAAAAATTAATGTTTGGGCAGGCATAGTAAACAGGACATTGATACTACCTTATTTTATTGATGGCAATTTAACATGAACGATATTTGCATCTTCTGTATACATCAATTCTCTCTGAATTAGTTCAAGCGTTTGCAGATCACAACAATGCACAATTCTTAAATTCCAGGTTATTTTTTCAACAAGATGAAGACCCACCGCATTATGGTCTGGACACCAGGTTTAATGGAAGATGGTAGATGATTGCTAGACGTGGACCAATTGAGTGAAGATCTCCAAATTTGACACCTTTGAATTGTTTCTTGTGGGACCATTTAAAGAACCGAGTTTATTTAAGCAGACCAGACAATTTGCAAGATTTGATTCAACGCATTAGACAAGAGATGGATGCTGTGACTGCAGAAATTATTGAAAACTCAGTTGATGCAATTACGCATCATTTAAATGCGTAATTATTAAAATCATGTCAATTGTCTGTGATTATTATTTTCTCACAAAAATTATTTTCTAACCCCCTCATGAAAGTATGCTGTCATTTGCAGAAAAATGTGCTCTATTAAATGGCGCAAAGAAAATTGCCATTTACCATTTGAAAAAATCATCGATGACGTCATAATTTTGGCACATTATAATTTGATTTTTTTTTATATGTCCTCAGAAGCGGAAGAAAATAAATCGCTTGACATGCTTCGGCGTTTTCGGAAAAATGAAAGTTGTCCGAATTATAAATTTTGTGCAGAACTACCATATATTGTATAATAATACTGTATAATAAACAATTTAAAACTCTACAGGTCAAAGTTAAAGCATTTAATTTAATAACTGTTTGCAATGAAACATTAACACATTATTTAACCACATTTCAAATATGATAATTCTGCTCAATCGATTATTATACTATTTAGTAAACATATACAGTGTTTATAAAATATTAAAATTCGAGCACAGTTAATTTTCTCCCCGATTGCAGTTTTTCCACAATGAATTTTCGATTTCCTACTTAGTCTAATGCGTTAATAATTTACTGTAGTCTGTTAAGTTATTTATTTTTAATGCTTTGAGAAAATTTACCTCAAAACTAATATTAGGTCAAAAATACAAAAATGTGATTTTGAACCAATTTTTAGGTTTGCATAACTTCAATCAAAAAATGCACGCTGCAAAATGTCCAATAAGGGATTACAGTTACGCTTTGTGTTGGTCAACCATGAAGAAATATATTGAAAAATAATATAATTGATTCGATTCCGTTTCAAAAATAATTTCCGTGGGATATTTGAAAACCTGTATTAGTTAAAATTTAAAATTATTCTAGTCAATCTCTACAAACTTTAATAAAATTAAATTACAATAGGAACATGTCTCGGGAAGAAACTGCTTCCATCTTCAGACTAATTTTACAAGAGATTAATGATACAATTGATGAATTACAGTTCTTACCTTAAAGAATGTTTAAATTATGACGTTGTTATTGGAAAATTATTAAATTTGTATATTAGTTAGATTAAATTATTATAAACTTTATATTATGTAATAAGAATCTTATCTTTTTAAGTTTTAATTTAGGCACATGACATTAAACCTTACATTTATTTTTTACTAGCTAATTTGATTGACTAAAAATAAATTTCAAATGTGTTGAACAATTTTTTTATGTATTTTAAATTGTAAGCCGGAAGCCTGCAATGTTTCTTTTTTTTTTAAATTAAAGTATGTACAGGAAACTTTACATGGGCAATTTTCAAATAATGCTACCGATTTCTTTGTCCACAATTACTATTATTAAAATACTGTTTGAAAACCTGTTCACGTTGCTGACGACTAAAAACAATAAATCGTATAACAGCTTACATTATTTTCGTTATAAGTTCGTATTAAAATCTAATCTTTGCTAAAGTTTTATAACAACCTGGTGCTCCCGCTTTTAATATAAACTTGCCAAACTGCCATTGTATCGTCTGTAACAAATTCCTTTGGAGCCTTTCAGCAGCTTGAAGCTTAAACATTTTCGTTGAATGATAAGAGGCCACTAAAATGTGATGTGAAAAGAAAATTTACCGTGAAATCTGCCGCACAAAAAAAAGGTTTAACTTTCCGTTCCGTTCCTTAGAAAAAATATAATATTATTTAATTCTTACCTCTAGTGGAATCTCCGCGGTGCTAAACAATGCGCTCATTATAGAATTAGAAGTTTTCAGAAGAGATTACGTCTTTAAAACCGTTTCCGTGTTAAACTAAGCGCTCATTGTTCAGTTCACTTTGATCCATTGTTGTGCAGTTGACAAAAATGACATTGATATTACACTGTAGACACGACAAATTTAAATGGACACAGCGAACACGCAACACATATCACTTAAAATTCGTAAGTTTATTATCATAATATTCCGCGCAGTTTTTGTGCCTTTTTCAGCCGCACTCTCCTATTAAACTTCACATAACATGCTAAATCCCAATGGATTGATCTCGAATGGCTAGCTTTAAAGCAACAGTTGTTTCGTGATGCCGTAACTTTTGATTCCGACTACAGCTTCTACGTTTATGACCTTATCCTTTGGCCAAATTGCAGCAACTGGCGCGAAAATTGCAGGACTTGCAGACCTGCGCATGTGTATCAACATCCCCTGTATTGTCTTCTGATATTTTTCCTCATTCAATAAATCGTACTTTTGCCACTAACTAGCTTGAGACTCTTGGCTTCGCTACCAGTAAGTTTCCGTTTTAAAGGTATTTTGAATCACTTTCCTGGCGATCTTGATATGACTTACTTTGTGTATTTTATCCGGACCATACTAAATTGGCTTAAGCGACTAGCGGGTTTTTGTGTGTTTCTCCGATTCGTAGTCTCAAATCCGCACTACTTTCGCCGTGGGTTTTCAAATCAAATGTATTGCTTTTATATGTGTAGAGATAGCTTTGAACTATAAAAGCAAAATTTGACTTCACGTTAAATAAAGGGGCCGTCAGATAAATCACACACATGAACATTCATGATTCTAGGGCTTCTATAAATTTGAAGGAAGAATTACACTTTCGATCCTTTGAATTAAAAAAATTAAATGGAAGATAATTGTTTTCGATGTTGCAAATATTGAGATATTCCTGTGGGAAAATGGTTTTATTTGATCAATTGTAGCAAATTTTTTGTTCATGCTGAAAATCATCAATGTGGAAATGTTAATTAGCTATTTTAGGTTAGAAGGAATCAACTAAGAATGTTTCTTGAAAATATAAATAAATTATATTTAAGCAGATTATTTGCTACACTTGAAACCTAACATCACATTTATGTTCAGTACCGTTTTTATATTGCTAAATTTTTAAGATATAACAAGCCTATAAATATTATAAGTCTCAGCAGTAAATCCAGGTATAAAATAATATATAGAGCTGATACATTTTTCTTACCATTCAACACATTTTCACACTCGATAATACCGGAAATACTACACTGCAACCTCACAAAATGCACGTTATGCTTATTATAGTTGAGTCAATAAATACATAAAACAGGCAATCTTCGGAAGTCCTCAAGAACAGCTTCGATTTTAATGTTTTTTTTTTAATGTTTGTTTTTATATATTATTTAAAATCAGAAACTTTGTGAAGTGGGGAAATAATTATTTATATTGTTTAAACAGTATTTATTATATGTATTTATATATAAAAAACAGTTTTTCATACAATACCTATTCTATAAATAACATGCGAAAGTAAAATAAATTATTATGAATTGTGGATTATTTATTTTCGACATTTATAAAAAAATAATTAAAAATTGTTCATCAATACTTGTAGGAAGGAAAAATTTGAGAATTCCCTCGATTTCCATGGGATTCCCTGATCAGATCCTGACTTTTTGACAGTGGAACCACCTCAAGAGTATACCCTTTTAAATAAAAGAAGAATTTTGTAAATCGGTCCTCAATTGATGAAGAAATCGGTGAACATACATGAAGTCGGTTAATAAAAGGGAGCGAAAATTTGAGGATTTTTCTCGATTTCTATGGGATTCCCTGGTCAGATCCTGATTTTTTGATAATGGAACCACCTTAAAAGTATACCCTTCCAAATAATAGAAGAATTTTGTAAGTCGGTCCACAATTGACGAAGAAATCGGTGAACATACATGAAGTCGGTTAATAAAAGCGAGCGAAAATTTGAGGATTTTTCTTGATTTCCATGGGAGTCCCTGGTCAGATCCAAATTTTTTGATAATGGAACCACCTTAAGAGTATACCCTTTCAAATAAAAGAAGGATTTTGTAAATCGGTCCACAATTGAAGAAATCGGTGAACGATATATAAAATTTATATATATATTTTATATATGATATATTTAATATATCATGTGTTCATTTAAAAAAGTCATCAAGTCGTTTATGAATTTGACATAACATTTTAACGTACGTCTGTTGTCAAATTAATACTTTAGTATGTATTGCTGATTGCAGACTTTCAACTTGTAGATGAAACAATAAGTCACATGCGTTTTTCAATTCTTCTTCGTCACTCAAAAAATCACAAGCAACTTTTTTAAATGAACACCTTATATAAATGTTCTGAGGTAACAAACATTAAAGAAAAAACACAACCAAATTGATAACTTCCTCCTTTTTTGAAGTCCGTTAAAAAAACGCAAAACTATTTTTTTTAGATAAATATCGTACATATTGTTTAAATAATATTAATAGTTATATCCCCGCTTCAAAAGATTTCTGATTATAAATAATATAAAAAAAAAAACAGAAATTAAAATAAAAACATCAAAATCGGAGCTGTTTACTTCCATGCTTTACCCCACATCCGAAAATCGTATATGGGTGATTCTGTTCTAACTGTTACTTTTTTGATTAAAAATTATTGGATTCTATAATTGTTTTTTTTATGCATATTATTACTCTATTTTATTGTAAAAATCGATGTTCGAAAGGATTATGCTACAACTTTAAAATATCGTGGTTCCGAAACATGTTCCTATTGTAATTTACGTTTATTAAAGTTTGTGGAGTTTGAGTAGAATATATTTAAAATGTAATTTAAATTACTCCACTTTGATTCATCGACATTCTTGCCGTTTTTAAAGTATCGAGAATGAAAATCAAATTTCAAATTTTTGTTGCCACGGTACTGACATTTTAAATTTAATTAACAACTGTAATTATTTGGTTATGAATTTAATAATGTCCCATTACAATATTATTTAGGGTAGTAATACATAAGTATAAAAATCAAACTTAAAAAAATCAATAATTTTACCAATACCACGGTACTGACAAGTAAATTTATGACATACTTTTTTGAAAATTGAGTTTTAAAATGACACAAACTTGTTGCACTTTTCCATCAGCGTTATGGCGCACACGTCATAGAAATTTAAAATCAAAAATTAGCTTAAATCTCGGTAATTGTAATTGTAGAAACGAATCGATAAAAGTAGATTTGGATAGAAAATTGCATATGCTTTATGGTACTTATAGACAAAATTATAATTGGACAAACCCTCCACAAAAGTTTCAACCCACTTTTCCAAGTCAACCTATACAATTGATTCCAAATAGAAATTATCAACCCCGATATCCAACAAATCAACAAGTTTTTGGCAAACCCCAGAACGTGTTTAAACCCCGAAATAACCCACAAAAAATCCAGTTGTACCTGTCAACCATGTCAACCACATCTCGACAACCAACGATTAATCGACCTAATGTCCCCTATAGACAGTTTCATCAAAACCCTTATGCTCAAGGCTGGGTATCCAAAGAAGTACATTGTACCGACGACCCTAATTTTGAACTACACCACGTAGACAATTCACCCACAATTCGAAATCCCTTTGATCAACCTGACAGACGTGTTTATTATAAAAACCCACAACAACAAGACTTGTCTTCAGACGATCCTAGAACACATACGAATTTTGACGAATTCCCTGTCGAATATCATCCTGACGAAATTCCAGAATTCCCAACTCATGAAGAACCCCCACAATTTGTACCATACGAATTGACTGACGACGAATCAGATTTCGAAAATTTTATAATACAGGCCTCACGATCCCCGAACACTTGATTGATGACTGTGACATTCAATACGAAGAAAACAAAACAAACACTAACGCAGACACACTTTCAGGAATCGAAATTCACCCTATTGAAAAAGATAATCAATCCATGATAGCAAATTATGATCCGACCGAACTCACTGATCTATTAGACCAAGACGAATTCGATATATTTCAACTACCTGAAATTTCATTGTCCTCTCTATTTCAAGAATATCTTCCACCTAGTCCAGATAAAATAGTCTTTCACGAAAACATTCAAGTCAGACCACCTGATATTTCTGATAACGAAACAGTGCATCCCTCACAAGAAAATTCAATATTTGACAAAACCCGCCTATCAATTCAAAAACCATCTCAAAATAGCCCCCAACATCTTGTTACCATCATTAAAGAATACGTAAATCCAAAACAAAAAACAGCCCTTTACTTTCCAGACGAAAAATTGATACTAATCTTTACTTCGACAGTACCAAAACTTTTGACAAATTCCCCCTTTGATTTCATAAATCCACCCTTGGACGTAAAAGAAAAATAGAATCCAACCCTCTATTGCAGGACGATGACGACAATGACGACGCTAATGACGATCCTCCTCCTGACGATACTCTCGATTAGAATCTATGCCGTAGACATTGAACTTACCCAAATTTCAATTATTAAAAAATTGTCGACAAAATATACGCTTGCCATTGAAACAATTACTATTAATCAACAAACGATTACTAATAGAATTAATGATTTTATTAATGACACCAACCGTAAATTTACCACCATATATGAACTGGCAAACATCCAAAGTATGATCGAGCAACTAACTTTAAATTGCCTTAATTTGGTAAATTACTTGGACAACCTAGAAACCGCAATCCTATTTGCTGAATTGAACACCCTCCATAACTCCGTTTTGTCCCAAACTGAACTTACCAATCACATTCAAAAACTCTCACATATTTATAACAAGAATCAGATCATTCAATTGAAAAATCCCCATTCGTACATGCAGACAGTTTCAACTAAAGTATATTTTCTAGACAATAGAATAATTTTCGCGATCAAAATTCCAATTGTTTACCCAGAGAAGTTTCTTTTGTACCACCTATACCCTATCCCAATAAAAAAACCAAACCATAATTCCAAGGAAACCCTACCTTGTACTCAATTCACGCCTTCACCAATACCGAGAGACGCCTTGTCACCAAATAGAGGAAGAATTTCTCTGCACATCCGGCCTCAGCCCTAATGTCGAAGATTGCAACATCGCTTTGATCTACAATCACCTGACGACAAACACCTCATTCTACACCAAGTCAAACTCGATGACCTGGTAACCCTACAACAACAAATACAACAACTACATGGACCTATGATCACGCCGTTCCAGTGGACACACCATGCTACTTTTCCACTTGTCCTTGTTGTTATTTTAGTAATCACCGCCTATGGAAGTTATCGACTCCTCACCTGGTGGATCAAGAAAAAGGAAGCAACATCTTCGATACCCCCGAAAGAGGAACGACCAGTTTTTCTCAACTTGTGATGGGAGGAGTTATGTGACACTGAACCCTGACACCGCTAGAAAAAGGAAATGGATCAGCATCCGCTCGCTAGCGATAATATTGTTTATATAAGCCTTTGCATTGTAGAATTAATTAAGATTAATAACCTGAACGATGTAGTGTGCTTGTCGCTGTTCTTTAAAATTAATTTTTTTTATGTCTCAACTCGTTCCCGAAACATAACTCCTGTTCGAGGGTTTTTCGCAAAAACATTACATAACTAAATTATGAATTTTGTGCGGAACTTGTGCGGAACGTGCGGAACAAAAAATTCGTTTTTCACAAATGTGACATAGTATATAATAACTACTGTTACGAATATCGAATTTGAATTTGGCGCGCTATCTTTGGTTGGCATCCGTGGCACCCGAGCGGGAGGAACGCACTCGATCCATTGTTTTCGACCCGTGTGGTAGATGCTCTTCATATTATTAATAATTCTGAATCTAATAAAGTATTTTGATTAGTATGCAATTAGTGTCATTTCTAACAAAGCAGCGGTGGGATTCACTACGTGCTCGTGAGTGTGTGTGCCGCAAGTACTAATTGGGTACCTACATGTTACATCACATTGTTCCTATTTTTTTGGGGTGACATTGTGGTCACAATAGTGTTTAGTTGACTTGAGTTAGTGTAGTGTGTAAATATAAGTGAAATTAGTGAGTAAGAACATTAGTAGATAGTGCTAAAGGGGCACTAGATACAAGAACATTAGTAAATAGTGCTAAAGGGGCACTAGATACGCAAATTAAGACCATTTACCCGTGCTAAAAGGGCACTAGGTTTTGCTAAAAGGGCACAAGGTCATTGTTAAGAGTTTCTGTGACACATTACCAGGAATGGGCAAGCGTAAGCGAAACAGCTCGTCGATTTCAAGTTCAAGTAGCAACAGTGATTCATCTAATTCCGGAGCGAGGCGGATTCATCGGAAATAAACAAAGTACTGATACGGGAGATTCCCAGAGAATTAGAAATTCTGTAAGTACCGGCACACAAGAGGAACGAATTCGGGAATTAGAGGATGTTGTACGAAAATTAACCAACGGGGAATATTCATTTCATAAAAATGATAGTGGATATCAAAAATTTAGTTCATTCAAAGCGGCTGCGGATTGCATTCCGATATTCGATCCGGCAGATAGGAAAATCACGGTAACTAAATGGGTTGCTAAAATCGAACAATTAGGAGACATTAACGGCTGGGATGAGCGAATGATGATCCAAAACATGCAGAATCGGCTGGCAGGGGTTGCAAGGAGTTGGTATAATGACCTTCTCGATTACAACCACACTTGGGCAGAATGGAAAGGCATTTTTATTAAAACGTTTCCAGAACATAATGATTTTGCTCAACTTTTAAAAGCTATGATGGATCGAAAGAAACATAGCGATGAATCATGGGCAACGTATTATTTTGAGAAAATTGGTCTGATAAGGGCGTGCGAAATATCAGAAAAAAATGCAGTGTCATGCTTAATAGACGGAATTGACGATATAATAGTTCGAACTGGGGCAAAAGCGGGAAGATATGGTACCCCAGAAGAACTCTATTCGGAGTTTTTCACTACGTTAACATCAAGTGACTCATTACGGAGCACTACCGACATAAAGAGTCGTTTAGGTGATAAAGGTCACCACAAGAGATTCAGCCGACAACGTACGTGCCGCTCCAAAAGTGACCGTGATCCCAAGAGAGAGTTTAAGAAGAGGTGTTACAATTGTTCAGAGGTTGGACATTTCTCTGACAAGTGTCCTAAACCTAAAAAGCAATGTGGGAACTGCAGGCTCCTGGGTCATGCTTCTGGTGAATGTCGTAGGGGGAAACCTGTGGCTCTCTACACTTCCGTGAGTAAGGAGCGAGAGGACAGTTCAAGTAAGGATAAATGCTATTATGTAGATTGTAAGATAAATGGAAAATCGTTTTGTGGGTATGTTGATACAGGCAGTAGCATTGTCATCATAAAGCACAGTGTGGTTAAAGATCTACGGTTAGCATTATCTCCTTGTTCTTATGTAATTGGTGGGTATAGTAAAGGTAAAACTGTTGCAATTGGCAAAGTTTTGATTGATCTAGAAGTTGATTTAGCACATGATGAGGTTGAAGTCGTTGTGGTTTCGGATGAGGTGCAAACGGTACCTATCCTTGTAGGCCAAACGTTTATAAATAGTAAAAACAAAGCTTTAATTATGAAAAATAATGAAATGCGAGTTATTGGTAATGAGGAGTTAATTGCTAAGAATTTTGAGACATTTCCTCCCAAAAAACTATCACTTTTTTGTAAGAGTACTACGGTCATTCCACCTCACACTGTCGGGTATATTGAAGTATATAGTCGGGAAAATTATACTGGTTCTGTCTTTGTTGAGGGTAGCGTCAGATCCTTACCAGGAAATGAACATTTTGTAACTCAGTGTGTTACATCACTTCCAACAGGGCATGTTTCTTTAATGAATACGTCGGAACGTCCTGTGGTGTATGAGAGGTTGACAGTGGTAGCTAGAGGGCAGCCTTGTTTGCAAGAGACACCATTAGAAGGATTGGACTCTACGGTACTCAATACTTTCGTGTATGAAGCTTCTACGCATAAAGATATCAGATCTCAAATTAATGAGGAGTTACACGAAAATGATCGAAAGAAACTTTTAGATTTATTAAATGAATATCGAGATTGTTTTGCTACTAATATATCCGAGATTGGAAGATGTTCAGGGGTACAATTAGAGATAAACTTGATGGATGAAAAACCTGTAACATTCAGACCATTCAAATTGTCTTTTGCTGAATGTGTTCAAGTTAGAGAGATTGTGAAAGAGTTACTTGATAATAACATTATAAGAGATAGTCAATCACCTTACGCAAGTAGAATTTTATTAGTGAAAAAGAAAACTGGTGAAATAAGAATGTGTGTTGATTATCGAGCTTTAAATGCAAAAACGGTAAAAGACACGTACCCATTACCAAGAATTGATGAACATTTAGATAGGTTGGCAGGCTGTGAATATTTTACGAGTCTTGATCTTGCCTCTGGATATCATCAGATCCAAGTTGAAGAAAATTCGATACCTAAGACTGCATTCATAACCCCGGATGGGCACTATGAATACATTCGTATGCCTTTTGGTTTGGTTAATGCCCCTTCGGTATTTCAACGAACTGTAAACCAGGTGTTAGGACAACTGAGGTTTACACAAGCGTTAGCTTACATGGACGATGTGCTCGTACTTTCTGTAGATGTTGATGGAGGTTTGGATGCATTGAGAAATGTTCTAAATGCTTTCAGAAACGCAGGACTTACTCTAAATTTATCTAATTTCTTTCTATTTCTTTAAGCGGGAAATTGATTACCTAGGACATGAAATTAGTAAAAGCGGTATCAGACCTGGATCAAGAAAGATAAAAGCTGTTCAAGAGTTTCCAGTTCCATCGAATATCCATGAGATCAGGCAATTTTTGGGATTAGCCGGGTTCTTCCGCAAATATGTTAAAGGATTTGCTAGTATTGCCAAACCGATAACCCAAATGACAAAGAAAGATGCTAAGTTTGAGTGGGGTGAAAGCCAACAAGGTGCATTTGAGGAACTAAAGACACGATTGGTAAACCGACCAATCCTAGCACTGTTCAGTCCCAATGCTGCAACTGAGGTGCATACTGATGCATCAAAAATTGGACTTGGTGGAATATTAATGCAGAAACAAGCTGATAATCAAATGCACCCAGTGCAATATTTTAGTAGACAGACCACAAAAGAAGAACAGCGCTATCATTCATTTGAATTAGAAATGCTAGCTGTGGTGAACTCCTTGAAGCAATTTCGAAACTATCTGATAGGTTTGAACTTTACAGTCATAACTGATTGCAATGCAATAAGAACTGCAATGACCAAACGAGATCTTTTACCACGAATCGGCAGATGGTGGCTCGAACTGCAAGAGTATGACTTTACTGTGGAATACCGACCAGGTACAAAAATGGCACATGTTGATGCCCTAAGTAGGAATCCTGTGTTGAATGAGGTACATGTCTTAAATGTGGACATCACTTCAGATGATTGGATGCTAGCATCTCAACTACAAGATGAGAGATGTTGTATCTTAAATGAAGTATTGAAGAGGAAACCATCTGGAAAAGATGAAGAACGTATTCACAAAGAATATGAACTCCAAGACAATAGAATCTACAAAAGAACCGATGCTGGGTTACGATGGGTAGTCCCTAAGTGTGCACGACGACAAATTGTGGCGCAGAACCATGATGATAAAGGTCACTTGGGAGTGGAAAAGACATTTGATGCTATAAGCAAATGTTATTGGTTTTCATCTATGAGACGTTATATCAAAAGATATATACAGGGATGTTTGAATTGTTTATATAACAAAGTATAAGTGGTAAAAAGCCGGGTTATTTACACCCTATCGATAAGGGCAACAAACCTATGGATACGATTCACATAGACCATTTAGGTCCTTTTGTTTCAACGAAAAGAAAGAATTCGTATTTGATAGTAATTGTTGATTCATTTACGAAGTTCCTTTTTATGAAACCAGTACAGAGTACGAAAACTGGTCCTGTTTTAAAGTATTTAACAGAAATTGTGGAAACTTTTGGAGTACCACGCCGTGTGATCTGCGACAGAGGGACGGCGTTTACTAGCAAGCAATTTGTTGATTACTCTAGAAAGTTGGCGTTTAAAACAGTGTACAATGCAACTGCTACACCTCGGGCAAACGGCCAGGTTGAACGGTACAATCAGACTATTTTAAACGCTATATCAACGTCAATGACTGATGAAGCAAATTGGGATAAAACGGTCTCAAAAGTAAGGTTTGCTATTAATAATGCTCCTAATGTCACAACAGGACAAACTGCCTATGAATTGTTTTTTGGTTACCGGCCTAGAGGGGTTGGTAAAGCTTTTTTGCAGAATGCTTTTAAGGATACTGCTCTTGACTCCAAATCATTGGAAGACATACGGGCGGAAGCTTCAAAAAGGGTTGAAGCGGAACAAGCCAAAAATAAAGAACGGTTTGATAAGAGACGAAGAAGGGCACGAGAGTATTGTGTTGGAGAACAAGTACTTGTTAGAACTACTGTGCCAAGCAACGATGGAAAAAGCAGAAAAGTACTGCCTAAATTTAAGGGTCCATTTGTGGTAACACAGAGGTTGCCAAATGATAGATATTGTATTGAAGATTTGCCTGGGTCCAGTAGGTCTCAAAAACCATATAAAGGGATATGTGCTGTGGATAAAATGAAACTGTTTCAGGCAAATCATGCTGATGAGAGTGATGATGATGAACCAACTTGTGGTAGTTCTTCATCATCAGATGATGAGAGTCGCTAAAGGGGGGACTCAAGTAAATGATTAGTACTGTCGAGTCGCTAAAAGGGTGACTCTAATGACTTTTAGTTGGTATACAAGGTATAGGACCTTGGCCCCTACAGATTAATTGTTATTCATATTTGTTTATTTTCCCGGTAATTTAATGGGAAATTTAGTAACAGCTATTATTTACAGGATAATGTCTGAACGTCAGCAGGGACGCCGACGATGGGTAGCAAGGCCGACTGTTACGAATATCGAATTTGAATTTGGCGCGCTATCTTTGGTTGGCATCCGTGGCACCCGAGCGGGAGGAACGCACTCGATCCATTGTTTTCGACCCGTGTGGTAGATGCTCTTCATATTATTAATAATTCTGAATCTAATAAACTATTTTGATTAGTGTGCAATTAGTGTCATTTCTAACACTACATTAATTTTAACAGCAGATAGATCGAATGAATAGCAACAAAATTTCTCAATACTTTTTTTCTCTAAACCCTCTAGTTTTTAAGTTAAAATTGTGTAAAGATTTGGTATGAATTTCGTTATCCGCTACTGGATTGTTTTTCTATAAATCTCCACTGATAAACTAAGCATACAAAAAATTCATTTACTTTCACTTTGTTTTTGTTTCTTTGTGGGATATTGAAAATGAACTGAAGAGACTCTTATGTAATAAAACATGATACCAAAATAAAAATTACACATTATTAATTTTCATTTCTTAATTACCTTATTAACAAAATTATCACTCAAAATGCAGAAGTAGGTACTGTTACAATTTGATTTTTGCCGCGCATTCACCACCCGGGTTCAGGAACGCATCTGCATAACTATAACCGGCATATACAAAAAACGATAGGTTTTGCAGTGCCGCGCGACTAAAAAGAGATTCGCTCTTTTTCGTTCGAGATTTTGACGCGTTCACATTCAACGTAAAGTTGGCTCCTGGTAAAAGGGATTGCTCCAGAGAAAACGCGTTTGCGGATAAGCATCGTTCAATGTGAGTTACTTCGATAACAAATTGCTTTAGCGGATAAATCGTTAAATGTTGAGATTTCAGAAAGAGGCAAATTCACCAGCACTTGTTCACCAGTATTTGTTGTTTATAAAATTTAGAATTTTTAAAAACAAAACTACACAAGAACAGATCACAAACTTTGTTCACCACAAAAATTAACAAATCACGGGACAGTTAACTACAACCTGTTGTAAAGTCCGATATTAAACTAATTAGTAACAGGTAGGTACGCTTATCATTTTTACCCGGGACGCAGCGACAAAAAAGTTCGTAAAAAGTAAAGATAATAAAGTGTGAATTTTTCCTTCCTCCCAGAAAAACAACAGAATTCACGGTCATTACCATTGTCAGAAATCCATAAGCGTATCGTTATTTTTGGGGTTGTAAAATTGTAATTTCAAAATGTGATTTAGAAAAAATGGTAAAGAAAAAAGTTGTTGTACTCGATGAGTTCTACCATCTCTCCAAATTAATGTACTTATTTCTGGGACACGTTGTATATCAATTGCAAATATAATGACAAAAGGCTATTTCTCTGCCATGACTTTGTCTGCCGCTTAATTGACTATTTTTTCAGTCTAGGCTGACGAAGTATTTTGTCTGCCGCTCAATTGACAGTCGGTAGCGAATTTTGACAGTATTAATGTTTCGGAAATACCATTGCTTGGAACTTTAATATATTTAGAAAGAGTCGTGTTTTTATTGTTTTTTAAATTTATGTATGGTGCAATTATTGTATTATTTGTCGTCTAACGGCCTAATTTCATGTCCCTGTAAGCGAACCCTGCGAAGAGGACTTATCTCGAACTGTCATTGAAATCTCGAAATGGCGGATGTTTGTGTTGTTCTTGTTGTGAGGAAAACGTCCACAGGAAATGGTGTTTTATTCAATCAACAATATCTCCGATCGGATTTTGTTCCAACAACTAATTAAACTGGATTATTGGTTATGTTTTAAACTGTACTAGAGCAGTATTTTAATCAACACATTCACCACTCATTGAACGTTGTTCTCCATCAATAATTTTCATTTACACCAGGTAAAGTGTGTTGATTAGTAACAGATTTCATGAAAAATGCGTATTGAATTTTTTGTGTTTTTCTTTTCAAGGTACATAATCTGGGCGATAAATATTAGTCCTTCCTAACGCGTTATATAAAAAGGGCACAACCAATGCGAGCGTATGTACCCGAAATAATGGATTTTTATTTTCCCAGGTAGTTTAACGATATTAGAGAAGGGCAGGAAAAGCATCAAATCTTTAAATCCCATATTTTCTGAAGAAGATGTTATATCTTGTGCAAGATTTTTGGGAATGATGAGACGGTGGCTCCATTATGTTAGGAAGATTATCCACTGTTACAAGCTTTTTCTTGGATGCCGCTGTCTCAGCACAAACAAAAACATCTGCTTTGTAATTTCATTTACCATAAAAAATGAAAGAATATCTTCCTACTGAACCGCAATAATAAGATATATAAACTTTGTTGATACAACTCATGAAACCTGGTGGATTATTATTACAGTTGGCAACTTATTGAAGTTTGCACTTCTTTTTGATGTTGAGGTTTTCATTTCACGCACTCGTCTTAAGCCGGCGGAAATCGATGAGTAAGACTGAAACTGAATTTGGCGGTAACCAGACCGTAATGGGCTGCAGTAACTCGAGATTTGCGTGACCCGTATTTCAATGTATGTTAATGAATTAAATAACAACTCTCTGGTGACTAGTTGACATCTTTCGGAAGTAATAGTCTGATTTAACAGTTACGGTAGTGTTCTAATAACTATCTAATCAACGACCCGATTCATAAAAACAATTAAGCACTCTTTATTCTTTTATTGCATTTAACTCTATCTGGACGTACACCCCTGAATGAATCATGTGGCAATTTAACTGTCAACCATGGATATTCAAAAATCCATTGTTATGCAGTTGATCTGTTTACCGCCAGTTTTAATATTTCTACAAATCTAGGGCGTTTAGTCACAATAATAAACTTCCTCATTTACCTCGTTATATTAAAACAGGATTTTACAATTTGGCAGAATGCATAAAATGCACCAAAAATATTTATCCAAAACGAAAAAGCAAAAAACTCAAAGGCGACAGCCATACAATGGACTTTTATTATGAATAAAGGGTCTGTTACTCTGCACGATTAAATTATTTAGAAAACCATCTTAAATTCGGAGAAATGGGGGCAGTCCCTTAGTTTCCTTCTCAATTATTACTATCGTTGCTTTTTCAACACTTTTTGTCTAAAACGGGAAAGTTTTAGGAGATTATTTCATCGCAACTCTATTATTGATTGCTTGAAGAGGGAGGCGGGAAATGCCGGATGATATTAGTGTTGGGAAGATCATAAGTGTGTTATGGTGGAAAACCTCAGTTCTATTCACAGATTGCCAGGTTGCACGAGAACAAATGTACCTGCGATTTGCTCAAGTGGAATTTTCTTTCATTAGACAAACAAACTTGAAAATTTTCCACTTCAGGTTTGAATGCCGCAGTCTTGATTACCAGAAATCCGCCTGAATTAGTATTCTGATGAGGAAGTAAACGTAATAACGATAAACGACTGTGTCAAAGAGATTCTTAGTCATTTGCGCTGAAGGATTACTTCATTACACTTTGCTTATACACAGTTTAACAAATAACAAATGCAGCGTTTAGCATAAATGCTTGCTACACAACATTTAATGCCATTCTTCCTGGTTAATGCAAAGTTGATCGAAAGGGTTATACTGTGCTAATTATCCTGGAAATTTACGTTGAGGAGGACCCAAGCTGTTACATTGTTTGTGTAAATCTTGTTTCACAAAAGAAAATTATACTTAAATAAATCTTAGAGATGACCCAAATTGTAACACAAATCATGAACAAAAGCAAAATAAATTAATATGTCACTTGTGCTTAGGGACAAAAATAAATTATAGATGCCAGTATTTTATTATGAACATTTAGAGAGATTTCTTTCCTTCTTAACAAATGTTATATATTTTGGATTCTTAACTGGTTTTATTGTACATTATTGCTAGCTAGTACCCGGCGCGCGTTGCTACGACCAAATAATAAAATAAAACAAAGTAAAATTATTTTACATTTTATGTCTAAAACTGTTACTGCTCAATTCTTTTAAGCCGGTCCAATAAAAAAAGTCACTACCCAAGCAACACATCTAGTCTAATAGATGTTAAAATTTCTAATAGACTAGACGTCTAAAGATGATCTATATAGACTGTTTATCGACGTCCAAATGTCCGCCAGATAGACGTAAATATTTCATCCAACTTCGACTAAATATAGCCGTACAGTGATAGAGGTAAATATTTCGTACAAATTCGACTAAATATAGACGTACAATTTTGATCTAAAGCGAATATAAAATTTTGTATTATAAACGTAGAAATATGATCTATTTTTAGTCTAATCATTACAGGAAATGAAATAATGCAAAAATTAAACATATATATTGAATACCAAATACAATTCATTTAACAGCCACCCTTATTGGCACCATAATGCCGCGGAGTTGATAACCTCAGCCAGTCTTGAATGGCCTTTTTTAGGTCCGAGGGATTGTTTCCCGTTGACGAAAAATACAGATTCTGAAATTAGTTAATTAAGTACCTTATTGAATTAATGTATTTAACCCCACGATTTATCAGTTGCGTTAAGTTTGTATCCTTGAATGGTCTTTTGCCGTTATGGCGGGCCCAATTAAACTTAGACGCAAATTTGTTCGTAATGACATTTTTTAGTATATTCATCACGGCTTGACGAACAGTAGTCCCCCCACCAATTGAACTTAGACGGTTTTTTTTTAAATCATAAATAATTGGTCAAATTAATTTGGAAGTTATCTTGTCAAATCTTACCAAATAGCTGTATGCTAATGATTTCTCATAAGTTGGCCCTCTACCGTGGTCTCCCTGTACTAACACAATCTTCTCTAACGAATGAATTTACTACTTTCTCCCTAAACGCCATTTCACTCATATTACTGTTGAAGATTCGAAGTGTCGAAAGGGTGTCGAACATGTGTCGAGCACTTGCGGGTGGAAAAATCACGTGGTCTTAGTTCCGCACGGTATTGGGTAGTTTGGCTAGGGTTCGACAAAATAAATGTATCTACAACGAGGTGACTTACACCTACGCTTGAAAAATAGATCCATAAACCGTTAAATTCAAAAAAATCTAGAAATTATTTATTTAAAAATTATGCACAATTTTAACTTTAGGAACATTATCATTCATCTTGCTTCTGTTTTATCCGTGACAACTTGACTGTGTCTTCATTGACAAGTGTCACTTTATCTTATTGCAGATAAAATAGCAACTTTTTACCTACTTTATATGCATTATCACATAAAATACAAAAATTAAACTTTTCAGTGAAGTCATATTATTATTAATGTATTAATGCTAGTGGATGCACTTCGGGCGGTGTGCATTTCTAGTTCGAAATCTAACATGATCGTTGGTTTCTTTTTGGAATCACATATTTTAAAAAATCTACACTTACACAAAAGATGACTTTTACAGTTTTTTCAACTTAATTTTGTTTTTGTTGACATCCTAAAAACACGAAAACATTTATATTATGTATTACGATTTAGCTTGATCTTAATCTTTCAAATCCATACTATAAATTATTGTTGTCCAATTTATTTATCTGAAAACGTTTGCAGAGAAAATAGTACTTCCAGAGAATGAGTGGTTTTATATGCTTTGCCTGGATATATAGATATCTTTTTTCTACATATGATATATGTAGAAGTTTATACATATAATATATGTATAAAAATGACTGATTATAATGACTGTTAATAGACGTATATTTGACATTTATATTGTAGAGGGTTTAAAGATCATCTACCATAGACGTCTATATTTAGTTCAATTTTAGACAAAGACAGTGTTTCGACGTCTATTAGATTAGCATGTGTTGCCTGGGTAGTGACAAAAGTGAGATATTACGCGAATTCGAAGTTTGACGAACGAAGCGAAGCCGAGTATAAACATTATTTTTTGGATGACTGCCAACATTATGCAGATGCATAGTTATAGTTAATTTATCAATTAAAATTAACAAAAACCAATAATAAAAATAGTCCGAGTTTGGACCGTGTGTCGATATTCTTGACTTTTACGTTGTGTCGCAATTGCTTGAATGAGACGGGTATAACGGGCATTGCAGTTTTCATAATTTTCTTGGTGAACCACTCACCAGAAATAAAGCTTCATCTCAACTGACAAAATTATTATCATGTTAAAATCAATTTTATCAACATAATTTTTCTTTCGTTGAAATCAATCAACAGATAATGAAGATAGGAACATCCGATATACATATAATGTAGGATTAAATTATTATTTTTACACAGTTTGCAAGCTTTTAATTAATTAATTTCATGTTTTATAACATGTTTTGTGTAGAACAATGGAACCTGGGCGACAGAAAACCTGAAACTAACGAATTAAAAATACTAATGTAAGTACTGTGGTATTTTATTTTAAACATCGTCTTCCAGTTTCCAGTTTTTTATTTTAGTTTTGGCCTTTCTTCTGTTACTGTTTTAGTCTGAGTTCGTTATTTCAAATTTAATTTTTAGTGAATAGTAGTCACTTTCTATTTAGACATGTCTAAAACACCTAAAAACCTAGCTACTCGTCATGTTCGTACCTTACACTATTACTATTCCCGGCGCCTCCACCAAATTGGAAATAATTGCGTTACAATGTTGGAGTGGAGAAAAGTTTTGTCGTACTTTGTTTTCAACGGTTTTTTTTTATAATGATTTAAATGATCTGTACTTCTGAGGTAACATACCAAAAGTGAAATGAAAGCAATACAATGACATTCACAATCCAAAGACAACGATATAAATGATTTACAAAACTGTGTAGAGAACTGAATAAAATTGTACATACGTATTGTCTCAACGTAGGACCTCGTAAGTTCCATTTATATGGAAATTGAGTTTTTACAGATTCCTGTCAATAATAATTGTCCTAGTCATTTGTTGGCAGAACTTCAAACTCAATAAATCGAATAATTAATGCCGATATTACAAAAACACAGGAATTTATTTTAGACCCCTTTTTTAACAACTTTTGAATTTGTTTTTTGTTTAAATAAGTCATAAATACTAGCGTAGTAATTTTAGTTTTAGTTTTAGTTCAACAATAATAAATTATTATATTTTACTCTGATGTAGCAATATATTTTTCCTCGTTATTTTTAGTCATTGTTGGCTAAACCATTAACACCGTATTGATTTCAGTATGTTGCTACATCTACTACATCCGATAGAACGTTTTTTATGTTGGATTTTAAACAAACTAGGTATGATCCAATGTAACTAAAAATACACAAAAACACAGCTTGAAATAAGAATTAAAATTGAAATGAATATTCTAGTACTATAATTTAAACCCACCTTATAATAGTATAAGTATTATGATACGAATTTTATAAGAAGCATTTTGTCGCACCTACGGGTTTATAGCAAAAAATGCCTTTACCATACAGTATTTTTTCTACTTTGCCACTTTTTACACAAAATAATCAAATTTCACATCTAGGGAATTTCGCGGCGGTTGACCACGTTTGACATGTATCAAAAACCTGGTAGTGAATTTTAACCCATCCCGAATGTCTCTCAGTTATAACTGAAGCTGCTAACCTCACAATAACTTCCATAACAAACGCCCCCAGACCACAAACAACTGACACTTTTCCATTGTGATCCGCGGTGTGAACCTTGACACCGACGAACGGGATATCCTTCTGGCCCCGGAAAATCTCAATCTCCCCATCAACAAAATGTTTAGAATGAAATTCCGCCGCACAAACAAGTGGACCCTCCTTATCCGTGTCATCACCGGAGACACAAACACCCTCAACTATCTCCTGGCATCACAGTTTTCCTCAAGCGCCATCAGTGCACTTGTTTGGATGGCTCAAACCACCAGCCCATTTCCCACTCCAATGCGCCAAGTGTTTCAGTTTGGCCACCCCCATGTAGAATGCCTCAACAAAATCGCGTCCCCCAAATGGAGTCTAAACATCGCGTCTAAACAAGTGCCAACAATAGTAATGCCAATTCACATTAACAGCTGTTGACCAGCCAGATTAAAAAATTCATTGAATTCAATTGAAATTGAGAAGATTGAAACAATAGTTATGTAAAACTTATATTAAGACACTAGTTTAGGTTTGAAGCACGACTGCCGCAGGCAGGAGTGCCTGTAAAGAACGAGTGCTCTTAAGTTTGTTATTTTTTTCTATTTTGCATATTAATTTAATTTTTTTACAAATAAAATCAATTTTGGTAATTTTTCTGTACCTGACGTATACTTGACATAACTTGACATTACACGAAACCATAACCTCAAGATCACACTGATATTTCGTTCAGTGCAAGGTTCAGTGTGTGTTACCAATGGAAACAAAAATTCTAAATTTTGGGTGCGTTAATGGCTTATTAACGCACTCAAAATGAATGCGTTATAGGATATTACATAAAGAGCACGGAAAGTGATAAATAACGCACAAGCGGGATAGTTGCCCACGAGGCGTTAGCCGAGTGCAGGCAATTCCGCGAGTGCGTTAGAGACTTTCCTGCGAGTTTAGTACACTATTTTTCCCACGACCATAAAAATTTTATTACTAACTCAAACAATGAGCTCCGTAGGATAAAATAATGCACCTATAAAGAATTAAGCTTAACCTCCTCAAAGAGTTCTCCGAAATATGCTAAGAGCACTTTATCCGAATAAGAGGACTTCACTTTTACTATCTTCTGTTGTTATTTGTAGCAATAATTGGATTTTAACGCAACTTTGCTTGAAAAAAGCTACGAAAGCTAACACATTGTCAATATTTTAGAACTGTCAAAAATCAAACAAACCTACTAAACTGTGAAGTGAAAATTTTAAATCTATAACAAACACGTTTGTTATAATAACGAACAGGTGAATGATATTATCAACTTTTGTGGATACTTGATTGTACGGAAACTGTCACTCCAAGTGGCTGGCAGAGGAAACAACAGCAACAGCTGTTGATGGGAATTGGTATTACTATACCGTTGGCACTTGTTTGGGGGGTGTCTTCACGTGCTTTTTGGGCAAGCAATTTTGTTGCCTGGTGGTAGTCAGGCTGGTAACACAAACAAGTGCACTGATGGCGCTTGCCAAAGAATGTGATGCCACTATAATTGTGATGACTGAGAGTGTTTGTGTCTCCTGTCAGAGATGACGCGGATAAGGGGGTCCACTTGTTTGTGCGGCGGGATTTGATTCTAAACATTTTCTAGATCGGCAGATTTCACAACCTCAAAACGTCAAACTTTTGTGCAGATTTTGTGTTAAGTTTTAAAATATTTAGAACAAACGGATCCTGTTCATCCGTACCTCAATCTCTTCGTAAAAATGTGTAGAATATTTTGGTATAATCATTTTTATAGAAAATCTTGTAGTTTTTTGGGTCGTTTATCCGACAGTCACCCAGAACTCATTTATTGAAGTTTCAAATTAATTCTTGATCATAGCCGCCGTTCATGCACCTCACAAATGTGGCCAACCGCCGCGAAATTCCCTAGATTGTGAAATTTGATTATTTTGTATCAAAAGTGGCAAAGTAGAAAAAATACTGTATGATAACTCGTTTATTAGGCATTTTGTCGCACTTACTCTTTTAGGGCACTCCTCGCTACGCTCGTCGTGCCCTAAACCCTAATATACTATTCTAACACCGTTTTTGTCTATTATGATACGCAAAAGCGTGTCGTAATAGCCTCAGTACGAACGCAAAGTAGAAAGGGCAAAAATACTTTCAATAGTAATAGCACGAGAGGTCAAAATATTGCAGAAACGAAAATTGTGATGGCAAATAGTTACAAAAAAATTGTCGCTGGAATACAGCTTGTCGAAAAATTTCCACTAAAATAATTGTCCTATTAGTTGTTTATTTTGAAATTGAAACATCTAATTTGTTGACAAAAACACAAGTTTAATAATTTAATATTGTCAATATTAAATTCACATTTGACTTACTGCTGTAAAATATAAGTTGAAAGTATAACCATTATTTCGAAAGATCATTTGTGTTGATACTATACAAACAGCATTGTAAGCTTAATCATAGTGATTCTATAATTGCAGAGTATGCTGACTGTGCAAGTGCAATACAATAATTCACGTATTTATTCGGACTTTCAAACAAGAAAATTATGTTTGATTCCGGATGATTTCACCATTACGGAGACAAGGTTTATTGAGCATTTTTCAGCTCTGGAATACATTTTAAATTGACGATTGGTATCAAGAAAGAATTGATTGAAAGGGTGAAAATATACAGTGACATAAAATATAACCTTGAGGCTATGAGGCTATACATATTTTACTTATTTTTAACCAGATTTGAACCAGTGCTTTGTGAAGTGATATTTGTCGCATTCATGAAAGCTCAGTTTACGTATTATTAACAACCTGAAAGTTAATTATTACATTTAGCATTTATCTTACAATTGGAAATGAAAAGGAATATGTAAATGCAAGATACAAGTCTTCCGTCACATATTTATAAACTGCTCTATACGAAAATGGCAATAAAAATTCTCCGCCATCTACAAATCGATTTAAAACATTCCTACAGAAGCGCTTCGACAGTTGATAAATTTAGGTTTTCTCCTTTGTTATAAAACGGGCATCCGAGAATATCTGGTAAAAATTTCCTGCAGGAAGGTTTTATCTGCCTTTGTGTTGTACATTTTCTTTCGGAACAAAAAACTAAAGCGGGATATAATTATTGATTCTTGAACGGAAAGTTTTTACAGAATTAACCCAACAGAGAAAATCTAAAACAGCGTGACAAAAATTTAAAAATTCGATCTTGGCATTAACACATATATTGATATATTTAATATAAATATATATTTTTTCGTTTTGTGAAATAAATAAAAAAGAAAATGGTATATAACTAATCTATCAATATTTGTTGTTGGTTGTGAAACCTAACCTCAAAATTTGATAACGAATACAAAAAATGTTGTTCAATACGCGTGCGCTGTCACTCGGGCTCATTTGCAACACTCGACCTACGCCTAATGGAAAAAACAATTCGGAGACAGATCAGGTAATTTTAAATTCACATTCCATAAATGCAACAAAAACTTTTCTTGAATAGTTGAATGTTATGCTATAAAAGCAATTGACTGCTTTATGAGAAACTGAAGAGACTTCTAGTGAGTAATAAAAAATATTTATGTGGTGCTTTGCTCGAATATTATACTTATTGTAATAAATGAGTTCTCTAATTGAAAAAAAATTGATTTGGTTATTAGTTTCGATGTCTTCTAAGGCTGTGACTTCTTTGGATAACACTGATACTCTTTTTTCCAAGTAGCTAGTGTTCCAATCTCAATGAAATTATTTTCCAATATAGACCTAAAAGTTCTCTCCCAGTATAGTGATAAATGGCAAAACATGTTGCCACACACTTATTTTGGGAATAAATATGTGGCTCAAGATCAGAAGCCATTTATAAAAGTGTCAGACACATTTTCCTTGGTGCGTAACCCTAAAGATTTCACAAACTTTTGTGTAATTCGTCATTGTATTCATAATCTGTTTTATTTATAAAAAATCCATTCGAAAGTTTGTAAATCTTTCAACGTAGAAGGTTTTTCAGAGACGGTAATTTTAAATAAATTTACCAGTAAAGTTATGCATCTTTGTTGTGAAAACAGTCGGAAAATTGTTCTAATGGTTAAACGCGCACAATAATGTCAGCAAGCAATGCCAATGTTTACGATTAATTCCGAAGTTTAATCATAAAATATGAAAAGCGGTTTGACTAAAATAACTCAGGCAATATTGCCTTGTGGGCGGAGAAGTAGAAGTCTGCATTATGAGATTCACACTGCGAAATTTTTTATAAACAAGAGTGTATGATGTAGGAGGAGGAGTATTTAACTTTTCTCGGTCACATTTTTCAGGTGTGGGAAGAATACATGTTTACAGAAGTTATTTTAAAGTGAAATTTGAGACAGTTGCTGCAACAGTAAAATTTTACGGTATTAGATACTTGAGGGAAGTTTAGATTCCGTACTTGGTGTTGGCAACGTTATCAACTTTATGTTTTTTATATTTTATGGACGGTAAAAAGTTACAGGATGCTGTTCATTTGAATTGATTGACAATTTAGAAGTTTCAGTTTTCTGCTTACCAAAGTTCGCATATCGGCTTCCACTTCTGGAAATTGGTCGCACTTGAAACGACGCTCAAGGGGGGAAAGTGCGAATGCTTAATTAAGTCACATAATTAATTTAAACGAGTAAAGCGATAGCGGACTCAAGTTAATACAGTCTTTCTTGTGCTTCCACTCACAACTTGCAGCTATTTTTCATATCGTTTGATCTATGCACTTTAATTTCCTCGTGTGGTTTTCACGTCCCTGTTGGCAGGTTTTTACGATATTTAATTAAAAAATGTTCTTGAACTGACTTTCTTTATTGGATAATGTTTGTCTTTCAAAGTATTGTTTAGTCTTAATTTCTCACAAAATTAAACTGTAATAGCACTACTTAAATTGCTGCTAAAACACACATCAATTATCCGAATTGAAAAATATCAGTGATCGTCCAGTGGTCTCATGGAGTTCTGTTGATGGTATTCAGAAAAACTGTCGTTTTTGATGGCAACTATTCGTCGCGTTGCTTTACCTTGTGTTGAGTGCGATGGAGTGTTGCGAGCTTCATCAATTCATCATCGCTCAAGCGTTTGTAAGAAGTGCCTTTTTGCCCATATTTTTTTGTTTAATCTGCCGGGTAGGAAGCGAGAGCAGCCAACTTACGTAATTTATGAGTGGACTAAGTTACGAACAAAGTAATTCAAAATATACAAAATATGAACGTTCTAACATTCAGCACTTCAGTGCATACATTTTTTTTGGTAAAGACTCTTTCATCTTTGGCTAATTGACCTTTTCCACTATGTTCACAAATGAAAAACTTCAATCCCTCAAATGTTCGCAACGTTACAACTGATGACCATGAGTGTTTGACCCTGTGACTTATTTATTGTCATTGCGAACGCCGAAATGACAAGGAACATTGGAAAGTGAATAGTGCCTGAATAAGTCATGTTGATACGCGGAATCAAATATCGAATACCGTAAGCATGACCCGTCAAAACTTTGCAGTCGATATTGACTAATGATTTCGATGTCTTCAGATTGTGTATGAGAAAGACGATAAAAATGATTTTTTATTGAAGTTTATGTGGCGGTAATCCACTAACGCTTAAAGAATTTACGAACTCAACAGGAAAGTTATTGATATGATTGTCATTGTCAGAAACAATGTTATCTATCATAACTGAAGTCAATTTTATCGTCTCTTGACAAACGATTGAAGACTTCTTGATTGATGCGCGAACAATCTTTTTTGTGGATGCCAACACAAAAAATTTGAATATACGATCGGTCATTAAATTCTTAGATAATTGCCTACTTGTGTGAAAAATGCACTGAACTTTGAATAATGAGGCAGCACTCTCATGTTTTGTGTCAAAGTCGTGATGGAATGAAGGAAAATCACGTAATTCGAACGTTTTCGATTTGTTCTCAGCGTTCGTACGCAAATCTTTCAACAAATTGTCGAAATTTTTAAGACTTGAGGAGGACACATTGAAATTTCATCGATTGTGCAGCAGTTCTATTCGGACCTCATTTGAGGCTGGATAAAAACAAGCAAAGTCCAACTAACTGATGTCTCCTTCATAAACCCCTACCACCCTGCTGGTCCAGTGGACCACTACATTGAGGCAGCAGCACCAGGTCGAGCATCCGCTCTTACACACCCTCCTTGAACGTTTCCACCACCGAGGAGTCGCGGACCCCACTCCGTGATGTGGAGGAAACTTGACCCTACGACACTAGAAGCTTCTCCTCGATTGTATGAATTTTCTCTTCCAGTTCTCCGAATTTCCTAGAAGTTCTTGTTTAAGACTGGTAGAATTTTCTAGAAGCCTTTCTTGAAGTTTCTGTTCGAGGTTTACAGAATTTTCTAGGAATTCGGAATTTTGTAGTTCTTGTCTACTTTCGAAAATATTTTCCTGGAGCTTCTGTAGCATAGTGTTTACGTCGCAGGAAACTTCAAACAAGTATACTTCAGGATTTTCGCCTGCCTTTTCAAGGTCCTCAATCAGCCTTTTCTGTAACAACGATTTTGTTCCAGATGTTTCCAACTCACGTTCCTCCAGCTCCCTCTTCAGCTCTGCAACCTTCAGCTCTTTTAACGTAACTTTATTTATTTTATTCCACTCCTGACAGCAATGTAGCGTTTAGTCCGAGATAGCTTTTGAATTGATCGCGAAATTAAAATTACTCAGCGTTCCCACCATTTTTGATGATATTTTGAAATATCGGCATCACACTTTTAGGAGTCTTTATAGAGTTGAATCTCATCGAATAATGTCAAATTTAAACTTTTCGAGTAAAGAAAGGAAACAGTCCCATGTAGCTTTTGAATTGATTGCGAATTCAAAATTACTCGGCGCCTCCACCATTTTTGATGATATTTTGAAATGGCGGAAATACACTCTTAGAAATATTTATGGAGTTGAATCTCATTGAATAATGTTCAGAACGTCTATAATAAGGAAAAGAAAGAGTCCGAGGTACCTTTGGAAACCATTAAGAATTTAGAATTACAAAGAGGACTTAAAATGCCTAGAGTTTGTCAGCATTCCATTTTTAACCAGGAATCTCAGTTTGAAATAATGCGACCTACATTGGCATGCGATACCGTGGACTTTCGTCTAGAGAAATTGCCAATCGGGTTGGCTATAATGCAAGTACTGTGTTACGATGTTGACGGCCATGGTTTGAAGAACATTGTCAACGAGAACCTGGAGGGAGAAGGAGTACAAGAGGTAGAGAAAAACGCCCCTTGAAAGTTTTGCCTCTAAGAGATTGATTTTCTACCACCTTGGCCCTTCCCTGGCCCTTACAGTCTCCGGATTTGTCACCCATTGAAACAATTTAAATGATCTTCGAATTGGCATTCGCTTGGGTGTGATATCTAATCCGACCATAGATTCTTCTTTCATAAAAAATCGTGAAAGACCAACACGTTATTAAATATATTTATTCACATTCATAGTGTAATTTATCAATTACCTGATTGACGCTTAGGAAGTAAGCGTTTATTCCAACTAGCCGGGAATTTTTTGAAGTGAAAACTTTTTTAGCGGCGGTGAGCACTTTTTGGAATGGGTAAAAATTGTTAAACTCGCGTCAGGACGTGGCCTGATCGAAAATTCATAAGACGGAGGGAGGGTAGACCGACGCGCCGGCGCGGCGTAGGAGAGGAGGTAATATCCCCCTCTCTTTGTTGCGAGTTTCAGAAGAAATGATCGTCCAGTTCATTATTGCACAAATTATATGGATGTGCATGCGAAATACAGCAGCATGTTTAAGGGAATTGAACGCGGCTTCATTTGACTATAATTTGTCTGCACAACAACATTCCTAAACGTCATACCAGCCCACTCTTTTATCGCATAACTAGACATGGATAGGAAGAAGACGCTAGATGGTCTAAAAAATTATTGTTTAGCTTTGGAATTACTTAATCATTAACACACCTAGCACTTCAATTTTTGATTTAACATTTGAATAATGATCAATACTAAAGTAGAATGTCTCTCAAAATAAAATAAAAATATCTTATCTGATAAAAGGTTGAATCCGTAATGAGAAGACCAAAATCAACCAAAACCTTGGACAAAATCAGTTATGAAATAAACTTTGTACGAAGCTGCTTTCGATTATAAAAACAAATCCTTAAATCATTGTTGAAATAACCGAATGGTTTCTTTGTTTTTCCAAAATTCGTAGTGCGATGCAAATTTCCTATCTCCGTCGTACATAATACAAGATGCAATAGTGTTATCTCTTACCGCTTGAACTGGAGACGTACAATCAGTCCGAGCGTTACTGAACAGAACGTCGCGTGTTCATGGTAAAAGTTCCACAACTTTCGGCGCGAAGCAATACAGGGTGACACTCGTCACAATTATGGCCTAGTGATCTATGGTGACTTGAGTTTCAGATGTTAATGTAGAAACTGGTTTGTCCTTAAATTTTTATTAGTTTATTTTTTTCTAATAATAATGGGAAATTTGAGGAAGAATGCTATAAAAAAATATCCTATATAAAAAATCCGCTCATCGAAAAAATAGACGTTTAGCGCAAAAAGCAGTGAAAAAAACACAGCTAAGGTAAAACTATAAAACCATGTGATTCATTTTATAATTAATTATTATTTGTAGTGAAAACATACCTACGGTCTCTTCAGACATCAGTTCTGTGAGAAGTGATATGTTGGAAAAAAGGTAAATGATATGATTTTAAAGTCGAATAAGGTATGTTCAGTTATTTGTATATATTATTATTTAATTATGCATATAGACTTGACTTCTAATTTTTTTTTACTATGAAATAATCTTGAACTGTCCCATAATAATTTTAATTGCAATATCTATTAATATTTGGGGCAAGTCCGCCACCGTCGAAAGCGCATGTGGACCCTTAGTCGGTCAGTCATTTCTGAATGGTCACTCAGCTGATTCATAGCAACAACTGCGCTGGTAGACTGCACTGCAGTCATCTCTCTCCTCGCACTGTGTAGCAATTAATGCGTAGGAGTGAAAAAACCAATGTGACATGTGAAATAGATTTCTTTAAAATTTGACGTGACGTGGGCAAAACTCTGTCTTATGAAGTCGCGACCAATACCCTTAATGCTACTGTTTTTGATATCGGCGATATGTGTATAAGTCGTTGCCACTCTGGTGATAATCAGTTCATTATTATGGTTGCCGTTTACATTTCTCCAGATAAGTCATTGCGTGCTATACGAGTCTTCTTGTATGAAAATTTATTCATTTATTCTCATGACGCATCTGCATTGCTTAAAAAAAAATGGGAAAAGCTTTGATGACTTGCCAATGATTTTTAGTGGAGATTTCAACATAAACTTGGCAGACGATAAAAATCAACAATTAATTGAATTTTTAAATAATGAATTTGGTTTAACGATGTCAAATGATCGCAATCTTAGCACAACGAAATACAAAAGTGCTATTGATGCGGTCTTTATTAGACATTTAAATAGATTCGAATCAAGATTGTTCGTTTCTTACTTCAGCTACCATAAACCTATTGTATCAGTTTTAGAGATTGGCGATGATGATGCTGGTAATGATGATGGTGAAAGAGAAATTATGGATGAAAGTTGATTTTTCTGAGAGATAAACTTTGTAATGTAAAATAATAATTGTAATAGTTCTGAAATGTTAAATTTTTAATGTAATATAAATTGTCATGTTTGTGTACGATAGCGCAATAAATGAATATTGTATTTTACCACATAAATGATACTACTTTTATACTGATAAATAAAGCAATTTGTGCGAAATTATTCCCTAACCATTCCAAAATATTCAAAAACGCACAACGTTAATGTTCAAGTTTTCACTTCTGCCGGCACTGAGTGCAACCCGTTGTTTTTTTTTATTCACAATCGGTTAGTAATATTCTGCGTTTCAACTGCAAAGGAGGTTGGAAAGTTACTAATTCCCGACCTCCAATTCCATTACTCACCTGATGTTGCCAGGCAACCCGAATTTAAATTATTATTAGAACTATGATTGGTACTAAAGGTAATCACACAACTGTTGCCGCAGCCTCGCGACAACTCATGAGCAGATGACAAATACAAAATTACGATTACAAATTACCCTTAATGTGATTTACTAATTTGTGTAATAGTACAAATTCTGTTTTATTTTATTTTCTGTTAAGAAAGCTAAGAACGCATTCATTTTGGGTCCGTTAATAAGCCATTTTTTTTCCATTAGTAACACACACTGAACCCTGCGCTGAACGAAATGTCAAAATGTCAGTGTGATTTTGATGATTTTGATGAATTTGATGAATTCAGAAATTTCCTAAATAACCAATTTTTTTTTTTTTTTGATTTGATGAGTTCAGAAATTTCTTAAATTACCAAAACTGATGTTATTTGTAAAAAAATGTATTTAATAGGCAAATTAGAAAAAATAACATAAAAAAATCGCCTATGGCAGTCGTGCTGCAAACCTGAACTCGTGTCTTAATATAAGTTTTACAAAACTATTGTTTCAATACACTATTCCGTACAATAGTTTATTAAAAATATTGTTAATTTGACTTTCAAGATTATTATTAAATCTTATACAGGGCGTTTCAATGGAAATGAGCAATCTTAAACAACAACAACAACAAAAGAAAAAGAGATTTGAGCAAAATTTTAACCTCGAGGGGGATATGTTTTGATACAGTAGCGACCCCTATTTTTTAAATAGGAAATAGGGATTGAGTAACATGTCGTTTGAATGGTCTTTTAATTGTCTTTTCAACGATATAATTATTTTTTTAATTACATAGTCTTATAAGTTAGTAATTAAAAAAAACTTTTGTTTTATATCTAGGAATGCTCGCAATTAACGATAAAAAGCTTGCAATAAACATTATTGGAGTTGCAACAAGCGTACCTACTATTGCATCAAAACATGTGCCCCTCGAGGTTAAAAGTGGCCGGTTTTTAGATCTTTCTTTCTAAAAAGTTATTAAGGGTGGCTCGTTTCGATTGAAACGGCCTGTATATAAAAATCAATTGCCGTGCGTTAATGTCCCACAAACTCGAGAATGTCTTGACCGATTTTGATGAAATGTTGCGTGTTTGAGTAGGTCCAGGGATAAATTCACAATTGGACCAAGTATGTGGCGCTGCAATCGGGTTCTAAGATTTTTTTTATTTTTCTTAATTTTTTTTTGGCATAGCTGAACATATAACCTCAAAATTTTACCACTCCACCACCCACCAATATTTTTTAAAATGAAAAAAAAATTAACGGGCGAGCCAACGTTCGGGCAGGACGACGTCTGTCGGGTGTACTAATAATAATTGTATAAAAATTGGGGGCAAATACTATGCGTAAGTAAGAGGATTAAAAAATAAATTCACACTTACCTAGGAATCATACACTTTACTATTCGTATAAACTCTAAAGCTAAATTAGTGTCTGTTAAATTACAAAGACAACGAAGTAGAATTAATTATTTCACTACAATCAGCTTACCACTTCTGAAATGATAAATTATCGGAAACAATCCCAAAGTTCACAAGCTACTTTCTAACAAAATCAATTTCTCAACGCCGGAACAGCTGCTTCAGTAGAAGTGTTATAAAATGAAACCAGGCTAATTATATATTTGTATTTATTGCACAATGTAATCAAAATAAAAATATAAATTTAATTTAAATTTATCTATAACATTAAATACTACTAGCACTTTCATACAAGTGAGTATCGATCTAGCTTAGAGCATACCTAATAATTTAAACAAGATTTACAATGAGAGCTTAGTTTTAGTGCTTGTTACGACTAACAAATTTATACACGCAACACATAGAGGTTGAATTGAGTCGCCTTAATCAACTTACAGTCTTCATGCTAAAGTTAAGTTTATAAATAACTTTAAGGTGACGTTTGTACGAAAATTATAATCCTACGATATTTATTGCGTATCATAATTTATACCTACCTGTAGAGTGGAATGAAAGTAAGTGATAAGTCGACAATAAAATATAAGCTCTGTATTTACTCATTCTGGTGAAATTTGAGTTTCCAAAATCATCTGAGGATTATACCAAATCATTTCTGCGAGAACGCAAAATTTAATACAATAAAATCTGGACTACACGTAATTACCAAAGTAACACGAATATCCGGGAGATTTCCACGTCCGCTGAATTATTATGGTGGGCGTTCATTGTGGTCCATTTGTAAACTGTTCAACGTCGAATACATTTAGAACATTCAAATGATCCTCTAGCATCTGGTTGACGTGAAAAGTGAAAAATATTTTAATTAATTTGTCATTTAAAATTAATTATGCGTTTCCCAAAATTTATTCAAGATGACTACTGCGTCAGTTGGGATGTTTAGCGTTTTTTTAAATCAAATTCAGTACTTATCCTACAGCACAGTCGATTTACGTACACATAAATGTGCAATTAAGATGGAAATATGTTCACAGTATAGGTATAATTACGCACAAACTTCATAAATAACTTACAGTTTAAATTATTGTCTTCACAATGTACTGTCCAATAAAAAATGTAACATATTTCATAAGTTAACCGGAAAAGTCTGTTATAATTTACACTAACAAATATCATAAAACTTTGGTTATTTCTTTGTAACAACCACTGGGAGTGAGCTTACGTCCTACATAAAGTTGTATCGGGCCACCATATGGCGAGGAATCACACAGAATTCGCCCAAATGTAAATACATTTTGTTCTCGTAGTTGGAGTTCTTCCATGATTATTACAGTTTCTCGCCGCTTAAACTCATCATGTTGTAATAGGAGTGATCAGGAAAACGTTCTAATTCTATATAGTCGGTTTCTGTCATTAGGAGCTTTTCGAGCAACTGCACGCACTCGGTGAAAGATGGTCGCTGTTTAGGGTCCTTATCCCAGCAGTAATACATTATGTTGTATAGTTCACGTCTGCAGTGTTCCGGCTTGTCCAATCGGTAACCATCTCGAACCTGCAAAATAATCAAGCTGCTATAATTGAATAACGAAGGAAGGCTAAGGGCAAGAGGCGCCCTTCGGGTTACAGTGGATTTGTTTGCAACAAGGAACCGATTAAATATTTACCTCACTTTTTAATAATGGTAGCATAATTTTAGCTCTCGAGATTTTTAGTCGTTTTGTCGGAGTTAAAATTATGGTGGAGGCGTCAACCATTGTTCGTTGAATGTGTTTTGCTACAATCTATCGTTTCATTAAAAGAGTGTAGTGGTGATAAATGTTCCAATTTTTAGAAAATACAGAGGATCCATGACGTTAATAGAACATAGTTTATACTGTAAATTGTACGTAATGTCTTGATTTATGAAAACATAAAAAGATGAGAACAAAATGTCTATTGGGATATTTATTCGGGTTTTTTGACAATAAAACATCCAAATAATACTCTCTTCAATAAGATTAAATTACACAGAAAAAATAATCATGGTAACCAAATATGTTAGCTAACGGAAAAACAAATTTTCGCAGACGGTAACTGGATCACTGAAATTGGTGCCTCGTGCTTCGCGTTTGAGCCCTTAGAGACACATACTCCAAAAAGGTCATATTTCCTTGTAGGTGAAACTCGAAATGTGTACAGTATTTTATATTTTAAGTTTGGGCAACAAAACAGCGCAGTGATCCTACCCCTGTCGCAATTGCCAGATAAAAGTCAGAATTGCCAGAAAAAACTCGGAATTGCCAGCAAAAAATCGTTGTCAGTTATTTTTGCATTAATGTCCGTCAGCGCCTTCGTAATCAGGAGATCAACTCGGGTTAATAATAAACAGTATACAGCGTCAAAAGTTTTTTTATCAGTCACCCTGTATATGTTTAAATACAATGCTCATCATTGTATTTGCATTTTTAATTAGTCTGGAAATCTGGGAATCGATATCTGACAATGAATGTTAAAGTCAGTCACCGTATGAACTAGCAATCACCTCCAGAAAAAATCAATTGTATCGTAGAGTTCCCTGATTGATATAGATGTATAGGTCTCTCGCCCATAGATACTAAGGTTAAGTACAGTTCAGAAGATATATTATATTCATAAAAATGGTATAAATCATCCATAAAGATCCATAAACATAGTTTGAAACAATGCAATAAGAGTACTGTCTTCATAAGTCATAGTATTTATCTTATTTTGTTTTATAGACTTACTGTTTCAAATGTTTCCACCAAGGTTTTCCCTTTGTACCGAGTCAAAGGCCTTTTCCATATCTGTTTTTCTTATTATATATGTCTGGTACGTATGTATGTAAAGTGCGAGGCACGATAATCTAACACCTATAAAACCGGGGCCCCTTGCCTCAAATTAGATGCACAATGAGAAAGGTTCAGGGTTGTAAATCAACACCAAGCGGCAACGTCTTTGATTTGCTTGTTTATTGGTGGATGAAATGGACCGGACTCGAAATTTCTGAGCCACAATTTATTTTTAGAGCAATACACATTTAACTTGATCAAATTGCAAAAGTTTAGGGCCACACAATTCTTCGTCTTCCTCCCTTTCATTGTGAGTTCAATCCGATAGAGATGGTATGGAGTCAGTTGAAGCGATATTTACAACGCGATAATAATTGCCCAAAATTTGGAAATGAGTCCATAGACTTTATCAAAAAAGGTGTCGATGAAATATCGGCAGATAATTGGATCAATTATATTCGACATGTTGAAAAAATCAAAAACGTATACAGACAAAACTTTGTACAAGAATTAATTATAGAAATAGGAAATGACAGCAGTGAGAGCAGTGATGATGAAATTGTTACAAATTATGTAGTATTTTTTATTCTTTTTTATACATTATTCTTGTTTAAATTTATTCATTAAGTAAATATTTTCAATTTTGGTTTAACTGTAAATTTGTTATTGATTTTCTCAAAAGTTGACCTGTGCATGTGATTATTTTCTCATTTTATAAATTGGATGCGTTACTTTCGTTTCACACTGTATATTATACAGTAACAATATTATGCTAGTTGTACAATAGTAATTTGTACAACTAGTTTTACTAATAAATAATACATATTTTTGTATTTTAATATCTGCAGCAATATAAAATATAAAATACATTACTTATTTATGATAGTTTCGGTGTAAAACGTTTTGAACACAATTTTCAAGTACGGTCGTGGCTTCACACTTTCAAAAAGCTTTCGGAGTGAGCCACACTTTGGTCTCTGAAATTCATGGCTTGGTTTAGTCCTCTATTGTTAAGATAATTGTGGGCAATAAACCCCGTTTTATGGGTGTCAGATTATCGTGCACTTTACTATACTTTGATATTTGCAGCCATTTTACGTCCATGTCGGTGGCCAGCCGACAGTGGATGCGAGGAGAGCAAAATATTGTTAGTTCCCGCACGGATTCGAACCGTGCCTTCAGCGACAAGCTGATTGTTATTCAACCATTTCAACCACGAAGCAATCTCTCCTCAGGTTTTTCCTTATTGCTTTATCAACTATTATTTGCTGCATTGTAAATCCATATTATGTGGTCTTGTGTATTATATTGTAGCATGGTCCCATACCGCAGTTTTAGGTTTTTAGCATAATTAATAATATTAAGAATTAATTAAGATAGGAAGCGAATGACGTCAGTGCTGGTCAGGTCGCCAGTTTGGAGCCAATACGCCTCTCGACCTTGTAGTTTTATTTGTTAGCCCTCATTTTCCACAACAGCAGGGGAACGTCCATTTAGGCCCGGAGGCGGAGATCCCTGTACATCCTGGAACTACTCCTTGCGTCAATATCCTTTTCTGATTCTGCTCTGTATATCCTCCAGCTTGTGTTCTATTTCCGATCTTTTTGTTCTCTCTGTTATTATTTCGTAAATTTTATATCACATAGACTAGTAGTATTCCCCTATAGTTTTTGCATTCTCTTATGCTTACTTTTTTATATGTGCTATTATTGCGTTCCCTCACTCCTTCGGTGTTTTCTGTCCCTTCCATATCTCATTTATTTATCTGAAAAATAGTTTTCCTCTACTTCTGATTCCCATATATCCATCATCTTTGACGCTTTTCCTATCTTTAGTCTGTTATGCGACATTACACACTTAAATTAAAGAGAATTTTACGATGAACACACTAGTACTAAAAAAGTAGCTCAGCAACCTATAGTTTACGAGATATGGGCAAAAATGTTTCGGGAGTTCACAAACTTTACGAGTTTCTCGCAAATGCCAAAATGTTAAAACACCATATCTCCGAAACAGTTAGAGATATCGAACTGATAGTTGTACTGTTGAACCGTTACCCCCTTCAGGTGCATTTTTTTTTATTTTTCTTTAATATATTTGGGTGCAAATAACGATTATGCAAATTGTAATAGAGTTGATCTCTTGGTTCCTCAAAAAGTACACTTTGATGAAAAAGCTTCAATCTGAGCTTTAAACATGATACCAATAATTTGCCTCGGTGGTTCTGCCTTAAGACCGTCGATTTGTTGTTCGATTCTAACGAAATAAAAGTTCAGTGGTTAAGGTGGCAGATAAACAATCAGGCGCTGAAGGCTCAGTTCAAGTCCGGATGAGAACTGGAAAAAGATTACTCCCTCCTCCTCTTCGCTGTCGGCCAGCCACCGACACGGATGTATCTCTAAAAAGCTTTACAAAATCGGACTCGGTGACTTTGATAAGCGAAAAACGATATTATGTTACAGAAACCTCAAATATAATATATCTTACCGAAATAAAAAATGAAACTGCACGGGTTTAGACAGTGATATATACAAGAATAAAACAATGATTTCCATTGTCATCAAAATCTAGATAACAAGTGCAATCTTTTAGCAGAGAGTTATGCTTCTAATGTTTTGTGGTACTTATGTACGATAATCAAATAACTAATATTTTAAGAAGAAAAAAAAATTATTATATAAGAAATTATTATAAAAGAGTTACGCAGCATTTCGTTGTCATAATTTTCATTTAGAGATATAAAACTAAGTTTTCTGGAGTAACTATGTATCGGAAGCATATAATGAGAGTACTCGCGCGAGCAGTAAGCTGTTACTTAAACAAATACTAGACATCGTGGACATTCCGATAGTGACTAGTAGAAAAAACACCCATCTATAGTATTTTTAGTCCCTACACAAAGTCAAAATATCTAAATATGGATCATAACATCTTGTACGACATAATAATAATAATATAGTAAAAAATGGGAATTACATAGATTACAGCATTTATTATCCCTTAAATCGATTTTGACTTCCATAATAAAGTGTTATTGGACATAAATCTCTCATAATTCTCGGAATTATGGATAGTAAAATAATACAATCTGGAAACTTAATTTCCCACTATGGTATTACAATTCAGTAGTGACAATGTAATTTTGATAGACTTTTAGAGTTTTCAATAATAACAACACATTTTAACTGGACAGAAATTAAAAAAATATCTGAAATAATGAAGGAAAAACCTTCAGTTTTAGTATCTATATTTTTTAGGGAGTCAATATTTCATCACAATATTGTTACGGTTGGTAGAGTAGGTACTCCATTTTCCACAAAATCGGTTGCTATCTCTAATCGCTAAAGTTCTGATCGTTGCAGGAGATTTATTGGGTATTTATTTTTGCTCTACTTTAACATTGAATTCGCGGCTTTTTATTAATTCGCAGCTTTTTATTTAGAAATCTTCACGTGGCTCATCACTGATTCTGTTTTCAGAAGTAACTTTCAGATGAATCAAGACGACTGAAATTATGAATGTACTGAAATGAGTGACTGGTGATGTAATTACATCGGCTTACTTGATGAATTCATACATTGAGGTTTCCAAATATATGGGTTTTTCAACAAAAAATTCAAATATATGTAACTACATATTTATTGTAAACTACGTTTAATTGTCTAGGTTTGTGTATTTATTTGGATGGTTTATGGACGTATGTGTTCATTTTTGATTTGATTTATTGACGTTTTTACGTTCGCAAATCCAATTTACTTCATTTGAACAAATTTTAATGCATACACAGCCAATTAAAAATATATATATTATGTAGGACATCAAAGAAATATTGTTTTCTGTCAAAAAAAATATCCTGTATTAGTTAATGAAGAATTTGTTATCATTTTGAATTTCTTAATGAAGTTAATGAAGAATATACAAGTTAGTAGAAATTGCCTTGAAAACAGTGTATGACTGCTAACGTTATTGAAAACATTTTTAATTGGTGATAAAGGTCTAGTTCTTGCAAGCTTCTTGACGGTGGTGTATTTCCACTGTTTATGCCAGAAATAGCGCTTGTTTATTTGAGTTGTTATTGATTATTAAATTTCTTGGAATTCAATTCAATTCAATATGTCGAGGCATGTGAAAGATTTCATCTCGAAAATAAGCATTGTGCTTTACAAATAAATATCTTAGACATTGAATAACTTTCCAATAGATAAAAGTATAATTCAATATTTTAACTAATAAATTGATTTCTTTTTTACAAGTATGTTGTGTTCTGCAAGTTTACCAGCTTTCTTTAAGTCTTTGCCTGATCCCGTTGCTCCTGATGAAGTTTCGGAGCTTTCAAGTCAATTAAAAGCAATTCCAGTGGTGTGGATTAAATCTCACAAGTTGTGCTCAAGTTAGTAGCTGAACATTTCATAGAGCAGTTAACAAATATTAACACCTCAATTACCACTAATGTCCCCACTAGTAAATGGAAAATAAGACTTCTGTCCTCTTGCGCTCTGCTAGATATCAGTGACGCGAGTAAAATACTCAAAAGATTTCGATAACTATAGAAAAACAAAACGTAAATGAAAATAAATTAGCTCTAACAAAATGATTAAAAGTCGGTTTTATCAAAGAATTCTTTCGACAGCGTATCTAAAGGCAATAATATTTTTCCCACTGACAAGTTTGCAAGAAATAAATAAAAGCTTAAACTCCATATTTAAGAGGGTTCTCCAGTGGTAGGTACATTTCTGCCGGTCGAAGCACATTTTCTCGCAATATCTTTTTTTTTAATTTACAAATTTCAAAAAATCGCTCTGTAGCTGCAAAGATCTATATTTTATCAACACGCCCACAAAATGTACAGCAATGTGCGGCGTTGAATGTAACTTTTTTTATTTTTGAAGATTTTTCATTTAAATTTTGTGGGAGTGTTGATAAAATATAGATCTTTGCAGCTACAGAGCGATTTTTTGAAATTTGTAAATTAAAAAAAAGATACATATTGCGGGAAAATGTACTTCGACCGGCAGAAATGTACATGTCACTGGAGAACCCTCTTAAATAAAGGATTTAAATAGATTCATCGAAGACTCGAATAAAACTATGATTTTACATTAATTTCATGAACACGCTTTTATAAAATCGGAGTAAATTTTGAAAGCAATTAGGATTAATGACAAAGCACAAATTGCCACTACATCTTCAACGCTCCAGGTTGGAAACGTGTTTAGATTACAAGTATCTATTAAAATTTAATATAATAGCAAAAAAAATATTGGAACTTTTTAATCTACTATCTTGATTAATTTTCATGTTTCCTATGCTGTTTCTGATGATTGGCGTCATGTGTAAAATCATTGAAAATCCACTTTATTTACTCTTAACATAATTTCCTACATTGGAGTATTGAGACGACGGCGCGAAGGCCCGGAAGCGGATGATGTCATGATGATCTCACCACTGATCTCATTATTCTGGAATAATCCATTGCGTCGGAAAACATGATATCATGATTCCGGGAATAGAAGAAATCCAGAACGAAGCGAGCGGTATAAGAAGGGATCAAACAACGGAGCAGTCAGTCTATTGGAAACATCGTGAACAAGTGTTCAGCGCGTGATATTGTAAAAGTCTGTACATTGTGAAAAGTTAGTCTTAGTAGTCTTTTTACTAAAAGTTTGTAAATACGGTGTGCGCCAGAATATTTCTTTAAATCCTCGAACCCGCCCGACTCAGGCTACGTTACATTGGTGTCAGAAGTGGGATTTAAAGAAGCGGACGTAAAAAAAAAGAAGAAACATCGAACCAACCGGTACGTGACGCATGTCAAAGCAACCTGGAAGAGTCACGAGAAGTAAAACCATGGAGGCTCTACAAGAACAAATGGCCGTTCTTCTGGAACAATTAGAAAAGAGACGACAAGAAGAAAAAGAAGAACAAGAAAAGAAACGACAAGAAGAAAAGGGAGAACAAGAAAAGAGACGACAGGAAGAAAGGAAAGAACAAATGGCACTTCTAGAACAACTAGAGAAGCGACGACAAGAAGAAAAAGAAGAGCAAGAAAAGAGACGACAAGAAGAAAAAGAAGAACAAGAAAAAAGACGACAAGAAGAAAGGAAAGAAGAAGTGGCACTTCTAGAACAACTAGAGAAGCGACGACAAGAAGAAAATGAAGAAGAAGAAAATCGACGACAAGAGGAACAGAAGAGAATTTTCGATCAGCTGGACATTTTGCAAAACACTTGGAAGAGACGTGGAAGAGAAGGTTCAAGTTATGGAAAAGAAAGTTCTGGAAATTGAAGAAGTTGTAAAAGAAGAAGTTCTGGAAATGAAAGAGGAATTGGAAAAGAAAGTCAAGGAAATGGAAACAAAGCTGAAAAGGATGACAACCGGGCAGTCATTCGTGTCAGAGCCGTCATCACAAAGGCTAAAACCTCCGACTTTTGATAGCCAGACCTCATGGTTTATGTCCAGGAGGCAATTCGAGGCAGCGGCCGAAATGAACAACTGGGGTGAAGAAGAGAAAGCCACTGCACTGGTGTTATCTTTGCGAGGATAAGCTCTTCAGCTGCTGCAAACCGTCCCAGAAAGGGAACAAAAGAACTACGTCGCCGTGGTCAACGCTCTCGAGCTGCGGTATGGAGACCTCCACTTGAACCAAGTGTACCAGTCACAGCTGAAGTCACGAGTTCAGAAGAATGGCGAAAGCCTGCAAAAGTTTGCGGCGGACGTTGAGAGACTCGTACATCTGGCCTACCCAAGCGCCCCTAGCGAGTTCCACCACCAACTTGGAACAAGCGCGTTTATTGATGGGGTCCGCGACGGTGAGTTGCAGCAAATGTTGAGACTAGGTAGACATCAAAAATGCGCCGATGCCCTCGTGCACGCCCTGGAGTTCGAGGCGGCTAAAAACGCTTGTCGTCCGGCGGCTCAACGTCTGCGAGCAGTAACTATGGAGGAAGTCCCGAAAGACGCAAACGACCTGCTGCGAGAAATAAAGACGTTGCTTGAGGAAATGCGGCACGGAAGCATGATAGGCAGACCCAGATGCTTTAATTGTGGGAGAGTGGGTCATCTGAGGAGGGACTGCCGTTCAAGGAGATCGCCGGAGCAGACCCATAGAAATCCGAAGTCCGGCCCTTCAAGCTCAAGGCAGTCGGAAAACTAAGTCCAGCTAGCGCTTTGGGGCGTGTGCTAGGTGGCCCCACAAAAGCCCCTAGTGTCATCTCCTTCTTGCAGCTACGAAGAAGGAACGACAGTCTGTTGCTGGAGGGTCGAATCAACGGAGCTGGCTGTTCTATGACCGTCGACACCGGAGCGACCGTCTCGATCGGAAGACCAGACATCTTCAAACCGCTGGGAGATTTCCAATTGGCAGAGAGCGACCTGGTGTTAAAAACAGCAACGGAAGAAGCAGCACGAGTATTCGGGGAAGTTGAGGCAAGACTCGAGTTGGGGAGGTTTGAGTTCATTCACAAGGTTATTGTAGCTGATATAGTAAACGATTTCAACTTGGGTCTTGACATCATGAAAAAGTTTGGATTCGTGCTGGACATCAAGAATCGCATGCTGCTAGTTGGCAACGAAGAAATCTCCCTGCACTCTAGAAGACCCTGGGGGATACCGGACTGGAATAATAGAACAGAACGTGACCACCAACCCGGACGTGACACAGAAAACACAGATCATGGTAGCAAGAACACTCGTTGAGGCTAATGGACGAATTCCTATCCGTGTAGCGAATTTAGGCGAAAGTCGTGTTACACTACAGAAAGGGCAAACGATTGGACTATACCATCCTGTACTACGGGTCGTCCGTTGCGAAGAACAACCTGTTGGGTGTAACAGAAAAGAGGTTCAACGAACGAGTGTAGAGAAGCTCTTCCTAGAAGACTGGAAACACCTTACAAACCATCAATTAGAGAAGGCTATGGCATTTATCCGCAAGGAGACTGACATTTTTGCTACAGAAGACCGAAGCACCGGCAGAACCAACATGGTGCAGCACAGAATCAACACAGGAGATGTTGCTCCGGTCCGACAACCGCCAAGAAGACTTCCGTTTGCAAAACACCAAGAGGTGGCTCAGATGGTGGACAAAATGAAAACAGACGGAATAATTGAAGACTCCTCAAGCCCGTGGTCGTCACCAGTTGTATTGGTAACCAAGAAAGATGGTTCCACTCGCTTTTGCGTTGACTACAGACGGCTGAACGATGTAACTAAGAAGGACAGCTATCCGTTGCCACGTATCGATGACACCCTAAGCATGTTGTCGGGATCGCAGTGGTTTTCAACCCTGGACTTGAAAAGCGGCTACTGGCAAGTTGAGATCCATCCCGATGACAAAGAGAAGACGGCGTTCTCGACTGGAAGCGGTCTCTACCTGTTTAACGTCATGCCATTTGGACTCTGCAACGCTCCAGCCACTTTCGAGAGGTTGATGGAACTGGTTCTGCGAGGGCTGACACGGAAAACCTGCTTGGTGTACCTCGATGACGTCATGGTAGTTGGAAGAACCTTCGAAGAACATTTGAAAAATTTGGAAGAGATTTTCAGCCGCCTGCGGAATGCCAACCTTCAGCTCAACCCCAAGAAATGCCAAATGTTCCAGACAGAAGTGAAGTTCTTGGGCCATGTGGTTTCGCCCAGCGGAGTACAACCAGATCCAGACAAGATCGCGGCCGTCCGCGAGTGGCCACGACCAAGGGACAAGCACCAACTGAGAAGCTTCTTGGGCCTCTGTACCTACTATCGCAGATTTGTCAAAGGGTTTGCTGACATTGCCAAGCCTCTGCACAGACTCACGGAAGACAAAACTCCGTTTATCTGGAATAACGAGAGCGAAGCAGCGTTTAGAACTTTGAAGATCTCGCTGTGCACGGGTCCTATTCTGTCTTACCCGAGAGTAATGGGGCGGTATGTCCTGGATACAGACGCCAGTAACAACGGTATCGGGGCAGTCCTTTCGCAGGTACAGGAAGGCGAAGAAAAAGTCATCGAATACTATAGCAAGGTGCTTTCTAAGCCGGAAAGAAACTACTGCGTTACGAGGAAGGAGTTATTGGCAATCGTAAATGCAGTAGGACATTTTCACAAGTACCTGTACGGTCAACACTTCAAAATCCGAACGGATCATGCTGCGTTGAGGTGGCTGTTAAGCCTTAAGGATCCAGAAGGACAGACAGCCAGATGGTTGGAGAGGCTGCAGCAGTATGATTTTGAAATCGAACACCGACCAGGTAGATCACACCAGAATGCGGACGCACTTTCTAGGAGGCCGTGCCGGAGTGACTGCAAACATTGCAGTCGGAGAGAGGCATCCAAAGAATTCGAGGGCGTGAAGAGATTGGTTCTGCAACCTCAAGATGGGTGGACAACGGCGGAGATGAGGGCAGAACAACTTGGAGATAGCGAGATTAGTGCAACTTTGGAAAGCAAAGAGAACGGAAATCAGAGACCACAATGGCAAGACATTTCGGACAAGAGTCCTGCTCTCAAAGCACTATGGGCCCAATGGGATTCACTGAAGGTGGAAAATGGCTTGCTGAAGCGAGCATGGGAGAGTGCAGACGGAAAGTCGGTGACGATGCAACTGGTTTTGCCCGTGCCCAGTGTCGCGTGAAGGAGGTCTTGCGAGAAATCCACGGTGGAGTGTCCGGCGCACATCTGGGCGTGAATAAGACCATGGGGAAAGTCCGTGAACGCTTCTATTGGGTGAACGTCCGAAACGATGTCGAGAGCTGGTGTCGAAAATGTGACACTTGTGCGGCGAGCAACGGTCCATAGACGCGTAGTCGAGGAGCCATGAAGCAGTACAACGTTGGAGCACCATTTGAGAGAATAGCCTTCGACGTAGCAGGTCCGTTTCCTACTACTGATTCGGGAAACAAGTACATCATGGTGGTCATCGACTACTTTAGCAAGTGGCCGGAAGCCTATGCCCTACCCAATCAAGAAGCTGTGACGGTTGCCAGGGCGTTGGTAGAAAATTGGATTTGCCGCTACGGGCTTCCACTGGAAATGCACTCGGACCAGGGGCGGAACTTTGAATCTGGAGTGTTCCAGGGCGTCTGCGAACTATTGGGCGTGCGGAAGACAAGGACGACACCCCTGCATCCTCAGTCGGATGGAACGGTCGAGCGTTTCAACAAGACTATGGAACAACACTTGTCCAAGGTGGTCGATCAACATCAGCGGGACTGGGACAGGCGTCCACCTTTGTTTTTGCTGGCATACAGAGCGGCAATTTACGAGACGACCCACCAGACACCGGCGAAGATCCTGTTTGCACGGGAAATGCGTCTACCATGCGATCTGGCTTTCGGATCACCGGGACAAGAGCGGAAGGACGTGGGAAACTACGTAGACGAATTACAGGAAGCCATGTCCAGTATACATGAACTAACGCGCAGTCACATTCGCGTGGCGAGCGACCGGATGAAGACGCGTTACGAATTGAGGGTGAATTCGGCAGGATTCAGTGATGGAGACTTGGTATGGTTGTTCAACCCTCGGCGAAAGAAAGGTCGCTGCCCAAAGTTACAACCCAGTTGGGAAGGCCCGTACACGGTTGTAAAGAGGATCAACGACGTAGTGTACCGGATTCAACGCAATCCCCGAGCCAAGATGAAGGTGGTTCACCTGGATCGTTTGGCACCCTACTCCGGGACAAATCAACAGGATTGAAATAGATTGTTCGGGACGAACAATCTTTAAAAGGGGGGCAGTGAGACGACGGCGCGACGGCCCGGAAGCGGATGATGTCATGATGATCTCACCACGTAGGGTAACTTAATTAATCTGGAATAGTCCACATGAGAACGTCTGGGAATAATTATTCACATGGGATGCTCTCATCAGTCTAGATGACTCTGTGGCGGTGATCTCATGCTACACCACGCTCGTTCAAGAGACTGATCTCATTATTCTGGAATAATCCATTGCGTCGGAAAACGGAAATGATCTCATGATTCCGGGAATAGAAGAAATCCAGAACGAAGCGAGCGGTATAAGAAGGGATCAAACAACGGAGCAGTCAGTCTATTGGAAGCATCGTGAACAAGTGATCAGCGCGTGATATTGTGAAAGTCTGTACATTGTGAAAAGTTAGTCTTAGTAGTCTTTTTAATATAAGTTTGTAAATACGTGTGCGCCAGAATATTTCTTTAAATCCTCGAACCCGCCCGGCTCAGGCTACGTTACAGTATATATCTACCAGAAATAAAGCAGTCCAGATATTTTCCCAATATTTTAGAGGAAAAACACAATTTATCATCACAACTCAAAGTGACAAAGAAAAATATAGTGCCAATAAAAAACCTGCAATCAATTTCTTAAAAGACGCGTTTCATGAACACACAACAGAAGCAATGACACGGAGTACGAGATTGAGTTACTCAAACGATGTCATTTCCCGCAAATACACAGATTCGATCTATTGTGGTTGATAAGGTGAGACGCCAACGTAAACGCGCCTTTTCACCACATTTTTTTCTTCGTGTTGCAGACTTTCCCACACAGGTACATTTGGGTAAAATTGCCTTCGGGAACAGACCATACTTATCACTTAACAAAGCTCGAAACTGTTCAGTTTGCCCCACGCACTGAAAAGTTGGATCTCTGACGGTCGATAGTTTCAACAAGAAAAGCTTTTCAGTTTTCATAAACGCTCGCGTTGTTTTAACTAAAAGATCTCAGGAAACACTCTTCACTTACTGCAACATTGCAGTGCTACTTTTATTATCTCTATGAATTTTCTACGTAAATTTAAAGTGGGAAAAAATACCTTTTTCATAACTTCTGCCGCCGATAGCCCTGGATATGGAGTGCTTCCTAACGTAACGATCTCCCATATAAGAACGCCGAAACTCCACACGTCCGATTTCACCGAAAATATGTTGTCATAAAGCGATTCAGGTGCCATCCAGCGAATTGGGAGTCTTCCTTCACTTTTTCGTTCATATATATGAGAGGCTATCACGTCCCGGGCAAATCCAAAATCTGCCACTTTACAAGTGTGCTCCTCGGTGATCAGAATATTCCGAGCGGCCAAATCTCGATGGATGATCTAAAATTAAAATTCAGGTTTTTACCAAACAGAAAGAAAAAAAATATGTGGAGAAATAAAAATATTTCTACGTTATATACGGAAAATCAGTATGAATGTTTTTATAATTAGAGTATTTCATGTAGTTCTTTAATAAATATAACTGGACGAAAATGTTTGGTGTTCAGATTTCAAAGTATTTCAATATTTAAAGGGCTAATTCCAATGTCCGTTGTTCAAATATTCAATAATCCCACGTGGAAAAATACCAATTAGGAGAAATTTAATTTTAGATTTGTGGAAGTTCATTCCCAGTTGCAATGTGGGTATCTGTGTAATTGGTAATCAGTAAGGATTCAAGGGAAAACAAAATTAAATTAACAGTTAATATGTTCAGAGTCGATTCATACATAAAACGAACGGAAAGAGAAATAGTAAGCGAACTGCTGTTTGCACCTGAAACTAGAAATTCCTTTTTCCACTATCAACTTCAGAAGACATCATTATAATAATGTGTCGTGTTTGAAGCTTGAGAAATTGATTTTCTGTACCTTACCGAATAATAGATTTTTCTCTCCTACTAGTAGATAATAAAAACAACTGACAATGTTGGCATGGTTACTGCCGTAGTTGATGTGTTGGGGAATTTCTTGCAAAATGTTAGATTTGCCAGATGGACAACATAAACATTATCACAACAAAAAATAGAAATTACAGGTATTGATTTAATTTCATATTATGCTACTTGCTTATCATGATTATTATTTGCACAAAAGTCAAACAAATGTGCTAATAGTGAAAAAAATTGTATATAAACCACAGTTGAGAAGCCTTTTCTTAGCCCAATAAAATAGCTCGGCTAAGAGAAATGTGTTCTCTTAGTGTATAATTACAATTATTATTGAAATAAATTCATTATTATAAGTACTGTTTGAACAAGTTTATTTGTCACCGCACCATTTGTGTTAATAGTCGCTGTGCTTTGCACGTTTTGCTGGAAATGTGTTCGAAAGGCATATTATTATCGAAAATCCGAAAATTTACAAATAATGTCGAGGAAAAAATTACACGATTTTATGTACAAATTCACTTTTGTACTTATTTGTTTTTTACACGTGCCGTATGGGGCAATTATATAGTATATTCATTGGATTAAGGTCTAGAGAAGATTATTTAGATACAGACTAAAAAGTATGTATAGAGTGCGCACAGATTTGTTATCATGTTACCGAAACAATGTATTTCCCTTTGTAAATTATTGAGTAACTTCCCGACTTTATGCAGAGTTTCATATTTGACATTTTAACACTGATTACGAAAATAACTCCTTTCGCGTGTCATCTTGCCTTTTTACAGAGACTCCCCAGATCGGGATTCTGTTTCCAAGCAACATGCAGCAGTGAAAACGTTCCCTGTTTTATGAGTTTTTATAGAGTAAACGCGTTTTCATAGTATTGTTTGAATTCAGCTAGGTATGCCAGCTGAAATCGGATTAAAACCAATGCTTTTGTTGAAATAAATATTTGGTGTAAATGTGAATTTCATATGGAATATGCATGACAATAATTGAAAAATGGTCTTACAGTTTACTGATTAAAATAAAATCCTATAAATATTTTGAATTAAACAATAGTATATTACATAACAAGAGTTGTAAGAAGCATATTACACACGACCGGAAAAAGTTACGCACGAGGCGCGTAGCGCCGAGTGTGTAATTCCAGGAGTGTGTAATATGCTTTACAACTCGAGCCTTATGTACTATGGTTTTTCTACGATCACAGGTAGAAAAAAGTAATTGTTAGTATAAAAAAATGTATTTAACAGTTAGGAACAACTCAATAATTCCATTGCCATAATTATTTGAATAATTCTTTCATTGCCACTTAAGAATTGTTAAATATAAGAGAATGGTCAATATGGTTGTTTTTGTTGTTTGTGGTCTGGCTACAAGATGCAGACACAATAGAATAATCTTATGGTATCATTATTTTTGATGTAAGTTTATAGAGGTTTATTTCTTGCAAGTTGAATAAAAGGTTTTAGTTGCAATTAAACAACGTTGAGTATTAGTTGTTACATTACGAATAGTGATAAATAATTTAATGATTTTCCAGTACATTCGACGCCTTTAAGTTTATTGTTTATTTCCCTTTCTATCTTATTTATTATTCCATACTACACAGTCGGTCACCTTCCCGTGCTTCTGCGTAACTCAACTTCAATCATTATTTGTTTAATATTTCAGAACAACTCTTGTACAATGTTAAATTTTATATGTAGAATTTAAGTAGGTGATAATATTTTTCAAGAAATGGTTGTTCTGGTTGTTCAAAGTTTTTGGGTTTTTGCTCTTAAAATTGCACCACAGGAATAATGGTTTCATTTTTGGTACCCTAACAATTTTATACAGAAACTTTGTAATCACAGATTTCAATGACCGTTTTGTGCTTTTCGATTCGATCTGAGAGCATACAAAACTCATCGTCACTTGCGCTAAACATAAATTTTACAACTAACACTAAAGACATTGATATTTTTGCGGTAAATGTTACCTTATTTTGTCTTTATGAAATTTATTAAGGGAAGAACACTCAATGGCTTCGTCCTGATTTTTTATAGCTTTTATTGTTAAAATGGTAATAAGGAAACTGTTTTACTGTGTTCTAGTACATATTCTGCATGTTTAAAATAAATTCACTTGTCAGTCTTGTCAATTTTGATCGAAATAACCATAGAAATATCCCTACCCGTGCGATTGCCTTACTTTACACACGGCTGTGCGTAAGGACCTACATAGATAGCAGAATGTCCAATTTTAGCTATTTACAATGATGATCGTAGAAAAATAGTTATTTACATTCGTGTGCGGTAACTTACATTTTACAGGGCGAAATCAATTTGAAGCACGACGCGCCAAAAAAACGCGTGAAAAAAATTGCAATGTCATGTTGGCAGTTCAAGTGTCGTGCAGGCCATGAATCCGAATCTATTCGTTTGAAACGTCAAAACGTCGAAACAATGAAATTGTCTTTGTGTATTTTCGTATGTTTTTCAAACACTCAACAATTAAAAACTTGTGTAAATGACGTTTCAATAAGTATGCTTTCGTTGTACAAGCAGTTTCTTTTTTATAAACGTATTTTAAAAACGAAAATTTATGTGAATTTTTACCGCACTGTGACGCGTAGAAACCATCACCTCCTTAATTACAGTTCCGTTGATTTTCATGTTTACATATCACGAGGCCAAAAAATATATTATCAGGCATCCAGCAATAATCTTGAATGGTAGATACTTTGTCGGAATTACATTTGAATCGGTAATTTAATTTTTGTTCTGTGAAAAATGGAGAAGAAGATCTAGAATTCTTCTTTCATTTACGAATGGATTTCCGTAAAATTTTGTAAAATCTAGGTAAAAATTTTGTTTTAGGTTTATCACTATTTATTATTATATCTTGTTAGTTATGGCTGTTTTTGAAAGTTCCCTGGTCAGCACCCCAGCACAGTATTTTGAGGTATCCAAAACAGATTTTTGTGAAATAAATAGCGTTAAGAGAACCGATGGTATCGATATATTATAATAAGATTTATTTTATTCTTCTTTCTTGTTTCGGTGTCTTTTTGTTTTCCCTCTTCCCTTTCAATGTGCCACATTTCTGTATATATAAACGATTAGCCCCTTGACGACGTCGGATAATCACTTCGGTGTTTCGGCTGGGTCCAACAATGACCTTTGTCTTTGTAACAATTTTTTGATGATTTTTAATGGACGTCAGAAAAAAAGGTCCGTCAAAATTTTGCATTTTGTGGATCGTCTTGGTTATATTAGAACCGTAACGAATACCACTCGAGCAAACGAAAATAATCCGATTACACTAACCTCGTCATTCCGTATTCCGCTGCGCTGCGCTGTCGGAAGTTTAATCGATTATTTTCTATGCTCTTATGATGTTAAAACTCATATTTTTTGTTCCTTCCTGCATGTTTCACAGTTTAATTGAATCGCTGATTGCAAAAAGGGTCTAAGTCACACTTTTGGTAATTTTTCAACAGTTTTTCCACAAATAATTGATAAGTACTTCAAAAAAGTGTTTTTTGCGTTTTTCTCGAAAACGTACTCAACGGACTTGTACCCTTTCTGCAATCAGCGATTCAATTACATTTTGAGCAATACCAGAATTCTTCTTATTTTCTTGCAAATCCGTTTTCACACGTACCCGTCCTAATTACATATTTATTTAGCTACATTTTATCCGTTCATAAATAACTAAGATGTTATATTTTAAAGTCTTAGATAAGACAGCCTGTATAATGTAATATTGCATAATAATACATTACCAACATTCTGGAACAGTTAATTTAGTTAGAACTGGGATTAACTCTCAAACCTTAATTTACTTACGCGTACGAGCATGTCAAATTCATAACGTTGGAATGCTAGAGAAATGGTTACAACTCGTTGAAATTTCTTAAAATATTAAATTTGTAAACTAGTTGACTTCATAATTTTGTCTTATAATATTCGCTTTTAGTTTGCCTTTTCGCTGTAATTAGTAGAAAAGTAACAATAGAACGATTTAAAATTTAAATATATTTAAGTCGAACTCCACAAACTTCAATAAGCGCAAAATTACAATAATTGGAACATGTTTCGGCAGTACACTACTGCCATCATCAGCCCTAATTTAACAACAGATTAATGATACAATTGATTACTTACAGAGGTGTTCTTACTTTAAAGAATATTTATTAAAATTATGACGTTATTTTGAATAAAATTTGACGTTTTGAAAAGGTTACATGATTTTTAAAATATTTCGTAAAAACAACATTTTTTATTATACCTGCATCAGAATCGCCGTTTAAAGCACGCCTGAGCGTGCGAATACTGGCGATTAAAGCACGGCGAGCTTTAAAGGTTGTCAAGGAAATATAGGTATCATTATAACTTCATCAAATTGGAAATCTTTTCATATTCCTTCAGGTATGGGTCTTTTGACTTTGATGGTAGTATTTTGGATTCCGCTTGTTCGGCCAATGCTTCTATATCGGGTGAAATCTCGTTTTAACTCATTTTTCCTCGACTTTTGCTGACACGACTAAATGCAATGACAGACGTGGAGGCGAGAAAAACGTCAAACAATAATTGTCGTAACTAATGGCAATATTATTACACCATTTCGATTTATCACGACAAAAAATATTTCTAAGTTTTTAGTGGTTAATTTGTTTCCAGTATTGCTGGTATAATAAAAAATAGCGTAAAGTATTCGTGGATAACTGGTCTTTAAAACACTTGCTCTATTTCGATCACTCCCGGCTACGCCGTCGTGCTCGAAAACTCGCGCGTGTTTTAAAGACCTTGTTATCCACTCATACTTTAATATACTATTATAAAATGTAAAAATTAAAAATGTTTATTAAAGTTTGTGGAGTTCGACTTAAATATACTTAAATTTTAATTTTAATTTACTCCACCTGGATTCATCGACATTCTTCTGGTTTATAGAACGATTTATTTGTGAAAATAAAATTCCGCAAAATTCCTTCGTTATTTAGGCCAATTAGAGAACAACAGACTTAAACGAAGCATTATTCTATGTATTTGGAAAGTTGATCTCATTGATTAATTTCGTGGAGAGATACCGTTAAAATATAATATAATATCTTGAACGTTAAATGCAACTACTAAAAATGATGGAAATAGTATAAATTTTGTATTTATTTTCAACTTTATCTTACAATTAATTAAATAATAATTACTTTTACTCGCGTCAATAAGTACATAAAACAGGCAATCTTTGGAAGTCCTCAAGAACAGCTTCGATTTTAATGTTTTTTTTAGTGAATGTTTGTTTTTATATATCATTTAAAATCAGAAACCTTTTGAAGTGGGGAAATAATTATTTATATTGTTTAAACACAATTTATTATATTTATATAGAAAATCAGTTTTTCAATACTTATTCTACAAATAATATACGAAAGTAAATTATAAAATTATTATGAATTGTAGATTATTTATTTTAGACATTTATAAATAATAGTATATTAAAGTATGAGTGGATAACAAGGTCTTTAAAACACGCGCGAGTTTTCGAGCACGACGGCGTAGCCGGGAGTTCTCGAAATAGAGCAAGTGTTTTAAAGACCAGTTATCCACGAATACTTTACGCTATTTTTTATTATACCAGTAATACTGGAAACAAATTAAGCACTAAAAACTTAGAAATATTTTTTGTCGTGATAAATCGAAATGGCGTAATAATATTGCCATTAGTTACGACAATTATTGTTTACGTTTTTCTCGCGTCCACGTCTGTCATCGCATTTAGTCGTGTCAGCAAAAATCTAGGAAAAATGAATTAAAACGAGATTTCACCCGATATAGAAGTATCGGCCGAACAAGCGGAATCCAAAATACTACCATCGGAGTCAAAAGACCCATACCTGAAGGAATATGAAAAGTTTTCAAATTTGATGAAGTTATAGTGATACCTATATTTCCTTGACAACCTTTAAAGCTCGCCGTGCTTTAATCGCCTGTATTCGCACGCTCAGGCGGGCTTTAAACGGCGATTCTGATGCAGGTATAATAAAAAATAATTAAAAATTGTTCATCAATACTTGTATTAAGGAAAAATTTGAGAATTTCCCTCGATTTCCATGGGATTCCCTGATCACATCCTGACTTTTTGACAATGGAACCACCTCAAGAGTATAACCTTTCAAATAAAAGAAGAATTTTGAAAATCGGTCCACAATTGACGAAGAAATCGGTGAACATACATGAAGTCGGTTAATAAAAGGGAGCGAAAATTTGGGGATTTTTCTCGATTTCCATGGGATTCCCTGATCAAATCTTGACTTTTTGACAATGGAACCACCTTAAGAGTATACCCTTTCAAATAAAGGAAGAATTTTGTAAATCGGTCCACAATTGACGAAGATATTGGTGAACATACATGAAGTCGGTTAATAAAAGGGAGCGAAAATTTGAGGGTTTTTCTCGATTTCCATGGGATTCCCTGATCAGATCTTGACTTTTTGACAATGGAACCATCTTAAGAGTATACTCTTTCAAATAAAAGAAGAATTTTGTAAATCGGTCCACAATTGACGAAGATATTGGTGAACATACATGAAGTCGGTTAATAAAAGGGAGCGAAAATTTGAGTATTTTTCTTAATTTCCATGGGATTCCCTGGTCAGATCCTGATTTTTTAATAATGGAACCACCTTACGAGTATACCCTTTCAAATAAAAGAAGAATTTTGTAAATCGGTCCACAATTGACGAAGAAATCGGTGAACATAAATGAAACATAAATATATAAATGTTCTGAGGTAACAAACATAAAAAAAAAACATACAACCGAATTGATAACTTCCTCCTTTTTTGAAGTCTGTTAAAAAAAACGCAAAACAATTTTTTTTAGATAAATATCATACATATTGTTTAAATAATATTAATAGTTATATCCCCGCTTCAAAAGGTTTCTGATTATAAATAATATAAAAAAACAAAAATTAAAAAAAAAAACATCAAAATCGGAGCTGTTTCTGAGGACTTCCGAGAAAAAGACTTCATTTAGGTTAGGTCAAATTTACCAGGAGAGGAATTTTGCGCCTGAGCTTTGTTGGCTCTCACAAATTATTTTTTTGTTTGTTTTTGTTTTTAATATTTGTTATATTAAATTGTTGTTATAAATATAGCTATTTATTATACAAGTGTGTTATGAGGCAAATAAGTTACGAAAGAAATATTTAGCGACGAGAGCTTGCTCTAGTGACTTATTTGGTGTTAAGACACGTGTGTAATACATAGTTTTATCCAACACCTCCTTCTGTAACAGTTCTTAAAACATTCACCAAAACCCAAAAAAATTTGACGTTCAAAACTGTCGGCTAATGAACTGGTTGCTATGACAAATTAGAAAACCGTTGAATTATGGGTTCATAGTGTCTTATAATAGACCTCATAATAGATTCAAAATCGGCATTATTAGGCCGGCTAAGATTTGAAGTCAAAAAATTCCGGAAGTGAAACGGAACCAAACAGGTGAAGTGCACGTCATTCTTCCGGACCCGCTGGATCAATACGCGGTCGAACATGATCCGCGGTTCGATCACCTGGGGGCAAACATTCGCGAAAACGGTACTGTTACGGTACTCCAATTTTCGCTCAGAAGGTAATAACATCTACAGAAAAACGGTTGGGGTTGTTTTTGAACGAGATGAGGATTGAGTACAAATTTTTTGTAATACTATCTCGGCATTCTAATTGAAACGGCGTGTGTTTGAATTTTAACACAGCACCAAGGTCTCGGACAGACCTGGAGAGATTGCGTTCCATTCGAGAGACATAAGAAATTTTTGGGAAAATTTGTTTTTGGTTCGATTTACATCTTAAACATAGCCCCGACTGATATAGACTTTAGCTTGCTGTCTCGTGCTGAGCTAACCTATAAACTCGAATTGCGAGAGTCCACGGTTTCGGACTAAAATGCAATGGATGATTTATTTAAAAATCTACAGGATCTAACACCGGACCATATAGAACATAACACCAGCGTCATCACCGGCGATAACATGGAAACGGAAATCGTGACGTGCTCGAGCGATCAAGGAGATCGCGAAACTCTTGCAAGCCGTGATAACGCGAAGGACAATTCCCTTGGTACAAGTAAAAGTTTGCCATGATCAAAGAAGATTGCTCCATGGTATAGCGAGCAAATTTCGGAGCTGAAATCGCGACGTCTGCGCGAAATTGTGAAAAGAGTTTCTGCCACGCGATTATGCAGAAACAGCGCTGGAACGTTTGAAGCGATTCAAACAGTTGGAGGATGAAACCGTCACCAACAGTTTTATAGCTCGATTCAACCAAAGGGCGCCTTTTTGCCGACAGCGCTATCGAATAAGGACAAACTGACGATTCTTCGACGGAACATCCTGCCCAACTACCAGGAAAAACTTTGGGATAAGGATCTTTACCATACAGCAGCTAATTAGTTATTGCGACCAGTTGGACGATAATCGGTTAAGCGTCGCAAGGTTCGTGAAGGAAAAAACGAAAGATGCGAACAGAGACGCACTTTGGGAGCATGACATCATTGCGGGATCGAAGGTCATTTCGCGAGGGAATGCCCAACGACACCGAAGTACACCAAGTGCGGAAGACGAAATGTGACGAACAAGTCGTGCCCACAGTGTAACACGAAGCGTTTGGAAAACGGCTAGGGGAGGTAACAGAGCGTCACACCCTACCTCCATACAGCGACGTCGACGACGAGTTTACGGCAACGCTGAACCTAATCGGATCATCAGTTTTGAAGGCTACGACGCCATTTATATGCCCGTAGTGGTTATGGAAAAGAAATTTTTGGGAATGCTTGACAGCGGATCAATACACGCGCTCGCGCTACGGGAAAGCTCCATGACAAGCTGCGACTGGCCGACAATACCATCGTCAACTGCGCCGGGATTATACCAACACCATTCAGCGTTCAGGGTGGATGTTGCATCATCGACGTGCTTGTGATCCCGTCACGTCGGTATGTTTTCGAGCTGATGCTGAATCGCGAATTCTGGAGGAAGTTCGGTCTGCTTTCGAATATCCGGGACTTAAACCTATCCTTGGCCTTGACTAACAGCGTGCAGGCTGGGGCTTGGATCGTGCACTATTTAAAAGCGATCGAGGGAGTTGAACTTGGGTGCACCAGTCTGATCGAGCACAGGATCGAGCTGAAGGACGGAGCAAAACCTGTCCACTCGAGGAACTACCGCGTTAGTCCGTATGTCCAACGGGAAATAGACAGGAGGTGGAAGGAGATGCTCCGACTCGGTGTCATTCGGCGAAGCGAGAGTGAGTGGAATTCGCCGGCATTTATCATTCCGAAGAAAGATGGATCGCGACGTTTCGTCGTTAACTACCAGCAGCTCGACGCAATGTCGTAAGGACTTACCCGATCCCAAACATGACATATATTTTAGAGAAATTAGGTAATGCGCGCTTTATAACAACCTTAGACATTCGAAGTGCGTATTAGCAAATACCGGTGGAGGAGGATTCACGAAAGTACAGCGCTTTCAGCCTTCCTGGAAGGGGTATTTTTTAATTTTGCTGTATGCCCTTCGGACTCCATGCCGCGCCAGGCATCTTCCAAATGCTAATAAACAAGCTGATTAACGTAGAACTCCAGCCTTACGTCTTTGGCTATCTGGACGACATAATCATCGTCACAGACACTTTTGACAAACATCTCGAGGCTTTGTCCTGGAACGGCTGTTAGGAACCGGTTTAGTATTGAAAAGGGGCTGGGCTACATAGTTAACCGTGCTGGGCTGAACATCGACGCGGAGAAAGTAAAAGCCAATGTGCCTCGTCCGAAGGCTGGTCAGAACGTTGACTTGGTTTCGAAAGATCGTGCTGAATTTCGCAATGATCGCGGACCCTCGGGTAAACCTCACGAGTAAGGTTCAAATGGTCGCCCAAGTACGACATGGCTTTCTGCGAGTTACAAAATACATTGGTGCAAACACCAATACTAGCATGCCCAATACTAGTCACTGCGATGCAAGTGACGTGGGAATGGGGGCCGTTTTGACTCAGTGGATCAACGGGTTGGAGAAAGCGGTCTGGTATATCTCAAAAGCGTTTTCGAGCGCAGAGAGGAAGCACTCGGCTTCCGAAAAAGAGTCGTGTCAGCTATCGAGAAACTGAGATGCTATCTCGAGTTCACTCGAGTCACGGTGGTCTGAGCCGGGATATCCCGGTGGTGCACGCCATTGTTCCGGACCCACTGAATCAATACGCGGTCGGACGTGATCCGTGGTTCGATCGCCTGGGGGAAAATATTTGCGCAAACCCGTTACGGTACTCCAATCTTCGCTCGGAAGTACAAAAAAAATCACCGTCCACGACCATCTGGAACAAGCACGGCAACGCGGCTGAAGACGTAGTGTGTAAACGAGAATATCCAATTCCAGACTCCACGAAACTTTTCAGCGCAAAACTCGCGAAGCGCTTTAAAGGACCTTTTCGAATATCCCGACAGATTGGACTAAACGTCTACGAGCTTGACGAGCCAGGAGAGCGTGCAGCAGGTCGCTGGCACGTCAAAGATTTAAAACCCTGCTTAGACTCGGTAACGGAATCCCAAATAGAGTCGGGATCAGGATCGGAATCTAATCCGAATGATTCAGACTGCTCGGCGTAGAAGGGCGCATCCACCATTTTTAGCGCGCCTCCACCATTTTAATGAGGCTCATCGACCATCGGTGGAACACATTCGACGTACACCGCAGAGAATTACGGCTCTAACACACACAAATTAAATACCGTACACTGGAACAGCGAGTTCCATAGACCCCTGTAGACCAACCTGTACTTGGAACGAGTAGCGCGCCGCACTTGAGGAAACCCTCCATTCGGCGATTCCTCAAGGCACCGGCCAACGAGAATCATCACTGGTAATTTTAGCCGCGATGATTGTGCTAGTTTACTTGAATATATTCTGATAAATTACGATCTACAATCAGCCCCAGCCACGGAATATAATGATGTCGTGTCAATCATAATTGTTTAAATCTCAATTTAGCCTAGTTTAGGACGAAGAGCGTATTACTGGCGCGTATTATTATTATTAAGATATACATTTTGTAGAGCTCCAAAAATAAGTAATGTTTACTTGTTACAAATTGAAAAACCGACTAGGGAAACCCTTCTAAAACACAAAAACTTTTGGTCTGTTTAGCCCACCATCTTTTGACTTTGTATCATATTAAGTGTTGTAGGATTTGCCCTTCTATTTATCTTTGCCATGATTCGAAAATTCCTAGATTTCAACAGGTAGATTTCTATAATAAATTCCAAAGTTAAAAAAAAATTTCTAGCTTAGTCCAGAATTCTAAATTGTGGTGTCTTGTTAGATACTCTTTAAAATCTTGAGAAAATGACTTGATGTCACATATTATTTAAGATCACATTATGCTGTTTATGCAACAATTGTAAAAGTTGACACCCATCTTTACGTGTGTCATATCGCTTTTCACATTCTTTATGTCAACTAATTTTGTGAAGGATATACATACCTTCGTTACAGTTACTATGACTCCTTTATTAGCGACTGATGCAGCAACACGTGGTGCATATAAAAGTGATGAATATAATTATAGAGAAAAGGGGGGAGAAAATTGAAGAAAACAGCTAAGAAGTAGTAGAGAGATAAGACAAGACCGAGGGCACGATTTAAGAACGTAGCGGGACTAAAAAAAATCGGGTTTTACCCGGTCGCAGGTATAAAGGCATGTCATTTTCTGGTTGGAAAACAGTTCTATTCAGCCCTCGTAAGAGGTGTTCGAATAAAAACGTTTAAAGAAAAATGAGAGACTTTTCTTATAAAGAAAAAGACAAATAAAACCACAATGAGAGACTAAGAAGACGAACGACCCAATTCTCCTACTGGCCTGTGGACAACATCTTCGAGAAGGCATCACCAGGTGCGAGTTCCACTCTCACCAAACCCTCTTCGACGTCGGTGGTGTACTTCGGTCCCGGTACCTCCAAGGGTAACCGCCGCCCCCGTAACAAAGAGAAATGTATTGGGAAGATTTGTATTGTATTGAAGTTATCGGTCTTAAACCATGACGAGACATTTGTCAAATGTGAGATTCATCAGTGGCGTTCTATTATTATTACAAATGTGTCTTGTCGGGTTTTACGAAAAAAATGCAAAAAAATTGACATTTGAAATTTTTCAGAAAAAACTGCAGAATAACGTTTCTTTAGCTTCTACGAGTTAGCGTATGAAGTATTGCCGTTTATTTACAAAACACCCTGTATAGTAAGAATCTTAGGGGGCGAGAACAGCGAAGAAGAAAGAGAGAGCGGCAAAGGGAATTATAATAACGGGGACACAAGAAGGAATAAAAGAGAAAAATCAAAAGATGGGAGAAGAGAAAGGATACATGGTGTGATAGATACATATGTAGCTGAATAAATGGTGGAAAATAGTGACAAGATATACCAAAGAGATGTAGACAACGTAAGCAAGAAAGCAAATAATAATAAACAATGGGTAATAAACAAGGGGGCGAAAAAGGAAATTGGACCCACTTGGGCGGTAGAGGAAAAACGGTGATAGACTACGAGGGCAAGAAGTAGAAGAATTCAGAGTAGGGAAAAGAATAGAGTCAGAACATCTGACTATAGAAATAAGTATAGACAGAGGGAAACAAGAGAAAAGAGAATAAGAAAGAACAGAAGGTAATTTGGGAAGATCAAGGAGTGGAAGAGTAGAAGAGAAGACTAGGAAAGGCAAGATTTAAAGAACAAGAAGTAGGGAAGATGGAGAAAGAATGGAAGAGAATATTAGAACAAGCAGCGACAGAAACAAACATAACACTATGAATTAGAGTATCAACAAAGAAAAAGGAATTGTAAGACTAAATATGTGAACCACGGAAAACTAAGGCAAAGAAAGAAAGATATAATTATGGAGAATGTGCAATGAGGAGAGAGTTACGATTAAACATAGTGCGATAAGATTAAAAGCGAGAAAGGAAAGAGAGGAAATAGTGAATTGAGATGGAAGGGAAATAAAATGGATGAAAGAGGCATGGAAGAGGAGAAGGGGGAGAGGAGAAGAAATCAAAATGCGTTGTTTTGAAATTAATGCACAATCTAAATTATGTTATGTAATCACAGGGATCGGAAAGCCTGTAGGACAAATAAAGATAAATAGAAAAAAGATGAAAAAAAAAACACTGTTGCAAGCTATTCTAATCATAATAATACCTAAAACGATATTACCCTAACTGCAACTTTCTTATTACGACTGTCTTAAATATTCAAATGAAAAAATGAATATTCAAGTGACTATTTCACTCATATATATTTTAACCAATCATATGTGATCATTCAACAATGGAATCAAAATTTAAATTGAAAAAATCAACTTGTCAAAATTTTATCGGGGGTTACGGACCAATGAACAGTCGCTATTACACAACGTACCTCATTTTTCAGCGAAAAAATAACAATTGCTGCAGTCATTGTGGCAGCATATTGCATGTCAAATACCTCAATTACCTGTCACCTTCCACCACATTATTAATAATTTGGGCGTTTTCGTGAAATAGTCTGAGGAATATAATTCGAGTTGAGATTTCGCTGGAAAAATTTACCAATTGTGGACTCGAGTTCTACAATTTTGCTCATGACATTGATCAAAAATCACTCAACTGCGTTTCGTGATTTTTATGACAATGTCATTCGCAAAATTGCTAGGCGAACTCTCGTAACAATCGGTAAATTTTTCCGACGAAATCTCAACTCTTATTATATTATAACTGAAAATAATCTTCACATTACCACTCTAAGCTCAAAAAAGAAGCCTTGAATATTCACTATGAACATTTGATTTTGTAATATGTGTAAAGCCGACGAAGAGTAATGTTAACCAAACAAAATGCCATGTTAACATGGTATCAGTTCTGTATTTCCGGTATAGAACTTTAACTTCTACGAAAGACTAAAAAGGAAGTTGCGTTAAGAGGCTTATGCTGTTTTCAAAGTTTATTCAGTAAAGTTTTTAAAACTTTGTGCGTCTGACTCCCGAGCTTCTAATTATTTCGATTTATCGTGCGGAATATGGCTTATGAATGATGCTAGGCTATACAAGCTACTTTTCCATCAATAAAATATACCTTTCGTTCTATACCACATTACACTCGTGGACGTAAGCAATGTACAACACAGAACAACCAGGATTAATACGTTATGTCTTATATACACAATCGGATAATTCAGTTTTCCTCTTTTATGAAACTTCTTGTAATTCAGGACATAGCTAAATATAATTCAGTTGTAAAATAGTAATGATAGACATTGTAGAGATGAAATAATATAAATTTTAAAAACCTGCTAGTGTTTTAAAAAGAAAGACAAAAAAATAATTACATTTATGTGCTTTTTGCTTTAGTGAAAGTTCACAATTATAGATAAAAGGACTATACGAACCCCATTAGCGGACAAAAATTCCATTCCCTTGGCGACCTGATACACAAAGGACGTAAGATCTCTTGACGTGAGGGATTTGCTTTGGCCATGCATATTATTGTAGTACCTTTCTGCTCTTGAGTTCCTTAAATAACTCTGAAGTTTCCCTTTGCTGATGTATTCCATTATCAGGAATATTGGCTCTTTGTCTGTACAACATCCTAAAAGTCGAACAACGTTTGCATGAGGTTCTAACATTTTCATGACTTGCAATTCAGAAACTAAATCTGATTTTTCTTTCTCGTTCGCGTTCTCCTTCAGTGTTTTCACTGCTACCACGGAGATCCCTTCTTTCCCTGAAATAAAACGATAAGATTTTGTTTTAATTAATTATCCGCTGTGACAATTAAGCTGGTGGTGTGTCGATGAACTCGAACATCTTGTTTTGTTCGTTCTAGTAAACACAATGAAGGGGGAATAAACCGAACATGTGACAAATCCGTAACAAATTTTTGAAAAATACTATGTCATTATGATATAGATATCATACTGTAATTTATTGAAATAATATTAATAATAAGTTTACAAACTTTAAAATTAAATAACTTGTCTTAATGTTGTCATGAAACCAAACCAAGTAAAACAGTTTCAGTAAAACTTGCATTGAAGACAATAACATTTTCATAAAATTAAGTATCATGTGATTCATTTTTAGTTTACTCAAAACTTGCATACCGTCAACATCCACTGCTTCGCACTTCCAAACTTGTCCGAAAGCTCCTTCGCCCAAAATGTTGAAAAACTTCAGCCGGTGTCGTGGAAACTCCCACCTGTCAGAATCTTTAATCGGGGCGGAAATTTGTTGACTCGCCTGAAATTTGTCATTCAATAATAACTTCTTAACTTCATAAAGGGTATTTACTATGCGACGTGATAACAACTTCAAGGAGAAATTAAGGTTTCACAAATTAATGAGGAGACGAAATGCAAATGAAGTCATAATATAAGAAATTTCCATCCTAATTTTAATAAGTGAAATTTACATAGAATGGGCATACCTGAGAACGATTAACTTCTCTTTCCCACAGCTCGTAACGATTGTTGAAAGCCGTTGGGCCCCTCCATTGGTGCATTCCAATGCCAGGTTCTTCATGCAGAACGATTCCTCCAGAAGATGGTTTTCGCTGCAGTACAAATAAACAATTAATTTGTGGTTATTCATGCGATAAGTACCAAAGTTCCGTTTGTTGTGGAAATTATTGTATCGTAAGTGTTATCGTGTTTATAAAGCAAAGAAAGACGTATTCAGGAGAACTTACTTACTGAATCAGGGATGAGTCAACCAAATGAAAAGAAACTATAAAGTGTCAGACAGTAAACTAGCTTTATTATATTATACTTTAAAAAAATTTGACACGATTGTTATTAATAATGCTTAATACATATCTAAACCTTTACGATTTTTTAATTAAATTAAATTTAAAGTCCAACAAATCTCAAAACTTTCTTAAAAAATAAGAAACCTTCTTAACATTTCATTAATCGTTTCTCGTTTTACATTCAACCAAACCTAAAAAAAAACCATTTTTTTGCAAATATTCTGAAAAAGACAAAGAAAACCAAATTAAATGTTACAGTAGGTATTTTCATGATTTTTAAAAAGAGAAATATTGCATTATAATATGTTATTCTCCCGTGAGTGAATAATAATTATTAAGAAACTTAAATTCTCTGTATACCACATGAAAAAATAATATTCATTTTTTTATAGATAAAGATTGTCAAAGAATCCAATAGAAACCATGACTTTTGTTGTTGGGGTCTTTTCCTTTTCAGTTCATGCACACAAGCCGGTATTGTGGATGCCGGACATGCTTGACCAGACAGATTGTTATTTACGCAGCTGACGATTACGATTCGTTTATGTTATGAGATTTGTTTGACTTCGGTATTGATTTCTGGACAAATGAACGAACGGACGGAAGGACGAATGAGCGAAAGAAGGAAGAAGAAATATTTAAAATGTTAGCACAGACAAATTTTGAAAAGGACAAGTCATCAACGATCGAAGCTTTCGAGAACAAGATCAATAAAGCCATGACGGACGCCAACGAAGACGTCTCGCAGATGCCACTCCAAAGGCGCAGATTCCATATCCAATTGTGAATCTGATCCGAGACCAGAACAGAGCCGGAAGAAGAGCACGCCACAATGGGAAGTCACTCCAAGAATTCAGAAAGGAATGCTAGACAGGGAAGCTGTATCCCTATCCACAGAGGATAATTCCATCTAGATGGTGGATGAACCAACCTCCAGAACGATTATGTCAAAGAAGAGAAGAGGTGGAAGAACAAATCCAGGAACTGGTCGAAGAAGTCTCTGAAACCGGGCTCCCACCACCACGGCAGCAGAAATCCGCGAAATACTTCGTACACTGAACAATTTGGATTTCGTTCGAAGCATTCCACCACAGACCAGCCTCCGAGTTAACGAATGCGCTGCCACAGGGCGCACGGGACTCACACGTGGCCAAAGCTTTCGACGCCGTTTGGCAAGATGGACTTGTCCTCAAACTGCACTCGTGTGGAGTGCCGGTAGCATTGGTCCAACTCATCGACTCATTTCTACAAAACAAATCCTTTTGCACCCACATTAAAAAAAAAAACGCTCTTCAGACCCTGTGACATCGAAGCAGGACTTCCCCAAGACTCAGTTCTCTCACCCACCTTATACGCCTTCTCTCTCATCCACAAGACACCTGACATTTGGCCTAGAATACTCTCTGCGTAAAGGGTAAACTCTCATCGCTAGTTTGCATGTCCTCTAGAATAAATTAATACGTCAAGCTTTCGACGCTGCATGGTTCAGGAATAAACAACTCTACCCGGGGTTGGATCTGCCGCTGTTGAAAGAGCACCTCTTCGAGATTGCACTCCGGGCAATCAAGAACACTGAAAAGCACTCAAGCCCTTCCTGTCGCGATGCCCTTCAGGTAAACCCCATCTTATGCCACGAAAGTCCTTCAGGCAGGAACCAAAAACAAAACATTTCAGGCAAAGCCAAACAGCGCACAGGCGCCAAAAACCACTCAGATTCAAACAACGAAGCAAATTCTCTTTTTTTTCTTTGACCCTCATCAGAAATGCCCATCAGGCAATCCCGTTCTCTCCAGACGAAGGCCCCCTAGGCAACAACCTCCCAAAATCGACTGCCCATTAGGCTTGCTCCCAAAAGTCGAGCAAGGCAAAGCCCTTCGGACAAATGGCATTGCCTTCAACATATTACACTTCACAGAACCACTTTTTTGTTTCACGGGACTTCGTCCCCGTCGAATTCGCCTCACATCGTGCAATGTCAATAAATTTGAAATTTGACCTCGTGAATTATTTTATGTATTGTAAACAGAAGAAGCTTTTGAACATTGACATTGAAATATCATCATATAAATACATAATATAGTCTGGTTCACAAGTCCCTTTTTTAGAAATTTGAGGTAAAAGACACCAAAAATTATTATTGAGGTGTCATTCGATTCGTAATTGCATCAAGAATTTTTTAGTTGAAAATCAATGAATAAATAAAAATTACATAAGTTATAAAGAATTAAGTAAACAAAAAAAGGTGGTTACGTTTTTTGCAAATGTTTCAAAAACTATTTGAGATATCCCCAATTTGAATTTGAAAAGAGCAGGAAATGTTCCAAAAAAAGTCTTACCTCCCGGAATTGTCCCGGCAATATTTATAATTTTAATTTAGCGGCGACCGAATCTGACACATGAACAAAAAGAAATATTTTGACCGAGTAAATATTTTAATATTAAGGAATAAAAAAATGAGGTATTATCTGGACATATCAATAAACAATTATCCGTCAGTAAAAATAATAATAGTTGTTTCCTCCCAACCGGGAATAAAATGCAACTTCATTCCCTCGTTTTTGGCTAATAATGTGGTACTTTATTCCCGAGGGAATACAGCTATTTTATTCCCTAGTAAATCGTTTTTCACACATAAACCAACTCGTTTCCATAGTACATCATTCCACTCCATTTCGGTATCACCGTAATTTACACAGGAACTCGTATAATAATCTACTATTATTTTTAAAAAATAGATAAACAAATGAATTTTTCGGTTATATGTTTTCATAATTCTTGGAAAAATACTGAATACAACCATGCATCGTTTGTTATGAAAAAAAAAATGTTTTCTATTTTTACTTAATTTTTTTACATTTTCCTGTACTTTTTTCATCGTTGTTCTTAAAATAACTTAAATTACTGACGATACTACAAGAACACTTATATCTTTTTTATTCTCCGTTAATCAACAAACAAATTGAGCTTTATTAAAACGAAGCTCAAACTCAAATATTTATTAACTTGTTTCCTATTATTATTTATGTATCGTATCAATGTGATCGTTTTTTGGAATTTTTGTTATTCATTTCTTAGGTCTTAAATATTATACGACATATTTAAATTATTAAAGGTTGAGGACTCTGACCTTCATTAAAAACCATTATTTTCTTATTTGCATGAATGTCTGAGAAAATCTAAAAAATTAAATAAAAAACAGAAACAATTTTTTTTAATAATTCAAATAATTAAGAAAAACATATAATAACCGAAAAATTCATTTTTTTTAAATAAACAAAAAGTAAACAAAAAATTCTTCCATAATATAAAAGAGCAATATAAATAATGATAAAAAAACGGTTTCTTAATTCTAATATGTAACAACAAGAAAAAAAAGGCGACTTAAAAATTAAAAAAAAAATTCTATTGCTTTCAGCAATAACAAAACATATCGGTAGAGATTTTTTTATCTAGGTTTTTAATTTTAATTAGCCTTTCATTGTTAATAAAAAAGTGAAAAATCAAAACAAAAATTTTTTCCCAGCGGATATCTTTTCTAAAGCCTTCAAGGAACAGCTCCAAGAAAGGAAAAAAATCCCAGGAATTTAGTTTAACAATTATCAGTGTTTGTATGTTAACAATTACCGTAATTAACAAAAATTGAGGTAAAATTTCTTATCGACGAATTATTGTTTATTGATATGTCCAGATAATACATAAATTATTTTATTCCTTAATATTAATATTTACTCGGCCTTTTTTCGCCGCTAAATTAATTATAAATTAAAATTACAAATATTGCCGGCAACAATTCCGAAAGGTAGGACTTTTTCTTGGGAAATTTCCTACTCTTTAAAGATCTTTTTTTCAAATTTCGGATATCTCAAATAGTTTTTGAAATATTTGCAAAAAACGTAACCACTTTTATTTGTTTACTTAATTGTTTATAACTTTTGTAATTTTTATTTGCAGATATTGATTTTCAACTAAAAAATTCTTGATGCAATTACGAATCGAATGACACCTCAATCATAATTTTTGGTCCCTCTTAACTCGAATTTTGGAACAAGAGACTTGTGAACCAAACTAATAGTATAAAATATTAACAGGAACATCATCTAAATACTTGAATTGACTAAGTATTGTGCAACGAGGAAACTTGTAGCTACGAGTTTATAGTCTCAAAATGTGTAAGCTTATTGGCATTTCTATTTGTCATAAAATTTATAAAATAACAGCTCCTTCATCATAAATCAGTCTGTAAATTGTGAAATTTATTACCCAAAGCAATGACCTTTTGGCCGAGGTTTAATGAGATTATGAAGTTTCTCATTTTTCGGAAGTCAGTTGAGTACAACTCTCTTGAAAATTTTGGCAGCTGGGATTTGTGTATTCATAACTTACTTTGGTTGGAATTGGAACCAAATGAATAAATTTATAAAAATTATTCAGTAATTATTATCTGTTCAAGTTGCTGAAAAGTGTAACTGAATGATGGGACAGTCGGTTTATGTTAAAAATTTTCTTCGTAAAGCACTTCTGAAAGAATTTCTGTGGTAGCTTATTTGTGTGTTCAGTGCATTGTTACAGTAGTAAAATTGTAAAGTAAACTTACGATGTCATCCTTGGAGCTCTTGGGTTTCCCCAAGTGTATCTTCTTCCGGAAAACCACAGCAATCACGCCAACCATCAGAAACACCACACAAACTGAAATTATTGGCACCACTGTAACTGCAACATCCGGAGGTGACTTCACAGCTTGATCGAACAACTTGTTACTTTCGTCAGAATTTGAAGTTGTAGCACCACTGTTAGTGGTGTTCACTTTAGCAGTCGTCACTTCTTTGTTTTCGGGTAGTTCATTTTTCACTTCCTCTGGCTCAACTTTGACAGGTCTCAAATGAGTGGAAGTGTTTGGTTTTGGCTTTTGGTGGAAGTACGGTTGTCTCGGAGCTGGGGGTGGATTATTTGCTATCGAAGGCGGCGGATTGTTTGGCACTGGTGGTGGTCTTTGGTTAAAATTAGGAAGTGAGAACAGCCCCGATGGACCCAGACCATTTTTTGGTTTGAGGGGCGTGGAGAAAGGGGTCGAGGCGTTTAAAATGTTAACAAAGACTTCGTATTTTGCCTCCTGTTGACCATCGAAGGCCGTCACGTATAGTCGAATATTTTGTCCGGCCTGAAAAAGTAACCACAAATGCATTACTAAAGACGTATTAAAAAAATGGCTAAAATTATTATTATTTAATTTACATATTTGTTAAAAGTGAATGCACTAATTTTTAATTACATATTACATATTTATGTTGTTTATGATGAACGACAATCAATCAAATACATAAAAAGTACAGCCTATTGAATGTAAATTCATACATAGGGTTTTCTGACAAATTTTCGGATAATGCTACGACCACTAAAATTTTAATCTAATTGTAAGTCTAACTCAAACATGTGAACCAAATCCATTACATTACCATAAGGTTATGGATACGTTAGGAATTCTATGATCATGTTATGAATATTAAACACTTAATAAATGTTAAGGTTGCCAAAAAAAAATATACCTTCAAAAAAAATTGTTGTCTTGTTAGAAAAGTCACAATGGTCCAGTCAAATAAGGATTAGACCTCGAAAGGACTTGAGCACGTAAGAACTTGAAAAAATAAAAATCTTAGAGCTTGCCAATTTAACAACCTCAAAACCTTTGTTTTGACGATATGAAGAAGTACTGAAAAGTCTCATAAAAACTCAAGACACGATATATAGTGTTAAACGTGAACAAGATCGGTTTTTTGCAAATATCTTGCTTCCTGTACCTCTCTTTTAACTCTGTGCACATTAACGACCAGTTTGTAAGAATTTAGAATATACAGACCGTTTCAATCGAAACGAGCCGCCCTCAATAACTTTTTAGGAAAAGATATTCAAGAAAAATATAAAAACAGGTCAATTTTTATCTCGTGGGGGACATGTTTTGATGCAATAGTAAGCAGGCTTGGTGCAACCCCATACCCCTGACAGGAGCAACCTCGATTTTTTAAATAGGGAATAGGGGTCGAGTAACATGTCGTTTAAAAGGTCTTCTAATTGTCTTTTCAGCCACATAAGTATTTTTTATTTACATAGTCTATAAGTTAGTTTTTCCCTTAAATTCTAAAAAAATTAAACAGCTCTGTTAATTTTTTTTAATTTTACTAATTTGAAATTTAGTGGCGTTTTTATTTATTTTTTCCTTATGTAACCTATTGAGTATTTGATAACGTTGAAATTAGAATAAAAAACTCTATGCGAATGTAAAATCAAAAACATAGGTTGCCATTAAAAAAATATTGATGACGTCATAACTGTAAATAAAACGTGATTAAAAATTTTTTTTATACGTTCAATATTCTACAATATTACAATATACAATATTCTGGAATTCCATAATAGGCTATTTTCCAGGTTTCATTGAAAATAAAAATTCGAAGGATTCGACAGAAATCCAAAACGTTTAAAAGTTTGAATGCAGGGCCTTTTGATGATAGAAATTTGCATTTTTCAAAAAATTAGGAAACGTATTCTGTCATTCCATAATGGGCAACTTTTATACATTCCAAGAGTTACAACAGTTGAGTAAATTGAAAATTAAAATTATAGTGATTTGGCAGAAACTTCAACCGTCGTACAAATTTTCCCTGTAGTGTTTCTTGAACATAGTAATTGGCACATTTAAAAAAATTTCAAACAATATTCTGGCATGCCATAATGCGATATTTTACACTTTCCATTTTTCCAAGAGTTTAAATAATTAAAAATAAAAATTTAATTGATTTGGCAGTAACTCAAACCGTTTTATGTAGTGTCTATTGAAGATAGAAACTTGAACATCGTCGGTGAAATGTGTTAACCTGCTAACTCCATTTGACAAAATTTTAGAGGAGACTATTAAAACGCTTGTATTTCGGAGTTTATATTAAACTATTTGGAGATATCAGGTATTATTCAGACAAAATGTTTTATGTTTTTTCTCAATAATACCTGCTGTCTCCAAATGGTTTAATATAAACTCCGAAATTCAAGCGTTTTGATAGTCTCCAACATTTTGCCAAATGGAGTTAGCAGGTTAACACATTTCACCGACGACATTTCAATTTTTTACCAATTTTCAATTTAATCGCGGTTTTTGCATATTATTCCAAGTTTACAACAGTAGAGGTAATTGCAAATAAAAATTATAGGGATTTCACAATAAGTCAAACTGTTTTGCAAATTTTGCATGTGGCTTAGTGACGATGATGTCACTAAAAATCAATTATTAAAATAAACATGTATGTAAACTTCATCACATTTAAAACTTTGAATTCTTGACCTCTAATAAATTTGAAATTTGATGAAATACATATTAAACAAGCAATGATTTTGAAGTTGATCTTTCATTGCCAGAAAATCTGTGTAAGCATTTGGAATAAAGGCGGCCCTTTAGTCACAGGCCTATTTCCTATTATAAAAATATGTATAATTGATTACAAAACATTATAGTTACTTAAATTTGAATAAAAATAAAAGATTAATAAAGAATATACTGCAGTCTGTAGCTCCTTACATAATTCGTAAGTTCAAACAACCAGTAAGACACCAGATAAAGTTTTACTGTATTAATCAAAAAGTAATAAACACACCTGATTTTCAAAAACAATAAAATTATTATAAAACTAAATATACATAAAAATGGAAACGGTTGTATTTATTTCTCAAATCTATTTCTAGTTAATTTCTGAGCCAATTTTGGTTTCGCGTGTTTGTCTTGCAATTATCCTTCATTTGAATATGAGGTTAGGGGTCAGCCTAGCAAAGTCAAAGGCCGAGAATTCCAATTGATTTTTCCTAAATAACATTGGCGTAATGTCACCTTTATTCAGAAAAAATATTTAAACAAATTAACAATTGTTGGCTTTATTCATCCATCATTTTTTTCATAAAAACCAACAAAATTATGGCGGTATTTCAAAACATTTTCTATCAGGCAACACCTTACTTAATAGCTATTAATTTTTCATTAGTAGTTAAAATAAAAGTTAACTGTAAGCACATTTATTTGTTTGTACTTATTGTCAAAAACATTTTTTCTGGATTACTTTTGGCGGTAGAGAATTAGTAATTTCCCCTAAAACACTAAAACATTTGTAATATTAGTGTACTTATTGTGTAGTTCCAAATATTTGAATCCTTTATTTGTTCTTTCCAAAAGACGTCATTGAAATGCATTCATTATAGCTTTTTTTTCACAAAATCATTGAGTTGTCTGTTTTGATAACCTAAACGTCATGACAATAAATAAACGACATTCAAAGCTGGTTTAGAAAGAAATACTCTGAATACAATGCATTTAATTGTGACTGTAATCAATTACCATATATTTTCTTTTCATTTCCTCTAGACAGATCTCAATATTGATTTATATTACAGTCGACTCTCTCTAACTCGCCCTTCCTCTATGCACAATAATTCTCCTCAATAAGTCAAATTATTTGCATGGCAATGCACTTGTCTAGCATCATGTAAAAATTACTCTCCAGAATTTTTTAATTCAAACTCTTTGTTACTCGGACCTACATTTGCGGACCCGTCATATCAGAACCACGTTCACTAAGTCGAGCAGAAAATACTGGGACAGAACTCCACTTAAATATATTTAAATTTTAATTTAAATTTACTCCATTTGGATTTATCGACATTCTTCTGGTTTATTATTAAAAAACTTAATAAATTTAATGTCCTTACATTTTCTTATTCCTACATTCAAACTTTCCTTAAGTCGAACTTTATTCGGTGGCAAGTGACAGTTTGAATTAGAAGAAGTCGACATTTTCATATTAACTTTGGATTGAAACGAATTTTACAACATTCACTTCCTCTCCGAAATTGCACTATCCTATCCTGCCATTACTTTATTGGATATTTGAACATCAACATGCCAAAGTGTTCACAGCAGTAAATTTATTTGCGATGAATCTACTAATAGAAAACATAGTGTTAAAGTATATTAACATGATAAAATTATCCTTACTCGTCCTTTAAGTGATTCGTTTAGATAAACGACTCCCGTGTGAGGATCTATTCGAAACGGCAGCTTCTCGGTTGGTCTTTCGTTCCCCAAAGGTTCAAGACCATAAGTTATTTCATCTCCTTCATTGTCGCTCCCATGAACTGTAATAATTCGACTTCCCACAGGTTCCGACTCCGGAATTTTCCAATTCCTCTCTAACCACATTGTGGGTGGAGTGTTGTCGCTTAGTTGACATTGTACTGTAACAAAATATAACCATTTAACCGTTTAAAACAATATAGGAAAAAATTAAAAACTAGTTAGACCGCCCTTTTTATATCTATATCGGGTGTGTTATAAATCGCGGACGGCAAGAAAATGGTGGGTTCAACTGTATTCAAGAAACAATAAACAGAAACAAAATTTTCATTTTGGGTTTACAGTTAAGCTAAGACCTGTCCAAAACTAATACATTAACACTTTTGAAAGCTATCTACTGCAGAATTAAATCAAAAATGTGATATTATAATAGAAAAAGGTCTACTTAATCGAAATCTTTTCTTGCCAGAAACCGAGACTAACAACGCTAAATTTATCAAATTTTATGAAGAAAAAATTATTTTTAAAGGTGGCAACACGGGTAAGTTAACAAGGTAATAATTTTAAATTGTCAAAAAACTTGATTTATTAAAAAAATTGAATTTACGGCTAGTATTTAGCCCTGGGGGCAGCGTAAAGTAATGCTGCTTTGGCCGCCCGTGAGTATGCTGCACGCTACCATAATACTCTATTGACAACACCAATGTTGTTTTTGAAACTGGACATCAATATCGTTTAGTTTGAATATTTGGGCCGACATACTTGAGGACCGTTTGATAGGACATCTTATTCTGCCCAATCCCTTAACAGGCAACAATTTTTTAAATTTTTTGGATCACAATTTGGTAAACGATCTGCTGGATGATATTCCCTTAAATCTGAGGAGATATGTGGCAACAATCATCCAACATATCCAACAATATCCCAAATATTATTAAACAAAGGATACTTTAAAAATAAAAAAAGGATGCCGAAGCAATAATTATTTTTCAGATTTGGGAAACGATTAAACTCAGTAACCTTGATGGGTAAAGCGCCTGTCCGCGATTTATGACACACCCGATATAAGGAAAATATACTTCCAAATTTTCTGCAACAAACTTTCTTTCCATGTACAATTGATGAAAAATCCTTAAATTGGGGCGCGTCGTATAAAAAACTGAAGCTGTCAATCTTGACAACTTTCACGCCTTTTAAGAGCTCTAGCGGCATGTACATTTTTGCGTAGAAGAAAAGAATACCGAGTGCATCAACTACTCAGAACTAAAAAAATATTCACTTTTGCCACGACAATTTTATTTATTACATTTTTACGACTGAACAAATTGTAAATAAAGTTGTATGATAAATACGAGCCATTTCAATTTTCGATCAAACGATATTTGTTTTATATGCATATTGAAAGTTTATATTGTAGATGATTTATCTTTCAGAGATTAAGCTTTACAAATCGTATTTCTACCGGTAACTTGAAAAGCACTTAAATAGTAGAGCTATGAATTTGAAAATAGTTATTAGTTAACTATTGGGTCTTGAAAATTATTCATACATCATGTTGCTTTTGGCAAACAAAATTTACATGTAGTTAGATAGAGACTTTTGACGTTGAACGCCTAATGGGTGTATGAATTATTTAAGAATATTTGTATATTCAATGACAAATTGTACCATTAAAATGATTATACACTTGAGAAAACTTTGCGGAAGTCGACAACTTTAGCAGGTAACGACAAGTTTCAAATAGGAAAAATAAATGTGCGTGTCATTTGTATTGAACACAAAAGGATTCAAAGCATATAAGATCTAACACATTTTTGTTTCTATAGATGTTAAGTACTGTTACAATTTGATTTTTGCCGCGCATTCACCACCCAAGATCAGGAACGAATCAGCATTAGAGATAACCGGCATATACAAAAAACACGATAAGTTTTGCAGTGCCGCGCGACAAAACCTACATTCTCCCTTTTTCGTTCGACATTTGACGAAGTAACATTTCAACGTAAATTTTGCTCCTGGACAAAGAGTGTTGAGTTTTCGGAAAGAGGTAAGAAAAACTACTTTATTGCGTGCAGACCTTGACTATTCTCTTTCAATCAAATAGGCAGATTCACCAGCACTTTACTAGGATCATGGAATAATAGCTGAAATAATCTTTCCTGAACTTGGGTGGTGAATGCGGGGCAAAATTCAAATTGTAACAGTACCTACTACAAAGATTCATAGACCTATCACTGATTCCGGAAAACTAGCATTTTTTAACTACCTAGAGTCAATAGATTGGTCCTTTATCAACTCGCTTGAATTAGATATCGAGGCTAAGTTCATGAGGTTTGTCAATGTTATTCAAATACAATATTGTCTTTCGTTTCCTAAAAAATACTTAACAAAATGTAATAATAACAACAATGTAACGAGTGAGCAACAAAATTCGTGATCGTAGGAACCTCTGAATCCAAAATCTGATTTGAAATAAAAATCTGTTCTTTTGCAAAAGTTCACTTGAGTGGGACCCGTACAACCGTATTTTCACAATGCAACAAAAGTAAACAGGATTTGGAAACATTCTATTCCGTATATCTGGGAAGAATTTCGAACTGAATATCGTGATATTGTTATAAGCTACAGTAATTTCTGCAAAGTTCTATATCGGAGCTACTGGAAGTTCGAATACCTGAAACGGTTGAAAGTTATGGAAGAAGCCCCAAAGACCTGCACGATGACGAACTAACGATGGGTTATTTCAAGCAGGATGAAGCTAAAGTGCACACAACAAGAGCTTCCATCAACTTATTAAGAGAATTTTTCGATAACCGAATTATTAGCAGAATATTAACGCATTCCCCTAAAACCAGTCAACCATAATCACCCCATGACCCCGTTCTAACCTCAATTTTTCAGTGCCAGTTCAGTGCTCTTGCATTGTGCACACATTCAAACTACAGGCATTTCTATTATAAAAATGTTTGGTTTCAGCAGACCGGGACTTGGTAGAACAAGAAGAGCCACGGCCCACACGGACTTGGTGCTGAGGGCAAGAGAGCGTAGGGTTGACACGAGGGTGGTCCACAATGCTTTCATTTTGAATGCTGTGGATTGCAGTTGTACAGTTTTGAGGAGACTGCCAATTCCCTATTAGACTGAGGGCTGAAAACCGGACAGTTTTTCTGAGAGGATTGTTTCTAATTATAGAAATAAGTTGCACACTTTGTGTTTGTTCGGTAGGTCTGTTCAGTATTGTGACAGAGTATGTACTGGATCGAAATGTTGCAGATATAAAGGTCAAGCAGCTCACATTAGAAAGTTTAACAAAGAAGATGAAGGAGTACATGCCACCTAAATTCATGTCTGTGAGTGAGGCTTTGCAGCAACTGCTGGAGATACTGACGAACAAGGGACAGGATAATTTAGGTAGATGTCAAAATGGTGTAAAAATTACTCTTATTGGATTTGTTGTGACTGAAAACAACCTTTGCATTGGGCTTGCTAGAGTAGGAGCTGAGACTCAGAAGATTCTGGCTTGCAGCCTCCAGGAGATATCCCAGGTGGATTTGGGGGGACCCTTACATTCTCTCATTATTGCCGACCTGTATTGTTGTGACCTGTCACTTGTTATTTCAACATTATGCAGTTCTAACTTTCTTCTCTAAAGCCTCGTTTTCACTGAAGAAACATTGAGCAACTTTTGTGTTTCTGTTGATTGTTTCCGAAAATGTTTCTAAAAGTTCCCAAATGTTTCTGAATCTTTCTCATAGTTTCGGAAACAAATGTTGATTGTTCCCATTTGTAGCGGTAACATCAAAGGAAAAATCGACACGCAATAATAAGACTTCTTCCTCCTCCATTTTGCTGCAAGTTTTCACATCAGTGGAAACACTGACAATGAGTTGCGCTTTCTCAAGCTACAACTATAGACGACTTTCAGTTGCTCAGATGTCAACACAAAGTTTATGTATGTTGCCAATTCCTTAGTGATTGCCAAACATTTCCTAAACACGCAACAAAGGGAAACACAAAGTTCCTCAATGTTTCTTCAGTGCTCCAGGAACAAACATATATTTCTTCTCAGAAATTTGATAAGAAGACGAGATAACGAGATGGAAATCACAACCAAGCTAGGGTACGCGCACATGCGATGAATTTCCTTTAGGCTACAAGCACACGGAAAACTGTTCATTTCTCGATGATTTGCACAGATCCACCCATCTCTATTTGCTCGTGACTCGAACCGTCCCATCTTTAAACCTGTGGGGAACTGAGGGACCACCCAGTTAATCGCTTCACAGCCCGTTCAAGGTCTCTCAGTCTCGGCGGTACGACATTAAAGGAAGATGAAAGCAACTACCGCCAGTGCCGCTTCTGTAATATTTTTTATTCTCTGCTATAGGGACGATTGTCGTCAAATATTTAAAGATCTAAAAATTATAACCTTGTCCTCATTATATCATGTCTTCATTTAAAAAAGTCATCAAGTCGTCTATGAATTTGACATAACATTTTAACGTACCTACGTCTGTTGCCAAATTAATAATGTAGTATGTATTGCTGGTTGCAGACTTTCAAACTAGCAGTAGATACTACGCTAGCAAGTTTTTTAATGTGTTGCCATGTAACTTGAACCTTGTTTCTTTCAAAAAAAACTTTGACAAAAATTTTAGTTCAAAACGCGTTCTACACTTGGCTTCAAATAAAACGGGAGATGTCAGAAAAAGTTCAGGCAGATTTTATTAATTTTTCATATTTTAAAACGCCTTTTTAAAATTTAGATTAAGAAATTGCACTTATGTGTCAGAAATGTCAGTTATGTAAATACATAGGTTTGTTCCAACTCCTATATAATTCATATATATATTCACCGTACCGTCCCAAGCCGTCTCAAGCGTTCCAACCCAGAAGTGACGAATCCGATACCGCTCCAACCGAACAGGTAACCATCCGTGAACCTTTCGGTTAAGGTTATTTCAGTACTTCATCCAAAACGTGGTGGGCTCCAAACTTAGAACTATGTGTGTTTTCAGCTGTAGTTTGGAACAGACTATTAACTGTTGATGATAAATTTTAATAGTATTGTCAAATTGGCAAGAATTGACATAAATTTTCCCGTTTTATTTGAAGCCAACTGGATGACTTTAATGATGAATATTATAATTTTAATTTCTGTGATTAGTGTTTTAATTGTAATTTCTGTTTTTATATACCTATGTAGGTATTGACTTGTGGTATGACTTCCAGTTTAAACACCAAATAAAGATTATTATTATTATTATTAAGCAATATAAATGCAAAAGGTCTAGTAGCTTTAACCTTAAATTGTAACGGGGATCCGAGGGGAGATTATGCATGGCCAACTTATCTATGAACGTCCTAAACATTCTACTCTTGATCGACTGGTCGGCTAAGGCGTAAAGAAATGGTGACTGGATCGTATTCCAAAAATGTAGATTGAGTTGATCCCTTGCAAATTAATATTTTACTGTTGAACTTTAGAATACATTAAAAGTGCAAGCCTTAGAAAAACATAATATGCAGGACAAAATAAATAAAAACAAATTGCTCACTTTAGCTAGTAATAACAATTTATAGTAGAATATTAAATACGACTCTGTAATCAAGAGACGTGCCGACCAAAAAAACCCGGTTTTGCACTCGATTTGGGAGAGTCGACAAGTTACAACAGGAAAATGAAACCAACTTACTTGCCCCGCAATGTCTCGATTCCAAAAAATACAGCGCATCCCCTGACAATTTAAGCTTGAGGCTACTATACTGTGCACTCCCTCTCGATTAGAGTTGATAACTCCTACAGGCTGTCACAGAAGAGGTAAATTTAAGTCTAGTTCATAGTCAGTCACAATTAAAATTTGTTCTCTTATTGTGTACAAATAATAGCAGCAAACAGAGTAAAGTAAAACGAACTGGTTTGTGTCAACAACGGCAACTGTAACAAGGAGATGCCCAGATAGCCCACAAACAAAGGAGTGAATAAAAAATTTAAAAGAAGATGAAAATTTAAAAGAAATGACAGCAAAAATAAAAGTTGAACTACCACAAAGTCGTCTTTCATCAAATTTCACAATATAGGGAATAATATAGAGGCGGCTAGGAAAAAGAATTAATTTGAAACGTCAATGATCAATGAGTGCTACCTTCAGTCACGCGAGGAATACACTAACGATCTGACGAACGCAATACAAAATCTCAATCTCCCCATCCACAAAATGTTTAGAATCATATTCCGCCGCACAAACAAGTGGATATCCGGTCATCACTGACCGGAGACACAAACACCCTCAACCATTTCCTGACCCACGGCATCACAATTATAGTGGTAGCACATTCTGCACGGCAATCGTCATCAGTGCACTTGTTTGTGTTACCAGCTTGACCACCACCAGGCAGAATGACCCAACAAAGTCGCGTGCCCCAAAGGCACGTGAAGCTACCCCCCCAAACGAGTGCCAACAATAGTAATGCCAATTCCCATCGACAGCTGTTGCTGTTGATCGGCCACTTGGACTCGACAGCGAAGTATAATACTTTAGGATTGCCCTGGGAATGACAAGTTTGCTAATATTAGAAAAAAATATACTATTTTTAGTAGAATTATTATAACACCGCTTTTGTTTATTATGACAGTACGAACAAAAAGTGGAAAAAACATTTTAAGAATTACTTGCAACTTTCACACCATCTAACAAAGAATGCTCTCCCTTTCTATACTAATATTAAAAGAAAACGTTATTACTCAGAACACGCCACTATAGAAAAGTGTTTCAATTTACGAGCAACGGGTAAAACTCATTAAAAGAAGTTGTTTAAAAGAAATAATGAAATGAGGAGGCAGATTGCGCCAACCGCCAGATCTTTCATTAATATCCTGGCAAATATTAATTTATGAAACGATGTTTAATGTGCTGTTGTCTCCATTTCCCTTTGGTTACATCCTAGTTTTACGAGCCCGTGCGGAAATATAGTAGAGCGTTAACTCTTTTTGTGGAACGTGCCGTTCTAGTCATTGCTTGATTGGAATGTAAAGTACCTATATATGGTTATTACTTTTTGTTGTGTGCAATGTGTTCAAATAGTGACGGTTTTCTTGCTGTTGCTGTTAAATAATACAATAAATGGGTTGATCTAAGAAAATTAGCAAAACTGTGGCGAAACTTAGGAAATCTCATTTAAGACTTTAACAGTAAAAGTTTTTTGTTTTAAAGATTCATGGTAATATCTCTAGAGGAAACAACTGTTGCAAACGTTTTTTTTTGCGGACCGGTTCAACTCGCGGATTGATGTTTGAAAATTTATGAATGAATGCAGCAAAAATTACTGTTGTGTACTAACTGCTGTGGCGATTGTCTTAAATACGACAAAAATACGGAAGATGATGGGAATAGTCAGTGAGGAGCAATCTAATCCAATTAGCGAATAAATTTGATGAGACAATGCCCAACAGCATAATCACATAATATGCAAATCAACATAAGTTAAAATAAAAAATATACCCTATCAAACAGCCATAAGCTAAAATCTAATCTTGTTAAATTAGGGCTGATGATGGCAGAAGTGTTCTGCCGAAACATGTACCATTAGTAATCTTACAGTTATTAAAGTTTGTGGAGTTCGACATAGATATATTTAAATTTTAATTTAAATTTACTCCACTTGGATTTAAGAACATTCTTCTTGTTTATAAGCTAAAAAGTTCATAAAGTATTAAAAGACAAGAAATTGTATATATAAAAAACATTTCCCCACAAAAGGAAGGTAAATTTGACCGCCTCAAGAAGATGGAAAGATTAAGAATATTGTTTAACTAAAAAAACTTGTAAATCTCATTTTCCTCATTGAAGCCAGTTTAATTCGTGATTTTATCTTAATGCAATGTTCTTGTAAACGTCAAAAACCGAGGCAATACAAAATGGAGCTTTTCTCTTACAACAACGACATTCAGTGTTAATTACCAATTTCACAACGATAATTTATGGTATGAAAAGTGGTAAGGTAGAAACGCTGTATCGCCGAGTCAAAAAAGAGGCAGTAAGTGAAAGTTGATGTTCTGTTTGCCCGGATCGGTATTCAATATGGAAATAACTCTGACGTCAGAACATCCTTCTCCCGGATTTACCTACGTCTAGAAGAAGCGGAATTTCACAATGCGTATCAGCAGGTATATTTTTGTAAAGACCTAAAACACATGTTATGCAGAAATTTAGGTATATGAAAATACCAAATAACAATGTTGAGATGTTTTCGGTTATTGCAAGCTCATCAACAATACAATAAGAGAGCAACTCTGAACAAGAAATGTGAAACATACAGAATAATTAATTTATATTGTGTCATAAATGATGTCTCATTAACAAAACAAGTTTAAATGTGAAAACGTTTCTACTTATACATATTATTTGCAGTAACTATATTTAGTACATATATTCAAATACTCATTGTTTATTTAAACATTTAGAACTACCTAAAAAATTAATAAAACCGTTTTTAGTTTAAACTAATACATTCGTGGAACACATAACGGTATATTAGTCCCACTTTTGATGGCATCACCAGATTACAAACTGTTGCAACATACAGCACTGTTTATAAATAAATCGGTTGCATTTATACATGCTCACGACATAACAATGAATAATGGTCAGTTTATTTTCTCCTCAATAATTTCATCAACGTGAACTGAATATTTTTAATGTGAAAACAGGAAGGCTTTGAGGGATCACTAGCGTTTATATGAGTTTTATTATCGCCTTCATAATGACAACGTTATTGTCGAAACGCTTTTACCTATAAACGACATACTACTTGGTGTTTATGGCGGTTTCTTGTAGTAAACTACCAATAAAAGAAATTCTAATGTACGTTTTAATAAAAATTCTAGTAGATGGCTCACAAAATAATAAAATTAGGTCACACATTTGAAAAGTTTGTGAACATCTTAGCAGTTTAGCTGCTAAAAGGCCAAAAAAATTAGAAGTGTATAATAAGAACTACGAAAGCGAAATACACTTTCTACTATTCTCTAGGTTAGGACATCTACACGATAAAGCTTTTCAGCAATCAACTTTAATAATATCAAATGTCTACCAATTACACGAGTCTTTTACGAACGGTAAAAATGCTATAAGCAAACCTGTAACAGACACTTTTGACCTTGCCCACAGCAACGAGTCGCCACTGCTAATGTTCTATATGTGTTTAAGCGGCAATTTAAACTGACGCGACGATTATTATTATCGAGCCGGCGAAAGGAGAAATTGATGAAGGAAAAGGAATGGAAACGGATGTATAGAAACTGGGCCTCGGAAACCACCAACTTCTCCGCGAATTGACAGAAGGATCGTTATCCTAATAAAAGGAAGTCGTTTTATTACACTTCTCAGTTTATTGAAAGTTTGTTTAATTTTTAATTATGGAGTGAAATTTAATAAAGAAAACTGGTTAGAATAATTAGGGTGTCAACAAATAGGGCTTAGCTTCATTAAAGCCTACAGACACTAATTATTTTTGATTAAAAAACATTTTTAAAGGTTACATTAAATTTGGCATAGAGAAGAGAAAATTGTTTGCATTCAGGATTCAAGTATTTCTACAAAAATTTATCTACAACAGTGCTCTATGGCATCGGTGTTCTATATTTATTACTGCAAATAATTCACCGAGGTATTTATTAATTTTGCCTGATTTGTAGCGAAACTAGTGCTCCGACTGTCGAGACATATTGTCGTTATTGCTTTCGCCACCAATTTTTATCCAAGTTGTTCTAAACTGTTGAAATGATGGAACTGTTCTCTAATGACGTCCTATAACAAAGTTTTAATAATAAATTAATTAGAACAGAAACATACTGTTGTTCAACTTTAATTTATTCGATCTAGATACAAAAAATCTTTTACAACTTGTCCAAAGTATTAATATTTGTTTGAACGAAAAACTGACAATCATAAAGATTGGTGTAAATTCAAATTATAAAAAAAGTATGTTGTAGTTATATGTATATGCAATATAACTTAAAGCAAAGTTTACTACTGAGGCTATTCAGAAATTAATTTCTGTAGCGACTTTCTAGAACATGGAGAAAATTACTCACAATCACATGTTCGTTCCAGACTATCATTTCATATTACATTTGCCGCAATAATATTGTTAAATGTAATATTATGTGAACTTAGTTTGCAAACTTCATAGCACCATGAGATCAGGTTAAATTATAAATTAGAGTAGGTGTTTTTTTTTATGAAATGGCCCAGCCTGCAGATTAAGTGACAGAGTAAAATTTGAGGTTATAGTAAACATTGTGACTTTTATGTTTCGCATGTTAAATTGTTTTAATTTAAAGAAAATAAAACACTAACAAAAATGTAGGTTTCTTGAGAATTGCAGCAAAGGTTCAAAGTGTTCTCCCCCAGAAAGGTTATAGCGTTGCATGCGTTATAAATTGCCTCTTGCAGTTCTTCAAGATTGTGCGGGTTATTTTTAAATACGGTGTTTTTGAGATACTTGAAAATGAACTTACCTAGAATTGTTAAGTCCGGACTTCGAGGCGGAAATTGAATGACACGATCATCGTCACGAAATCTTGCCACACATTTATAAACAAGAAGAATGTTCTTAAATCCAAGTGGAGTAAATTTAAATTAAAATTTAAATATATCTATGTCGAACTCCACAAACTTTAATAACTGTAAGATTACTAATGGTACTTTTTTATATTCTTTAAGGGCTGATGATGGCAGAAGTGTTCTGCCGAAACATGTACCATTAGTAATCTTACAGTTATTAAAGTTTGTGGAGTTCGACATAGATATATTTAAATTTTAACACATTTATAAATTTGTTGGATTAATTTTTGATAATCTGCAGGAAAATTAGAGTAGGCATTTCAAAAAACCTTTAATACAGCGTTCTATAGAATACTTCCATTCACAATTCCGTTGCCGTTTTTTTTTAAAGTCACTTTGATATTCCAAAACTTGTGAACCTGTTCGAGCTTTCCCACTGGATTTATCAATTAAATAAAATGTATGAGCAGATAGCAGTACTTCATAATATTAAATTACGAAGTTACTTATGAAATTACTATAGATTTCTCAAAATTACATCAATCTAGTGGAACATATTGGTGTAAAACTTCTTAGTAAAACGATTTACTAATTAAGTTTACAGTTAGGACTTGCATAATGTCTTGGTAAAGTAAGATAAATCGATAATAATAATTGACATTGTATGCAGATTAATTCCCTTTAATTGCTGGATGAATCAAACTTCTATAATTTGATTGGTATTTTGTGACCAGCAATTCAAGTAAGCATAAATTGTTCAAATAAATGTTAAATACATTTCCCCATATATTACTCCCAGGCTATTAAATACAAACAATATTTATTGTTCCTCTTATAACAATATAAAAAATCTAAACGGAAAATGTACCAAAATTTTTATTTAATTTTATAGTAAACAAATTTTTTTTATAATTCGCTGTGTTACCTATGGAAAAAGATTTTATTTTCTCAATATCGATTTAAATTTTCTCTCGGCTAATTAACATCCATGCTAACTCAGACTATTCGTCGTAGAATCAATGTTTGCTGAATTTGAATTAAAAGTTTAGCTTTGAAATTTCCAAAAATTAGTAATTGCATGGAAATGAATCACTAATTGGGACTAAAGCAGCACTGATGCACATATCCAACCGGTGGAAATTTCAATCAACCCTGGATGATAAGATAATGGCGGCATAAATTTTCACTAACGGAATTCCTAACAGCATGTAAATAATCTCCTTTGGACACAGCACTGATTATTCCAACATTACCTTGCTCATTACAAAGTAAATAAATCGCAGTTCGGATCAGGAGATGTAATTCCAGATCGGAATTGAAAGTGTATCGTTAAACTGGATAGAAGCCTAAACATTAATTAGAGTAATTATTCGAGTCTATTCTCAAGCAATTTTTAATAGTATTGAAACAATTTAAAAAAAAAATCCTTCGTTGGGGTTTTTTAATACACATTTTAACAAGTCTGGCTACTAATGTGTTAGAAAAGAGATATTTGTGCAAGAAATTGTAGAGAATGTGTGACTTTTAACACCAGATATACATTGTAGAGTTTGTCCTTTTGAAACACGGATACTGGACCAAATTGAATATTACATCTAGAACGTTTTGCAATCAGAATTTGTAGTTTTTGTAAATATTTTATTTGGTCAATATGGCAACAATAGACAAAAATAGGTGACCCTACATCGTCCAAAATGTAAATAAAATATCACAATTCAACAATAATACCACTCAGATAAACAAAATGGCCCAAGCGCGCTATCAAAGCAACAATCAATTTCATTTCTACATTATTACCAAGAAGTTAGTGTGGAGCTTACTTTCCACACATTATCCAAAAGGACAACTTTTTAAATTTCATTTTTATCAGTCAGTATTTTATTTCATACGTACATCAATCGTCACTTTTTGGATATGATGAAGATTTTTTGGAAAGACAATTGAAAAAGGACTGTCCGCTATATTCTTTATTACATGAAAAACTACCTGGACGTAAAGCACAATCAAAACAATCTAGATAGTAGATAATAGAAAGAAATGAAGCAGAATACAGAAGAACGACTAATAAAGAAAGGAAAAGTATAACGGTGATATTATTATAGAAATTAAAGAGACAAAGAAAAGTGATACAAACACATAATAAGATCAATAAAAAGCAAGGATCGGAATCGGAAACATAAGGGTAGAAAAGAATGGTGAAAGATATGATTGTGCAAACGTTGGAGATGGATTAGGGGTCGTCCATTAATTACGTGAGCTCAAAATGGGGGGGGAGGGATCCAGTAAAATCTCATTAAATTTCATCTAAAGGGAGCAGGGGGTCATTGAAAATCTCACGTCAACTTTAAAAAAATATACATTATTATTACATAGAAGATAAAAATCATTAAACTTATTTTTTACTTTTTTTTTAAGGTTTTCTATTTTGGCGGCAAACAATTTTTTTATTACACTAACAATCTCGAGTATAGACAGTATTAAATATTTTCTGTCTGGGATTCCCAGAATTGAGACAATAATTGCAGCACAATTTATTTACCTTTTCGTGAAAATCCGCCGGGTTAAAAAATCTTTCAACGAACAATACAGAACTCCCATGCCCATGCCCATAGAGTGACTGAACAATTAGGGAAGATAGTCTATTTTTATTGTTGTAATTTAAATAAATTTGTTGTGTCCCTTAAACGCACTATTATTTTCCCCCTCTATATTCCATCAGTATTAAGGCTTAGGTATTTAGTGGTATTTAACAAGATACATGAACATACATGAAAATTAATTACTTAAAAATTGTAAGGGATAAATCTCACGTTAGGGGGAGGGGGGGTTTCACCAAATCTCACCATATCTCATCAAGGGGGAGGGAAGGGTCCAAATTAACAGAAAAACACCTCAAGTAATTAATGTACGGCCTCTTATTAATATTAAAAAATATATCTTTGTACATATGCATATTAAAATTTATCATCTAAACAACTTATAATTAGATAGAAATATAGTTTGTTATGAAACTATAGTATATAACTCGCTTTATAAAATTCGTTAAACTAAACTGTTGTATTATAATAACTACGGGGTTTTTAAAAAGTATGGAACCGGCTTAATATCTTCAAAACCAATAACCGGAATAACTTGCAATTTGGGATATGAATTCAACTAATTAATATTTATTACACCTAATTTTTTCAAGTGTTTTCCATTGTTACGTTATGAGATACACACCCAACTAGATTTTTTTAAATAGCAAGAAGGGTCAAATTTGACATCATTCCAAAGCTTATTTTTTTCTGAATATCATCATGTAATGCTGATGTCGAAACCCTCAAAACATTAAAAATCAACCAAACATGTTTTATCGTTATTAAAATGACAAAACCAGCTGCACTTTAACACTTTTAGAAGTATAACTGAATGAAAACTAAATAAGCAACGGCTCTAAACATTTATTTCTTAAAAATGATTAATGCAAGAAGAAAAATAATAAAACAAGCAAACTAAAAAAAAACAAAATTTAAGCATTTGGTGTGTTTTTCCTACAATAAGTGTCCTCCGTTAACTTCCTAAGTAGTAAAGCCGGACAACATTTTGCCTTGCCTTCTGTAAAATTGCCACTGTAATATTGTTCATTTCTTCTAGATTGTCAGGTCGGTTAACATACACTTTATGTTTTATATGACCCCATAGAATAAAAACCATGGGTATTACATCCGGGGATCAAGAAGGCCATTCAATGGGTCCCCTCCGTCCAAGCCATCTGTCCGGAGCTGACGAGCAAAATGAGGCTATGCTCCGTCTTGTTGCAATGAAATAATGTTGCATATTAATTCTGGTTTGTGGTGATTTGGAAATAATTCCCTTAATCTGGGAAGGATACACTGTTGGAGAAGTTCCAGATACCAGTCAGCAGTGAGATTGCCCTCAATAAAAAATGGGCCCACAATATTCTCGCCTGCCCAAACGTTAACTTTTGTGGACGTTGTGAATGTACCTCTTCCATCCAATGTGGATTAGTGTCTGACCAGTAAATGCAGTTATGTCGATTGAAAGTGTAGCTTCATCCGAAAACATAATTGAAGACAAAATATCACCATAATTATTAAGCATTTGTAACAATATTTTGCAAAATTCCACTCTACGATCGAAATCGTTCCGCTAAGTTCCTGTAGTAAATGAATTTTGTTGGGATGGAGTTTTTTGTTGTTTTAAAATTGAATGTGCAAATTCTATACTTATAAATCTATGTTATGATTTAAAGCGATTTGACGTAATGATGTTTTAAGATTTTCTCCTCTACGTTCCTTTATAAATGTTAAAATTATGCTTTTTGGATATTCTAGGGATTTTTAGGATTATGTAGTACTGGTTCTGTTTTTTTCGAAATTGGAATTGTTGGGGGTACAAATTTTAGTTGGGACATCCTGTATATGCTTCCTTCTAAAAATGAATAATTATATTGTAAATACTAGGATATCATAGATAAAATTTGCAAATTACATTATTTTCAGCTCGTTGTTTTTTAACTTCTTTTCGAATTTTGGTAAAAAGTTTTAAGCGACTGAAGAACATCTCTAGACCCCGCTATTGTTGTTAAATTACAGCCCGATTTCATGTCGATTTGAGACTGGTGCCGGTTTCTATGGAAACGGCGTAACTAAAGACCAGCCAGTAAGGATCAATTTCATGTGAAATGAAACATGAAATTGAGCCTTACTGCATAATCCATTGCACCTAATCCCAAATTACGACCCAGAACATGAAATCGGGCTGTTAAATTCATTTCTTATTTTCTCCCAAATATTCACTTTGTCTTGAACCAAAATGGCGTCTGTTTTCTTATTTTCAATTACAGTCGCGTATCTGTGAAATATGAAACGGAATAGGACCATGTAAGTATGGAAGAATGAAATTTTGGCAGATTTATTAATAAAAGTGAACGAGGTTTAATAATAGTACATTATTATACGAGTTTAACAAGAGGCTTCATTGTGACATGAGTAGAACGAATGTCACAATGCCTCGTTAAACGAGTGTAATATACAATTTTTTCTACTTTGGAGCTCTTCGTTTTATGAAAATGTTAAAATCTTGCTTTTCAAATATTCTAGGGATCTTTACTTGACTTTGACAGGAGTTGGTTAGAAATGCTCAATACCAACGTAACACGTATCAAAAAAAAAAAACCAAAAGCAGTTGCATAATAAGTTCCATTGTACAACTAGTTTTAGTGTCACAATGAACACTTGAACACAATGACTCCAAACTAGAAAATAGTATATTATTATACAAGTTTCACAAGACGGTTGATTGTAGCACGAGTAGTTTGGGGCACGACGAGCGCAGCGAGGAGTGCTCCAAAGGCACGAGTGCGACAATTTCGGCTTGTAAAACGCGTGTAATATACAATTTTTTCGAATTTGGCCTTATTTAATTAAGAAAAACTGAAAATTTGTGCTAAATTGATGACTTTGGGACTTTTGAATAACACGAGTGGTATTTCAGTATAATTGGTATTTCTACTAAATGACGTTTCTTATTTGGAGGTTAGATTTGGAAACTTTTGATTATGCAGACACAAGCTGTACCTCACGTTTGATTGCCATTTTTTCGATTCTTGTTTTTACCAATGTTTACATCTAATCATGGAACGAAAGTCATTTACTTTTCTTTGGTTTATTTTGGTTCACATCTGGTTCACATCTGTCATATGGCGCGATTAGTTGACGTTTATAACGTCGTTGTCGCAGTCACATTGCAGTACAGTTGCAAAGTTGCAGGCAACATTAAGACAAGAAAAGTTACCAGAAACAGAATTATAATTTAGATCATTATGATTCTGTTTTTGGTGTTATAATTTACAAATTATGAAACCAAATTCGAAAAAAGTATTTTGTTAGGTCACTAGATGTTTTCATTTTTAGTTTAGTTAGTTGGTGGCAAAGTTTAGACAAGAGTGACATAGTTTTGAATGATGTCAAACTTGCTATTTAGAAAAATCTAGTTGGCTGTGTATCTCGTAAACTAACAACATAAAATAGTTGAAAAAATTAGGGATAATAAGTATTAATTAGTTGAATTCATATACCAAATTGCAAGTTATTCCGCTTAATGGTTTTGAAGATATTAAGCCAGTTCCATACTTTTTGAAAACTGTATAAATAACACTCAAATTTCAAAAGTGTATATTTCTGACGTTAAAAAAAGCAAAAAAATGTACATGTACACAAAGAGTTCCTTGACTGGTAATGTGCTTAGTAACAGCGATTTTACGATCAAAAAAATGCTTTGTAAATAAAACCACTGCTCAAATTAATGTTGATAAAATAACAAACATATTCTTAAACATTAATTAAGCGCCAGCGCCATCTTCTGTGTAATGAGCTACCAGTTGGTAACACTTCCGTCACTATGTCATTAACAGGTCGAACAATACCTTGCACTTTTACATAAATAAGTAAAATTTATTGCTCACAATTCTGAATGCAAAAATAAGTACGTTTTTGGATACCGAAAATAATTCACAGTTTTGTGTTTTAAGTTAAACTTTTTTCCTTCCAGCATGAACAAACTTTCCTATTCGGATAAATAAAGATCTACCCAAGAAGAGTTCCCACTCCTAAAACGACTAATGTTCTTAATAATGTTCTTGAAGCTCATAAATTTTAAAATGTTCAGATAGAATGGAGTAGTTATTCATAATTATTAAAAAAATTGTCATAACTGTTAAAAATTTATGAAATGCTTACTTGTTACAGTTAATGTAAATGTTAACATAACCCTCAGCAACTGAACCACTTTTCCAATCTCCATGTAGCTGAGCTCCGACGGAAACACTGACCCTTGTATTAACATCCAATTTAAATTTTAAAGGTAAGTTTGTGTAAGTTTTTGCACCATTTGCTGCCCCCCATTTTATAAAGCGTTCTGGATTTTTGGGTCAATAACTGAGATAACATAGTTCTGGCGTTAAAGATAAAGTGTCTCCCACTTCGCTGTCCGACATTTTTTGTTATTATTATTTTATTTTATTTTTGTTTATTGGAGAGAGCTTGCTCATTCATCATCATTCAATCATTAATTTATAAAATGTGATAATAAAGATTCGTCAGGGATAAAATTTAATACAATGTTGGTGCGTTAGGCATTTTACAAGGTTCGGTTTTATTAGAAAAATAACTATTTCACTACTGCGATAAATCAGGCAAGAACGTCCGTCAAACATTAATCAGCCGTTAAAACACAGTTGTAATGGTTACTCAAGTTGCTAATCTTATTAATAAAGTTTCAATGTGGCTTCATTGTTTTTGTAGGCAGACTTGTAAAGCTTGGTAATTATAAAATATCACATTTTCACAAGCTACATAAAAGTCGCGTTTTCACAACTTCAATAATAAATTAAATATTGACATTTTGTAGATCAATAGGCAAAATTTAGATGAGAGAACCACGGATTCACGGCCATACATGTTAATTACGATAAATGTCTCGGTAAATTACCATAGAATGACAATGGCGACATTTGCAGAAATTCTCATTTGCATTACATTTTCTGAAAATTGAGGAGGGAATTCCTGTCCGAATCGAAACATGAGATTTACACACATCATTTGTCCGGCACTCGTATATGCACGTAATAGTGGATAAAGGAGACTGGACTTTGATTGAAGTTCTCTGAACAGTGAGGCTTTTTATTTGTATATTTGCAGTATTACATCGAATGCAAATCACGCTATCTGACTTCAACATTGATTTAAAAATTAAAATTGAAAATTTTTCAAGTCAATCTCCACAAACTTTAATCAAATTAAATTACAGAAGATAATAATTTTGTAATTTACTTTAATTAAAATTTTTAATTTTAATTTACGTTTACTCCACTTTGATTCATCGACATTCTTTCCGTTTTTAACATTGATTTGACCGTGTTTGGTAAACACTAATGGTGATTTTGAAACATTCTTGCAAAAATATTTTCATTCGGGTGTCCCCCGTGTTACTGAATTAATATAGTCTGATCGACTAAAATCTCCGCATAGACTAGAGGTAGACTAAAATACATAAAGATTTTTCTACTGGTACCCAAACCGTTTTAGCGAAGCAACACAACAGATTTGTGTAATGATAACAGGACAAAATATAAATGCTATTCTAGAAATTAATGGCGGTGGAAATCAGTAATTAATAAATTGGGTAACTCAAAGGAACCCAAAAATTATTTCACAGAACTAAATAAATGTGTGTTGATTCCTGTGATGTGTTGAGAGAACAACGTCACAAAAATTTGAATAGAAATATGGTTTGTAAATAAATATAAATAGTGAAACTCAAAATCAGAAGTAGGTAAATAGAAGAGATTGTAGCAACCAAAACACATGTCACATGTGAAACTCATCGTGGAATAATTGGTGCAAATTAACTTAGAGTTTATAATTTTCTCTCCACTTCTGATTAGCTAAGTGAATTAACGGCTTATCCTTTGTCCATGTTAGACAAGACTCTCCAAACCTGTAAAATATCCTTGCCCGACAGGCGTCTCATTACAGGTTATGCGAATGTCGGACTAGCAATTAATGTATTTTTACTTCATCCGCTTGTCGATCAATTCTTTGACCAACAAATGTGTAGAAGTAAACATATCACATCTGAAATTGCTTTCTTGCTTTACATTCTCGACATCCAAAGGAGTGATTTTAAGAACATTCTAAACCTTTATTAATAACTCGTTCAAGCAACTTGCACTTCAACTTTCATCTCAAGAACGTTAAATTTGACAGTCTAGTTGCAACACCTTCTACTATCTTCAACGACCCACTTTATCGAAAGTAATTTCCAAGATCAACATTTCGCAAATTTTGAGAATCACGCAGTTCCTAACATTGCTGCGAAATTGCGAAATCGAATGGGGAAACCCTAATTGCAGCGACTCCTAAAGAGGAACGACTGCTAAATCCGGGTGCCCCAAATCCTGATTAATAATCACATGGAATAATTGATAGGCTTAACATTTTTCTTCTATAGTCGATTAGCTAAAGATAATTACGTTTAATTTATCATTTTGTCCCCTTTTTGGAAAATTTATTGATGTTGGTGAAATTTTTAGACTTATTGAACCTTCAGAATTAAGTTTTTTTATAGCTGCTCGACAGACGTTTAATTAAAGCTTGATTACCTAATTTAAATTCACACTTTAACTAACGAACCAAATAATTTGTGTAAGCGGGGTGTCTTTTAGGTAAGCACAATTCAGCGTAAAGTTGACCAGGTGTCGATATCGATATCGATTAGAGAGTGCAAAAAGTTTTCCATCTTATTTTAGAAAATGTCTAAAATGGTGCTACTTTTATTACAAATAAGGTTATAAAGTGAAAAAGCACTTACTTGATACGAAAACTTTTCGATCACACGTTATTGTAAATCTAATATTAGAAAAAATATTTTGGGCGTATACACTTTCATTTTTGTTTTAGTAACACACTGAATATTTTATTACATTGGAGTGTTATTTAGAAGGGTTTAAAAAAATTACATATAAAAAATATTCACATTTTGGTCATAATAAATAATTACACATCCTTTCTTTAATTTTTGAGATTTTTTTTGTTAGAAATATTTTCGTTTATTTACTATATTATGCTTTGGTATATTTACCTTTACTTTTCTTTTTTTGTCAGACTATACATTAACTATACACGATCATAAATATGTACTTCGAAGAATAAATAACTGAAAGTTGTGTCGAAGGACCAACATTTTAAAATTAACACAGTGATATCGCGCTGATCCGAATTTTGTAAAACAATAATAAGCACTAAAGTCCTGAAGTCCTGAAATGTCTTGAGTCATGAAAGCCAATATGAAATATGAAAGGTGAAATATAAAATACGGAAGATGCAATGCAACACGAAATATAAATATAAAATAAAATAATGTAAAATATATATGAGAGGTGAAATATAAAAAAAATGTGACATGCAAATTACAAAATACAAGAAGAAAAAGGAAAATAGAAAACGAAATGTGAATTCTAGCACATAGAACAAATCTGCAATTAAATATCCAACATGAAATGAGAATGATCAAATATCGAACATGAAATATACATAATAACACTTTATAGAACGAAATATGAAATTTTAAACAGAAATGCAGAAATCAAACAATAATTCTAAGCACCCTGTATAGATATAAAATATGAATAATTTAACGCAAATAGCGAATATGAAATATAAAATTTAAACATGACATCAAATGTTTTGTGTGATCGCTTAAGTTTTTTAGTCTCTTTAGTGTCTTTTATGTTAATTTTTTTATCGTTCCATTTTCTTTCGTATATTGGGTTTCTTCATTTTGTGTTATCTTTTGGGTTTACCTGATCTCTTTTGTTTCATGTCACTCCATAACCTAGTTTTTTTTGGTGTTTAGTTTTTTCACCCTCTTGCTCTTTTTTTCTTTTTAGTCTTTTTCTTCTTTTTCGTCTCTTTTCTATGGTCGGTTTTGGTTCTTTTGCTTCTTTCGTCTCGTTTCTATTTTTGCCTCTTTAGTCTCTTTTGTATCTATAGTAAGTTCACTTTCTTTCCTTTGTGTTATCTTTTTGATCTCTTTTGCATTTGTTATCTTTTTTATCCCATTTGTCTTTAGTGCCTTCTATCTCTAGTCCTTCTGATCGTTTTGGTATCTTTAACCTTTACAATTATATGATGGTCTCTTTAGTATCTGTAGTTTGTTATCTTTTTAGCCTATTTTATTTATTTTGCTTTATTGTCCCCTTCTTCATTTTAGATTTATCCTTTATCCTGGGCTACGTTTCACGTAGACATGTTCCTCCGCAAAGGTAAACAACGAAAAGCAAGTTCTGTGTTGGCTACGCATCCTATAATTGACCGAACAAATGCTTTACTTTCTCAGTCGGCAAAGTGAACGGTGAAAACAAAGTTGTTCCACAATATACGTTTCAACTGCTCTTCCTCATACATGCGTCATATAGCGCTCTCACTTGGCACGCTATTGAACTGAATTGAATTGTTGAATCTGGAGCGCACGGCTTTTATTAGAACAGATGATTGCTTTAGTCGTTTAAGTTGTTTTGAGTGCATTTGGTCATACAGCTTATATTCGTTTTAGTTCTTTAATCTTTTCAGTCCGTGTTGTCTCATTGGTCCCTTTGTTGTATCTTTTGTCTTCATTGTCTTTTTGGTGTCTTTCGTCTCTTTTGTTCCTGTGGTCTCGTTTGTCTCTTTTGCTTGCTTCGTTTCTTTATCTCGAATCTTTGGTCTTTATTTCTCTAATACTTTCTTTTTACTCTCTTTGCTTTTTGGTCTTCTATCTCTTTTGTTTCTTTGTCTGTTTTGTCTCGTTGGTCAGTTTAGTTATGTTGTTAAAGTATGTTAAATCTAAATATACGATACTATAGATCGATCCTTCGCATTTATTTATTTATTTATTATATAATGGTTTTCGTTCTAAAGTCATCAAGCAGCGCTGGCAGCCCCCTTGTAAACCCTTGTTTTTTTCAAAGTTTCGTATACTTGAAACCGGACCGAATAAAGATAACATAAAGAAACAGAGTAACTAAATATTCCAATAATAAATTTTTTTGAAGGCAATAAATATTCAAAATTATTAAACATTATGAGTTTGGCGATAATCACACTAATGGTTTTAGGGACATAAGTATTGCTCGATAATACTGAAAGCATAACTCAATACCTCAATCCATTGCGGAGTTGTGTGAAGATGAAATTGATAATTCTTCCAAATTCCAAAATAGAAATGCGCCTGATATCTCATGCTTCATCACAAGACACAACTAATATAACAACCAAACAGTGATACAATTATTGGAATAACAAAAAGCAAGATAGATTGCAACAAAAAGCATAATTAGGGGAAAGTGAAAATAGAGTTGACAGTATTGTGCCAGACAGCAACTCGAAAGAACCGTGAGTCAAGGTATGCGTGAGTCAAGGTATGAATATTTGAATATTGCATATTCAAATTCATATTATGTTTTCGATGTAATCTATACAGTGTGGAAATTAAGTAAGGAATAAATTCAGTAACTCCGTTAGTATTTGCGCTAGAAATAAAACTTAAAAAGCATGTGGTAGGGCTAATTATAGCGCATCTGACGAACGTATACAAATTTTTTTGCATTACTTTTTTTGACAGTTATGACGTCATCAATATATTTTTTTAATGGCTACCTATGTTTTTGATTTTACATTCGCATAGAGTTTTTTATTCTGATTTCAACGTTGTCAAATACTCAATAGGTTACATAAGGAAAAAATAAATAAAAACGGCACTAAAGTTCAAATTAGTAACATTTCAAAAAATTAACAGAACTGTCTAATATCTTTAATTTTTTGGATTTTCCTCCGCCCCGAATAGCAAAATAACTATTAAAACATCGGAAAAATTACAGGGGCGGGGAGCTTGGCACAGGGCAACGACATTAACAAAGCCCCCCTGGTACAGGGCAACAATAATAAATAACGCCGGCCACCAAAATTTGTAGTACCGGGCATTAAAAATAAAAATCCATTCTTAAGGAATAAACTTAAAAGTTTTACTTCTGTTGCGCGTGGACTCCACACACAATTTTTTTGATTATATCTCGAGAGCGGATTGACTGACATTTTTCGGGGTCGAATAACTATTAAAACTTAAAAAAAAAATCTCATACATTTTGTATGGAATTCGTATATAACGCCATCTTTGATACATGACAAACAAAAATGAACATGGCGTTGTATGCTGGTCCTGGTAATGCCAGTAGAAGGCGTTGTGTGCATTATCCTTTGATAAAAAAAACTGAATTTAATTCAGCTAAAATGTTAACACAACATTTATTGCTTCTGAGGCGGTTCGACACCATCCCGGAAAGCCTTTAAATTGCTTAAAATTCATAAAAGTAGTGTGACGTTTATCTGTCATTTTCATTATTTCATCACAGAGAGTGTTTACACAAACGAAAATTTGAAAATTCTGACAGTGTCGAACGATAAAATTATAAATGTCGACTATTGAAGTAGTTAGTTCGATAGTTGAGTTTGCTTAAAAACCAATAAAAGAAAGTCTATCTGTGTGTTTCCCCCACTTTTCCTTAAATGCAAAAAAGACAGAAGTCAGAAAATATATAAATTACATTTCCGTCAGATACATCACAGCCGGAGACTGCAGCTGTATAATTTTCTTTCCATTCAGCACCTACAGACGTCGCGTAAATACTTTCTGGTCTCTTTTGTCTCTTTGTCTTTTCGGTATATTTGATATGCAGTATCCTTGGTGTATTTGGTTCTTTTATTTGTCTCTTTCCTGAATAAAAGTGCGAAACATCTTTGGAGAAAGTCAAAAATGAAGAGGCCAATACAATCTTAAAATAAACGTGTGGAAAGAACCTTTCATTAACAAATATTTACAGCGACATTCTGTTCCCACTGTAATTACAATAATTCAGGAAATAAATTTATGGAATTCTAGTAATAAATCTTATCGGTATGAATAGTTGTTTGTTAGAAGAAAGACAATGAAGTTTGGGAGTATTTGCGAGAATTTGACGTAGAAACGTGGGTGGAAGAAAAAGGGTGGGAAAAATTGGAAAAGAGAATGTCGAAAGATTTTAAGTGGAAATGTCAATATGCAGAGAGGGAAAGCAAGAAAGGGAGAGCTAAAAGTGGGATAATAATGAGGGTGAAAGACAGACTGGAAGGAGAGAATGGAACTGAAGCAAAAGAAGAAAGAGGGATTATGGAAAGAACGGTGAAAATTCAACAGAGAAAATGGAGAATTATAACAGTGTACAGCAGAAGTATGAAGGAAACGAAGAGAATAATAGAAGAGAGAGTAAAAGAGCAAGACGAAAGAACTTTGGTGATTGGGGGGGATTTTAATGCAAAAATTGGGGGAAAATGAAGACGGATAGAAGAGGAACAAGCAACAATGGTAGGAAGATCAACAAAAGATGGAACGCAAAACGCAGAAGGGAGAGTACTGATTAGCTTAGTAGAAGAAAGAGGGTGGGACATACTTAATGGGAATTGCACAGGATATGAGAAAGGGGAGTACACGTATATTGGACCAAGAGGGGAGACGGTTATTGATTATGTTATGGTGAATGAAGAAGCATGCGATAAAATAGAGAAATTCAAGGTGGGAGAAAGAATGGAGTCGGACCATATGCCTTTGGAAGTGAAGACAAAAGGAAGAGAGAAAGATAGAGGAACTGTGAAAGAGTTTAGAAGAAAAATTGTGAAGAATATTTGGACGGAAGAAGGAAAAGAAAATTATAGAGCAAGACTTAGGGAGGCAAAATACGAAGAAACAGAGATAAACGAATAGGTGAGGGAACTGAGCGATAACGTAAGAAACGCAACAGAAAAAGAAAGAGATAGAGATAAGAGAAAAGATGGGGCTGTGGAGGAACGAGTGGTGGGATAAAAATGCAGGGAAGGGAACCAGGAAGCAAGCAGGAAACTAAGAAGACGGAAAAAAGAAAAAGCAACTAAGAAAGAGTATAAGAAAGCACGCAAGAGGTACAAATTAGTATGCAAACAGAAGAAGCAAAAGAAACGGATGGAAGAAGAACTAAAGATGAAGGGTATAAAGACGGAAGAAGAGGTATGGAGATACATAAATAGGGAAAGAGAGAATAAGAGAAAGAGTGAGTGATGAAATTACTATGGAGGAATGGAGAGAGTACTTCAGTGAGCTGCTGGGGGGTGATGAAAACAGACAAGAACACGAAAAGAGAAAACAAGGAGTGGATGTGTGATGAATGAAAGAAACACAGCAACAGCACATGTGAGAGAGTTAGTGAAAAACGCAAATAAGATAATAGAAGTGGTATGGGGAATAGGAGAGAGAAAATTTGTACATGATTTTAGAAGGAGAGTAATGATGTTTGATAGTCTGGTGAAAAGTGTGATGATGTATGGAGCGGAAATATGAAGATGGAAATATGAGGCAGAGTAATGAATTAGATGATTTAGTGCAGAGAGATAGAAATGCGCAAGTGCAGGAAAGAAAAACGAGAATTAGGGAGTCGATTTATAATGGGAAGTATAAAAAAATAATAACGGAAAAAATGCCAAAGTACCTAGGAAGAGAGAGTAGAAAAGAGAGAGTGATATAGCAAGGTTTAGATGTGGAAATGAGGAGAGAGAATATAAATATTGGAGTGAGGATAGGAATAGAATATGCAGGATGTGTGGAGAAAAAAAGGAGACAATAGAGAATTTGTTTGTTGAAGGAATGCGTAGAATTGTGAAAGAGAGATGAGAGTAGAGAAGAAATTTTGAATGAAGACGGAAGAGGGATCGAATGGATGAAGAAGGTTGAGTAGAGAAAAGGGACAATATGTAGGGAGGGATAAAAAGCCAATTATTGTATTGAATTATTTATTGAAGTAAAACTTCTTTACGGACACTTGACTTGGGGAGTAAGCTGGTGAATGCCTGACGAGAGCGTTACGAAAAGTGTGATCGGGCGAAGCGAACGATTTTACAATAATTAATTCATAGATATTTGTTTTGCTTTAACGGGATTCGAACCCGCGTCTTTTAGGTTGTGGATCCGCCCTGCTCACGACAGAGCCATTGGCCTGTGTCAATTTTGCCTGCAATTGCGCTACTTATCTTAGGCGCTACACATGATTGCGGACTTTTCGCTGACGACAAACTGAAACATGTATTATCCAATACTGCAGACGGTATTAATTCAGGATTCTCTAGCTCCATTTATAAACTTACATAAATTAAGAGCACTTTCACAACGGCGAACTGAAGTGGTCTAAAGCACACTCGTATTATTTTTATTTGTTTTATTTATTTATATTTTATTATATTTTATTTTGAGTGGAGGAAATGTATTAATTGGATAATTTAAGTAATTTTCTAAAAAAATACATTTTTTTTTGGTCTAATTTGTAAGAGCAACTTGTAGGAGCATTACACTGTATCTTTGTGCTTCTTTCATTCTGCAACATTGACTTGCACAAACGCTATACATATTTAATTGTGTAGTTATATGTATCATTATATAATAATACACTGATTTTTAAAGTCCGCAATAACTAAGTAATCTTAAAGTCCTTGAATTGCAATAGGCAATTTGTCCGCAAGCTTATGTTCACGACTTACTTTTAATGGACACGTTTCGTATTTATCTATCTTTTGCTAGCAAGCAGTATTGGTGAATTATTTTAATGTGTATTCTATGCAAAGTCTAAATTGTTGAAATAGGATTATTATCATTCTTTACACAAATAGATATGTTTAGTTGCTTTTTGAACATTGATGTCAATATATGCGCACATGATAAGATCCTTAATTGTCTATAAAAAACAGCAATGATAAACTATTATTTTCGGGCATACCTAATTAATGAAAACCCAAAAGGCACAATACAAATTATCCTGTTTGATTCGAAATTTTAAGAGCTTTAATACAGGATCTTCATAAATGATTCATACATCTGGTAAGCTTTAGGCTTAAAATAAATTCTCCATCTATATGTAAATTTTAAACAAAACCACATTGCAGTGAAACTATTATAAAACTCTGTATCAGTAGAAAGTGTACATTGCACTCAATTTGCATGCAAAAACAAGGAAAGTTCATAGGTCTTCAATAAGCGAAAAAAACCTTGGTAATAAAAGGCAGCTTTCTCAAAAAAACATTAAAACGCTTTACTGAAAGAACATGAGTTTTCTCTAAAATAAATTATACATTCGTCCATCAGCATACAGTTTACCCTAATTTAGATCGTTTCAGACCATATAAAATTGATCCTAATGTGAGTGAAGGGTTGCATTTTATATATTTCTAAACTATTTAACATAACTTTTCCAAACCCACGTCTACAAATTTTACGAGTCGGGTTTTATAATTGAATCCACAAAACATCGTCCCTGCATATATAAAGTTGTTAGTTAATATATCCCATTATAAATAAATTTAATGTCTTTCGTATGTTCTAGTTAATATTAATAGAAAAAAATATTTGTGATTGCACCAGGTTGTCTGGTTAAATAAGACTGAAGAGGCGAGATGTATCTTTCAACACAAATCCACTCATAATGTAGATTGTACGAAATTATAAAAATATTTGTGTTAATAATTCAGAATGACTTTGTCCAAGGTTGCACCATTTTATTTAGGATACTACAGGAATAAGTTGTGCACTACTTCAATGAAAACAGTTCCTTTCACTTATTTATTTACATTTTTTACGATTTCTTAAAAATAAACAAGTCCTTAAACGGAGGTTCATATTAATTTGACCAGTTTCTTGGAGGACTTCAATTAATAAATCACGGCCAAACGCTGCTTCCTCTTGAGAGACGGCCAAGAACGCAATCATAAAACCAATCAACAGGAATTCTACTTAATACTTTATATACCAGCTGACGGATCCTTTTTAATAAATTTCCAACCATATTTTATTTAGTAGCACATTACGGTTCCACTCATAATATCTCAATAGAATCGTTACCACATTTATGTACATACCTAAAATAAATGTTTTCTACACTTGTCGAACCAATCTTGGAACAATAAATTCTCTTTCTCGTGACGTAAATCGTCAATAAACAAAAATGCCGTTCTTGACCTTTAAATTTACACGGAATTGAACCTTTCGATACACATTTTCCTTGTTAACTTACAAAAACACATACGAATTCACAAGTACTTCTTACATTACTGTATTTAGAAACAACATCAGCCATATATTATTTCACACCTCAACTCCTGATAAAAATATTTTAACTTTAGGACATTTTTATAATGATTATGATCAAAATTGTGATAATTGAGCAGGAAACATTTTCTTGTCATTGAAGGTCTTTCAAGGAATTATTTTTGCAACTTCACAACTTCACCTAAATTTACAGATGTGTTAACACATGTGGAACAAGCTAGCAGTAATGATGGGCGTTTTGAATAATCAATTACACTCTTCCGTCCACTTGCAAACTTTCTCTTTTACTTTTCTTTGCATATGAACGCTTTCTTCGGCACATTGTTGCTGATGAAGCAAAACAATTATATATTTCCGAAAAAGGCCAAAACCAACGCAGAGAACTGATGCGCTTTAAGATTAAAAATTCAAAAAGATGCGCTTTCTCTTTTACCTTCTAACACAATCCAGGTGAAAGAAATCAGACCACAATAAATATTCCAAAACATTGTTTATAATATAAGTCACTACACAAAAAAAGTCACTTTTGCACTACATTCTTGCGATATTTGTTCGACACTATTTCAAACTAGTTTTAGAATCGGGATGTGTCTTGACCGATCGTTGAAGTTTCTTACTGATGGTCTGTTCATATCTTCATTTCGTGATTTCGCACTGACACGCGCACATATACCCGATTTAAAATCACTAGTGTCAAAATTGGTAAATATTAACCTTTTTCCTTCATTTTGACGACTATTTAGTCGGCCATTCGCTCTGCGCTATGGCGTACGCGCTGAAGAATACTGAATGGAGTAGGCCAGGTTATGCGAGACCACCAGCAGCAACTATCATGACAGGTATCTCTTAGAAAGTTCGATTCAACACATCGAGGTAATATAAACACAACGGGACTTTTAGTGGCGCTCAGTTTAAATTTGACATGTCTGTTCAGTTCATTCACTAGTTGAATCATTTCCTCTTCTGTTAACAACCAAATTCTTTTAATGCCTCCGTCATGCATTATTATTCATGCAGGTGTATATTAATTCTCCAAAAATATTTTCTAGGAAATGTGACCGACTCTTTTCTTGGCAATCGTACAGCGGCAAACACTCAAGAAATGTTTCAGCTATCTTTATCTTGGTCTACAATTTGGCTTAAACAGTGACAAATAAGTTTCACCATAAATTACTCTTAAACCAATAAAGTCTGTGTAAATGTGTGTCAATTAAGTTGCCTCTAAACGATATACAAGTGTACAATCCAACTTGATTGTTCCGTATCAGGTAATAAAAATAGCACCATTTTCTTAAGACATTAGAGGTTCTAATAATAGTGACTTTTGTGACATATGGTAGCATGTAGGTGTCTACATCTTTTTTAACTCTTTTAGATGGCCGTAGAAAATGTATTGCAATCTTCACGTATTCAAATAAGTTAAAATTTAACATATCAATTTGAAGTTGATTAGAATATCAGAAATATCAGAATCAGAAATTGTAATAGTACAACAGACACGAAGTAAATACATAAGTACCTATTATATCACACCCCCTACTTACAAAGACAAGTAACAAATGTCTGGATTATTTTCTTCTCGAGTTTCCTCATACTATAAATATCAATCTGTTTCTTTTAACAGACCATTAATTTATTGCTGTTATCATGGTAAGAATAATTTTTGTAAATAAACAGACCGATAAAATAAACGGAGTGTAAAAAATACAGAATAGATCGAGGCACTTGAATATGAACAATAAACAGATGGTAGTTGCCATTTCGCCAATGTGCATTATATAAATTAAAATATTTGTTGTAAAAAAATTCTTACGAATAATTTAATTTAATTAATAGAAGGACAAATAGATGAGATAAAATTTAGTGTATAGGGTGCAATTAAATAATATCAGTGGAAGAGACGATACGAGAGGATAACTAACATGTGTAAAAAATGGAAGAAGACTGACTCGTGAAAAAGGGATACAAAACAACAGGAAGAGAGAAAACGAGGGAGAGGACTACGAAGAAAAAAAACAGAGAAAAGGCAACGCACTAAAATTTCAAAAAAATGTAGAAGAAATCAACATAATTATATAACTCAGCCAAAATCGAAAGGTAAAAGGTTATTTAACAAAATGCTACATGTAAATTTTGTTTTCCAGACATGATAATGTATGAATAATTTACGAGGACCCGATATATACCCACTTAAAAAAAAAACAAGACCGTTAATGAAATAATCATTTTAAAATTAAAGTTTCAGCCAAATTCATTTGTAAATTCATGCGAATGATCTCCTCTGCAATACACTCTGCCTGGGTAAAATGTTAATATCCACTACTCACAAAAATTAAGGGAGCAAGAAAAAATTCTAAATTTTTCGGTGATTTTTGACGGGCTGTATTTAAGTGAAAAATGGTCGTATCGAGGATTTAAAAAAGCATTTTAAAGCTCCAAGATTCTAGTTTTTTGATCTTTTGGCCAAAAATTTTTAGGAGCCATGTTTTCCACGCAATCGAAAGAAATAGCGCGGAAATTCTTTTTTCCAAATTTTTGGCCTTCTTTTTTACTCCACGTTGAACCATTATATGGACCGGATAGCCTGTTTATTCAGCTTCAATTTACTTTTTTTAGATTGTATCTGCGACCATTCTTGGCGGAGATATCCGATATTAAACGAAAAAGGATCCTTTTGCCTTCAACCATCGATATCTCAGCAACCATTGATCGTGCAGGAAATCGAAGGGCAGTTTCGGAAACTGGAACAAATCTGCTATGAAATCCTATCAAAACATTTAAGAAAAAAAAAATTACACTCATCGCTGGATGTCTCAACAACGTTATGTCGTGTCTCTCGAGAAAAATCGATGGGTTACATTCGCTGTGTGAGGGCGAGCATTGTCTTGCATGAAAATGAATCCCCTCGTATTTTGTCGTCGAGGCAACACAACGGGTCGCAAAATTTCGAAAAAAAAATTTTTTTTTTATTTTAGATTTTTTTTTATTTCCCCCATAACGGATACAAAATGTGAAAAAAGTTGAAGAAAGATTAATTTTTCCATTTTTATGAAGATTACACGATTTTTAAAAACAAAAATCTTACTCCTTTAATTTTTTCCTAAACTTTCATCAATCCGGAAAAATCAACCGCTCGATGGATCAATTTGCCGTTTCACAGGGCTATCCCTAAGGTCCTTAGCCTCCTCATCCATATTTGTGAAGATGCGGTCGATTTACCAAAACAAGAAAAAAATCCGATTTTTTCAACTGTTTTCAAGTCGATGTTGTGAGTGGATTTTTTTTTCTTTTTCTGACATGTTTTGATAGTGTTTTATAGCAAATTTGTTCCAGTTTCCGAAACTGCCCTTCAATTTCTTGTACTATCATTGGTTGCTAAGATATCGAAGGTTGAAAGCAAAAGGATCCTTTTTTGTTAAATATCGGATATCTCTGCGAAAAATGGTCGTAGACACAATCTAAAAAAAAAAAAAATGAAGCTGAATAAACAGGCTATCTGGTCCACATCATGGTTCAACCCGAAATAATTTTTCCGACCCCGTGGAATAAAAAAAGGCCAGAAATTTGGAAAAAAAATCCGCGCTATGTCTTTGATTGCGTGGAAAACATTTTTGGCCAAAAGATCGGAAAACTAGAATCTTGGAGCTTTAAAATTTTTTTTTTAAATCCTCGATAAGACCATTTTTCACTGAAACAGACCGTCAAAAATCACCGAAAATTTTTGATTTTTTTTTTGCTCTCTTAATTTTTGTGAGTAGTATAGTTTTCTTCTATAAATTGTCTTGAATGCAGGGCTGCACGTTGTCCTGTTGGAATGTGTTTTTTTAATCGCTCAAGATTTGGTGAGAAAGTTGAACGTAAAGCCGGGAATACATCTGACGAATGTTACCGTTCGTTCGCACTCGTTCGCATTCTCGAGCATTTCTTGCTTAAGTGTAGACGTGCATTCGCAGCGTACTTTAGTGAGAGACGAATGGATGGAGCGGAAACGAATGCGAACGAATTCTGTCCAGAGCCGGGCGATAAAAATGAAAAGATCAAAAGAAAATGGGACGCACGAATGTTTGGAAACGTTAGAGTGTGGAAGTGTTGACAATAATTTCAGTTCTTCAGAATTATTGTGGATAACGCCAGTATATCATTGTCAATAGAATTGTATTAAAAAAACTAAGAGAAGAAAAAAGAAAGAGAAAATAAAGAACTGTTTGGATCAATGCTTTATACTATAAATATGATGGTATGAACTTACTATCCGACTTGAATGACATAATATTTTTTAAAAACTTCACCAGAATGTCACAAGATTTTTCTATTTTTCTCTCTTGTCAGTAATCAAAAATTAAAAATCTCTAACATCTTGAATATTACTACTATTAATTATTATTGAGATAAACGATGTGATAAAAGAAGAAATTTAGCAACGAAACGACTGGACACGACCGATTGCAATCACTTGCCAATACATTACACTCAAAAAAAAATCTTTACATTGTAAAATCTTTAACACATTATTTACCAACCTTATATTAAATTATTACACAAAAATATTGCTTTTATTGTATTTTTTTAATGCATATATTCATGTTCGGGCATAACTTCTTTGTTTATGAACCGATTTTAATGATTCTTTTTGCGTTGGGTTCAGTACAGCTCCAAGGTGGTCCCATTTTAATTTTATTCAGATTGGACATAAAGCTTCGAAGATATAGCGTGATAGCGTGATCGACTGAGAGTATAACAGACGCAGGCTGCATTGTTAATTTATGACAAACACTGTAAATAATTGATTTGTTGTGTGTTAACTGAAACCGACTTCAAACGTAATTTCTTTGTTTATCAACCGATTTCAATTATTCTTTTTGTTCAGTATAGCTCCAAGATGGTCCCATGCTAATTTTATTGATATTGGACATAATACCCTGTAGAATCGGGAATGGAAAATCTAAAATGTATGTATATACCTAATCTCGAATATTGAATCTCGAATTTCGAATTTTCGAATATCGAATCTTGAATCTCAAATATCCAATTTTGAATTTGGATTGATGATCTCGATCTTTTTGACATTAATTTTTTAATTTATTTAACATTTAACATTTAGCTCTTATATAGGTACCCGACAATCTGTCTTCGCGCTCCTGTGGACTTTCATTTATTGTTTTAATATTTGTGGTTCTATTTTTTTAGCGTTTCCGTCTTTCATCTTCCTTTTAAACCAGATGTCGTTTCCTCATTCGAGAAACGTCCTCACTAGGTTTAACCATCACTTAAAATTGTAAAATAATTAACTTAAAAAAAAAGAAACCAACTAAAAAGACACAAAAGTAACATAAGTTAACTAAAAAGTACAAAATAAAAAATTTCGATTCATCCGACGTATTGAACCTAAAAAAACCTTTCTTCGAAAAGCTGAAAATGGGCTGACCACCTCATTCGGCTTGCATAATTATCCCTTCATACAGCGTACCGCTGATGGCGCCGGATGGATTGCCGGATACAGTCGAGAATGGGTGAAATACTGCGAATGGTCACCGGGATAGAACCTCTGCGAGCAGTAGCAATGGTTGAAATGGGTGCGAATGCGACCGAAAGGAAACGTTCGTCAGATGTATTTCCGGCATAACACAATGTCGATATAACGTTGTGCCGTAAGAGTGCCCCTCAAAGCAACTAACGATATTCGGCCTGCATGTGCAGGAATTATTCCGGTATGACATCGACGAATAAAGTCAGGATTTTCCATTTCACCTCTACATTCTCACCCTTGTACGACCATCTGATCTTTCAACACCATTTGGACTCATCGGAGAACAAAATTGAAGTTTTGCCTTTCACGTTTTGTAGCTCTTTGAAAATTAGTTAGAAGAAGGCGATTCTGCGATAAATCATTGCCATCGTTATGGGTTGGCCCATAGCACCCATCCAATGCGCTTCAACCCAACGTGTTGTGTCAAACGGTTCGCGGTGCCACTGCGCAAAAAATTTCAAGTTCAAGTTCATACTTTTTGTTTTTAGATTTGCATGAAGTTTTCAAATCCGCCAAAAGAATTGGAGGTTTCCATTTAAAAAAATGACGATAACGTCATAACTTTTTCACAGATGGCGTAAAAATTTGAAAGATATGTCAAAGTATGCGCAATAAAAAATAGAAATTGACCTGTCCGAGAGTTTTTTTCCATAAATAAACAAACAACTTTTTGTTCCCAGGTTTCCAGACTAAACGATCGCACTGTAGGTATAATTCAACGATGCGTCATGATTGAAACTTTTTATCTTCAGCTTCAATATTTGGACAAAAAGTAATGTAAGGGGATGATAAAACAAACCCTGCTGAAACAGCGATTTATCATCAATCTCTTGGTTCATTAATTAAAAACAAAGTATTTTGTTGTATATTGTTATAATAATAATAATAATAATTGTATAATTAATTACTTATTTTTAAACAAATCATTTATATTAATAACAAAGAAATAGTCTGGTGAAGTGGTCTGGAATATTCTGAAATTGTCGATATCAACTGCCAGCATGGGATTGCAAGTATTTGCATAACGATTAATAATAGTAATACCCGGATTTACGGGGTAGGTGGGACCAAGCTATAACCGTGTATAAAGTCGACCTCGTGTAAGTCGGGGTCTAATTTTTCATACAGGGTGTCCCAACTAAAATTTGTGCCCCCCAACAGTTCCAATTTTGAAAGACTCAGAAGAAAACGCTCGAACATGTCAATTTTGTTATCAAGGGGGACCAAATTGTAGCAAACTCAAACTTTTATGTCTTAGATCTCACCCCTTTAGCCAGGGGAGCCACCCCCTAAAAAAATTAAATAGCATCGGAGGTCGTGTAATATATCATTTTAAAGCTTATTCAATTCTCTATCCAGACCTACATTTATCTATTTCTTTCGAAATTGGAATTGTTGGGGGGTACAAATTTTAGTTCGGACACCCGATATAATTACAAACAAGCAAATTATGTTTAATTGGGACCAGAGTCTAAAGAAAACAATAATTTAGAAGAAAAGTGTTTAATAAAATGTTAAATAATAATAATAGTAGTTATACACTAAGGTTGAGAAGCCATTTTTCTTAGCCGAGCTATTTTATTTCCCAAGATGCGAAGCATCGCTGGAAATAAAAGTGCAAGGCTAAGAAAAGGCTTCTCAACCGTGGCTTATATACTATTTTTTCACTACTAGCACATTTGTTTAATTTTTCTTCAAATGATAATCATGATAATGCCAAAAGTCGGAACGAATTTAGGGTTATCTATTTTTTGAGACTGACATTTCTCAGTCAGAGACCGGATTTTCATGCAAAATTACACAATGCATATTGTAATAGTTTAAACACTTCGTTCGTTGTTTTTTTTTTTAATGGATTGCAGTAATTAATGCCAAATATTTACAACTGGTGCAATTTGTAAAAATCGAAGCTACTACTAGCACTACTAGCATCCTATAAATCATATTTTTCTGTGCATTCTTGTATGTATAATTACATAAACAATTTCACGAATATTCTGCCAAATTTTAAGAAAAACATTTTTTTCATGAAGTCCTACCTTAGGTATTACCACATTTATTAAATATGCATTTTGGATGAAATCCGTCTCTTCATTATTAACTTGGATGGGTAAGAGCCCCCTCGAGCTGGGAACTACTTGGGTAGGAACCCCCTTGTGTAGGAGCATCCTCGGGGTGGGGCTCCTTTGGCCAGATCGTGTCGCTACGCGAATCAAGCTTATCCCGTGCCAAAATATTACCGTCGACTAGATGCCTCTTGCGCTCCTCTCCCGGTCTAAAATATCACCCCGCTTATATATTGCAGTTTCGTGTCGGGTTCGTGTCGATGGGATAAGAAGTTTCACTTCAAAAGATTTTTACATTGTAATAAATCAAAATTGTAAACCGATGTTATTTTGATGCAGAAGGCTTCATAAATTCCAACAAAATCGCCTGACGAGTCATTTTTTTTTACTTTTCAATATAAAAATACGAATCGCGTAAAACTCCGGATTTGCGTGAAATGGGGTAGCATAAATAAGTCGGGGTATGCACCCACTTGTTATACGTAACAAGAATCTACAGATTAGTTATTATTATTTTCAACATAACTTTAATTGAGTGCTGCAAAGTAAGTAGAAAAATGCAACAATTATATTATTACTGTAAATACTGTCTACTCCTTTTCTAATTTTGCTGTTTTATCTTGATCTCTGGATAGATATACGTACCTACGTTGTGTCATGTTGTAAAAACAATATCTCCTTTAAATCAACATACAGTTACTTCTACAGCATTTTATTTCGTAGCAATGCAGCACATCAATAACAATTTATCTTCGATGAGAGATCATAACTTTGTCTCATAATGTGAAAACGATTCAAGAACTCGTCTTTGTACGTGTTTATCGCTCAAACTCGGACAACGTGATGCCGTATGAGAACTAATTACAACAGTTCAAATAAACTGCTCTTCGTTGGGTTTATTTTTACACACGTCGTTCTAGTTAATATATTTCCTAGTTAGGTACGTTTTTCTCTTAGCCCTTTAATAATCGTTTATTGCCATCAAATTTAAGTCAGTAATATATTCGTTTTCAACTATATATAACGAAACTGTCGCAAAACCAGTAGCAGTTATGTGATATGTATCGCAACACAGAATTTATGTTCTGTGATGAAGAGGTTTGCTCAAGACTATCGGTTTAAAACTAAAGAGTGAGCAACAAAATTCGTGGTCGCAGATGGCTAAATGTATATAGGTTCTTTTACTTTACTGTTTACATTAATCGTCAATTCACATTACTTGATGACTTTTTACACAATCGTATTGATCAAGAATCGACTCAAAATTTTGGATTCAGAGGCTCCTACGATCACGAATTTTGTTGCTCACTCGTTATATACATTTTTGTAATCTCTGCTCCATTATTTATTGAAATATAATATTTATGCCAGGGATCCTAAGGATTCTAGCCATTTTTAAGGGAAAAAAATAAGACAAATTTTAACAATAAGTAACGTAGGCACATCATAATTATACTTTACCTAAAACAGTCCGTTAATGGCATCACACAGGCTAATTTTGTTTCTTCAAAGTTGATCATTACAGTACTAGGACTGTAATGAACTTTCATGATAATTTTGGCCTCGTCCTCTCAATATTATGCTCTTTCGTCAAGTAATAGATAACTTTCATGACATATGATGTAATGTAATATTACTCAAATAACATTAATTTGTACATCTAACAGTTATAACAAATAAATCAATAGTATCAGTCAACCCACCTTAGATGATACGTGCACCATTGCGTATGGTTCATTGTATTAGTAATTTTGAATACTGTGCCCTTTCACTTCAGTGGCTCTGAATACCTTCCTACATTAATTAATTTACTTGTTTTAACTGTAAAGCCGTTGTTACTTTAATTACTATGAGATGTAACATATACAACACATAATTGTAGCAGCAGATTACACCGAATTCTTCGACTAGAAACGAATCTCATTTCCCATATGTTCAAACCTAAATCTGTATTACAACGGTAGGTACTGAATATTAAAAGGATTAGGATGTCAGAGATGGGTCTATATCAATACGTAACTCTTAACCCAAAACTTCAGCGCTAATCTAAAAATAAGACTACCCCTTTGAACTTAAGTACTTTCAAAGTATAGTAATAAGCAAAAAATGCAAAATAATGCATAAGAATGTCGTACATACGTGCTTGCTCTACACTAGTCTACAGAAAAAACGCTTTTTACACATGACGCAATGTTCTAAAATATTAATTAACCCCTATTACGACCGTAAAATGTTGTTATTACAATTTTACTAATATCCGTAGACAGATATATTTTTAAATGTATTTCCCTAAATTTTTTCAATCTTCCAAACAAAGCATTGCCTTCCTTTAAGTATGCTCTCAATAAAAATATAAGAGTGCATTTTGGAAGCTCTCCAAGCTTTTAAGAAACGAATAGGAAACGTTTCGATCTGTTTCGATTGTAAAATATAAAGGTATATTCTCCAGAAAATTGAGTTCTGGAGTGATCGTAGAAAAAATGTTGTATACAACACGTGTATGATATGGCTTGACGTGTAATCCAACTCGATATTCGGCCTGGTAGCACAATTTTCACGTGGGGTGCAATAAACAGTGTAAACTTTTTACACGCTCTGTATAAATAACTATTATTTCCCTTGTTTATTTATAAAGCAAGAAACGTGCGTGAAATGCTTCAAGGCCAATTAAAAAATTTCAATACCAACTTTTTATTTATTTATTTTTTCTGATACAATTTCTGCCCTCATATGGCAGAACCTAGTAACTTAAGTTACTAGGTTTTGCAAATTTATCATATTTTTGAAATTCGCGCCAAAAGTTGACTACTTCAATCATTTTTCATCCTTGTCTGATCCATAGTTTTGCTTATATATGTCTGTTGTTTCTTAGTATCTATAAGAAATATGAGTCTAGACTTCTACAAAAGCTAGCAACTGGAGTTACTAGGTTTTACTATTTTTTTATATTTGAATTATATAGGCTTTCAGTGAAAACAAGTAGTATCTTGTGAGTTGCTAGCTTTTAAAAACTTGCGCTGCAGCCCTGTTAGTCTTGTTCAGGCGTGTTTGATGTGAGGTACATCATTATTCAGTTTTGTTTTGATTATTAAGTTTACTAAGAAATTCAAGAATTAAAATGGATCAAGGAAAACGAATACTGCGTATGTGTTTTGAAAGGTAAGAATTATCTATACAGGGTGTTCGGTAATTCGACAGCCATCTCTTTAGGAATCGTAGGGGCGACCGCGCTGAGTCCCAATCTAGTGTTAAACTTTCTCCCCTTTGACTCCTTGAGAAGCTACAAGTCTCAAAGTTCACCCAATCAGAGATTAGGTCAGAATTTAGTTTGTGATCATGAATCCAAGCTACCTGGAAAAAAAAATCCGGCTACCGTCAGTGTCACAATTTTGATTAATTGAAGCCAGTGGTGTTCATAGTGGTATTTGAACTTGAAAAATGGGTGGCATTTATACCTTTAATGAACTAGCCGACATGCACCTATGGTGAAGTCGGTGCCAATAGTAGAGCGGCAGTGAGGTTGTACCTAGAAGGATCGTCACATCCCCTATCGCGGTGTGTTTTCCAATTTGGATCGGCGTATTCGAGAATTTGGAAATTTAAGGCCTATGAATTAAGACAGAGGTAGACCTGTAGCCGATAATGCTGTAGCGCGGGATGAACAAATATTGGATATGGTAGCCGCTGAACTCACTCTTAGTGTGCGCGAGATTGCTCGCAGAATTCATGTTCCAGCGATAACGGTATGGACAACAATCTCGAAGGAACATCTGCATCCATACCATATTAATCGTGTCCCAGCTTTAGTGCCTGAAGATCTTCCAAGAAGGCAGCAGTTTTGTGAATGATTTCCGGAGAGATGCATGGCCCGTTTCCGTGGCCGGTCAGGAGTATGGATTTAACTCCGTTAGATTTTTATTTCTGAGGGCATGTGAAATCGGTTGTTTATGCCATCGATATTCCTGATGTGAACGAATTGCAACACAGAATCCTACTAGCGTCTGATCAAATCAAGAATACCCCAGAAGGTTTTGAAAACGCTAGAAGTTCGTTGTTGAGACGGGCCCTTCTTTGTATACAGAACGATGGTCGCCGATTTGAACATTTATTTTAAATATTTAAGTTACCTTTCTTTAATAATAAACCACTTTGAATGATGCAGTTATTTTGTTAGAATCTTTCCCAGTATACGCCACTGATTTTTGATTGACTTTAGCCGTCAAATGTGACAAAGTCTCTTTTTTTTAAAACAGAATACTTGATTCCACAGAACTGGGGCTGATGAAACCATTTCTCTGATTGGTCTATTTAAAATCCTTCTAGTTCTTTATCGGATGTTAAAAAAAATCAAGTAATTGCAAAATATGCTTTGTCTGAATGCTGTGAGGCCACAGTAAAGCGATGGCTGTCGAATTACCGAACACTCTGTATATGTATTCGCATAAGTACATGAGAATAATTAGCTTGAAAATAAACAATATTAAAATATTAGGACGGCAACGTTTTCTGCTCAAAGTGCTGCACAGGACAAAGGGAATGATGAAAGTGAGGATATTCGTTCTGATTTTGATGATACAGACAGTGATCCAGATTATACACCAAAATCCAAAAAGCAAAAGCCTAAATGGCTTTCTGATTTGAATGAATTTCTAATTTCTTCACCGAAACCTTGTTGCAGTAGAAATTCTGATGTTATTAATTTAGAACCTGTAAATAATACAGAAACGCTGGATGATAATGAAAAAAATAACAACTACGATGATGACTCTCAGCTGAATACTTTTGAAGTATGTAGAGCATTGCTCACCAATATTCTGAATGAGACTATAACGACTGCAGAGAGAAATGGCAGTAAGAAGAAAAAAATAAGTAGTTCTGAAAAATATATTTTGTTGCCACCATGCCCTAAGACTTGTAGGAAAAGATGCGCTTCGAAGATGGATAATGCGGTAAGAGAAAACATAAGACAAAAACTTTGGAAATTAAACTTTGGTGAAAGGCGATTATTTTTTGACGCTTATGTAAAACAAACGAACGTCAAAGTGAGATGACAAGATGCCAATGTGTCGTCCAGGAATTTTTCTCTTCAATACACATTACCGACACGCCCTTTAAATCCTCCAAGTGTTCAAAATATTTGCGACGTTTTGCCAGTGTGTAAAACTATGTTTTTACATACACTTGGTCAAAAAACTGATGGTATGATTACCAGTCATTTTAGATCAAAAAGAAGTAGCAAAGATGGTATGGCTAAAACACTAGATGAAAAGGGTGTAGTTGCTAGAGGAATGCTGCAGAGCCAAAAACAGGAAACTGAAGAAATTGTAGTAAGACATATCAACCCCTTCCACCCGGTTGTCTCTCACTATAATTTGGCACATTCACCAAACAGACGGTATCTTTCCCCAGTAATTACAATAAAATTTCTTTAGAATGATTTTTGTCAATATAAGAAGATTTCCTATGATTTATATAGAAAAATCTTTGATAGTCAAAATATCGGGTTTAGCCGTCCTTCGCAAGATGAATGTGCAATTTGCATGAAATGTAAAATGCACAACAAAGAAGCAAAAGAAGCATGCTCCGAAAATTGTGCTAGTTGTATTTTGTTTCAAGAGCACCAAACTAAATACACGGAAGCTAGAAAAGCCTATCGAGCAGATAAAGAAAGAAATTTAAATGAGAATGAGAAAATATATAGCGTGGACATGCAAAAAGTTTTATTACTACCCAAAATGTCTACAAAAATGTCGTTCTTTGTTTCAAGGTACACGTTGATCAAAATATAAAAATATCTATTTGAATTATAAATCTTTTGTAGGTTAGTTGTCTTCAATGAAACATTTGCCTCGCTGAAGCTTGATGAAAACATTTGCGTTATGTGGCATGAGGCCATACGAGGAAGATCAGCAGCAGATGTTGCTTCAGCTTATTACAATATAATCAAAAATTCTGCTAGCAAAATTGATACGTTTACGTTTTGGGTCGACAATTGTTCCGCTCAAAACAAAAACTGGACTTTGTATTCTTCTTTTGTGTGTTTTGTCAACGCTGATTGGGGTCCTAATCAAATTACCTTAAAATATTTTGAGCCTGGCCATTCATTTATGGCAGCGGATTCAGTACATGGTCACATAAGTACCGAAATGAAAAGACATGAAAATATATATGATTTTGATCAATTGTTACAGATCATTGAAAAGTCGTCAAAAAAAAAACAAATGTTTGTCGTTACAGTGCTCAGATTTTTTTCTCTTTCGCGATGGATGCAAGCAGAGAAAAAATAATAATATTCCCCTGTTGGAAACTATCAAAATTATTGAATTTCGGAAAGGGTTTAAAACTTTTTTTATAAAAATTCATTTTCCGCGAATAATTTTCAGGAAATAGATTTTTTAAAAAAGAAATTTGAAATAACTTTTCCTGACAAGCCGCATTTACAGCCCTTGGGGATAAACACCTCAAAACATGACAAAATTATGTCAACTCTCTGCTCATATTTCCAAGACGAAAGACGAAAACTGTTTTGGCAGTTTCTACCAACTAATGAATCAGCACTAGATTTGTGTAATGTTTCTGAGAAATAAAAATTTATGTTTCTATTATTTTTTTAACAGAAATGCGCCTTGTTTTTCTTAACATGTTATCTTTAAACCAGAAGAATGTTCTTAAATCCAGGTGGAGTAAATTTAAATTAAAATTTAAATATATCTAAGTCGAACTCCACAAACTTTAATAACTGTAAAATTACTAATGGAACATGTTTCGGCAGAACACTTCTGCCATCATCAGCCCTTAAAGAATATAAAAAATTATAATTTTTAAATCATCAGCCCTTAAAGAATATAAAAAAATTATAATTTTTTATATTCTTTAAGGGCTGATGATGGCAGAAGTGTTCTGCCGAAACATGTTTGATTAGTAATTTTACAGTTATTAAAGTTTGTGGAATTCGACTTAGATATATTTAAATTTTAATGTTATCTTTACTTTATATTTTAAAATTAATCTTAATTTCTATGATCTTTTAAACCTTGTAATGTTAATTATATTTGTATTAAAAAGGAATAAATAAAGCTACAAATTTTCTAGAATATTGTCTCCTTTTATAAAATGATTTTAAAACCTAGTATATAAAGTTACTTCGTCTAATAGCTAACAGTATTTATATGTAGAAATGTTCAATATAAAACCCAGTAAGTCAAGTTACTAGTTTTTAAAATATTGTATTGTTCGTACGGATTAGAGATTTCACGCTTCATAAAAAACCTAGTAACTACGATTTCAGCTAATATTTATAAAACCACAAACATTTAATGCACTTCGTTGAATTTGGCATTGAAAATTACTTATATTAGCGAGAGAATTATTTTGAAAATTTATTCACAACAAAAAGGCTAGACTAATTTCTAAAATACACTTTCCTGTAAAATCGCATAAAACTGAGTTACTAGGTTTTGCTATACCAGGGCAGATTTTCTCTCAAAATATTGTAAAAACCCGAATCTCTCAAACTCCTCTTTGAAGTACTGCAACCCACGAAAGGAGAAATGCGGATTGCCTACCCAACTACCATTTAGGGCATCCGTGATCCGGTAAGGGGAAATCGAGCGGAAGGAAATTAAAAAGGAATCTGCCCTTTTATTTTCATTACAATATTTATATCAGTCGAGGAGGGGTTCACCTGTTGAGTTTCAGAAAGTTTGGTCCGGATAACTGATTAAAATTCAAATGAGAGAAAGAGAGAGAGAGAGAGAGGATTAAGGGGACGGTACGTCATTTTCTTTGTTTGCGGCGAGTTGGCTTTTTTTGTTTATATTCCAAGTGATCCAAATTTCATTTAAACGGTAGTTCAATGAGTTATAGTTTGAATTCCTTCTTTTTTAACGATAAAATTTCATAGACTGGTATTCAAATCACAGTATGTAATTTTTCTCTCAGATTTAGACAATGAAATTTACAAGTCAACGTTTCGGTAAATCAAAACGACGAAACCCAAAAGGAAAAGTTCAAAATATCTGTATTATCTGTGTATTAATCAATGTGTGTAGTTGTTTGTTTTTCATTTAATGTGAAACACGGCACCACACTGTACCCCTCTCGCGAAGTTGGGTTACGTGCCCCAAGCTCGGGCGGTAGCCAGGATGTGGAGCGAGGAGTGTGCAGTGGTTCACTTTAAAAATGTGTGTTTGTTTTGGGTTGTTTTCAAAATTTAATGTGCATGACGAGTTCCACAAGTTTCAAGGCTTTCCTTATTTATAAAGTGTCAAGAAAATCTAATTTCCGGCCTTTATTGCATTTATGAATTAATTTGGAATTTGATGGTTTATGGTTTATCTATGTTTCGTTGTATTTATCTATTCTATGTGTTGTTATAGATGTGAGACTTTGGAAATAAGGAAAGCCTTGAAACTGGAAAACAGATCTTGTTTAAACGAACAGAATAACTTCAATAATCCCATTATTAAATCACTATTTTAATTGTTTACCACTCAAACAAACTTACCAGATTCTCCTTGATCCATTTTTAATTTTTACATTTTATAAAATGTTGTTTGTACGAAATCTTTTTAAAATCATGTAACCTTTTCAAATCGTCAAAATTAATTCAAAATAACGTCACAATTTTAAATATTCTTTAAGGTAAGAACCCCTCTGTAATTTATCAATTGTATCATTAATCTCTTGTTAAATTAGGGCTGATGATGTGGCAGTAGTGTTCTGCCGAAACATGTTCCATTTGTAATTTTGCGCTTATTAAAGTTTGTGGAGTTTGACATAAATATATTTAAATTTACTGGGATTTATCGACATTCTTTTGGTTTATAAATAAAGTTGTGTTCATCTACGCTCCGCCTCCGCCTTGCATTCAAAAAACCTGGTTTTGTGTCTGGGTAGATTTGATTTGAATTTCCGGCAACTGTTGTCTTGTCAAAAAAAAAACTGTCTGTTTTTTAGACAATTACTGCCCAATGTTTTTAATTTCGCGGTTTGTTTCAATTTTTTTCAAATTTTCAAATTTGACGTTTGGTGACGTCATTGACATTTCATTTGACAATACAACGAAGCGGCTGAACGTCACGGGGGATCGGCCAGAGCGGCGAACCTCGCGGGCTGTATTCGAATCCAGAGGAATTCGGTAACTTCGTTACAAAATAAAACAAATTGAAACAATGCTGTGAAATTTGTTTTCAACAACTTCTGCATATTCTAAACATTGAATTGTAAATTTATTTTTACAGAGAACTCAACTGGATAGTCGCATATTAGAGGGCTCCTGATTTTTCCAGTGAAAATAGATGCTTATGCTATCAATAAGAAATGTATTTAAAATATTTTTAATGTACAGTAGATGTAGCTCTAATACATAGATCTTGTATCTTTTGCAGTCAATAACCTCTCCACTACTTTAACTCTCTGTTGAAGTAACTCCTTCTTATCTTCTGCAATTCCCTGTGAGTCCAAATTCTTTAACAGAAAATGGTGAAGAAACAGCCTCAAACTCTCCTTAAACATCTTCAGCTTATCAGAATGAGACACTTTCTCAAACACAGCTTTACACTCCTCCAGATCATCATGCAATAAAATTCCTAATAAAATTTGGCGTATGAATCGTAAACTGACTTTGTCCAACTCGCTAAACTGAACAATCTTCAATGTAGATATTGGAAGACCTTTCTCCAAAAATAAGTGACCCAAAAGTTTGGCCAAGTGTGAGATCTGGGTTGCTGAATGATCTTTCAAGGCTTTTAACTTGTCCCAAATAGAGTATTTTATTGTCATCTGAAAATATATTGGTTAAAATTATTAAGAGTACTTACTTACATTAGTTACCTGATATTTGCGATCGCTTTCACAGAACTTCTGCGCTAATGTTGCATAATATGGATTATATATTTTTTCTTGTAGACAGCAATGAAGAATGACGTGAATTATTTCTCGTTCTTGTTGGTTTTTTAGCCCCAGGCGCAATAGTTTTTCAAAAGCATCCAAGTAATCCTAAAACGTTCTATATATTATAGGGACAGAAACTACAAATTAACTTTACTTCAGCTGACATGATGATGCAGAAAATACTTCTTCGTGTGTCTGTATTCATCCTTTGCTTTGAAGCTAACTCTAGTAATTTTTCAGAGAAGGCGGATGACGCATTCGTCGTGGTTTTGGTAGTGTTGCTACTCTCAATGGTATTTCCCATCCAGGCAGATCCTATTACCCACCATTTACCTTTTTCATCAGCTGTAATCGTGTATGAGAATTTTAATATTATAAAATAAATATAAAATAGACACACCTTTTAGTAAGTCCTCCAGAGATATATTTAACTGCGTCACGTAATTGCCCTTTCTTATGAATCCCTTCATTATCTTTTTCAAGTGTTCAGAGTAGCTAGTATCATAATTTGGTATTTTTGTTACGTTATTATTTTTGATCGCCAGTAGAATGTCCAACATGAACTTAACTCTAGGGCTGTTGGAAACACATTAATACTATTCAAAAGAAGTAATGATATGCATTTACTTGTCTTTCAACTCATCAGAAGCATTTGCAGCTTTCTTTTGCAGCGACAATATCAGATTTTTTAACGCTATTGGAGAATCCTTCCTGAGGTTGAATCCAACATTTTTGAGAATGTGCAAGATACATTCAACATGTTTCTCATTAAAATCACCACTCAATTTTTCAATAACCTCATAAACTAATTTAGAGTCAAACAATTTAAAATTATAGAGTTGGGATATAATGACCACTAAATTATCAAGATTTTTATCTTCAGCAGATGTTGGATTTTTAATATTGTCATCAAACTGTTTAATAATAGTTTGTAAAAAGTGTGCACCTATAAAAGTTTAAATAATAAGATGCATAAGGATAAAAAATAGACCACCTTACCGACTTCTGTACCCACATTCGCGTGTAAAATTACGATTAGAAGGACATGTTCCATTAACAAACGCTCAGGTGCCAAAACATGTGATATCAGTGCTGAGATGATCAAGTTTGTAATGGTTGTATTCATATTGTTTCGGCTGTTTGTCATATATAAATCTTCTATTTGGGTTGCAATGCTGTGCATGTTGCTTTCAGCCAGTCTGTTTATCAAACCTAAAACAGTTTAAAAAAAAAACAGTAAACTGTTGAAGACTGTCAGCCCAATGTCATGTTCATTTGCGACTGGTCGCAAGTGCAGGTTGCTATGGAAAGTCTTAACCAAAGACCAGGCAGTAAGACTCAATTTCATGTTTCATTTCACATGAAATTGATCCTTACTGACTGGTTTTAGTTAAGACGTTTTCATAGCAACCGGCACTTGCGACCAGTCGCAAATCAACATGAAATCGGGCTGTTAGTATTTACCTTTCAATTGCTTCTTTAGTTTTTCTAATTTTTGTGAATGTTCTTTATCAGAAGAAATATCATTCTTGATTCTTGCCCCTGGAGGTGTATATTTTTCACTTTTTTCCTACAGAAATTTTAATATAAATAGGAATTATATATCGCATTTAAAAATGTATACCATTATGATGGAGCCATTCTTGTCACGTAATCGTCCATAAATATCCTGCCAAGTGCCATCCTGTTTCTCTTCTGCTGCCCCACCTTCAATACTTTCTGAACTACTAAAACCGTCGTCATCATCGTTAACTTCATCTGAATCATTATTTGGGTCTAATGATTTTCTTTGTTTTTTGTTATCATTTCTATCAATTTTAGAGGTCCTCTTCACAACTACTGATTTTCTAATTTCTTTTTCTTCCCGATGGTTACTATTTCTTTCATCGTCTTCAATTCCTTCCTCCTCAGTACTATTTTCTTCTTGATCATCAGAATCATCATTCAGATCATCCATGTCTTCATCTACACTGTCATCACTCTCAGTAGATGGCTTTCCGCCTTTGATGACGCTTTTCCTTAAAAGATGATTTTTCTTATCTTCCTCTATGCTTTCTTCATTCTCGTTTTCTGACAAATACATTTCATTCTCACTTTCACCCATGTCTGAAAAGCTAAAATCGTCTTCACTTTCATTGTCTTTTTTATTCTTTTTTCCAGTTTTAATATCTTCCGTCATCAAAGCAATGTCTTCCTCAAAATCATCATTAAGGTTGGCTAAATGCTCTTCAGCTAGTGCAGAATTTTTCATGTTGTTTGGTTCACACACTTCCAATAGAACTGATATTTTGTTAAAAAAAATATTTTTCAGCAATGATTATACCCTTGAAACAATCCCTTACATTTTTTATGGAGGGTGACTTTGAAAGTGTCTTTCATTGAAACCCCAAATAGTTCATCAAAATTTGTCAATATTGAATTGTTAAAAGTCGCGAAGTTCTGATATAAATTGTTGAAATTTGGGAAAGTGTACAACAATGGGTCGGATCCAATCTAAACAATACAACTTTTTGTGCATTCTCTTCCAGAAAAAAAAAACAATTTGAAGATGCTCTAAGTACGAATAGGGGATTTTTTTCTGACAGCACTGCCTGCCTTTAGGATTTGATTAAATTCTGTAAACACAGAATAAAACATACCACGCGACAATCTATTCTCAAATGGATGGACAAGAAATCTTTGACGCAGTATCTTGATTACTTTTAAGTACATCAAATACTACCGTTTTTAAAATACTTTAGACGGATAATATACAGGGTAACTGAGAATTAATGAATCGAGCGGTTTTAAATAAAAACGTGTGTACTGTACCGATTTTTATGATTTTTTTTAACGAAAGACTAATGAAATACACCACTAGATAATTTTTCATTTTCAAAAACTTCACAGGTTCATTGATTGAACTTTTTCATTTTCTTTTCGGCGCCCACCAGTCCGTTACAGTCACCGTGTTGAACCAGCGTGAGTCGTCCGAGTAAGAAACTGGCCAACTGGATGGAGGCAAAGAGCAGGTTGATGCACGCACGAAATTTCAATTTACACCATACATACAGTCGAATTTCGAGTGACGGGCAGCACTAGTATTTCTAAACTGGGAAAATTTTTCAATATTCAATACTCGTGCCCTGTCACTTTTCAGGGGCTCGAGCTCATTGCGGCCCTCGGGCTGCAAAAATTTGCCCTCGCTCCTGAAAAGTGTAATGACAGCGCACTCGTATGAAATATACTATTGTTTACTCGTTACCTGGTTTATTAAATGCCTAAAGATATAATTTTAATTTCACACAAGTTTCGTCGATATCACCCATTACGTCACGTTATTCAGTAAACGTAAAAATTCCATTTTGTGACGTCACATGTTCAAAATCACCTTGTTGTGAATATCTTGAAAAACAGTGTCTACATACCGTGCGATCATTTAAATTATAAATTAGAGTAGGCTGTGAAATTTAAATTAGGTTGGCACTACTAACTGGTGACAATAGGGATGTTTTCACTGGCTTCAGACAAGGGACGCATGCGCGAAAAACGTCGTCGGGCAACTACAGAGTTACGACAAGTATAAGTGTCAAAGTGGTCAAGCGGCTTGTGTTTAGGTACCATTACACCACACGTTTTATCGTACGTGTTTGGAGTGTGTCGTTGCTTGAATGCGATTACGGACTCGTCTGAAAACTGTGTGATCACATGGCACTTACATTCACACGCTTTCGAGACACTCCAAACACATATGATAGAACGCTAGTGTAAAGGGACCTTTTGTTTGTACGACCGTTGGGAATTCGCATGTTGATACGCATGCGCAATAGTGCGTACGGCCCAAAAGAGGGGATAGTGAAAACATCCCTATTTGGTTTAATATTTGAATATCAAAGGTGTCAAAGTGACTTTAGAGAATTTCCAAAGTGCTTTTTCACGGTTTCCAGGTGGTGCCACTCCTGTGAAACAGTTTTTTCATCAAAAGTGCAACCCCGTTCAACCAGCGGATTCGGAATAGGTGCACATCTAATGTGCACTTTTCCCGACCGCTGCGAGAATAAATCCTGGCGGCTCTATCGCAATTTGCGTGACAGGTGTGGCAACACCTGGCAACCGTGAAAAAGCACTTTGGAAATTCTCTGAAGTCACTTTGACACCTTTGACATTCAAATATTAAACCAAATTGTCAACAGTTAGTAGTGCCAACCTAATTTAAATTTCACAGCATACTCTATTTTATAATTTAAATGATCGCACGGTAATTCAGATTCAAAAACTGAAAAAGGATACAATCTAGTCCATCTCTTGCAAATGAAGCAGGCACTGCTTTGGACTTCCGCTTGTGCAACTTTAACTGTTTTTCTAATCTCTTGATGTTGCGATCTTCGTCAAAATTTGCATCTAGTAGTTGCTTCTTCCTCTGTTTGTTCATTTCTTTCTGTAATTTCATTTGTTGTTTCTTTTCTTTCATTCTAGCTTCCTCCGCACCTATCTACATAAATTAATTACATAAAATCAAATTCAAAGTGTATATAAGAACCTTACAATTTGCATTGTGCCTGATGTCATAAAGCTTTGTTTTTACAAGGTAAACTCACCAAGTAAAGTAAACTAATTTGTGGAACAACACTTATTATTACACAGCGTGCTAAATAGTGATAAAATTTAAGACGCATTTATGAAACCAGGCATTAAGCTTTTCCATACTCATCTGTTTGATTACCTTTTCTACCCTTTCAGTCTTTTGTCCCACATCTAGTGGTCGTTTATTGGGGGCACCTGTACTCTCGTTCTTATCCCTAGCAATGACATGCCCGGGTTCGTTCTTATCCGTAGCAATGGCATGTCCGGGTTGTCTTCGACTTGTATAATATTCATTTCGCCTGGCCTTTTTATTTTTTCTTTCTTCCTTACGGCGCTCTTTTCTAGTTTTGTTCACATTGTTGTGATTATGCTTTAACTTTCTTCCTTTTTTTGCTGACATTGTTACAAACTCACTACAATCACTACTGAAGTTTAACGTGGAAAAGTTAGGTTATGTCACAAAATAACAGCTGTCAGCTACAAAAGTAACAAATAGGTTTTTGATAATAATCCTGTTAACAGCAGTGTCTAAATTCCATACAATTCATTCGTTTATTTATAAGCTTTTAAATATTTGTAAACAATAGCAAATTAATTTTAGGTAATTATAAACATCTGGTTATTTTATCGTTGAGTAGTTGGTAGCTCGGTTGTATCAATGCAATTCTTTCGGCGGAATCTTTTATCTCGCTCTCTAACTTGGTTTCATACAGTGCGAGAAAGATAAAGAACTGACGTAAATAGAAATCGAGGAATTGCTATTGCACCATCTGATTCTTAATTCATGTCAAAATACGACACGATCTAATCCAAACAAAGCAATCTATATTTAAAATTTTAATTTAGAACTAACAAATTACTTTTCAAAATGGTATAAATCGAGATATTATATTTTTATCTGTACCTGTTTGACAGTGAACCATACAAGGAAATCTCAATCAATACTCTGGTCTGAACAGAAACTGGTATGTTGTACTAATTTTATTATTATTCATTCAACTCTTGTTTCTTCAAGCGTCAAACGATGTTCAACGAAGACAGTGGAGAGTCCTCTCAACAAAGTGAACATGATCTTGAAAGACCTCTTAAAAAGGCCAAATATGTGTGGCAAGTCAAAGGAAAGTATCATCTTAAAGCAAACTATGAAAACAAAACAGAGCCCAAAGTAGAAAGTAGCAAACATAATTGTGACTGTAGTGAACAAAGTAATGGAGAAGAAAGAAAATGTATTGATAAGTTTCTTGCAAAGACTGAATCAATTTTAGACAGTGACGGGGAGGACGGAATCTCGAGAAATATTGACAAGTCTATTTTGAATGAGATTCCAGTAACTCTTGTTTCACCAATTCCCAAAAACCAAGATTATTATTTGAGGAAGTGGCAAGCAAGACAAATTGCCAGAGGTTACATTGACAATATAATCAATAAAGTGTTAGAAAATTGTTCATCAGCACCTTTCGATGCAGAAGATTTTGTAGAAAACTGCGACCACGATGGTCGTATTGAAAATCAGGGGATATTAATGGCAATTGAGGCTCACGGTTTGCAATCTAATAAAGCTAAGACGGAACCACCTTTCTCATTTTTAAGGCCTGATGAACTTGCAGATAGTACTCTAGATAAAATAGATACAGCTCGAAGTCAATTTCTCAAACAGGGTCTAGGACTACCTGTTTCTTCAAATTCTCAAGATGGTGACTTGGAAGCTAAACTTGGGTTGGGTGTTGAGTACCCTGTAAGTGTATTAAATGCTGCAATTCTGGTTGCCATAGAAAGAAAAGGATTATCATCTAATGAATAATATCAGCATAAATGAACAATGATCAGAGAAAGACTGTTAATTGATCTTGTAACTTGTAATTAGAAAGGATGTTTGTTATTTTTTTAGTTCATAGTAACTTTTTATACTTATAAAGTTTACATACTAATATAATTAGGTTTTGAAGCTGAGTACATATACTTTTTTTGTTTACATTTATTGAAAAAAATTACAAATTCACTAAAATGAAAAAAATACAAATAAAACATAATTCCCACGTTTTCATGTTTTAATCTGTATCCAGTATGTTTTGAACGTGAAAATTCTCAGTCTAACTATATTAATTTTGTTATCCACATGAATCATTTATTTATGAAGACCCTATATAATTATTTTATAAATAAGTTGCTAACTATTTTTTATACAACTGAGAATGATGTTGATGGCTTAGGTTCAACAAATCCATGATGAAGTGGTGCAGAAATGGACTTCCTTTTCATAATTGTTGTCGCTTTTCTTAATGCTCTATCCCTGTAAAGCGTTTGAAGTTTTTGTTTTAACTTTTATACGTACTCACGTTATATGAGTGTAGATACAGAATGTTGTTATTGTTATGGTCGCAAGGATAACCATTCCAATTACAAAAAATCCAGCAGCAATTTGAGTTTTTATTACAAGTTCCACGTTATCTTGAAGGTATCCTGAAAAAGAAATTATTTAATATTATCTTTAACACCTGACATAATACTGCGAATATGATAATGAAGTAGAATAGCTTCTAAAATAAATAAACTTTTAAAAGTGCGGGCAATACATGATGAGATATTACAACAAACAATAGAGGGTGATTTTGATCATGTGTCCAAACGATTCTCGTATTTTTTCTTTCAAAATTATGAATCATTTAAATCCGGCCTCTACACGATGTCCATAAGACGTTGAGACCAGGTTAACACAAAAAGTAGCTATCGAGGGCACTATCAAAAAAAAAAATTATTGAGAAACCCCACATTTGACCGTTTTAATTGGCCGTCTACAATGGAATCATCAGTAATTCACTTCACGGGACTGTGAGGGGTTGAAACAGATTAAAAAAACACTTGTCACGTGTTTGAGTCACTGAAAATATAGGTAACCTCTTACACGTCCATGTAATTTGCAAACGACTTTACCGTTAGTTTTGGTGACATCAAATCGTAACCATCTTTTTTATTTCTTGTATGACCCTGCCTCGCTAATACTTGCTTGTTTATTTGTATCAGAGTCTTTGCTTATTCACTAGAATTTGTTTAACTATTGTCATGTAATTCTAATTGTGAAAATCTGAACCATTAATTGTTGCTATAACCATGTAAATTGTGTATATATCATGTATAATTTCTTAAAAATTGCGCTCTAGGCTCATTTCTTTTCCAGCAAATCTCTAATACAAATTTCAAGAATTATGTGTTACTATAGTTCCATGTATTCGCGAGTAATTAATTTAGTAGGTAGAAAGTAGTTTCTTCAAATTTATCTTTAATGCTGTTTGTCGATTTCTGAAGTAAGTTTTCGAATGTGTGTTGAGTAATGGCTCCACTTGTCAATCCGAATTTACCAGGTAATTTTAATTTAAAGTATTCTACAAATTGCATAAATAACTGAATTCTAAATTAAAAAAAGATTCATAATTTCAACTGTTGTAATCATAGCAAAGCTAAATATAAAGAGAAATTGAGAGTTCACATGATGTCTCGTTAGTTACTGACGGATTTTCAAATTTTTTTAACTTGTGTTAATAACAAAACGACCATGCCAAGTTTCTGAAATTCTCAAATTCCTTAATATATTAAGGTCTCAAATTAATAATAATAATAATAATGTTTATTAACGGTATTTTTACCTTTTACAATAAATACATAGATAGATATAAAAAAAAAAAACAAAAAACGAATTACACTTACAGAAGAAGATGTAACAATTCATTTCTAAATTTGGTTAGGCTTACATCAAATAAATCAATTTTGTCACCATAAACATTACCCAATTGAATCATTCGATTCAAGGGGGAGTGTAGGGAATAATTAGTATGGTTTATTTTACCATTAAACAAAATTGGTGTTCTAGTAATATAGACAGGAGTAACAAAATTAATCTCTTCAAGTAAGCCATTACAATTGATGTGACCATTAATTAACTTAAAAAGAAAACACAGATTTAAATAGAGTCTACGTCTTTCAAGTGTCATAATACCCAAAAATACATGAATTTTATCTGGACTTATAAATACTTTATTTAAACTAAGTTTATACATTAGATATTTAAGGAACTTATTCAGAATTTTTTCAATACGTAAAATGTGGCAGTAATAAAAGGGGGACCAGATAACTGCACAATATTCTAGAACAGATCTTACTAAAGAGTTAAACAATATAATAAGCGATCTCACATTAGAAAAATCAATTGTCCACCTTTTAATACAGCCCAACATTTTGTTGGCTTGAGCAATAATATGGTCAAAATGAACGGTAAAAGTAAGTTTGGAATCTAGATAAACTCCTAAATCCCTAATACAATGAACTACTTTTAGTTTGTGATTATTAATACTGTAGGCGGGAATACTGGGATTTAGCTTCTTACTAAAATTTATAACAAAACATTTATCCAAATTTAAAGACATATCATTAACATCACACCACAAAGATAAATTGTAAAGATCAATTTGTAACGTTACATCCGTAGCAGAGTTTGCAGAATTAAAGAGTTTTACATCATCAGCAAACAGTAAACATGAACACTGAAGTTTTTGAACAAGATCATTAATATATAGTAAAAAGAGGAAGGGTCCAATATTTGAGCCCTGAGGCACACCCGAAGTTACACAGTATACAGCAGATTTCTCATTTCCAATCTTTACTTGCTGATACCTATTCATTAAATAATTAGTTAGCCAGGACAACAGGCTACCACCAATACCATAAGTACTAAGTTTTTGTATCAAAATAGAATGGTTGACTTTGTCAAACGCCTTACTAAAATCTGTGTAGACTGTATGAACTTCATTACCACATTCAAAATTTTTAACAATAAAATTTACAAAAGTCATAAGATTTGTTTCAGTTGATCGAGACTTATAAAAACCATGTTGTTCAGGAATTATAATATGCTTGAACTTAAATGCAAGATGTTTAGTTACTATAGACTCAAATACTTTTGACAAGATAGAAAGCTTACTAATCGGTCTATAGTGAGATATTTGATTTTTGCTACCCGACTTATGAATCGGAACAACACTAGCAAGTTTCCACGCAGATGGAAAAACACCAAGATTAAGAGATAACATAAATATTACAGACAGGGGTTCCGCTAGTGTACTGGAACAATTTTTAAAAAACAAAGGAGGTATACAATCAGGACCAGAGCCTTTAGTAACATTCAATGTAGATAAATGCAACAATACCTCATCAACTGAAACACTCATGTTATTTATGTTAACAAGATTGGAAGGTAAAAACTCATAACTTAAGCTACGTGGTGCGTTATAAACAGACTGAAAGTGCGTTGCGAATGCATTTGCTATTTCAAGATCACCAGTAACTTTATGGTCATTACAATACATAACATTTGGAAAAGCAGATGAATTTCGCTTATTATTTATATACTTCCAAAAAAATTTTACATTACACGTAATGGAATCTTCCACCTTGTTGATATAATTGTAGTAATTAGTATTAATTGCTCTTTTACAAAGTTCCCTAATTCTAGAAAATTCTCTGTAGTCCTCTTCTCTCCTGCTTAATTTGTACTTTTTATGAAGTATTTTTTTCTGTCTCAGTATTGCAATAGTATCCTTTAAATTCCATATATTCTTAGATTTTCCAAACTTTCTGATTCTTCGGTTAGATTGTTCAAATTCTCAGTATCTCAAGATCCTCAGATCCGCCAGATTCTCGCAATTTTTAATTTGCTTTTCTCAAACTATCTTTTCTCTGAATTCTTCAAGCTTCTCATTCTCACAATTTCTCAAGTTCTTGGAATATTTATGTTACTTAAGTTCTCAGCCTCCATAAAATTTCAGACGTTCCATCATATCAGGTTCATTATACTACTCCCAGGTTTCTTTGAATTTCAAATTAAGTTTCTTAAGTTCTAAAGTCCTCAAGTCATCATGTTCCTCCAAGTCTCAAGTTAAGTGTTTTGTTCTCAGGTTCTCATGTTAATCAAGTTGTCAGATTTCTCAAGTTCGCAAGCTAAGTTTCTGAGGTTCTCAAATTCCATATACATATTCTCAGATTTTCCAAACTTTCTGATCCTTCGGTTAGATTGTTCAAATTCTCAGTATCTCAAGTTCCTCAGATCCACCAGATTCTCGCAATTCTCAATTTGCGTTTTTCAAACTCTCTTTTCTTTGAATTCTTCAAGTTTCTCATTCTCACAATTTCTTACAATTTCCCAAGTTCGTAGAATTTTTATGTTACTTAAGTTCTCAGCTTCCATAAATTTCTGACGTTCCATCATATCAGGTTCTCAGGTTCTTTATACTCCCAGGTTTCTTTGATTCTCAAATTAAGTTTCTTAAGTTTTGAAGTCCTCAAGTCATCATGTTCCTCCAAGTCTCAAGATAAGTGTTTTGTTCTCAGGTTCTCATGTTAATCAAGTTGTCAGATTTCTCAAGTTCGCAAGGTAAGTTTCTGAGGTTCTCAAATTCCTTAATTCATTAAGGTCTCAAATTCCATATATTCTCAGATTTTCCAAACTTTCTGATTCTTCGGTTAGATTGTTCAAATTCTCAGTATCTCAAGTTCCTCAGATCCGCCAGATTCTTGCAATTCTCAATTTGCGTTTGTCTGAATTCTTCAAGTTTCTCATTCTCACAATCTCTTACAATTTCTCAAGTTCATGGAATTTTTATGTTACTAAAGTTCTCAGATTCCATAAAATTTCAGATGATCCATGATATCAGGTTTTTTATATTCCCAGGTTTCTTTCATTCTCAAATTAAGTTTCTTAAGTTTTCAAGTCCTCAAGTTATCATGTTCCTCCAATTTTCAAGTTAAGGATATTTGTTCTCAGATTCTCATGTTCCTCAAGTTATCAGATTTCTCAAGTTCGCAAGCCAAGTTTCTGAAGTTCTCAAATTCCTTAATTTATTAAGGTCTCAGATTCCATATATTGTCAGATTTTCCAAACTTTCTGATTCTTCGGTTAGATTGTTTAAATTCTCAGTATCTCAAGTTCTCCAGATCCGCCAGATTCTCGAAATTCTCAATTTGACTGAAGTTACTGACGGATGTCCAATTTTTTTTAACTTGTGTTAATAACATAAAACGACCATAAGGTCTATAGATATTGACAAGAGGTACTACACATTGGTTTCGACCATAAGGTCTACTTTTTATCTCAGTAAAGTATTTAAATTTGTCAGTATTTTGTTATAGGGTTAAGTTTCCTTAATTGAAAATTAATAACATTATAATACTATAGGTGTGCCCGTTTAAAATTAAACATGTTAAACACAACTAATTGCCATTACGCCCAGTAAATTTAAATTTAGTACCAAAATATTTATGAAGATCTATTTTCAAAATCTAAATTTTGCTGGATGTTAATAACCCGTGAAATTACATTGCAGTAAGCCGGAGTAATGCAATTTTTAACACGTGGTTTAGAGAGCGTTTTTAAAATTTAACTAGGTGACCCGACAGACGTTTTCCTGTCCAAATTTCAGTAAATTTGTTTTTGGACAGATTTATTATATATATTTAATTTTTTATTATAATTATAGATTCGTTGGTAAACCCATCACTTGAGAACGGCTGGACCGATTTGGTCGTATTTTTTTAAATAAGAATTAAAAACAAAATTCTGGATCTCGACGACAGCGCCATCTACCGGGTCCAACTGTAGCTAAGAACCATCCAGGTGACCCCGTAAATCCAAAAAAAAAGTTTAATCAAAATCGGTCAAACCGTTTCGGAGATGAAGAATTATTATTATTATAATAAATTATTCATACTAACAAGGTCTGACAGATATTTAGGTATATTCGCCTATCTACAGGCTGTAACAGAAATAGGTATCAAAGTTTTAACCAGTAACAGAACTTGACAATTTCCCTACGATCTCGAACAGTTAAAATGTAAATCACTTTCCCCCAAATGATCACATTAATAAATGACCTCCGGTTACGGTGATTGACCTTTGCTGATAAAGCAAGAAAAATAACCACTTTTGGTTGTTGGAGTGTATGGATTAGATACGCGATTCGTAACACCATTTTAATAACAATCAAATATAAATAAATAAACTGAATAAAATACAAATTTGAAAAAACTGACAAAATACTTAAGTCGTGGACGAGTACCTGCGGCCCGATTGGAAGAGAGCGTTTTGTATTTCAGTCGTCCAGGGTTGATTCCCCACTCACAGCGTCCTCTGTGCCAAAACATTTTGGCGCGACATTTAGACCGTCACACACCTATCCTATAGTTGATTGTTTTTGCGATATTCTACGCGGAGGGATGTCCGTTTTTTGTGTCTGCGTTATCAGTCGAACTATACTGCAGTGGCGTACGGTGATTTTTGTGGTACATTTTGAATTTTCTTTAACTCCACAACCATAGAGTTCATGACAAAACTGTACTGAGAAAAATTGTTGCCATTGGTTAGATCTATTATTACTGGTCACAACCTTGATACCTATTAATGTACTTATGTAATAAAGACATAAAGTAGGTTTAAATACTCACTTAGGTTGTCAGTAACGGTAACTGTAATTGTCATATTGAGTATTTCTGACGCATTGTAAATTTGTACACATCCTACGTTGTCGTCCCAAGCATGGAATCTGAAATAGATTTTAATAAACACATTTTAAAAATGAATATAAAATCTGAATAAAGCAAATACATTATTTTGGGGCAAGTACATTCTGGCATTTTTTAAAATGTTATACTTTTAATAAAAAATACCAAAATTACATAAATCAGTAAATAATAAAATAATTTATAAATAAGTAGGTATAAGTAGAAAACAAATATAAATCATATTTTGAGTACTGCACTGGTTTCTCAGTTAACTCTACGGTGTCACTTAAATTCATAGAAAACGAGAAACATAATGGTCCTTGGAGCCGGATTTTGATCAAGTTATAGTCCAGTTCTGAAACATCGATATCGTAAAGTCACAAATATGTTCTACAAATATTTCTAGAGGCAATTACTACGAGGAAAACACTTTGTGCAGTCTTTCCACTTTGTTCGGTAATTTAAATGATTATACTTTGGCTCAGGCTAATCGGTTCACAGCATTTGCGCAGACTTCAAGATTTGGTGGAGTTAAGTTCCAGAGTTTATACATTTTTGACTATAGTATGGTAGCACTTATTATTGCAAATGAACGACACGATTCCAGGCGAATCGAATACCAATTTTAATTCACGATGCACTCGAGGCAAACTCAATCAATGGTTTGTTGATTATCCAAATTCCTGTGTCACAGGACATTAATTGGATATCAAAATTCCGATATAATTATTCCAGTTAGGTGTTATATTTGACACATTTAAAAATTGAAATCACAATAAATCCACTACATGAATGTTACCGATGCGGTTTAAAGAATTTGTAATTACATAGTAGGACGTCACTATGCGTCATTTGTTGGCAAAACTTTATAATATTATACAGTGTGGAAATTAAGTAAGGAATAAATTCAGTAACTCCGTTAGTATTTGCACTAGAAATAAAACTTAAAAAGCATGTGATAGGGCTAATTATAGCGCATCCGAGGAACGTATACTTTCTTTTCAGTTTTTTTGACAGTTCTACACTGTGTACAGTCACGGCCATGGAATTTTAGCCGTCACTTTAATGTCAATTAAAAGAAAACGAATGTAGTCCATGCTTTATTGTCATTATGATTGACTTTTTGGAATTGAAATCTAAAAATTTGTCACTGTTTGTGTTTTCATGCGAATGAGTCAGTGTCAAAATGACAAGTCTTTGAAATAGCAGAAAGTTAGGTTGAGAATACCTAAGGGTCGCCTTACATCTTATGACAATAAATGACAAGTGACCGCAACCAAATATATCGGGTGTTCATTTAAATTAGTCATCAAGTCGCCTATGATTTTTTGAGTTACAAAGACGAATTGAAAAACGCATGTGATCTATTGCTTCATAAAATTTATACCGATTCATACTAACTAACCTAAAATCGTAGTGGCACTTGACAGTTGTTGGATAACTACTGCTGGCGGTTTTCTTCAACGTTTTCCCATTGTGTTTTACTTTTGACGAATTGTTTAAACAATAACAGTTGTCATAGCGGTAGAAAATTCAACAGTTTGTTGGTACTGCTTATGGCGAAACGATGGCGTACAGTTTAGAACAAAAAGTGTTTTTACTTAGAAGCTATTTCCGAAATGAGGCTAAAGTGGATGGAGTTTGGGTACATTCGATAGAGGACTGTCTCCAAGAATTTCAAGGAGAATTTCCAAATTTTGTGGTGGACTATATGGAGTTTGAAAAAACAAGGGCATTGTCTTTGGAGGCTAAGAGACGATACCTTGACAAAATGACCTTGTTGAATGGTAAAGACTCATATGCATTGGGAAAAGAGGATTTCAACTTTCTTTTGCAGGAAATTCCAAGGATTTTGATGGCTACCATTACAGATTTTCTAATTCTTACTATAAGCCCCTTTACGCAAAAAGAAATAAGGGCATATCTGATTCTTTTGCACAAGTGCTGTTGAAGTGGATAGAAGACATCAGAGGCGTTAAGATTAATAATAATATCTGTGTACCTACTTAGGAAGGTAAAAATAATTGTTTTAAATTATTTAAGTGGTAGTAACGAATAGAAATATTGTTACAGGTTATGCATTCCCAAAGAATTAAATCATGCAACATTAAAAGTGTGTCATATTTTCTCTCTAACGAGAGAAATATTATCAAGTCACTGAAAATGTGTAGCTGGTCTTGGGGAAGCCTGTACTCATGTTGCAGCCATTCCTTTTACACTTGAATATGTAGGAAAACAAAACAAATCGGTAACAGATGTGCTGACATATTGGGTGGGACCAAAATTTAGGACAGTTCTACAACAAACTAGAAGACATGTAGTTTTTATCCAAACTACCAAATACGACCACACCAACAAATGCACCAACAGAACAAAGTAAGGTGCCAGAGTTCGATGTACAAGAAGTAAAAGCCTTTTTTAAAGCATATAAGGGTCATGGTGGTGTATATGCCCTCTGGACCAGTCACCGGAAATCATAAGTAGCCGCGGAAATCGCCCAGAAGGAGCAATCAATTCTCTTCACCTACCCACACAACACACAAAAACAAGATTTCTACAAACGCACACAATTCACTCTAAACAACCAACACATCCCCAAATGTAAATCCTCACCTACCTTAATCTACACCTCCAAAACACCATCAAAAAATCTAGAAACCGAGATAACCTCCTCTACCTGGTACGTGGACGCTTCAGGAGCTGCGAACCCCAAACCCTCCTCCACACATACAACACCTTCATCCGACCCATCCTAGAATACCGTGCTGTAATTTACGCTCCCAAAACGCCTCCTCTTCCAGATTTCCGCTTTTGAAAGACACATCCAACGAAAAATCTTTCGATTTGACCCCATATTTCCCAGCAACCAAGTCCACCAGGAAACCAAATCCACACTTATAACAGACCGATTCACCAAACTCCGGAAAAACTATATTCCCAGAACCTTAGACAATCAGAACACAATCGCCATCCAAACTCTGTACACCACTCACAAACTCCCGGTCAAACACAGAGAAATTAACCGATGGTCCACCTCCCAACCCAAGGACGAGTCTTCCCCTATATTTTTCCCCTTTCCAGCTAAGAAGAACCCCAGGTTGCTCAGGGGAGCAACCGAGAACACCACGCAACCAACATGGACAAGACCACCAACCAGAGTGCCCACGGAGGGCACTCGATAACGTAAGGACACCCACCAAGGAGAAGACCTCAGGACGGAACAAGACGTCACCAGAACATTCCTTTCTTTTTGCTTTGTTTTGTTAATTTCATGAGAAATATAAGATCTTAAATTTTAAAGAGCTCCGGGCAATAGGGCATACAGAAATTGATGGGAATAGAAATGTTGCCATTTTCGGTCATGTACCTGCAATGAAATAAGTTTAGCTAAATTCATTATAAACCAAAACCAGTATGAAAAACATAACCTCCAATTCCTCTCGGTTAGGACGCCAGTTTTAAACAAATGCGTTCTTATTTATTACCAGTGCAGTGCTTTACAACAAAGGCGTATCAACTGATTATCAGCTGTTTGGGGCTTCAGTCTCAACTCTTCAATGTTCTCCCATTCATCCAATTGTGAACTATCTAAAAACGCGCGTGTACAAACGCAACAAAACCGAAGACCAACCCGCGCACAAAACAGGGGTCTTCACACATCTACCAACAGGTAGCTAACTGGGGTAACTGAGTAAAACATTATTTTTTATTTCAATTAATTTAAATTTAACGACTGAAAGTTACAACTGTCAAGTAAAAAAAAAAATTGGCAACAGACACACGTTAAAATGTTATGTCAAATTCATAGGCGACTTGATGACTAATTTAAATGAACACCCGATACATCTTGCATTTTTTATACATAATTATACAGAATGGGCATTACTCGTGAAACACCCTGTATTTTTTAATTTTAATTTTGGTCTAACCTTGGGATTGCCTTATGAATAAAATCATTTTGTTTGAGATTCTGGAATTGCGAACTACATATATGTATTTAATCAGAGACATTATTCACTACTGCATAATAATCAAATCGTTACACCTACGCGGTAAAATCCAAACACGCAACTCTGTCTAATCTGGTAATGTCATTCAGTGTAACTTTATCAGCCGCAATAATACAAGTTTGTAGGACCGGTGGGAAAACAAAAGACTGGTGAGGTGTTAGATATACTGCGGTCAAGCACACCTCATTACGGCGAATTTATGTGAATTGTTGGAGCTGAAAATGGACTCGACAAATATGACCCTGTCCGGAATAAAATTAACAGAATCAAACAAAACCCATGCCAAGTTATAATTTTTTTTGTACGCAGTTAGAAATTACAGCAAATTAAGCAATTTTGATGTTTTTACAGAAATAGTTGGGGTCAGAACTGGTAGCGAAAAAGTTAATATTCTGGAGAGTGGAAACCATGTGGAAACTCGAAAGGATGGTGAAGACAAGTATAGTCTAAGATAAACCAACTAACAAATTTTAAAACACTTTTTTTAACACTTCTGCAAAAATTAATACCGTAATAAACTCAAAGACACTTCTTTTTAACGCTGCAAAATTTACAGTAAAGAATAAAAAACTCGTGTATCATTCTGTTATTAGGAATTATTATTGTTAAAACTGCATTTTGCACTCGTTCTTGCAAAACTTCGCCAGGGCCCATTCACAAAACTGACGCCTTCGGGGTAAATCCTCAGGCTGTAAAAATTGGACCTTCTGTACGTGATAGGGATACAATTGTTGCTCTTTCAAAATTCTGGGCGCCGAATATATTGCCGAATAATCGGACAGGAAATTGTTAACGCTTAAAGTTATAGATAAGAAATCTTATAATTATGGTTTTATAACTCAGTTAACTACATAAAAATCAGTTTTTTTTTTCACCGGCCTGTTAGCTGTAAACAATAACTAAATTATTACTATTTGTGTTTTTTTTTGCAGATTCATTTTTAAGTACCCCAATAATGTGTGGATGCATCTTTATTTCTACATTGACAACCGTAATTGTGTGCTGCACGCTTTATTAGTTTGAATTTTGTAGTAAGTATTTAAATAGGTGTTCATTTTCTTTGTCTAACACGGGATCATCGATAATCGATCTATATTGTATGTTGAAACCCACAAACGTGCTGTAATTAACACAATTTCACAATTATTCGGTCCTGTATGAGTGATTCATTGTATTGTCACTAAGGCATTAATTATACAAAATTTGTGGTTATAATAAACTGATTGGAACAATGAACCACGAATTGTTAATTTGTCGGGATGGTATGAGGGTTGCATAAATTTTGCAAACGTGGTGAAGATCAGTGCCGGATTAACCATGTCGGGGCCTCTAGGCAATGCAATTCTCGAGGCCCCTTTACCTTTTTCTAATTTCCTAAAATACATTTTTTTCTACCACAATGCAATAATTGCCATGTATTCATAATTACGCTACTTTTTTATTACATTACGAAGGTATGCCATCACCCTAAACAATAAAATAAATGAAAGTAAAGTATGTGTATTTCGGGTGGTTGGTGTTTTTAAAACGAAAATAGTTTTGTAAAGTACAGTATATTTAAATATTAGTTTAATCTTCTAACTTTTTTAGATACAAAATCGCTTAAAACATCTTGAAAGTTCACCTTTTCCAACGACGTCACAATATATAGACCAGGTACGCTGGGAGCTTCGGCGAATGTTTTGAAGCCAACATCATGTGCGAGAGGGGCGAGTCGCGGAGGGGCTACAATTGTTTCAATGGAATTAAACCTTTAAAGGACCTTAAATCCCTTTGCCTTGATTGGTTCATTTAATTTATATTTTAATTATTTATTTCGTTTATTTTCGGGAGATTCCGTCCAACGCCGTAGTGTAAGTACGTGAGCAAAGTCATAGACCTAGAAAACAATACAAAAAATCATTACAATTTTTATTTTTTAGTTTGAACATTGAACCTAATTTCAATAAAACCATTGTTTTTGATTTATTTAAATCTATTTGAATGCTTCCTAAGTTTGATACGCCACTGACTGTAAACGAACAACTAAAATGAACCAATCAGCGCAGAAATATTTTAAGGCCGAAATTACAACTTCTCGTGGTTTCTTTTTTCCCCTCAGTTGGATGTTGGCTTCAAACAATCGGAATTAATTGCGGGTATAGAAACTTTATGGTCGAAGACCTTTTTCAATATACGTATCACTTTCAATGGCCATTATCGTCAATTAATTTAAACGGTTCTGATTGTCAGAACGTAAGCATTTTAAATCATTAGGTGCAGGTCTACGCCAAATTCTTGGCGACTTTTTTAGTATCTGTTTTATTGGCTGCTCAGAACTTGAGTCTGTTTTGAATTTGGGTTCACACACGGGGCGAGGGCCCACTAAAAGGTAAAAAAAACAGGTTTCTTCACCTACAGCACAAAATTCTGATTCGTGCGAGTTGCCACGATGCAAAAGCAATTCAGAAGAGCCAAAGACAAATAAAATATGTTGATAATTACTACAAACTCAAAAAACTTGCACGAAAAATGTTTGCTTTTATTTGTCAAAACTGACATTTTCCTTAAAGTATGCCCCTGCTAATTTCTGCTATTTTGGCAACTAAAACCAGCTTTACACAAAGTAAAATAGAAAAAGATTACTAGATAAATATGGGTGTATGTATACTTTAATTTGTTCGGCACTGTACAATGAAAGGTTTAAAAAATAGTATATTATTATTTATCTAGAACGAAAAGTGAAGTTTAAAGTTGTAATTTACTGAGAGACAAATTTCTTCCGATGTTGAAGTGAGATAAAATTTTGTACATTCGTCGTGAGATGTTGTAATCTGGTGTAGAATAGTGGAACTAAAGTGTCTCGGTGAGATCTGCTTTGTGATATTACAGTGACCTGTTGCTTTTAGGTACCAAGAAAATACCCAGTTAACCAAAGATTATTTTCTGTGTTATTCCGTACGTTCAAACTGAACCTGGGTGACCATATCTCTTTACGATAGGGTCGAACAATGTGGGACGGGACACTGCTTGTACCTATCCTCAATAAAACTAAGTAATAAATACCTCATTTATTTTAAACGTTGTTGAGCGTATCCTTTTTCGCTTGGTGTGTAGTATTTATTGAATAAAGAAATTATGATAAATATAAAATAACAATATTTATGGTGGCGTAAAGAAATGTATTATAAAAATATAGGAGTAATATTCTGAGAATATAATTTCGACAAAAATCAACAATGTGGATTCAGTGTTGTCGTTTGTTATTGATAAGTGACAATACAATACTGTTGTATTGTCACTGTGTAATGCTAAAGTTTAAAACAATTAATTATTAATTAATTGCGTTATGTAATGTTTTTAACACGTTCGCTACGGCAATTTAAAAAATAATTAACTTAAATAAAAAGAAACGACTTCAAAAAACCCAAAGTAACATAAGTTGAGTAAAAAGTAAAAAATAAAAATTTTCAATTTCAGAGTTATTTGTTGTTCCGCTTAATGTAATTATTTATTGTTCCCTTTAATGAAATTCAGAAATTATTGTTTATTATCTAATTATTAATTAAAATTTAAATATATCTAAGTCGAACTCCACAAACTTTAATGAGCGTAAAATTACAAATGGAACATGTTTCGGCAGAAAACTACTGCCATCATCAGCCCTTAAAGAATTAAATTAAAAGTCGGCAATCATGTGTAGTGATTAAGATATGTAGCGCAATTGCATACAAAACTGACACACGCAAATGGCTGTATGGAGTGAAGCGAGAATTCACAACCTAGACGCAGGTTCGAATCCCGTTAAGGCATTTTTTTTTCTATGAATTAATTATTAAAACTTCCGTTCGCTTCGCCCGATCACACTTTTCGTAACGCTCTCGTCAGGCATTCACCAGCTTACTCCTAAAGTCAAGTGTACGTAAAGAAGTTTTACTTCAAAAAGTTTTTATCTTGCACAAATTATTCGTAATAATTAAATTTATGGTAACTAACATTCCCACAGCAACAAACGTTTGTCAGAGAAAAAGCTGGATCACGTTTATTTTATTTCTTTATTTATTTTGGATATTTTATTCGCTTATTTCGTTTAAGCCACAGAAATCTCGGAAACAAGAAAGAATATACCAGTTGTTTCGTGAGTGGAGACACAGTTTTACTTGAATTAATTGTTACTATAGGTATAATTGACGTATAATTTTAAAGTACTAGGACTTTAAAATTATACTTTAACGTACTATAACGCTAATGTTTCACTTTTTGTATCATAAATAATCCAAAAAATGTCACTTTAGATTCAAATTTCACAATCTAGGCAATTTCGCCGGCGGTTGGCCACGTTTGCGAGGTGGATTAGAGGTGGCTATGAAAAAGAATTAATTTGAAACGTCAATACTCGTATTTTTGTGCTTCCAAAAATGAGTTTTGCAGTTCTTCAATGTACAGTTCTGTTCAAATAAATCTGGGACAATTTTAATTTTCTAATGTAAATGTGGATGATAAATTGAACAATGTTCTTATGGTTTTCATACAAATGAGAGTTTCTTGTCAAAGTGCAAAAGTCTAATTATATTTTCCATAAAAGCCCCTTTGGGCTGGGGCCCCGGTGGTTGCCACCTCGGTATGGGGCCCCCGTGGGTAGGAGCCCCCTTGGTAGCAGCCCTCTCGGGCTGGGGCCCCCGTGTATAGAAGCCCCCTCAGGCTGGGGGCCCCATGGGTAAAAGCCACGTGGGTAGGAGTACCCCTGGGTTGGGGCCCGCGTGTGTAGGAGCCCCCACCCCCTTGGGCTGAGGCTCCCGTGGATAGGAACCCCTCGGGCTGGGGCCCCCGTGGGTAGAAACACCCCCGGGCTGGGGCCCCTATTAACTACTAACATGCTAAAAGCCACAAATACAACACAATTAAAAAGTTGTCCTAGATTTATTTGAACAAGTGGAATTGATAGTTACGTTACAAGAGTTGTCCCAGATTTATTTGAACAGAACTGTACTTTCCCGACGGCATTCACACAAAGAACTCACTACACACGGTCCTCACTTAATATACCCTTTTGACATGTATCAAAAACGTGGTAAAGCTCCTGGTCACCACCAAACCCATCCCGTTCTTTTCTTTTCTTTTCCTTTGTGATCCACCGTGATGGACCTTGACACTGAGGAACGTGATATCCTTCTGGACCTGGAAAATCTCAATCTCCCCATCCACAAAATGTGGAGAATCAAATACCGCCGCAGAAATAAGTGAACCAGACCATCTGTGCGAGCCATCCAAACCGGCAGCCCCCGTCCCACTCCAATGTGCCAAGTGTTACCACCTTGGCCATCCCCAAACAGAATGCCCCAATAAAATCGCGTGCCCCAAATGCACGTGAAGTCACTCCCCAAACAAGTGCCAACAATAGTAATGCCAATTCACATTGACAGCTGTTGACAGCCACTTAGACTTGATAGCGAAGTATAAGTTAGGATTGCCAAGATTGCTAATACACTGACCTTCAAAAAATTTGGGACACCTCAAAAATTTGTGATAAAACTTTATAATCCTAATTTTTAAACATGCTGACATTATAATATACCATATCATACATATTGCCTTTATTCTAGTTCACTTTATCAGCTCCAATTTAATAAATGTCGGTAAAAATGAATTTAAATTATACTATAAGGTTTTTTTTTTAATAATCGAACATAAAAACAATTAACAAAAAATTAAAAAATTGAAAAAAATGTTAACATTTAATAATGAGTATGGCCTCCTCGGGCCTCAATTACTTCTGCTAAACGACGTGGCATGGAAGAAATTAGGTCAGATACATCTTCTTGAGTCGCTGCGTATTCTTCTGCCAATGCATTTCTCAGGTCTTGCAGAGTCTCTGGACTGTTCTGACGACCTCTAACTCGTAACATTAGTTGGTCCCAAAGATGTGCAATCAGATTGAGGTCCGGACTACGGGCGGGCCATTCCATTCGCGGAATACCCACTTCATTTAGGTATTGGACTACTGCTTGTGCTACGTGTGGACGAGCATTATCTTGCATTAGCTCAAAGGCATTTCCTATAAAGTGTGCATAAGGAACCACTGCTTCTTCTAGAACCTCCCTCACGTATCTGTCAGCGTTCAGACGGCCGTTACCAATAAAAATAAGATCCGTTCGAGCATTCATTGAAATCCCAGCCCACACCATAACTGAACCTCCGCCATATGGGACCCGCTCTGACATGGTACAGTCAAAATATCGCTCATTTTTACATCTCCATACTCTTTCTCGTCCATCGGAAGAGTGTAGGCAAAACCTGGACTCATCAGTGAAAAGTACACTACTCCACTGTTCCAAAGTCCGATTTACATTTTCATGAGCAAAGAGCAATCGGGCTCATCTATGATGTAAAAGTATCTTTGAACCAGTGGCGGGTCTGTAAGACCTCAAACCAACTTCCTTAAGTCTTCTCCTAATCATGCTTTCACTGATCACCACTCCACGCATATTTCTGAGATGTTGTTGTAAATAAGGTGCCGTACAACATCGGTTTCGCAATGTGTTTAACGATAAAAGCCGATCATCTCTAGCAGTTGTCGCTCTTTTTCGTCCAGAACCTGGTCGCCTAACAAATGTTCCAGTCTCTATAAAACGACTCCAAGCATTTTGTACTGTGGACCGGGGTATGTTGAGAGCTCTTGAGACGTATCGCCGACTTCTACCATCTTCAATTAAAAAAACGATTTGGCCTACTTGAACTGCAGCTAAAGGCATTTTTAAGAAAGAGAACTCTTTTTCATTACTTAGCAGTACCCTAGTCACAACAAACATTACAAATCCACAGCAATCTTGATGAAATTTTATAACCGCCATTAATCGGAATGTGCTATTTTTACTGTTAAGGCGAAATACCTCAACCAACAAAGAAATTATCAAGACCAAATGCTAAGCATACGTTAGAGAATTGTTTAAGCTTAACATAAAAGCGTTTAAACAAATCTTTTAGCTAACCAGATTCATTATTTTTGAAAATATTTATGTGTCCCAAATTTTTTGAAGGTCAGTGTATTAAAAAAATAAATTATAGTATTTTTGGTATAAATATTATAACACCGCTTTTGTCGATTATGACTTTTGGGATTTTTTTTTTTGTTGATAAATTTTGCAATTGTTTATGTGTGGGTTTGAAACTTTTGCATATTTTTCTAGACGTGATTACGAATCCAATGAGCCATCACACTTATCTTAACCCGCAGTAGCAAGAATTAACACGTTTTTGGACTTGTGAACTAGACTACAATAATTGGAACAGACAAAACAATGCTAAAACGATGTTGTTGCTCCGCACAGAAACCTAAAATGTAAACAAGACCTGTATTAAAGAAATCCATTTCTCGACTATCTTATAGTGGTAAAATCTAAAGGACCTGTAGGAAATCAAATGCTCCAAACACCAGAGACATCTCAGCCAGGCCAGCGAAAAAAGAATAGTTTTCACCCACTTCATTGAAAATGCTCTCCCGTTCACCAGCGCTGCAAGATGATAGACGTGGTTTTATTTTACTTTCTTATTTAATAAATGATTCTAGTAATTTTTTTATTGTTTAAATAAACCAAAAAAAACTATAGATCAAAGAATGCAAAAATAGCGGAACCTGAGCCAGGTAACACGATTGAGTTATAGTGAACAATGCTCGTGCAGCGTCGCAAATAAATTATGTACAATAAATAGTTTAGTACATTGTAGGTACACTTGCTTTCGAAACTTTCGCGTACACCTTCAAAATCAAGTAACGAAGCTTTTACCAATATTTAGTTGTGTGAATGCCACATTTTGAATTTAGGTTATGATGACACTGACAAGACTGTCTTCTGCATATTATAAAAAAGGACATGTATTTCGGAATTTGTGTCCTAAGGGACCGATCAATTATATTAGTTTATACATAATAATTAAAGATAAAAACCAACTTTACAAGATTAATAATTCGGCAATAATCAGTGTTTGTCATAGAAGGTAAGGAAGATTTATTGTAGCTGTATCTGGCAAACTGAAGGAAGGTAACAGAAATTTAATTAAAACGAACATAAAAATAAATACAAATATATTTAAAAAGGTATTATTAATATTTTGTCATGGTCCCATTAGCCTCTAGCACCGCATTCAATCTTCTGGGCATAGATCTTATAAGGTTTCGCCAATCATTTTGGTCTTAGCTCAACTCTTCCCACGCATTTTGAATTCTTCAGCACTTGCAGGTCTAAAGTTCCTTTTATAAATTTTCTTGACAATTAAACCCCAAACATTTTCTATGGGGTTACTACGGCCCGCTGTTACCCACGATCCTGGAAAGTTGGTCTCAAAATCTGCTTGTTGCTTACGGCAGTATTGAAAGGGTTTTACCTTAAATTATTCAAAAGGACTCCGTCATGCACCGCGTTTGGAACTTTGGGTCTTCCCGATCACAGTCTTCTAGTGACGAAACCTTCTGGTCCCCACCGCTTCTTTACTCGTAGTGCTTTTATCTAGTCCATTATGAGTAGCAACCCTGCTTATGGACAACCCCTCTTCTAATTTAGAAAGAATCAAAACTTTATCTTGCTCCGTCAATCGAAGCATTATGACTTTTCAAAAATGTCAGAATTGATTAATTACAACCCTGATTTAATGCAGCAAAAAATAGGTGTACGCGAAAGTTTTGAAAGCAAGTGTACATGGTGTACAGTCAATAAATTTCATTATCTAAAAATCCAAAAACAACAAAATTTACCAAATAAGCATCTAAGGCTGAATACATCCATTTATTAAAAAAATAATGCAGAAAATAGTGACGCAAGGAGGCTGTGTGGATGCGGCCCCAGAAGGTATACGACGCCGGCTGATGCGCACTACCAGTGCTTCGGCGAAAGGGGCCCTCGTATAGACGTCGAGAGGGCTGCAGGGGCGATGGTGTCTCGAGGGAGAGTGTCGTTGAAATAAAGTGCATGTAGGGGCTTTAAGGGGCCCACTCACACAGAGGGAAGATTGCACAGTTAAACCCGCACTCGCTTCCCTTAAGTTAAAACTGTACCCTCTCAGCGTACACACACACACACAGTCTTCCACGTTAGTAGCGCGTCAGTTGTGCATTGAGATGTTAACCAAAAAAGACATTTGCGGTGTGACAGTGGCGTGCATTTGTGCTATTAAAAAAGAAAATTCAATGAAAAAAAGTCAACGATCAAGATGGACTAAAGAATGGCCCCAAAAGGGCAATGAATTTTCTCACGTTAATCTTTTGAATGAATTGCGGCTTGAACCTGCTGATGATTGGCATAACTACTTAAAAATGGATGTAGAAACTTATGAGCTATTAAATTGAATTAAATGAGCCATATCAGTACACAAAAGATTAACTGCCATTTTAAGTTTCCTGGCATCCGGAAGAAACTACGAAGACCTAAAGTTTTCTACCTTAATTTCGTAGTTGTTAAAATTGAACACGACGCTAATGAAATCGGAATGAAACTTGCAACGACTTGTGTCAACACACAGTGAAGCTTCCCCGCGCGGGTTTAACTGCAGACGCCAAAAATCAAGACAGTTTTGATTCCAGCGGACTTGAATGCGCATTCCACAATTTTGGCCACAGACGAGAAGTTTTAACTGTACCCCGTACCCCGTGCATTCAAGTCTTGAGATTTCCCTCTGTGTGAGTGGGCCCCTTTAGCTTTCTATTCCGATTGTCGGTTCCACGTACCTAGAACTGTTTTTCGATGTTCATTTTACATTTAAAATCAGCCTAAACTAGACGGTCGAGTGCCAGACTGTGGCAGCACTTTTATGATTCGACTGTTGTTGACTTCACACGCTCACCACTATATTTAATTTATACACTTAAAACAAGAAACTACCTATTCCCGTGGAATGCGACGTTTAACAGTAGGAAAAGACATTTTAAGATTCCTAAAATGTAATACAAAAAGTAATTTTGTTAAATATGTCATGCATTTGCTACCAAAATCCCTATGTTTATCGCCAAAGACATTAATCTAGTAGAGTTAAACATCACTAAGGCGTGACTGATAATTTAAAAAAAGATAAAGCCCTAGTACAAGTTAGAAGCAAATCTGTTGATTTTAATAAATATTTTGACCAAATTAAATTTCATTAAAACAATAAAACAATGTACATTTTTAGTTGTAGTTATTAAAATAACTTTCTTTATGTGAATAATTTATATCTATAATGATAATTACCTAAAATGGTGTTGATAACTACCTATCGCAAAGACATCTTAAGACATTTTCCTCGTCTAACTGGCATGCGTAGCGATGATCGGAACATTCTTCTGTGCTGTTACAGGTTTGATTGTAAGCGGTACCTAGAAATTATGTTAGCTTCAAAGTTTGAATTTTATATAATTATGTGTTCCTCACTGAAGGTATTATTGTCTGGATAATGAGTTAGTCACAATCTCTAGTAAAATCTTTATTTTTGGGTACCCGTCTCGGCTAATTAGCCATCTTCAGCCCTATGGTCAAATTATATTATATTAAAATTTAAATATATCTAAGTCGAACTCCACAAACTTTGATAACTGTAAAATTACTAATGGAACATGTTTCGGCAGAACACTTCTGCCATCATCAGCCCTAATTTAACAAGAGATTAATGATACAATTGATGAATTACAAGAGGGGTTTTTAAATTATATTATATATATATATCAAAATAGAAAATGGAGACTCTAAATTAAGCTCGAGAAGATAATTAAATTTATCGCCTTGTATAATATTCAATTTTTTTTTTGTAGCAATTTAGGCAGGTTTAAAGTTTAGTTGGTATGAGCGTTGTTATGCTCAAGCAAATGTTTGGTTACTTCGTTTTGTTTTCAGCAATTTTTGAGCGTTGATTTAAAAAGCCTGTTGGCTGTTTCGACATGAGCGAAAAAGAAGAAAATTTATCCCCAGACGCAGAAGAAGAAGCATTAGAGGCTGTGGGAAAGCTACTGCCCCAAAAATTTCTCCTCGTCTACTAAAAGGAATATACATGCTTCCAAAAGCTGAAAACTGCAAAAAAATATAATAATGCCAGCGAAAGCGTACTTCTGGCATACTTTTCGGAAAAGTCTAAGAAAGCAAAACCCTCAACATTATGGTCCTGCTACAGCATCTTGAAATCTACTCTGCTTGTCAATGAAAATTGTGATATTTCAAAGTAAGGAATATGTTTAGTCTAGTGAATGCAATGTCAAATAACATGTAAATGTTCACAGATAAAGCAAACTGATAACATTGCTGAAGAAATTGACGGATGGTTACAAACCTAAGAAATCTAAAGTGTTTTAACAAGACGATGTAACAAAATTTTTACAAGAAGCTGGAGATGACGAGTATAATTATCGAGCTTGTCGATCTAATGAATTATACAAGTTAGAAACATCTCATGTTGATGATCCAAAATCGGTCATAATGATGGACACCAAAACTAAAGAAGATCGGTCGTTTTGCATTACTGATAGTAAAAGTGGTGTGAGTGTTTTGAGCACTATATGAGAAAATACGTCGCATGCGCCTCACCAGAACGTACCTCACCAGAAGTTTTTTATTAACTACCGACAAAGAAAGTGCAACATCCAACCTGTGAAAATGTCTGTTTGTTTGGGTTTAACGAATGCAGAGAGTTACACAGGCTATTGTTTCAGACGCTCTGCAGCCGGAATTTTGGCGCCGATCTGGTGACAGTCAAGCGTGCAGGAGGGTGGAAATCATTTTCAATTGCCTAATTTTATATTGAAAACTCAGTAGCACCGAAAGTTGAGGTATCGAAGAAAATAAAATAAAATTTCTTGCAGTTTTAGTTCTGTTTCTACCTCTATTCAGTTGGCACAGGAAAAAAGAAGTGTTCCACGACTGGAAATGTGAATTGTACAATGGGGTCGTCCCACAATTTTTAAAAACAGTTTTTTTAGAAACTAGACCGAAAAGTATTAGATCCTTATTTTGTTGTTTATTCGAAATCACGCGTTTACTAGGTAAAAAAAATCGAAACATTGGTCTTATTTGAAACACGCGCCTTTCTGTGACGTCAACACGGGACAAAATTCACCAGACAAAATTCAAAGTTACTAGACCAGCGGACTAATGAGAGACGCATGAACAAATGAGAATGCTCTCAAGAAATGACGTTACAAGAGGCGGTAAATGTACAGCGTTTGAAAATCTTAGCCGAAATTACGATCGTTGATACGCTCTGTTATCGCACAAAACAACTTTATTAAACAACCGAACACGTTTGAGGGCTTCATGTTATATTATAGTCCGCGAGATGCTATAGTTGAATTCGTTAAATTCAGTAGAGAGGGACGACCCCAATAATAATATTATAATTTATTAAATTTATTAAACAATAATTTATTGTTTTAGACCAAATCTGAATTAAAAATGGTAAAAGAAATAAATAAATTTTATCTACCCTTGCGGTTAAAGTCCTCCTTGACCTCGTGATTCTAATAGATCAAAGGACACTTTAACATCTACTATAGAACAAAATACTATAGAGACTGTGACTCTAAATCATTATCCAGTCAAAATTTGAAATTTACAGTTATCTAAGCATACCGGACTCCCAGAATCATTTATATAGAAGAAATCTAGAAGACTATCTATGTTAGTAGCTTTCTTAAAAAAAAACACTAATTTTCAAATACAACATTTATAAGGTATAAGTCAATTGTGGCTTATTTCTGAAATGGTGTTAGATCCAACCAAAAATTCCAGCATTCATTTACGTTGTTGTATTTTTGGTTTAAATTAAACTAGATGACTCGACAGACGTTGTCCTCATTCAATCGAGTTATTTCCATCCCGCGAGCATAACAAACAAAACAAAAAAAGAATCAACCAAATAAGTCGTTCCTGTCGTCAGTTACGATAAAGAGTGCATACAAAAATTATCTCCAATTTTATTTCCCTGAACATTTTTCCAGCACCATAACGAACAAAACAAAAAAAGAATTACCATCGTTCGAATTGTGAGTTATGGCCTTGAAGTCATACCAAAATCCCATAGAAAAAAGCACTTTCAGTTTTACTCGAATTTTTCAATTTTCCGGTGGATTTTACAAAAAAGTCTTTCATACAAACCTTGTCCTTACAATTACGAATACAACAAAAAAAAAACAGTCAAATTGCCCGAGCCGTTCTCAAGTATTTTCCTAAAATAAATAATTTTAAGTTTCATAATATAATAATACCACATGTAGTATGAATTATGTCGATTATTATTCAAACTGGTCACGAATATCAATTGTGCTTGCAAATCTGATTGAATTTCGACTAGGAGTTGTATTAGGAGGACTATTCCATGAACCAACTCTTTGGTTTAATCAAACTGACTCAAAACCAACTCAAAATAAAGTTGTACATGATTCCACTTAATAAATAAAATAGATAATAAATAAATAAACAGATAATTTTTGTTTCTTTTAAAAATATTCATTTGTAAAAAATATTCGCTGGGATAATGTGTAAATGTCTAAATTTGGATTTTTATTTATGAGTATAAAATATGTATTATTAGAAATTTATTGTATAAAACATTCTGGGATACCTGGTATTATGTGATTGTGAATTTAGATGTTCTTAATAAAATAAATATGTGCTCTACTTACGTTGACTAGAACACAACACAAATTTTAATAAAACTATACACATTTTTAGCAGGTTTGTGTTCATTTTAATTTACAATTTTTTTTCACGGAATAACTAACTAATCGCCAGTTCTGCGGCGGGAGTACAATTTTAAACTGTATGTGACTGCAGCGAGACGGTGCTATAATTAAAAACACTCATTCCGCGATCTTGTCGAATTAACAGAACTTGTTAACAACAGTTTTGAGCACTCTAGATTGCGGAAGTGTGTATTTCAGTGTATATGAAAAAATAATAAGTACATACACTCATTTTATTGTAAATTCAAAAGTTGATATTCTTATTATTTATTATTCTATATATTTTGCGTTCATAATAGGTCATAATAAAGCCGCGATCACAACGACAATTTTTATAAACCTAAAGTTTGGGTCTTTTAATATTCATTAATCATTATCAAACCCAAAAACATTATGGACCATTGTATCAGATACACAAGGTAAGGAACCATGAAAATATAAAAAATGATGCTCACTATTTCTGAAAAAGAAATGTAAATGTTGAATTCATCCAATCTCAAAATAAAATAATGATAAATAGAAAAATATACTAGGTATAAGTTAAATAGTTAATAATTTTGTTGTGTCAGTATTTTCTGCTCGTGTTGTAGTATAAGAGCTAGCGACGTCGCGAGAACATTTATTTTAGGTCGGCTAGTTTTTTAATTTCCTTTCTTATCGAACCTAGGTAGCGATGGGGTAGGTCTGGCACCTGGGAACGGGTGTGTTTACCTGTGCGCATCCCCTTTGTACGGGTAAGAACTGTGAATTTTTGATAGAATCATTTTAGGACAAAAATTTGCTATACCTTTTAGCGTTTCATTCTGTTAGCAATATAAACTTTTTGTTATCAGACAACTTTGTCGTTGCTAACATCGCACCAGATGTAATTATTTTAGTAATTAAAAAATAATAATTTTCAAACCATTTTAGTATAGTTGAAATTTTAACACGATACAGTTTGATAATCAAAGAATATGATATAAATTTGCCAGACCGAAATTCGATTGTTTAATTAGGAGCCAGATCAATTTAATTATCGGGGAGAATACGTGAGTTAAAGGAGGACGGCAACTAATTCGTTAGTTGCCTGAGAGAGATAGCTGCCACAAACGGAATTCGCACAGGTAACCCACTCCCAGGTGCCAGACCTACTCCATCACTACCTACGTTCATTAAGAAAGGAACTATCAAAAAACCACACGACCTAAAATTCTTTCTCGAAAACGTGGCTAGCTCTTGTACTATTAATAAACACGTCCAAAGCATATATTTTGTTTTCTTTTCATTTCAAAATTAGCTTTAAACTGACCCCACGTTTTTCTTTATTTAGAACAATTAAGGAACTATAATCAAAATAAAATAAAATTTATGAGCTGTGTGCACATTTGCTATCAGGATCTGTCTGGCTATAAAATTTTAATTACTGAATAAATAAATCATTTCACCTGTGCCAACTCTATGGTCCAAACAATCAAATATCTAAAAAAAATATATTTATAGTCAGTATAATAATAGCGTGTTAAAAAAAGCATAAACCTCATAAATCATTCGCACTCATTTAGTTTTGACATCGTCTAGTATTAATATCCAGAATTTTATTGTACTATTTACTTCTTCTCAATGTATTCAATGAGTTAGGTATTTAACTACATGCCGCAGACTGCTTATCATTCTTGGCACAAAGACGCACATTTAACCAGCGTTGGCTTACCAAAAATAATGCTCTTTTAGAGACAAAAATACTTTTGCACAAACACAAAAATAACTAAAAATACAAAAATTAATACCTAGATGATGTTTGCGTTAAAATTTATGAATGTTAGTGAGTACAATAACCTAGGTAAAAATTAACTTGTATCACAGACTGTAGGTGTGGGTTGGCGTAGGTATTTAAAAAAAAGATGAGTTTTATTGCCAATTTAAATCTGTAATAAATGTTTTTTAAGACATACATAGATAGTTATTAAGTGATTTATGGAAATTTACGACTTTAAATTTGTGTAAATTATGCGCAATGTCACCACAAATTTAGTGGGACATCATAGAGTTCTATCGTCGGTAGATTCTGAAAGTTAATAGTTTTTTCGTTCCTCAAAAATTTCCTACAATTCATAAAGTAACTAAGGAAGAGTTATTTATTAATTTCAAAACAACGCATCTCCATTTCTTCTCGCCTCCCCTCTCTGCTTCTGCCTTCTCCCTCCTCTTCCACACCTCCTTCATCCATTTTATTTTCCTGCAATCGACATTCAGTATTTCCCTTTTCTTTCTCTCTCTATCTTTTATCCCAGTACACTCATTCCACATAATTATGTTTAATCGTCTCTATCTCCTCAGATTCTACACTTTCCTCCACCTTTAGCCGCTTCTGTTTGCTTTCGTCTTTTTCCATTCTCTTAGCTCCTTTATTGCTTCCTTTTTCCGTTGTTCACATTCGTTGTCACACCATTTATTTTCCTTTCTTTCTCGTCTAACTCTTATTGTCATTCCTCTTTTTGTCGCTGCTTCTTCTAATATTTCTTTCAATTTTTTTTTCATCTTCCCTACTTCTTGTTCTTGAAATCTTGCCTTTCTTTAATCTCTATATATAAATGCGAAACTGATTTCTCACTGATCAGCGCACAGACCAGACCGTTGAGTCTTGAAAGGTGACTTTTAGTAAGTACATAGTTAGTGGGGCGTATAGGCGCACTAAGAAAGGATTTTTGAAAATTCCGTTTCTAAGGGGGTGAAAATGGGGTTAATTGGTTTATCTAGGCTCCAACTAAGTTGAAAACGAAAAACGGTAGAGAAGTGAAAATTCGTACCCGAACTCGCTTTTGAAAATAACTCGATCCCTTTTTGACGATTTTCCAAAAAATTATTCACAGACGGCGAAAAAGGGGGGGAAGGGGAAAACGGTTTTTATAAAAAATTTCATAACTCGACAAGTCGGCATGCTGAAAACGTGAAAATTGGGATTTAGACTCAGCTTTGAAAATGACTAGACCCGCGTTTGACGATTTTGCAAAAATTTCTTTACCGACCGAGAAAAAATTAGCGGTGGTTTACCCAAAATTCCTATAACTTGAAAACTGACAGTATTGCTGTCGTGAAAATTGGGATCTAGATTCTCCTTTAAAAAATACCGGACCCGTGTTTGACAATTTTCCAAACAAAAATTTACTAACGGCGGGAAATAGGGAGGGTGGATTTGGGGGTGTTTTTTCTCAAAATTCTTATAACTTGAAGGTCGAAAATGTTACAAGCATGAGAATTGGCACTCGGACTCTCCTTTATAAGTAGACCCGTATTTGATGATTTCCCAAAAAAATATTTACCAACCCTGAAAAAGGGGCGTAAATAGGGAGGGCAGTTTTCTTGAAAATTCACATAACTGGAAAACAAATAGTGTTACATACGTGAAAATTGAGATCTAGATTCTCCTTTAAGAAAGACCGGACCCATGTTTGATGATTTTGGAAACAAAATTACCAAGGGCGAGAAAAGGGGAGGGTGGATTTGGGGGTAATTTTTCTAAATTAATAATTGGCACTAGACTCTCCTTTAAAAATAGATAGACCTGTGTTTGACGATTTTGTGAAAAAATATTTACAACCCGCGAAAAAGGGGTGTAAATGGGAAGGGTAGTTTTCCTCAGAATTCTCATAACTCGAAAACAAACAGTGTTACATACGTAAAATTTAAAATTAGATTCTCTTTTAAAAAAGACTGGACCGTTGTTTGACGATTTTGGAGAAAAAAATACCAACTGCAAAAAAAAGGGGAGGGTGGATTTGGGAACTTTTTTCTCACAATTCTTATAACTTGAAGACCGACAATGTTACAGGCATAAGAATTAGCACTTCGACTCTCCTTTAAAAATAACTAAAAGATATTTAGAAACCGCTAAAAAGGGGCGTAAATGGGGAGGGTAGTTTTCCTCAGAATTATCCTAACTGCAAAACAAACAGTGTAGCATTATAATATGTGAAAATTTGGATGTAAATTCTCCTTTTAAAAAAACTGGGCCCGTGATTGACGAAAAAATAGTATATTATTATACGAGTTCCTGTGTAAATTGGGTGCTTTCCGGCACTAGGGTTTTAAAAAAGCACGAGTGGAACGAGTGCTGTTTTAAGCCCCGAGTGCCGGAAAGCCCCTAAGTTACACAGGAACGAGTGTAATACAACGTTTTATAGTTCGACACCACCTTGGCAAGTTTTAAAATTGCTTAAAATTCATAAAAATAGTGTGACGTTTATCTGACATTTTATTTTTACATGACAGAAGAGTGTTCACACAAGCGAAAATTTGAAAATTCTGACAGTGTCGAACTATAAAAATTACTAGTATTTTTTTTATTAAAAAGTGCTTTAAGCGGTTGTACCAATTCCAAATATAAGCGCCAGTAAAGCCGACCCTAACTTACGCGGGCAAAGCCGCGGGTAATTGCTAGTCGTTTCATATTTTGATCATTACCTTCTTCTGCCCTTCTTCTGTTCTTTCTTTTTGTCTTTTCTCTTGTCTCCCTCTATACCCTCGGTTTCCCCGTAAATAGAGCCGTTTTAGAGATATGAACGCTTATTGGAAAGTCCTAAAAATTGCATTAAAATGTAAAAAAATCATTCAAAATTATATAAGGATAATAACTCTCTTCACTTTTTAACTACCATCTTGGAAAACAGTCCTGTAGATCTCTTTTGACCTTTGGAGAATTTCAAATAGCATAGTGTATGAAAATCGGGGTCTAATTTTAACTTGCTGAATTTTATTACACCACTTAAAACTGTAAACACCCCGAACGCCATATTCGTTTAATAAATAGAATTCGGAATACACTTCTACAAGTAATACTTAACAATATCGTCGCTATTAAAAATGGACAAAAAGAGAAATCAAAGGATTTCGATGAATATGTATTTTATCACTTTATATTATAGAATAGAACATATCTAAAATAATAGATTATTTTATGAGAAGCAAAAGTGAGGACGGAGGCTGGCAAATACAGACGCGCCACGAAAAGCCACTTTTCTCCGAATAAAACATGCTATTTTTTCTTTAAACTCCGAAAATCTGACAATTTCAAGGTCACCTGACTTTATGCGCCGCTAAACGACTTTGTCTGTCATGACAATGAAATCGCCATTTGTTATTACGTATTGGCGTATACAATGTCACGTTTTTCTGACGTTTGAAGAAAAATAGTATTTTCGCGTCGAAATCAAAATGAAATAAATATACTTTTCATTTGCACTGTCCATTACCCATAAATTTCACATCTAAATGATGCAAATGCAAAACATTTATAACTTTATGAGTCCTTTCATCATTCAGTAATTTACTAGCTTTTAATAAATAAGACAAGATACACATTATGACAACTGTATCAGACATAAAACTCATTTGAAGGTAATTAATGAGTATATGCAATTGGCCTTTATATAGTTAATGCCTTACGAAACTTATCATTTGGAAAATTATTATAATTCTGTCAAAACAGAAAAATGAGTTTATCTAGTACAGAAAATAAAAACTAATCCTTCATATTTGATTCCATTGTTAATTTAAATATCCAAAACACGACTGGATCGAGATTTATTACGTTTGCATGTAGAACAAGGATTAATTACGTTTTCTAATCCAAAACATACAAACAAAATTTGTCTGTCAAAGTACATAGACTTTTAAAAACTGAAAATGAGAATGCATACATTTATTTAGTACTTGAGAACGCAATCTGAAATTTATGAGACCATGAATTGTACAACGTTATTGTAGCGATTTGGCAGTTAACTTGTACATTAAAACTACAAAACATTAATTTCTGAACTTGTTTTATGGTGTAATCTATGAATAATACAAAAGTATGTGGTATATGTCGAGTCGATGATATTTCAAAATATTTTTTAAAACCGCTTTGTTTGTTAGAATTCCATGACAAAATTTATCAGTGGAATTCACTCTTCTGAAATCACACAATTTTTAATAATTCTATCCTGATATAACCCATAGATTTGTTTAGTTTATTTACAGGGTGTGTCAATAGTGGAGGGAAGATAGTGGCCTTACTAATTAAAATATTTTCATGTCATCATTTATTACCATCAAAGCTGCATGGAATAAAATGATTTTCAGTTATATTTGGCGTTTCACTATTCCAGGGCCTTAACTTATTTTTTTTTAAATGGAACCCTATATGTATTATTTATTATATATTTTTTCATATGCTGTTTTGATGTTCCAAATGCTACAACTGCATATCTTTTTTCCAAATTTAGAGAGCAAGGTTGCCAAGTTATTATTTTTTTTGTGACAATTTTCGAAAATTCATGTGATCATTTAAAATTCTGTATCAGTATTATTATTAAATATTGAAGATTGAAATTTGGCATGTTGATAAACAAAGCTTGGATCTTTCGGACGCTGCTAGTACAATTGGATGTTATTGTACAGAGTGTTCATCAGAACCGATTCATTTATGCAATATTTGGAAATCTATAACTTTGTTATTTTAAATGGAACACCCCATATTTTTCTAAGGCCCTATTAATTGAAGGGTACAGGGGAAAAACGACCTCAGCCCGTCTAAACTGAAATCGGGAAAAATCAATTTTAAAGTTTCCTAACTGATAACAATTTTAGATTCACAGAAAAAAATATGGAAAAAATATTTTGTGTTAAGAAAATATGTTTATTATAAAGTAGAACAAGTAAAATAATTTTTTTTATGAAATTTGAAACAGTAATTTCAAAAATTTTACAAAATTATGAACGATCTTTTCCGCCCTTGAGGCACTTAGGGTAGGGGGTACTACGCACCCTCACCTTACCTTTTCTTTTGGGGTGGCTCCAGCCACACCACTTATTCAAAATCTAAATCTTCACTAAGACGGAGCTTGCTCCTAACAATGTCCTTTTTTATGAAATGTACATAGTGTAATTATGGTGTGTTAAATAAACGGGTCATCACCCAAAAGCGGATTTTACTAGTACTTTGTGTCCACAATTCAAAAGCAACAAACATTGGTCCTTCGAGCCGGATTCAAGTACTCGTAAACCCAAGAGCTTTCCGTCGACGTCTCCAGAGGAAGAGGAAAGACTTCAGTGTCATCAACACCATAACGAACCAAATCAAGAAAAACCCACGCCTCTACGAAGCAACATTTCCACGGCATAAGGTCAGTCATCCTTCTATTTATCCTTCCTTTGTGTTACACGCATGTACATTTTCTCATTCGTGACAAATTGAAACATTATTACGATGGCCGAACAACTCGAAAAACTAGGGGCACTCTTAAAGGGAAATTAACGCGTCTTTACAATTGGATCGATAAATTTGATACTAACAAAGACAGTATTCATGGAATTGCAGAGCGCCGCCAACAAGCCCTAGATGCTTTTCGAAATCTTGAAAACATTCAATTTGAAATTGAACAAATCGACAAAACCTCTTCGCGAGAAAAGCATGACGAAGAACGCGTACATTTTGAAAACGATTACTATGCCATAGCGGAGAAAATGACTAAAATTCTTAATAAAGCAGCGTCCCAGTCGACTTCGCAAAAATCCGATAATAATTCAACGCGACAAACGTCCGAAGAAACAAGCGAACGTCGAGCGACACCCCACGTAAACTTGCCGGTGTTAGATTTAAAAACGTTTTCCGGAGAATACCAAGATTGGCTATCATTTTATAATTCCTTTACTGCTGCGATCGACGATCCAAAAAACGGTTTAAATGATTGTCAACGATTACAGTACTTAAAATCGTGTTTACGGGGCGATGCACTAAAATCAATAGATGCTCTTGAAATCGCCGAAGCAAATTATCGTACCGCATGGCAGATACTTGAAGAACAGTTTAAAAATACGCGATTAATTGTACAGGACCACGTCCTCGCTATTCTAAAGCATCCCGCTATGTCTAGGCAGTCACATACTGCACTACAGGACTTTTTGAATATACTTAAGGTCAATATAGCCGCGCTAAACAAGCTGAACATACCAATTCATACGTACCATGCTTTATTAGTACCGATAGTAGTAGAGAAATTAGACTATAACACGATTAAAGAATGGCAAATCACCTTAAATACAGAAGTTCCAGAATTCGAATCTTTAAAACGCTTTTTAGAAAAACGATGTCAATTATTAAAATCATTAAACGCGATCGGTAACAACAGCACTCCTTCAAAACCATATGTCACAGATCCCAAATATAAGCGGGTACTTTCCCACACAGCGGCAATAAAAGTAAACTGTGTCCTTTGCAAGGGTGATTGCCCCAAAATTAGTGCTTGTGCAGAATTTTTAAAATTAACGGTGGGCCAAAGATCACAAAGGGTACGACAACTAAAACTTTGTCTTAATTGCCTCCGGATTGGGCACCACGTTTCCAGATGTTTGATTCGCACCAATTGCCGAACGTGCAACAAACGGCATCACACGTTGCTTCACGATCAAGAACCTCAAACCAGTGAATCTGAATCCCCAATCATAAATCACGAGGTTTCCCTAATTTCTAATAGAAAGAACCAAGACAAAATCGCGCTTTTACCAACCGCTCTAGTTTATATCCGCGACGCGAACAATAAGTGGCACAATTGTAGAGTCTTGCTCGATTCGGGGTCCATGTCCAATTACATTTCGGCATCGATGTGCCGAAAATTAGGATTGAAACGATTTAATACCGATATTTCGGTATGCGGTATCGGTCAAATTAAAACGAAAATAAAATACGCGGCCCAAGCCTATTTTAAATCAAAATACGATGATTTCTCTGGTCACATAAAATGTTTTGTCATCGACCAAATAACCGAAAATTTACCTGTTAGAACAATTAGCAAATTGGGCCTACAAATACCAAGTTCAATAAAATTAGCGGACCCGAATTTTACGACGTCATCGTCGGTGGACCTTCTTATCGGCTCAAATTTATTTTGGAAATTACTCCGTTCGGGTAAAATCGTAAAAGGGCCAACTGTCCTTCAAGAAACACATTTAGGATGGGTCGTCGCAGGTACTTTATTGGACGTTTCCGACCCGCCTATTTCAATGCATACAACCACTCTATTGACCTTACAACAGCAATTAGAGAAATTTTGGAGACTAGAAGACGAAGGCAATAAAGTTATAAACACGTCGGGTATTGCTAAAGAACATCTGCAGTGCGAGCGGTACTTTCAACAAACAACTCAACGGGCGACATCCGGTCAATTCGTAATAAATCTACCCTTCAAGGATTACCCCCCGGATCTAGGCAAAACCAGGGAAACAGCTGAAAAGCAATTTTTATCTTTAGAGCGCCGATTAGCGGATCAACCCAATCTTAAAAAGGATTATATAAAATTCATGCGCGAATATGAACATTTGGGCCACATGCAGGAAGTCACACAAAATGAATTAGACGATTCAAATGCATTTTACTTACCGCATCACGCCGTGTTAAAAGAATCGGTTTCAACAAAATTACGCGTCGTTTTTAATGCATCTGCTAGAAGCACAAATGGGTTGAGCTTAAATGACAATCTAATGGCCGGTCCTACAATCCAGCAAGATTTGTTTGCAATTTTAACGCGATTCAGAACGTTTCGATACGTAATTAGTGGCGATATCGCAAAAATGTATCGCATGATTCTCTTGCACCCCGATCATAGTAAGTACCATCGGATATTTTGGCGTGAAGACAAATTACAACCGCTAAAGATATTTTGCCTTAAAACCTTAACATACGGTACCAAACCGGCATCCTATATCGCAACGCGCTGTCTTCAAGAACTAGCGGACATGAACGCGAAAAACTTTTCGGACGCAAGCGATGTCATTCGACGCGATTTCTATGTCGACGATTTATTAACCGGTCACGACGATCTAGAAAAACTCTCAAAAATAAAAAATCAAATCATTGCAATTTTAAAACAAGGCGGATTTGAACTCCGTAAATGGGCATCTAATGAGTTGTTTTTGATTAAAACACATGACGACAATAATTGTAGACATGACGTGCGATTAGACAAAAATGAATTCACAAAAACCCTTGGACTTCTGTGGAATCCCGCTTCAGATTCGTTAAAATACCAGGTCAAACCCTTAATCAATGCAACCAAAATCACAAAACGAAACATTTTGTCAGCCACAGCGCAGATTTTTGATCCATTAGGACTCTTAGGTCCTATCATAATAACGCCAAAAATAATTATGCAGAAACTATGGCAGCTCAAACTGTCATGGGATGAACCCGTACCTGAAGACATGTGTCACACATGGAATCATTTTTTACGCGAGCTTTCATCGCTTAATAATATTCGAATTTCAAGAAAAGTTCTGATCGATAAACCCAGTTTCATTGAGTTGCACGGTTTTAGTGACGCTTCTCAAACCGCATACGGTGCGGCCGTGTATCTTCGATCACTAAATTCTAATAACAAAATTTGCGTTCGGTTATTATGTGCTAAGTCACGTGTATCTCCTCTCCGTGTGATAACTATCCCAAGGTCAGAGTTGTGTGCCGCGGCACTTTTGGCGCACTTGGTAGAGTCCGTGGAAAAAACATTAAACCTCAACATCGCTAAAAAATTCTTTTGGACGGATTCGAAAATAGTTCTGGCCTGGATTAAGTCCAGCTCCGGACAATTTCAAACCTTCGTGGCCAACCGCGTGTCCACAATTCAAGCGCTGTCTAACGAAAACGATTGGTACCATGTTAAGGGAGAAGATAATCCCGCCGATTTACTCAGTCGCGGCGTCGCGCCCTCCAAAATCAAAGACATTTCAACTTGGTGGGGTGGCCCAGCATGGCTAGCCAGACCCCAAGATACGTGGCCTACTGATAAATTTACTATTGACAAGGAGTTGCCTGAAAGGCGCACCGTTTCCATGACATCCGCTGCGTCGGATACACAACATAACAAATTTAAACCAAATGTTGACAAAATTCTCGTCCTTTGCCAAAACCCAGCGCGTCGTGGCGTGGATTCTACGGTTTTGCAAAAATAGTCAAAATCCCAACGATAAAGTTTCCAACAAGTATTTAAGCGCAACGGAACTCAGAGAAGCTACAATAAAGATTGCGCAGCTTGTTCAAAAAAACGAGTTCGCCAGTGAAATTGCGTCATTATGCAATAATAAGCAACTTCACAAATGTTCTAACCTACTGTCCTTAAATCCGTTTTTTGATCCTGTCGACAAGGTCATAAGAGTCGGGGGTCGATTAAAAAACGCGGCGATACGATATGAAAGTATGCACCCCATTTTATTGCCAAAAAGCCACCACATTACTCGATTAATAATTAGGCAGGGGCATCACAGTCAATTACACGCCGGAGTACAAGGTACCCTATCGGCTCTACGCCAAAGATTTTGGATCATTTCTGGCAAAACCGCGGTTCGGCAGGAAATACACAATTGTATAAAATGTTATAGGTCAAATCCTAAACGCACAAACACATTTATGGGTGACTTGCCTACATTTAGGGTAAAAAATGCGCGCCCTTTCACGGTCAGCGGAGTCGACTTCGCTGGGCCGCTGCTAATTAAGGAGTCTCACGGTCGCGGTAAGCGAAATGTTAAGGCTTACGTCGCTGTGTTCGTCTGCTTCGCTACGAAAGCTGTGCATCTCGAGCTTGTAGGTGACTTGATGACGGCGTCCTTTTTGAATGCATTAAAACGTTTGATTTCGAGATTTCCGATTTCCAATTTCCGCGGTGCACAACGCGAGCTTGGCGAAATGCGCCAGTTTTTAAAATCACCTTTAGTGACGTAATTGAAGATCTCGCAAGCAAAGGCATAACGTGGCACAATATAGCACCTGGTTCGCCCCACCTAGGCGGACTTTGGGAAATTAATGTAAAGGCCGTTAAATTTCATTTAAAGCGCATCCTCGGGATGTCATTTCTGACGTATGAGGAAATGTACACACTCCTTACACGCATCGAAGCGATCCTAAATTCCCGACCAATTACTCCGCTTACTTCCGATCCCAATGACCTAGAAGCTCTAACTCCTGGACACTTCCTGATCGGACAACCAATGACCACCATCGCCGAAGTGGACCTCACTGATGTCCCCGAGAACCGTTTGAAGAGATGGCAGCGAGTGGAACAAATGCGGCAGCATTTCTGGAAACGTTGGCGAAAGGAGTACCTATCCCAACTTCAGCAACGACCCAAAAAGCAATCGACCAAGGGAGTGGAAATCAACCTTAACGATCTCGCAGTTATCGTCGAGGAAAACTGCCCTCCGCAGAGATGGCAACTAGGACGCATCATCGAACTCCACCCTGGACGTGACGGTGTAGTGCGCGTCGCAACGCTAAAGACGCCAAGTGGTGAAATAAAACGTGCAGTGCGCAAATTGTGTTTGCTACCAAAACTATAAAAGTGATTCCGTTCGTTGATCCTGCGTGATCATTATTACACTGACATAATTATGTTTATTTTCTTGTGTTTTAACTTTTTCAATTACTGTGTAGCTTATATAGTTAGTTTTTTATGACTCATTTTCGTATATTGTTTTATATTGTTTATTCTATAAATTTATACTTTTGTTTATTAAAGTCGGTGACTTCAAGGGGGGGAGAATGAACGATCTTTTCCGCCCTTGAGGCACTTAGGGTAGGGGGTACTACGCACCCCCACCTTACCTTTTCTTTTGGGGTGGCTCCAGCCACACCACTCATTCAAAATCTAAATCTTCACTAAGACGGAGCTTGCTCCTAACAATGTCCTTTTTTATGAAATGTACATAGTGTAATTATGGTGTGTTAAATAAACGGGTCATCACCCAAAAGCGGATTTTACTAGTACTTTGTGTCCACAATTCAAAACAACAAACATTGGAAAGCTCCTGGGTTTACGAGTACTTGAATCCGGCTCGAAGGACCAATGTGTTTGTTGTTTTGAATTGTGGACACAAAGTACTAGTAAAATCCGCTTTTGGGTGATGACCCGTTTATTTAACACACCATAATTACACTATGTACATTTCATAAAAAAGGACATTGTTAGGAGCAAGCTCCGTCTTAGTGAAGATTTAGATTTTGAATGAGTGGTGTGGCTGGAGCCACCCCAAAAGAAAAGGTAAGGTGGGGGTGCGTAGTACCCCCTACCCTAAGTGCCTCAAGGGCGGAAAAGATCGTTCAATTACATGGACTAAAGTCATTTTTCCCCGGAATCAGGCATCAATTGGTGTAACTTTTTGTAAAATTCTTGAGCCTCTGGTCGTTCAAGAAATATTGTTAGTGCTTGTAAATCGTCCCATTTTAGGTTCTTAATAGGTAGACGGCCAGTGCACAACTTTTCCAACGGCACCACTACTTTTTAGTTGTTCTTTCTTAAAGTGTTGTTTTTTTCGCAAATTGAGATTGCTGGTACATGCCAGTGAATGTTATCTTGTGGAACATTTTGTTAGGGTTCTCATTTTCAAATTTTAACATCCTTATAGGCCGGGTAGGAAAGGAGCATTTGACCCGAGTATAATATGGAGAAAAGAAAGTACCTCAGTTCAGAAAATCAAAATCATTCCCACAGTCGATTAGTTGAAACTCCAGTCATCCGGAGTCTCTATACATATTTTTCTCTGGACTGAAGTCGCATTTGACTTTCCCGTCTCGACTATCTGATAGTACTCTCAAAATGCTACAAGATGGCACCTCAATCTAATTTTCTTAAAAAAGTGGACTGAGGTCGTTTTTCCCCTGTACCCTTCAATTATCTTTCACTTTTGTTGAACATGTGGTATACCCAGTACGGTTGTAGCATTAAGAACAGCAAATCAGAATATGAAATAAATATATACAGGGTTCCATTTAAAAATATTAGCTTGAGTAGTTTATCAGTAAAGCCACTATATGCCGTCCTCATTCTATTGACTCACTCTGTATAATTCACAATACATATTATTCATATTGTTATATATTGTTACAATTCTAACTAGACGTTATCTCTCTTAAAATTATTCTATAATGAAGTCACAATAATGCCGAAAAGGATATCATAACGGTAGTCCATATCAAATTTAAATTAAATGTTTAATTAAATTTAATGTTCATAACTTCAATATTGCTGGTGCTTTCGAACCGTCATATCGATCAATCTATCCATCGTGGGAAGGAACAGCATATAAATTTTGAATTACCAACGTTAATACTTGCATTTCCATAACAACAGCATCAATTGATGACACTATTCGTGAAAAATTGTATAAATGAGGGAAACATTGAATTTTAAGTGGTTCGAAACAATGCAAAATAAAAAAAACTGCACATTGTTCCGAAAGTCTTTTTTTAATTGCCACTCCAGAAAATCTGTACCATGTTCACGTAGAGATAACAGAATCAATTACCTAAATATACATGTTTATACATTATATAAAATGTAAAAAACAAATCTAATAAATTTAATCATTCGTCACAACCGAGGTCACAACGCATTTAGTTTTGACATCGTCCACTAACATCTCTAATATGTATTAAAAAATTAAATGACTCATAAAGATCTAGATGTCACAGACTGTTTATCAGCCGTGGCAAAAAATGCTATAAGTATATTTATACCCGACTAACATCTAGATGACTATTTTTGCCACGCAAAAGGAAGGTATAATGGAGTATTTCTCTCACGAGTGATATAATGATAAAAAGGGGTGAATTACTATGGTTACACAATGGTAAGACATGAATTATTTTTTGAAACGTCATTTTGACACTTCCATTAATTTTTAGATTTTTAACTTTTACAAGAAATTACACGTCGGGCATAAAACGTCGTATCTTACACGTGACCGAAATGACATTGTAAGCTCTTGAGATGAACTCACTCGCTGACAATGAAGCATTTCCGTCACTTGTAATATAATCTACTATTATCCAACACCTGTTTATTATGAAGTTATAATGCCGATTTTGAATGCATTATGAGATCTATAAGACACTAGTGGACTTATGAACCCACAATTAAACGGTTTTTTTAATTTGTCACTAGCAACCAGTTCATAAGCAGTTTTGAACGTCAAAATCTTTTGGGTTTTGATGAATGTTTAAGAACTGTTACAGAAGGAGGTTGTGGATAAAACAATGTATTACACACGTGTCTTAACAGCATATAAGTCACTCAAGAAAAATTAGCCACTCGAGCAGGCTCTCGTGGCTAAACAGGTTACTAAATTTTAGTAACTGCCATTGTGTAGATGTCTGTTTTAGTAAATTTGTCACTGCCTATACTACTAAATCAAACGTTTACACAGCGCCAGTAACAAAATTTAGTAACTTGATTATGCTAGTTGTTTAGCTACTATCCCTGCTTAAATTGGGCTTAATTAACTATTCCCCACAATTTACTTCAAAAGTTAATAGAAAAATGAATATACAGGCTGTCCCATTTAAACTCCCCAGTCCAGATTTCTCCGAATTGATTAGTGTGATTGAAAAATCCTCGAACAGGTCGATTTTGTTTGCCAGGGGCACATCTTCTCAGGTTCCTTTCAAGTTCCGGCATTTCGCCCTCTTCGCGAGGGGGCTGTTAGCCCCAAAATCTTAAATGGCACTATGGGTCGAGTGATACCTCATTTGAAAGGTATTGGAGACCTCTTTACAACTAACCACTTACTTTTCAATCAAATGCTGATTTGACCACAAAAAAACGATAATTTTCTATTTTCAAGATAATCCACATCTTCTGATGCTGTGTTCCTCAGTAACCACAAAGACAAACATGTTATTGCTGAAATTAGGCTTATTGACATTGTAGCATTACGAACAGTTTTGAAAATCGTCTGTATTTTGCATGGAAATGAATGGTGGCCATATCCAACATTATTACGTTAATTAGATCATTTTATTGAAAAATAATCGTGTCGCATACTCTACATTCAGTTTTAACTCCTTCGCGGTATTTAGCAATCAAAATCAACAACCTAATGACCCAAAAATTTCAATAAATTTAATTTCCAAATTACATGTTGGTCTTTGTAGTTTCTGTGGGACATAGCATGAGAAAATGTGCATTATCTTGAAAATTAGAAATTATTGTTTTTACGGTCAAAACTGCAAGATATTGAAAAGTAAGTGGTTAGTTGTAGAGAGGCCTTCAATACCTTTCAAATGAGACATCACTCGACCCATAGTGCCATTTAAGATTTTGGGGCTAACAGCCCCCTCGCGAAGAGGGCGAAATGCCGGGAGTTGAAAGGAACCTGAAAAGATGTGCCCCTGGCAAACAAAATCGACCTGTCCGATAATTTTTCAATCACAATAATCAATTCGGAGAAATCTGGACTGGGGAGTTTTAAATGGGACAGCCTGTATATATACAAAAAAAACTTTTATTCAAATAATGATCATGATCGAAAGGTCGAAACGACTTTGAGGTTATGTATTTTTTAAGATCGAGATTTCTCAGTCAGATGCCGGATTTTCATGCAGAATTGCACAATACGTACCTGTCACTTTGTAATAGTTTAACTTCGTTCTTTCTGGTCTCTTCATTATTAAGTTACTACTAGGCTACTAAACTCACTACATATGTAACTTGTGGACTTACCATGTTCTACACAGCCATGTATATGCAAATATGCTTTTGTCGGGTCTTTTTTTTGTAGTTTATTATAAAATAATTTGACACTTCTATTAAATATCTGCCTTTCTTATAGTGTATGTGTAACGCGATGTTAGTTTATATGCTGAATTTTAGTTTTAATCATCTAAGCACTAAATATAGTGAGAAAGCCAGGGGGGTCGTCCCACAATTTTCAAAAACAGCTTTTTTAGAAAGTAGACTGTACAGAGGTCATTAAACAAACCGCGAACTTTAAAGGTTGGTCAGTGATTGTCAGACAATGAAAGAAAAAGCAGAAACCTACGTTGTGTTATATTTTTTTTGACAAGACAAGCAATGGCGGGACATTCAAACTTACCCAAAAGAAACAAAACCTAGATTCTTTGGATACATGGCGAGAGCTAATCAGGAGTGGAGCGTAAATTGATAACACAAAAATTATGGTTTTAAATGTTTATTAAGTTTTAGTCATTTTGTGCCTTTGTGTTTTGTGATCTCGTACTGTGGTTAACAATTTCTAGTGACTTCGTATTAAGTTGGTAACAATGAAAATTTGATGATTTTAACAATAATGATTCGAGTAACAAATTACAACTGACAATTTACAATTATTTGAACTATTAACAATTTAGTTCTTCAGAGAAATAGTAAACAATGATACAATTTAACAATGCTTGTGTACCTGATGAGTGAGGTTAAGTCAGCTAATTTTATTCCACCATGAGCTTTTGCAGTTTACAGGAATTTACAACAGGCAGATACAACGAAATATCTACGCCCAAAGCGGGCCTCTTCGCACCTGAGAGGGAAAAACAAGAATATTGAAACAGTTGCCTAAGTTGTGTACATCTGAGTCGGAGTGATGGAAAACATGTAGATCAGATGGGAAAACTAAAGCGAAGTGAACAAGATAACTGTCTGTCAGTGAGGCAAGATTGTAGAGAGTTTATTATTACGGGGGAAAAGCTTGTACATCCAACGGACCAGGAGAAATGAGTTTGTTACTGAATTGCCCTACACATACTTTCATGTCTTTCTTTAAGGCTTGTTCAAAGTCCAAGTTAGCGGCACTTCCCTCGGGGACTATTCTTTTGGTTGTTAAGTGTCTTAAATATTTGTGTAGCAAGCAATTTGTTAGTAGCCCGAAAACAGTGCTGCAACTTCGATTTCGTAGGCCCAAGGAGTTAGTAGGAATTTCCTTTTCTGGGTCCCCTATAACCCAAGAGACAACGACTTCGTCTCCCACCTCCCAGGGATAGGTGTAGCCGAAGTAGGGCCACATAACTCCCCCCAAACAGCAGCCTGCAACGCGAACCACGAACTGAACACTATTTGGTCGATTTGTTGCCTCGAAACATGTACGCACAAACAATATAATAAATAAAATATACAGTAACGCAACGTTTTATTTTTGAAGCCATTTTGAAACGATCGCGATGAGAGGACATCAGCGGGCGCAACACGTAACGAGGCGCAACAAAAACTACCAACATGCACAAACAAACTACACTAAAAACCGATTTTTGGCTTCCACGGTGTCCAATATCGCTAGATGTCAATCATGTTAGTTACAAACAAACGATGGGGTCGGAAATCGCAAGGGGGCTCAAAACATAACGATAAGGCACTTTTTCAGAACTCCTGACATTCGGCGTGGCTCTTTGCCACTTTTTGTCCTTTATTCATGAGTTCTTACTCAGTGTTGGTGAATTCAAGTCAACAGAGACAAAATAGCTTTTAAACGACCGCAAGCTGCTGTCGGCTTTATAACGAAAGACAGATAGTTATTAAAGGATTTATTTGAGTGGCAATCTAGATATGTTAAGTTAGGGAATTTCTTTGTTTCAACTTGAACGCGCCTGTGGTTCGGGCTCGGTACTAGAAGTCAACAACACGTTTGAACTTTCTAAAATTGACAACAATAACTAAAAACAAATTACGATTTTAGCAAGTTATTCGTGGTGCCTGTGACTCATAAGTTTGGTAATTTATGCTACTGCAGAGAAAGGGGGACTGAATGCAACTGATACGAAATGCCTGGGTTCACGCGAAGGTCCACGGAATACTTCGAGTAGCAATAGTGAACATTAATTTAAACAAAGGCTAGAATTCTTAACAAGACAGGTAGATGCAAAGGCGAAACGACTCCATTTTCAACATGTCGAGTTTATGGCGTCACTAGCAGACAAAATGGCGGAATAACGGTAAAATATGAACTGGCTGTTATCTAGGAGTTTCTGGTATGCACGTGGAACAAACGGTCAATTGCATGGCATCCTCGTTATATTGTGTATGACAAAAAGAAATAGATAGAATAAAGGTTACCTTGTAACTACGTCGGTCGACACTACACACACAATTGTTAATTGAAATTCAACCGATCCTTCTGGTAACGTGAAATCTCGACAATGCAATTTAAACATTGAGCACACTCAACTTTAAAAACAGGAGAACTCATAGTGGAACAAAATCAGATAAAACAATGAATTAAGCGTTAGATATGACTTGATGCTTCTAACGTTAAAAATGGAATAAATCTGTGTAATGGCCGCCGCTCCTCCTTCCACCACCTAGCAGGGATGCCAACCGACGTTTTAATCCCGACAAGTTCATTGCGTTGCAAATCTCTCGTTGGGTGTTGCTATCTTCAGAGCAACTTGCCGGATAGGCAACTCGAAGTCCTCCTATGCGTCGCATGGTATGATGTATTTTAGGGATATCTCACCGTACTTTTTTGTTTATACAAAATCACGCGTTTACTAGGCAAAAGAAAACGAAACATGTGCATTATTTGAAACGCGCGCCTTTCTGTGACGTCAACACGGGACAAAATTCAAAGTTACTAAGACCCGCGGACTAATGAGAGATGCATGAACCAATGAAAATGCTCCCCCGAAATGACGTCACAATAAGCGGTAAATGAAATTACGATTTTTGATTCGCTCTGTTATCTCTCAAAACAACAATTCGTCAAATTCAGTTGAGATGGAATGCTGCAAGAATGGCTCTTAAAATGCGCTCAAGGCAATAGAAAACTTAAAAGAATAATAATAGATAGAAGAAGCTCTACTATAGAAAAGTATGTCCCAAAGATAGAAAAAAAGTGAATAACATAATGGCCACTGATATGATTTTAGAACAATTAGTGATATTCTCAACAGTAATATCCCAAGTGCATGAAAATAACCGATTAAATTTTGACGTTTTGTCAAAATGTTTTGCTTAGAAATATGTCGAGTAAATTTTCCACGTAACAAAATCTCGAATGCGGAGCATGAGGGATTTTGAGTGGAAAATTTACGAGAAATATTTCTTAAAGCAAAACGTTGCGACAAAAACGTCAAAATTTAATCAGGTTGTTTTCATGCACGCGGGATATTCGGCATGATTATTTCCTGAATAAATAATAAATTTTTTTCACTACTAGCTGTAGAATGTACGATTATATAGTTTGTAGAGGAGGTGTGAAGTTGTTTTTCTTTCCTAGTAGTTGATAATTTTTTCATTATTGACCAGTAGTTAATAATGGGCAGAGACCGGATTTGATGCAAAATGCATATCGATTATTTTATCTTCCTACTTAACAACAGCGCCCTTCGATTTTCACAAATTGCACCAGTTGCAAATATTAGACATTAATTAACTGCAATTCATGCAAAAAAACAAAAAACGAAGTTAAATTATTACAAAAGCACAGGTATGCATTGTGCAAGTTTTTACACGAAAATCCGGTCTCTGACGGAGAAATGTCAGAAAAAAAAATACATAACCTCGGATGCCAGTCACAGTCGATCCTGTCCAAATTTCGAGTTTCACGTACAGGAAAATATGACATTCTTGGAGTAGGTTTCTTTAAGGGGTTGAGCTCGACGCGCGAGCCAAAATTTGCAACGATCCACGGAAGAAACAAATGTTCAGAGACGTCAACGTCTATTCAGGATTAACTGTGACCTGGCACCCGCTAGACGATTGTATTTTTGATGCTTCATTTATTTAACGATTTAAGCTGCTAGTAGTGAAAAAAATAATATATAAACCACGGTAGAGAAGCCCTTTCTCAGCTTCGCAACTTAATTCCCTCGATGCTTCGCATCTCGGGAATTAATACTGCTTAGCTGAGCAAAATTACTTCTCTACCTTGGTTTATAATATACTATTGTGATATTATTCCACATTGTTTTCGCATGTTGTAAGCCCAGTGACTAATAAATTCAGAAGCGATTAAATTTTGACACATTTTTAACCGCGGCAAAATTTTGACATGCAAATAATCGCTGTAAAATGGGCAGAAACCATAGTAATTATAATTTTTTCGTTGCATGAAGGAAATAATCAGGAACAAAATAGACTATAAAGTAACTTGCCTAATAGTAAACTAAAAATTAATACAGATTCCCCGTACTAGTATTAGTAGAAATAAAAGATTGTGAGGGAATAAAGGAAAAAGTGTGTGTTATTTCTACGATTAGTTTTTAAGAAAACGTCACTTTTGTGGCAAAATTTGCAAGTTAAAAAGGTTAATCTTTTTCTGAAATATCAAGTATTTTCTGAAATAACAACTGTTTCTTATTCATTGACATTGACAATTATTTAGTCTTAAAGTAAATCTGCATACGTTCGGATGAAAATGGTGAATTCAGTTGCTGAAAGAGTCGAAATTACTTCTATTTATGGCTCCCAAAACAAATGTGCTAAGCATATTCATAAACGAAGTTTAAACAAGATGGAGCTCCACCACACTATTCCTTAAACGTTCGCAATTGGCTTAACAACCGAACCATAGACTTCAACAGTGGTTCAAACATTAGTTTCATCAAAACATCTCAATATCTCTTTGATAGTTGACATTCCCAAGCGTTGATTTTACTAACAATTCCTGACTTCCATCTTACCACCACCAGACTTTGTCATCAGCTGTTTGATGGGTAAACAAAGAACCTAGCTACATGTGGTTTATTACGAGATTTGTTTTATTTTGTTTATTTTGTTTGCGTTTTGTGTTAATGTTGTAATTGTGTGTGAAATTGTGTAGATTTAGGAACTATATAATGTTTAGTTAAGTTCAAGTGGGAAGAATAAAATAATTGCACTAAATAAAATAATTGCTAGAGATTCTTTCGAATTTTTGTATATTTCATATTATATTACTTATTTTTATAGGCACACACTTTTTGTTGTTAAAAACTGTATAAAGACAACACTACTCCATACGATACCGTTGTCTGTTTACCCATCAAACAGCTGATTGGCGGCCATAGTGGAACAGACCAATAGGCGCTTAACAACAATGTTGTACAGGAAAAACATGAACGTGGGTTGTGCTACAAAACAAGCGGTTTTCTCAAAAACTAATCGTAGGAATAAAAAACTCCTACATAGACAAAAAGAGGTTAAATGGACCTTTCAAAAAATAAACTTTTTAACCCTCTGTTTCATTTAAGATTTTTAAGGGGGCTGCTGCTCCGGCCAAGTGGGTGCACCTGCAGGTCTAAAACTGCACTAATTAAAGATTCCTCTCACAACCAAAATTGACCGGTTTCGGTATTTTGCTCATTCCGTTTTTGTTTTCTAGATATTTAGGGTGGATCGTTTTTAAAAATCATATCATATGTATATAGATAGTAACCTCACAAAGCAAGAAAGAGAGTTACAGAAGAAATTAAGAGGATACGGAAAATTAACAATAGCCGGGGTTCAATGGAGCTAGAAGAAACGAAAGAGAGACCAGAGATTTTCGAATAATAAGAAAAACAATAGGGAAAGTAAGTGAGCGGGGAAGAAGAAGGGCGGGAAAACTAAAAAAGCATCGGAAAAAAAGGCGCAAGGACACTATGTTGAAATGTAGCGGGACTAGGAAAGATTTCTGGATCTATGAACGTAAGGCAATTCGAGCTGGGAAAAATAGAAAACCTGCTACCAAAAGAATTCAAGTGGGTATGTCAAGGGTCGAGAAGAGGAAAGAAGAAAGAAAGAGCGGCAGGGAGAAGGGGAAGAGGAAGTGTTGTAGGACGGTGTTTTGCGGCCAGATGTTTCGTAGTTTAGTGTAGTGATAGTGTCAATTTTAAGTTTAGAATAGATTAATATAAAGCACCACGGGTCCTGTTGCGACATAACATAAAAATTGCAACAGGAAGCGACCGTGTGTACAGACGGTAGACGGAGTGGAAATGGCGCCAGCCGCCGAGAGTTTAACTTTATACTGTCTCCCACTCCGTCACGCCCACCGCGCACGCTCTCGCGATTTCGCTGTTTCCACGCATGTCGCGAGTGGTTAGGTTAGATTAATTTAGATGAATGGTTTAGCGCTCGCGCTATAGATTAAGTATAGTTTCATTAGATTTAAGTATAATATGTTAGATTTTGGGGTGAATAGGCTGCAGCCAATCAGGAAGCAGGACGCCGGCTGCGATCGGGTTTTACCCGGTCGCAGGTATAAAGGCATGTCATTTTCTGGTTGGAAATGGAAAAAATACAAATTAATAAAAAATAATGAGAGACTAAGAAGACGAACGACCTAATTCCCCTACTGGCCTGTGGACAACATCTTCGAGAAGGCATCACCAGGTGTGGGTTCCAGTCTCACCAAACCCTCTCCGACGTCGGTGGTGTCGGTCCCGGTACCTCCAAGGGTAACCGCCGCCCCCGTAACAGAAGGATATATGGTGAGAAACCTACATCCGGGGTGTTACAAAATTATTTTCATCTAGTTAACTTTGGATTTTTTTTACATGTACATAAATCCGCTCTATTCTTTTTGCATTCGCTAATTCTGCAAATAAGGCATTGGTTGCCAAATAATAAACGTCAATTACGGCCCCGTAATCGGAATGAATACACTCCAAACCCTTTAACGAGGATCAATTGGGGGGTAAGACTGGTTCCAGCAGCCGCGGTAAGTATCCCGCGCCGCCGGTTCATCTTTCGCGATAAGGAATGAAAAATGAAAATCCAAAGACAATTTAGAGAATGCGGAGGGGAAGAAGCTGATGGAATGGATAGAGAAAAATGGGTGGAAGGTGTTCAGTAGTTGACGTGGTTCGATCAGGATCAGAATGCGAAATGATTTGGGAAGGTCATTGAGAAACGCAAAGAAAAGACGGACAGGCGGATTTGGAAAACCAAACTGCCGAACACAGGAACTCAACTGGATAGCGAAGAAATGGTGATGAAGCACGAAATGTATTTACCGACTAAATAGTTGCTAGCACTAAATATACTTATTACGACATATTGCGTCAGTGATATGAAATCGACATTACCTGCCAAACATTTTTAAAGAAATTTTCTCATATGTTCGTGTTGTCTTTTTATCAGATCACCATTTCTCAAGTATAACACTTGCCAATATATTGTATTCTTTTTTAAGAACGAGAATAATATCTCATAATATGTCCTTTCGTGTTTATACTTACATATTTAATTTTGAATATACTGATAATAGAAGCATTTTCATTACTTTAAAATGATTATTATTATCGTCAGCAAACATGAAGTCCCTGAGCAATAAGAAAAAAGGAGCAATGAGGAAGAAAATTATTCTAAAACCAAATATATATAATTATAATACTTTGAAAAATTATGTAAATTTGTGAACAACAGTACAAAAACTTGTATCAGATTATTAAAAAAAAAGTATCAGTATCGTAAGTTAAAAAAAAGTGGATTCATACAATACAAAGCCTAAAACAATGTAGTGTAGGTAAGGCTTTCACACCTACCTGTTTTCTTGAATGGAATTTTTCTATCGAGCCAAATGTTGAATGCAATAAATACAACACTCATCGTTATAAGCACATTATAATAGGTGTATACTTACCGATATTTTGAGCGCTACTTACGTAGATTCTTAAGTTTGCATATTATATAAACTTAGATAAACATACGTTTAATCCAAGGGTAAACATCATCGCAGGTCCGGGAATCTCTTTTACAGCTGACTGTTGACTCTCTTACAAGTAACAATAATTATTTGATCATTTAATATATTAAACGCTGGTACATTTTATTTTTCATTTTATAAATGGATGTATGTTAAAACAATAAGAAAAAGTTAAACAGTTGTAAATCATAAGCAAATTTATCTTGACGTGAAGAACGGCAGACAGAGCAAAGATCTTCTCCTCAGTCACCTGCGTATAATCGACAATAATGCACATTATTAACGCTTTAAATTTCGAAATAAGGTGAAGGTTGAAAAAGTGCATGGTAGATTGCGAAAATATCTCTAATAATAATTGTAGAGGAAACGCCTGAATAAGCTTTTGCCCCACCATTTCTGCAATAATTTTGTTGATAAAGAAAGCAATTAAGGTTAGTTATTGGTAGTTTATAGATACTGTTTGTGTATGTGTTTTAATAAGTTTTATCATGACGAAAATGTAAGTTGTTACATAAAGCATACACTTAGTTAATTTTTACTATTTTTTTACCAAGAATGGAAGACGTAGTGCGGTGTCAGATCAAGATTGATAGGCCCCTCTACGAGCATGATCAGCTTAGGAAAGACTTTGATTACAATAAAAGTAAATCAAAAACATGTAAGTAAATACGTACATTTAAATTTTCTTTGAATGCTTTTTCGTTTTAACAGGTTCTAAATACATTACTCCGGACACAAACTGTAAGAAATTTTTGTTCCAAACGATCCCTGCAATAGAATGGTTGGGACATTATAAATGGAGGAAAGACTTTTTGGCGGACTTGATTGCTGGGTTCACTGTGGCCATAATGCATATTCCACAAGGGATGGCATACGGACTATTAGGAAATGTACCCCCGGTGGTGGGAATTTACATGGCCTTTTTTCCCGTTTTGGTATATTTCTTCTTGGGGACTTCCAGACATAACTCAATGGGTAAGGTCATTTTTAGTTTTATCTTTAAGGCATATTACTTTTTTGCTTAGATTTTGTTCAAAAAGATAGGATTTTATCACTATATCTATTAAAACAATGAAATATTTTTCTTTCTTAAACATTGTACGAGTAAGTGAGTAAATAGAGAGATAACCAACATAACATTTATTCGTTAAAAAATTAATAGTAATATTATTATTTAAAAAACAAGTCAATATTACATTAAGATGATAACTAAAATGAGGCTATAGAATAATCAAGTTTTAAAGTACTTGCCGTGCTATTTTATGAAAACAAACATAACGCCTTTTTAAATAACTGCTAAACACTGGGTTATACCTTTCGCCTTTAACTTGATGCTGTGATTTTTTCTGAGGGGAAATAGGAATATTCATATAGCAAAACTCAACAACAGCAAGGTTAAAATTATAGAAGTGTAATAAATATTTGCCCAAATTGGTATTAAACAAACCTAACAAACCTTTATGTGTACATCATAGATTATTATTGATTTACTCTTTACTGTATACAAAAATATCTCCACTCATTGCAAAACAAATCCTTAACATTTGGATTTTCTTTCACCTTCAGGAACATTTGCGGTAGTGTGTTTAATGACAGGAAAAGCCGTCTTGGAGCACAGTGACCCTTCTTTTTTTGCAAATATTGAAGTAAACGGAACGAGCGAAAATCCAACCATTGAAGCGGTCCATGACCTCTATTCACCAATACAAGTAGCCACGGCTGTCACATTTACGGTAGCCTTGTTTCAGGTGAGAGATTAATTACTGTTAAAATAAAAATTATGTATTTGTTTTTAGCTCGCAATGTATGTGCTGCGCTTGGGAGTCATTAGCGCTTTATTATCTGAAACATTAGTTAGCGGATTTACGACAGGCGCCGCCTTTCAAGTGATAGCGTCACAGATAAAGGATCTTTTTGGGCTAGACATTCCTAAACAAAAGGGACTATTTGTTGTTGTAAATGTAAGTCTTACTCTGGTTAAAAAATTAAAAACCGTGTTAATTCTTGCTACTGCGAGTTAAGATTGGTGTCATAGCTCATTGGATTCATAAGCACCTCTAGAAAAATGTGCAAAAATTTCAAACGCGCACATAAAGAATTGCAAAAGTTATTCACAATTAAAGAATCCCAAAAAAAGGGGGTCTATTTTTTTGCAAATAACTCGAAAACTATTAATTTTATAGAAAATTGAAAAACAGATTCTCAAAGAGAAGGAAATTTCCGAAAAAAAAAATTGTTAATACTTTTCATTTAATGTTTCTCCGCGTGGTAGGCGCTACATATACCGTTATGCTGTCACGAAACCGGCCGATGCAAATTTGTAATAGTAGATTATACATATAGAGGGAGATAAATGCACGAGGGATGCCGAGCACCGAGGGAAAAATAGCCTTCTCTCCTGAAGTGTATATAATCTTTGTACACAAGCGAAACGACAACAACCTAACAATTCAAGGGAGGAATTGTTAAATCCGCACGTAAAATATTAAGGCTTGCGTCCAACCCGTACCATTCACAACGCGCGTACATTGGACGAGGGCCCTCTATCCCAAAAGCCACTTGTCACATTTTTATCAGAAAATAATGAAAAAACTTGACAAAGGGTGCCCCCTGTCCCAAAAGCCATTTGTAACATTTGTATCAGAAAATAATGAAATAAACTCTACCAAGGGAGCCCCCTTGTTTGTGATATGGTACGGGCTATTCGCATATTAGTAGAACTTCTCTCCCCTAGGGAGAGAATGTAGCACTTCTGTCACGATTTTGACACCACAGAAACCGATTTCTACTCCCGCTTGTGTAAAAAAATAAAATTGTATTTACTCTATAAAATAATAACGAAAAAATCTGAATTATGGCAGAGTTCTCGTTAAGTTAAACTCCCTAAAATTATTATGCTTCGTGTAGACGTTTTAATAAAACTGAGATTATCAACTTGCAGTATTTTTCAAGTGTCGAGATAGTGCCATAATTTTTTCAGGTTTTTAGAGTAAAAAAAAATTGTGTGTGGAGTCCACGCACGACAGAAGTGAAATTTTTGGAATTTACTCCTTAAGAATCGATTTTCATTGCCCGGTACGACAAATTTTAGTTGCCGGCGTTCTCTGTTATTGTCGTTGCCCTGTACCGAGCTCCCCCTCTGGGTCGCCCTGTCCCAAGGGAGCCTCCCTGTTGTAAGGGGGGCATTCTTTACCAAGGGGCAGGGCCCCCTTAGTTGAGCGGACACGTGTCGTGTCGCTATATTAAGGTTACCCCGTGCCAAAATCTTACCGTCGACTAGCTGCAGCTTGCGCTCCCCTCCAGGTCTAAAATATATATTGCATTTTCATGTCGGATTCGTGTCGGGTTGCGGCGCGCTTACCCCGTACAAAAATCTTGCACCGTGGTATAAGAAGTTTCACTTCAAAAATCCTTGATTTTTAACGGCCGAGGTTTAATAATCGAGGTGAAATTCCTGGTGTCGACATTTCATTTCGAGAATTTCTTATTCTTTAAGAATCTGTTTTTTTTTTGCAAAAAATAGACCCCCTTTTTTGGGATTCTTTACTTATTGTTAATGAATTTTGCAATTGTTTATGTGTGGGTTTGAAACTTTTAGAGGTGATTACGAATCCAATGAACCATAACACGTATCTTAACCCGCAGCAGCAAGAATTAACACAGTAGAATATACAGCCAATTTATTCTTGTAAAAGGCAGCATTTTCAAAATAGACCACGCGACAGCGAAAAAAAGTCTCAGTAAGGAAATAATTAGTGGAAAGCTGGAAATGGCCTTAATCTCTTTATTTGAACCCACTTATTACAGTCCTAAGTTTTCCCCCTCGAGCGAAGTCGGCGTTGGCCCTTACGGCCCTATGAAGGTAAAATTTTTCAGGTTTTTTGCAAATATCTCTTAAAGCATCAACTTTATCAACAAAATACTTGTTAGCAAAAATTATCTAGAGTAAATTTGCAACAAAAAAGTTTTTTACCGTTGGTTTCTAAAGTTAACCGTTACGATACTACGGCCATTCAAAGTGAAGCCCTTTTTGGTCCTTGCGGAAAAGTTATAAAAATCACATATCAAAAACTTTCTACATGTTATAAATAATTTTGAACATCTCAGCTATACAAGCTATTAACTTGTCACAATAATAACTGCGATATAAGACAAACAGTTGGGGCTAATTATAGTCCAAGCAAACTATACGAAAAAACGACGAATAGAAGAAATAATTTATAAACTTTTGAAATTCTGGTTATGAACTTCCACTAGGGACCCAAAAAAAGATCCGAAGAGTTCCAACCCCTTTGAGGGGAGGTTTATCCCCTTTGCCGCAAGAAACCGCCCCCGAGCGTGACATCATTAAGCTTTTCTGAATATTTTTCGTAAACGGTTAACTCCGACGAGAAAATGTTATCTGACTTATGTTCTTCATTAAATTCTGCCTAAAATTGGTCTTATGAAGTTTTTGTCTATGTCCCACCCAACGCTCCTAAATGTCGTTGGAAAATGAGTATAGTTTTCACCGCGAAGGCAACCCTCGTTTTTTGCGGCGATTATCTCGAAAACCATTAGTGGGAGCAAAAAATCTATACAAACAAAATTGTAAAGCAATTTTTTCTGTACAAAGTCCATGTTGAATAACAAAAAACGGGGAATGATAAATTTTTGCCTTTGCGCTGAAAACTATACTCATTTTCTAACGTCATTTATGAGCGTTTGGTGGGAGATAGACAAAAACTTCATGAGACCAATTTTATGCAGAATTTAATGAAGAAAATAAATCGGATAACATTTTCTCGTCGGAGTTACCGTTTACGAGAAAAATGCAGAAAAGCTTAATGAGGTCACGCTCGGGGCCGTTTTTTTTATGCCAAATGGGATGAAGGTCACCCAAATGGGAATCTTCGGATCTTTGTTTGGGTCCCTGATGGGAGCAAATAACCAAAATTTCAAAACTTTAAACAGATAACATTTTCTCGTCGGAGTTAACCGTTTACGAGAAATATTCAGAAAAGCTTAATGATGTCACGCTCGGGGGGCGGTTTCTTGCGCCAAAGGGGATGAACCTCCCCCCGAAGGGGTTGGAACTCTTCGGATCTTTTTTTGGGTCCCTACTGGGAGTTCATAACCAGAATTTCAAAAGTTTATCAATTATTTCTTCTATTCGTCGTTTTTTCGTCTAATTTGCTTGGACTATAGTTAGACCCAACTGTTTGTCTTATATCCCAGTTATAATTGCTATAAATTTACTCTAGTTTATTTTTGCCAATAAGAATTTTGTTGATAAAGTTAATACTTTAAGAGATATTTGCAAAAAACTGAAAAATTGTACTTTCTTGGGGCCATAAGGGCCAACGCCGACTTCGTTCGAGGGGGATAACTTAAGACAGTAATAATTGGGTCAAAATAATAAGATTAAAGCCATTTCCAGCTTTCCACTAATTATTTCCTTATTGAACTCTCTGTTGCCTTGCCTAAAAGTTGTATTTCAAAAATATTTTTGCGTGTCTCACATTTTGAGGTAGTCAGACAAAATTTTTCGAACCAAACAGAATACAGGGTGTATATTAAACATTGGCCAAAAATGCAGGGGGTGACTCCTTGGGGCCCTCCACGACTATTTCGTCCCTTGGTGATTTCCGAAAAACCGCCTTGTTTCGAAGATACAGGGCGATAAATATTTTTTAATTAAATTTTTTAAGTTCACAATTATTTCGATTGCTAAGACCGGCTAATTTTTGTATTCACAGCAGGCTAATGTCTACGAAGTCAGATCGTCATGGATTTTATTTAAATGCGTTTTCTAAATCTCTCCATCACGAATCGCCATACAAACGGCGAAATGATTGGCATGCATTTTATGTATGGAATGGGTAATGGAAATGCGTCAGGGGCTAGGTGGTTGTACATTGAAGGATTTCCTAACAGTAATGTTCCTGGCATAAAAATCTTCCAAAGAATTCATCAACGTCTTCATGAGACAGGAACATTTAAAGAACAAGGATGAACAGGAAGATCAATACCCATACCACATACAACGCGTTCAGGCACTTCTTCCTGCTGATTTTGCTCCATGTATTGCATTTTGTCAATGGCTTTTACACAAGTTGGTTCAAAATCCCCAACAGCTTTTTTTCACAATAACCATTTTTGGGTCTATAAAAATCCTCATGAAGTAGTTGAAGACTATTTTCAACATCAATTTTCGTTACCAGAACTTTTTAGAATAAATGTAGAACAACAAAAAAGAAATGTTATGTGATTTATACACGACGGGACGCCACCTCATTTGGTTGTGTGGGGATCGCTGGATAGGTCAAGGTGGACCTCATTTATGGCCTGCTCGATCTCCAAATCTCAACCCTTTAGATTTTTACTTATGGGGACATCTCAAATCATTAGATTACACCACACCAGTAGAAGATCGAGAAGAATTGAGAAACTGCTGGTTGTAATAGTATACGAAACGACTCTTGTGTTCACGACAGAGCTGGTGGTCATTTTGAGCAGTTTTTGTTTGATCGCACTGTATCTTTGAAACAAAGCGGCTTTCCAAAAATCACCAAAGGACAACCTGTATCTATGCAAAAATATATTTCATTAAAATTTTTGTCCATCATTACTGAGGTAGACATTTAATAAATTTTTGATTATTTAATAGTTTTACATATTTATTTAGAAACTTTGCTTTGATAACTCCCATGTTGTATTATCCCTTGCAGACAATCCAGTGCGTTATTGAAGAAATATCACAGACCAATTTAGCTGCAGTGGTAGTGTCGGCTGTTACTATTTGCATACTCGTTGTAAACAACGAGCTGATAAAGGTGAGTAAATAAAAAATAATAATCTTGGTTTCAAACATCTTTGTAGCCTCTGGTAGCCAAAAAATGCTCTTTTCCTATTCCCATCGAACTCATAGCGATAGTGGTAGGAACGTTGGTCTCTAAACTTGCCAATTTGGAACAAAGCTACGGAATTAGCATCGTCGGAACCATTCCCAGTGGGTGAGTTCGACAATTTAAAGAGCCAAGCAAGAATTTTTGCGTAGACTTCCAGAACCATTTGTTCCTCCAATGTCATTAGTTACTTCCGTTTTGCTGGACGGATTTACCATAGCCGTCGTGTCGTACAGTATTACTCTATCCATGGGTCTAATTTTCGCCCAAAAGCTAAATTATGAAGTGGACGCAAATCAAGAACTCTTGGCTCAAAGTGGTGGGAATTTTTTCGGATCATTTTTCTCGTGTATGCCAGTGTCAGCGTCACTTTCGAGATCAACAATTCAACAAGTGGTGGGAGGAAAAACTCAACTGGCTTCTATGGTATCTTGCGTTTTGCTCCTTATTGTGTTGCTTTGGATAGGTCCATTTTTCGAACCTCTCCCTAAGGTAATTATAATAATTTCGTCTAAAATTTTAATTCCCTTATCGTTTTTTTTTTTTTAGAGTGTGTTAGCAAGTGTTATTGTAGTAGCTCTAAAAGGAATGGTAATGCAAATTACTCAACTTTACACCTTCTGGAAACTTAGCAAAATGGATGCCATTGTGTGGTTCGCCACTTTCTTAACTGTAGTTTTTGTTAGTATCGAAATTGGACTTTTAATTGGTGTTGTAATGTCTCTTGTGACAATCTTCATTTTGAGTTTGAAGCCATACACCTGTTTACTTGGCTCCGTTCCAAATACTGACCTGTACATCAATATAAATAGGTACAAAAGGGTAAGTGTAACATTACAGATATCTGCATTGCATCTTTTAGGCTATTGAAATTCCAGGTATCAAAATCTTTCAGTATTGTGGAGGAATTAACTTTGCTACCAGAAACATGTTTAAAACTGAATTACTTCGGTTGGTTAACATAAACCCCCAAAAAGAGTTGCAATATCGGAAGAAATTGACCAAATATGCTGATGAAGTAGTATTTACATTTGCATTAAAACCGACATTTTATTTGTCCTATTACAGATTGATGTAACAGAAATGGAGAGCCCTAAACAAAAAATTGCAAAGTTGCAAAGAAAAATCAATCGTAAATTGAAATGTCTAATTTTGGACTTCTCTTCGTTGAGTCACATAGATCCATCGGGAGTTTCCACTCTTCAACTAATCACTGAAAGCTTTCAAAAAATTGACATACCCATATATATCGCGGCATGCCCAGGTAAGAATTTATTTTTTGATAACCTGTGAGTCACTACTGATTTTTTAGAGCCAATTTACGAAATGATAAATAAATGCGGTTTGTTGAACCATAAAAATTCTGTCAGAACATTTCCGACTGTTCATGATGCAGTTGAATGTGCGACTGAAATTTTTAATGTTAGTGCCTCAAACGTCTCTACAATTAGTCGTTCGTGATAATCTACCTTTATTAGAATTAAATTGTGTCATTAAAATAAATATGTACCTGAATAAACCAAACAAAAATATTTTCGTTTTATTTCAAATTATGTGTGATTAGTTCTAAATTGTAGTAAATAAATTAAATTTGCGGCCATTGAAGTTCCCATCTGAAAAGTATTGTTTCATTGTTTGGATAAACAAAAACTCGTTTTACAAAATAGAGTAGTGGCCAGTTCAGTTCTACAAATCCGTGGGCTGTAAATGTGTGCTTTGTCATTTTCGCCAGAAGAAGAAACATTTCTTTCTACAAAAATGTAAATCAAAACTAGTCGACAAGAGTACTATTACATACGGATTTATATTCATTTACATGTGAAATATTGCGAAAGTTGTTTAAAGTTTCCAAAGCCTTAAAACAAAATTTAAATTTCTAGAACTTAACAACAACAATACTTACTCCTTTTTCGAAGACTATAATTGGATAAATAGAAATAACAAATTGAAAAGTAGTATGAAGAAGCCAATACAAGTTTGTAGCAAAAAGAAGGAAAATCTCTGTTTTAAAATAGTACAAAATATGTATATTTTGTTGTAACGTATAAATAGTTGTTGCACTTTCCACAACGGTTTGCAAGATCTTTATGAAAGTAAATAGACCCATAACGTCTTCTACTTCGTCTTTAATTTCTAAGTAACGTTGATAGATTTTTTTAATACACCTTGGAGAGTACTTTCTTGGATTCATTTCCTTAAATTTGTTATTAAACTGATTCATAATTATACTACTTGCGGTTAACAAATAAAATAGTAGACCCTCCGCAGTCGTTTGTATGACGGTGATAAGAACAAATTTAAAAAGACAACGAACAACAGCTGACTTCATCGTTCTCTTTAACCATAAAATTAGAGTTACCATAATCAAAGCATTCAAGCACTGTATTACTACTAAATATTTAGTTTTTGTAAAAAGTGATGTATAATTAAATTTGTGTGTAGTAATTTGTCTCACTATGGCCTCTAATTGCAGAATTTTAAGATATACCTTAATGATGACTTTTTGTTTTCTAAAAAATGTTGTCATTAACATAAATAAGTAAGCTTGAAGCAAAATTCTTGAAATTATTGACGAGATGGAACCGTATTTGTCGAATTTGTTGTAACAACTGGAAAGTTTTATCGTTCCTGACGACACTAGTATTAATAAAAATACGCTTAATATTTTATTTTTTAACGTAGTTTTAAACAACATCTTCGGATTTGCGCCATCTTTATCGAAGCAATAAGATGTTAATCCTAAATATTTACACATAATAAAGAAGCGACAAAATGAGTCGTGCAGTCTACTTTTCATCGCTACTGGTTGTACTCTAAACTAAAATAAAAGCTTGTAAAATGAAAATGTTGATCAATAACGAAAACAACTTACGAAATTAAATGTTTTAATAAAAAACTGCTTCAGAACTTGTTTTCGCATAAATTATTTTTGTAATCGATTTTCTACCTTGTATTTTGAGAAGAGTTTCCAAAAAATATTGGGTTAACTTGTTGGTATTGTGACGTTCTGGAAGAATCGCGGCGTGATGATTTCATCGTAGACTCGAGGAGGATCGCGACCGCAATTCTACGCGAATCTAGAAAGCCGCTTCGCTCTTTAAATACGATGCGAAAGAGGCCGTACAACTAGTCTAGTCGAGTCGATGTCAAAGTCTGAATAACCTACTGAGCGACATAATCCGTGTGACTCGTGCGAACTGTTAAAATAAATAATTGTGCCGTTATAACTGTGATCTGTAAATAATCTAGTGTTTAAATAAATTGTACATAGTTTGTTCAAATAAATTGTTTTTTCGAATTTGGTTTCATAATTTGCAAATTATAACACCAAAAACAGAATCATAATGATCTAAATTATAATTCTGTTTTTGGTAACTTTTCTTGTCTTAATGTTGCTTGCAACTTTGGAACTGTACTGCAATGTGACGGCGACACGACGTTATAAACGTCAAGTAATCGCGCCGTACGACAGATGTGAACCAGATGTGAACGAAAATAAAGCAAAGAGAAGTAAATGACTTTCGTTCCATGATTAGATGTAAACATTGGTAAAAACAAGAATTGAAAAAATGGCAATCAAACGTGAGGTACAGCTTGTGTCTGCATAATCAAAAGTTTCCAAATCTAACCTCCAAATCAGAAACGTCATATAGCAGAAATACCAATTATACTGAAATACCACTCGTGTTATTTAAAAGTCCCAAAGTCATCAATTTACCACAAATTTTCAGTTTTTCTTAATTAAATAAAGCCAAATTCGAAAAAATAGTATATGACACGCGTTTCACAAGCCGAAATTGTAGCACTCGTGCCTTTGGAGCACTTCTCGCTGCGCTCGTCGTGCCCCAAACTACTCGTGCTACAATCAACCGTCTTGTGAAACTTGTATAATAATATACTATTGTGAACCCGTAAAAAATTGGTGTCAGGAGTTGGCAGGTGGCAGAACTGAAGAGGGAGCTGGAGGAAAGTGAGTTGGAAACTTCTGGAACAAAATCGGTGTTACAGAAAAGGCTGTTTGAGGACTTTGAAAAGGCGGGTGAAAATCCTGAAGTATACTTGTTTGAAGTTTCCTGCGACGTAAACACTATGCTACAGAAACTCCAGGACAATATGCTAGAAAATTCTAGCTCAAACAAGAATTTATAGAAAATTCCAACAGTCTCAAACAAGAACTTCTAGAAAATTCTACAAATCTGGAGCAAAAGCTTCTCGAAAATTTTACCAGTTTAAAACAAGAACTCCAAGAAACGCTTCTAGAAAATTCCAACAGTCTCAAACAAGAACTGCTAGAAAATTGTAACACCCTCAAACAAGAATTTCTAGAAAATTCTATAACTCGGTTTTTAGAAAGGATCGTGTTGACAGAAGAGGTGGAGGTGTTTGCATGTATATATCTGTTGCCATCTTGTCTGAATTTGTTGTGATTGGTGTGGATGTTGATACGCTAGGCATTGAATCGCTTTTCCTAAAATTTTCTAATAGGTTGACTACTTTTGTGGTGGGTTGTGTCTACAGGCCACCCTCATCTACACTTGTTGACGACGAGAGCCTTTTTGCATGTATAACTGAAATAGTGAGTCAATATGATAAAGTCTTTCTTTTCGGAGATTTCAACATGCCAGATATTACGTGGCCTCTGACTATGGATAAAACGTTCCGTGCATCTTCGCAATTGTTAGTCGACTTATTGTTGGATAGTCATTTACATCAGTTAGTGACACAGCCTACCAGGTTCAGACTAGATCAGCAGCCATACGTCCTTGATTTGATCATAACTTCTGATCGCTCATCTCTGACAGATTTGGATTTCCTCGGTCCCATTGGGAGATCGGATCACTTGGTCTTAAGAATCACCTTACAGATCTGTTGCACCTGTAGACCAAGAGTGATAATTCTAACAAGGAAACTTATAGAATATAATGCTGTAAAGGAGTGTCTGACCGATGTGGACTGGGAATCACTTCTGTCAGCCCCCTCAGTGGTGGAAAACTGGAATCGTTTTAAAACTCTCCTGGACGACACTATCGCCAGACACACTTCTATAGTAGATAAAAAAAGATCTTCTACTAAGCCTTGGATTAATTCTGAAATTAATTAGGAAAAAAAGAGCTTTGTGGCGCGCTTTTAAACGAACAGGTAGTGATAATGATTATCGCGTACATCGAACTTTTTCCAACCAACTCTTCTACGTCATTAAAGATGCCAGAGTAGCGTACGAGAAACGTATTGCTGACAGGAAGGATCCTAAGTCCTTCTACAAATACATTCGAACTAATTTGACGGGACCAGTTTCCACTCCACGCGTAAGGGATATTGGCGGTAAGATGATCGATTGTAATACCATAGCTGCAAACGAATTCGCCACTACTTTTTCTAAAGTATTCACAGTTGAACCAAGTATCGCCATTCCTCAATTACCTGAACTTAACAATGCTGCGCATCTAGATTTACAATCAGTCGAGTTCCCGGGCACGCTAATACGTGAGAAGATTAACAAACTGAAATCTTCTAAATCGCCTGGTCCCGATAATATTAGCTCCACCACATTGAAAGCATGCGCCGATTCTCTTTCTAGGCCTCTTGGCATACTCATGACTTAATCATTTAACTCCGGAACTTTGCCGGTTGACTGGAGAAGCGCAATCGTGCGACCCATTTTCAAAAAAGGTGATAAGTTTGATCCATCTAATTATCGTCCCATCAGCCTTACATCACTTATTGTGAAAATAATGGAGGGTATTGTTTATGATTGCGTCATGAAATATCTTTCAGACCACCAACTCATACCTACAGAGCAGCATGGTTTTGTCTCAGGAAAATCCATTAATTCCAACCTTCTTTGGTGTCTTTCTGATTGGACGAGAAACATTGACTCAAATATTCCTACAGACGTCATTTACTTAGATTTCTCTAAGGCCTTTGATCGGGTGCCGAAACGCCGCCTTCTGTATAAATTGCAGCGTCTGGGGATAAAAGGTAAACTGCTATTGTGGATAGACGCGTTTCTTACAAACAGAATATTTAGGGTCAAAGTTGGTGACGAGTTAAGTGATCCTGTCGAGGTATTGAGTGGGGTGCCTCAGGGGTCTGTACTTGGCCCTCTCCTTTTTATTGTCTATGTGGCCGATTTAAATCAATTTCTGTCGTCACCCTTTGCTATGTACGCAGACGACATTAAGCTATACAACAAGTCAGACAACTTTCGGGTACTTGCCCAAGATCTTGCGGCAATCAATGATTGGAGTTCGGATTGGCTGATCCCACTCAATCCGGAAAAATGCACTGTTCTACATCTTGGCAGCAAAAATACCAGACACAAATACTTCATTGGTCAAGTGGAGCTATCCGGTACGAATTCTTGTGTAGATCTGGGTGTCACCATCACCTCTAATCTTTCTTGGTCGGAGCACGTTCTGCGTGTGACAAAGAAAGCCAACACAATTTTGTTTCTCCTCGGCAAGGTCTTTTCAAAGAGTAGTATTGGTACTATTGTAAAACTATACAAACTGCGTCTGGGCGCCGACGCTTAAACGCGACATAGAGTTGTTGGAGGCCACACAAAAACGAGCCACCAGGTTACCTTTTGGTAGAATTCGCCCTTCATACCAGGACAGGCTTCTGCTGATGAAACTACCAACATTGGCAGAACGGCGCAGAAGGGGAGATCTGATAACAACCTTCCAGGCAATCGTGCTTCCTGACTCCCCCATAAGACATCTCTTTGACCTTAATAATTTCGGAAGAACCAGAGGGCATAGCTGGAAACTATCCAAAGATAAATTTTGTACCACGATCAGGGGGAGCTTCATCACGAACAGAGTGTTTGACAGATGGAACTCTCTTCCCGCCGAAGTCATACAATGCACTTCTACGACAAGTTTTAAAACCAAATATGACGCATACTGTTGTCCAAACTAATCAGACTTGGCGCACTCGGTAGCGCGGGCAAAACAGGCAAGGCCTCTGCCCGATCGCTAATACCATAATAATAATAATAATAATAAACCTCGAGCACAAGCTTTTTGAAAATTCTGGAAAGCTGAAAGAGAAAATTTATACAATCGAGGAGAAGTTTCTAGAACGATCGGACGGCTTGAAGAATGAATTCCAGGAAAATTTACAAGATATTAAAAATAAATTTGATGATAAATGGACAATGATTGAAGAAAAGCAGAGAGAACTTGACAGTAAGTTTGCGAATTTAGGGCAGATTGGAAATCGTGAACAACAGACGACAAGTGGTTTGATGGAAGTTTCTAGAATACGGATGCAACCACCAAGCTTTGATGGAAAATCTCAGTGGTCCAACTACATCCTGCAGTTCGAAGCAGCAGTCGCAGCTAACGCTTGGAGTAATGCCGAGGAAGCCAACAAAGAGGAGACTATGGGCAGCTTGTGAAGTGCTTGGAGATGCGCTATGGACAGACACACCTTGTGCATGTATACACTTCTCAGCTTCGAAATCGTTGCCAGAAGCCAACGGAATCTCTACAAGAGTTTGAAGCAGACATAGCACGCTTGGTTCGGCTAGCTTTCCTGGACGCTCCAGAGGATATGATGGAAAGAATCGCTGTGCAAAATTTTACAGACGGCATTCGAGATGGTGACACTAGGCAGGCATTGATATTAGCTCGCCCGGCAAAATTAGCTGATGCTTTAGCTCGGGCTTTGGAGTTCGAAACAAGTAAGGCCGGTTTGAGAAGTCAACCCGAGTTCGAACCATTGTAGAAGAAGCTACGAACGGAATCGAAGAAAAAATGGAAGCAACACTTAGGAGGGTGTTAAAGGATATTGTGCCAAAAGAAAAGAAGAGAGTCATCACCTGCTGGAACTGCGGAATAGAAGGTCATGTCAGGAGCCGCTGCCAGGAAAGGTCTAGGAGACTACCGACTTCATCGACGTCGGAAAACTAAATAAAGACGAGGCAAAGGGGCAACCGTCCCGTCAACCTGCCATCAGCATGCCCCAAAAGCAAGCGTAGCATCTATAACACATCAACATAACAGCGCGTTCGTGGACGGGTTTCTGGATGGAAAGCCATGTTCGCTGCTAGTGGATACAGGAGCGACGAGGACGATTGTAAGGCCCAACGTTTTACACACCGACAAGGACGTACTACCCATAAATTGGAGACTTCGTACCGGTACTGGGGATTCGGCTACCACCCACGGAGAAGTCAACGTCATTACCACAATTGGGAGTACCGCTTTCCACCACAAGGTACTGGTAGCGAATATCCAGGATGAGGTAATACTTGGAATGGACATTCTGGGCAGTAAGGGCTGCGGATTAGACTTCGAACGTGGCACGTTGAAAATAAATGGAGAAGAGGTCGTATTACACCGAACTAATGAGGAAGCCATTCGTGTGATTTTGACTGAAGACACTTCAATACCAGAACGGAGTGAAATGATTCTGGAAGCTCAGTTGGATCACAAAGAAAGAGAGAGAAACATCATGATGTTTGAACCCAGATGTAGTGACAATGAGAGAGGACGAGGATTGGTACTGGGCAAAAGTTTGTTGCATACATCTGGTGTAGTACCAATAAGAGTAATGAATGTAAACTTCTACGCTCTGACCCTGAAGAAAGGCACTGTATTAGGGTATTGTTCTCCTATCTCATCCATCATCCGCCAAATAAGAATCACTGAAGAGCCACAGAAGAGGATTGCACCCGAACTAGTCAACCTGGTCAAGACATCGTCGAGGGAACTTAATGACAACCAAAGGAAGCAGCTTAAAATACTCGTAAGCCGTTATCAGGACATTTTCGAAACCGGGAAGGGCAAAAGAGGCAGAACCGATGTCATCAAGCATCAGATCAACACTGGGGATGCGTGCCCGGTTAGACAGCCTGCTAGAAGACTACCTCTTGCCAAGAAAGAAGAGACCGACAAGATCATTCGCAAAATGGATGAAGAAGGAGTGATTGAACCATCGAGCAGTCCATGGGCCTCGCCTGTTGTTCTAGTAAAGAAAACGTATGGATCAACTAGATTCTGTGTGGACTATCGTCAACTGAACAACGTGACGAAAAAGGACAGTTCCACTCCCCCGAATTGATGATACCCTGGATACCTTGGCGGGTGCGAAGATCTTCTCGACTTTGGACTTAAAAAGTGGTTACTGGCAAATTGAATTGGCACCTCAAGACAAAGAGAAAACTGTTTACTGTAATGCCGTTTGGCCTTTGCAATGCTCCTGCAACTTTTGAAAGATTAATGGAGACGGTGTTTAAAGGATTATCGTGGAAAACTTGTCTAGTGTATCTGGATGACATCATTGTGGTCAGGAAATAATTCGAAGCGCACGTGAAGAATTTAGAGGAAGTGTTCCAACGCCTTCGAAATTCTAGACGGAAGCTTAGTCCGAAGAAATGCCACTTGTTTAGAAAAGAAGTGCAATATCTAAGGCATGTAGTCTCAAGTCAGGGTGTCGCCGTCGACGAGCACAAGGTCAAGGCCGTGAAGGGATGGCCAACGCCTACAATCAAGCACGACTTGGGAATAGGCGCTGTATTGTCCCAAATACAGGAGGGGCGAGAGTGTGTCATTGGTTACTTCAGCAAAACCTTAAACCGAAATTATTGCGTTACTAGACGAGAACTGTTGGCAGTCGTGAAGTCCGTAGAGCACTTCTATAAATACCTCTACGGAAGAAAATTCTTGTTGAGGACGGATCATGCAGCGTTGAAGTGGCTTCTAAACTTCAAGAATCCCGAAGGACAAGTAGCCAGGTGGATCGAGAGACTGCAAGAGTTCGATTTTGATACAGTACATCGTGCTGGTATGATTCATCAGAACGCCGATGCGCTATCACGAAGACCGTGTGTAGAAGACTGCAGTCACTGCCGAGGTGCTGAGGATAAGGACCTCTCCGTTCGAAGGACGAGAGTTATAAACGAACGTTGGAGCCGTGAAAAGATTCGAGAAGACCAAGAGAACGACCCCGATTTGCTATTGGTGCTGGGATGGAAAAACGAAGACCGAAGACCGACGTGGGAACAAGTTGCGCAATACTCACCCAGTGTGAAATCGTATTGGGCTCAGTGGAACTACATTGTCGTGGAAGATGGAGTCTTGAAACGCGTGCTTGAAAAACCTGAGGGTCAGATAGAGAGGAAGCAACTGTTGATCCCCAAAAACAGAATTTCGGAAGTTCTGGAGGAACTCCATTGTGGAGTAACAGGTGGACACTTGGGAGTGTCAAAGACCCTTGGGAAGCTGCGGGAAAGGTTTTACTGGGTGAACTGCAAGGTGGATGTTAAGGAGTGGTGTAAGAAATGTGCAACTTGTGCCGCAAGTAACGCTCCACAAAAACGCAGGAAGGCTCCGATGAGACAATACAACGTGAGTAGTACATTCGAAAGAATTGCTGTAGACATTGCTGGTCCGTTTCCTCAAACAGATGACGGAAATAAGTACATTGCTGTAGTCATGGACTATTTCAGCAAGTGGGTGGAAGCATATGCCATACCGAATCAGGAAGCTGCCACAGTTGCCGATGTAATTGTGAAAGAGCTTATCTGTCGATTTGGTGTGTAGTTGGAACTACATTCCGACCAAGGTAGAAACTTTGAATCCGCCTTGTTTCAGAAGATGTGCAGCACTTTGAATATTCGGAAAACAAGAACAACACCGCTTCACCCGCAGTCTGACGGAATGGTGGAACGAATGAACAGAACGATAAATCGATACTTGTCAAAAGTCGTCTCTGACCTGAAAGAGATTGGGATCGCTACCTTCACTTATTCCTCATGGCATACCGATCATCCGTTTATGAGTCAACCGGACAGACACCAGCTAGCATAGTGATGGGTCGCGATTTATTTCTTCCCTGCGATTTGCGATAGGGGTGCCAACCGGGTGAAGACCTAGCTGGCGACGACTATGTCACCTAACTGCGAAGAAGGATGGAAGACATTCACTATCGGACACGCTTAAACATCCAGAGTGCTAGCGATCGGATAAAGGATACCTACGACATCAATGCTGACAGAGGTGGATACCAGCCAGGCGACTTGGTGTGGTTGTACAACTCACAACGACGCCGGGATTTGTCTCCAAAGTTACAGACTTCTTTGATGAATTCGAGAGTCACACTTATACTTCTGATGAATCAGATATTGAATAGAAAATATTTATTAGAATTTATTTTTTATTAATATTATTTTTGTATTTATCCTGTTCTGTAATAATTTTTTTATAAACGTACTCCAAGATCTTTAGTCTATCTTTTTTGTTGTATAAATATATAATTTCTTGGTCCTTTATTAATACACGGTATACTTACCTCGGATCTCTCTGTCACACATTTCCACTCGCGTTAAAATGTAAATCTTTAAAATTCGCAAACCCCTATTAGGTCCAAATTTTTTGCAGACAACCCTATATCAACGTGTTCGCAATAAAACAGCGCTTATGTTGATATAATTTTTTTCTATTATCCAATTAGTGAAAGTAACTGCCATCGACATACCTGTTTATACCTGGCAACCCAGTAGTTCGTCCAGGTAAATAATAGACAACCCAACGGCTGCACATTCTATACGTGTTATACTTTAAGTCAGAATAAAATCTTCTTATTATCTTGACGTTACAACATTTAATTAAAAAGCATTTTTTTTAAATAATTAAAAATAGTCTGTCCAGGTTTTTTTTGGACAACCCATTTTTAATATATTTTCTGATGTACTAAATTTATTATGAAATATGTTTCATTCTATTATCAGCTCGGTGAAGGTCGATTTAGGTTCGGATCTTCTACTATTTTAAAAACAAAATTTACATATGGTTACTGGATGTATGCATGATTTATGAATATCCTGTACAAGGTAATTTAGCACAAACATTACAAAGAACGCCATATTAATGAAATAACTGCCCATTCGTATTAAAAATATTTCACCTCTGAGTGATTTTGAGTTCTATTTCATGCAGAGATGATTAAATAAATGGTAAACAAACGAAACTGTACTTATTTTATTTTTCGATTCTGACAGAAACATGTCTCTTGATGAATTTTATTTGAACAAAACTAATTGGTTAACAAAAAGTAAAGTACAGTAAACCGTGTTTAAAAACACAACAATTGAATTGTTTGAACAAAAAAAGTAACAAACAAAAAGCTTAGTCTCGTTCTACATCGTGGATAGGAATCAATGCTTTCGGGTCCGCAAAAAGCAACCGATGGCGCTACGAGTATCCTTTTAATCAAGATTGCTTTCACAATGCTTGGATGAGGTCACAAGATGCCGCAAGAAGAAAGCGCCGTCTCCGCCGGTTTGAACTTGTGAATCGTGGCGGACTTTTTGAAGTTGGACCCTATCACAAGATAGACAGCCAACAATGCTTGAATGAGAATTTGGGGTTATCTTCAACATTTTCTCTTAACTCATATTATTGCAGGTGCCTTTCTAATTGATTAAAATATTGTCGAGAATTTACCCAAATAAATAAAGCTCCATGTGGATATAAGTTACTGAACTAACTCCACTAAAGTTACGGGTAGGTGATAAATACCATAGCAAAATAGACATAAAACACAATTTCTGTAGCTTATCTTATTTGGAAATTAATGTCCTCTTACTGTTCGATTTACAGAACTTATAAAATAAATAATATATATAATAAGATAAATCCAGCAAACTGGGAGGATAAGATAAAATATTGACAACATTTTGGTCAAAAACATCTCCATATAAGGTCTTGCGTGGTCTTGTTGAAAAAATGATCCAAGAAGGTTTGAACTAGTGGAAGAACCGTGGGCTTTACAAAATTGTCAAAATAACGTACAGCATTCAAAATGACGCAAATTATTTCGATGGCTTTTAGATCTCAAAGTGCCACAAACAAAACCTAAACTTATCGCTGAAGATGATATTGTTCCCTTCATGTTGCCCTGCTTGTCTACCCTTTCACCATTGAGGCCTGGTAGTTTAATGTGTGTTGGCGTAATTACTTACGCTGCCACTAAGTCTAGGCATGCTGCCTTTAAGCTCTTTCAGAGACCGAAATTCCAGCGGTAGCTGATGCTGAAAAACCCCATGGCCACCAAAGATACCTATCATCAGTCGAGCAGTCACACTCTCAAAATTAAATTTTAATTCTAAAATCAAGGAAATAAAAGATACTCATAAAATTAAAACTGTTTATTTCAACTGGTCAATGTCATTAAGTGAGAGGAAGACGAAGGTTAGAGCGATAGGATCTTGGTGCAAAGGGGAAAATTCCCGATAAATGGCACTCTTCGAGATTTAGAGACCAAATGCTATACGGAAAAATAAGTCTAGAAGAGGTTTTAAAGAATGGTATAAATTTATTATTACTATTCTTCATATGTTGACATATATTTTAAAATTTTAATCATTTGTTTGTCTATATGCATTAGCTATATTCACAAAGTTTTAGCACTTTCTCATTTTATTTGAAGCTCAGTATAATAACATGAGTGGACAAAATCTAAAACTTTTTCTAATAATTTTTTTATTATTTTTAATACGGTTGTAAATATTTGGCATTACTTACTGCAATTCATGTAAAAAACAAAGAACGAAGTGTTAAACTATTACAAAATGCATTGTGTAATTTTGCATGAAAATCCGGTCTCTGACTGAGAAATGTTAGTCTCAAAAAATTGATAACGTCAAATAACGTCATGGTTATCATTTAAAGAAAAGTTAAACAAATGTGCTAATAGTGAAAAAAATAGTATATAAACCACGGTTGAGAAGTCTTTTCTTAGCCTCGCACTATTATTTCCCGCGATGCTTTGCATCTTGGGAAATAAAATAGCTCGGCTAAAAAAATGGCTTCCCAACCTTGGTGTATAATTACTATTAAGCTAGAAATAAATGCATTATTATTATTCTTCTTTGACATTCTATTATAATTATTATTTGTATTAGGTTTCATAATTATTATAATTAAATTTTTCTATATAACTGACTTTTTCAATAATATTTTTATTGCCCTATTAACTAATGAAACTGTTAGTAACTAATGAAACTGGGTTAACTTTTAGCAATCAACGTAGAATATAATATAATTTAAATACAAATTTCTTTTCATTAACTATTGACCTTGCGCATTGTGCTACTATCAACAAAAAGCAGTTTCACAAACAAACTGACAAAGTACACAGGAATAATTAATTTTCATTAGTAATGGATGGACGCAAAAATCCTACAACCAGCACTTTTTCGCTACAATTTGCAATGTGGAAATTTACTTCCTGCTTACAAACTAGTTGACTCCAATCAATATATTTTGTACAAAAATATAGTAATAAATAATATAAAAGAATTGTATCTCATGAATATTTTTGTGAATACAATTGTACAGTTGATATTATTTTTTCTCAATACGAAAACAAACAATTAACGAATTTTGGACAATAGTTGATAAAACCTTTATTTTATAGAATGTTGTGGCTGGAATTATTTAATAAATAATAATGTAAAGATTTCAGAGTTACTTGAATAAAATTTTGTATAAACTATATGAAATTTCCGTGTTTTCTGACTGGCTCATTTTGTTCTCGTGAAATAATATCGGACTTTTCATACCTAATTATGTACATAACTATTCCATAATTTACTTGTTTTGATGCGACAAAACCAAATATAACGTCGCAAATATAATATCAAATATTAAATTTCGTAGAAAATAAATTATTAACTAATTAGAATAATGACGACATAGAGCTAATAAACTCATCAATATTGCACAAATTCAAATATGGATGTAATTTTGAGTGCACATTATTATTATTAATTACAGAATAAACATTTGAACAGTACACGTGGATGGCCACAATATTATTTAGTACCCAACCATCAAGAGAATATAAACCTAATCAATTAAACTTTCCTACCAATATTTGTGAAGCATTTACTGTCGGAGGAAAGTTAAATGCAGTTCCCGGAATGCAAGAGAGAAGTCTAGAACAAGGATTAATTACACTAATCTCCTGGACATTTTCTATTCAAAAACGCGCAGAACTCCAAAAGACCCGACGAAATTCTTATTGTGACTGTTGCATCCGTGTCTGGAGAGGTTTCTCTGTTTAATTACAGAATAATAAATAGTATTGGTATCATTAGGGAGTTTAATTAATTCCTCAATGTGGTTTCAACAGCCGTCAGTAAAGAAGTATTTGAAATGTATTGGAATTAAAAACGTCCCGCAAAATTTTCACTTCATCAAAATAGTATATTGTAGTTAGGTAGCAACACCATTTTACCAGTTAATAATAATATTTGATAAACCACAAATACTTAAAAGTTATGAGTTTATTCCAAGTTATGACATTATGTAATAAAAATGCTGTGTTAAGGGGCATTTCGCAAGGACGAGCAACTACTGGGTGAGAGTGATCAAAAAGTTCGAAGTGTGACATAAGTAGTGGGACTTAAACAAAAATCCACGCGAGACACAGAAAAAGTACGTTCTGTGAAACAATGCTTTCTGCACAGCACAGCGCAGCCGATGCGAGCACAATACAAATATAATATTCTAAATTCAACCACCACCCGAGAAGACATTTGGGATTTTGGGATTATAAAAGTATTATTGACCGGAGTCCATAAAATTACTATAAGTCTGGTCGTACTTTGCTTTTGATGAAACAGTCGAAAGACCGTAACATCGTAGGTAATGGGAGAAACAGTTCAACTATTTTTTAGTATTTCACGGACCATTACATTTAAATACATATATATTTTTTAAATTTTGGCACAATGTTGTCCCAAAAGAACATAATTATCTTTTTCAATCTGCAAAAGAACATACAAAATAAAATTGCTATGGAATAAATTTTTTGTACTTGTCGACAAGAATTCCAATAGATACAATCCATACAACAAAGTAGCAATAATTGTTAGCACCAGTAATTGCCAACTGCCCTTGAACCTGAAAGTAATAATTATCTTTTTGCTTTAGTTTAACGTCCCCATTTTGGTCTATTTTTAAGTAATTAATTTTTTCTTCATTGACCGCTTGTTGGGGATTTAAATCTCGAATGGACCAAGGGCATTTTATTTCCACAATATGATCTTGATCAATAATTCCATCCGGAGTGGCACCGAGAAAACAATTTTCCTTGTCAATAAACAGTCCGCACTCACGCACAAGTACCCCATAGTCTTTTGCTTCATGTTCTCTTCCCCACATCATTATAGCTGTACTCAGAACAGACAATATTTCGAGCTAGCTTTCACGTATTCCTAATAAATTCTTTTTCATCTAGATGAATTTCTGTCAGACCGTAATTTTCATCGGGTGGGGCAGCAGTCTTTCTTTTTTTAATTCGTAGAAATAACTCTGAGGGTTTTATTATACTCGCATTTTCTTTTCAGACCCGCGATATAGTTTTTAGCGAATTTTCCTGGACTACGAAATTTTCCTGTGCAATAGGACAAAATATTTTTCCTTTTTATTAAATGAAATTGTCATATACAATATCCCAAGTGTCAAGCATATTGTCGAAAATTTTCCCGACCTTGTCGCTGCGCGCTTGAGAAGTTTTCGGTGCATCAAACACTTGTGCCAGACAGGGAGGGAAGATTTTAAACAATATGCCTGACCGAGGGATATTTGTTCAGACAATCGCTCGAACAACATTAACAAAAAATTAAAACGTCAAGGTCTCATAAATCATGTCATGAGTTGGTTGTCATGGTGGTCGGCAATTTCCCTAAGGAGATTTTCGCCACGCGGGAAATTGTGGCGAAATTCAAATTTGATTGGTCGATTTCAAAAAAACCTGACGTTTAGATTGGTTCGACATATCAGTTTGACAGGTGAGGGCGATTGTCCCATATAAATTTACAGACGATAGAATTATAAGTTTCTGCTGCATTATTTTTCATATTCAAAATTAGACTATGCACATTTTGAACAAGTTTTTTTCCACACGACTCAATGTCGTCAAAAAGGCCAGACTCCATCATGTCTGGAACTGTGTTGATTTCGCCTTCCTTGCTTCCCTAACAAAAATAGCCTCTCAATTTACTACAGTAGTTACGTAGTAAATGGTTTACGCACTCTATCTTTATTATAGGGAATTTATGGTCGTAGGGCTTCGCCATGCAAAGTTTGTTTTAACACACTGGTGCTTCTTTTGCCAGCGAAGTTTTGTTGCTCTGTTTTTTTTTATTATTTATTTATTTAAAAAGAGGCCGCATCGGCTGCTATGGTCATTAGCGGTACAGCTGTTTGTGGTACAACTATTTATACCTAATACATTTTATATTTTCCTTAAGTATTCGATGTCACTCAGGTAAGCTCTTAAGGAGGACCAGTTGCTGAAGACTTCTGGATATATGACAGTTCCCAGGTTGTGTTTTGCTCTTTCGGCGACGAGGGTTGGGCAATCATGGAGTAGGTGAGCTACAGTGAGGGCCTCCATTTGGCAGAAACTGCAGGTGGGCCGAGTTTTCCTCTCCAAGATCCATGAGTGGGTCAGGGCGGTGTGGCCTAAGCGGAGTCTCGCTATCGCCACCTGTGACTTGCGATCGACTGGCAGCTTCATTTGCTCTTTAACGACTGGCTGGATCCTGTGAAGGTGGCTATCATTTTCGTCCCAAGACGTCTGCCAGCTGGTCCATATTTGTGCTCTAATACTGGCTAGAAATCTTCCGTCAGGTTATAGGCCACTGGTGGTAAGTTTCTGTCGGCTGCTGCCGCTTTGGTGATTAAATCTGCTTCTTCATTTCCACGAATACCAGTATGTGACGGCGTGTGGATGAATCGTAACTCCTTCCCTTGCCGGTGTATGAGTTGACGCGTTTCGGTTATCTCTCGCACAAGTGGATTGTCGGAGTAGAGGTGTTGAATCGCTTGTAGCGCACTGCATGAGTCTGAAAATACAACAAATTCGGGACTGTCGCTTTCTGTTATGATCAAAAGCGCTTTTAGCAGCGCTGCGAGTTCTGCGCAGAAAATGCTGCTGTAGGGGGCCAGGTGTATTCGCGCCGTTTGGGTGTGAGAGAACACTGCTGCCCCAACATCATTTTCAATCTTTGAACCGTCTGTGTACATATATGTTGCAGTCGGGAATCTGTCTTTGAGCTGATGGAATGCGTTGATGAGAACACTGGGTGGTGTGTCTGCTTTTCGATATTTGGCCAGGTCGTAAAGGATACTAGGTCGTTCTATGATCCATGGAGTAGGATCCATAGAAGGGTTAACGGTGCTGAAGAAGGTAGGAAGAGATAATGAGTGTGTTTCTAGGAGGTTACGCACTCTTTCTGAAATAGGAGGGGTCTGATTTAAGTCCGCGTATAAGGTAGTGTGGTGCTGTGGGAATGTTAATCGGCGGTTAGAATGAGTGGTAGCTCTTTCGGATGCTCTTGCCGCATAGACTGGAGTAAGTTGCTCATATCTCAAAGTTAAGGGTGGCTCCTGACATAGAACATGCATGCTAGCCGGGGGACTTGTGCGGAATGCGCCAAGAGCGATTCGTAGGGCTGCGTTCTGTATCACTTCAAGTTGCCTGAAGGTTGTTTTAGCACAAGTTCCAAAAGCTATTAAACCGTATTCGATTCTCGAGCGTATTCGGCTTCGATAAATGCTCAGCAAAATGTTAGTGTCAGCTTCCCAGCTTTGACTTGCCAGGCTGCGTAGGAGTCCTAGGATCTTGGTGCAAGTTGCACGTAGGGATGTGATGTGCGCCTTCCAATTTAGCTGTGAATCGAAGATGATTCCTAGGAATCGGACGGAGGAGGTAGTTGTCAATGGTTAACTATAAAGTCTTAAATTTGGCTGGTACTTTAGTTCTCGCTTGGAGAACAGTATACATTTTGTCTTCTCACTGGAGAATTTGTACCCTGTTTGGTATGACCATAATTCCAATTTGTGAATTCCATCTTGAATGTCCTGCTCTAGTAATTTAACGTGTTTCCCTGTTGTGTATATTATGAGATCGTCTGCATATGTTACGTGTGAGAGTGGGTAATATATGTGCTGACTTATTTCATTCAGGGTGATTAAGAATAGAGACGGGCTCAGTACTGATCCTTGCTGGCATCTGTTTTGCAGATCTCTGCGTTGGGACAATACACCGTTTGCTCGGACACGAAAGGTCCTGTCTGTGAGGAAATTCCTGAAAAAGTGAAACATGTGCCCTTGAATTCCCCAGTTGTCTAACGATTTTAATATGTTATGTTAAGGACTTTATGATTCTGTGTAAACGCTTTGTGGATTGTAGATTCTAGGTTTACTATGTTATCCAAAGTGGAGCGATGATTTCGTAAGCCGTTTTGAACATTTGAGAGTGCATTACTGTTTTCCAGCTGCCAAAGTAATCTCCGATTAACCATCTTTTCGAGTACTTTGCACATGTTACACGTGAGAGAAATTGATCGAAAGGAGTTTGGTGTGGTGTCTGTTTTGTTGGGTTTCTTAAAGGGTAGAACTATTGCTTGAGTCCATGCCTTAGGAAAGCGGTGTGTGGTCCAAATCAGATTGTATATTTGTAGAAGATGCACTTTCCCCTTGTTTGATAAATTTTGCAGAAACTTGAGAGGGATGTCGGCTGGGCCAGGACTTTTTGTTCTAAATGATTTGTTATCTGGGTGAGTTGGTATAAATTCCGTGTTTGGCATGCTTAAATTTTTGAAATCGCTTATCATAGTTTGCATTGCTTGAAAAGTTTTGAAATTGTGTAGCTAGAATCTCTACAGTCTCTTCATTTGTACTTGCTGCTTCTCTGTTTTCGTTAGTTACCCTGATTGTTGCATTGTGAGACACTCCTTTAATTTTCCTTACTTTGCTCCAGACTTCGCTTATTGGAGTCGTTGATGTGATGGTAGAAACATAGGCTTGCCAGGATTCTCTTTTACTTTGCTTTAATCTAAAGCGCTTTTTAGCGCGCGCTCTTTTAAAATCAATGATGTTTTCGATGGTGGGTCTTCTCTTCATTTTATTGAAGGCTGTTTTACAGTTTGCTATTGCTTCTGCGCACTTTTCATTCTACCAGGGAACGTAATGATGTTTTTGTCGACTGGAACAATTTATTCACTTTTTTAACATGTTTATGGGCTGCTTGCAGTATCACGTCGTTAAAGAGGTTCAATGTGTAGTCTATGCTGTCTTCTTCATTTATCATCGGCAATTGTTTGTCGACTTCTTCGGCAAATTTTTGAAAATCTGCGTCTTGCATACTCCAAATGGGCTGTAGTTGGAAGTCCGTGGCGTGGAGGAGTTCATGGGAGTATATCTTTATGGGGTAGTGGTCACTACTGTGCAAATATGGCTTTACTTCCCAAGTGAATTTATGCGCCACGGTGGCACTGCAGAACGTAACGTCTATCGCCGAGAAAGTTCCGTTTGCGGAGTTAAATCTTGTATTAGTGTTTAGGAGAATCAAGTTGCATTCTTCCATTAAGTTTTCCAGCATTTCACCTCGGGCATCAGTTTGATTCGAACCCCATATCACATTATGAGCGTTGAAATCTCCTAGTAAAAGGAATGGTCGGGGTAGTTGTCTAGTTAAATCATTGAGTTCTAGTGCGATTACTGTCACCCTTGGCGGTAGGTAGACATTGCAAACTGTCATTCTTTGTGTTGGTAAGTTTACCGAAACTGCAATTGCTTCGAGAGCTGTTTCGAGATGTATCATTTTGCAGGGAATATTCTCTTTAACGTAAACTGCCACTCCCCCAGAAGCTATCTCTCCAAAATAGTTCCGTTTTTGTAAAATATTTGGTAAGTTCTTATGTTTCTTACGTTCTGATTTGTGAAGTGCGTTTCTTGAAGGCAAACAATTGACGGTTTTTGGCTTGAAATAAGGAGCTGGATGTTTACTAGATGTGAAGCGTAGCCGTTTACGTTCCACTGTAGTATTTTTGGGAAGTCGTTTTGAGAAGTGAAGAGGAAAGAGAGAGATAAATTAGTTCAAGCTCTTAAGGGAGGAGTCTGAAAGGTTTGCGTCTGTATCTGATGTCTCTGATAGTAACTGGTTTTTGTAGTTACATTGTTTCATTATTCTGTTTCGATACTTTGTGCCCCTCTGTTTCAAGCCTCCATCTTTAAAATGAGAATGCAGCTTCTTCAGAAGCTCAAGGAAGTGTTCTGTGTCATCAGTAAATTCTTCTACCAGAGCTAAGGGATCTTTGCAGCCTGATGCATTGTTGAAGAAGTGAATTACTTCTGTTGCTTCTATCTTAGTCGATTCCACCTGAGTATCTATAAATGTGTATATTTCTCCTAACTTTCCTTCATTTGATGTTGTTGACCGTGAATTAGTGTTCATTTTCATTTTTTTTTGTTTTTTTCTGCGGTTGTTTATATACCCCAGTCACATCCTGGTCGTTTTGTATGTTGTCATCCGCTGCACTAATTGATGATGATGCCGCCCCTCTTTTCTGTCTTTTCTATCTCCAAGAAGGGTTCAGTATTTTGAGATGTGCATGCAATGTTTTCCTCAGATGCGGTAGATGTGAGAGTTTCTGCCGATCTTTTTTGTCTAATTAACATGGGAGGATCTGTAGAGTCTTGATGTATTATGACGCAATTTTCTGAGACGTGTTTTTCTGTCAGATTTTGGAGGTGTGTTTTGTGGGTTTTCTGCAGGATATTTCGGGCAATTTGCAGCTATGTGACCTTTTAGCTTGCAATGAAAGCAGCTTAAAGGCCTGCTCAAACCAAAGCGGGACTTCGGGACCGGGACCGGGACCGGAAGCGATGCGAAACGTGCGGGAGCGGGACGATACTTGCCATACACACCGACGCACGAAGCATTTACGAAACAACGTTATTTGTAATGGTTTGGTAGCCTTTAAACCTAAATTAAAAAATCAAAAAATATACATGAAAGCGAAACTGTCATCAATTTTCAAATGCGACGAGCCATTGGTCAGAAACGTCGTGAATGGTATCTAAATGTTTTCTTAGCATTTTTGTTTAATTTTTATTCAATTTCGTCGTAATATATCTTGTCCTTTTCTGTATTATTTTTATTTTCCGTATGTGACGGATCGAACAAAATAGGATATTTTTGTTTCACTAAAATAACCTTTTCTGTAATTGCACTCATTGAAGAATGCAGCTCTGTTTCTTGAAGAGATTGTATAAAAATCTCTCTTCGAAAGCTTAGAATGTGTGCAAATTCATCTCCCTGGATGCCTGCTCGTAATTCAGTCATTGGTGAAAGAGGCTTGAGGCCTACAAATTCGTATATTGAGTATACACTGTATTGTACTATTGTGATCATCGCCTAAAAAACGTCGTGTGCACCTCGACTGACTCCTCGGCCACAAACAAACTTTTACGGCCGCGAAGTTCTAAGATAACAGGGCCTCTCCGTCCCGCATGATTTTGATGCTGTGGTATAGGTCTAAGATTTTACTCGGACTGTGCACGGCGAATTTGTAGCATGGCTCTATAGGTGGAGCTACTTTCTTGACGTAGAAATCAACAGAACAGGGTTTTATTTAAAACATTATTACATAGTTGTATTTGCGCTTCCATCTTCAATAATGTAGCAAACAATAAGAAAAACTATAGGCAAGGCGATACGCATGTTTCTTGGTAGGTTTTAAATTCGTAAGTGTCAATAAAATGGTGACAACAGTTACGTATGTTCAGTTCGACATTTTTGCATATTTAGAAAACAGTTTTGAAAAAAAAAGTGCCTAGGTTCTAAAGCAATCCTTTTTCTACAACTATTCAAAATTTGAAGATTAATTAGATTAGATTAGATTAGGTGTTGAGGGGTGTGAGGGAATTTGCTCCCCTCACCGACACTTAAACCACACCGCGGGCCCATTGTGTCACCCCCTCGCGTCCCTCATTCCTGTCTCTCATCCAGCCATCCAACATTGTCGAAAAAAGCTAGGATGGTTCCAGGCGAGGTACACCTCAAGTTGGCCCAGCTGGGCCATGTCTCCCCCAGTATGGACTTTCTGGTCGAGGCGAGAGCCGGACATTCCCGTAGGATATGTTCGAGAGTCTCGTCCTCCTCTAAACACCCCCTGCACGTTGGGTCGTTGACCACCCCCATCACGTGGAGGTGTTTATTTAGCCTGCAGTGACCGGTCCAGATGCCCACCAAAAGGCGGAGTCTGTCCCTTGACAAACGCAGACAAGACTTGGCTCTTTTAAAGCAAGGATTTTTGATAAAAATCTTGCTTTGTCTGCAGCCTGTTGTCGTTTCCCATCTAGCACAGTGTCTAGAATAGGTGTCAGTTTTGATCAGGTTTGAGAGGTAGCGATTGGCCGGTCGGATGAGCGGTTCGGTTCCATCCGGTGTTCCCGTTGCGCCCTGTCGAGCCAGCTCGTCGGCCCTCTCATTCCCCTCAGTACCGTTATGTCCTCAAACCCATCTTAGCTCAACGACATTGTTTAGTGCTATTCTCGACAGTGCCAGATGGCAGTCATGTACCACTTGAGAGGTGATCCTGCCACTGGCCAGAGCCCGCAGAGCTGCTCGACTGTCGCTGAAGAAGCACATCGTTTTTTCACTGACATTGCGCCCAGTGATTTCTGTGGCACCCCTAAGAATGGCCGCGATCTCCGTCTGGAAAATACTGGCACATTCTCCTAGGGTTGCGCTGAGATTGCAGTTCATTTCGGGGATGTAAACTCCCGCTCCAGAGCCTGCTTTCGTTTTTGATCCATCCGTGAAGATTGAAATATCAAACTTCGGATGTTCTTCTGTATCCATATGAGCTGCGGTCGGGGTGGTTCTCATGGCGCCCGTCACAGCGACACATGCCATCCGTTGGATGCGTCCGAGACGTGTCATCGTTGTTTTTTGTCTGACTCTTTGCCACCAGACAATTGCTCCGTAGCTCAGCATCGGTCTGATGACGGCCGTGTAGAGCCAGATGGTAATCCTGGGTGTTAAGCCCCAGGACCTTCCCACCGCTCTCCTACACTGCCACAGGGCGACGCTACCTTTGTCTATTTTGCTTTCCAGGTGCTTTTTCCAAGACAGCTTATGATCCAACATAACGCCCAGGTACTTCACATCCTGCGAGAGTTTCAGCTTGACGCCGTTAAGGGAGGGCAGCCTTAGCTGTCCCATCTTCCTTCTGTTCGTGAAGAGGACTAGCTCTGTCTTTTGTGGATTCACAGCCAGAGCCTCCTTCTTACACCATTTTTGTACCAGGCAGAGTGCTGTCTGCATAAGGTCGCATAGTACATTTTTGTACTTACCAGTAAGCAGTATGACCAGGTCATCTGCGTATCCGATAGTGTAGAATCCCGCCTCGTTGAGTGTGCATAGAAGGTCGTCCACTACTATGTCCCATAGCAATGGGAAAAGAACTCCCCCCTGAGAACAGCCCCTCTTAACCACTCCTCGAGTAGTTGCGTCCGCTACACTAATCTGTACGGTTCTGCAGTCCAGCACCCGCTGAATCCAGTCACGTACTGTTCCTGAGACATCGCGGTTCTGAAGTGCTCGCCCGACACTATCGAAGGTGGTCTTGTCAAAAGCCCCCTCGATGTCGATGAATACTCCTAAGGAGTATAGTTTGTGCTCCAGGGCTCCCTCAATCCGCCCCACCACCTCGTGTAGAGCGGACTCGGTCGATTTCCCTGGAACATATGCATGTTGGTTGGGGTGTAATGGTTTGGCCCTTAACACCCCATCCCTTATTTGGTAGTCGCATAGTCTCTCCAAGGTTTTTAACAAAAACGATGTGAGACTTATGGGACGGAAAGATTTCGCGAGAGAATAATCTCCTCGCCCTGGTTTAGGAATAAAGACAACTCTCACCTCCCTCCACATTTCCGGTACGTATGCGAGTGCAATACATGCCCGAAAAATTATCACGAGGTTGTCCAGAATCTCCGAAAGTCCCCACTGTAGCAGGGCCGGGAAGATTCCGTCCACGCCCGGTGACTTGAAGGGTTTGAAAGCTCTTATAGCCCATTCTACGCTAGTATGGTTCACAATCCGCGCAGCCTTAGCCCAGTCCTCCAGGGAGGGGGCTTTCGGACAGCTTTGGATCGGATTCACATCCGTTGTGACCACACAGCCCGGAAAATGTGTAGCCATCAGTACCTTGGCTGTTTCATCGGCAGAGTCCGTGTATGTGCCGTCCTCTTTCTTCAAGCTACCTACTTGCTGTCCCGGATCCTTTGACAGGATTTTCATCAGCTGGGCAGCGGTGGTGGTACATTCGAGGTCCCCACAGAATTTTCTCCATGATGACCTCTGCTTAGAACGAACGTCTTTTTTGTATTGCCGCTGGTATTATTTACATTCGTCCCAGTCGGCTGCATTTTTGGTCCTTTTGGCCTTATTGAATAGCTTGCGCAGATAGACTCTTCCCCTTTCCAGTTCCTTACACCACCATGTGGTGTTTTGGCCCTGGCGGGTGCCTGATCTCAGCGGACAAGCTTGCTCATAAGACGTCATCAGAGACCTAGTGAGGTCAGTGACTGCCCTCTCAAGTTCTTCGTTCGTCTTAAGATCATTAGAGATATCGAGCCGACCCCTGACATTTGACAGGTTTTCTAGAAATAGATCCCTGTCAGTTTGTTTTGGGTTCCTGTACGGCTTCGGTAACATCTCTTTTGCTTCTAACGAAAACGTTATCCATCTGTGGTCTGACATGGTCACGTGCGATGATACTTGCCAGTCCCTTATATGTTTGGAAATCTCTTGCGTCGCGAGAGTGATGTCTATCACAGTCTGACACCTCGAGGTGACAAACGTAGGTTCGCTCCCTCGATTGAGTATTCCTAACTTTGTGCTCGTAAGATATTCGAGCAGTGCTGTTCCTCTGCTGTTGCAATCACCGCTCCCCCATACGATGTGGTGTGCGTTGGCATCGCATCCAGCGATGAGTTGTTTTCCTTCCCTTTCACAATGCTCAACCAGGTCCGCCAGCTCCCTAGAAGGGGGTGGCTCCCTGGAGTCCCCGGGGAGGTATACTGAGGCAAAAACTACCTTACGTTCCTTCCAAATTCCAGGTTAACCTGCACAGCCGTGACATCTCGGTTGCAATAGCCCGTCAGTTGGAAGGCGTTTTGTTGACCTGAAACATATACACAAGTTCTGGGTCTTTCTTTAAGGGAACCCACGTAAGTGGTCCCGGACGATTTGTCGCCCATGCCACAAACTCGGTTGCCTACGCACCACGGTTCTTGTAGCAGGGCTATTGTTACCTGCTTTGCTGTTAAGTGACGACTTAGGGTTACCCCCGCCTCCCGACAGCGGTGTAGGTTTGCTTGAATTAGTGTGAGTCCTTTGCCCATTAGGTCGAACCTGCACTTTCTTTGCGACGTAGTCGCCACACCGGACGTCGACGGTTCTGCTCCACCCGAAGGTGTCGTCTGCCCCGTGGGGCGTCCGGTTGCTCCTATATCAGCTCTTGGTGTTGCTGCAGGGATGGCGCCTTCACGCCTCTGCCTCTGCAGCTTCTTTTTGGGACCCTGCGGTCCCTGGTTGGAGTTGTTTTTATTCTCCATACCGGGATTTTTTACTTCATCTCCCAGGCTCCCCACCCACCACGGAGTCCCATATGGGGACGCCGAGCTTCGACGCCAGGGATACTCGAGAGATATAGCCCCCAGGAGGTTGTTGCACACAGCCCACGCGGTCTGCCGAAGCCGCCCACGCAGTTGCATGCCCCAATGCTCCCCAAGGGCTTACCCCGTCGGCCCTCTGACGGGACGACACAGCCGATTGATCGAGGTGGGTTAGTCTCGACCGCCCGTCTAGGGTGAAATCCGGGCCAAAGTGGCGTGTTGCCCTCCCAAGGCCGTAGCCAAGATCAGGCTCAACCACCAGGATCCCTTCATCCACCCGCACGGGTCGCCACGCACGGCACAAACACGTGGGTGACTGTTTATGCACCTGCAACACCAGTCACCATGTTGCATGGGGAAGTTTTTATAGTGGTACTTTATCCACGCGGCCAGTCACTTAAGACCAGCCCCCGTGCCCCCTGTCGGCAGACAGGCGGTTTACGGTATGCGTCACGAGCTGGTCCGCGGCGAGGGGCTTTCGTTCAGCACAGCGGGGGGTTTAGATCCCGGACCTCCCTACTAACCCCCCACTAGGCAGAGTCAGAGACTCTTACCCATTCTCCTATCCGCCACCTGGAGACGCGCCTGGTATGTAGCTCAACCCCCAGGGAAGATTAATTAACAATACAGCTATTTTTATAAATGTACACTGCAAACATGGGGTGAGAGAGCCTTAATAAAATAAATCGTAATTTTTTAATAAGTTTTTCCTCTAAAACACCAAAAATAATTTTTATTAAAATTACCGACGCACGTTTCACCAACAATGTTTTGCACAATGACGTCATCATTTTTATTTCAATAACAACCCCAATTTTTTTACATATTCAGTAATATTGTCGGACAAATTATGTTATAGGCCTATTATAGTCTATTCGTACAGACACTATAATTATGTCTTAAATTTGTGACCCCCCGCCCATTCCAATTGCAGTTCAAAGGCGATACCTATGCGAGTTGGCATAGGCGCCGAACTCCTTGAAGTTTTTGTCTAACTGTTACTCTTTACTAGGGCAAAATATTTTCTAAAAATTTCAACTCGGTAGCTTTGTTCCTTCTGGGTGGTGTCATTTAATTGGCACGTAGTTTAGACTTTTATTTTTATAATTATCTTTTATTTATATCGTGTATACAGATCCTTTATACAAAGTTTTAATGAAATACATAACCCTTCAATATATTTAAAAGTTATCCTTTTCAGGATGCAAACCTTTATAACATCAAATTATAAAAGACGATTTGAGCTTGATAACATCGTTAAAAAGTTTTTAACACTAAAATTGTTTTTAGTTCCCTCTGGAAATTTACGTTCTGGGGGTATATAAGTACTTGGGTTAAAAGGTATTTGACGTAGTAAGCATGACGTCTGTACGACATGTTAATCATTCAGAACAATTTCTAAGAAATAATATTAGTGTAAAGTAAAGTCGCAAGTTTGAATACTGTATGATTGTAATCGGCTTGCATGCGCAATGTCGCAATGTCACGACGATTTCAAATTGCTGATTGTGTATTGACTGATTTCTAATTCATTAAGTGTCTGCTTTTCCAATTAACTAATGAAAAGGCATTTCAATTCTTTTTTGCAGTAATATACAATTTAAATTATCAGAATTAGATACATACTCCAGAATTAGATCCAGTTAATCCAATATTAAAGCAATTATTCTATTGAACAATATAATCACACACCAAGGAAATATTATTTTTATGGGATGATTGTTTAGATATTGAATATTCTATTATATTCACAAATTTAAAAGCGAGGGGAGCGTTCGAGTCGATATATATACAGGGTGATTCATTCAAGTGTAGTAGTTATTTAAACCTGTTATAATCCTTAATATGAGGAGACCTAGAAAAATAAGAAAAAAAATGTAACTGTAAAAAAACCCAAGATATGTATATCGTTTTAAAATTTCCGCGAAAACCGGTTGAGGACCGCTGGCATGATTGAAGAACCATTAGTAAATAAACTCTTATCTCTTGACCTAAACAAAAGACTTTTGCTGGAATGAGTGCGTTGAACGACTGCCAATTAATTACCTGCAGTTTCACTTTGACTGTTACGGTATGTCTTCTATCATATTATGTGAAACCCGTAGGAATTCTCTGAGCGTATAATTATAGCGAACATTTCGAACATAAGACAACAAATTTACACAAGGTGCATGGGAATAAGTGATTTTTTCGTGTGGGGCCACAGCGTGTTAATGCAAGTCCCATTAGCATCGAAAGATAGTGGAGTACCTATGCATCTGCAAAATGCCCAGTGCGGTCGTCATTTCGGACTGCTTTACAATTCTGTATCTATACATTTTTTGTTCCCACTAGTGGTTTTCGAGATAATCGCCGCGAAAGACGGGTGTAAGGTGAATTGGTGTGATTTGATTCAGAGAGGTTTGAAGCTTACTCATGAGAGAGAAACAATAAATGAGGAAAGAAAGGAATGACTGACCTTTGCTCCGGAACCTCTCTGCCTTGGGGACTTCGTCTTGGGATGTTCGATTCCACTTCTGTGTCCTGGTTTCTGCCCTTGAATTGCTGGCTCGATTGGACCAATGTATTGAAGTGGTAGAACGCCTGGATCAGCTGAACGGGTCTGAGTAGAACGCTTGGATTAACTGGACGGGTCTGGATTGTGGTGATGCCTGATTCACTTAATTTTATATCCAGCTCGAATTGACCAAATGTAAGGTGAATTGGTGGGTGATTTTGATTTAGAGAGGTTTGAAGCTCTGGTCGATTTGGTTTTTGAATTTGTATCTTGCTCGAAGGACCATGTATTGATTTCGATTGAAACACTCGCGAACTTATGAACTTGTATATTTAGAATAATTGCAGATGGTTATTAAACGTTTCTTCTCCCGGTGGTTTCTACTTAATTTGAATAACCGAGTCTGGCTTTAGATTGAATTTTGGTTGAATAGAATGAATGCGAGTTTGTTTTCGACTCGTTGGTTTGAATGATTGAATGCGACTTGTTAGAATAAGAGTTCGAATGCGACTTGTTTGAATGAGTGTTTGGTTACGACTTGATTGAATAAGAGTTCGAATGCGACTGAGGGCGATCGTGGGCGGTGCCAGTCAGATAAACGGTTTTATGACCCTTTGGTTTTTCCCAAACTGGCAGACGCGACGACCGCTGCAAATATTACTCAACAACGGGGGTTGCCTTCACGCTGAAAACTAAACTTATTTTCCAACGTCATTGATGAGCGGTGGGTGGAGATAGGCAAAAACTTCATGAGACCAATTTTATGTAGAATTTAATGGAGAACATAAGTGCTATAACATTTTCTTATCGGAATTACCGTTTACGAGAAAAATGCAGAAAGGCTTTATGACGTCACGTTCGGGAGAGGTTTTTTGGGTAAAAGTGGATGAAGCTCCCCCCGGGGAGTTGGAACTGTTCGGATTTTGTTGGAATTTGCAAATCAACTCCCAACTTTGGCGCCCCGTAGAAAGGAAACTTTTGGTCGCAAACAAAAAATGAATACAACCAAAATTATGCACAATTTTACGGCGGTATTTTCCGCAAAGGGTCGCGGTGCAGTGTTTTCATCCCCCCACCCCTCGAACGGCAAGCCCCCGAGGTCGCAAACTCAGGTCTACTATCAGGAGACCTATGTCTACCATCCCACGAAATTTCATTTCTGTCCGACCTTTTGCGATCAAAAAATCCCCATTGCCGGGACCATCTATGGTAGGCCGCGAATTCAATCAACCCGTCCTCGTATTTCTATTTTAGTTAAAATATCGGTAATGTTCCTAGGAAGGCCAATGGGTCCTTGTAAGGTCGATTAAAAAAAATTGACAGTTGGTTTTGCTAGGGCACAAGGGCCTTACTAGGAACCTCTAGGGGTCACGAAAATATTAATACAATAAAGGTAAAACAATGTATAAGTTCGTAATATTACTACTCATAATCATGCTTTAAATAATTTTATAAAAAAAAGGTTATTGGCAACTTATTAAAATTATTTTTATAGTTCGACTGTCAGAATTTTCAAATTTTTGCTGTGTAAACACTCTCTGTCATGCAATAATAAAATGTCAGATAAACGTTACACAATTTTTATACATTCTAAGCAATTTAAAGACTTGCCGGGTTTGTGTCGAACTATAAAACGTTGTATTACACTCGTTCCTGTGTAAATTGAGTGCTTTCCGGCACTGTGGTTTAAAAAAGCACGAGTGAAACGAGATCACTGAAATTGGTGCCTTGCGCTACGCGCTCGACCCCTTAAAGAAACATACTCCAAAAGATTATATTTCCCTGTACGTGAAACTCGAAATGTGGACAGTATTTCATATTTCAAGTTTGGGCATCAAAACAGCACCATCGTACCCCTGTCGCAATTGCCAGAAAAAAGTCAGAATGGCCAGAAAAAAGTCGGAATTGTTAGAAAAAAGTCCGAGTTGCCAAAAAAAAAGCCGGAATTGTCAGAAAAAAGTCGGAATTGCCAGAAAAAAGCCGGAATTGCTAGAAAAAAATCGTTGTCAGTTATTTTTCCATTCAGGTTTCGTAGATTTAGGATCAAAATGAAAAAAAAATTTTTTTTTAATCAAAATCAGACTAATTTTAGCTTTTCAGGCTGTTATAATTTTATTGGATCATGGAGTCGTTCCCCTCAATTGAATTTGACGAATTCCAGTATAGCATCTCGTAGACTATATAACATGAAACCCTAAAACGAATTCTGTTGCTTAATAAAGTTGTTTTGTGAGATAACAGACCGTTTCAAAAATCGCAATTTTGGCTAGCATTTTCAAACGCTGTACATTTACCGCCTCTTGTGTTGTAATTTCGGGGGATCATTCTCAGTGGTTCGTCTATATTAAACTTTGAATTTTGTATGGTGAATTTTGCCCGGTGTTGATGTCACAGAAAGGCACGCGTTTCAAATAAGATAAATGTTTTTTTTTTACTTAGTAAAGGCGGGATTTCAAATAAATAAAAAAATAGGAGTATAATATTTTTTCGTCTAGTTTCTAGTAAAATTATATCTTACAAATTTTGCTGCATATGTAGCAAAGCCGAAAATAGTAGAAAAGCGCCCAAGGAGCATTAATTTGTGTTTTAAAAATTGTAAACCTGATTATAGTAGAAGGCTTTAACAGTATAACATATAAAATACCAGATGCGCTACTAGAAATTTATTATTGATGGTGATTCAATTAAAAAAAAAATAAAGAAAATTTTGTATATGGTTCTGAAGCAAGTGTCTTTTCGAACATTAATTATTAGGTATATAGATTATGTAATGAAATATTGCTTTGGTCATTAAAATTGAATGTTTGAAAAATTATTACAGTAAGCATTACAAAATTTAGAAGGGTACAAAAGGAGCCTAATTCGTGGACAGGAAAATGCTTATCCAAAATAATATTCATGCTTTAGTGAAAACGCCATTAGAATCAGTTCAGGATTTTTTTTGTGATGCTTTAAAAAAACCTTAAACACAAACACATTATTTTTACAATTTTTTCTATTAGTAAAGGCTCAAGGTTGTGTGGTCATGATTTGCATAAAAACTATTTAATTTAAATAAATAGCTAGCTATTTAAGTAACAAGGAATGTAAGTACGTATGAACATGAAGGCAGACATGTACAAGCCAAAGCGAAGCCGCGGCTTATTCTCTGCCGAAAATGTTAATAGTCGCTACATTCTGCGTTATGTTATTACATCTTTCCGGCTCTCGATTCAAATTTATTTTTCCGGCTCCCGATAATGTAAAGCAGTGATGTAGTCCTAACAACAATATATGAACGAAGTGAGTCGGTTAAGTCCAGGCGAAGCACACAAAGCGACTTATCCTCTAAATAATATAATATACTATTTTATCCGCGAACGTTTTTAGATAAATAAATTAGAGTCAATATTTAAGTAAAAATTTGAAAGAATTCATTGACAAGGAAAAGTGTCACTTCATCTGATTAAGCACTACTAAGAGTTACATTTTTACATTGTCAATGACGACACATAAGTTGTCACTTTTGTGACGTTTGCGCATAAAATAAATTATTTTCGCATTTTTCTAGATTTTATTGTTGACGTCAAATCGACAGAATTTACACCGCCCTCTCCAATAAAATCGATAAAAATGCGAAGATAATTTATTTTATTTTGGAAATAAGTATCAGTACTTCCTCAACCAAAAATATGAGATAGAGTCACGGGTCAACTTCCGTCTCCTTGACGGCGAAGTACGGAACTGAGCTTATCTGTGTGAGAATTCCATCTGAGCAGGATACGCTTTACATAAATCAAAATTTGCACATGACTTTCAGACACACATAAAATGCAAAATATGCACGAATGCGTAAACTATGCACTGTATGGAATGGTATTTTGTATTTATGCAAAATTATTCACTGTTGATGTTGTTGAATTGCAATCCAGGAAAACTAAAAGATATCAACATAATGTACTATACTTGTCCTAAGGCCGAGAAGGAATGCTGCGTAAAAATTGTATTAAATAGTGTAAATACTTTGTCATTGCATATTATAGTATAGTAGCAGTTTCAGTTCAAAGTTCAGTAACCATTTTAAAGGGTTGTAAACAGTGAGATAAAAAAGCTAAGCTCTCAAGCTCTCACTCAAATCCTTTCGTTTGCCGGTTTTGTAGACAAAAAATCTTCATGCTCGAAAATGATGTAGTCTATAATTTAATGTAAACAAGGATTATTTGTCTCGACTCAGCACCTACACAACGACCTTTTATTCTTCTTAAGCCTTCCTATGTCTAAGACTTAAGTAGGGCGCTAAAGATCCATATTTTTTTAGACGGAAGGCTTAAAGCAGTTTTGTTGAATATTTCAAGCTTTCTCATCATCAGAACAGTAATCAATTAAAAGTATAAATTAATAGCAACGTGCATTTGCTTCTAGAAATTTCCTGTTACGGGAGAGATCCTGACATTCATTGTAGAAGCATTTTGCACATCAATCAAGGAGATAAATCAACTAAATTGGAACTGCAAATCATTTGTAATTTCAATTAATTTAACATCTTTTTTCTGATCGAGGGGTAAGGAACACCAGGAACTTTGTTTTCTTGTAATTCCAATCCTGCAGTATTTAATAAGTTTGCTAAATAATCATCAGATAACGGGGACTGAGAATTCATCATCATAATAAGGAATTAAGAAGTATGTGTTCCTTTATGAAACTGTCCAGACCGGATATCTTAAATTCCTTGTTTTATTTTGTCAATAAATATAAGTGAAAGGTTTATTTTGGTATTATTCAACTCCTGTACAGCACCGTCTTGTTGAAATTGACGTCACTGTTTTAATTTGAGAGCTTTTACCACTCATCATTTGCTTTTTTTGAACGTACTTAGTCCACACATAAAAAACAACTTAGATCCTTTTAGCACTCACAACTTTGCATCAACAGGATAAAGGAGGATTTATCACTGCATTTATAAGGATTGTTAGACTAGAGTAGACGAGTGGACGATCCAAATAAACTGATGCATTTTAATCCTTACAATACAGCTCGATAGTATGTAATTTTCATGGACAGAAACTTATAGCAATTATTATAATATAGATCTTTGTATAATTTTGTTACTATACTTCAATTGTTTTATTCCGAAAGTGTTCCGAAAGTCTTCGTTTCGACCTAAAAGATTCATTTTAAAATCCTTGTTTTTAATTGAAACCAAAAAACTGGGTAGGCTGAGGACGAAGCTGTATTTGAGATACGTGAAATATCAAAGTTATCTAGCATTACAAGCAAAAATGTTGTTAAAACTTTTAAAAACACTCGGAATTAATCTAAACGGCTCGCCGTAAATAAATAATGCTGAAAAATGAAAATTGTTAGCATTTAAGTTGAAAATACCTTCTGTGGTAATTATTATTTGTAAATCCTCAGGCCGTACAAATTGGACTTCTTGTACGTGATAGGTATACAATTATTGCTCTTCCAAAATTCTCCAGATTCGATTTGATAACAGGGCGTGATGATTTGACCTTCGGGAACTGACAGTTTTTTTGCAAAACACAATGCACATTAATGGAAATTAGGCAAACGAGAAAAAGCCGGCATCTTTTACGATAATAACTTTAAAAACGAAAAAGTAACATTAACTTAAAAAAAAAGAGAACCGACTTTAAAAAGTGAAAAATAATTAAACGATCAAACGAACTTACCTGTGAAGTTCGATCGTAATTATATGAGGCATCCATTCCAAAGATATCACTGAGATAATAACAACATAGTCCGGTCCTGTGCTACTTCGGTCACAATGTTTAAAGCGCGTTTCCCTTCCCTGCTGTCCCGGCCATTCGAGTCATTGTTTAAAAGTATATGAGTTTTATTTGCGACTGCGGTTGCCGGAAGGGTGGGATGTGAAATTGTTTCTAGTCGATGACCAATAGTCAGCAACAACAAGCTGGGTGAAAAAGAGGGGTACCAGGGTTGAGAGATCAAATAGGCGACAATAGGAATGCCCTCCCTCTGCTTGGTCGTGGAGAAATTTTTGTATTTTTGTATCTTTTATAAAGTAATACAAAAGGAAGAAATGGGTAAAAATAAAAATCACCCCAGTCATATTTAAAGGCGTTGACGCCAAAGTCGCCAGGGCCTCTAAAGCATGAAGTTATTTAACGCCTTTTTTTTGCACTGAGATGCGAACGAGACAATGGATTCACGATCTACTTTTTTTTTGCGGGCCAGACTTGACAGCTCTGGAACACCACAAACGGTGTTTGAGACTTGATGTTAGCAAAACATTGAAGCCCTAAGCTTGTAACTCCAAAATATTTATGTAAAAGCGATCGCTCAATGTCCATCACAAAAAAGGGTGTTTCGTGCTCCCAGCACCCCAACCCCTGCGGGAGACATCCGAAAAATCGTTTGGCACTAAAAACCTTATGTATGTTCTGATGCCACCAACGGAGATCTGTCTCATTGCTCTTGAAATGTCCATTTGAGCCTATTTTGTCGAAGAACTAGTAGTTTGGTCTCGCTAAAAAAACTTGGTATAAAGCCATACGTAATTGACGGCTATGCGTCCACAAGCTAGGAGGCCAATTAATTAAGCGAACTCACATTGCACATTTTTGGATGTAATGGGTAGAAAAACTTTTTTTTTCTTTTTTTGAGTTAAAGAGGTTGTTAGACCCGTGAATAAGTCACTCTTTAAACATATTAATAATATTTATTGAGTCACACGGAGGACAACTATGTCCAACGGAAGCTATTTACAGACTTGCTTAAAAACTAACTTAAATGGTACGAATTTGAAAACGACTGGTGGGGAGGGAGAAACCCTTACTCAGGTACAGACGCCCCTTGTAGGACTGTACATATTCCCCCCCTTGAACGTATCGAGTATCGAACTTCAAAATATTCTACACTACATACATACTACTTAAAACCTAGAGATATAATAAAATTTATTTACAATTAATAGCAAATTAATAAGCCTTGGATCATATACATGAACGCGACAAGAGCATAACATACGAGCAATAATAATTGTCACTTTAGTGTTTTCGTTCACTTCACTGGCGCACTGAATTGCTCTTTGAACCACCACTTCACTGTGTTGCGTCGTCCTCGACGGGTAACGGACATATCTTGGCCAGTGACCGCTTGAAGAATCCCTGACTGGTCTTGACCGTCACGACTCTCACGTGGCCGTCGTTTCCTGGGTGGGTCTGGACGATCCTGCCAATTTTCCAGGCGAGAGGTTGCACGTTGTCCTCCATAAGGATGACCATTGCCCCTTCTAGTTTGCCTTCTGATGAAGGTGTCCCCTTGTGCCATTTTCCGCGTGCTTGTAATGACGTCAAATATTCCGTGCTCCATCTCTTCCAAAAGTGGGCTCGAACCTTCTCCATTAGCTGCCACCTCGATAGCCGATTAATCGGTACTTCGCTCCAGTCATAATCTGGAAAGGTTGTCAGCGTCTCCCCAATGAGGAAGTGAAAGGGAGTTAGGACTTCGAGGTCGTTGGGATCTGATGTTAAGGGTGTTAAAGGCCTAGAATTTAAACAAGCCTCAATTCGCACTAAGAGTGTATACATTTCATTGTGCGTTAGATTTGTATTCCCAAGCACTCTTTTTAGATGCGTTTTCACAGTCTTTATGTTGGCCTCCCATAAACCAGCCATATGAGGTGACTTGGCAGGTATGAAATGCCAGTTTATACCTATGTTGGTTAGGTCATTATAAATTTTATTTTGAGTTTGCTGAAGCCTTAAGAAATTGAATAACTCGTTCAATTCATTCTTCGCACCCACAAAATTAGTTCCGTTGTCACTGTACAAATTACGCGGGTGACCGCGTCTGCTTATGAATCGCTTTAGGGCGCCAAGAAATTCTTGGGTTGTGAGGTCCGTTACAAGGTCAATGTGAACTGCCTTTGTGACAAAACATATAAAGAGGGCTACATATGCCTTATTCAATTTTTTACCGCGCCCTCTAGTTTCTCGGATATAAAAGGGCCCGGCGTAGTCTATACCTGTCGTTGTAAATGGGCGAGCGGGTTGAACCCTGTGAGCGGGCAAGTTGCCCATTTTAAATTTTGATACTACGGGCCTTGCCCTAAAACATTTGTGACAGTGATGTAACACCTGTCGTATGGCACTGCGTGACGACATGATCCAATATTGTCGGCGAAGCGTTGCCAACGTGCCCTGGGGGCCAGCATGAAGTTGCTGTTCGTGTGTGTACTTTATGATTAATTTTGTTACAAAGTGGCCTTTTGGTAACAATATCGGATATTTTACATCAGAATTAATGTTTGCGTTTTTTAACCTGCCACCGACTCGTATGATGTTTTGGTTATCAAGAAATGGGTTCAACGGTAGCAATTTTGAATTTTCGTTTAACGGTTTTTTGTTATTTAATAAATAAAATTCCTTTTGAAAGACCGCTCCTTGAACAGCCCGTACAATCGTCAGTGTGGATTTTTTTAATTCGTCGCTTGATAAGTTTGGTGTTAAAATTTTGTCTGTGCCTTTGCAGTTTTTTATGAACCTGATTATCCAAGCCGTGATTCTTTGTAGTTTTTTAAATTCTGAAAATCTTTGAAAGACTGCTGTTTCTATGTTTAAATTACATATTACCTCGGGAGCGCGCGTTTCGGTGATTCGGACTTGGCCAATATTGATGTTTGATTGTGGCCACTGGTGTTCTTCGTCCTTTAAAAAGGATGGTCCGTTAAACCAAGCCTTGTTTTCAATTATATTAGAAGGATATGCTCCTCGACTTAAAACATCGGCTGCATTATGTTCCGACCGAACGTGTCGCCAATTTTGCGGGGCGGTTAATGATGTTATTTCCGAGATGCGATTTCCAACAAAGGTTTTTAAGGAATTTGGCGGAGTGTTGATCCAGGCTAAGACAATGCTGGAATCAGTCCAGAAATATTGTTGCGTGATATTAATTGATATATTGTTTTTAATTTTTGTTACTAAACGCGCGAGTAGTAGGGCCCCACACAACTCGAGCCGCGGGAGAGTTAGGGTTTTCATCGGCGAAACGCGGGATTTTGAACAAATAAGTCTCGTATCGTACTGGTTCGATTCATTTAAGGTTCTCAAATAAATCGCGGCACCGTAACCTAATTGCGATGCATCGCAGAAGGCGTGCAACTCCATGATTCTGCTTTCTGAGTGAGAAATTATCCTGCGTGGAATTTTTATGTTTTTTAATCGTTGTAGTTCATTTATCATTTCGGTCCAAGCTGAGTGAACGGACATAGGAACCGATTCGTCCCAGCCCAATTTTAATGCCCATAATTGTTGTAATAGGACCTTGGCTTTCATTATTACCGGACCAATAAGTCCGAGTGGATCGAAAATTTGCGACGTTACTGATAATATTATGCGTTTTGTGACCTTTTGCGGAATATCGTTTACGTTTACGTTATAATTTAATGTGTCCGAATTAGGGTTCCAAATTAAACCTAGAATTTTTGTTTGCTCGTTTTTGTTTAATTGGACAATCAATCTTGGCTCATTGTTTTCGCATGTCATGGGTAAAACTCTGGTATCGTTTGATTGAAACTTGCGCAATTCGAATTGACCCTGCTTAAGAATTTGAACAATATCATTTCTAAGCTTTATTAGGTCTGCTATTGAGTCGGATCCTGTTAGCAGATCGTCCATGTAAAAATTGTTTTTTATGATTTCGCAAGCTTTAGGAAATTTGTCTGAATTGATATCGGCTAATTCCTTTAGGCAGCGCGTTGCTAAAAAGCTCGCGGGCTTCGTTCCGTAAGTTAGAGTTGACAACGCATATGAGCGGACCTGTTCAGTTGAGTTATCACGCCAAAAAATTTGTTGATAATTTCTATCCTCAGGGTGAACTAGAATCTGCCTGTACATTTTGGTGATATCAGCATTTAATGCGTATTTGAATGTTCTGAATTCTAAAACTATGGAAAATAGATCGCGTTGAATTGTAGGTCCACACATTAAATTGTCGTTTAAACTGTGACCATCTGAAGACTTTGCGGAACCGTCAAACACTACCCTAAGTCGCGTTGTCGTACTCGATTCCTTCACAACCCCGTGGTGTGGTAGATAAACGGTGGGTTTATGAGGAATCTCTGTTATTAAATGCATGTGATTCAGTTGAATGTACTCGCTGATGAATTTGGAATATTCTAACTTTAAATCTGGGTCTCTTAGGAACCTTCTTTCGGTGTTGTAAAAGCGCTTTAACGCTAAGGTTTTTGAATCGCCGATGTTGAATTTATTGTTCTTAATTGGTAATTTGATTACGAAACGACCGTTTATATCCCTAGTTGTGTTAGCCTTGAAATGTTCTTCGCATTGAATTTCTTCCGTAGATAAGATTTGTTTTTCGCATGAACTTATACCTGCCTCTTCAATTTGCCAGAATTTAGAGACTTTATTGTTTAGTTCTTCTAATGTATTATTGCGGATGCTTGTTGTTACCGACAAATTGCAGGCGGTCGTGTTTATTGGTAGCTTGTTTTGGCCATTTGAATTATTGTAGGGACCGCCGGCAATAAAACCGAACTGGGTTTTCTGTAAAATTAGTCCCGATGGTAGAGTAATTTGCCCAATGCATAAAAGGGACCAAAAGAGCTCGCCGCCCAACAGAAGGTCGATTTTGCCGCTTTCATAGAATTTTGGATCGGCTAATTTAATATTCGAGGGAATTTCCAATGCACCCGGGTTTATTGACACCAATGGTATTTGCTCGGTTATTTTGTCTACCACGATGCATTTAAGTTTATTCACAGTGTACGCATTATGATTAGATTTTAAATCAATTAAAACAGATTGCGTGGCAGTACTAGCAGTGCCATTTACACCCTTAATTTCAAAGTTCTCGTTATGCGGTTTAAGACCTAATTTCTTAGACATTTCCCTTGTGATACAATTTGACATTGAACCCGGATCAAGAAATAGTCGACATGGCTTGAATTGATTTTTTGAGTTTTTTGCTAGGACAATGGCTGTGGCTAAGACTACGGTATTATTTGCGAATTTGGAAAGTGAGTGATTAGATAATGTTATTGCCGCGTTTCCATCCACCTGGTTTTGGGTTGCTTGTTCATTGTTGTTTAAATGTAATAATGAATGGTGTCTTTTATTGCAATAACGGCAATTTGTAGTACTACGACATGCTGACGTGATATGATTGTTTCGAAGACAATTCAAGCAAAGCTTCATCAATCTAGACTTTTCATTTCGACTTTGAACTGATAGGTTTATAAATTCGGTGCATTGATTGATTGAATGTTTAGAAGCCTTACAATAAACACAACAGAAAGAGCTTGGCCTTTGATTCGTAGCAGCTAAGGCTAACGTACGTCTATGAGACTGATGATTTGTTTTTTGAAATGAATTATTTGATGATGATATTTGATTTGACGGCTTATTTGACATGTTATTTAACGATTCTAAGACCGTGCAACGTTTTTCTAAGAATTTCTTGAATTGGTCGTAGGTAGGTACTGACGTATCAAGGGAGGTTTGCCACTCTTTTTTGTTATTATAATCTAATTTTTCTGCAATTATTGGGATTATAAGCGCGTCCCATGAGTCGACCGGTATTTTTAGTGTTTTTAGTGCCGCTATGTTCATCGTTATGTTATCTAATAATTCGCGTAAGGCGATGTGAGACTGTTTACTTATGGTGGCGGCATTCAAAATTGACATCACATGATCTTGTACTATTAATCGGGTGTTTTTGAAGCGATCTTCCAAAATTTTCCATGCTGCGGTATAATTTTCGTCCGCTATAGCTAATGATTCCACCGCGCGCAGCGCTTCCTCCCGAAGACAGGATTTTAGGTACTGCAGCTTTTGTTTGTTGTTGAGACATTTGTTTTCATCAATAACGGATTTAAAGCAGTTTTCAAAATTAGTCCAACTTTTAAAATCACCCGAAAAGGTGCTTAAATTTATTACAGGCAACTTTAAACTTACGTCGTTAATATCGCTATATGAATTCGGGACCGATTTATTCTGAGAAGTAGAGGGTTGACATACGTGTTTTTGAGACGAATTTTCGGTTTTATCGATAGTGTCTATCATGTCAGCCATGATGTCACAGTATTTGTCTTCAAAGGCAATTCGTGAAGCACGATGAGTTTCTTTCATTTCCTGCGTTTTTGAATCTAACGTTTCATACTCGTATTGTGTTTCATCAAATTCTTTTCTAATATCTACAAGGATTTGTTGGCGCACCTTTAAGCGGCTAATACTAGTTTTAGTTATATCAAAAGCTTTTACAAATTCCTCTACTCTTTTTAATTTCTCGTTAACAGTGTTTATTTTGATTTTTGCATCGTCAAGTTTGGTCATTTTGAGAACGTTTTGAGACTACTTAGCCGTGAATGTTGATTTATTGAGTAATTGTTTTACACGGGTAAATGCAATTGCTTAAATGTATTATTTTGAGATGTATGCATGAATTGACTTGAATGAGTTTGAATTGTGGCTCTTAGTGCGAATCGAAGCTGTCTTGAATTCAGTGAATAGGAATTATGATTGATTTAGGAATAAAGAGAGACACTGACCTGACGACGTTATGGACCTCGGAGATGTTGGAGGACCTGCCTTGGACGTTGTCTCGGGCTGCGTTTTCTCGAGTCTTGGGTTTCGATCTTCGGGGTGGCGCACTCTTTGTAGGGATTTCCGACCACTGCTGCCGATGATGCTTGTTACTGAACTCGCGATTTGTTATACTTGTTCGCACTAGATCCGGCTCGAAGGACCAATGTTAGACCCGTGGGTCGTATGTTCGAATAAGTCACTCTTTAAACATATTAATAATATTTATTGAGTCACACGGAGGACAACTATGTCCAACGGAAGCTATTTACAGACTTGCTTAAAAACTAACTTAAATGGTACGAATTTGAAAACGACTGGTGGGGAGGGAGAAACCCTTACTCAGGTACAGACGCCCCTTGTAGGACTGTACAGAGGTTCTTGATCTGGAGGGTGTGAGAATCGAGTATTAAACCCGGAAATTTTCATCGTTATGACGAAACATGATGATTTTTTCATAGTTTAGAACAAAACCTAGAGACTCTACTAAATCGACAGTTCGAGAAAACCTTACTGAAAAAATCGCCATAATCCGCCCCCAAGATCAGGAAATCGTCCAGATAGATAAAATTCTCTCGGATCGAGTTTTTCAACTTGGTGAAAACCAAAGGGGCCGAGGCCTGTACAAAAGGGTCACACTGTTGTATGGAGTGAATTCGCGACCGGATTCTCGTTAGTGTAGTGTTTAATTTTAAGTTTTAGCATTAGCTAAATAAGTGTAGATTTAAACACCACGCGCCCTGTTGCGGCATAGCATGAGGTTGAAAGTGAAACTGATGTCTGCCGTTTGGGTATTTTTGCTCAGCACGAGCGGAGGGAGACGTTCACGCACTCCGGTGCGCGCGCCTGTGGCGGAAGCGGGCAGCCTATCTATCTACTACCTATTTGACTTGGCACCGACTTCAAACAGATCATTAGGTACATGTGTTCAACTATTTTTCACTTTTTGTAGTCGGTTCTCTTTTTTTAAGTTAATTTTTTTACAATTTGTTTTAAGTGATAAGTAGACCTAGTAAAGACGCTTCTCGAATAATGAGGAAACGACGGCAATTAAAAATTTGGGGATTTCCCTCGATTTCCATAAGATCCCCTCATCAGATCCTGACTTGGTGACAATGGGACCACCTCAAGAGCATATATTTCAAATAAAAGAAGAATTTTCAAATTCGGTCCACAAGAATTGACGAAGAAATCGGTGAACATACATAAAGTCGGTTAATAAAAGGGAGCGAAAATTTGAGGATTTTTCTCTATTTCCATGGGATCCCCTCATCAGATCCTGAGCTGGTGACAATGGGACCAATCTGTAAGTATACTCTTTCAAATAAAAGAAGAATTTTACAAATCGGTTTATAAATGACTTCTGAGGTAACAAATATTAAAAAAAAAACATACAACCGAATTGATAACCTCCTCCTTTTTTGAAGTCGGTTAGAAATACAATAACACGCCCGTTTGAGTTTCGCCGAGAAACTGATTAATTGAAGCGTGGACATACCAAAGGCGCTAAGTGCCAAAAACTTACTTTCGAGTTATTAAAGAAAAACTTCCCAATTTCTACAAATATTTTTATTTAGCACCTAAATATGTATGAGGCTGAAGGAAAAAGAATAACTCATTATTACATTAGAAAAATAACTAAACAAAAATGTTAAATAGGCCAAAAAACAATGAAACAATTAGAAAAAGCATAAGTGCCTATAACATTTAAAACTATCTCAAGTGCCGGAATTTAATTATTATTGAAGAAGTCTCCGGTAAAGTTCCTCATGTTCCTCAGTTGGAAGGTAATGTATCATTGAGGTCAGCGATATTTTTTATTTTCGGACACACGATTTTGGCTTGGCAACATCTTCAATTCCACCGTTTTAAGATTAAAGAAAATTACTTCATTTTTTAGAATGTTTGTTTCTTTCCGAGGCCCAAAATCAAGTTTCTCTAGATTTCATTATTGTGGGATTGGTGTTATCAAATCATACTTTAACAGCAGATTCCGTTGTTCTTCCATATCAAGAATATCAAATGGAGGACTATATTTGGAGACGGCTTTTTTCGCTGGAATTATTATTATATATCTTTTATTGCTTTGAACAGATCTGAATCTACCAATTTCGACATTGAAACAGAGGAAGAACACTTTTATTAACCAACTGACGGTTAATTTACAAATGACACTTAGGACCTTTTCTTGTAAAACATGCTTGGCACATACCAGTGTCTTCATTTATTTAATTTTTTACAACCTTATTTAGATAGTTAGAACGTAGAACTTTTGTCAGAACACGCAGCAAGGTACATACAACCTTTCTAGAGAAAAAACTGAAAATTTTCATTTTTGGCACTTAGACCCTTTGGTACGTCCACGCTTCAATTATTGTGTTTCTCAACAGGTAACTGCACCCGAGTGTGCAAAAAATTTAGAAACTTGATTGATCGGACGCTGGCTTTTCCGGACAAAAACAATTGATTCTCACTAGGTCAAGTTAAAATAAATATCCATATGCGGCTCGTGAATTTCTAGGACCGATAAATGCTAAAAAAAATTAGATTTTGAAAAAGTGGTAAATAAAATAAACTAAACTCGTTGTCGGCGACTTCAGCTACTGATTAAAATTAATGTAGTCATTTCTGGAACACTTTGTATATAACTTAACATGGACTTAATAGCAAATTATATTAGATTTTCTTGTAACAGAAACACTTATTCAAGTATACATACACTTTTCAATAGTAAGATCCCGAGTTGTCAAATTACTCGAGTTCGCGTCGCAAAAGAGTCTAGACCATTTAGTATAATTTTTGATAATACCCCTAGACCAAAAATTACCGCTAATTGGATGATTTTTGAAAATTGAAGCGATTTGATTGGCTTAAATTTTGTGAGGGAAATAGTCGATTCAAGCCTCTCGGATACAATTACATGTTTTTGTCATTTCATTAGGTGCTTGTTTGTTCTTCGAGTGTTTTAAGAAAGAGAACATCAACTTTACGGACGGAGAGCTGAAGACCCAACATGTATAGGCAAATTTGAAAACACCTTTCAATAAAAATAATGACCATTTTTCTTTATTCCCCACAAATTGAAGTTTTTGTTTCACAATTCCCAGGGAATTAGATGTTCCTTAGAACGTTGGCTGCCGTTTAAATTTCTTATTTTTCGTTATGAGAATGAATGGTCATGCTAGCAACCCGCCCACTAAATGCTAAATATTCATCAATTCTGTTGGCACTCGGTTGTCATGAGACTGCGTTGGCTTTCAAATAAATTAAAAACTTTTTTTTTGTATTCAAACAAATATGTCCTGCAGGTTTTTTGTTCGGTTACAGCTTGTTGACGACAAGTCTAACGTTTTACAGTATTTAAATACAGAACAATATATTTTCTTTTTTTTTTAGTGAAACGTTTATACGCGGGCTCAGACTTGAACCATAAACCGGTGAATGCGTTTGCGCCTCTCCCTACGCGTATCAGTTAAATAGGTACGTTAATTTTTTAAAACACTTTTATTTTATGAATGAGTTCCAGCATTTCGTACTCTTCGCGAGGGGGCTGTTATCCCCAAACTCTTAAATGGCGCTATGGGTCAAGTGAGTGAATTTAATTGAAATTCATTTGAAAGGTATTGAAAAAGGCCTCTCTACAACTAACAACTTTCTTTTCAGAATTTTGCAATTTTGACGAGAAACAACGATAAATTTCTATTTTTCAAGATACATAATGTAAAATCAGAAATCGACAGCATTTAAAAAAGATTCAAACGAACTGCTTTCTGAAACGCCTAACACATACTTTTGAAATTTACGTAGATTTTTTGTTAGGAAATGATGCCAAAAGACAATTTTTAAGATTTTTACACGATTATCGCAACAATTATACTTCATATTTTCATAAATAAAAACTCGAGTAAATGATCAACGTCTCTGGTACAGACAAACAACACAAGTTTTTTAGTGGCAGGGTCATAAAACAAGAGGATGGCGGCTAGTTTACGATATGACGCCAGTAGAGCACGTGATTAAAACTAACGGTAAAATTGGAATGATTTAGTTGAAAATTTCATATACGAGCAGGAAAACAAACGTTTACAAATTACAATTATGTACTTACATACCTTACAACATTTATATTATAGAGATTACCAGTGTTTCCGGTGGCATGTGGCAAATTGAATAATTTTTTTATTGGATACTCCCTTAAAAGAAAATTAAAAACTCATAGTGCGAATAAAATATACATTTATAAACTATAAAAACATATACGAGCCTGCTGCGGTGAGTTGTTGATGGTTGAACAGTTAGGGAGTAAAGTACCTCTGGGAAATTCTTTTTTTTTTGGCCCTGGAATTTATTTGTGTCAATAAAAGTGGGAAGATGGTATTACCTCATAGCGCAAATGCGGAACTGTTCGATCGTTTTTCGTAACATTTAATAAAGATTGCTGTTCAAATCGACACTTAATAAAAATCGATGTCTCCACGGAACGTAAACAAACGGTTTTTTGCGAATGCGCTCGATTCAGTTAATTTTTATTGCTAGTGGAACTGTGTCAACGTAGTAGAGGCCATAAAGAATACGTGGGTTTAATATAATGACATATGACCAAAATCACCCTGTATATGTATTATTGCAATTGCAATTTAAGTAAACGTATTTCTTGTAATTGTGGATAGTGGCTAACAATAAGTTGTGTTTAGTTATTAGGTAATTTGGTCAAGATAATTACATATTTTTTTAATATCAAAATCTGCGTTGGCGTGATGTGTTGTGAAGGTTTTTTACGGACTGTCCTTACGGACTATCCTAATCAAATAGTCAAGTCATTTATACACTTAAAGTTTCGTACATCCCAACTCGTGTGAGGTTTTAGGTAAATAAAGGTATTGTAGCCGCAAATAAGGCCTAGAAACCTTTGAATTACATCAATTTGTTTTCTCATTCTTATTCATATACTGACATGATATGCTATTTCCTTTTTTGTTGAACGCTATTGTTTATGATTTATAATTTTTTAAAAATTCTTCTTAAAGGTCAGTAAGGCGAAGGAAATGTTAAGGATGGCACTTCAGTACAGTTCACGGCCCATTTTTAAACGGATGAACGATCAATGTAGAGGCTGAAATTAACAGTTCTCTATGCGGCTCGGTGAGCACCACTCTTAAACACTGCTATGCGGTGAAATGAAGGTGAGATGAGTAAATATCTTAAATCATTATCTGACCCAATTCGGTCTGAATATTATGAACACAGACCATCCAAAAGAACAATTCCTTTTTAAAACAGCGCTAATGCATGATTTATGTATGCGCGGAACTTTACAATGCATTGTTCTTGAATTCACTTGCTTTATTGACCGGAAGAGTCTGCACTTTTCTGCATTAAAAATGTTCATGTTTTGCTTCTGTTTTCTGGGTTGGTCGCAAGAGTTAAATGTGTTTGGAATAGTTAAAGCGGTATCCTTTTAATTAAGTGAAAGGGTGATTTTCTTCCTGATTGCTATTCATTGCTACATAGGCTTGATATTGATGTAGCGAAGTGATTTGACGAAGGAAGGTGGGGAATTGATGTGCAGATGTGAAATTGAAAGAATAAAAAGAGCAATATGTAAGGCAGGGAAGCGAAAAAACTCAACATAAATTTTCACTTGAGTTTTGACTTTATGGATTTTTTTTTTGTATTTATATAAAAATGTTTTCTTCAATTTTATATGTAAAATTGACACAAATACTAAAATAATGGTTTCACTAAAAGTTTGCATCCAAAAGGAAAACTTTTGAAGTGCAAACTCTTTTGGTAAGTACGAGATATTTTACGGAATGTTACCGCTATCGCACATACACACTCCACTTAGAACATAGGTATATTAGAAACACATTATGGTATTGAAGTCAATAAAATTACCTTAAAAGCTATGTGGGTGTAAACGTTAAAACGATGACTTGTTGAAATAAATTCTTCGTTGTCTTAGTTAACTATCATGTTAATTGTCAATTCGAAGAGCTACTACATTAGTCCATATAGATATAATTAACATTCTTCATAATTTCTAAAAAGCATAATCATACGACTTTATCCATTAAGAGGATTACAAATATCTTATCAAAACAAACCGTTAATTAAGTAGAGTTAAAAGCACTCATATATTCTTTGAAAATTATAGACATACAGAATTACACTAAAAACATTCAACTAGAGAAAATAATACGAAAGACAGGAAACAACTTCATTATATAATTACTTGAATTTTTTAGGATAGGAAACTATGTACTGGCAACCAAATAACATCTGCAGTTTCCTCAAGCCAATTTTCATAGCATGGAAATACACCGGACTTACAATCTTTGCGTTGCAATATTCACACAGATATAAATCAAAAGTATTTATTTGCAGCAATACTCAAGCAAGTACTCCATTTATATTTATCATGTCGCTCGTTTGTATTTACTTTTTCTTGCAAAGAATAACTGTAAACTATACAAACAGTCTGTTGGCGTCACAAGTTGCCCTACTCGGCTTTCAAAATGTTATTGCAATTGCTGTAATTTACCGGAGAAGGGAGCAGGTGGTAAAAATAGTTTTAAAATTTGTCCAGGTCGAACATATGCTTGTAAATTTGACTGGAACTCATGTCGCATATCGATCTGCGAACTCTCTGCTCCATTACATTATAGTAAGATTATGTTGTGTTATCCTAGCAATGATATTTGACATCATAAGTGAACCTGTCTTCAAACTTAATGTGGCTCATTACTACCTGTCGTGGAATTACCAGTTTAATTTCCAGTTAGTGTTTTTGGTATTTTTTTGTGCACTGAAATCTTTGTACCTGATGTTAGAAAAGCACATTAAAAGAAGGAAATCTTTGGAAGCACGAAACTTATTGGAAGTTGAGACAATCATCGATTACTTAGATGGCATAGTTGTCGACATTAACCTCACATTTCAAGAAATTATTTTAACAGAAATGATAGTTGAAACATTATGTACCACAGCCGGTATTTATTACACAATTCTGACCGTGACCCAAAAAAAGTGGGACTTAATTGCGACAGCAGCATTTTATTTGCCTCTACAAGTTGCTGCAAATTTTTCAAGCATTTGCTTCTTTCAGTTGGCTGCAGAGCAGGTAATATTCGTATAAATTTGAACGCTTTTGAAATATTTGAATTTAGAGAAAAACATTAAAGGAAAAAGTTGAAAGTTATCATAAGATGTTTGCACAAAGGACGTTGTCGTTGAAAAAGGTAAGAAAACTTGCTATTATAGCTTTTATTCTTTACAGATTTCTATATGTGATTCTAGCATAAGCTTAATGGCTTAAATCAGTATTTTGTTCAAATTCGATTCAGTATCTGCGGATTTTTTTCACTGGATTATCCGACAATTTATTCTGTAAGTATACACAAAAGGAGTCTGACGGAAAACTCATTTGCGTTGTTTCAGATGATTGCTAGCATATCGACAGTGTTAGTATACATATTTCAGTTCCACGGCAATAATACCAATTTATAAAGAAGCCCGTAGTCAATATTTCAGTATTATTATGCAATCAAATTAAATAGGCTGTATTGATTATTGTTGGTTAAAGATGCAGTTGGAATAACAATCTATGTTATTATTGTCATAGCTTTGCTAGTAAAAACACCTCTTACTGTAATGGAAAGAATTAATAAAAGTACCGATATTTTGCTCCCAGTTCTGAAAGTCTGGAAGTATTCCGGGTTACCTTCCTTCGCAATCAAAGTTGAATCTAACAGAATAACATTCGTCCCAAATAAAACAAAAATTTGGTGGTTTATGATTGTCGCAATTTTTACAATTTCATTTGCATCTTTGAAGTTTTCAGCTGATGAAAACGAAGACTTACAGTTTATGGAATCGTATCAAATGTATCTCGTAGCACTACAAAATATAGCAATATTTTTTTTGACACATAATAAGGAACTACTCTTCTCAGAAGTGCTGTCAAGTATTGCTGTTATTGAGACACACCTAAGCGGTTTAAGAGGCAACAGGTTATTGACAAGTAAAACCGTTTATTCGTTCTTTACATTTGCAGTGTTCAAACATTGTCTAATTATTATAGTTTTTTTAATGGATATCACGATAAATGAGACATATCACTATTTGTCGGTAGTAGCAATTTACCTTTCTTGGATTTATGACTTCTATATTGAAACACTTTTAATTTGTTTACTCATAATTTTCCAAAACTTGTATTCCTGCTTAAATAAATCGTTTGATAAATGTACCAACGATACATTTTTGAAGTCATGTTTTCACATTTATAACGATATACATGACGCTACTAATAAATTAAATGAGGTGTATGGTCAATTACTTTTATTAAAATTTTGGTCAGACTTTATATTTGTTACATATGCCATCTTCACCTTTGTATCTTCAGTGTTTCGGGAGAAGACCGATTTAACTGAATTCACACTTAACGCAGCCGGAAATATTATTTGGATTTTATCAAGTATAGTTTGTAACTCTTATATAATTTCGAGCTTCCACAACATATCCTCAATGGTAACAATATTGTTTTCTGGGTAAACCTCTACAAATGAATTTTTTTTTAGGAGGCAATTGTAACCGATCACATTACTGAAAAATTAGAAACGCTTAATACAAACACTTTGGTGAAAAAACATGTACGTGAGATATAATTAGTATGGTCTTTTTATAATACTTGTGTTACAGATAAATTTATTGCAATTAAATTTTAACAACAACCGATTGAAATTTACAGTATGCAATTTTTTCCCCTTAAACAAATCTCTTATATACTTGGTAAGTGGATGATATAACAAATTGTTACAGTGCAGTGTCTAGGCTGTTTCAGGGGCTACCAGTTATATAACTTGGTTAATACAGTTTTCAATAATGGATAAGCAGAAATATGAACATAAAAAATGAGTCATCAAAAAATAGTTAGCATTTATTGTAAAAAATTAAAGTGGTTAAAAGTAGAATTTTTCAATTGGGGGAAATGAGAATTTAAAAAATTAAATGTATGAATATTTCTAAAGTGACAAAACAATCGGTTAGGATTGGAGGAGGTGGTTATCAATTCGGTTGTATGTTTTTTTTTAATGTTTGTTAGCTCAGAACTCGATTTGTAAAATTCTTCTTTTATTTGAAAGAGTACACTTACAGATTGGTCTCATTGTCACCAGGTCAGGATCTGATGAGGGGATCCCATGTGGCAATCGAGAAAAATCCTCAAATTTTCGCTCCCTTTTATTAACCGACTTCATGTATGTCACCGATTTCTTCGTCAATTGTGGACCGATTTGTAAAATTTGTTGTTTATTTGAAAGTGTATACTTCCAGATTGGTCCCATTGTTACCATTTCAGGATCTGATGAGGGGATCCCATGGCAATCAAGAAAAATCCTCAAATTTTCGCTCCCTTTTATTAACAGACTTCATGGTATGTTTACCGATTTCTTCGTCAATTGTGGACCGATTTTGAAAATTCTTCTTTTATTTGAAAGGGTATACTCTTGAGGTGATTCCATTGACAAAAAGCCAGGATCTGATCAGGGAATCCCATGGAAATCGAGGGAAATTCTGAAATTTTTCCTTCCTTTTATGTATGTGCACCGGTTTCTTCGTAAATTAATTGTGGACCTATTTTGAAAATTCTTTTTTTTATTTGAAATGGTATACTCTTAAGGTGGTCCCATTGTGACCAAGTCAAATCCTCAAATTTTTAATTGCCGTCGTTTCCTCATTATTCGAGAAGCGTCTTTACTAGGTCGACTTATCACTTAAAATTGTAGAAAAAGTAACTGTAAAAAAAAGAGAACCGACTTCAAAAAGTGAAAAATAGTTGAATACATATATTATTACATGTGCTACCTAATGATCTGTTAAGCCAAATAGATAGTAGATAGATAGGCTGCCCGCTCCCGCCACATCGCAAGTCTCCCGGGGCGCGCACCAGAATGCCTGGGTGGGGGGCTCATCATGAGCAAAACAACAGGTAGTCAGAACTGTTCCTTTTACAATAATAATTAATCTCGTAAAATTACACGACAAAAGTGGTAATGCCTCCAGACAGACAACTCTTAACGGCTTGACAAGTGCTGCCATCACATTCTTATAGGCTACGTACATAACAACGACTGTGAAGGGGCTGAAACCCGGCTTGGTATGTCGGCGTAGGAGCACCTGGTGTCAGATTTGCAACTGGGGAGCCGGCCCCTTTTCCACATATTTGCGTTGGTAGGTACTGTGCCGTATATTGTCATATTGCGTCATGCCGTTGTTCTGCGGTGGTGTTGCCGTCCTGCTTGTCCAGGTCGATCTCGAATCCAAGCAGGAGTTGGCTGGGGCTCTGGCCGGTTGCGGAGTTGCGTCTCTTTCTTAGGTTGAAGAGGTCCCCTAGTAGACCATTCTGCAACAAAACACGTATTATTTTCTTTATTTCCTAGTTTTGTCGCTCCGAGAGATTGGCCCGTTGTCGGTGATTAGGGCCCGTGGATAGACCCAGCGAGAAAATACTTATTCCTCCAGCACGAGGGTTGTCTCTTCCGTGCTTGATCCCGAGGTTGATCCATTTGCTGAAGGTGTCACCACAAGCAGATAATGATTTCCGGCGGAAGTGGTCTCGTAGGAGCCATGGCCTCCTTGGGTTGTACACCCTCATGGGTGCTCGTCTTTGGTCGTTTTACGGTTGCTCACACCAGATATTACTTCACGTGGGCCCAGACGTGTGTCTTCACAGTCGACCAGGCATAGTGCTGGCGGATTTCTCGAACCGCTTCCTTTCGGTTGTCATGTCTCCACAGTAGCCCATCCTGGACCATGTCCCGGGCTGTGTTGGGCTCTTCACCTCGATCCTCTGGTAGCGCGCAATCATTTCGAGGAGACCTGGCTCTTCCTTCACGATGGTAGCACTAATTTCAGGACGATCAGGGTATGTGGTTCGGTCCAGATCTTCCGGCTCTTCCTTGGTTGGTTCCTCCAAAGGGCTTCTGGCCAACGCGTCTGGATTGGCGTTGGAGTCTTTCGTCGTGTTCAACCACAACAGTTGTCTGTTTTTGGTCCGCAGCGTGAATTCGCGGTTCTCCAGGTACTCTTTACCGCCCAGATGATAGCGAAACACTCTTGCTCATTGAAGTGGTATTTTCGCTGCGTGATGTTTAGTTTAGCGCTAGCGTAGGAGATGACAAGGCGCTGGTCGCCCTCCTCATGGTATAGAACAGATCTGAATCCTATACTGCTAGCGTCCGTCTGGAAAATGAATCTTCTGGAGCTGTCGGACTGATGCAGTTGCAGTAATTAATTATTCGCTATTAATTATCATGATAATAAAAAATATTACCACTTATTTTATTTATTTTGTAGATTTACTAAATAATTGTTCCTTATAGTTGCATAATTGGCTGCATAATATTGAACCCAAATGTGACGTCATGTTGGCTTGACGCATTTTGCTTTGCACCGAATCTACCGGTAAGACATCGTTGTTACACGCTGTCGAGCTGACGTGTCACTGACAGTTGACAACAAATGTCATCCAAGTTATTACCAACACAATTTTTTGTTTACATTAATATAGGGTTTTTTGTTTTAACTAACATAATGTAACAGGTGGTGAATAAATAATTATAAAATAGAATATACTCGTGTCTTTAATAAATTAAAGTTTTTCAGGTTATTGAGGTTCTTGATCTCCTTAAAATTCTTTAGATCTTTAAGTTATTTAGGTTTCTTAAGTTTTTAGATATTTACCTTCTTTGGGGTGTTTAGATTCTTTAAATTCCGATTTCAAGGTTCTTTAGATTTTTTGAGTTTTTTAGGTGTTTTAGATCTTTAGATTATCGAAAATACAAGTGACAACATAGCTGGTGTTTTTTCTGTCATTGTAAACATATAATATTATTACCAGTTAGAAAAATTAAAAATTGTGTGTTGTTTTTCTCTATTACGCTATCAATGATCATGATAATAAAAAAGGCTTATCGTTTGCTTCAAGGTTTCCTAAGAAGCTATTCAGCTGCTTCCTTGTCATTGGCGGTGGAGAGTCGGCTATCCGTTTCAGGTGGTATTGCTAAGGCAACCGAAGTAGTACCTCTCGAGGACACACCTCAACCAGTACTCCCGGAGGCGTTCCAGTACCTGTCTCAGATGCGCAATGTGTTTCGTAGCTGGTGGAGTAGAGGTGATTTCATCCAGGTATGCGCAATCTTCCCGATGAAGCCCAATAATACGCAGATCATCAGCTTCTGGAAGGTCACGGGCGCGTATTTGAACCCAAACGGTATTACTTGGAACTGGTAGGTGGCCCTGACTGGTGTGGAAAACGTGGTCAGCGGGTTGGACTGCCAAAATCCGCATTGTGGGTCTAGGACTGAGAAGATGGTGGCGCTCCCAAAGTCGCGTAGAGTTTCTTTAATGCGAGAACTCGTCCCGTGTCAGCTTATTAAGTCCACACAAGCAATAATCACTTATTGAGCGTTCTATTACACCGTCGGACAAAATCTCACGCAAAGTCTCAAAGAGCTTCTCCTTCTTTTGGTTGCTCAGGGGTGTATGGCAAACACGGAAGTGCTTTCGTTATTTAGGGAGAATTCGTCGCAGACGGTGTTCGGGAACGTCGTGGTGGCTAGGGATGACGTTGTCCCAATATGTCGTCGTCCGATGATGAGCTCAATGGTGAAAGTTTTTCTGTCGATACTTACGTCGATCTCCGTTGTTCCTCGTGGTGGTGGCGCCATTGCTAGCGAGTTGGATGATGGTCCGTGTCCCGGTCTAGGGAGCGATAGCCCGGAGCCGGATGAAGCTCGACGGCGGTGCGGACTTCTCTGGTCTGGATGAACGCGGTCACCTTGGTTAGGGGCCTTTCATTCTGCTTCGTTAAAGGCCCTAAAGATGTCCGCGAGGTTTTCCGTGATTCCGTAATCCCGAAGTAGTTTCGCGTATAATTCGTTGACATTGTGCAGTTTGTTTCTGAACTACTTATATTTCGTATTTGTTTGACCCTGGAACTGCCGGAAGGCAAAAGTCACCTTTTGCTTCCCTATAATACGCTCTCCCAGCTGACTGAAGTAATCCTTGAGCCCGAAGATAAAATCTTCGGGGTCTTCCTCCGTGGAAGTTTTGTTGACCGGCCATCTGAGGTTTGTTAAGAGCGGTAAATAAGGTCGCGATGCTATTCACGAGGCCTTGTTGAAAATGGTCCCATGTTGGACGCCACGTTACGCAAGGGGGTGGTTTCGCCGAGGCCCCAGAAGAGGGCTATGGTCCCAGAAGATGACTTCCAGTGCGACGACTCTCGTGGAGATGTCAAGGAAGTTGCAGGGCGATGGGGCTTGGACCAACTTGGCGTTTTAAATAAATTTTTAGGAAATTCTAAAGGTCGGTCCCAGGTAGTTTTGTTCTTTTATAATTAAATTAGATTAAACTTATAAAACCATAGGGCCGAGAGGCGTATTGGCGCCAGACTGGCGACTTGACCAGTACTGACGTTACACGCTCCCTATCTTAATTCATATTCTAAAAAATTAAAAACTACTTATCTACGCGCAGTGCGACCATGCAAAGTGTAACACGTATGCTACAGTTTTTTTATTATATTATAGGGAGCTAGGTTCTGAAACATAAGTTAATTTCTGAATTGTTTCATTAGTAAATTTACAATTATTACCTATTATTATTGCAACGTTAACAGACTTTAGAAAATGTTGCCAGAAAAATAGTTTCGTTTGTGAAACCTGTGTTTTGTATTTACTTTTGAAACAGAAAATATGTGGCGAAATTGGTGAAGCGAAAAACAAACAAAGATGAGGAAGTTGTGGTGGAGGTTGGATATTTTAATCAAGGGATCAGATACTTAATCTATCTTTAGAAACCCACAAAATTGTTATACAACGAAGGCAATATGAAAAGGGACAACTTAAGAAGGTTTTAATTAAGATTCCTGCACCATAATGTGATGAATTATAAATTTTATCCAACACTTGTTTATTATGTAGTCATAATAACGCCCGTTTTGAGTGGATTATGAGGTCTATAAGACACATGTGACTTATGAAAAAATAATTCAACGGTTTTCTAATTTGTCATAGCAACTAGTTCATAAGCCAACAGTTTTGAACGTCAAATTAACGTCAAAATTTTTTGGGTTTTGATGAAGGTTCAAGAACTGTTACAGGAGGGGGTGTTGGATAAACCTATGTATTAAACACGTGTCTTAACAGCAAATAAGTCACTCAAGAAAAATTAGCCACTCGAGCAAGCTCTCGTGGCTAAACATTTCTTTCGTGACTTATTTGCCTTATAAGACACTAGTTTAATAAATAGCTATTATAATTATATTATAAAGTCATTAGTGACTAAATGCTTTCTGTTAGGGAGTGTTGCACTCTTAGGGTTAATTTATTAAAGTTCATTGAATTGTTACTTGGACATTGTCGTCAGGATCAATTATAAAGGAGAGAGTAAAAAAGTACTTAGAGGTATATTATTTCCATAATGAAATTTATTTCTTGTTAAAGTCATAAAACTTCAGCAAAATGTAAATCCTTTCATTTAAAAGTGAATGATATTAAATTTACCTATAAATCCACCGTTCGATGTTATTAATAATAATTGGACGGCTTTATGCAGAAACGGACCAACCCACAACAAATATAAAATGGAGTTATCATCACCATTGAATATATAATACACATAATTTTTGTTTAAAAAAAAGCGAAATATGAAATCTGGAGATTTTGAAGTTTAAATTGAATAAATGTAGCAGCACTACTCTAAATTTTTGTCTTAACGGGATTCCAACCCGCGTCCTATCCGTTGTGAATCCGCACTTCTTGTAGGTGGTCAACCTACAATCCCTTTCTTCCGGATGATTGGAATGTGACGGGGCTGGTGCTGCCGGCGGTGGTCTCCTTTTTTCGTCCTCGGGGTTGGTCCTCTTCAACTTGTATTTCTTTCTTCTCCTCCTATTCTTTCCAGGTAGGTAGGACTCAATGTGAAGTCGGCGGTCTTCGTTTTATAGCGCATAGTGGGGAATTCCTTGCGCAGGGTAACGTCGGCTGAACGCGGGCAGCGGAGCGTGGTGAGTGGGGTACTCACGGTCTATCGGTTGCCGGCGTGGCGCGTTCCCCACTGGACGCGCTAACTCACTAGGCGTCTGGGTACAAGAAGGGTCCCGATGCCGGGAAGTATTTTACTTCGAGTTATTTGTCATTGCGGTGTCGGAAAACAGGAAAAATTCAGTAACTTCGTTACACTGTAATTGTGTAATGTGTCCGCAAACTTTGTGGTGTCCGATAATAATATTTAATAGTCTTAAATTACAGTAAAAGTTATATTTCTCTTTATCAATTTATTATAATGCCATCAATAATAAAATTAACAAGTAATAGAACACAGAAAGTTTGATGCAATTATGAAAGTAATTTACAATAATATAATATAATATTATTATCAAACGAACACACTAAGAGGAATTGTGTACATCACTTGACAAACACGAGACGTGTAAGAAAATCGTATATTTGCTCAAGTAATCATTGAATCTGATAACAAAATCGTGAAATTAAATCCTGTTGGAGTCATATCCTTTACGGTCTTTGTTTCCGGAAAATCGTTATCTACAACCATGAATGTACCAGAGATGCTGCTGCAATTTAACCCCTTCCTCGGTTTAGCCATTAAATACCTACCCACGCTTTCCCGCATAGATGTTTTTTCGTTTTTTACAAGACGTTTAATTATTGTTTTTTGTTGCATTTTGCTGTATTTCAGAGTGTGATCAAAAGACCAAAAATTCAATTTTAAAATGTTGACGCTAAAAGTTTTCATTATCTCTGTCAATGCGTGTTAACTAGAGAAGTAGTGCTGCTACATTTATTCAATTTAAACTTCAAAACCACAAGATTTTTATTTCGCTTTTTTAAAAACTAAAATTATATGCGCATTCTCCAGGTAACGTTAAACTTGAAACCGTAAACGCGAAAATGTAACAGACAAGATTGATGGTTGGGTTTAATTTAGTTATTGCTATACAGTCACACCTGTGCAATTTTTTTGTGCCAAAAGTTGCGGTTTCAGAGTGAAAACTTTGCAACAATAGTAAAAACTGCATAAGGCTAAATAAGCTGTCAGTTACGACAGACAATATATTCTTATCAATTTTGACGCATAAGTTTCAACTTTAACAGCTACTGAAAAACTGAGTCGGTTATAGACGCCAAACAGAAAATATTGTGACACTCGGCTTCAAAAATTCGCCCTTGCCCCTGAAAAGTGACATCGCAAGAGCATTGAAAATTGTTTGTAATGGTTCTCGCAAAATGAGAAAAAACCCGAATTAACATAAAAGTTTGAGGTTAGGTTTGACTGCTGTCATATTAAATACGTATGCGGGAATATTTATATATTTAGTTATATGTATATCGCTTTCTCTAATATTTCACAAAGCGAATACAAAAAATTGTGTTTGCATTTTTTTTTTCGTATACAATCATCCGTTTGCAATTATTCTCAGACCAAAATTTGATCATTTTACCAAGAGTTGTAACAATTTATTAACGATAATTAATGCTTGTATAGATACTACAGTACTTACTATTATAAGTTCATATCCACTTTCACATCATTACAAAAATAATAAATTGGTTCCTACTCAGAGCATTTAAAATAATACTTTATTGCTTACACACTTAACACATACATAATAATATGGGAACTTTACTACCGGTTTGTATTAGTCTCGTCTCCTCCACACCAACATTCGTTCATAATTATTCGTCGAAATGAAATATTGGCGCACATAAAAAAGATCGTGCTAACAATTTTTAATTTGTGCTTGCGCAATAATATCGATTAGCAATAAACACCTCAACATCAATCACCGTGTATTGTCGCAACTAACAATTAACTATTTCACAATTGCTATTTTCATCAAGTGAAATTGAAAGAGGAAACGCTTATGAATTTTTATCCTTCAATCAAAAAGCGGTTATTACAACACAAAGTTTTGGTTTATTTTCTGCTGACAACCCGAGTCAGAAAGGAATATTTTTCTTTACTTTCCGGATGAAACCAACGAGACCGGAATGAATAAATTGTACACACAAGCGGGGATCAAAACCCTTTCCTTATGAAGGTTTCATAAATTGGGAGGAACGTTCTGTTTGTAAAAGAAGTAGCAAATGATGCGTTATAATTAAATAAAATATGAGTTCGCATTAAACGTATTCATAAATCTTCTTGTTTTACTTTCAAGAACTGACAAAAAGGTTCACCTCTTGCTGCAAAATACACTACCGTGTTCGATATTGTGAACTAGTAATTTGTATGCCTAGGTCTCAAAGTACTACTTTGTTGGACGAATCTGACAACGTTGTGTGGCGTACACAGACTAGTCAAACAAAGTAGTGTGGCGTAAACAACATTTTTTTGACGACCCTAGATAAATCTATTAAGAAAAAATCGAATAGTACTACTAATAGATGATGAAGATTGCATATCAGTATTCATCACTTGTATCAAATTTGTTGATTCATTTGTAGGACAAAATATTTTGTTAGCAATGCCAAAGCTGTTTATGCAGAGCCGCCAGAACGTGCTTTGCGGGACTTAAATGTCACTTTCGGTTCATGCAGTTGCAAAGCCACGCCTCCCGATCCACTGAACTATAGTGAACGCCACATCGAAGCTTCGAAGCCCACACTAGAAGGCCGATGCAGCAAATATCCGGTGCTTTTCAGTACCACAAAAACTGTGCTCCACAGCACAAACAAACTGTGCTTTACAGCACATAAGCAGTCCCAACTTAGGTTGGTTTTGATCAAGTAATTAACTTTCGGCAAGTTAACTTCCGCCTCGGTCCCGTCAATATGAGGGTGACAAAGAAGACCACTTCGAGGAAGAGGCCCGCACCGCTCCCCGCACCGCAGGCACCCAGTTCCACGAAGTTGATCAGGAGGATGATCGAAAACGAGGTCCGTGTCGTCAAGGAGGGCATCGTGAATGAGCTTTTCGCACTGCTGCGAGAAGTTGAGACCGCCGCCCCGACCAGTCAGCCGGCTGCCTCCACCAAGGACGGCAAGAAAAAGTCGAGGTGGAGAAACAAGCAGAAGGCGGTGACAAGGACCTCCCCCAGGAGGTCGACGCGTGCGGCGACCGGCCCTCTGAGACGATGACCCTGACGCCCCCAAATTTGTCTCGACAGAGGGACGACCTGGTGGAAGCGGCAGAAACCGTCGACTGCGGGGATGTTATGGACGCAGAGGAATGTGTAGTCCCCGACGAGTCTGCCCAACGGTCAGTCGGGTCACAGGGCGACGTCGAGGAAATGGCCGCACCTAGCACTTCTACCGGGGAGTCCGGGAGGCTCACATACACTGCCGCTTTAGGCAACGTCCTCCCGAACATCGCCGCCCCCGGAAAAGAAGTCGGCTCCTCCACGTCTACTTAGAAACCCGTTTCCGTGCGTCCTTTGAAAAGAGCACGCGATGAGGGGGCGAGTGACTCGAACGACAATGAAGGCGGCAAAATTTGACAAAGCTAAGTCAACAAGGGAGAGTATCAAAGTCCAACTTGCAACCATGGAGGACTACCGTCGCATGACGGCAGTCATGGACAGGGAAAGACTCCACCGTACCGGTAAGGAACGTGGAGAACGAACTAAAAGAGCGGAAATTCACACCTGGACGTGTCTCCAGGATGATGGTCGGCAGCAGGCCGTTGGACATGGTCGTAGTGGAGGTTTCGAAAGCGGAACGCCACATATTTTATACGACCTCCTAGAGCTCTGCAACTGTGCCGTTCGTCCGGAGCCGTTGAAAAGGCAGAACTCCTGGGGGCAATGCTTCAACTGCCAGCAGTGGGGCATACGTGGTTGTAAGGCCAAGGCGAAATGCCTAAGGTGTGCGGGCCCGCATAAAGTAAAGGACTGCGGGAAATCGGGACCCAAGAAATGTGCGAACTGCGGCGGCCCGCATCAGGCTAATTTCAAAGGTTGCGCCAGGAGACCGGGCATCCAGGCCAGCCAAGTCGCCACCTCCACCGTGACGGCGGAGAAATTGACCGCAAAAGACTAAACGCTAGAGATAGAGTTACGGCGATTTACGTCAAAAAGTCAATCGTCCACAACCCAGTCCCGCTGCCTCAGAAGGAGCGACTGGAGGTGACAGGCATAGCCGTACATACAGCGAACACTGGTACGCTAAAAGTGTACGCCGCCTACGCACCGCTAGATACGCTTCTGACGAGAGACCTGGAGGACATTTTCGCAGACCGCTGTGCCGTCTTCTTGGGGGTGATATGAATGCCAAGCACCCCGCTTGGAACAGTCGGAATACCAACCGTAATGGGAGACTCTTGCACGGGTTTGTAGAAACTCAGAACTTGGTAGTCTGCGGACCTGAAGAACCGACCCACTGTGGAGCAGTGGGCGACCCTGATGTCCTAGACATTGCCATTCTGAAAGATGTCGTCTACGAGGCGAAGACAGAGGCAATCGGCGGCCAGCTCGACTCTGATCACAACCCGGGGATCTTTCATTTGGGACGCAGAGACGACAACTTCAACCGAAAGAGGCACATCGGGTATGTGTTTCTGGATGTGGCAAAAGCATTTGACAATGTCTGGCATGAGGGACTTTTCCACAAGCTCGGCTTGGTGAAAATCCTCCGATCATTCCTGAGAGACAGGAGATTTTGCTCCAAGTCTGGAGAAGAGACGTCGGGATGGAAAGAAATGGTCTCTGGGGTCCCCCAGGGATCGCTCCTCTCCTTCTTCCTGTTCACCACCTTCACCGCTGACATGCCGTACTTAAAGAAAGTCGGGACCACAACGACACTCTACGCGGACGACACTGCTGTCCTATTCCAAAGCGGAAGTCCAGCACTAGCGACAAGAAAACTTTAAAGGGCCATCGACGACTTGGAGGAATGGTTCAGCACCTGGAGGATAGAGGTGAATGCTGCAAAAAGCAAACTCTTCAAAAGAAAACGCACCAGCCGCAATCAAGTCATCCGACCATGTTTGTTTGGACGAGTCACCATGTTTGGCACGCCAATTACATGATGGGACAAAGTGCGGTACCTGGGGGTGTACCTGGACAAGGGCATGAAGATGGGACTCCACATCACGCGTGCCGCCCAAAAAGCGAAGGGCTTGATGAAGTACCTTTACCCCATGTTCGTACGGGGCTAATGCAAAGTGCTGCTTTACAAGACCATCGTGAGACCAGTAATGATGTACGCTTCACCGGCTTGGGGACACTCGAAGAAAACATACATCAACAAGCTCCAGGTGGTACAGAACAAGTACCTCAGAATCGCTTTCGGCGCCGATTGGTTCTTCAGAAACACGCAGCTTCACAGAGAAGCAAATCTCCCGACCATCGCGGAATTCATGCAAAAAACCGCTGAAGATGCTTTCCAAAAAGCGGAAGTTTACCCAAACCGCCTCGTCCGTGCAACTGAGCCTACGACGGACGACAACAAGAAAAACACGATCGCCCCAGAAATGCGATTGTGTGAACACGGTAATTTGTATCGTTATTGCTTGAATTACAAGCCGGTCGCCCCTAGAGGTGACGAAGGAGACCATGGCCAGTCCAGCGCTCCGAAGAACAAGTTGGACGAATATCAAAGTCAAAGTGCAGTTGCAAAGTTATAGAAAAGCCAACTTTCAGATGAAGTCGTCAAAAATAGTAGATTATATTATTATTAAGAGCATAAGTTACGCTTTATGTGCTGAGCCTGGAGTGTTGACCGACGAAGTCCAGGCAAAGCACATAAAGCGACTTAATATGCTCTGAATGATATACACCGTTATTCACGAAACAATACGAGCCGACCGAAATTTTCGATGCAACCAACATTGCATTTGCACAGGTTACATGGATTAAGAAAAATAATTTTTCAAAAACTAACACATAGTGTGCGCAATTAGGTAACAATAGATATTGTCAGTGTCAGAATTTTAAATTTGCAATCAGTTTTAAAAATTCACTATGCAACTAGTAGATACGTCACGGAGTCAAAACAAAGGTGGATTGACGGTGAATTGCATCTTGCAAGAACATTAATTAAATTTTAGACGAGCTGATCGAGAACCAAATCATTCCCTCGTGTGTAGTTGTCACTTCAAATATGAGGACAGAGCTAATGGTCCTCCCATATTTAAACACAATATTGGGAAGCAATTTAGCTTTGAGAGGCCAAAGAAGAAGAGAAAAACAATTAAAAAGTGGGTATTTACAGAATTCAGTGTAATGAAATGAATTAACAGCTCCTATTGTAACAGAAGCAGCTAGTGATCCTGAGGAGACGATTGAGGCCGAAATTGAAAGGTTTCAGCAGATTGTTGTTTCACATGCAGAGCCAGGCCCTCTGTAATACAACAGCCTCCACAAGTGGCAACAACAAAGCCAATATTTGCTGTTATGAATAAAGCAGAAAATTATTTTTTGCATACCTCTTTGATGCCCCATCCGTTGTTTTCTAAGTTTGCAGGGCGTTAACTAATTTACAGTTTCTCTTAATAAGAGAAGTGGAGGAGTTGTACAAAGAATAATATTTAGGTATAAGTAGTAAATAAGTAATTACAGGTTTGAACATAAAGTTTTATTGTAGATTTCATTCACCAGAAATGTATAAGTATAATCAAACACTTCCGTAGATGTTCTTTACCCACGCTTCAGTTCTACTAATCTCCACAATCATGCTGTCTGCTGGTGTCCAGATCATCAGAAAAGCCTTATTTCTGGCCGTAAAGTGCAATTGCCCTTGAATTTGGTGATAGTTATCATGATCTTGATGTCTTCATCATGAAATTCGATAATGTACATTTCTATTTTCGTGTTGTTTCTCCACTTGTAAGGACATTTCACCTCTAAAATTCCACACCAGACGTTAACGGAAATAATATTTTGGTGTCCTTCCCCAATCCAATGTGGATTGTCTGGATCATAGTAATAACAATTATGCTAATTTACACCCCCGTTATTGCTAAAAGTAGCTTCATCGCTAAACAAGACATTTTTCAAAAAGTTTTCATTAAATTGGATTTTTTCCCTGAAGAAACGGCACAACTCTAACCTTTTGGGAAAATCGGTCACTTTTAGTTCTTGAACCAAGATGAGGATGGAATTTATTGGCCCTCAAAATTCGGCATACTGATGCCTGGCTTATCTCAACCATTCGTGGCACTTCCTTCTGGTCAATATGTGGTTCTTGTGTCACCATCTCTAAAACGGCTACTTCATTATGTTCCCCAGTTGCAGTCCTTTCCCTAGGCATAGTAACTGGAGGCCAATTCAGTCTCAACTGTGCCTCTAATTTTTTGAAATGTTTATCTGTTGGTTCTCTTCCTTGAGGGTAACGCTCTGCATAAACCCTAGCAGCAAGAGAATCGTTTTTTCTGCATTGGCCATAAATTAAAAGCATGTCGGTTTTCTCGTCATTGGAATACATTATTACCAAAACAACAATAAGGTCAAAATAGTTGACACTGGTTGACACTGACAGTATCTAATGTCATCTAATAAATCAATGTGCACACTATGTTTTAGTTTTAAAAGAAATTGTTTTTTCAATCCATGTAACCTGTGCAAATACAATGTTGGTTGCATTGAAAATTTCGTCAGGGTCGTACCGTTTCGTGAATAACCCAGTATATACTATTTTATCCGCAAACCTTACTCAGAAGCCCCCTTGGTCAGGAGCCTCCTTGTTCGGGTTCCCTCTTGGTCGAGTCCTCCCTCGATCGGGAGCCCCATGGTCGGGAGCCCCCTTGGTTGGGAGCCCCCATGGTCGGGAGCCCCTTTGGTCGGAAGCCCCCTTGGCAGGAGCCCCTTTGGTTGGAAGCCTCCTTGGTCGGGAGCCCCCTGACCGGGAGCCCCCTTGGTCGTGAGCCCCCTTGTCCGGGAGCATCCTAACCGGGAGCCCCCTTAGTCATGAGCACCCCTGTTCGGCCCCCCTTGGTCAGGAGCCCCCTTGGTCAGGGGCGCGTGTAAATAAAACAAGGAGGAGCTAGTCGTTTCATTTACACGCGTCCCCATTCACTACCTCGCTAGTTCACTTTTAATTAAATTAGAAAACAACAATTTAGTAAGAATTTGAAAGAATTCATTGACAAGGTACAAGTGTCACTTATGTTATGTCATTAAGCACATAAAATAACACCTGTTGGCTACTTTATGAGCCTAATCAGATAAAGTGACACTTTTACCTTGCCAATGGAGGCACTTAGGTTGTCACTTTTGTGACGTTTGCGGATAAAATACATTATAGTACATAATAATATATTAGTATACAAGTTCCACAAGACGGTTGATTGTAGCACGAGCAGTTTGGGGCACGACGAGCGCAGTACCTACAGTTGCAAAGTTGCAGGCAACATTAAGACAACACCTTCTTCTTTCGCCAATCATATATTAATAATGAAACATAGTTTTTCACCATCAAATTCCAAATTTTCTTGAGATTTTGGAAATAAGGAAAGCCTTGAAACTGGAAAATAGATCTTGTTTAAATGAACAGAATAACTTCAATAATCCCATTATTAATTCACTATTTTAATTTTTTACCACTCAAACAAACTTACCAGATTCTCTTTGATCCATTTTTAATTTTTACATTTTATAAAATGTTGTTTTTACGAAATCTTTTAAAAATCTTGTAACCCTTTCAAAACGTCAAATTTAATTCAAAATTACTTCAACGTCATTTTTTATAATTTTTTATATTCTTTAAGGGCTAATGATGGCAGTAGTGTTCTGCCGAAACATGTTCCATTTGTAATTTTACACTTATTAAAGTTTGTGGAGTTCGACTTAAATATATTTAAATTTTAGACAAGAAAAGTTACCAAAAACAGAATTATAATTTAGATCATTATGATTCTGTTTTTGATGTTATAATTTGCAAATTGTAAAACCAAATTCGATTTTTTTTATTATAAATAGATAATGTAAGAACATAAATTTTTTAAAGTGCCACTCTCATAAATGCCGAATACAGCGTGAGTAACAGTACCTGTACGATAGTGATAAAGAAACTGAGTTCCGAGAGGATCATAGAAAAAGTGGTACGGTACCTATGATTTGACAATTTTTACGTTGCGTGTAAACTTTCACTTTTTACACTTCTTGCATAAATAACTATTAGATAAATTCTATTATAAAATGGGTAGCATAAAATGATGGTAATTTTGCTTTAGCGATTACATTATTATTGTCCCTATACTTGTGCTTTAGCTGAAAATGCAATGATACTTTACTCCGCAAATGCAGCTGCATCGTTGAACCTTTTCCTAAGATAAGTTTCAACTCTAAAATAAAAAATAAAACGTCAAGGAGAGGATACGATTTATGAAAGAGAACAAATCGAACAGATGTTAAAAGCTTCCACCTCTTTTTTATCTTTGACGGGAATTCATGTTCACTATGGGATGAAGCTTCTTTTCGTAAGTAAGTGCAAATTCATTCTATTAAAGGGTTAAGAATACGTAAAAAGTAATGTAAGGGAATATTTACCAAACTAACAATAATAATAATTGTTGTAGCTTTGGTTACTTATTTTTCTTTGTTCGTATTTATAATTATTGTACTAACTTGCAGTTATTATCACCCTGGGTAATTAAAATTTAAATATATTCCAGTCGAACTTTCGTAAAACTACAATTGGAACATGTTTCGGGAGAAAACTACCCCCATCATCAGCCCTAATTTATTATTAATTTAATATTACCCTCGGTAATATTTGAGATATTTAGAACCTCATATTTTGCAGTTACACTATCAGTTTTTAGATAAATTTATTACTACTTCCTTTTAGACATGTTATAAGTAGATTAAAATGAAGAAGAAAATCCACAGTTTTGGTTTCAAATATAGAAGATTTCTTAACCCTAAACATAAAACATAAATTTTTAAATACCAAAACATATTAACAAGACATAATTCGTAATTCATTCATTCTGGGCATGTACGCCAACAATAAAATTATATTGTGTAATTTTTTTTTTTTCATTTTTAAAATTATTATTTGTTTGTTTGCCACGGTTGCCTTAGTTTTAATTGTTGTAAGAATGTTAATAAAGCAAATAAATTGTTAATTCGTGAATTTTTTTGACAAATTCAAACTGACCGTTTTAGGATTAGAATTGCCAGGATTAAAAAGGCGGTTTTTGTATCAAAGTGAGGGGTTAAAAAACGAAATAGATGTCGGTATTGGAAAACATGTAATCATCGTTGGTATATAAATAAATCTTTTTTTAGATTCAGCCGTTTTATGTAGAAAATCCTTTCAAATGTTTAATTCATAGTAATTTAGAGGCAAATGTAATCCTGTTTGAGTGTATCCGTAATTGGGTGCCATTTCATCGTATAACGATTTGAATTTTTGATTAAATCTGCAGTTGTATAAATCGATTTAATACACTCATTAAATTGGTAAACTATGCGTTTCGGACGTTACGTCACGCATCCGAACGTCAATTAAAATTATACTATACATTTAGGTACATACTCATTGCTCTAGTGATAATTTGCAGGAAGAAAATAAAAAAAAACGGCTTTACTTAAGAGGGTTCTCCAGTGGCAGGTACATTTCTGCCGGTCGAAGTAGATTTTCCCGCAATATCTTTTTTTCAATTTAAAAATTTCAAAAAATCGCTCTGTAGCTGCAAAGATCTATATTTTATCAACACGCCCACAAAATTTCAACAAAAAATCTTCAAAAATAAAAAAGTTACATTCAACGCCGCACATTGTTGGACATTTTTGCCCGCCGTTGAATGTAACTTTTTTATTTTTGAAGATTTTTCGTTGAAATTTTGTGGGCGTGTTGATAAAATATAAATCTTTGCAGCTACAAAGCAATTTTTCCAAATTTGTCATTTAAAAAAAAGATATTGCGGGAAAATGTACTTCGACCGGCAGAAATGTAGAATCATCTCTTAAAAATAAGAAAGATACATTTCTTTTATTTTCGCGTGAATGTAAACAATAGTTATTTATTATATAAGGCGATAAAAGTGAATTTTATCTTTGAGAGTGCATGTACCTACTCGAAAAAATAATCAGCAATTTTATCGTCGTATATATGTATAATATAAAATTTTATTCAATCTTCACCGTTTTTACTGCCAGATGGATTTAATTCTTTGACGTGAAAATATTCGACTGTCAAACAAAATGTCAAAATAACGTCAGACACTAATCCAACAATGGATGTTGGCATAGAAGTTTGTTTTTATCTTCTAAACGATAAAATTGCATTTTAACTTGCAGTAAGGACCACATAAAATGCAATTTTGACATTAAAGATTGAATAAAATTATTTTATATTTTTTCTACGATCGCTACTGGAAACAGCTAATACTTTTTAATTTTAACATTTTATAAAATGTTGTTTTTATCCAATCTTTTAAAATCATGTAACCTTTTCAAAACGTCAAATTTAATAATTTCAAATTAACGTCAGAATTTTAAACATTCTTTAAGGTAAGAACCCCTCTGTAATTTATCAATTGTATCATTAATCTCTTGTAAAATTAGGGCTGATGATAGGGGTAGTTTTCTCCCGAAGCATGTTCCAATTGTAATTTTACGTTTATTAAAGTTTGTGGAGTTTGACTTGAATATATTTAAATTTTAATTATTTATATTGGTGGCAAAATTGGTAGCACCGACAGACACGATTCAAACTGTTCCAAATTTCTTGAATTCATCATAAAAAATTGAAATTTTTAATGGGGATATCCACATAGGCGTGTTTACAAAGCAAATAAACAAACAAACATATACCAGAAGAATGTCGATAAATCCAAGTAGAGTAAATTTAAATTAAAATTTAAATATATCTAAGTCGAACTCCACAAACTTTAATAATTGTAAAATTACGAATGGAACATGTTTCGGCAGAACACTACTGCCATCATCAGCCCTAATTTAACAAGAGATTAATGTGGGGTTGTAAAACTAATTGTAAGCCGTACTTTATGTTTTTTGTTGTTGTTATTGTAGTTTTGTATTTTTTAGTACGTAAGTTTTTAGCATTATAAATCGTAGTTGTCTAAGAAAAGGGGTGATTGCGTGGGAACGAAAGGTTTGTTTTTTTGTGCGCTTATGCAAGTTGAGGGTGTGAATGGTGTGAATGACTGACGGGGCGGGGTGAAACCCAGGTAGAAAGAAGACGTTGTAAATAAGGGACGAGGACGTCAGTCCTGAAAGAACTTTGATGTAAGAAAGACCTAGGAAATAAACACGCACCGATATTTTTCAGACCTGTGACTTTTTATTCAAGTATCAACCAACACCCATTAATTAATAAGATACTACATTAATGATACAATTGAATTACAGAGGTTCTTACCTTAAAGAATATAAAAAATTATGACATTGACGTAATTTTGAATTAAATTTGACGTTTTCAAAGGGTTACATGATTTTTAAAACATTTCGTAAAAACAACATTTTATAAAATGTAAAAATTAAAAATGGATCAAAGAGAATCTGGTAAGTTTGTTTGAGTGGTGAAAAATTAAAATAGTGAATTAATAATGGGATTATTGAAGTTATTCTGTTCATTTAAACAAGATCTGTTTTCCAGTTTCAAGGCATTCCTTATTTCCAAAGTCTCAAGAAAATCTAATTTCCGGCCTTTATTGCATTTATGAATCAATTTGGAATTTGATGGTGAAAAACTATGTTTCGTTATTAATATATGATTGGCGAAAGAAGAAGGTGTTGATGGTAATACGGTCTGATATTTTGCGACCTGTCTGACCTATGTAGAATGACTCACAAGAAGAGCAGTTTAATTTGTATACACCTGATGACGATTTGTAATCTAATGGATCTTTATTTTTAATAAAAAATCTGGATAAGTTGTTATCTGTTTTAAATGAAACTTTAAAACCGTTTTTTATTTATTTATAGTTTTCAAAGAATATCCATTATTTGAAGCAATTTGTTTAATGTTATTAAGCTCTCTTTGAAAAGATGAATCTGATAGTGGTATAGAAAATAATCGGTGGAAAAAGGAATGAAAAGCTGCAAATTTATGGGAAACAGGGTGACAAGAGTCAAAAGGTATTACGCAATCTGTGATACTAGGTTTTCTATAAATGTCAAATTTAAAAGTATTATTATTTCTAGTGATTAACAAGTCTAAAAAGGGAATTTGGGAATTGATTTCAATTTCAACGGTGAATTTAATGGATTGGTTTAAAGAATTTAAGTTGCCTAGTGCGTTATCCAGTTCAGAATCAGATCCTTTGAATAAAACAATTATGTCATCTACATATCTGTACCAAAAGAGAAAATGTCATGAATATTTCTGCTAAAAGAGGTGACAAATTAGAACCCATTGCTAAGCCTGAGTCTTGTGAATAAAAATTATTATTAAGTTGAAAGAAATTTTGATCTAGGACAGTCTCACAAAGTGAATGTAAATTTAGTGCATGTATGGTTGGCATATTAGAATTAAATAGTAGGTTTTTTAAAATTATTAAGCAAGATTTGGGTGGGATGCTGGGGAATAAATTAACTACGTCAAATGAAACAAGTCTAGTGTCTGATGGAATTTGGAAATTTCTAATTTTGGAGCAAAGATCTATTGAGTTTTTTATTGCAAATTTGTTATTGAAATCTAAATGTTGTCTAAGAATTTTATTAAGCCATTTTGAAAGTATTGATACAGGTGAATTGACAAAAGAAGCTACTGGTCTAATGGGAAAAGGTTGAGTTTTATGTATTTTAGGTAGACCGTATAGTCTAGGTATGCAAGAATTTATGGGTGTTAGTGTGAAAGCTTGTGGGTCGAAATATTTAACTGTTTCTGAAAGGTCTTTGAGCATAGATTTAAGGTTGGAAACAAATTTTGAAGTAGGATCTTTTTTGAGTTTTGTAAAGTCACCAGATTTTAAGAAATTCTCTACTTTGTTTAAGTAATCTTGTTTGTTAAGTATTACCAAACAATTACCCTTGTCAGCTTTACTAATACAAATGTTGTTTTCTTTAATTTTTGTTTTTAAGCTTTTAATCATGTTTGAATCTGAAATGTTTTTTGTGATATTGTGGGGTTTTTTATATAAGGTAGTTAATGTAGTTACTAGTGATGGAATGGTATCGGGTATCAATGGTGTATTATAATGATTGGTGATGATTTCTGTTTCAACTGCAAGTGTTTCTTTTACGTGTTGGATATTTAATGATTGGACATTGTATTTAAGGCCTTTTGAAAGAAAATTAATTTCAGACTCTGAAAATAAGGTATTGCTGTCATTTAAAACTCTATTGTGAAATTTATGATCTATAGCTTGACTACTTTGAATAGGTAAGGATTCTACATGAAGGTCTAAAATGGAACTCTTATCTTTAAATGGTATGTTTAAGGCGGTATTAACGTCAAAAAGTAAACTGAAACACGCTGTACCAGATAAAAAACTCGTCAACAGGGGGGTGGAGCTAAATTCTTCTGTTTCTTTCCGACTCGTACAAGTCCAAACATTTATCCTATGCTATCAAAGTGCAGTCCGCCAAGTCGGTTTTGTCAGTGGCTTGTGATATTTCCTGCTTTGTGGAATGAACTGAACGCAATCATTTTAAGATTTCAGCCTGTTCGATCAGCTGATTCGACACTTTTCTTTTTATCACGGTATCATGTATCATGGTTTTACGTTATATGCCAGGTCTGTACTCGGCCACTGCTGTACTGATCTTGACAATGTCTTTCAATTCTTTTTTTTTTACAAGTTAATAAACACGTAATGTAATGTCACATATGAATAAAAACCAATAGTGTTGTTTATTGCAATATACAGAGGGAAATGTGTAAATTTCCCGGTCATAGGTATATCGTGTATCGTGATGTATTTTATTTGATTTTGGAAGTCTGTTAGTTTTGTATCATTTGATTTCAAAAATCAAAAAATTACATTTTGTAAACATCACATTATCTTCTTCAGATAAGAGAGTCTGTCGGCTATTATTAACTGTATTATTTGTTTTTTTAATTGAGATACATATTATGTAGTTATATACTTATTTATGTATTAAGGGAATTATAAGGATGTTAATAACCGTGGGCAACGCTGTTACAATCCAGAAGGCCGTCAGGCCCGAGGGATTGTATGTTGCCAAAGAAAATAGACATGTAGATGCAAGAAGAGACAGAAGAAGGAGACAGAAGAGGGAGAGATAAAAGCTACAATAACAGAGAAGGGGGTGTGGAACTAAATCAATTGAGAGAGAAAAAAATGGTTTCTGACCATAAGGGGAGCCAAGCCAAACCAAATAAGTAGGTAGTAGATAGATAGGCTGTCCGCTCCCGCCACATCGCAAGTCTCACCGCGCGCGCTGAGCAAAACAACCCAAACGGACAGACACGTGCGGGGCGGACGTCGTTGACGACCTGGTAATGAATTTCTGATGCCCTATAACGTTGTTGATATATTTGTATAATGACAATAGGTTACAAATTTGTTCACCTCTTTGGCTTGGCACCGACTTCAAACAGATCAGTAGGTTGCACATGTAATAATACATGTACTCAGTTATTTTTCGCTTTTTGAAGTCGGTTTCTTTTTTTTTAAAGCTAATTATTACATTATTACACTCACAATGTAAGTGGCAGATATAGATGGAATGTTAGAGAGAGCACAGATGCGTAGTAGGTTGAGTGAAAGTGTGGAGGATGGCTTTTGCGCATGATATGGGAAATAATGAAAGAGAGATGAAATAAATGATAAAGAACCTAGAAAAATACATGGAGAAGAAAAAGTTTGAAGTGAATGCGCAAAACACAAAAATGTCTATGTTTAACAAGAGAAAGAAAAGGGATGAAGAGAATGAATGGAGGTGGGAGGGAGAGAAGATAAAGCAGATTAAAGAAATTACTCTTAATACGGAGACGGCAAGGGAAAGAATTTCGGCACTCATTTCAGGGTTGCCAAAAAAACGTCTATCGGTGTTGCCGTCATTGGAGGATCGAAATCCCTGCTTTCGTTTCTTTTCTTTTCTTGTTCCAAAAGCTGCTTGCTTTCAGGACTTTTAATCTGCCAAGATTTATTTGACAATTTATATTATGTTATATGAATCAAACATAAAAATCCTAATCCATCCATGAAAAGATGATATTCCAAATTTGAAGTAATCTTTATTTGACACCTTTTCACAATGAGGTAGTCCCACAGTTTTCAAAAACAGCATTTCTAAAAACTAATTATAACCCTATTTTGTGTTTATTCGAAATAACCCGTTTATAATAGGTAAAAAAATCCGAAGCGTTTGTCTTATTTGAAACGCGCGGCTTTCAGTGACCTCAAAACGGGACAAAATTTACTAGACGAAATTGAAAGTTGCTAGATACGCGGACTAACGAGAAACACGCGAACCAATGAGAATGCCCCCCGAAATGACGCTTGACCAATTTTGATGATTTTTTTTTGGTACTTATGAGGTCAGCTGGATGGTCTTTAGCTACAGTTATACCCGGTAGGTGGCACTGTTGTCGAGATCCAGTGTTTATTTTTTTATCTTTATATGCATAATATAAAATTCCGGTGTGCGTGTGTTTGTAATTCTTCTCCTCCTAAACGACTTGACCGATTTTTTTTTACATATTTAGAATAGCCCAAGTAAGGTTTTTATGAAAAGAAAAATTGGAGAAGTCGTCCGGAATATTGGAAGATTTCGGAAACATTGTTCACCGGGCAACATTACAAATCTTTCTTTCCGTATAAAAACCTTACCTGCAGCACTACGAATATTATAAAAAAAATTGCCAAATCGGTCCGGTCGTTCTCAAGTGTTGCACTTACCAACGAATCTAAATAATAGTAAAATAAGTAAAAAACGTGTTTAAGTTAAACGGTTTTATTGTAAAGCATCATTAGGTAGGTACCAGGTACCAGTCATCACACCACTCTCCTCATCAACCCAGAGCATTGATAAGACTAAAATAATATCGTGGGGCTTGGCGTAACCTGAGTAAATATGTAAATGAATAATGATATGAGCGGTTGACTGTAGATAATAGAAATTCGACTCGCCCCACGATTTTATTTTAGTCTGATCAATGCTCTGGGTTGATGAGGATTGTGGCGTAATAACTGGTACCTGGTACCTACTTAATAATTTTTTAGCTTTTAGTAAATTATCTGCACCATTATTAAGTTTCTTTATAATAAAACCATTTAACTTAAAAATGCTTTTTACTTATTTTATTTTCAAGTTTTTAGTTTTTAAGCCCTTTCATTTGATACCGATATTGAGGGGATTGAAAACTAAAAAAAAAACGCCTTTTTGTGGTATCGGTCACCTTCGATCTTGATTGTTTTTATGGTGTACTGTATTCTACTAGTAAATCCTTTTCATTTGATACCGATATTGAGAGGATTGAACAAAATATGTAATGCGCCATTTTGTGGTGGCGGCCATCTTGGGTTTGGAATTTTTTCATGGTGTACTGTATTCTACTAGATAAGTTCTTTCAGGAAGGGGGTAAAATTTCAATTACTAGATTTAAACTACACAAGACACAAGATACAAGAAACAAACAAGGCAAGCTAAATAAAACCGTTTAAAAATGAAATTCTGTTCGTTGGTAAGCGCATCACTTAGGAACAGCTGTATCAATTTGCCTAATTCTTTTTAAATATTCGTAATAGTCCGGATAAGATTTTTACGGAAAGAAAAATTGAAAAAGTTACTGAAATTTGGACAGGACGTCTTTCGGGTCAGCTAGTGTTATATAGAATTATTAAGAAATTTTCAAATAATTTTCCTTCACCCAACGCTGAATAGCAGCCTTCTAATTTTGATATACTTACATAATTATATATCCAAGTTTCATCCAAATAAATGAATTTAGATATTGCAAATACAGTCTAGAAATTTAATTTTGACTGCAATCACGTATTTGCGTTCACATAGAAATTTGCGATTATTGACAATTTTTTTGTATTTATATCCAACAAACGTAGACAAAAAATTTTTGTACAGGCCTTTCTTTTCATATATTTTTTTTTAAAACAGCTTTATTTCCAAATTCGCTTTTTCCCAACTTTTGACAAATAACTAAAAAGTTCAAAAATTTAAATAAAGTCAACCATTAGAAAAAAATTAATTTACACAGTACATATTTCCGAACAAAAACAAAAATCAACTGAAACTGCACTTTAACAAAGTCGTTGCGTGCGGTAGTTTCAATGAATTGCAGATAATCGTTCTCCCGACGCTTTTTATTGTTGGTATCCAAAACGACAACTCTGTGGAAATCTTCTTGTTTTATTCAATCTAAAGGGGGGGGGCAAGTAATTGGTGACGGACGGAGGGATCTTAGACCCCTACCCACTCCACCCTAAATCTGCAGAATCCAGAATTATGCTAGTACTTATACCTAAAGTTTTAACACCCCCCTTAGTTAGTCCGGTACGGGCCTGGAAATCATCTGTATCACAGTAAAAGTTCTCTACGTTGACCGCCCACTCGTATTCGGCGTCCGCATTAAGAATTGTCGGGAAATTGTTCATGCAGCGGGGTACAATTTTTCAAATTAAAAGCCTCAAATCTCTTTTTTGAATTTTTATTAGGAACAGTTGATTCACAATGAATTGTAGCAGAGTAGTAGAGGCTTATATTTTTGATCGGGTGTTGTAGCAAGCTGTACTTTGCGCTCTAAAATGGGTAAGTTTCGAAAAGACCAAATAAATCTAATTTTCAAAATTTTTGAAAAATACTTCCCTAGCACCCTAGAGGAACCCTTGATATATTTATATGGTAAATTTCAGCTTCTTCGGATTTAAGATAAAGTCACAATTTTACTTTTAAGACTGCATCAGAACCCCCTTAATTGTTGATAGCAAAGGTGATCTAACTTTCTTACTAGATTCTCGTATTTCCTATGTGCTAAGTCTTGTAATTTATCTCTAATAAGTCTGTCCAGATGGTCGCAGTGTAGGTGGTCCAGGGAGGAACTGATTTCAAAGTAAAGCCATTTGAGGTCTCTATTCACGATGTTGAGGTGGCGATAATGTTCCATTCGTAATTTTACAATTATTAAAGTTTGTGGAGTTCGACTTAGATATATTTAAATTTTAAACAAACATATGTTGGATAATGGATAATGTATATAGTTATCTATCACATACCTACAATAGATATAATTAAGCAACTAATGAGTTTACAACCGGTCTACACTGATACTTGTCATCCAATGCCCGTCTCCCTAGCCTCCCGTTTGGCCCCACCGTCGGTGATGTCCTTGATACCGAATATGTTGGGACTGCGTTCTGATTCCCAAGACATATTTTTCTACAATTGACGCAAAACGTGAATGTTTTTGTAACAAAAGTGTGATTTATATACATATTAGTTGCTAAAATACATTTAGAGCCAAACCAACGTTCCGTTCCTGAAATCCATTGTGGTGCTCGGTCATTTAAATGCTTGCAACTTGCACCATTAGAAAAAGCTTTTAGCGTGTGCAGCTAATTTACTGTTTGCAATACATGTTTACCGTTGACAAAGAACAAAGCAAACAGTATTTTGTAGTTCGCATAATGCGTTAGTTTTATAAACATTTGGCTAACATAATAATGAACACATACAATAGATGAAATATAATAATCAACTAAAACTATTGTTGGCAAGGAATATTTTGCAATCACATTTGCATGTTAACTAAGCGAACAGTGTTTAAACAGTTGCCAGCATAATTATATAAAAACAATACTTTCTGTTGATCGTTAAAAATATACTTATTAGCGATTAAAAAGCGTTAGCCCGGCGCATCCGCCAATTTTTACCACTCATATACACCACTGAAAATTCAATTCTGTTGGCTATCATTGACTCAAGAAGAAGATCTAAAACACAATTTACACGTTTTTTTTTGTATCATTATCTAAAAACAACAGACCTATTCATACTCAATATCTAAAACTAAAGCATGTCTGCCAAACCCTTTAAATTATAATATCAATTTAACTTATTCGCCTTGTTTTCAAAATAATTAAATGGATAACGTCGTTCACAACATAATTTTAAATAAAATAGTTCGTTAGTGAAATTTAATTAAATATTCCCTTCTGTAACAAAAATTATAATTACCCCCACACGCATCTGCTCCTCCACTCGGTACTGACTGGGTGAGGACCGTTAAGCAGGACGCCCACTGAATCCGCTCCGTCCGGTCCGCTCGGTCGTCAAATTTTGATACACACGTAACCTTATGGAATCGCGCCCACTGCATCTGGTCCGTCCGTTCCGTTCGGTCCGCTCGGCTCGGCTGCGGACGTGGATTCTCCAAGAGGCAAAAATTGCCGATCGTACGGATACAGCCAGATGTGACCAAATGCAGTTCACAGATTTTACCACGTTTCCATCACGTAATTTAAGATCTAGTAGTTTGACAAGTTCATAAGGTTTTACACTGGACATTCGAAAATATTTTTAAAAATTTTCATCATCACCAAGTAAATCGGGAAATAAATGATAAAATTCTCCACAAGTTTCTCTTTTGAGGGTGATATCGTGCACCCAAAATCTACGTTTCTCCATCTACATCCAAGCTAGGGCTACCATAACATCTTCATCAGAATCAGACTCTGACAAAGAACTCATTTTCTTTGGCGTTTATAATTTAAACAATCTTGAAGTCGTCTTTCGCCGATACGATACCACGGAACTGACTGATGCAATGGGCGGCTGATCTTGCCGTACCCGACCGAACGGATCGTAGCCTACCGATCGGACCGGACGGAGCGGATTCAGTGGGCGTCTTGCTTTAGCCGGAAGATACCGATTTTTAAAAGTTTGCATTAAAAACTCTACATATTTTGTGAATACAATTTGTTACTTCGACAAGTGTTTTGATCAGCACCCCCAGACGAAGCACTACACTAATATTTATAATTTAAGAATATGTATTAAATTATTTTAAACGAAATTTTATTTATAACTTAAATAAAACTGATATTATTATTGTGAAAATGAAAATTTACGAAGAGGCTTTCTAATTGAAAGCGAGAGATCCAAGGAGATAAAGTTGTCAACTGTCTGCATAATAATAGCTATTTAAGCCAGAAGGAAGACATTCAACGTCCGATACGTTTCATGTGGCTAATAAAAATACCAAACAAAAATGACCAACGCTGAAACAATTTTTTTGTATTGTAATATTGAAGAAACAAATATTTTGTGTTTCACTTTCGCAGTTTCTTGTTTTCGTAAATTCCCAGTTTCTCAGCTTTATGATTTACAAGTGCCTCAGTTTTTGGGTTTTGCAACCTGTGTGTCAATTTCTCAGTTTCGGAATTTTGAAATATCTCAATTCCTCAGAGCTTCGAGGTTGTTTCTTAACTTTCTCGTCATTTGCAGTTTATATCTCAATTTGTCAGTCTCTATTTGGTGCTTCCTTAAGGCTAAAACGCATTAGGCGGTCGCGGTTCCGTCGCATCGCGAGCTGAGCTAGTCCATATTTTCTAACGCATGCATTTGCACTAGACGTTCGCGAGCTCGTCTAGTGCGTGCGTTTTTGATGATCTGCTTCTGTTAATTGGAAGAATCCAAAATTTCATGCGGTTTCTTCTTTGGCGCTTTTTTTCCTCTTCAAACAGAAGAGCCAATAATAAGACATCTTTCATCGAACTCATTTTCTTAGCTGAAACCGTTGTTTAAACAACGAGGAGAGCACGGGCAGGATTGTGTGCAATTGTCAAATGGGATCAGTTGAGCTTGCGATGCGACGGGACCGCAACCGTCTAGTGCGTTCTCTCCTTTAGTTTCTCAGCTTATCGGTTTTTAAATCTCACTTTTTCGATCTCTCGGTTTTTCAATTTAGTAACTTTTCCGTTCCTAAGTTTCCCACTTTCTTTCAAAACCTTTTGTAAACTTCTTCGTGAATCATTTTCGCTGATCTCAATTTCGTGGTTTCTATTTTTCTCAGCCCGCGTTCTCAACTTCTGGGTTTCACAGGTTGTGTTTAGTAACATCGCAGTTTCTCAGATTTTCGCTTCCACGTTTTCTCTATCTCCCAGTAGCTCTGGTTCTCACCTTTTCAATGCCATATTATTGCTACCCTTATCTTTTACATTCGCGAGAGAAAAATTATAAAAATAGGCTGTTCAAAATATCCACTAATCATAATCATGATAAGAATTCAAAAAACGAGACCCCAAGAGCATTAGCGAATTTGTCAACTAACAAGAAGGAAAAATTAAATTTCAACAATAACAAAACAATATGAGTAAAAAGAATAATATACCTAGAAATATAATCAGACATCAACCCAAGAAAATAATAATACCTAGAATTAATTACATAATACTATATTTAGAACTTAATTGTGAATAACTGGTTGCTTACCAACAAGAGTTTAAAATATTATTTTAATAAAGATATTAAGGAACCAGTATTTTTATTTTTTAAGAGGACCCAATTACTCATACATAAATATGTAGGACTTTGCGCCGTGTTATAACCCCTGACTGTCAAATTCATGATTATTATGTTTTAATTTTCGCGCCTCTTTCTGATTGGTCGGTTTTGCTCATGTCTGTTCTAGTTTTACGGTCCGAACGCGAGCGGTTTGAATGGTGGTGAAAATGATTCAAAAAGTGGTTAAAACTACACCAATTATGGATTTATTGTATTTGTGGTAACTGTAAGACTGAATTAATGTGTTTTTGTGTGAATTCCGACTGTCAATCGCTGCAATTGTACCTGTACAAGGTAGGGTTAATTTAGATCTTTTTTTTTAAATTCCTACAATTATTGGATATTGGGTGCTCCGTATAGAAATTCGGGCGGATATTAGAATGTATTTCAGTAATTTGAGAAGGGTAATTATGGTTAAAATGATAATTGGGGTTATGAAAAATCATCAGATTTATGGTGACGTCACCCACGGCTGCTAGATGCGAAATTTGTGTGATTTTCAGCTGCTGTTCGTCGCAGAGGTGTCTGTCCAAGGTAGGGTTAATTTGGTAATGTTTTGCGATAAATGTGACAATTTTGGGACATTTGGGGCCCTATAGCGCCCTACAAGTACTGGAATGTATTCCGGTCATTTAAGAGGGGTAAATAGTGTTGAAATCATAATTATGGAAAAATCACCAGATTTATGGTGATGTCATACACGGCTACTCGATGTTGGTTGAAACTGTCCATCACTGGGAGGAACCCGTTTCTTACTACAGTATTTACGTTGACCTAATTCACGTCATTTTACAATTTACGCAAACATAGTAGTCATCGAGGGGCTGTTACCTTGGAAAAAAAATGTACAATTAATTCCACATGGAATTAATTCAAGGTAATCACGAACAATTCCGGTAATTCCGATTCGAGGAATTAATTCGCATGTAATCGTGGTAATCGCAGTAATTCGTAGGTAATTACAATAATCTGGAAATAACTCCCACAAAAAGTAACAAATTTCGGTAATCAAAAGATAATTCCGGTAATTCCAACAAAAGATGAAGCACTTAATTCAATTCCCATTTTGGAATTACGACAAGTATTAAAAACGAAAACTATTTAATTCATTGTATCTTCGTTTACATTATTCAGGCACGGTTTTTGAATAAAAAAAGCATAAATAATAAAACTCGTAATAAAATAACAAATTAGGTTGGCACTACCAACTTTTGACAATTTGATTTAAAATTTGAATGTCAAAGTGACTTCAAAAAAACGGCGACAGAATGGTGAATGGAATTATTCTATAGAACGCTGTGTTAATGATTTTTGAAATGCCTACCCCAATTGTCCAGCAGATTATCAAAAATTAGTCCAACAAATTTATAAATGCGTGGCAAGATTTCGTAATGTTGGGACTGTTGGTCGAAAAGCGGGGAGCAGAGCGATGTTGCAGCAGTAATGGAAGCATCTCCCAAGAAACCTCTCCTCAGGTTAGCACAATAAGCTATGAATATCTCATATGGAACTTGTCCAAAAATATTAAAACAAGATGTAAATCTTCATCCCTATAAAATTACCGTCGTGTAAATATTTTTTTTGTTTATAAAGGTTCCAGACATCAAATTGACTGTGATGGTTAACAAAATTTGTATGCAGTCAGATGGATTTTGACGTTCAAGGCCTACTTGATGTGAAATATCTTTAATTTTTAATGTTTTATATTGTTATTTGTTCCTTTGTGTACCTGTTTATTTTTTGTGGTGAGACATCCGAAGATTCCAATGTTTTCCATATTCTAGGATATATAAATGTCCAAATATCGATCAAAAATTACTATACCACAGTTGAAACAATAATTTAAAGATGTCAATTTTTCACAAATAACCTAATGTCGTCAGTTTTGGTGTCTTACTTTAATGGTTGGACAGAATAAATTTTGTACAATCACAAAACCTACCCAATTTTTCAGTTTTCAAGCTCCCAATTTTTTGGCTTCAATTTCATGGTTTCAAACTCCCAAACTTATAAATTTCTTAATTTCGGTGGCGTTGTTTAGTATGGTCTCTGTGTTGCAAATTTGGAGCTTCTGAGACGTTTGTATTCTGAATTTCTCAAATTTTTGTGTTATATAATAGTCAATTTGCTGGATTTTGAAATTTGAAATTGTGAAACTTTAAAATTGCGATATGATACGGTGCAAGATCGTAGTAATTTTCTAAAATATGGAATTGCGAAATTTGGACAATACATACATTTATCATATTTTGAACTTTTGAGATCTTGTGAAGTTTCGGAATCGTGAAATTTTCCGATTCCCAAATTTTGAAATTTTATGTTTTTATTCGAAAATTTTAGGTTGTAGAATCGAACTTGAAATGGTGATTTTGTGAAAATTGTGAAATATAAATATAATTTTTTTATTTTTTGAATATTCTGGGATTCTGGAGCGTAGAAAGATGAAATCATATAAAACTTGTGAATCTCAAAAATGTAGAATCGGCGAATTGGGGGTCTGAACATCATGTTGCCCCTGGATCACAAAATGTACGTGTAGTTACTTCATAGCCTACTGGATGTTGGAATTATTTATGAAAATAATATTTATACTGGGTGTCATAGAAATACCTGCGTTAAATTTTGTATTCTTGATCGTCAATTTGCGATTTTGATTTTTATCTTGAATGTTTTATACATTATTACAGTCACTTTTCTTTTTCCTTTATCATTCTGGATATTTGTGGTATTTTTTTTGTAAAGGAATTGGAATATGGTATGTATATTTTTCTGAGTTACATATTTGAATCATCTTTATTCTTTAGATGTATTTTCTGGATCCTTCCAACTCTCTGTATTATTTCTATTTACAAGTTCTTTGGACCCTCATTGAGATTACAATTTTTTGGATTCTATGAGGTGTTTTGACTCTGAAGGCGTGGACAAAAAACGACTGCAAGCGAAGAGAATTAAAAAAGGTCTTTTTTGGAACCAGCATTATTTTGGAATTCGCATCGAGACTGTGATTCGTATGTGGAACACATATTTGGAATTGGGATTTAGAATTGGTGTTTGGAACTGGCATTTGGAACTTGCATTTTGAATGGAATATTTTTGAAACCACAAGTTCCCAAAAAATATTTTTTAGCAGAATCCTTAAATGCCTGTGCCAAACGTCTGAAGTATTTTAATACACCAAAGTTATTTACACTCAGTACTAACACACAAGACAATAAATATATTATAGACTAGCATGACCACAATAGTAAAACGCGGTACCTATAATAACATCATCTATGTTGTTATAAAATTAAATAAGTCTAAAAGTGATGAATTATTCGTTTTAATCAACAAACTACTGATCCATGAGTGAAATGTTCTCAAATGGACCATTAGAAAGTTAGACAGTAGCTTCCATAACACCAATCGATTTTTGGGACGTTTTGGACACACGTTTCAATAACGAAGTTACAAAAGCCTGCAGTGATGATTAAAATTGACAATTACTTTTCAGTACGTGTAATTTACAGCTGTGACTGCATTTTTTACAAATAATGCAGCTGAAATATACCGATATAATGTGTCTAAACTATAAATTTAGACCAGAATTAATATAAAAAAATGTATTCTTATAACAATTTTATTGTTATAATACAAATAAAGAAAAGCTAGCAAACAAGAATTTTCCTTTGTAAAATCTTGAAAATATACACTTTTAATACAATATAGAAAATTTAATAAGTATCTTGAGATACATAACGACGAAGTAACGTTACAAGACTCTCAAACTACAGAGAGATCGCAAACAAAATGAGTCAAAGTTGACCGTGCATGAAAAGCCGCTTGTCGTAGTTTCATAGAAATATTTATGAAATGTTAGATTCAACACGCTCAAGTTGACATTTAATAATAATTAATTCAGCGCCCGTCGGGGTATTTGCTCGAAGTTGCTCGCTTGCTATTGGGCCTACTGGGAACTCCATCTCTGGAGGAAGTGGCGACACTACGACGTCTCTATAATATTTTGTTAGCATTTTGGACAGTGAAGATGAAAATCACATTTCAGACCGAAGTGATGTTCGTAATGGAATAGAATTTAATGGGATACTGGATGGATTTGTTGAAAACGATAAGCATTCCACGAACATGCGATGCAAATGCGTTTCCAGCGAGCACGTCTATCGAGTGATATCGAGCTTTGTATAATTGTACAATTGAGCGATTTACATGGAAGAGATCGGATAGAATTAAAAAAAAACTTAAATCTCATAGTTGCATTATAAGAGAGGGAGGGGACCTTCCTCAACTTGAATTAGAGAAGGGAATTGTGCGACACATCAGTGATCTAAAATTTAAATAACATTCCCAGTGTAAACATTAAAAATCGTTAAAAAAGACTAGAATTAAAATACTACGTGATCTAATCCCAAATAAAAAATCAAGAGACCCAGAGAGAAAATTGTACTTTCAAATATCGCAACATCCTTCTCCCAGCTCTGTTATATAAATATATACATATATGTAATTTGTGTCTTTTGAAAGGCTGATGTGTGTATGTGTTTGTTATAAACACTCAAAGAAGTCTCTTTCTAATTTTTTCACATAATCTCGCTTTACTATTCACGCCTGTTCTTTGACCAATCAGAACCTCTGCGCGCATGTCACTGGTTTCACTGAATCTACAGATATTCCATTCAGTAAGGGCGCGCTCTTTCCTCCTGAAAAGTTGCCCCGTATTCGAGATCATTAGATACACACGCGAATAAATTTTAGATCTAGATCTATAAAAATCCAGTAAAGTCCTTTTACAGACAAATTCGTGATCAACAATGTTTGAAAAACTCGTCATTTTCTGGTCTCAAAATTTAATTCGGCTTAATGCGAGCGACTGGTAAAATGGGCGAAGACTTTAAAGATAATGTTAGTGTGTTAAATGACACTTTGGACATTTATATAAACGATACAGCACCGCAGGAAATTTTTTTCCAACAAAATTTAACAGTTATTTTAGTTTATAGTGCCCTGTTTGTGGTTGCCGCGGTCGGAAATTTGACGGTTTTTATTTCGCTGTTTCGCTCAAGACATCGCAAGTCCAGGATAAGTTTGATGATTCGCCATCTTGCTATTGCGGATCTAATTGTCACTTTTATAATGATACCGATAGAGGTAAGAGTACTTATTTTTATGTCTATTTAATGTTTTAATGAGAGCTTGGAGCGCTCACGGAAACTTTTTAAGAAGAAGCTTTTAAGGTGGCTTTAATTAAACGGCAAGTTCTTGAGTGCCTTCCTGGTTTTATAATAGGGTAAAATTATATAGAGTAATAGATTTAATAGGTAGAGACATACTACGATTAAAAATAGATTTTCTGTATTAATAAATGATGACAAATTATTTCTTGGTAGTACATAATAATAAGCTTTAAATTGTTTTTGTAATTACATTTTGATAATAAATTTCTTTTCATAAAATTCCACCATTCAATTTATTTATCGAATTTATATAAAAACTTGAATGCATTTGGAAAATTTTACTTTTTAATGTAAATTTTACTCGAACTTGATTTGTTTTTTGGTCGATTAATAAATCGTAAGACTTGGGCTCGTTATGTTAGATATTAAAATGTGTATTCCTCAAATCAGAAGTTGTTTTCTTAGAAACTATGAGGATCTGGAAGAACTTGAAATAAAGGTCGAATCATCATTTCATGTTAACATATTATTCTACATGGCTTTGTATGAGTAACACTTTAAGACAAGACTTTTTCTTGTGGAGTGCTCCTAATCCTTTTACTTTTGTAACGAGAAAACAAAGTCTCATCTATGTTTAAACTTGCTCATACAAAAAGAACATCTTAAGTGTTAGCCTAAAGCTCTCCCATCCTGACAACTAATATGAATTATCACTTGTAAATACATCAGTGCTTCGAAACGCTAGATTTGTAATACGAAAGTTGATTAGCAATTCCGAGTATCATTTTTTGACGTTTTAATTTCCCGATGCACACCAGAGGGAAATTTGTCAAAAAATTACACGAGTATTGTGTTTTAATCAACTTGAGTTTTACAACACATTGTTTCAGAAGCACGAAAGTAATTCGGTAATATTATTTCATGAATAAAGTTGCTTAAACATCAAAGAATGTTCCCCAAAACGATTCATGTTGACATTTGACATAAAAGTAAAAATGTAACACTAGTATTCAGCGTTGCCGTAGAAATAAAAACATTTGAAAAAGGAACATAAAGGATTATCGAATAATCACATTAGAAAAATAAAGTCTTACGGTTGGTCGAAAACGATGATGAATGAAATAATCTACAATATTTCTAAATACATAAATACTAGATGTTAGATGATGTTTGCGGTACATGAATCGTGCAACCCAGAATACATTTCACATTTGCATTGATTGGTCACGTTCGATATTACTCGTGAATAATTAATATATTATTTTTAATTACTGTTGATTTATAATTGTTACAATCTGCTAATAAGCACATAAATATAACGGAATGCTGAATGTATTTAAATTTCGGATAGGTGAGTACAAAAATATGTACATTAAAAGTTGCATGATGCGACTAATTAATTTCGTGGCTTTTAAAGGACTCAATTTTTTATATCTTAAAAAAATGGATAAGTAACCTAAGTTCATATAAATCTGAATTTGCATCTCTGTTGTTAAAATAATATTTTCAGTTTTGATATACTGAGATGATTCTAAAATTTACAAACTACGAATTATATTATTATATGTACTATTACAACCTAAATTGTTGTAATGCCCTGACAAAATTGAGAAGTGTGGATGGTGACACAAGAAATAAGTCCCCAAAATCATAGAATGAACAAATAAAAATAATACAGGAACTTTACAATTTTTAAATGAACGCTAATATAACAAAAAAACTAGATGAATTGATAACACATAAAAAAATATACCTTACTATTTACTTTCTGGCGAATCCTGCGAGTCTGTGATTCTGTAATTCCTGCGGGTCCTGGGAAATTACACCAGTTTCCACGTGAAATAAACTCCGTGCGTCCAGGAAAGAATTTTCACAGCTATTATCCCTTTGAGGTGGTACAAAAGATCCTAGTAAGTGCTGGTGAATCTGCCTATTTGATTGAAAGAGAATAGTCAAGGTCTGCACGCAATAAAGTAATTTCTCTTACCTCTCTCCGAAACCTCAACATTTAACGAATTATCCGCTAAAGCGATCTGTTATCGAAATAACTCACATTCAACGATTCTAACCGCTACTGCGATTCTCTGGAGCTATCCCTTTTTCCAGGAGCAAAATTTACGTTGAATGTGACTTCGTCAAATGTCGAACGAAAAAGAGAGAATCTCGGTTTTGTCGCGCGGCACTGCAAAACCTATCGTGTTTTTTGTATAAAATATGCCGGTTATCTCTAATGCCGATTCGTTCCTGAACCCGGGTGGTGAATGCGCGGCAAAAATCAAATTGTAACACTACCTACTTAAAAATGCTCTTAAAATTATCATGGAAACTGCAGTGGAATACCGTCTAATAGCATAAAATTAAACCAGCATCTTAATATAGCTCTTATTCAGAAGATTGACGTTAGCGTCAATCAATCGAATGAATAAGATCCATAACAGTCGTGTGCAGTACTAGAATTTGTATAATTACCTACTTATTTACGTTTGACGAAAGCACGCAATTTGTGGTGTTTGTGGTCTCTTCGTAATACATATTAAAAACTGGAGCGGATTTAAGGAAGTATTTTTCGTTACTTAGGTAATTGCGTATTTCATCACTATCAGTAGTAGCAGGAACCTACATTTATCTTCTCTATACAAAAACCCAAAGCTACTTGTCAAGCAGGACTTAAATGTTGTTTATTTTCATGCTCCCTATATTTCAAAAACGATTACGTTGCGTTCATAACACACCGGTTTAACGGGTAGCAGCTCTGGCTGTCGTATTTGTCTGGCTAGAAACTACCAAGTTACATCCAAATTGATCCTGTGATGGTCGTAGATAAATTACTGGATATGAAGAAAATATTGGAAAACAAATAGTAATCATACACCAAGGTTGAGAAGCAGGTTTTCTTAGCCGCGCTAGCTTATTGCCCAAGATGCGAAGCAGGTTTTATTCTGAAACCTTAAGATATGAATGCAAAAGTAAGAAATACACGTACAAGTGAGGCTTTAATAAAGATACACTTCCACCAAGATTCAATCTGATTGTTGCAGTGGTTTCAAGAATATTTAAAAAATTGAAATTTATTTTCGAATTTCGAAGCCCTCTGACGGCTAAACTTAGTATATAGGTAAGTTGTGTTAAGTCAACTTCTTTTAACTCCACAAATATGAGATTGTTCTATGCGGCCGATATTCTGGGAGACCCTGTATAATTATGTTTTCTGAAGCTAGTAGTGAAAAAATAAATTTATACATAACATGGCTAAAATAGTAATTCGATGCAATGATTGAAACATAATTTATTTGAATTTGAAAGATATAATTATTTTAGTACATTTCCTGGTTCCTGAAAATGGGAAATAAAAGAACAGATGACGGCGATTTGTATTGCCATGTTGCCGGAAATCTGACAGAGAAATATCGACAAGCAAATTGGATCTATTCCCTAAGCGATATAAAAATCATTATCTTCCAAAACATAAAGAAACTGATGGGTGTTCATAGACTAACAAATAACAATTTTAAAAATAGTTAGTTTTGTTGTATGTAGTATGTTGTATGTCGTACTGATAGCACTGAAATTTCTTATATAATGAGTTATAAAGCGCAACTGAATATAACAACATGAATGTTATGTTATGAATGTTATGTTATTAATGTTAATATTATAAATTCATTTTCTCCCGTAATTATTATTATCCAGTTTATACCAGCAAGGTATTCTTTAAAAATGCACGTAACATCTGGAAATCGTGCTTCTAATTCCAGAAGATCCTCGTCGTCAACGAAACTATTAATTCTGGATCTTCGTTTGTCTTTTTAGATTTTCTAAACCGGATATTTCAAATGAATCTAATAATGCTATAAAGTAGTAGATCAATGACCTTTACATTAACACCCCAACTGAAAGTTTGTTTCCAGAGGCATAATTGATTGCCGCAAATATATGCAAAGGTCGGGAATTACACCGGCTAAGTGATTTAAGGTATAATCGTAGGGAACGGGTCATTGAATGAATCTCTTGAGGATTTCTATTTGCGACGAATTTCTGTTTAAAACACTACAGTAAATGAGATATGTATATGAATGATTTCCATATACTGTGCCCAACAATCTCAGATTCTCTTAATAGTCTAAGAGCTAGTGAACATTTTTCTTTCATTACTCGGAGTAGGCTAAAAATTTGCCAAAACGTTGCCATGGGGGTATTGAGTTGCCATTTCAAACGTTTAGACTTTGCGATAGGCAGAAAGGGGTGCAAGAACACCCCAAAGTCGTAAGGTAGCAGTCGAAATTTTCATTATCGCAAGTGGGTTGAAACTTCGTATTTTGCTTGAACTAAGGTATATAAATAACCATACAAATTGTCAGACGAAAATTTCAGGCAGCAGGGGGTGCAAGAACACCCCAAACATGTATTATTTTTCATGAAATTTTTATTATTCGCTCCTGTCTGACAATTGAATATGTTATTCTAGAGACCTTTTTGACTGCATAATTTAATTGTCAGACAAAAATTCGGGGCAGCACACCCTATAAATACCTTGCAAACCTTCTTCGTGGCCGGGCGCCAACGACCCAGAGCGCGCTATATATTAAAAAAAAATGATTGCGATTCCTATGGTGTAATGAGTTTGTGTTTTTTAACATTTTCGAAGCGATTTCAAAAAAAAAAGAATAAAAAATATTAATACCACGCTTAATTTTCAAGATTAAACAATTAATTCACGATATTTTTTTAAATATTCCATTTATTAAAGAATGTATAGAAGCATTTACGTTGGCAATTTAATTTTCTATAAAAAACATTCAATGACTTTTTTCGTTATTTCACTCGATTCTCGAGATATAAGCCTAAGTATAAAAATTATGATATGATGATGATAATAATATATCCATGATTTTCAAACTAAGTTTCTTTCGTAAGAAAGTGGGATTGTTATTGAGGATTAACTACGGGCGTCCTAAATCATCACGTAACTACAGGGGAGTTGTATTTTGTACACCATCATAAAAAGTTCGCTTAAATGCAACTTAAAATAAAATCCCTACTGAAATTATTTACAATTTATGTAGTCTTAAAACTTACTCTGAGTATAAAAATTATATAATAACACAGAAATTTAAGATTCAATTGGGACAGAAAGAAGTTCTTATGTAAGTCCAGCAGAGTCTCTAATTTCTATGCCATTATTTAAAAAAATATTTCTTAAGGGTTCTTTTGATAAACTAAACTTTATTTGTTAAAGTAAATTATATTACAATAAAGTTATGTGTGAAAACAAATAATAATATTTCAAATTCGCATACAGACTTGGTTCACCAAGTGGTGCCGCTACCCGAATTTAAATATAAAAAAATATTTTCCAAGTTTTCTGAATTCATATGAAGGTGAGGATTCTAGATACTATGATTAAAGGTTAGATAGACCCCTAGTGTCACCAGTACCAATTTGAAAAAAATATATCTGCCGTTTTGTGCTGGTGAAAGAAAATTTATCGTATATTGTTTACGAATTGACAAAAAAAATTACTTAGCAAAATAGACGTCAAGCAGGATGGTCTTCAGCTTCAGATGACGATGACATTACCAATGATACAAATCAATACAAATCTGATTGATGATGAGTGTTCCACAGGGGCTGAAGATGGAGACCACCCTGCTTGATGTCTATTCTGCTAAGTAGTTTTTTTTTGTCAATTCGTAAACAATATACGATAAATTTTCTTAATCCTCAATAACAATCCCACTTTCTTACAAATGAAACTTAGTTTGAAAATCATGGACATCATATCATCATAACATAATTTTTATACTTAAGCTTATATCTCGAGAATCGAGTAAGATAACGAAAAAAGTCATTGAATGTCTTTTATAGAAAATTAAATTGCCAACGTAAATGCTTCTATACATTTTTTAATAAATGGAATATTTAAAAAGATATCGTGAATCAATAGCGATACCAATATTTTTTTATTCTATTTTTTTAAATCACTTCTAAAATGTTAAAAAAACACAAACTCAGTACACCATAGGAATCGCAATCATTTTTTTTTTAATATATAGCGCGCTTTGGGTCGTTGGCGCCCGGCCACGAGGAAAGTTTGCAAGGTATTTATAGGGTGTGCTGCCCCGAATCTTTGTCTGACAATTAAATTATCAAGTCAAAAAGGTCTCTAGAATAACATATTGAATTGTTAGACAGGAGCGAATAATAAAAATTTCATGAAAAATAATACATGTTTGGGGTGTTCTTGCACCCCCTGCTGCCTGAAATTTTCGTCTGACAATTTGTATGGTTATTTATATACGTTAGTTCAAGCAAAATACGAAGTTTCAACCGACTTGCGATAATAAAAATTTCGACTGCTACCTTACGACTTTGGGGTGTTCTTGCACCCCTTTCTGCCTATCGCCAAGTCGAAACATTTGAAATGGCAGCTCAATACCCCTATGGCAACGTTTTGGCAAATTTTTAGCCTACTTCGAGTAATGAGGCGAAATGTTCACTAGCTCTCCGACTATAAAGTCTGAAACTTTATTTTGCTATATAGTATTTAAGATAAAAATGTTTAAAATTTATGTCATATCAATCGAAAGTAAAGGGATAATCTTCATGTTTATTTTATTTTCTATCAAGTTAAATACGATAATTTATTTTAATTATATTAGGATAATTATTATAACCTTCATTCGAAAAAGAAAAAAATCACTTTACTTCAACCGAGACAAATTATTGGAGTGACGTAAATTAGTCTATATTTATATAGAATTTGTTAAAAAATAGGTTGAATAAGTACTAATAGTCCGAGAGGTAACGTTGCATTTGAACAAGTCATTTGATACCGACTGAAATGATAACAATGATAGTTTTGCCTTAATATTTAAGAACTCTAAACTATTCCAATAGCGGTGCAGCTAGAAGTGACAGCATGTGAAAGTTGTTAATAAAAGAAATTGTAATAAAGTTTTAGTATACTCATACCTCTTAAAAATTATAGTTTTTCAGATAATTTTTGACTAAAATAAAATATTATAGTCAGCTGTACTGAATATAGGAAATTTTACGTCAGTCGCGTGTATGAACCACATTATTATATTTTTAATAATAAAGTCATTTTATACCTTATGAAATTGATTCATCTGAATTTTTGTACTTTTAATTTAGTAAAGAAAATCGTCATTGTCATAAACATGCTGCGCGCTCAGTGCATCTGAGCGTTTCATAGTCACTTTGGCAAATGAACTGACGATCTTTACACCCACAAACATTCAGCTGACGGTGATTTTTATTTTTGTCAACATTAAAAAAACACAATAATTATTTTTATTTCATACTTGTATCTAAAGTTACATTTTTCGGATTATTTTTGATACCAAAAGTGGAACATTAACATCCTAGTACTTTAATAGTATATTGAAACACTAGTTTTGTAAAACTGATATTAAGACACGAGTTCAGGTTTGCAGCACGACTGCCGTAGGCAGGAGTGCCTGTAAAGAACGAGTGCTCTTAAGTTTTACAAAACAAGTTTTTCATGCTATTTTTCCTAATTTGCATATTAATTTCATTTTTTAACAAATAAAATCAATTTTGGTAATTTAGGAAATTTTGTTATATTTTGATTTTTCTGTACCTGACGTAGACTTGAGATGACTTACATGGAACCTTAACCACAAAATCACACTAACATTTCGTTCAGTGCAAGGTTCAGTGTGTCTAACCAATAGAAACAAAAATTCTAGATTTTGGGTGCGTTAATGGCTTTGTTACAACAGCAAATTAGGAAAAGAAAAATTTTAAAATCCTAGTACTTTAAAATTATACGTCAATCATTTCTTACATTGTTCCCGAGATTTTTGTGGCATCAAATTGTTCTTCACGTGATCTGCTTCATCTACAATGTCTTGAGGCACCTCAATTTTCTCCATTTTAAATGGAATAATCGGATAAAATATCCAAAACCATTCACCGTGACCCAGTTTTTTCGTTGTCATTTTTGACAAACGATTGTTACTATGGGAATGTTAGTTCCCGCATATTTAATTATTACGAATAATTTGTGCAAGATAAACACACAACATTTCTTTTTATTTTGACTTAGTTCATTAAACTTGCAGTATGAAATAAAACGTTGTATTTACCTCGAACGAAAAAGTGTTTTTAAAGGTACTCACAAGTAATTCCGGCCTCGGCTAGGCGCCTCGGCCGTAAACAACTTGCTCGTACTTTAAACTTCACTTCTCATTCTAGATAAATAATATACTATAATTTCAATCAGTATTATATTAATTTAACATAAAATTAAATATGGTTCATAAAACGTGACTAACGTATAATCCCCTCTCTTCAATACGAGCTGATTACTCCTATTATTTTTTAAACGGGAAGAATGTCGTTGAATCAATAAAGTGGAGTAAATTAAAATAAGTTAAAATTTAAATATATTCAAGTCAAACTCCACAAACTTTAATAAACGTAAATTACAATTCTGTAACCCAGAGCTAAACTGTATTAAGTCACCAAAATGAAATTTTACAGGAGAGCAGTTTAAAGATATTAATTTCAGTTAATCATTTGATCACTTCTAATTTTTGCTTCTCCGCGACTTGGAAACTATTGTAGGAGTTAGTAGGAGTTAGTGTTGTATACCAGTCGAAAGAGCAGAGCAAGCTGTGTTGATAGGTGCATAAAAAAGATTTCGAAAAAAATTGAGTTAATACAGTTCATGTTTCGGGAGAAGACTACTTCCATCTTCAGCCCTAATTTTACAAGACATTAATTAAAGAGTGTTTAAATTATGATGTTATTTTGCAAGTATTAAATTTGACGTTTTGAAAAGGTTATGTATACATGATTTTTAAAAATTGGTAAAAACAGCATTTTATAAAATGTAAAAAATAAATTATTTTTTAGTTAAAAATGATCTGAAAAACCATCTCAAATCATCTCATGAAAACTCTGCAAATAGCAAAGTGAGGAACTGTGACGCTTACTGCGGTCGGATGCCTCGAGCGCCAGTTTTTTATTGTGGTATGCTCCACACGTGTCCACGGGTAGCTACAATAGAGTACGGTACGCCAGGGGTCTAGTTTGGCATGGAGGGAAGAAATAACTTGAGACAACGTGACAATATTTCATGAACACCCTATATAGAATATATTTAGTATTTACAACACCACTATCTTCACTGTCCCTGTCGCTTCCTCTTCCCTCTCAATGGCGAAACGCTCTCCCAACGGCTGTGGCGGCGGTGAAAGGTGACAAGTGTAGGGAAGGTGTGGTCCAGATTTCCGGGGAAAAACACGAAGCTGGTCTGGAAACTACTAGCGCGCGACAGCTGGCTGGCTCGCGAGCAGAGTGCCCCCGCCGTCAGACAACTGTAAGGTGCCGGAATTTCACACCGGCAGGCGATGACTAGAAACCGGAAGTAGCAACCGGAAAAAGTCCGTCCAGACTAAACGCGCACGGCTGGCTGGCGCGCGAGCAGAGTACCCTCTACGTCAGACAACCGGTAGATGCCGGAATTAAACACCGGCAGGCGATGGCTAGAAACCGGAATTGAAGACCGGGAAGAACGGGATCGGGTATTGAAAGGTACCAGGATGTTATCAGGAACTTGGACGGGAACCGGGAGGATAGTAGGGAGAAAGTGTTATCACCGCATTCTCTTCCGGACGGAACGACAGCGACTCCGGACAAGTTAGCGATTCCGGAGTGGCGAGGTCCGGAGCGCGCTTCCTTGCTGATCAAAATGATGTAGGTCCCATCCCAATCCGATAATGGAAAACATTTTTCCTGGACACTTTAGTAATTCGGTGCGAAGGGCGTGGCCCGCGGTGACAAGGCTGGCGGCTTGGGGTGGTTGTATCGACTTCCGGAAAGTTGCATAAGCTGCGCGCTATTTTTCCGGTTACAACGGTGAAAATTTAATCCCGATCGGAGGTCCAGAAGTATTTTTAACAAGCGGTTAATGATGTCGATTTGGGCGTAGGGTGTTTGACCTTGTTGACAGAAAACCGGTGATAAGCGCATCTGAGAATATCGAGAGAGAAAAAAACAACATCGAATCGTAAATACGTATTTCATTTACCCCACTTCTTCTATATAGTCCTTTTGTTTCTGTTTTAAAATCGTATAAGCTTTTTTTTATTTCGTAAGTAATATGCTGAAATAATTATTTTTGGGCTATTTAATTCCAGCGAAAGTGTGTTTTGCAGACAACAAACACGTATACATACCAGTGGTGAAACGCGTGAGCGATAGCGTAGCAGATTCTCACGTCTTAGCAAATCCTACGTCTTCAGCTGTTGTTAGCCAATTTTATTTTGAACTTAGGTTGTAGTTTCTTTGTGTTAAAGTCCTTTTAACAATAATATGTTGGCAGTTTAGTTAACTTAAGAAGAAGAAAAGAGGGAACGTAGTTGTGAATTGCGTTCAGAAAAACACAATTTGCTTGATAGAAGTAACCTATTTAACCTTCCGGATAGACTTTTTATTAAATTATTTCGGCTAAACAAGGATTTAGTTTTACATTTAATAGAAGTATCAGTGAGCCAACAAGTTGTTAGCAAATACATTTTCAAAGTAACAAGCGCATTGTAGAATTGGAATAAATTCCCTGAAATTCAAGCAGAAAAAATAGTCATAACAAATATTTGTGAATATTCAGCAATCTGTGGACTTTTAGACTGTACCCATGTCTATATTTCGAAGCAAAATGTTGAAAAACATGCATACTTTAATAGTATATTACATTATAAGTGTGGTAGGTTCAGTTTTACATCACGAAGTTTTCACGACGCGAAGCGGAGTGTTTTAATAAAACTGAGTGATGTAAAATACCTACCACACACATAATGCATATACAACTTTTTATCCGATGACAAAGTTTTCCACTCGTCGCCCCCATTTTACAAAAATTTTGGTTGCACCGAAGTAACATTCACATTATTGACATAAAGATTGGTGCAGGAAAGTGTGACGGACGCGGATTTTGCCCAAAAGGATGCGGGAGTTGTAGGAATGCATAATAGCACTTAGGGCGCAATTCCTAAAAATATGAGAAAGGTTATGTTTTTGGAGTATTTTGTTGACTTACCTTAACTTTTTCATTGTCTTATTGTTGACGTGTTTTACTTTTAGTTCAATGACTTCACCCATTTTGCCATATTATTGTATTTTATGAGAGCAATAATCGCATTAAATTAACATTTTTAGATTGACATTGACATTGTAAATAAGGTAAATAGGCAACTGAGATGCTTACTTATACCACGAGAAGGTGTGCCTTCGAGAGTGTCTTTAAATTGGTCATTATTATATCTTAGAAACTTATTCAAAGACAGTTAAGTGCGGTATCTTCTTTCAAAATGTACGACCAATATTTATCATAAAGTATCTTTTTTTTCGCTTTTCTTAAAGATGAAAATTTTGGACTATTTTACCGCTTAAAGGCGGTAGCTGACAGCTTCGATGTGTAAAAAATGGGTTACCATGGCTGTCTAAAATGTGGTAGAACGTAATTTACAGCTGTCAAGGCTAAAATAGGCATTTACGACATTTAAAAAATGTCTAAATTTTTGTAATAGTAATTTATTAATTTAAAATGTAAACGCAAATTTTGGCTATGCTTCACATGATGCAATTATTATATTATAGTATATTGTGCAACTAGTGCGGCAAGTTGTCGATTGCCCACGAAAGCGACAACTTGCCGTCATTCGCTTGGGGGGGCAATCGACAACGCCGCACGAGTTGGACATACTATTTTTTATTGCAAATGCGGAATAAATCCCAATATAAAATTGAACTCAAGGGGCAAATTCAGTTTTCAGTAGTTTGTTTATCTGAATTTGCGTGTGCAAAGAATAATTTGCGTGCGACAAGTAAACTTTGCGCACCCAAATTATTAAATGTACAAACCGTTACTTTGCAACCGTAACCGAGGTTGCAAAGATACTATTTGTCTACATGAGCAATAAAAAATTTAATTACTCATTAATAAAAGAAAATCATACTATTTAATTGTTTTATTTCTTTTTTGAACACAATAATTTAATTTACTGAAATTATGCATTCATTCTACGACAATAAATGACACGTAGATTTTTCTGAATCCCGAGATTGGCACAACGGTAATGCAGCTATCCATAGACGAAGAAAATAAATACCGTTAACTGTAGGTTAACAAAAAACAAGAAGCTAGCACCTTCAGAATGGTGGCGGCTAAAGCCAGCGCGATCGGCTCACTGTCGGCTTACACGAACATATACGATGGCAGTTACACAGTACCGAATTCGTAAGGGGACGCTACCGCTAAAGCTACGAGCTTCTGCTAAAATTATATTAACCTACAGGTTACAACAATACAGAGTGAACATAAAGTTCCGCACAAAATTCATAATTTTGTTATGTAATGTTCTTGGGAAAAACGCTCGAACAGGTCGATTTTTGTTTTTAAATTGCCATCTTTTGACATAAATTTTTTGTTGATGACGTGATCTGCTTTTGAACTATGACACCGTCATCAATTTTTTGAAATGGCAACCCACAAATTTTTTTTGGGTTTTAGATACACTTTTCAATTCTATATTCAACAAGAGTAAAAAAGTAATACCTTGCATAACTTTTTTTTTGAAAAAATTACAAATTTTACTTCAAAAAAATAAATTTTTATTCCTTGAAAAAGTACTATTTCACTACGAATTCGTGGTGAAATGGCGCAGATTAATCCCGAAGTGGTTGAACCAAGTGTTCAAAGCGTTAAAACACCTCTGGGAATGTGTCAAATAGTTGGCGCGTGGCAATTTGAGCACTTGCGTCAAATTTTATTAAATGGTTTTTCATTTTTCATGCTTTCCAAATTTATTGTTATTTTTCGATTTTTTTCAAGAAATAAAATTTTTATTTTTGATGTAAAACGTATTTTTTCAAAAAAAAAGTTATGCAAAGTGGCCATTTTTTACGCTTGTTGAATAGAGAATTGAAAAGTGTATTTAAAACCCAAAAAAAATTGGGAGTTGCCATCTAAAAAAATTGATGACGGTGTCATAGTTCAAAAACAGATGACGTCACCAACAAAAAATGTATGTCAAAAGATGGCAATTTAAAAACAAAAATCGACCTGTTCGAGCGTTTTTCGCAAGAACATTACATAACTAAATTATGAATTTTGTGCGGAACTTTATGTTCACTAACCTAACTGCCTAGACTGATGACCTTGGTGTGTTTAGATGTTTTATTTTACCTACACATTAAATTTTACTGCAATCAATTCCTAAATAAAAGAGACAGCAGATGGGACACTGTCTAAAGCTATTACCTTAACAAATGTGGCACAATGTATTGAAACAACACCTAGGTGTTACGTCTCCACTGTCAAGAGCTTTCTAGTTGGAAAACTAATTTCCTTGCTTCCGTTATTAAATTAGGTCATTTAAAAAGCGTTCAAGTGAAAGTTTCAGTTTCTAAATGTCTCAGAACCCGTCATGACAGCATCTCTTGATGGTTTTAAATTGATTTTATGTCTTCTTAACGCGTTTACAACAGGAGCAAGAATAATTTCCCAATCTTCTTGTTGTCGGCTATGTCAACTAATAGCTTCCATAATGCTACCAAGATTGGTTTTTTGATGTTCTTTTTTAACATCAAAGAAATCGCCTACCGGCTCTATGACGTAAGATGTAAATCTACGGGCAGAAATTCTCATTAATTGTAACAAAGATAAAAGCTTTAGGTCACCTTAAAACATATTGGATGAATTTTTAATGAACAGTTTGTTGAGCTCGGAACAGTTAACTTAGTTATGACACAGAAAACAGTTGTTTTTCTGTTTACATTGATGGAAATATTTTACATATGTAATACGTACGTATATGCAAATTTAAATTGTAAATTAGCCTTTGTGATGAACTCTGGTGGTGCTGCGTCGAATTTCTTTATTAATATGGAAGGTGGGAGGTTGTACACGATGTTATTGCATGATACATTGGCTCTCATACTAATTTTGTCTCCATAGACAAATATTTGCAGATAGGCAAGTGGCTCTGATCTTGGAGCGCTGACAGAGGCTTACGACCATTAAAGTCTGACAACCGAAAGTACAAATACTTTTTATGCATCAATTAAAGTTGGAAAATAGTGGGTATTGTAATTAAAATTTTCCTAAAAAAAAATATTAAATCACTAAAGCTTGAGTATATTTTTAATTCCAATATTTATACAATTGAAATTTAGCAATTTACAGTTCAGTTACCATTCATGGTGTTAATATTGAATTATGATTACATGTTGTGTACTGTCGATAACATGTGGGAGTAATCCTATGCAAGTATTCTGAATTATTATTTGATAGACTAATTAACAGTGGTATGGTTGGTATTAAAAAATAACATTCATTTATTAAATCTGAAAAAATAAATTAAATAATTTCAATACGAATATAGCATATTTAACTCAACTGCTCTCGACCGGTATTGAGCAACGCGAGGAATTTTCGGAATGTTTTTCGCAGGGTCGTGAATTCTGGCTGAACTGCTCCCGACGGCGTTGTAAATTTCTGTGGAGCATTTGCGACCTAAAATTGGGAAAAATGCTTTCTAATTAAATATTTGACCTAAATAAAATAATTAGGAAAACAGGAACAAGAAAAAGTGATTTATATGGTAATTTTTTCTTTTTAAAAATAGGGGACCATTTTTGATTGACAAGCAATAATAGGGAGACACAAATTTAGTTTATACAGCATGATCAAGAAGGACTGTTGCTGATGTCTTGACACTGAAAGCCGTCATTCACGCGTGTCAGCATCATTCACAACTGCCATTAAAACGTGATATTTAAAATTAATTTATTAAAATGACTTTTACGTTACAATACGATATTTTTATTGGAATGGTCCATTTTCGAGGCGGGATTTTTAACCCAATTAATGGCTGGCACTATTCTCTGGAAGCAATAAATAATCAGTTTCAAGAAATGTTTGCGGAAATGTTGGTCACTTTTGCAGTATTTCAACAACATTGTAGGCACGTCGTTAAACGCTATTTAAATACAAGGAACGTAGCCAAGCAGAAGTCAATTAGTAGACCTTCTACCTTAACTCAGGAGGTCGTTGATGATATCAGATGTCGTATGCAAAGAAATCCATACGAAAGAAGGCTTTACCTTCAATTAGGTTCGATCCTCAACCTTCCTTTTCTACATTTTTATACAATCCGATTTTCCAGATTGTTCCAATTCTCGCTTTTACAGGTTTATCATAATTATGGAAGTTGCTCCACTGTCCTTAAAAAAAATAAGGTACCATTCTTACAAAAATTCCGTCATCCATGCTTTAACCCGACAACCCCCGCAAACCTTTTTTTTTATGAAGCATGGTTTTACCTTGACGGTTATGTCAAAGCAACAGAATATGGTCAGGTAAAAATCCCCACCCTGTTGGAGCTGCAACTTTGCACCCCGTTGAAGTTGGAGTTTGGCTGGCGGTTTCGAGGCATCGGGTGTATGTTCTCTCTTATAATTTGAGTATAATTATTGTTGCGTTTCTGAGCTCCATTATTTATTTACGCACTATGTATCATTTACTTCCCCCTTCTTATATTACAATATTTACATTATTTACACTATTTAAAAATCACCTAAACGGGCTTGTCTATTTATTTATATATCGCTCGACACTCCAGACAGATAAAGGCAGCTGTCCGATTCGACCTACTGACCTTGGACTCCGACTGTGAGTGTGATGCAATGGTGCCCCGACTGCAACCTACTGCAATAAATATATCGGCTACATAATTATACATACAGTGTATCTAAATCTTCTTGATGATTTACAACTCCAATCGAATTCTCAGGCGTAAGACAGTTTCCTTCAACTCCTGAAAGATACCCCGGGCGCTTTGGTAGGTGGCCATCTTCTACACGAACCTCTTCGTAACCACTTCTTCTTGGTTGCTTTTTTCCGTCTGCGTCTTTCAACTTGTGGTCTTTGCTTTCCAGTAATCCAGTAATGGCGTCAACAACTGTCACAGCATTTTCTCAAACTCAGTTACTGGAACATTCTAAAAGGGCGGCGATCTATTTGTTTATATCTCCTCTCTGGAGAAACTGGCCAGTATTGCCTACGACAACCTTCTCTATTCATGGGAACCGAATAAAACCTCTCACACAGGTCCCCAAACATAGTCGACACCCCCAAGTGTCCAACAGGTACTTCCCAATGCAGTTCCACTTTTCCACTTTCTGTGTGGCCCACATGTGTCCAGACTCGATCTCCCACAACCATGGAGTCCTACTTGGTCCAGCAGGATTTTACTGAGGGACATTACCGTGCAATTTGTAGTCACATCCGCCCTCGGTCTTAATTTTTGCATACGCACACCAATCAAAGGTCGTTCTTCCGATCTTTCCACGGACCAACTTCCAGTTGTAACTCTCATCCTTCAGAACGACGATAATGGCTGCAGTCTTCTGAGTGAGTCGTTGTTGCGTTGCGCTGTTTGTCCGAGGTTTTAAGTCGTAACCTCTATCTCTTTCGCCGAACGGCAATGATTTTACAGGCGGCAAAAAGTGATAGGCCCTGTTTTGCTGTTTTCGGACCGAGTCTCGAATGTGGGTGCCAACATAACGAGAACGTCGAATTCCTCGACATCGGAAATGCACAGAAAAAGAATGAACGAAAGATTTTACCTGTCCTGAGCCTGAAAGAGACATTAGTACCTGGGGGGTGTCGCGAATGGAAGGGTCAGTGAAGCTGTCACCCTTCCATCAGCGCCATTCTGGGTCGCTTCCTTTTTGATGGTCCACTCTCGTCGTAGTCGACCGCTTATCTGATCAGTGGGTTGGGATGATCTTCGGCCTTTGTGATGGTCTAGAGGGCGATCTCGTGGAGGACCTCCTTCAGCAGCGGGGGCCCGGCCTCTCGGTGAAGTTGGTCATTTCTGACGAACCATGGAGCGTCGAAAGCGTGGTGGAGAAATTTGTTCTGGAGGACCTGCAACTTACACATGTTTGTCTTCGAGGGGGCGTGTGCCCAAGCCGTCGAAGTATATGTTAGAGTCGGACGAATGATTGTTCTGTAAATGAACAATTTGTTCTTTACCGACATCTTAGTGCGCCTGCAGACCAGCGAGGAGAGCTTGCCTACTGCCATTTTTCCTTTACCCAGTGAGTACTCCAGGTGCTGGCGGAAGTCGAGCTTTTTGTCTATGATGACCTCTAGGTATTTTGCCTGGTTTGACCCGGTCGAACATCTCGATTTCTCCCTCAGGCTGGAGGAGTCGGCGTGTCACGAGGAGGGCTGTGCTCTTCTCGGGATTGACGTCGATCATCCATTTCTGGCACTAGTATTCGAGCTTGTCGATAGCTTCCTGCAGGTAGCGGGTCGCCAGCCATGGCTGTTTGGATCTGGCGAGGATTGCTCTGTCGTCTGCGTAGATGGCGAGCGTGGTGTTTGCAGTCTTTGGGATGTCCGCGGTGAAGGCCGCGTACAGGGTTGGTGAAAGTACAGATCTCTGGGTGACGCCCGCTTCGATGTCGTGGGGACGGCACAGAGTGTTTCCGATGCGGGCACAAAAGGACCTGTTACGCAAAAAGGAATTATTAAGTTGAACCAATTCTAGGGGCACACCGCACGAGTGGAGCTTGAAAACAAGTCCATCGTGCCAAACTTTGTCGAAAGCCTTGGCTACGTCGAGAAATACTGCACCGGTCACTTGCTTGCGCTCGATCCCGGTTGCGGTGTATTCTACGACTCGGAGGAGTTGGTCGGTGGTGGAATGCTTTGAACGGAATCCAAATTGTTCGTCTGGCAGGGTGTTGGTCATCTTGATGCAGTGGGTGAGTCTGTTCTGTATGACCCTTTCTGCCACTTTTCCCGTTGCTGAGAGCAGACTGATTGGCCTGTGATTCTGCGGGAACTTTGGGTCCTTTCCGGGCTTCCGGATGAAAATGACCGTCGCGTGTTTCCATCTATCTGGAAAGATTCTGTGTTTGAGAATTGCATTGCAAATACAAACCAGAGCGTCGACGGCGCCATCGCCATCTGGGAGTTCCTTCAGCGTCCTGTTGCTGATGTTGTCCTGTCCTGGGGCTTTCCTTGGCTTCAGATGTTGGAGGATCTAACGGATTTCGAATGGATTTGTGGGGGGGATTTGCGCTTCAGGGACTAGAGTGAGTCGAGTTCAGTCAGCACCGTTATATAATTCAAGTGCTCAAGCAGTGTTTTTTTTTTTGGAGCCCCAAATAATTTCACAAGAAGATATTACATATATCATATCATAATTATGTCGAGTACGTTGTAGTATCTCCATAAATAAATTATTGATGACGTAATTGAGGGTCCACGCCCGTTGCATTATGTATTTAGCTTTTTTGAGTCAGAGGGTACTACATAATCTTAAATAAAATATTTGTTACTAATGGTTTTAATTAATAATGGGACAGAAGAACGAAAAGAGTATCGAAGGATAAAGCAGATAATAAAGAAGGAAATCAGATTTTCGAATTTATAGAAGATAGAGGATATGAGGTGTTAAATGAATGATATTACGTACGTGGGGCAGATTGGTTATGCAATAGTCAACCAAGACGCTTGGGACGAAGTAGGAAGATTTGAAGTGGGAAACAGTGGGATCAGATCACCAGACGTTCGAATTGAATAGAGAAGAAATAAAAAGAAGTCGACACAATAATAATAATAATAATCGTTTATTGAGGCAAATAGCTTTTATAAAATAGAACATAATATAAGTGAATGGGAAAGAAACACAACAGAGTAAATATTAAATCAAAATAAATATTAAATAATACTGAAATAAGAGAAACATTTAGAGGGTTTAGAAGGATGGCTCTTACATCATTTTTAAACTTGGGGAATGTTACACCAGTGAAACTTACCTTGTCGCCCAAGAGGTTGGCTTGATGGAACAGGCCAATTAGGGCAGAGTGCAACGCAATACTGTTTCTGAACAGGTAGGATAACCTTGGGGATAAGAGGGAACAACAAAGCCAATTCCATTCAGCAATCCTGTACAGTTGACATGCCCGTTGATTAATTTGAACAGCACACAACCTTGTAGATATATTCTCCTGTTCTCTCACATTGATACACCCTGGCAACAGGGTAGCAGGGGGCAAGGAATATTTACATTACTTAACCTAAGTTTGAAGTTCAAGTACCAGATGAATCTATATTTAATTTTTTCAATTCGGAGAATCAAAGATGCATAGAAAGGCGACCAGACCACAGCACAGTACTCGAGAACCCGACAAAGAAATAATTATAAACAGAATCTAGGAAGAAGAAAGCATACAAAAGTGCAGAAATGTGTTGCAACACATTGAAAGAAAAGAAGGAAAACGAAAAGATACCGAAACAAGAAGAACTCGAAAGAAGAATGAAAGAAGCGATGTCAACAAAGAAAGTAAAAAGTAGAAGAAGGAGAAAGAATGGAAAAAACAGATGGTTGGTCAAAGAAAGCAAATAAGGAAATTTGAAAAATGTAAAGGGATCGAGAGAAAAATACCGGGTGCAAATAAAATAATACTTGAGAAGAAGAGGAAATCAAAAAGAAGAGATCAACACAGAAAAAACTGGAAATGCATAAACAGCGAACGAAGGATGAAAAAGAGATCAAATGAGAAGATAACGATAAAATACTTTATAGTTCGACACTGTCAGAATTTTCAAATTTTCGCTTGTGTGAACACTCTTCTGTCAAGTAAAAATAAAATGTCAGATAAACGTCACACTATTTTTACGAATTTTAAGCAATTTAAAGACTTGCCAAGGTGGTGTCGAACTATAAAACGTTGTATTACACTCGTTCCTGTGTAAATTAGGGGCTTTCCGGCACTCGGGGCTTAAAACAGCACTCGTTTCACTCGTGCTTTTTTAAAACCCTAGTGCGGGAATGCACCCAATTTACACAGAAACTCGTATAATAATATACTATTAAAGAACTACTAGACGAAAAAAAAAAAGAAACGGGAATGAGACAGAAGAGAGAAGACAGAGAAGAGAATGAGGAGAAACGATAGAGTACCTGATGAAGGAATGTGAGAGACGAGAGAGAAGACTGTGCTGTCCGAAATGAAGTGCTCCTAGGAGAAGAAGGGAAAGGAAAACGCTGGATGAAAGGCGTATTAAACAGAATAAACAAAACAGAGAAAAAGACGAGGAAGAAGAAAGAAATTAAAATTAATTTAACTATTGTTATTGGTTTATGTTAGTTTTATTTACGTAATATTTATTAGGCTAGGCTAGGCGCCTCGGCCGTAAACAACTTGCTCGTACTTTAACCGTAACTTTTCGTTCTAGATATTAAATAATATACTATTATGTATTTGTATATTTAATGGTTTATGTTTGCCGGTTTATCATGGTAATTTGTCGCCCTCTTTTACCGCTAATTGTAAGTGGAGAAGGGATAAGGTCACTATATTAAAAATGCTCTTTCTAAGGGTACCGCCAACGGTTGCGACATACACATCTTTCCGTCTCTTTTAATTTCCATGAACATTTGACATGGATTTTTTTTATATTCATGTATGTCCAGAACTATCATTCTGACTGTCGCGTTCAAACCTATCCAGTCCTTGATAATTTCTTTCATCCCACCGATCGTGTTCTTATACTATTTCTCCAGTTAAGATTAGTTGGTATTGATTGGTATCAATTTATATAGATTAGATTAGATTAGGTGTTGAGGGGTGTGAGGGAATTTGCTCCCCTCACCGACACTTAGACCACACCTCGGGCCCATTGTGTCACCCCCTCTCGTCCCTCATTCCTGTCTCTCATCCAGCCATCCGACATTGTCGAAAAAAGCTAGGATGGTTCCAGGCGAGGTACACCTCAAGTTGGCCCAGCTGGGCCATGTCTCCCCCAGTATGGACTTTCTGGTCGAGGCGAGAGCCGGACATTCCCGTAGGATATGTTCGAGAGTCTCGTCCTCCTCTAAACACCCCCTGCACGTTGGGTCGTTGACCACCCCCATCACGTGGAGGTGTTTATTTAGCCTGCAGTGACCGGTCCAGATGCCCACCAAAAGGCGGAGTCTGTCCCTTGACAAACGCAGACAAGACTTGGCTCTTTTAAAGCAAGGATTTTTGATAAAAATCTTGCTTTGTCTGCAGCCTGTTGTCGTTTCCCATCTAGCACAGTGTCTAGAATGGGTGTCAGTTTTGATCAGGTTTGAGAGGTAGCGATTGGCCGGTCGGATGAGCGGTTCGGTTCCATCCGGTGTTCCCGTTGCGCCCTGTCGAGCCAGCTCGTCGGCCCTCTCATTCCCCTCAGTACCGTTATGTCCTCGAACCCATCTTAGCTCAACGACATTGTTTAGTGCTATTCTCGACAGTGCCAGATGGCAGTCATGTACCACTTGAGAGGTAATCCTGCCACTGGCCAGAGCCCGCAGAGCTGCTCGACTGTCGCTGAAGAAGCACATCGTTTATTCACTGACATTGCGCCCAGTGATTTCTGTGGCACCCCTAAGAATGGCCGCGATCTCCGTCTGGAAAATACTGGCACATTCTCCTAGGGTTGCGCTGAGATTGCAGTTCATTTCGGGGATGTGAACTCCCGCTCCAGAGCCTGCTTTCGTTTTTGATCCATCCGTGAAGATTGAAATCTCAAACTTCGGATGTTCTTCTGTATCCATATGCACTGCATAGGATTTTTCGAAAGCATATTGAGGACAGATACGGTCCGATCCCGCACCCAAGAGAGGTATTCTGTGGAGTCCCTCGCTCAAGATGCGGGCGTGCCCGCGTTCTGATTTCCCAGCTTTCCAAAGGTTACCTTCCCGCAGCCTACGAGCGGAGGCAAGTGCCATGCCCTCCACGAAGAGATCGATGGGAGGCAGACACAGGATAGCCTCCAGAGCTGCGGTCGGGGTGGTTCTCATGGCGCCCGTCACAGCGACACATGCCATCCGTTGGATGCGTCCGAGACGTGTCATCGTTGTTTTTTGTCTGACTCTTTGCCACCAGACAATTGCTCCGTAGCTCAGCATCGGTCTGATGACGGCCGTGTAGAGCCAGATGGTAATCCTGGGTGTTAAGCCCCAGGACCTTCCCACCGCTCTCCTACACTGCCACAGGGCGACGCTAGCTTTGTCTATTTTGCTTTCCAGGTGCTTTTTCCAAGACAGCTTATGATCCAACATAACGCCCAGGTACTTCACATCCTGCGAGAGTTTCAGCTTGACGCCGTTAAGGGCTGTCCCATCTTCCTTCTGTTCGTGAAAAGGACTAGCTCTGTCTTTTGTGGATTCACAGCCAGAGCCTCCTTCTTACACCATTTTTGTACCAGGCAGAGTGCTGTCTATCAATTTATATAATCAGCAAATATTGAAAACCTAACCTTAAATGCGGATTATGTCATTAAAATCCTTGACGAATCAATAAAAATCCCTAGATTCTGGTATCTTTTTCTAATACATCCTATATCTATCTCTTTTAATATCCGTGAAAAATAACTGATGGCGGATATTTTAATAAGTGGTAATAGACAACATTGTGAACAAGTACACGGAAGTATGTCTGTAATGATAAATTATACATTAAAACTATCGAATAAAATAAATGTAGTGTTCCCATAATGGAAGGTTCAGACACTCTTTTAGTGAAGGAGCGCGGGTTTCCAGATCCCACAATGTTATACTTACATATTACTGTTAATGAAATTGCAAATAAACTATTTAATCCAATCACGTCATTATAGTACAATTTGTAGCATTTTCTTGTAATTATAGTCTCTATAATGCGTAGCTAAATAACACGGCTACACTTCTATTGGTTGAGGTTTGCAATGCCTAAGAAAGTGTTCCCCCTTTTCCACAGCACAAGGCTTTAATTAAAAGTTACAGTATGAAACACTGTTGTAGCTATTGTTATTTGAAGCTATTTGTTAATGAGGAAGGAAAGGTCAGTAGAGGACAATAGTATAGGACTTTCCCTATTTTAGAGTGTACAGCATGCTTCTACAAATAATTAACAAAAACATTTGTAGAATTAGCCACGTCTAGAACTTATTCAAACAAAACTTTAACAATATATTCAAATGTGCAAGCACATTACTATGTAGATATTTCATGCGGGTTAGCACTAGACAAACCAGATCAAGATAGTCAAAGCGGAGACCACATTCAATGCAATGTATCGTTTTCTCTAACTTGACTGACTCCAACACAAAGGTTTCGAACCATTGTGATTGGGCATTCTTTTTTTGATGCGAGATCTGCAAGCGGCTTATTGCTTTCGGTGGAATGCATCGACGAACACCGATTTGAAACAAAGGTGACTTTTGAGGTATTAGAATGTGTTATGATTACAATAAAATACAAGTACATGTACTTTTTCTTCTTGTTTTGAGTGGTGGTCGAAGGAACAGCATAGTGTACAACACGTGTTGAAGGATATTTCAAACTCGTATGACTACGCCACTCGCTACGCTCGTAGCTCAACTGTCGTTAGAAAAATACGTTTTTCAGCAGTTGTACAATATACTATTTCAATCTGAAAATTTAGTTTGTAATAGGAGAAAAAAACTGTTTTTCTTTAAATTCTTGAATCTGCAATTTTACATATTTTGATTAGCTATTTAAACCGAAAATGGGTTATTTGAAAATATATTTTTAGATATATCTGTATGTGTCTAAAAAGACTTTAAATAGAACATATTATTCACTGACATCCAACCTATTGAAAACATTAGTTCCATTATGCAAATGAAATTCACTGGTTCATTTGAATTCAAAATAAATAAATCACAATGGAATTTAGAATCAGTTTACGTACAATATTGTATTACTCCAATTGTGACCCTATCGTCAAAAACTAAAGGGTTATTTATAAAATCGGCCACAAGTGACCCACAAGCACGTTAAAGTCGCTTTTAAATTTGCCGTACACAACGATTGTTTTCTCAGATGGATTTTGCCGAAATTTCTATGTTTCAAAGTTTGTTTGAGACTGGTTTTAGATTGGTATGAAGTTTCTTAAGTTCATCTGATAACAACTGCAGTATGTGGAGCAAATGATTCGTACCCTCGCAGCTGTAAGCAAAGCCCTGGATTAAGAATTATTCTCAACGTTATTACTTCTACTGCACCCTCGTTAAAATAGAAATTCTCTATAAGCACTACAAATGTAAAATGTAATATAAATGGGAATAAGTTCTGCTGCCCACACCGCTCGAATACTTAATCCCGATGGTTAACACTTCCATTTATGATGGATCTGCCAGATTCGACAACGCTTTATCCTGGAAGATTGGCTGAAATTAAAAGTCCGCTGTCATCCCAAGCTGATAAATTAAAAATTAAAATTGTTTGACCCACATAGCGAGCGATAACATATTCCATGTTACATATAACTTTGTCAATAACAGCCACCCTCACATTATCATAACAGTGTCTTGTCCCAATTTTTTATAGTAAAATTTTCTAACCTTCAAAGATTAATTATTATCATTATCTGTTATAAGAGCGGTGAAACTGACAAATTTAATTGTTCAAAGCTTCTTCGGCTCATCACATTCTATACATCCATTATGATTAAAGAGAGACAACTTCAATTTAGTGGAACTCTACTTCATAGAACGTGGGACATGGATTCCAGCTAAAGAGAATAATGTTACTTGCACGTATATTACCACGTGCCTTGTTTAATATCTTCTTCATAATTAATTTCTGCGAGCTGAAAAATACGCCACCACTCATTAAATTTGCATAACTATGTTGTTTTTGAAACTGGATAGTGCAGCACGTACGTGAGGTCAGTAAACAATTAATAAATAAAAAATAGTACATGCACATTATATAGTTTAATGTCCGTTTAACACACGATGAAACCGTATATCCAATTTCGAATTTTATCAGATGTCGGGAAAATTCCTTGTTTCCCAAAGATTCAGTATATTTTTATCGAAAATACACTACCCGCAATATCAGCTATCCTTCCCGAAACCCCTACGATGTTTAAATGTTGCATAAGTATTATGCAATGCAAACAGTACGGACGTGTCTGTTCATATCAAACAAAGCGAGGTAGATGTCTATAAAATGTTGAGCAACTGTAGGAAAGCCACAAACGCTCCGCTAAATTTTGCTTAATAATTTACGAATATTATGTTGTTAAAAACAAAAGCTAGATGCATGAAAAACAACCCAACACGGGTAGTTTTCTTTAGCATCAAACAAGACATCTATGAGAATGAGGTCAGCTTCTCGCCGAATTTTTCAACCCTTTAAATTGAACTCCTGCAATTTAAATCATAATTATTTTGTAAACAAATCAGGATAAAAATTGCTACCTGTGTTATTGTTTTCAAAAAAATGGTCATATTGGTCCCTAATTAAATATTTCATCAAACTAGATGAAATCAAACTGAATCGACAAAAGTTTGCTTTGTTATACTGTTAATCATAGTAGCCTTATAACGGGTTTTCATGACATCAGGTTGCCTGCTGAAAACAAAATATACATGCAGGTAGATCGAGAAGTTTGACGCTTAAGGTGTATGAAACCACGGCCAGATGCATCTAATACCCGACCTGCTCATTCCGTAAAGAATGCATTATGAAAATGTTGCTGAGAAAACGCCAATTTGAGTGAGCAAGTGAGCAACAAAATTCGCGATAGCAGTTGGCTAAACGTACATCGGTTCTTTTACTTTACTTTTTACATTAATTGCCAAACTTTTAACCTATTTTCTCTGACTGTAAAAAATTTGAATTTCTGTCCCTTTCAAGCCCCGTTTCCACTGAAGAAAGATTGAGGAACTTTGTGTTTTCCTTTGTCGCGTGTTTAGGAAATCTTTGGCAACCACGGAGGAATTAGCAACATACATACATAAACTTTGTGTTTCCATTTGAGCAACTGAAAGTCGCCTATAGGTTGTAGCTTGAGAAAGCGCGCAACTCAGTGTTTCCATTGATGTGAAAAGTTGCAGCAACATGGAGGAGGAAGACGTGTTATTATCGCGTGTCGATTTTTCATTTGTGTTACCGCTATAAATGGGATCAATCAACATTTGTTTCCGAAACAATGAGGAAGATTCGGAAACAGTCAACAGAAACACAAAAGTTGCTCAATGTTTGTTCAGTGAAAACGAGGCTTTAGAGAAGAAAGTTAGACCATTATAACTGCATAATGTTAAAATAAGAAGTGACTAATTCAAATTTATTCCCCCCTTACAATGGTCAAGATACTCTATTTCAAAAGGATGTAATAGACGTCCTGCAATGATGAGAGAATGTAAGGGTTCCCCCAAATCCACCTGGGACATCTCCTGGAGGCTGCAAGCCAGAATCTTCTGAGTTTCAGATCCTACTATAGCAAGCCCAATGCAAAGGGTGTTTTCAGTCACTACAAATCCAATAAGAATAATTTTTACACCATTTTGACATCTACCTAAATCATCCTGTCCCTTGTTCTTCAGTATCTCCAGTAGTTGCTGCGAAGCCTCACTCACAGACATGAATTTAGATGGCATGTAGTCCTTCTTCTTTGTTAAACTCTCTAATGTGGGCTGCTTGACGTTTATGTCTGCAATATTTCCCTCCAGTACTCTGTCACAATACTGAAGTCCTCCTGGCTTTCCAAGAGTCATTATTATAACTAAATTTGAAATATTGGGACTTACTAGCGCTTCGGTTCCAGCTGTTAGGATCGACGTGTAGGCCTCCAGATTTGTCGCAACGTTTTATAATTTCCAAACGTTTGACTGTGATGTCTTTGCAGTCGCCGAGTATGTAGAATATTTGAGGTTAGAACGGGTCATGGGGTGATTAATAGCTGCCTGGTTTTAGGGGCAATGCTTTAATATTCTCTGCAAAAAATTCTCTTAATAAGTTGATGGAAGCTGTTAGATATCCGGAATAGGATGTTTTCAAATCCCGTTTACTTTTGTTACATTGTGAAAATAAGGTTGTACGGGTCCAACTCAAGTGCAAAAGAACAGATTTTTATTTCAGATCAGATTTGACAACTCGATGACTTTTTACACAATCGTATCGATAAAGAATCTACTAAAAATTTTGGATTCAGAGGCTCCTACGATCACGAATTTTGTTGCTCACTCGTTACTTTTCATTAGTAATTTCCCCTAAAACATCAAAAACAAATTTAAATTTATTAAACTGTTAGTTTATTTATCGTCCTCATGATGACAACATTGTTGGCGACCAGATATACCAGACGGTCCTGTTCACTGATTATCTTGATAATAACAATATCATAATAATAAAATGGATTGGCCCGCATGCAGCGCAGACACGAATCCAACCGAACATGTTTAGGATTAATTGGGGAAACGTGTTCGTCCAAATCCTCCAATTGCAACGCGACAGTTGGCGCAGGCCTTAATTGAAGAATGGGACAATTTTTCCCAAGACGCTGCGCAGCACTTGTCCACTTCACAATTTGTACAAATTTGCCAAGTTGTCCGACTTTTGTAAATTCGATTTGATTTGTTTTCAATTTAGTTTTTGTATTGTTCCAACGTTTGAGGTTCTACAACAAGTTGACTACAACAAGAAGTATTCAAGTACAATTTTGTAAATACGTGTTACACACCACTTTCTCGGGCGCAAAATGCAATTAAATACCGTTCTCACAACAAAGATTTATTCGCCAATATTCTGCAGAGAATACAGACAACCACAACTCGTTCACCCTGAACGTTCTGCCGGTACTGCTTCCTGCCATCCTCCCACTGGTGCTTCCCCGCTCTTCTCCCCGCTACCGTCGGATCCAGCCTCGAACGGAAATTGATGCTTTCACACGTTAATATCGAACTTAAAAAAATGTCTACTTTTATTTTTTTGCGTAGTGTATAATATAAACTTGGAGACAAAAAGCGAAGGTTTTAAGTAATATAATTGCTAACCGCCTCTCCACAAGTCCTGTTCACAATCAGGTAGATCCTGTAACAAAGAAAGAAAGGAAATGAATGTTTTCATTCAATCCTACCCACTGCACTAACCGATTTTAACAAAGTTTGGTGGGAGTCGTACGATAGTTTTGTCTGATAAAAATAACTATTCTTACAACTCCAAGTAAAACTTGAGATCTTTTTAACGACAGTAGGTATACATGGTATTAATAAAAATGACTACTTTTACCTTATCTTATAATATTTTATCATTTTATTAACAAGGTTATATAATTACATTAAAAGCAGTTGATAGAGTTTTACAGATCTGATGGAGATACTGAATGCAATTAAATTAGTGGCGGCACCTGGGGCGAAAGAAAACTTCTATCAGGATCATAATTATTAAAGTTTCGCGCCCCTATTATCCTTACAATTTTTCTGTTATTATGTAATTAGATTACTAAATTACGTTGACTAATTGTGTAGTAATTTTGCTATTACGTTATTTCTCGCAATCTTCAATCAACACTTTTCTCTCGGAACGAAAGTCAGTAATTGACAATTAACTCTAAGACAGTAAAGCCTGGTTTATGCTGAATTAACCACTAACCATTAAGCATTAAGCACTAACGATTAAGAAGATAAATAACAGCGTTTCCATAAAACCGTTCATACTTCTCGTAAGAAGTAACAATTAATCACTAACCATTAACCACTAAGGATCCAAGTTGGGAATTTTCCACTAACGGCGTTAGTGGATGTTAGTGCTTAGTTGACTTTGCATGTAGATATGCGTGAACTTTAGTTACTTTGTTTTTTCCCTACGTCAAAAGCTATCAAGGGTCAACGCCACCAGCTGTTTCAACAACAACATGGAGGTTTTTGACGTTCGGAGAAAACTAAATTACCAAAGTCCGCGCATGCATTTTGTCAACCTCTAGAGCAAAATTGACAGCAGTATTAATGCTTAGTGGTTAGTTGTTAGTGGTTACTTGAACATAAATTAGACTTAAATCTTACCAAACTCTACTCTACTTCCCAAATTTTCAAAACGAAAGCAGCCTTGTATAGCCTGTAAGCCACCAATCAGAAGCTACTTTTTCCACTTTTCTGTTCGCTTAAGTCGTTTTGCCTTTGAGATCTTAATCACGAAGCTCTTTGACCAGAAAAAATCGCAAAAATCTATTAGAATTCATAATTCAGTTTAGGTTAGGCAACCAGCACTAAATTCGGACAAATTGTAATTGAAATTTATATTTTTTAAACGTTGTTGCTTTGTCAATGGAAGTTGTTTCGAGTTAAGTATTGCAACTAGCAAGTGATCAAAAAACGCGGAAAGCTGCTACAAAGCACTGCTGTTCTGGACGTTGCAATGACAGTCGGTACAGCAGGGAAAATACGTTTTTACCGTTTAGTAAACCTTGTTTGCAAGTACGAAATAGTACGAAAACATGAATTTAAGACGGTTCCAACATATCGGAAAATGCGCGAGTTGTGCCAAAGCTGTGAAACGGTGTTATCAAAAAAAGAATTTCCGAAGCATATAAGATATCACTAAAGACACTTACATATTATGCTCTCTACATTTTCTTAATGAGACCTCGTGAGGCGCACCCTGATCCAATAACTGCTGCAAGAGAAAAGGTTTGCTTCTGAAACGAGTTAAAAACTTCTACCTAGCCGTCCTTTTCAGATTTGTGAGATTTAAGACAACAAGTTTGAGTGTGAAATATGGCAAAGTAACAAGTGCAACTGCAGTGTCAACATCAGTAGACAGCACGTTATTCAGTGAACCTATGTATATTGACCCAGAAGAGAGGAAACTACTCCCTGAATTAACAGCTGGATCGCACCAACATCGTCGTCGTGGGAATGTCAAACAATTCCAATTTTTGTGTTGATGCTGGTGAAGTGAAGAGGAAACCTGGCAAACTGAAACCTCAAGATATCAGTGTAAATCTACACAAATCACATTGTCAATATTTCCATATATTATGCAACAGTTAAATGAGAAAAATAAATGAGAAAACAGTCAGTACATAGTCAATGATCAATTATTTAAAATATTTTTTGCATGCTAATCACATTTTTCTATGTACTGAGAACAGATTGGCCTCTCTGGTGGAGCCTGTGATGACATCAAAAAAGCCACTTCTGTTTGTGATTTTTACATACTTTTGACAATGGGTTCCCTAGTTCTTGTAATTTCTTCTTTTGACCACTTATTAAAAATTTTATGTACAAAGCACCCATAGACGATGCAAGAAAGAATATGAAACTGAAGATTTTTTGCAAACTGTTTTTAACGGGATCAGAAAAAGAGCACAACTCTCTACAAGAAACATTGAAAACATTTTCACCATTAATTTGCTGTAACTGTTTTGTGTCCTTCTAAGGGATTGTAAAATTCTCAATAAACATTAAATTTGTAGAAATTTGGTTAGGGACTGTCAGTTGGTCATATCCTTTGGAAAAGTGTTTTAATTTCTACATTTTAAAGAAATAAAGGTGTAAAACAAAATCATAAAGTGTCCGATATCTAAAAATATTAACTCAATTAACATCACACGCAAAGGTCTGAATGCACTATACTTTTACCTTAATTTTTTACTAACTAAGGCACAAAAATCTTTTTAAATTAATGTTGGTGAATACAACATGCTTTTGTCAAAAACCGTTATAGGAATCCTGGAGATACCTGCAGGACATTGCAGCCCAAACCCCCAAATCGTGTGGGTCTATATAAAACCGCTAACTAATACCCTAAAAAACTTGTCAACACTTCTTTAAGATGCATGATAATAATTATTAATAATATTGCAGCTTCTCTGAAATTTTGCGGTTATGTTATCTGTTTACAAGTCATGGACACTTGTTAATCAGTCAAGCTCTACACTGTAAAAAAATACATAAAACAAAAACGCAATTTCAAAGCTTGCTCTAACCAGGTTTTTTGTTGAACGCTAGTTATAATACAAAACTTCATTATACATTTTTATGATTTATTGAGAACATTAATCAGAAAGACTGTAACTTAACTTAATAATAATAACTAATTATTTATACTATCATAACCTAGTGAAATTAGATTAGGTGTTCGGCTATATTCAGGCACTATCGTGGGCAATCATGTTCAAATGAAAAAAAACTGAAGAAAAATAAAGAAATTTAGATGTAAGTAGATAAAGATATGGTTCTCTTAAATTATTTGAAAAACTAAAAATTAGAGTAAAAAATTAAAAAACTAAGTCGAAAGAATTTATGAGCTACAATCTTTCTACTATTTTTCTCAAAAATTTGTAAATTTTCGAAATATTTACGAAAAACTAGGGTTTGCTCTTTTTACCTCCTAAAAAAACAAAAAACCACTGAAGAGCACTTTTCAAAACATGTTTAGGACATGTTAAAAATAAAGATATATAAAAAAACAGTTTGGTCGGAACTTTTAAGCTATCTTTGTCTATTTTTCCTAGGCTATCATGTTGCCTGTGGAAAAGAAAATTTACATCTAGTTGGATGTTTAGGTTCAAAGCCTACTGGACGTATGAATTTCTTAAAGCTGGTCCCTACTCGGCGACACTAGGCGACAAGAAGAAGCTGAATCAAGTGCACTAGCAAGAAACCGTTTGTTTACCTTGTGTGAATTATTGATTTCTTTTCTTTCAACTCGCAAAATGGACAACAAAACGAACTCCAAACGTCACTTATCCACTTAGTTAAGTTATTAGAAAGTATTAAGCATTTCCTATTCTTTGTGCATCAAATTGATAAGTGAGAAAAACAAGGAAACAATTGATTGAATTTATTACGTAAAACAAGAATCTTGACCACCATCTTGAACACATCACGTCATAATTAAAATTGTAGATAACGGACTCGTTGATGGCAATATTTAAAGAATACTACTACGGTATAGTAGCCTCAAGCTTAAATTGTCACGTATTTTTTATCGACTTTTTTGTCGGAATCGAGACATTGCGGGACAAGTAACTTGTAACCGATACCATATGGATTAAATAAAATGAGGTATTTGTTTTCATTTATTTGGTCTAGCATATGTTTTTCTAAGGCTTGCACTTTTAATGTATTCTAAAGTTGAACAGTAAAATATTAATTTGTTACACGTACTGAGGGAACTGATCAACTCAATCTACATTTTTGGAATACGGTCCTGTCACCATTGCTTTACATCTTCGCCGAAAAGTCGATCAAGAGTAGAATGTTTATTTCAGAACCAGTTTAGGACGTTCATAAATAAGTTGGCCATGCATCATTTCCCCTCCCAACCCCGTGACAATTTAAGCTTGAGGCTACTATACGTTTACCTTGAATTGTTTTGAGTTGATAAAGTATTCCTGCAGCGGACTTTATCGTAACAACAATCTTTAGTTTGAACTCAATATCAGCTCTTCCCCAATTTTCAACAACTAAGACAAATTTTTGCAATTTATATCTATTTTTCATAAACTACATATTTGGGTTTTCAAAGAATAACAGTTGTCAAGAAAGGACCCTAATGCTGCGAAACCACACGCTTGTCTTTTACACTCTGTGAATTCAGAATGTTAATATAAGTCTTTTCTTTAGGTTGACGTTGTGCAGCAGTGCTCTGGAGTTTAACTGAACTGTTCGTGTGCCTCACTGGAACTTTATAACTTCTTAAATATCTTATTATCTTAGTACTATGGACCATCCACCAGACTTGTCTGGAAAATTTGGATTCTCTCTATTCCACAGCCACACAGTCAAGAGGTCCAAATCGGCTTAAGGATTTGAGATTTGATTGCGCAGAAGTACATTATTATGTATGGACAATTGAGGTTTTCTTCCAAATAACGAATTCATATGCTTGAACTTTTCCTTGACATGTTTCTTAGCTTAATCGTACGTCCAGGTTCATCCCAAGGGGTTGCATTATTACTATAGAAACGGCAATAATAATTGGTCGACGTTGGCTGTCTTTTGGGAAACTTGTTTCAATCGAACTAACTCAATAATGAATAGTGATTTCAAGCCCTTACTGTTTTCGCAGTCGAGCTGACAACAACGCTCTTCGCAACAAGCTCCTTTCTAAAATTCTGTTAAATCTGATTTTATTCGCACCACGAGTTTTCATTTTGTTTAAAGTTGTTTATTCAATTCAAACAACCTAAATCTAGAGACACTTGATTGGTCAATTTTTCAAAAATTTAGGATATTGTGAAAAATCAAACGTTCTCCGAATACATTACTTTTAAGAATATTTTCTCTAGTAATAATTTGAATAGTAATTAAGCTTTAAATTTTTAATAAGACTAACAACCAGAGAGTTCTCTTGCTAATAAAAAAGTTTCTTATATACCGGGTGTCCCAGAGGTGTGTGGACCATCAATTACGCCCTTATTTTGAAAGATATCAAAACGGGGATTTCGGGGGACGATAGCCACACTATACTTTCACAATTTAAAATTATTAGAAATCATATACAGAGTGTCCTAATATTATATATTAGTAATATACCAAAGTTATGTTTTTTTAAATGGAATGCCCTGTATATTAGTTGGTGAATTGAAAGAGCAGTTAATGCTGAGCAAAATGATATAAGGTACTACAGGTTTATTATGGATGGTTCTTGAGTTATGAAGAATTGTATGTCAAAATTAGTGCTTATTAAAAAAATTGCAGAGACCACTTCAACAGAGATAACTGAATACTTTTCTGTCAATATTTTTTATAGATCCAAACTTTAATACATACTGATTGAAAGTCATCTAAATTGATATTTGTATACAGGGTGTACGGTTTCGCAAAATATATAATAACTTATTTTTTTCAAATGGAACACCCTATATTCCATTATACCACCAAATAGCATTTTTATTAAGCTTTTCTTCAATGTATGGTTTGCCTCGGCAAATGTTAGTACTTTAGGTAGTTTTTACAAAAAACCTAGAAAGTTTCCCGAAATTGCTAAAATCGCGTATTAAAATCAGATCGCCTTGGACTTGTTGCCATGGAAATAGTCGTTTATTGTCTAATTTATTAAATTACTTCAGAAGTGACACCGAGATGTAGACAAGCTTAGGTTTATGTAAGAATTCGATAGACTATATCCTTTACATAACCACAAACGAAAAAATCTAGAAGAGTTAAATCTGGTGATCTTGTGGGCCATTTGACAGGGCCGCCCTTACCAATCCAACGTCTCGGCAACCAGTCATTTCAATATTTTCTTACATTCCTATAGAAATGTACAGGAGCTCCATCCTGTTGCAACCACATTAAGGACCACTGATTCTGATAATCAATCGTCCGCATCCAGTGGGGATTTTCAGTGGCATAATAGTACATGCATGTTATGCCTCTTGAGATGCCCATTACTCTTAAAGGTCGCCTCATCACTGAACAAAATTATGTTTAAAATATTTCTATTCCTTTCTAGAAGATTGTCTATTATTTCGTAGAATTCCACTATTTTTGCAAAATAAGCTTCTTGCAATTGAGGAGTTGGGTGCAAGAAGGGCACTTCCCGGGAAGTGTCTTTTTTCTTTAAAATGTATTTTTATCTAAAATGACCCCTTCTTTATGTACTGATGACGACTTACTTCTGCCATCGTACACCAGACGGCTGGAATCTGCTAAAAATGACAGGTGATTAAAAGTGCTCTTTTTGCATAGAATGCCACTGATTTGGATTACTGATTACCTTATTGTTGATCATTTGATTTTTAGTGATTTACTGTTATCTACCTGTTGTTTCAGCGTGTCTCAGTTTCAGGAACTTGAATTGATAATTTTTTTCATTTTATATTCTAGTTTTTCACTAAAAAATTTGTTTTCAGTTTATGTGTTTCAATTTAACATTAGTGTTACCTATTCTATCTGTGAATGAATAAATATTACCTTATTACTGCATTAAAAAGTTTTCCAATCCCACTTTAAGACCCGCTTTAGGCATTATATGCAAGAAGGGCATATTACACAGTCACTTTCTTTTAGCTTTTCATATATTTCAAATACATATAACGCCTTGCCATTGCTAACAGTGCGATAACCATATGGAAGAAACCTGTATTTTAAAATTCTTATTTAGAAGAAAACATTGTTTTACAAATTTCTAGCAACCGGAAAATTTGGAACGCCATATCTCCGAATGATGTTATTGGAGAAGTGCCCTTTTTTGCACCCAACTCCCCAATTCTTGATGGAGTTCAATGTGGTATGTCTTTTGATCACACGGGTTACTGAAGATTTCGAAATATCAGATTGGGCAGCAATTTCTTTTGTACTGTAGTGAAGATTTTCTTCTAACATTACTAAAACTTCTGGCTCAGTGTTTTCACCTACTCTTCTACCAATTAATTGTTTTTTGTTGTAGGCCACGTTTCCAGTGTTTTCAAAACGTTGTAAATTTTTGTGGCCAAAAAGGAATTTCTTTCGGCTTCTCCTAAAGCATTATACCATATTCATCATTACTTCTTTCGTAAAAAAATCACAAAAGTGAAACTATTTGTTACAGGATAACTTACTGTCAACAAGAACAAACGGCTCCATGGTAACCAGTCTAAAATGATATCTCCATGGCAACAAGTCCAAGGCGATCTGATCTTAATACACGATTTCATCAATTTGGGAAAGTTTTCTACGTTTTTTGTAAAAATTATCTAAAGTACTAACTATATATTGACAGAAAGCTTATTAAAAATGCTATTTGGTGGTATAATGGAATATAGGGTGTTCCATTTGAAAAAAAAAGTTATTATACATTTTGCGAAATCGTACACCCTGTACAGAAATATCAATTTAGATGACTTTTAATCAGTGTGTATTAAATTTTGGGTCTACAAAAAAATATTGACAGAAAAGTATTCAGTTATCTCTATTGGAATGCTCTCTGCAATTTAAAAAAAAAGCACTAATTTTGACCTAAAATTATTCATAACTCAAGAACCATCCATAATAAACCCGTAGTACCTTATATCATTTTGCTCAGCATTAACTGCTCTTTCAATTCGCCAACTAATATACAGGGCATTCCGTTTAAAAAAACAACTTTGGTATATTACTAATACTACGACACTCTGTATATGATTTCTAATAATTTTAAATTGTGAAGATATCGTGTGGCTATCGTCCCCTGAAAACCCCGTTTTGATATGTTTCAAAATAAGGGCGTATTGATGGTCCACACACCCCTGGGACACGGTATCGGTTGCCTTCTTATACCGCTGGCTGTCGAAATTGTGGGCTCGCCGAGCCGTCTTGAGAAATTCATAACTATTTTTCATTATGTGTATCCTAAAGTTACGTCACTACATTTACATGCTGAGAATTACCCCGAGAATTCCATGTGCGTTCTATAAACTTAACACTTTGAAGATTAATTTACCAGGGATTGTTGCAATTCCCTTATTAAACTTTAACTTGTGTTTATAAGTAATCATAAACTAAGAGAACTTTATTATGTTCAACGAATACGACCTACTTAAGACAGTCAAAAAGGACAATTAACACATTGTTGTAATTTTAATAATTATTTAATTAGCAAACATTCCATTTACCGATTTTCCAGAAATGTATTTGCACTCCGTACACATGTACAATAACGTGATTCACTTTCCACTCAATTACCTTAAAAAGTTGCACCCCTCACTTTCAATCTTCTCAGCTGACAGTTCATTTTTAAAATTTTATCGAACAAACCCAACCCTTCTGCAGTAAAGTTTATTTCATCGAGCGCTAACAGGGAATGTGCTAAAACAAAAATACAAGAGCAGTTTGGTACTGACCACATTTTGTGGTTTCATTGTGGGAATAACGACTGGATTTGTTACGGTGTAAAATACTCTTGGTACGCAGCAGCCGCCTGAAGCTCTGCGAACATTTTCCACAATTCCGGATAATTATGTTTGCCGACTTTCGTTTTTTCTTAATGCTTCCCGCATACTCTCGATCGATTTGTGGATTATTTTAATGTTCTATCGTCTGAATGTGATGGATTTGGTGAGAGAACGTTAAAAGTGTAGAAAAAGCGATTTTAAGTTTATCGGATCCTTTTCTTTGACGTTTTTTATCTTTTCGCGGAGTTTTATGGCGTTGAGACAGGTGGAATAATTTTTCCTTCACTGATGGAGTGCAATAACCTAGATGTCATAATTTGAAATAAATTGGTTCGTGGCAGTAATAACAGATATATTATATTTATATATTGAGGAAATGAGGAAATACGGAAATATGCCGAGTTCTTTAATTACTTACGTGCTCTTCCATAAAATTGTTCAATAAGGCGAGAAATCACAAGTAAATAAAGAAATGTTTATTTCTCGATTTCGCGCGCCGATGTTTTCAGCAATTTGAATGTAAAAGCCGTTTATATTACATTCTGGATTGGTTTGCTTTGTCAATAAAACGTCAAAGAGAACATCTCATTATTGCACAAGATAGCGCAATCTTAACTTGTTTAGCTTTATATCGTCAAACACTACTCCGCGATGGCAGTTTCATCTCTGCTTACAAAGCAGGTAAATTCCCGAAATTGCCTAACCAATGTAAACATTGCTCGGAAAACGGTCTAATTTTAATTTAACAACAGTGGAGTTTGTTTAAGTAATCGCGGATTTAACAAACATTTCATGATTCTGCGTTCAGCCAATCCCGGAACACTTCAATAGCCAGATAAATTCTTTTCTATGAACAAGAGAGTTGACAAAAGCTTCAGGAAAATAAAACCGGTGGGTGGAAGAAGTACTCCGTCTGTTCGAGTCAATATTTGTTGGGATGCTTCAGTGCAATGCTAAAATTTAGTCTGGATAGCATATCCTGGGTTGGTATTAAGTCGTAAACAACTTTTAGAATTTCACTAATTAAGTCCACCGCTATTCATGTTGGTATTTTTAATATAAATATAACAGCAAATCAAGGAAGCGGTTGTAAAAGCGGTTCATAAATTAATGAAACTGAAATTAATATTTGCAGGCACGTGACGATTTAATATCCCGTGAGATATACATGTTTTATTAGATCTGTGACAGAGAAAAGAATACATTTAAATTTTATACGGATTCGATGACGTCTGTTTGCCTCTCCTACGCGAATTTGAGGTCTTTCAATTGTTATCACTATATAAAGCTTTAGCATAAATGGGATACATTTCCGTTAAAATATAAATTCAATAAAGTTATCTACAGGGTACCATTTAGTATTTTCGAGTATCATGACTCTTATTTGCGTACATTACCAAAAAAATTTAAAGGGTAAGTTTTAAATCTATCAAATGAATTATCCTAATTATAATACATAGGTAAATTATGTTAAATATAGAAACGCCCATACTGTTGCCCGGGGAGCATAACGAACAAAACAAACAAAAAAAACTACCAAAAATGTCGTTTCTATCGCCAGTTATGATCGAGAGTGCATTATTTTTAGTTATTCCGAATTTTCCGACTTTTGGAAAACTTGTCCGCAAAATTCTGGAAAAACAATTTTTTTCTATAAGATTTTTGTATGAAAAGTCGGAAAATTCGGAATAACTGTAAAAATAATACACTCCCGATCATAACCCCGAGATAGAAACGACATATGTATTTGGTTGTTTATTTTTTGTTTTGTTCGTTATGCTCCCGGGATGGAAATAATTCAATTGAATGTTTTCAATTGAAAAAAAAAAGGTCTCGAAAGACGCATTCCAGCCTAAATGTATATAATTAATATAAGTGAAATGCTGTTACTGTTACAGAAAGAGGTGTTGAATAAAACTATGCATTACACTAGTGCCTTAACAGCAAATAAGTCACCCAAGAAAAATTTGCCCACTCGAGCAATTTCGTGGCTAAACATTTCTTTCGTGAGTTATTGAGAAGGCGTACAAGTATGCCTCATCTATATGATTTAATGTTGCCACTTTACTATCTTTAAAACAAAACGACGCAAAATAGGAACTTTATATGCCGAGCGGCAGAAAAATACTGCTCGTTCAATTTACTTGTTATTTTCTGCATAGTAAATCTCACCAACTCGGATGCATACTAAACCAGAGTAGTAAAAAGACAATTTTGTTCTATATTTCATTCTTTTTCTTTTTACATTTAGGTATGTTTGCATATTTTATTGTGTAATATAGGATATATAAATGAGTCATACTTGGCTGTGGACAATAAAATTTACATCTAGGTGGTAGATGTTAAAGAAAAAAAAATCGGTTTGTGATTTTTGTTTTGTTTAATGATGTAAGTAGTCACTGATATTGTTCATGCCAATATGTTTACCTGAACTTGGTTGAGACGTGTATTTTACATTTTACATCCTACTACCGGTTGCTGGCATTAATCACTTCATTACATGTAACAGACATTAACTTACTCAAATTGTGAAAATTATGACTTAAATTTGACATGCGTTCTAATACAAAAATTTCCGAATTTCTACCGTGAAATTCATTTTCCACAACTAATTTTCCAAATTATATTCAGTTACCTGATCCTACTTTTCGTATCAAAGGAGCAATTTATTTATTCCTCAAGTCCTCAAGTTTTCTTTCAACTTTTGAAACCTATATAATCGCGAATCTTGGCACAACACTTTCTTCTACAGAAAACCAAACTCGGTTGGGTTATTGTAAATTCCTGTTACAATATACAGTATATTACAACTCAAGGTTCATGCCATTTTGTACAACCCATCCTGGTCAACAAATTCTGGGAATTGGACTCTTTTAAAAGTGGAACATTAATAATCCAAGATTTGCTCTTTTCGAGCGAATAAACATTAAACATAAACATTTGAAACATAAAATTATCATTTTTACGGTTAAAACTGCAAAAAATTGAAAGGTAAGCGGTTAGTTGTATAGAGGCCTTCAATACCTTTCAAATGAGGTATCACTCGACCTCTAGTGCCATTTAAGATTTTGAGGCTAACAGCCCCCTCGCGAGGAGGGCGAAGCGCCGGAACTTGAAAAGCATCTGAAAAGATGTGCCCCTGGCAAATAAAATCGACCTGTTCGAGGATTTTTCAATCACAGTAATCAATTCGGAGAAATCTGGACTGGGGAGTTTTAAATGGGACAGCCTGTATACGTTAACCGGAGTGGCTGTTACAAAATTGTCATTAAGAAAATTATTGGGTAGAGCCATTTTACTTTAATTCTAAAATGTCACTCTAAAAATAAACAGCACACAGTTTATCGATGATTATATTATAATAATATTAGGAGTATATAAATTGTCTATAAATTAATTAAGTACGTACTCTTGCATTAGACAAAACTCAATTATCATAAATCTATATACAGTGTGGAAATTAAGTAAGGAATAGAAATAGAACTGAAAAAGCATGTGATAGGGCTAATTATAGTGCATCCGAGGAACGTAGACTAAATTTTTTTCATTAGTTTTTTTGACAGTTATGACGTCATCAATATTTTTTTTAATGGCAACCTATTTTTTAATTTTACATTTGAATAGAGTTTTTTATTCTGTTCTCAACGTTGTCAAATACTTAATAGGTTAGATAAGGAAAAGAGTGAATTAAAAGGGCGCTAAATTTCAAATTAGTTAAATTTCAAAAAAATAACGGAACTGTGTAATGTTATCGGAATTTAAGAAAAATCCATAGAGATACCAATACAATGTTGACAAGTTCTGAATTGGTAAAAAATAATTGTATCTGAACTGTTTTTCTCTATTAAATAATAAATGAACTTCTAAATGATAACATCTGGTTGCAACAGGATGGTGCTCCAACACACTACGCCCGGTGCGGCGTTATTTGGACGAAGTGTTTCTAAGAAGCTGAAAGAAGAGGTCCAATAGAATAGCAGGCTAGGTCCCCAGATCGAACCCCATTAGATTTTTTTCTATAGGGGCACTTAAAAAGCAAGGTGTATCAAAACCGAGCCAACATTTTGGATGATCTTGAAGGAAGAATTCGACATGAGTGCAGTTTAATAACTCCCCAAACCATTCAAAACGTATTGGCTGCTTTTTATTATCGCCTTGGATTTTGTCAAATGATGCAGGGTCCTCAGTTTGACCATTTGGTGTAATATCTTTAATTTATAACTCTCACATCAATAGTCTTTTTGTTAATTTTGTTAATTTGTCAGCCCTACTTTGAAATTTAGGGTTGTTTTCTTATTTTTTCTCATTGATTGTTTTTGGGCAATTTGTTTTATTTGGATTTCTATGGTCTTTTCCTTAAATTTTGATAAAATTAGACAGCTCTATTAATTTTTTGAAATTTTACTAATTTGAAATTTAGTGCCGTTTTTATTTATTTTTTCCTTATGTAACCTATTGACTATTTGATAACGTTGAAATCAGAATAAAAACTTTATGCGAATGTAAAATCAAAAACATAGGTTGCCATTAAAAAAAAATATTGATGATGTCATAACTGTAAAAAAAAAGTGATGAAAAAAATTTGTATACGTTCGTCGGATGCGCTATAATTAGCCCTGCCATATGCTTTTTAAGTTTTATTTCTAGCGCAAATACGAACGGAGTTACTGAATTTATTCCTTACTTAATTTCCACACTGTATAACATGATTTTTCCTATGCGAATAACATTTTACTCACAAAATACTTAACATTTAAATTTTTATACTAAGCATCCAGTAATCTACTGATCACTCTTCAGAAAGTACTGAACATTCAGATTTTCATACCGAGCGTCCATGATTTTTACTATGCGAATAACATATTTTACTTGACAGTGTGGGTTTTAAACATGGGGTACGATTTTTTTACCGAGCAATTAAGTAGATAACCATGACTGCTTATTAAATACATAGCGATAATAATACCTACTATGATTCAATTACTAATATTATGCATTAGAATGATATAATTTGCAATATCAAGTTTTACCGAAAAATCTAACCAGGCAAACGAATTAAATACTATGTGAATAATTTGTTGCGATATAAAAATACTACCTATTTTTCACATAGACATGGGGCCCAGGGGGTCCCCTTGGGCTGGACCGATTTTTCGGGTCGACCGATTCTTATGATTTTTTTTTGTATATTTGATAGATATGGGAATAGGTGGTAAACTATTTTTCACATAGACATGGAGTCCCAGGGGGTCCCCTTGGGCTGGACCAATTTTTCGGGTCGACCGATTCTTATGATTTTTTTTTTGTATATTTGATAGGTATGGGAATAGGTCGTTAAGTATTTTTCACATAGATATGGGGGCCCAGGGGGCCCCCTTGTGCTGGACCAATTTTTCGGCTCGACCGATTTTGATGAAGTTTTTTTTTATATTTGGTAGGTATGAGAATAAGTCGTAAACTATTTTTCACATTGGAGACGGGACCCAGGTGGGCCCATTGGGCTGGCCCGATTTTTATGATCTTTCATTTGTTGTGTTTGTCTCCGTCCCGAATAGCAGAATAACTATTAATAAATGGACATGGGGCTCAGGGGCCTCCTTTGGTTTATAACTCAAGAACGGCTGGACCGATATTTAATTTGTTGGATTTGCCTCCGCCCCGAATAGCAAATTAAATATTAAAACATCGGAAAAATTACAGGGGGCGGGGAGCTTGGTACAGGGCAACGACAATAACAAAGCCCCTCTGGCACGACAATAACAAATAACGACGGCCATCAAAATTTGTCGTCCGGGATTTAAAAATGAAAATCGATTCTTAAGGATTAAACTCCAAAGTTTCACTTCTGTTGCGCGTGGACTCCACACACATTTTTTCTTTTTCTTTTCGGGGGCGAATAACTATTAAAACATCGGAATACATGGCAGAAACAAAAATGAACATGGCGTTGTATGCTGGTTCCGGCAATGCCAGGAGATGGCGTGTGTGCATTATATTTTGATAAAAGAGTGTATTCAGCTAATAAGTTAACACAACATTTATTAAGTATTTCATTATTATGCGCTGCTGCAAAAAGTACTTTTCCCTCTAATACAATAAAAACACTCTTTATTGCACTAGGGAAATAAAAAATTATTTAAAAGATAAGCGTATTTTTCGAGCTTGATTTTGCCCATCGATTTCAAGGTTTCATTAGTCTATTTTAGTAATTTTATATTATTCAGATGCAAAAAGTTTTAGCCTTTTTATATTAGCAATTTTTTCTCATTTAATGCATTGTGAGTGCCATAGCGCAACAATTTCTAATTTTGACCAATGGTGCTAAAACTACGAAATTTGAGTCATTAGCGAATAGACAATCATTAAAAAATTAAAATAATAACAAACAAAAATTTCATATACGCGATAAACTTCAGATTTTACTTATTTTCGAAGCCGAAAAACCTCTTATGGAACCTCTTCCTTCACAATGTAATAGTTGTCCTTTGTCAGTTGTGTCTGTTTCATGTGTGAATGCCGACAACAGTTGAAGTGATAGTAATGAAGGTATATGCTCCAGAAAAATATAACTCCCTACGGGAGCTGTATTCTGCGTCTCCCAGCGTCGCTTCGCTCAACAACTCTATACCAACCAGGTCTCCTCCACCGTCTGCATTTAATATCCTGGAAAGAGCAATTCCCAGAGCTGATAAACTAGCTCCGATCTGGGCCTAAAGAAGGGATAGACGCTTATCCCTTTGTACCACCTGCTTCGGATTCTCCTTCTCCACCTCCCCATTCAGTCTCGGACTCTCCATAAGAGGACAGTTTTCTGGAGGGGGGTGCTTTCTAACCAAGGCCGTCTTGTCCTCCGGCCGCAATCATTTGGGTCAGATCCGCATCCATTTGGGTCCTGGAGCGGCAAGTTCTTCCCCTGCGCACGTCATCCCTGACTAGGCTATCACAAGCCTGCATAAAAAAACTGTCGGCAACAAAATATACACTTACCCTCTGCCACAAGAAAGGTATGTTTATGCTACCACAAGCACACTTCCATGTGCCCGTGTCACCACAAACACGAGGCACTGGGCCTGGAGTGGAGAAAATTACGTTGCCACAAGTCCGCATCGAAAATATGTCGGCAACCAAATATACACTACCCTCTGCCACAAGAGAGGTATGTTTATGCTACCACAAGCATACTTCCATGTGCCCGTGTTACCACAAACACGAGGCACTGGGTTTGGAGTGGAGAAAAATACCACAAGCGTGATTTTAATGTCGCATTGATAACTCAGCCAATGATGCCGCTCGAAACAGAAAGAAAAAACATCGGATTATGCGCAACCTCACCTTTACTTCTGGTGTGTGTGTAGGCGCGATCGGAAAACGACACGATGATTCGTTGTGGGTTGAAGCTTGCTTGCCTCTTTAAGTCGTTGACTTCCTTCGAGTCTTCTTAAATCCTCTGCTGCATTATTATCGCGTGGAGAGTCTCTGTCACGATGTCTGTCTCAGCTGCGACGATGATGCTTGTGTTTCGACATGCTTATTCCGTTATTTTCACATTCGACTCTCGCTAATCCGGCTATTCCTTGCACAAGAGAGTGCCGGATTAGTAAGAATGCCGGATTGTAAAGAGACCACGAGAAATGTATAAAGCATAATAAAATGACAATAAAAATAGGTATCCAATTTAATTTTTCAAGGAACTTTGATATACATATCTACATAAAGTTTATTGTATGTACTATACATACATACATAATGTAAATGCAATAATCTACTGAGTCTTGTATTCTTGTAATTCTGTCCCGTAACCTTGAATTTAAATGACGCCGGATTACTGAGAGGCCGGATTGCTGAGGGCCGGATTACCGAGAGTTGACTGTACTACATTTGTTATTATTTTCGAGACGGAACCTACATAATATAACCCTTATAATATGATCATAATGTGGATTATTGTGTTAAAATTAATTCTATATGTACATCAACAAAGAGGAGTTCAGGACTCGTATGCTAATGCAGAAACGCAACAAGCATACATGGATCATGTTTATATTACAAAAGCATTGTGCAACATTATCTCTCGATCTCTCAAGAACAAAGATGCTTATAATACAATATGACCACTTACCGTTTTCAAGAATAAAGCTTTTTTGATCATTTTAATACACAGACTTGAAGTAAGAGTTTATTTCTTAACACATTAATTTCTCACTTCATGTACCTACGTGTTACCTTAATTTTCAGAACATCTTTCATCATTTTTTAATGTATATTCAGCTGCATCTAATCTGCATATATCTAATACATTTAGCAAATGTAGGAAAGCTATAAGGAAATTACAGGTAGGAATGCACTCAGCAATGCACTCCTGTAGGAAATAAGTTTACCACCTTTTATGGTGATGTATACAATCTAACAAAGTAAACGTATCTAAAACAGTTGCATTAAAATGTGGTCGACAGACTGATCTTGTGGCACGTGTTCTGTTGCCAAGTTGTTTGGATGGACCCTTAGACATGTTAGTGAAATGTATTTTTCATGCTGCCAACCAATATGGACGGTTTTCCAGGATTCAAAATCCGCCGGGAATTTAATGTTTCCGACCGATTTTGAATAATAATAATAAAACTAATAACAATATTTTTACTTTTTAAAAACGACTTAAATTTGTCGGCATAAAAAAAATTGTGGATTACACGCCTCGGCTACGCTATACCACTCACACTCTTAAAATGTCATTTGATCCAAATAATTATTATTTTTGGAATTTTGATTTAAGAGTTAAGGTTTTAAATTTTTGAATGCCGGATTAAAATCTGGTTATATTAAAAAAAACATTGTGGGTATGTTTGACAACATATTTGATGTATTCACTCATGGAGCATGACTCAAACTCATTCACTCCCTACCAAACCAAAGTGTAAAATTTTTTATGTACGTAGGTTCAACAGTAGGACATAATTTCCAGGAATACGTTGAGTAGTAAAAGAGTATTAAAAAAGTTTATATACGTTTTTCATTACTAGTGAGCTGGGAAAAATATGCCGGAAAAGTACTGTGCAAATTCTGTCATTAAAAGTTGAAATATAATATAAATTATATTAACAATGTAATGTAAAATCGAAAATTAAAACACTTTGAGGTCTGCTCTCAATCGCGGAAAAGCCTTGTTGCTGGCAAAGCGCGCCTAATGGAACAAAGAGATAATTTCCGGTGGAAGATTTATCCTCACGCTGAATTACAGGAATACTATTAAATCTGTCACAACGATGTCAAGTGATCAAATTTTAGAGCAATTTTTGTTCTTATAAACTTATGGACGACCTCCCAATTAATTGTTGTAGTAATTAATATTCTTCGTTAGATCTATGCTAAAGAAAGCTAATAGTTACATATTTAGAGAAACCTTGATATGTGCTGAATGCTACTCTGTTCCATAAGATTCAAAGAAGCGGCGACCTAAGCGACTGTTCAGACAGACAGACAAATAGGTTTATTGCCGACAGATGGTGTTTAATTGACTCTATCTAATTTTAAGATGTTATTCGAATTACAATGATTTACCGGCCCGCTCCCTCTTCAACGGAGGGAGTCCAGAATCTTGTTGGTGTGCTTGTGAACCCTGCGGCAGCCTCGAACATGATCCCCACATTCGTGTTACCGCACCGGGAAAGCGTAGAAAACCAATTCCAGGATCGTCGTCGTGGGTACATCGACTTGGTTGGTTTGTTACTGACGCGTTCTGGTGCTGGAGGCGTTTGGGTCCGGGAGACGTAGTTTCCAGATCCACGCCTTGTCGTAGGTCCCTTGTCCATCCTGCAAAGATAAGGCGAGCAGTATCTTTTCACCGGAGAGAAGTTGAGGTGTTTGGCCGATGCGCGATGATTGATTGAAGTTGATGTTTTTCGGAACTGTTGTGAAAGTGAGAAAGAACAGAGAGAGATAGAACGAGAGAAAGAGAGAGAGGGCGAGTGTGATAGCATGAAAGAGAGTGAGAAGACTGAAGAATTGAAAGTGAAGAATAAAAAATGGGAAGTTCTCACCAGGTACTAAAAAGGGCCTTCCGGTTCATGTGCCCCGGAAAAGCTAAAAACAGATAAATCGAATTTACAACTACTATATCGGCGGTTCTAAAATATATTTTTTCTCTTAAATTTACAATTTAAAACAGTTAAAATTCGTTCCGAAATTCAATATGGTAGAGTTAGAAACAACTGATCGATAACGATTGTTTGTTACATACAAGTATTTTTGTTATTTGCTCTGAACTTCAAACTTAGGAACGTCTACATTCTCTGAAAAGTTCTCATTCCTTACTTTGTCCTAAGAAATTTATGGCCTCAATTTATGTTTCAGATTGACAATATATTACAAAGTGTTTGATAAGGGACATTTATGCTTCTTGCGGCATGCAGAAACTTATAATTAATTAACATAATTATAACAATTAACATTCATAGTAGCCGGTGGAATGGCTTGAATTTATCAATGTGCATAATGTAGAATCTGTGGAATGTTATTAGTGTCTGTGGGATGTGTTAGATATTAATACATAATAGCAAAGGTAACATTTGCTTTCAGATTGTATTAGTCAAATTAATATAAAGTATAATTTAATTATTAGGACTTTCTTGTATCTGTAGCTAATATTATTTATAATTTAAATTAGTGTTCCAAAATATATATAAAACTACTAGCTGAATCACCTACAATCGCGTTCTATCAAAAGTAATCCGAAAAAAAAATCATAAAAATCGGTCGAGCAGTTTCGAAGGAGTTCGACCACAAACACCGTGACAGGAGATTTTTATATATTAGATAAACTCAAAATCTTCACAAAGTTAATCGTAACATCCCTTTCGGGTCTATCTTTTGATGTTCTATGTTGCTGACCAGGATTTTCAATTAAAAGCTATTTCCTCGTCCATTTTCGCAAGCAGTGTTAATCTCTGGACGCAGGGGATCATTTACATCAGAATCTTGGCATGCACAGATTAGTTTAACGCTCGCAAGGACAGCTACGTTAATGCATTTACTAAATCTGTCTTTACTATCCTGTTGCTCCATCAGGAATGGTCAACCATATTGTAAGTCCCCCCTTTTAACCCTTTTCTTCTTCGGGTGGTGGTTTTTATTTCGAACAAAATTGAAATAACACTTCGTTGTTTGTGGCCCATGTGTGCCCATATTATTATGTACTTGTCCGCCTGGACAAGTCGACGTTCATTGTACGGTGTTTCTGGAAAGAAAGTCGCTCGTGATAAGATTGCCACATTCTCAATAAAATAATTAGCTAATAATTGGAATTTCGGTATTTTAAACATTTAATGTTATATTTTTTTCCTTTCACCCTATTATTGTCAAATTAGTAATATCATTGTCAGCCATGTTGTAATAGGTAGATCTAACGAAAATGGATTGTTTTAATGTGTAATTTATTTCGACGTTATAACAAACTGTTAGATACCCCTGAGGAAGTTGACAAAAAAGGGTCAACGAAACGTCGGCGTTTTAACATAGTTTTTGTTTTACTTATGGCCCTTATCCCTGTGAAAAAAATATGCAAATTAAACATTTAAATTCTTCTTTGTGTTTTGTAGATATCCGTACAAAAATAAATTCGACTTATTGTCGGGATGTTTTATTAAAATTATTACCGGATTAAAAATAAGTGTGCAAATAATAATAATTTTTATACAAGACTAACATCTAGATGACTATTTTACTACAAAAGGAAGGTATAATGGAGTATTTCTCTCACAAGTGATATAATGATAAAAAGGGGTGAATTACTATGGCTACACAATGGTAAGACATGAATAATTTTTTGAAACGTCATTTTGACACTTTCATTAATTTTTTTATTTTTAACTTTTACAAGAAATTACACGTCGGACATAAAACGTAGTATCTTACACGTGACCGAAATGACATTGTAAGCTCGTGAGATGTGTATCACTCCTGCTTATCACACTCGTGATTCAAAGATCTCACTCGCTGACAATGAAGCATTTCTGTCACTTGTAATATAATCTACTATTGTACACGAATTATAAACAACAAATCATAGGACTCAGATTAATTTCTCTGGAGTCTGTACGATATTAACAGATACAACTTCGCCAGCTAGAATATGCGGTAGACATTACTTTCTATTCAAGACCACTTAAGCTGTTTTAATTATAAAGTTGGAATGGCTGAAGTTATAAAATAAATAAAGTTTTAATATCATTATTAAAAGATCGTAAAGTTTTTTGTGTAAGTAATTCTATTTTAACTTTAATAGTTTATTTTAGACTTTTTCAAAGCTTTCTTAATAAAATAATGGACGAAACGAACTATAAAGAACTGTATGTATATCAAAATTTAGCTGAAACTTCACTAACAAGACGTTTGTTAATTAAACAATAAAGCAATTTAACTATGTTGTAAATCGGCGTTAACAATTTTGTATTTGCATACTAGCTTAGGTAGGAAGTTCAGAATTAAAATTAACAATAATAATCAAAAACATAAAAAGCGTGCCCGGATAACACAATTTTTAGACAACATGTCTGGGCCTTATGGCGGGATGTGAACAAAGAATTTACGATAATAAAATTTACGAAACGGTTTATTCAATTGACCTACTGAAGACTCCTACGTTGTGCCGTCTAAAATAGTTATTTATCCTGTTAGCGGGCTACAAGCATCATTACAGCAACGAGTGCGAAAATTGCAGATGGATAGGTCGCTTTTCATAAGAAGTTTGTTAGAATAGAAGATGATAGAAAAATGCAGACATTGAGATTGAAAGCTAATTGAGTAAGCTGAGAATATTTTAATTAAACGTTGTAAAGTAATTCTGTAGGGCATTCATATTTTTTGTTAAGTATTTCTAAAAAAATTAAATTGAAACAAAATACCTCTATCAAAAAAGTTGTCTGCGAACTCGGTCATAACGATTGCACTGATATCGATATTTTTTTTTGCTAAAATAAAATAAGGTATTTTACAATTCAATACAATAAATAAATCGTTCTGAAAACACATTTTCAATGGGTTTTCATCCTTTATATTGATTTATGAAATACACATCAAGCATCAAGTCTCTTACAAAAACTCTAAATTCGTCAGCTTCAGATACATATGACTGTCAATATGGGAGCAATCTTCATATTTTATCCAGATGTTTTGAGTCTGGGCTTTTTCTACAAACGTATTTTTTGTTTGTGTTCGCTATCATGAATTGTCGTGCCTCGTAATTTATCAATTTATCAAGGGAAAGATACGAATAGTTGGAAAATATAAACTGTTTTTCTGCATTGATTTCGTTTATAAATAGAAGCTACATCTTGAAGGTTTTTTTTTACTGTTATAAGTATTTGCGTAATTATCGTAGAAATATTTGTAAAAAAAAGTAATGTGCTCGCTGGACGATACAGCAAAATGTATGTCATTATGTATACGTTTTCATAAATAACTCAACATTTTAGAGTGATAAAATAATCATAAGAATCGTGGTGGCCCAACACATTATTGAATAAAGTTCTTATTTCACAAGTTTCAGGCCTGTTCTATTAATCATATTTTATTTTCCCGTTGGTAATAATAAATCATAATCATAAATCTTTGCTGAACGTAATTATTGTTATACACGATTAATTGTTTATTTAATGTATCTCAAGAGAAAATTAATTTGTTCCAGAGATTTTGAAAAATATTCTGTATTTAAGATAAACACAATTTTTTTCTTGTAATCTAAATTTCAGATATTTCAGTGTCATCCTGCCTACCATAAAAAATATCCTCCTTGAAACAGAACATTCAGTAGAAATATCTATTAAACTCATCATTTATTCTCCATGAATACCCTTTATGCACTTTTTCATTCATGATAATAAATAATAAAAAATAAGGTAAGTTGTAAGGTTGTAAAATTAGGGCTGATGATGGGAGTAGTTTTCTCCCGAAACATGTTCCAATTGTAATTTTACGTTTATTAAAGTTTGTGGAGTTGGACTTGAATATATTAATTAAACTTTAATTCAAATTTACTCCACTTTGATTCATCGACATTCTTTTCATTTATACAGTTTAAAAAATCATCAAAGAACCTGTATTTACGAAATAAATGGTGTTATTCTAGCTATGGTAAACAATTAAATGTTTGGTAACCACACTACACTACCTTACGTTTATGCCTTCCTCAAATGCGCATTCTGTATTATTTTCGTAATTAAGCCAATATGAGTTATCGAATGCTCATCTGGAGAAAACATAAACATCGTTACTTTTCCAGAATTACAACTTTTGCTAATTTTATAAAAATGGTTGTATGCTGTAAAGGTTTGAATTGCGCTCTATCATACGCGTCCTATAACAACTTGTTTTAGTGGTAGAAAATTGTTGTTTTATCGTGAAAAGCATAGCGCATAAAATTTTTAGATTATAGTTTACAGTGATAAATTCTGAAAGCGGTTGGGAACATAATATAAAAATATAGTACAAGATCATGAAACTACAAACTTGCGTCAATTTGGCTCTTGGATAATAATATATCATATTTGGTCGTAATATTATAAACAAAAAAATATTTTTTAAGCTTTTGTACGGTAAGCAAATATTTGTCAATAAATGATGGTTTTCTTTCTACGGATATTAAAACAAGATGGCGACCATGGTATAACATCATAAAATGTCCAGCGAAGTTTAACTGTGGCCCATTCGTTTTCGAAACACAAGAATTGACCTTCTTGATGGGTTTTGAAGCTATCTTGTGCAATTTTGATTTAATTAAATCGTAAACAGCAAACTCTCGTTTGAATAGATTAATTGGACACTAGAGACCTCCACTTTACAAAGCAAATTGCCAAAATTGTACGGTTGAAAAATTGAGCGGTTACGTGGTACCACACATGTATTAAATCTCTTGGTCTTGAGTGAAATGGTACTCACGATAATAGCAGTTGAGCACTGTCTCAGTCGGTATGTCGGTAACTCAAGAGCTTCTCTACTTCCCTGAGTCGCCGTAAGAAAGCGCTGTTCAGTGTGTAACACTTCTAATGTCACTGAGTATATTTGTAACAGAAGTAGCTACAATAATGCATATTTTAACACTGCATTCAGAATAAGATGCCATTATTCCCTAAACGAATAGCAAACAAAAGAATATAAATCCTGTAAAATTTCTAACTTTCTGCAGAAGGAAAACTTAAATTGACTTTTGATAGGTAACGAAAGTTTGAGTGTAGTTTTTGATCTGTTGTGTTTTGGGTCTGCGTTGAAACTATCGCAGAATAGCAATTGGGTTCACCAAAAAATAGTGCACATACTATCTTATAATAACAAAGTGTCCAACAAAGTGTAATAAGCTTTTTGTCATTTAAATTATTACATGCCGTTTCAGGAGAATTTCTGCTGAAAGTTTATTTCTTAACAAGACATATTTTAGCGTGGGCATTTCAGTGGGCACTGGAAAAATTCTCTGTTGCACCTGAACTTTTATTGCATGCAGAATGGCATTTCCGTATTTTTTCGTTTATAATGAAGATGCATTTTAATTACCAACATTATAAACTAAGTAAGCAGAACGTTTGAAAAATTGTGCTTTATGAGCGCAGTTTAGTTATAAGAATTAAAAGACGTTCGAGTATACTGTCATCTCTCAAAGACGCGGATATCATAAACTTTTCCTGGTATCGTTAATGCATCTGCCTTTAACTGAACTAAAGTTTAATATTTTAGTGTATTAATTTAGAACATACTAACTACTTTTAATCAGTTTGTCCCTAAAACACCAAAAAAATTTTTTATCACAACATACTAGATGAAAAATATTACGTTAATACAAGTTAATACTACTTTGAATAAAATCTAAAGGGTGTTAAAATGAAAATATATTTGAACGAAGTCATGATGCACATTTATTTTTGCCATAAGTGCGCTTTAGGTTATTAGGTTTGCGGAATAATATTTATTGTAATTAAAATTTTTGCATTTTCAATTATATTCTTTAGTGCACCTAATGACCTAAAGTGCAGTTATGACAAAAATAAATGTGCATCATGGCCTCCACCAAAGAAATATGCATATTTTCATTTGACATTTTCAGAGTGATCATAAAGTTCCGCACAAAATTCACAAATTTAGTTATGTAATATTTTTGGGAAAAACGCTCGAATAAGTCGATTTTTGTTTTCAAATTGCCATCTTTTGAGATAAAATTTTTTGTTGAGGACGTCATCTGTTTTTGAACTATGGCAACGCCTTCAATTTTTTTAAATCGAAATCCCTAACTTTTTTTTGGGTTTTTTAGATACATCTTTCAATTCTCTACTCAACGCCAGTTTTTTTTAAGTTTTACTTTTTCCTTGAAAAAATACTACTTCACTACGAATCCGTGGTGAAATGGCGCAGATTAGTCCCGAAGTGATTGATCCACTGGGAATGTGTCAAACAGTTGGCGGGTGGCAATTTGCTCGCTTGGGTTAAATTTTATTAAATGGTTTATAATTTTCCTTTGTTTGCTTTCCAAAGTTTTTGAAGTAAAACATGTAATTTAAAAAAAAGTTATGCAAGGTATATCACTTACTCTTGTGGAATAGAGAATTGAAAAGTGTATGTAAAACCAAAAAAAAAAGTTGTGGGTTGCGATTTAAAAAAAATTGATGACAGTGTTAAAGTTCAAAAACAGATGACGTCATTAACAAAATATTTATGTCAAAAGATGGCAATTTAAAAACAAAAATCGACCTGTTTGAGCGTTTTTCGCAAAAACATTACATAACTAAATTATGAATTTTGTGCGGAACTTTATGATCACTCTGTAGACAATAAAAAGTAAGCTTACAACCACTTCGAATTTATTGCAGCTTTCAACGTAAAGTTTCATTGCTCTAACAAACTTTCTTTAGTACGAAATACACGTACGTAGATAGATTGTTGGTAGTTGTGCAGATTTCATGTTTACAGCAACGGCACTGTCACAATTAGATCTTTTTGACGAGAAACTTATACCCAACTACACGTGGTATCATTTCAAAACAACCTGTTTATACATTACTACATCATAATCCACCGCGTTTGTTACACGGGAAATTCTATGCATTCATATTCATGAAGTTTGGTTTATTCTGGTATGCAAATCAAGTTCCGTCTTTATCGTAGTTATTTGGGACCAATTTCACATTTAGTTTAATTATTTCCAAATTCGGACTAATGACATATTGACGGGAATGATTTAGAGTGTGGAGAGGCAGTTCGTTTTGTTAATTGAAACATAAAATTTAGTTGTACGGTTAGGCAAAATTAAAAATGTTTTTAGGTGAAAATAACAAAAACAAATGAGTTTCAGTACTTAAAAGCGGACAAAAAATAACCGTTTTCTGGCCGTTTTATTATTATCCGTTTAAAAGTGGCGCCATCTATCGGTGACTTTCCACCTTACATCATGCTTCCGGCATTACTAACAATGTCATAATATCTTAATAAAACCAAATAAACAAAACAATTTTAATCTTGTAAAGTGTGATAGACACGTTTTGGTACTCGAATTTTGTAATAATTATTATTGTTCTCTATAAACATGTCTAGCAGTGACTCCTCCAACGCGGTGCTAAAAAATTGGCACAAATCTACGAGAAACATTATAATTATTATCTTCATGCAGTGATGATAGTAAAATTAACAAATACATTAAACCGACGAACTATAGAGCATCAACATTATGGCCAAGTCACTATCAAATTAATGGCCCAAGTATCGGAAATGCAGAATAACTGCTTCAACATTTAGAGGAGTTTATTCTAGAAGACTTGTTAATGTTTGTTTAAATTCAGAATTTTGTTCTAAAGTTTACATGCCGACCCTTTTCTCAAATATATATTTTATACCCGACTAACATCAAGATGACTATTTTTGCCACGCAAAAGGAAGGTATAATGGAGTATTTCTCTCACAAGTGATATAATGATAAAAAGGGGTGCATTACTATGGTTACACAATGAATTATTTTTTGAAACGTCATTTTGACATTTTCATTAATTTTTTGATTTTTAAGAAATTACACGTCGGGCAGAAAACGTCGTATCTTACACGTGACCGAAATGACATTGTAAGCTCGTGAGATGTGTATCACTCGCTGACAATGAAGCATTTCTGTCACTTGTAATATAATCTACTATTATGCCCTACCAACGTCTAGATGACTTATTATTCCACGCAAATGGAACGTATAATGTTGCAGTTTACTCACAAGTAATTATGAGAAATTAATGATCAAGAGAAGATTCACCCTTTTAAAAATCTGGTTCCTACAAAATTGCCGCAAGCTTCAGATCACCTCAAAATTCATCTCTATAAGGACTGGAATCAAGAACCACATATCTTGGAAGATTAAACGACAGGCGGAGAGAAACTGGATCAAAGAATGCATCAGAGAACATTATCGCCACCTCAACATCGTGAATAGAGACCTCAGATGGCTTTACTTTGAAATCAATTTCTCCCTGGACCACCTACACTTCGACCATTTGGACAGACTTATTAGAGATAGATTACAAGACTTAGCACCTAGGAAATACGAGAATCTAGTAAGAAAGTTAGATTACCTTTGCTTTGAACAATTAAACCTACACTTTAAAGATAAAAGGTCCATCTTAGACCATCATGTAGAATCCTTACCTATCCTCTTAGACCATGTATCAAATATTCTTTAAGGGCTGATGATGGCAGAAGTATTCTGCCGAAACATGTACCATTAGTAATCTTACAGTTATTAAAGTTTGTGGAGTTCGACATAGATATATTTATATTTTAAATTCCAAATTGATTCATAAATGCAATAAAGGCCGGAAATTAGATTTTTTGAGACTTTGGAAATAAGGAAAGCCTTGAAGCTGGAAAACAGATCTTGTTTAAACGAACAGAATAACTTCAATAATCCCATTATTAATTCACTATTTTAATTTTTTACCACTCAAACAAACTTACCAGATTCTCCTTGATCCATTTTTAATTTTTACATTTGATAAAATGTTGTTTTTACGAAATCCTTAAAAATCATGTAACCTTTTCAAAACGTCAAATTTAATTCAAAAATAACGTCATAATTTGAAATATTTTTTAATGTAAGAACCTCTCTGTAATTCATCAATTGTATCATTAATTTCTTGTTAAATTAGGGCTGATGATAGCAGTAGTGTTCTGCCGAAACATGTTCCCATTGTAATTTATTAAAGTTTGTGGAGTTCGACTTGAATATATTTGAATTTTAATTTACTCACAAGTGATATAATGTTAAAAGGGGTGGATTACTATGGTTACACCATAGTAAGACATGAATAATTTTTTGACAATTTCATAATTTTTTTAATTTTTAACGTTTTACAAGAAATTACACGTCGGGCATGAAACGTCGTATCTTACACGTGACCGAAATGTCATTGTAAGCTCGTGAGATGTGTATCACTCGTGCTATCGCACTCGTGATACAAAAATCTCACTCGCTGACAATGAAGCATTTCTGCCACTTATAATATAATCTACTATTATTTCATACTTGTATCTAAAGTGACATTTTTCGGATTATTCATGATACCAAAAGTGGAACATTAACGTCTTACTACTTTAAAGAAAAATGTACTTTAAAATTATGCGTTGAGGCACCTCAATTTTATCCATTTTAAACGGAATAATCGACTAAAATCTCCAAAACAATTCAACGTGACCCAGTTTTTTGGTTGTCATTTTTGACACACGTTTGTTACTATGGGAATGACTCAAAATTTCTTTTCATTTAAATCTAGTTCATTAAACTTGCAGTATGAAATAAAACGTTGTAATTATCTAAGTTAATTAAGTTTACGGGAAACATTACAGAAGTGCTACCGATGACTGAGAGGAAAATGAAGAACGTTGTGAGAAGAGAAATAGCGAGAAGAAGAAGAGGAAATTGATAAGATTAAACAGATAAATTGCAGCCATACAATTTAGAGATATAAGCCACCTCAGCTAACATTTGGAGAGGCCAAAACGTGTACCTCCAGCCGCCTCACAGCTGGCACCCAAAAAATATGACTCGAAAAAAAGAAATCACAATTAAGATATACTGTTCAAAAAGGTAAGACGTTAAGGATATAACAAGAGTATTTTTAGCCGTTCTTTTTTTAGTTGTTTGCTACGCTAGATGTTCTGGTAGCAATGTTAAGTCCCGCAAGCATATGTAGAATCCCTAACCATTCGAGTGTATACTAGCCACCATTATATGCGAGTGAAATACGACGTTTTATCTACAACTGCACTTTTAGAATAAAAATTAGAAATTAAACCTTGTTATAAACATGACGTTGACAAAAAAATGTCAATATTCATTATTTCATGGCCAGTTAATAATAATTCTTAAAAACCTAGCCTGACTGTCTGTGTTCAATAGACCTAGTTAAGTATTTATAAGTTACATGTATAATACGTAAATTAAATCAGTTCTAGATAAAGAAATAAAGAAAGAATAAAACAAACCTTGTGAAAAACTCGACGTGGAGAAGAAATGTCAACAGTTGTCAATATTCATTATTTCATGGCTAGTTAATAATAATTCTTAAAAACCGGGCCTGGCTGTCTGTGTTTAATAGACCTAGTTAAGTATTCATAGTTACAAGTATAATACGTCAATTATTAATGAGTTGTAGATAAACGATAAAAAATGTGTATTGAATTTTATTTTACATATAGCATATCAAAACCGTAATCTATAATATCTAAATGTTGTTAACATGCAACATACAAAATGAATTTGATCAATCGAACCAAACAATGACACTGGAATTGTTTCGGATATATTTCTATACGTTTTGAGACGAGACATAATATATCGTTCAACATGTACTCGTTCGTGAAAATCAGAAAGGTTGGGATATTCATATTTAAATTAACACTGTCCAAAAGTGAAGAGACATTAAATCGTTTGTCTGCTAGAATAGTATCAGCTTCAAACAATTCCTGTTGCTCAACTTCAACGAAGATGAACCTGGATGAACCGAAACAAACGAAGTCGATGAAACACTTACTCCAAAAGTGAGGTTAAGTAGCGGCCATGTAGCGGCATAACGACAAATGACAGGTGACTTTTGAAATACGTCACGTTGCCATATTTTATAGTGCAGTATCCGATATTTATTCACTTTCTATTTAATTTCAACGAAAATACACAGTGATTTTTTTACAAACTATTCATTTCTAAATATTTGGAAACAACTTTTTTTTCATATTTACTTTTAAAATACAAGATTAAAGTTTACAATATGACAACATGGCGTGCCCACACTCGCCGCGCGCACAAAATCACCTATTTCATTTTTCCTTTCGGGTTTCATAATAATACGACTATCCTTTTCAACACCAGGAGTGGGGCCACGAAAAAGGTGGATTGCTTTGGGATATTGGAATTTTGGACAATTTACACCCTGCTGTTTCGGCCTGACTGGTTTCGGTTACTTTAATGATGCTTCACCTTCATCAGATGTTGCAAATACAAAAATGTTTTACATTTAAGGAAATTTATTCTAGATTGTTTACTGGCTAAATACAATAAACAATACATACGGTTTAAAATTTAGTGAATTTCTTTACGTGTGACCTAACCTAACTTATTGTTATTTATTTATTTTGTGTTTCACATACCTAATAAATAATTAATTACTATCTAATTATACTTTTATAACAGAGAGTATGTTTTATTATTTGTTTAATGGTAGCCGGGGCATGTCGCAGTAAGGAATATCGAAACATTAACATTAACATTACTTTTAATTAAAATACATACGTTTGCTAATGTGCCAAGCATTATTGTTAAATACTTAAATCTTCCAAATAGAGACATTTATACAAGACACTGCTTTGAGAGATCAGTATCTTTATTAGCTGACACAGGTGCTAATATCTTAACCTTGAAGCGTCATGGGGGTTTATAATCGTGTCTAAAAATTATGAAAATTTTTTGTTAAATAGATTATAAATTGCTGAAAAGATTTTAAAGAATAATAATATTAAAAATAATTAAGAACAAAATTACTGCTGCAATATCATCAGAAAAAATTAACTCTTAAAAAAAAAAGAGAACCGACTTCAAAAGATGTGTACATGTATTATTACATGTGCTACCTAATGATCGCGGGAGCGGGCAGCCTATGTATCTACTACCTATTTGGCTTGGCACCGACTTCAAACAGATCATTAGGTAGCACATGTAATAATACATGTATTAAATTATTTTTTACTTTTTGAAGTCGGTTCTCTATTTTTTTAAAGTTATTTTTTTACAATTTTAAGATAATAAATTAGACCTAGTAAAGACGCTTCTTGAATAATGAGGAAACGACGGCAATTAAAAATTTGAGAATTTCCCTCGATTTCCATGTGATTCCCTGATCAGATCCTGACTTTTTGACAATGGAACCACCTCAAGAGTATACCCTTTCAAGTAAAAGAAGAATTTTCAAAATCAGTCCACAACTGACGAAGAAATCGGTGAACATAACATGAAGTCGGTTAATAAAAGGGAGCGAAAATTTGAGTTTGTTTTTTCGATTTCCATGCGATCCCCTCATCAGATTCTTACCTGGTGATAATGGGACCAATCTGAAAGTATACTCTTTCAAATAAAAGAACAATTTTACAATTGGGTTTATAAATGACGGAGTTCTGAGGTACCAAACATTAAAAAAAAGCATACAACCGAATTGATAACCTCGTCCTTTTTGAAGTCGGTTGAAAACAGCACAGATTACTCATACAAATAAAATATAAACGTTTCTGAAATATACATAAATATAACATAGATTTTATTGTTTATTTGTTATAAATAATTATATCAATAAGCCGTAGATTAAACTTAACAAATTTGTAAATTTCATAATGAAGGTCGCGTAAATATTTTGTGTGCACCACTGCCAAAATGATGATATTTATGTATTAATTATTTAGTCAATTAACTAACTGTTGATTGTGAGTTGAGTTTTATAATTTTGTCTTCGCGGTCTTTCTCAAGTCAACCCCGAACGTCCGAAAAAAAAAACACTTTTTGGTCTTGGTACGCAAATAACTAGTGTGACAATCATTTACAGCAAAAGGCAATTATCATCAGGAAGTAAATCAATAATTGGGTCCTTGCCAAAAAACAGAGACGTTCACGTACAAATTTGTGCTAATTTATTTGCTTAAACTTCCCGTTTCAACTGTTTTGCATTTAATTACTTTCACTTCTAGAGAGACAATTTGTTTTCTTTCTAAAGACAGAAATGGACATTTTAATATGAATCCTAATAAAATTTGGATTGTTAAAAGGAACCTTAGCAACTAAAAGTAGTACACAAATTATAGGTATCTACTTTTAGTTCCAGGGTTAGAATTTACCAAATTTATTTAGTTTAGAATAGTTTAGATAATATCCAACAGAACAGACCGCCAAGGAGGCTAAAAATCTTTCAGGTGTTCGTTAGGGAATCTTATTTTGGATTTCCAGATTTTGGAAAAGGGTAAGAAGGGTCCATCACATGGTGTTGCCGCCTAAGACGTTTGATTTTACTGCATAAAAAATGTGTTTTAATATTGTTTTGTTTGAAGGATTATAATCTCGACTGGCGTCTTGTTTACAAACATAGTTATATAAATACGTATTAATACTATAACATTCTATAAGCCAGTGGTACACAGACAAGTTTGCAAAAAAACAATTTTTCTGACAAGACGTTAACCCCCCAAAACATAGGTATGAGACTTTTCAGCCTGGTTTTAAAGCGCTAAAACAAAGTTCAACTTCAAGTTTTCAACTTTTATGCCGAGGTTTACCCTTCATTTTTATTTGACTGGATTATTGTAACAAATTTGTAAGTACATTATATTTCCGTAAAAGTGTGAACGGGGAAGTTCCAGAATCAAAGCAAAGTTTTAAAGATTTCAGGAATTAACCAAATTCAAAACTCACTTAGTCACAATCAACAGTAGGTACACAAATTAATCTTAACGTTTAGTATTTTTTTAATTTTTAATTTGACCATTTTCAAATTAATTTAAATTCTCCAAGACTGTTAATTAAACAAAATTTACTTATTGGAGCTTGTAAAAAAATAAGTTAAAAACCTGGCCGCCACGCACTTTAGAAGTAAAACTTTAGAAGTAAAACCTCATGTCACGCATACATTATAGCTGATCTTGTCTTCTGATAAGACTTCATTCTTTTCTTCAGAATTGCCTCTTGGTCGATGGCCATTTGAAGTTTTCTCGTCGCGTTTCTATTTTCAGTTGGATTACTGTCTTGCAAGTACCATTGTGGACGTGGTTTCTTCTAGGTGTGGAATGTCAGACGGTGGTGCTTTGCGTTTGTACAATTAATCCTTCTTTCGGGCCAACGTTGGTGCTATACAAACATCGTTTTCGCAGTACAAGACCGCACAACATTGTATAGTTGGAGGATATTTTATTTCCGTTTTATCTCCTCACATGTTCGCATCTCGTAGTATGTATATGAATGGAAAATTTCCTGCACAAAAAACCAATTTAAAATGTTTTTGTGCTAATCAAAGCATCCCACTCTGAAGATAATCTATATGTATGCTAGTTACAGTTTAAATTGGATGCAGTATAAATTTCAAATCAAATATGGTTAAGGCACGTGCAGGCATGCAGATTCCGAATTACATGTTACAGCAATTTGAAGTCAATCACAGTAGAATTTACGTGTACCTGGATTATAGGCGTATTCGTGCCTATTTATAAACTAAAATTTAAATATATTTCTAAGTCGAACTCCACAAACTTTAATAAGCCCTTAAAGAATATTTTTATATTCTATATGATGGCAGTAGTGTTCTGCCGAAACATGTTCCATTTGTAATTTTGCGCTTATTAAAGTTTGTGGAGTTCGACTTAGAAATATATTTAAATTTTAATTTAAATTTACTCCACTTGGATTTATCGACATTTTTCTGGTTTATTTATAAACTATATGGTCATATATTATTAGAAATAATTTATATGAAAAGAGTTTTATTTTAAAAATAAAACAAAACATGTAATCATAACGACTTTACTCTTCGAACGTTGGAGAATAAGTGTGTGAAGAATAACATGCACCGATATCGGTCAGCTTACTAAGAATACAATACATGAGTCACATTATTGTACACGTGCTCGCAATAAAAACTAAGATATATGAAATGTTGACAACACGGCCAATCCTGACGGACACTCGCCCTCGAGGTCCTTGACGTTTAAGACTCCTCCATTTCTGCAAGATAACAATTAGTTCATGCCTATCATCACATTCTTTCCCAATGTGAATCCAAAGTACCGTACTGGGCATTTGGAGTCTGTCACATCAGTCTCGTAACTACCTAAGCAGAGCTCAATCGAAATGTCAATAATTGAGATGTTCGATAATTCAGTTGATTTAGTAATGGAGACAATTGATATGATTAGGTATTCATGTTTTAAAACAAACCATGATCAGTAGTTGATCATTAAGTGACGAACTCAAAGGTATTAATTCTAATCTATTGACTTGAAATACCCAGAAAAGGTTACAAGTTAAGATCGACGACTCTAATTAAGATTAGATGCTCATAAATCATTTTCTACACAGAATTGCAATATACCTCTTGTGGGAATTCACGACGAAATAAAGTTAAAAAGGGGTATATTAAAACGAAATGACAAGTCACTAAATAAAACTACAATTAAACACTGATTGGTCCTTCGGTAAAGGGTCGTACGGCTCGACGGGGTGGAATCTGCAAAATTACACGTTTTGTCTAGGGGAAAAACAAAGTACCGTCACCACTGACCTGCGTCTCAACAACTGCCTTTAGTCATCCGTCCCGGATGTCGACGACGCTGATGAAGAAGAATCGTGGTCACGGGCCCATGGTTTCATGTACTGAGCACAGGTAGAAGTCTTCAACGGTCCTTCTTGCATACCCTCTCTGTGGATGTCGTAGGTGTCCGTTGGTTTTACCTTTGTAATCCGGTATGGACCAAGATACTTCGTTTTGAGCTTGCACCCTGGACCAAACTGAGTTCTCTTGATAGCAACTAAGTCGTTAACTCGATACTTGGCTGGTGGGCGTCTTCTCAGGTTGTAAGTTCGTCGATTCTCTTCTTGAACTTTCAGGATCTGATTCTTTGCTTCCTTTCTCAAGTTTCTTCTATCGTCTTTGAAGTTTTCTAAAATGGCATCTTCTAGTAACTTCATAACTTCGAGGTCGGTTGTTAATTTCATTTTCACTCCGAAAAGTAACTCGAATGGGGTGGTGTTTATACTTCGATGGTGAGCTGAATTAATCAATTGTTGTAACTTATCTACGTGTCGATACCATTTCGTAGGGTTTTCGATGGAAAGCTTTGACAATACTGGAATGATTGTTCTATTGATTCGCTCAACTTGTCCGTTGCTTCTTGGTAAACCGGTGGTTATTAAATGTAGTTCGATATTTTCTTCTTTGCAGTAATCTTGAAATTCTGCGGATCTAAAAGCGGAGCCTTTGTCAGCAATAATTTTAGTAGGATTACCGAAATTCTTTTGTTGTTGGCTTAACTTATCTATCACTTCTTTCGTCGTCGTTGATTTCGTGGGGTAGAGCCAAACAAATTTTGTGAAACTGTCTATAACGGCTAGTATGTGGTTGTAGTTCTTGTGCGTTGATTCTAATGGTCCTAAGTGGTCGATGTCAAATGGAACATCTCCTTTTGATATAGGATTTAAATAACCTTCTTGCTTTCCACTTTTACGGTTAATCAATATACATGATACACAGTTGGCAATATATTTCTCGACCTTTTCATGCATCTTTGGGAAGTAAAAGTCTCGTTTAATTATTTCTTCTATCTTTCTTGCGGCGAAGTGTCCAGTTTCGTGTGTTCTTCGTATTATTTCGGTGCGCATCGTCTTCGGCACAACTAGTACTTCTCTGCCATCAACGAGTTTATATAACAGATTTCCTTTAATAAAATAATCTTCGTAGGATCTCAACTTCAATATATCTTTAATGGATCTCAATCCTTCGTCTTGCTCTTGTGCTTGTCTCATTTTCGGTATGATCTGGTCAGCTGTAACCGTCATTACAGGGTAACGGCTTAGGGCGTCGACATGCTTCATTTTTGAGCCTGATCTATGCTCTATAACGTAGTAGTATTCTTCTAAAAGCAATGCCCATCTTGCTACTCTCGTCGCTAGATCTTTTTTATCCATAGTCTTCTGGAATGCTGAACAGTCTGTTATGATTTTAAACCTTATACCCAATAGGTATACTCGGAACTTCTTTAGGGCTTCTACTATCGCTAAGACTTCCAATTCATAACTAGAATTTTTTTTTCGAGAGTCGTAGTCGTTCTGCTCATATAATATACAGGGTGAAACTTCAGATCGTTTGGATTCTTTTGGAGCAACACAGCACCATATCCTTCTTTCGAGGCATCTGTGTGGACTTCCGTTTCATACTCTTGATTGTAAATACTAAGGACTGGCTCCTTTGATAACAGTGCCTTCAATGTTTCAAAGCTTCGTCGTTCCTTATCTTCGAAGCGAAATTCATGCCCTTTCTTCAATAAATCGCTAAGTGGTTTGGCCAATATTGAGAAATTTTCAACAAATTTCCTGAAATAGTCAGCAAGACCTAGAAAACTTTGTACTTGCTTCTGGTTCGTAGGTTCTGGATACGCCATAACTGCTTTTATTTTAAACTGGAAGGGATATATCTTCCCTTCTTCAATAATGTGTCCTATAAATTCTATTCTCCTTTTCAAAAATTCACATTTCTTTGTTTGTATTTCAAGTCCATACTCTTCAGCTGTTTCTAATACCGTTTTCAAGCGCTTAATACCTTCTTCTTCGTCCTTTGCTGGTATTATCAAGTCGTCCATATATGTCAATACGAATCCTCTCATTGTCAAATCTCGAAATATGTTATTGATAAAACGTTGGAATACGGCAGGCGAATTACAAAGTCCAAATGGAACTTTCAAAATTTGAAACTGTCTATCACAGGTTACAAAGGATGTGTACTTCCTACTTTCTTCTTCCACATTCACATGAAAAAACCGTTTCTTAAATCCAATGTGCTAAATATTCTTGCATTTTGTAATTTGTCCAACTGGTCCTCTATGAGCGGCAATGGGTAACGATCTTTCAGGATTACTTTGTTAATACGTCGGTAGTCGATACATACTCTTGGGCTTCCATCTTTTTTCTTTACGACTACTACAGGGTTTGCATATTCAGATGAACATGGTTCCACTATCCCTTCATCAATCCAGTCTTTGACTTGTTTATCCACAATCTCTCTTTCGCTGAATGGTAGTCGACGTGGTCTTTGGTATATCGGTTTATCAGTGGAAGAATATCTTCAACCTATATTCCCGGAAGTCAGCTGCTCTGTATTAGAGAATAAATTTGCAAACGACTTTTCCCGAATGAAGGTGACGGTCAACTTGGAGAACTTTGAGAAATGCATGAGTCCCGACATATGGCCTGAAGGAACGCAAGTGTCTCGATTTTTTCATCCAAGAAAAAGAGTGCCACAACGTTCAAAGTAACGTAACGGTTTTTAAAATTTTCCATATCAATTTACAATGTTTGCGTAATAAAATTTCCCAATTAGAATATTTTCTAGACCTAAACAAAGATATAAAAATTGTCGCAGCTACAGAACATTGGTTAATGCTAAACGAAGTTAATGTAACAAATATTTTAAATTTTCAAATCGGCAGCATTTACTGCAGAAAAAATATAAAAAACGGTGGCGCCGCTATATTTGTGCATAAATCAATCAAACACATTAATTTAGAAAAACTGGTTGACTTATCAGTTGAGAAACACTGTGAAGTCGCTGCCTGCTTTTTTCCTAAGTATAATTTAATTGTTGTTAGTGTATACCGATCCCCGGTGTATTCAAACATTGACGAATTTGTCCGAATTATGGAAAACGTATTGCAGAGTTGTATTAATTATGCTACAAACGTTAAGATTGCAGTATGTGGGGATTATAATATAAATTTCTTGAATATGTCTGCCAATGTCAATAAAATAAACAATCTATTTTCTACATTCGGCATATTCGGCACAATACTCGAACCTACAAGAATTACAGAAACAACGCAAACCTGTATAGATAATATTTTTGTCACAACTGGTTTCATAAATCCCACTTTAATTCAACCCCACCTATCTGATCACATGGGTCAGCTAATAAGTTTCCTTCACGATGAAGTTAAAACCCTGGAAAATTCTAACAACAAATGTTCAAAGATTAGATCATACAGCAAAAAAAATTGTACAAAATTTAATAATATGTTACAAGAACAGTCTTGGTCTTTTATCGAGCAATACAGTGACCCGAATTTACAATATCATGAATTTTTTAAAAAAATTTTGCAAATATTTAACACCTGTTTCTCCTTCAAAAAAATTAATAACCGAAACCAATCACCATCTTGGTTAAAAAATACTGCCGAGATTATGCATAGCAAAAATATGCTACATTTTGTTTACTCTGCATATAAATTACATCCTACTGTTAATAATAAAAAGCTTTACAACGATTATAAAAAAGAGTTTAATAAAAAAATCTTGGCCAGAAAAAAAGCACATTATGATAAAAAAATTTCAAATTCAGGGAATACCTCAAAAACAGTTTGGAGTATTATTAACAAAGAAACGGGAAAAAATACCAACAAAATCCAAGAAAGTGGAAATATTGCACCCCAAGATTTCAACATATATTTTGTAAATAATTCTGGGAATCTTACAAGAACATTAACTACAACTCAGACGCTGCCCATAGAATTTTTATGCAATATCAAGATCTCATCGTCTATGTATTTTCTTCCTGTTATTCCTGACGATATTCGAATAATTATAAGTAGTATAAGCTCCAAAAAAACAGAGGATATCTTTTCACTAAGTACATCTATTCTAAAAAACAGTTTTATGCACATAATTGATCCATTAACTGATATTATTAATAATTGTTTACTTGAAGGTATTTTTCCAACAGACATGAAAATGGCAAAAGTAGTGCCAATTTACAAAAAAGGAGATATACATGATCCTAAAAATTACCGTCAGATATCAATTCTTCCTTGTTTATCTAAAATATTAGAACTTGTAATTTGCAACCAATTAATAACATACCTTGAAAAAAATAATATTCCTAGTCAACAACAATTTGGATTTAGAAAAGGCAGATGCACAGCAAGTGCCGTCTTATGTCTTAAAAGATACATTCAAAACTGTTTTGAAAACAAGAAATTTTGTTGTGGAATATTTACAGACTTAACAGCTGCTTTCGACTGTGTAGATCATAATATATTAATTAGAAAACTGGAACATTACGGTATTAGAGGTAATTGTTTAAATATGTTCAGATCTTATCTTTCTGATAGAGTACAAAAAGTATTTGTAGACGATAGTGAAAGTAGTTACCTTACTGTAAAAAGAGGAGTGCCTCAGGGATCAATTCTAGGGCCCGTCTTATTTTTAGTGTATATTAACGATCTGCCACAAAACATCCTCATTAAAAACTCTTTAACATTAATGTATGCAGATGATACAACATTTAGCATCTCTGCCGAGACAAAACAAGAGCTTGATGAAAGTGTATCATCTGTATTCGAACATGCTAAAAACTGGTTCACAACAAACAAACTGATTCTCAATCGGGACAAATCGTTTGTGATGAATTTTCAAACTACGACTTCTGAAACCAATTGTGATGTAAAATTCTTAGGCATCACTTTAGACCCAAGTTTAAATTGGACAACACATATTAACTTGCTGTGTGGAAAATTATCGTGTGCAGTTTATGCCATTAGGAAGGTTAGGTTGTTTATTGGCGAAATGGCTGCTCTTACCACTTACTTTGGGCTCTTCCATTCTCATCTCACATACTGCACAACTTCATGGGGAGATGCAGCCGGTTATAACTTGCAAAAAGTTTTTATACTACAAAAATCAGCAATAAGAGCCATCTCTAAGTCCGATTCTCGCACAAGTTGCAGACAACTCTTTGCAAAGTATAACATCTTGACATTATATGGGGTCATTATTTTTCAAAACCTTTTACTTGTCAAAGAAAATATACAAAACTATGCGTCCCACTCTACCGTACATAATTGGAATACGCGGAATAAAAATAACCTAATAAAACCTTACGTCAAACTAAAGAAAAACTGTGATATAGGTGTTAGTTACTATAATGTTTTACCGACTGAGTTTAAAAATATGGATTTCAATATTTTCAAGAAAAAAATAAAAACCTTATTGACAAAATTATGTCTTTATAATACAATGGACTTCTTTGAATGCATGACTAGACTCAAATAAGGATTTTACTTCCTTTTATTTTGTGTATATGTAAATTTTAAATCTTTATTCTGTGATTTCTTATTATAAATTGTGACACGTCCCTTACATGTATTTGTATTTTAAGGACTTAATAAAGACTTATTATTATTATTATTATTATCATCGGTTACTATGATAGACATCGTGACATTAGTATTCTTCTTGTCTTCTTTCCTTCTCGGGTTGTAGTTGGAAATAAGTTGTTCTATTCTCTCCTTCTTTTCTTTACTTGTGTTTTCATCAAAATTAATTTTCATTTCCATTTCCTGTTCCACATAGTCAATGTGCAGTAAAGTTACGGATGGGGTTTTCTCAAAGTGTACGCCATCTTGATTTATGATCACTTGGACTTGATTAATAATTTCTGTGCCTATCACGGCTTCCATTTTCATTGACTCTCTTGTCATTACATAAACGGTAGCTGGAAAATCGTCATAATCTATGTTGATCTTAGTCTGAAAATATCCCAATATCTTAATTTGAGTAACTCCTAACCCAGTCAAGACAAGGTTTGATGGACTTAATTCAGTGAAGTTAATCTTATTGACAATGTCTTCTCTCAGCAAATTTACTTGACTCCCTGTGTCGATTAATGCGTTAATCTCAATGTCATGGATTTTTATTTTCTTAGGCATTTGGTTTGATGTCATATTTGGTTTTACTTCGCACGTATTTACTGTCGCTTTATCTTTACCATCTTTCTTAATTGCTGCTTTGCATTCGGATGCCTTGTGACCAAAATTTTGACAATTAAAACATTTAAAACCCTTTGGAGTTTTCACCCTCTGGAGTCGCTCGCTGTTTTTAAACTTGTCACAACGCATGATGCAACTTCCTCCATGGAACTCATGTAGCGTTTCATGGGGTCCAGGACTTCATCCAGTGCTCCTGACGTTGTGGACGAATCTGACGGCATATAGTCTGATGGTGATTTTTGGCGACGGGTCGTAACATTCTTCATTACGCAGGTAATTTACACTTGTACGGGTTGGATAAGATCCCACTTATGATATTATTAGAAATAATTTATATGAAAAGAGTTTTATTTTAAAAATAAAACAAAACATGTAATCCTAACGACTTTACACTTCGAACGTTGGAGAATAAGGGTGTGAAGAATAACATGCGCCGATATCGGTCAGCTTACTAAGAATAAAATACATGAGTCACATTATTGTACACGTGCTCGCAATAAAAACTAAGATATATGAAATGTTGACAACAATATGTTTTTTCATCTAGTAGTAATCTCAAACTCAGAAGTTTGTGCTTGTAACATTGTAACACATACAGTGAATAAGTAATCACTAGTTCAATACACTTCATTCAAATTTAAACAGTTTCCTGTTCTGTTAGTGTTTGCTTTATGAACATTGCAAATAGCATTATTGGGTGCATGAAAATTGAGCACAAATGCGTATTTACACAATATATAACATAATCAGCTATTTTCCGGCGACAGTTTAATGTAGGCTTCTACTTCGGAAACATTGTTAATCAGTTGAATGAACTTCTATAGACTCAGAGAAAGTAGAGAAACAAAAGTTCCGGCTTGAATTAATCGGTAGCGCTTAGACTAATTAAATAATAATGGTCATGGTCGATATTGCAGCTACTATTACGTAAGTTTGACCTCATATTATCTGAATTACATTATAAATTCTGCTATTAGTTAAAATATTTTAGCTGAAACTTCTGTCTCAGACATAAAAAAGGATTGAAATAACAAACAAGTATATAAAATTATTACAAACAGGGCTTTGATGTTAAAATTTACAACAGATTATAAACACGCGAGTTTTCAGTGTTGTTTTCATTAGATATCTGGTATTCGCTAACGTTTTGTAATTATTTCCCACTAGTATTTATAATTAATTTTAATTAACCATGCGAAAATATGAGGTAAATCAGAAATAAAATACCGAATGTGGTTTCTAAACAAGTTGCACGATTGCAATCAATATTAATTGTGTGACAAAATTTGTCACACTACTGAAAACTTCTTGAACGCACGATGGTGGCTCCTAGAAATACCAGGGATACTGGTATTTATTGATCATAGATTTTATTTCTATAACAATAAATTGTTTCGATCACAGCCGGATATGGCTTTTAGAAAAACTATTTCATGGAGCATTTAAAAAAATGTCCAACTGTAAGGAATATGACACAAAAATGCCATAACCAAAAAACTATGATCATATGACTTTCTTTACAATTTGGACAACACCTCAGAAAAATCGATTACCTGGAAATATAAAAATTAACTAAAACAGATCCTCAAGACCATATAAATCGTGGTTACAAAACAAAAGTGGTCTAAACAATAAGTTTCATACTCATTTCACAATTTAACCGAAAATGGAACGGTTTTCCAACACGCTGCGAAATTTTGTTCTGATGGCGCATCGGCATCGGAATTACATACAATTTGTGAACTCCGCTTTGTATTGTGATGTTATCTTCACACAGTTTCCAAACCATACAAGCATGATATTGCGGTTTCTGCGAATTTGCGCATTCTTATCGAGAAAATAGTAATGCAATAACACTATCTTAGAATACATTACAAAAACAAGCTACGTAATTGTATGTTGAAATTAAATGACAACGAAATGATTTGCAGGATATTAAAGGCGGTAATAAAAAGACAGGATGTAAATAAATTACAATGTCGTTTTATGCGTCAAGTCGCTAATACATAATTGCCTTTTAGAATTACTGAATAAGCAATGTTATACCGTCCGATCATTTAAATTATAAATTAGAGTAGGTTGTGACATTTAAATTAGGTTGGCACGACTAACTTTTGACAATCTGATTTAAAATTTGAATGTCAAAGTGAAAAAATGTTTGAATTATCCATTTCACTGTCAAATATTTTCTCTTCTTCCTATTCTTGTCTTCCTGTTCTGCCTTTCTCTGTTGGTTTCCTTTTTTCTCTTTTTCCAGGAATGCAGGTAAATGTATCTGGCTAAACGACTGATAAAAATCGCACACGAAATTCGTACGTAATAATTATATCTGCACTGGGCGATAGTGAATCTTAAAATTGCGTATATTTTGAAATTATATTGGGAATAATTTAATTGTTACTGAGTCTTACTTCCATACTTTAAATATGCACTAATTATTAAATTAATGTGTACTAATTTTTAATTGATATATATTTAAAAAAAAAAGGAAAACTGTCCAATCTTAGATGATCTGAAGTCGAAATTCCTAGTAGGTACTGTACGTCAAGTGGGCTATGGATTAGAAAACGTATGGTGTAGATGGTCACCTGACATCTGACATTTGACATGTCAGATTATCAGATTGGGGAGGTGTTTATGGTGGTGCCTCATCCACGCGGCCAGACACTGAAGCCAAGCCCCCGTGCCCCCACGAGCCAGAGCTTGTGAAGGCTCCTGTCGTTCTTCTATCCACATTTCATAATGTCATTGTTTACCCGTAATAAGCATTGCATGCGTGTGATCTAAATGCAGACATGACTTGAAGATTTCAAGGCTTGCTTCGTCGTCGATTTTTGTTGAACGCACGTTATTTCACATAACAAGATAAGCTTTCAATTTGTAAAGATTATAAAAATATAGATTTTACCTACCCTTCTATTCGCCCTCGGATAGTTACAAGCACTAAAAAAAGAAGTATCCGGTATAGTATTTTACATAATGAGGCGGAAAGTATTCCATTCCTGTTGGGGGAACTATAGTTTGCTTTATTACCAAACATAATTTTTTCACTACCGGTTAGAAATGTAGGCTGTGGGTACCTCATTTGAGGTACAAAAGTTCAACTTCCGTATCTAGGGGCGAAAGTGAATCACGCGTTTTTTATGATGCAACTGTACCAAACTCCTAAAGCTGTCAAACCGATTGACATCAAGGTAGATAAATGGATTAATCATAATATAATCTAGAATATAAAGAGGTAAGCTACGTACTACAATTTCTAAAAATTAATCTAATTTTTTTTTATTTATGTCAAAAGACTACCTAACCTCATTTTTTCTAATCTGGGAACGGAAACAATCTGTTAAGGAAATTGATCAAAAGTTTGAAACAACAGATTTGCTGGAAGATAGGCAGGGCAACTGTAGGTGAAGTAACTGGAGATGGACCTGGTTGTAGTGAACCAGCAGTCCTATTTTTTTTTCTAAGGTTTCCTCTAAGTACAACGAATTTTCTTGAGATTCTAGTTTTTGTGGCAATTAATTACGGCAATAATGTAATTTTTAATCTCTAAATCATGAATCAACATTTTAGTGAGTTTGTCACTTCTGCATGCTCCAGCTACACCCATAATTAAAGCAACCTAGCTGAGCTAAAGGTGCAAATCGGACCGGTAGCCCTTTGGCGCACCTGGGGGGATCAACATATATATTGGCCCCATTACCGGCCGGGGTTTCTTTTGGCTAACAACCAATCGGAGCCCTAAACTGTTGTTCTCAACACAGCAGGAAAAGACCCCCACGACCGGTCCCATTCGGATAGCGGCCAAGGTGAAGGTGGTGGGGTCTCCGGAGATTTACCGGTCTACGACTTAGGCAATGCCCATGGACGCTTTGAGTGGACCAACGACCTCAGGAATGACTTGCTCGACTGCTGCGAGACGAGCGAGCCACGGCGAAGGGGTTACATGGCAAGGATGCATGCTCTGTGGGGTGAGAGACATCCAGAGCATCACTTTTTCGCGCCACAGAAACTTCGCGGATTATGTAGCCTACCTTCGTCGAATCAAATATGAGAGAGCACCCGAACAATTGGCGGAGGTACAGCCGGTCGAGCCGGAGATTCGTCAGCCTGTTCGGGTAGATTTGATGCCTTCATAAAATTCCACCACCCAAAGCCAACGACTTAGTTGCAGCGGACGAATCCGTCGGTAGGAACCTCCCTGGGGATGCAGACATCCTGCTCCTGAACGAGATGGTCTATCGAGAGGCGACGCGGCTTTCTTCTTCGGTCCAACGTGGTGAGAGCACTGAGGCTGAGAAGAGGTTCGAACGTCGCCTTGAAAAGATAGACAAAAAGATAGGAACCGCCAGGCAGGATATTTCTCGTATTCAGTGTGTGATGGAATTCATCATGGAGATGAAACCTTTCACTCGCAAAATCCGGCTCATTGCGCGAGACTTTCGCCGGACCCATCATACGCTGAATATAGCGGTGCTTGCTGTGGAGAGTGCTGTGGACAGAGTTCGCAGTCTGGTGACTGCAAGAAAAGCTCTCATAAGGAGCAGACGAAGGATAGTCGAGAACAACATGTTCAAGACGAATCCTTTGGGGCAGCCCAACTCTGTCCCAGAGAAATTGCCGGCGGTGGGGGTGTCAAAACCTTTTGGAGGGAAATATATGAGGAGACGAAACCGTTGCGTGAAGACACTCCAGCCCTTGCACAATTTGAGAACTTCGTAAGAAGTTACATAAAATTACAGTCCTACATCATGTTATATAAAATCTATTGGTTTTCCAGTTGAAAATATTTTAGTTACCCATGTGAAAGGGCGTGATTAAAAATCATAACAAATTTTATGTATTACATCCCACACGAAGTACAGCTGAAGTTGTTGAGTAGTGATACTGGCATTTAGTTAATTTTAAATCGATTTGGTGATAAAAATTCATTACACGTGTTTGTAATTGCTAAGTTTATCGGATGTGTCGGGCGCGTGCATGGTAATATTATACACTGAAGTCATGTACTGTTACGGTTAGAGGACACTGATCAAAAGCATCCCGTCACAGCTAACAAATCCTACTAAACTATAAAAAATTCTTTATCTGTCACAAAACACATCATGGATGAATAAACAAACACATTAAAACCATCTAACACTAACTTTTACATAAATTTACTGAAATAACAAGATCTAGTCAACATGTCAGCGAACACCATTTTGTTGAAAAGTTAATGTTAGATGGTTTTAATGTGTTTGTTTATTCATCCATGATGTGTTTTGTGACAGAAAGAATTTTTTATAGTTTAGTAGGATTTGTTAGCTGTGACGGGATGCTTTTTGTCGAAACGTCGCTGTAGCAAATATATTTTTTAGTAATCTTATTGGTCCTTATTACTCATTATCTCTGATCAAATTTAAAAAGCATGGACGTTATCCACATTAAATCACAGATGCTTTTTAGTCACAGAGAAACCTTATACCAGTAATGAGAATAAATCCAAATTGAGATTTACACCAAAATATATACTCAAATTTACATTTTTGACTGAATGGTTGACAAACTGGTTCGAAATGACAACCATTTTCCTATTGTTTCCACATTCCGTTTCTTGTATTTCACAGTTGTTCTTTGGGACTAAAAACCGTATGGTTCATGGCAGCACATGTGAATAAGGTGGGCGGGTAGGCCGCGGCATCCACAACTGACCGATTGACTAATGGGATTCGAATGACAACCATTTTTTGACTTAAAAATGTTGAAATTGGATTGAACGCGAGAGTGAGTCCTAGTTTTTAAAGGAAAAAATAATCAATAAATGGTTGTTATTTCTCATCCATTTAGTCAGTCGATGAGTATAGTGGACAGGGCGAACCATCCGCCCACCGCACGCATAAAGGATGCATACGCTTTTTAGTCACAGAGAAATCTTGTACCAATAATGAGAATAAATTTATAGGAATAGGAATTGTTTTCAATAGCGATAGAGGACCGATCCCCAGTTCCGCACTATTCCCACTTTTGGTCACTACGGGTGGGGGTGGGCCTTAATCAGTATAAATTGAACGGTGTTAGCGTGTAAGGTTAGTGTAGTCATCACCCAGATGATGCCAACATTGTTGCCGAAACGTGCGTCGGTAATTTTAATAAAGATTTTGTTTGCTGTTTTAGGGGAAAACACTGATTAAAAAGTAGGTGAATAAAAGCTCTCTAGATCACATGTACGTACCGATCAATTGAATAATAGATCTAATAAGGTTTTATTGTTATGAAATATACAACATGTACTTTTCTTTATGGCAATAAACTCTTCATCTCTTGCATCTTCGAAGAATTAATTCACTTGGCTCATATTTAGTACAGACGATTTTTTGGATTTATAGCCCAGATTTTGTTGCTTTAAAACGCTGCAGCCCTAATTTCAAGTGGCGTGCAAGAAATATTATCTGTATCGGACATTTTAAATTTATACTGAAATTAAATTTTGAGGTATTATGGAAAAAAATACATTTTAAATAGATTACTTTACCGTTTTCATAAAATTTTTGAACAAACTTCATAAATGCGATGACAAGTTAAAACAAATTACTCAGCCTACTATTCCATTCTTAAAAATTTCGCTTTAGCCACCTACTTTGTTTGTTAGAAATACACCCTTTTTTTGACTTTTTTACAACGAAGTTGTGCAGGTAGAGCAAAATACAGTATTCAAACCTTGTTAAGAAAATTCCCTTGCAAACCTTGGGCAATTACAAACCTCGGCTACGGCTCGGTTTATAAATTTTGCCCGCGGTTTGCAAGAGAGCACTTTCTTACCTTGGTTTGAAATATACTATTATTAATAATTTAAATTCAGGTTTCCTGGCAACATGAGGTGAGTAATAGAAATGGAGGTGGGGAATTGGTCACTTTCCAACCTCCTTTGCAGTGGGAGCGCAGTATATATATAAACGATTGTGAATAAAAGTTTTTGCAGTCTTTGGCGGGGAAATTTAAGTAGAAAAATATTTGTTTCCATTAGGTCCGGATTTGTTAGGAATCCGGAGTAGTGACGGAAATAAGATTAATGATCCTTACATTGAAAGTAGATACTAGTAAACAACACATTTCAAGGCGTTATGGCATCGATTAACTTACAATTAATTCGATATTAAATTTTTTATTCCCATAATACCTGAAGATTTAATAATAGCTATGAATGTCAATGAATGTCAATAAATAAAGTAATAATTTTTTGGCGTTTCTAATGTTTTGATAAAATAAAAATTGTTATAAAGTTAGAAAGACTTTGCCCTTTAATTGATTACAAATGCCATTTTATGTTGATTTAGTTTGCGTATACATGTAAAGGTTACACGATAATGAAAGATTTATATGGGAGTATAATTTTAAAAATAATTATGTACAAGAACCAATTTTCTTTCATATTTGAATAGTTTGTGACAATTAAATATAAAAATTTCCATCCACATTGGGATTTTTATCAAATACATGCTTCCTGTTTTTTTGGTGCGATTTAAAGCTAAACGAACCCCGATTTTAAGCACGATGAATTTTAAACCTTCATATAAAATACATTGAAAGAAGCCAATGTTTCCATTAACTAGCCAAATCTCATCTCATATCTACCCATGTGGGCACAAATCCAATATGGATATGGAAATTTTCTAATCCCTTTACAGCGTAACCAATCATTTCTTTGCTTAAATTACTTGGGCTGAAAAGGATAGAGTATAGCTAAAAATAAATCTTCTTCGAAAGTTATATTCGTAATAGGTGATATTAGCCTTCACGCTTTTATTTGGCTCGGAACTTTCAAGGATTCTTTCTCATTGCCAATCTGAGAGAAAAACACTATTAACAAAAGACTTGGGCAAAAACAAAATTTCTGGTGAGGTAAAGAATAATTCATCCTTCCACAATAATAGCATTATAACTTCTTATAGTTTATTATCAGTTCTGGCTTGTGCTTTCATTTGATTTATGGACTCGAAACTCCCTAATTCACTTAGAGACATGTTGCATAGTTTTATTCAATTTTGAAAGTGAAAGAAAGCTGCTTCTTTTAGCTATATCAAGATCATTGCTCTAGAAATTGAAGTATTTAAAAATAAGAATGAAGAGATAAATATGTTTATTAAACAATTTGAGCAAAAGGTACTTCCTTGAAATCAGATCAAGAAAATTGTAACCAATTTGTTAAGAAACCAATTTTACATTTTCAAATAGCCCGGCGCATCCACCATGTTTAATGATCATATAAAGTTCATTGATTTTAGAATTGGAGAATATTAAACAATTTATTCAAATTAATTGTTATTTTTTAAGTCATAGTAATGTGTTTTAGTGTTGTTTAAATTTTTCTGCGTCAGTTTTTTTATTTTATTTGATCCAATAAAATTTACTACAAAATATTCAACAAGTTATCTCTCTACAATGTACTTATATAACGTTGTAATAAGAATTCGGGCATCTGTTTCACAAAACTGAACTCAATATGTAATCCTTTCGGACTACAGATTAACCTAAAATGGGCCATCGATATTCCAGCAGTTTCAAGCTGGAATATGGACTCTTAATGCTTTTAGACATAAAATTTCCATAAAGCCCGGAAGAGCTAGGAAACAAAATTTCAACTTGAGATTTTAAAGGATAAGTGGTTGGTCCTTAGGAGATCAACACTCCTGTTGTTAATATTCTTACTTTAATCTAATGTTTAAAAATAAACTTACACTGCTAAAAAATATTTTAAATATGAAGTGGTGGTTTTAGTTGCTTAATTTCTTTAAAACAACAAAGTAGAGAAAGAACAAACATTTATGAAAAGCAGAAATTAAATTAGTGCCGGAGGCATTTTAAAAGGGTTCGACTCTCTGGATGCTCAAGAACATTTCAATAACTCCGAAAGTTTTGTCTTAACTTCATCGCCATTATTATTATTTTAGTAGATTGTGCACTTCGACAATATTAAAAGCTGTCAGTTCTTAAATGCAGTAATCAAGGACTACAAAACAGTGTGCAATGTAATTAAAAGCACCTAGGAATAAAATTGCAGCTGCTTATGTACCTAGCAAAAAATTAATAAATTTAACCTGATTTAATTAAAACTTTTAATGTGGACACTAAACCAACACTTTGACTGGATTGAGATTGTTTATTGTCTCAATATGCCTGACAAGAATGGGGTCACTAGTGAGGTTACACATAAAATGCACCCATTATTTAATCTAAATTGCGCTTAGGAAGTGGGAATAGGCCAGAGAAGTTCGAAATAAATTTGATGCTGCGTATTTTAAAAAATAATTGTTGCGAAAACACGCCTTCGGGTTTCTATATTTCATAGCTGTCTCTTTTTCTCATTCAATTCCATAATAAATCCAACCGGTTATGGTCCCAGGTGCGTGTGAATGAGTGGGAAATCACGTTCGAGTCGTGGTGATAATTATTGTGAGCGTTAAAATATATAACTTTCATTCTAAAATGCGTTGACAATATTACACTATATGCACAGGTTAACACCACTTGTACTTTTGCAATTTTATTTTACATGTTCCCGAGTTCCATTTTATACTTGGCACTAATAAAAGATCAATACACAATAAAGTAGGACGCACTCAAGTTCAAGCAATAAAATCCTTTGTTTAAATGCTATATGCAACCAACTTGCAGAATAATGGCAGTTTAGCAAAGCTGTAACCACAAAGAGCTTGAACCTTGTCTTTAATCTTACACCTTCGCTCTACACTATAAACATGCTCCAGCTTCTTTGTTTTAAATCCCACACGTTGACTGTTGCAGAAGTGAGGAATATTTCCGTTTGCTTGCAGCTATTGCCGTTAACTATTTATGTGCAATTAACACTCGTTTCGCCTGCTGTATCTTCGTCTAATTCACAGGATTTACAGCACTAATTAACTTAAGGATAAAATAGAAGTTTCAAGCTCTGAAAGATGAGACTTCAGTTGACGGTAATTTGAAATCGGAAGTAACAAGCAGACACATTACGTAAGCGACAATTTATTAAGTAGGTTGTTATGAGAGTATCGCATTGTTATATCTACGTTTATAAAACTATTTATTGTTGCTCAATACCCCTTGAGAGGTAGCGCCGCTAAAAGCTCTATATGGGTCGGTCTTGGTTTATTAAGATCTATATGACACTCTCCTACTTTTTGTCCCCATTAGATTGTGAAAGGATTTCTCACTTAATCTACATCTTGCGCGTTCTGTTCTCTAATTTCCTACTGGCTCCCATTCTAAATATCGAGTATTTTGTCGTTGGTTTTCCTGCTCTCCACGTACACACAGACGTATCAGCCATCGTTTTTACCACGTCTACCACATTTAATTTTCTAGTCATTGATGACATCATAATCTCGAAGTGTACGGAATACTCCATAAGATGATGTCACACTATCTCGACCACGCCGCAGCAATGAGTCATTGAGAGCCCACGTCCGTTACAATAGTATACCGTGTCTGACAAATTTAACAAAACTCTAAAAATGTTTCCTTTTGTTAAAATTCTTAGAAGCGCATTGCGTTATAATTTAATCGTCACTTAAATACCTATCTTAATTTGAACAGTGATTTACTCATTATACAGAGTGTTGATAAAGTTTCGCCCAAATCCATATAAAAACCAAATACCCCTGATTCACTCATCACTCATTCACTCATCTCCGAATCCACTGAACTGATTGTAATGAAATTTTGCATACTTACTTGTTTTACCACGTAGGCGCTCACTAAGAAACAGCTTTTCAAAATTCCATTCCTCAAATAAAATATTAAAATAAAATCACCGTGCGAAGCCGGGACGCACCATCTAGTTTTTATAAATTAATAAATTGGCAGGTCAATTTTAGTTTTTAAAATGGCACTTTATGATGTAACAATTGACTTTTTTGCACAGTGCCGTCATCAAGTTTTTTTTTTAATAGCAGCGCCAACTTTTTATTTCGGATTCTGATTTTCTGTATATACAAGCTTCTCGCATGAAATTACGAAATTACAATTTAATTCACGGTCACCTATTTACATCCTTGTGCTTCAAAACAATAAAACTAGACAAGTGTAAAATTCTAGAAATATCGAGGGCTTCAATTGTTAACTTATAGTTTGTGATTGAAAAAAAACTCTTGTGTGATTGATTGCATTACATTTATAGAATTGGCCGTCTTAATAAGACTTTGGTCTAATTTCTTTCGACACTTATACAACATGAGCCACACGCCACGCTCCCTTTATCAGGGTTGGATTAATTGGTTTCGCCGGATCAATTCGGGTGTCGGAGTCCCCGTTCAAACTCCTACCTGTATTAATATTTAAGTACTCAATCTGATTAAGCGCAACGTAGCGCCTAGACGGAGGAGGGGGGGTGTTTTCACACGTTAAACAGCAGTAGTCCTGGTGGGTGGTACTAGCGATTCCTGCAATAAAATCTGTCAAAATATGTAGCAATAAAAACGTATAACATACGCGTCATTGGCTTGCAGCAGCGGACAGGGTGTGGCTGCATTTCATGTCTTGAAATCTCTGAAAGAAGGGTACATGAATAGAGTGGAGTCTTCTCCTTAGTATAAGTTGACAGATGGAGCACAACTAAGAAGTTTTTATTTTATACAATGTTTATGCGACAATTTTGTTTGAAGAATTTTTAATCGATTAGTACAATACTGTTAACGTATTAAAATTTAGTTCCACCTACATATTTAGCATAAAAATAATCCCAAAGACAAATGGTCCAAAGTCCAGTTTCTAACCCCGTCGAGGTTTTATGCCATGAACAAACATATAATCAATTAATCTGGTTGATTTATGGGAAATTCTTTTCCGAGAAAAAAATAATTTTAATGATACCACGAACACGGAATTAATAGGTGTTGTAACCCCGTTTTATTGAGAAGTTGGATTGAGAATCAGTTTCGAATTTTTTTTGTTCATTTGTCAAATGCCTCTCCCGTCCCAGTTCTCCCGCTAAGGGTGACCAAAACAACAAAATGGTGGACCGTTATAAAATGGTGGTTTCATAAAAAATAAAGTGCATCTGAAGAACTTCTTTTTCCATGTTCGCGTTTAATAGTGGTAACTAATATAATAATATAAGATCTAATATCAAAAATGACACAAATACTGCTGTATTTTGCAAGGACTGGCATCCGCCAGTGTTTAAAAAAACAAATAGGAATACTATATTATATTTTATTTCATACTGTCCGGTAGATGTTCCATTAAAGGATCAATTTGCGTCCGGTAGGTGAGCTATTACAGTATCAGAGCCGGTAAGTGTCGCTAGGCAACACTTACCGGACAGTTCCATCTTTATAAATCAAATCTGACATTAATCTGACATTTTCAAACGTATCTGTCGGCTACTAATGAAGTTTTACATGTACAACAAGGGTGATGCGATTTTCACAAAATGGGGTTTTTTGATTTTTGAAATAAAATAATGAAGAACAGGCTTACAGTATGAAATAAAATGCATTACGATACACGTCCGGTAGTTACTTGTAACTCGTTTAGACATTCTAGACTCGGCTCCTAACGTCGCCTCGTCCATAATGTCTAACTCGTTACAAGTAACCTACCGGACTTGTAACGTTAAATACTATTATGGAATTTTTGGAACGCGGCTGTGTTTCTTGCTAAAAATCGTCACGTAACGAAAATATGAGTGTGCGTGGCAGCGTACACGCATGCGCCGTGCCTTAAAACCTTTACACTGCTGAATTAAATTATGTAAAATACGTTTGCAGCAGCCAGAGTGTATTGCGTATTATATACGTCTGAACTGAATACAGTAATCGACTAGTCCGACCCCAGAACTGCACCGTGTTCGTATCGCGTACCTATATATACGTCTGCAGCAGCTGGTTCCTAATATTTAAAAAAGTGTAAATCGCCCCCAAATTGTTTTTTTTTTTTCATTAAAAATTTTAAAAAGTTGTTATGCGTCTCCAAATAATTTAAAATGGCATCGCGTATATGTACGTCTGGAGCAGGGAGCAGCCTGAGGTCAGACGACTTGGCCCCCCCATCTAAATGTAACCAAAACAGAACATGCTCATTTACTTGTGCTAGTAATGTGCTGTGATGTGCTGATAAAATTTTGAAATGTGCTGCTTCATTAAGCCCGTAATTATCAATTTTTTTTGTGGGGGGCCAGCTCGACTCTCAACCCCCCCAAAATGTAGAAAATTTTAACTTTTTGGGCGTGTATCCGGTCGTGCTTGGGTTGTGCTGGATTGTGCCGGTTAAACAAAAAAAATTTGATCACGCAAAATAATTTTATGAGGTTACAAGTATCGAGGGCCAGTTCTACTCTCAGCCCCCCCAAAATGTTGGAAATTTTAACTTTTCGGGCGTCTATCTGGTCGTGCTGGGGTTGTGCTGGATTGTGCCGGTTAAACAAAAAAAATCCGATCACGCAAAATAATTTTATCGATTTTACAAGTATCGAGGGCCAGTTCTACTCTCACCAAAAAATGTTTGAAATTTAAACTTTTCGGGCGTGTATCCGGTCGTGCTCGGGTTGTGCTGCATTGTGCCGGTTAAACAAAAAAAATCCGATCACGCAAAATAATTTTATCGGGGTTACAAGTGCGTGGGGCCAGCTCGACTCTCAGCCCCCCCAAAATGTTGGAAATTTTAACTTTTCGGGCACGTATCCGGTCGTGCTCGGGTTGTGCTGCATTGTGCCGATTAAACAAGAAAAATCCGATCACGCAAAATAATTTTATCGAGGTTACAAGTATGGAGGGCCAGCTCAACTCTCAGCCCCCCCCAAAATGTTGGAAATTTTAACTTTTCGGGCGTGTATCCGGTCGTGCTCGGGTTGTGTGCATTGTGCCGGTTAAACAATGAAAAATTTTAAACACAATAATTTTATCGGGGTTGGAATTGTGGGCGGACAGCTGGACTTTCTGGATGCTATTAATGTATACATTTGTTTTGTTGCTTCTCCTCAATATTCTAATTAATTTGCTAATAATTAAATTGAGCTAGAGGTATATTAATAATAAAAAAATTTAATATGGTACAATCAATATTACAGGATGCTTTATTTAGCTCCACTCTATGCATATGTAGTATGTCTTTGAAATTTCGTAACAAAATGTTTTGTTAACAAGTTTTTAGATAGTTAGATATGTAATTCACAGAAAGAAATATTTTGCTGTAACAATAAACAATGTTTTTTCAGAGCAAAGATTGTATGTCGCTATAGAGCCAACTAACTTTTTTGTTATTGAAGAATAATATGATTCTTGTTTCGTTTTTGTTCCCATAACAAAATATTTTAGTTCATAAAACATGTTCGTTTTACTTTTACCAGATTGAGTGTGTGGTATGTAACAAAGTATCAGTAACAAAGAGTATAATATGTTATAACGACCAATCAATTTTTTGTTGCACGTAAATGTTTTTATAGTTCGACACTGTCAGAATTTTCAAATTTTCGCTTGTGTAAACACTCTCCTGTCAGGCAATAAGAAAATGTCAGATAAACGTCACACTATTTTTATGGATTTTAAGCAATTTAAAGTCTTTCCGGGGCTGTGTCGAACTATAAAACGTTGTATTACACTCGTTCTGTGTAAATTCGGGTGCACTCGGGCTTAAAAAGCACTCGTTTCACTCATGCTTTATTAAGCCCTAGTGCCCGAAAGCACCCAATTTACACAGGAACTCGTATAATAAATAACTATATTATTCCTATAGGCAAACTAAAATGTTACAGTAAAAAAAAGTTACTGTTGTACACACTACCTTCATTTGTTATAGCAACAAACTGTCTGTTTTGCATTAAGTTATTATTAATGTTATTAAGGTTATTAATGGTTCCCAAATTTTAAGTAAGAATCCCACTGTAATTCATCGATTAATCTCTTTTAAAATTAAGGCTGAAAATGGGAGTAGTTTTCTCCCCAATCATGTACCTATTGGTAATTTACGTTTATTAAAGTTTGTGGAGTTTGAATAGAATATATTTAAATTTTAATTTAAATTTACTAAACTTTGATTCATCGACATTCTTTCCGTTTTTAATACTATTGTTGTTTGCTGACAGCGAAAGCAAGTTCCAAAGAAATTCACTTGCTCATGGACTATAATAAACAAGGGTGCACTGACCTCCGAAGGGCAAATAACAACCGGCACAATGCAGCACAACCCGAGCACGACCGGATACGTGCCCGAAAAGTTAAAATTTCCAACATTTTGGGGGGGCTGAGAGTCGAGCTGGCCCCCCACAAAAAAAATTGATAAATACGGGCTTAATAAAGCAGCACATTTCAAAATTTTATCAGCACATCACAGCACATTACTAGCACAAGTAAATGAGCATGTTCTGTTTTGGTTACATTTAGATGGGGGGGCCAAGTCGTCTGACCTGAGCAGCCTGGCGTATACAGACCGTTTCAATCGAAACGAGCCAACCTCAATAACTTTTTAGGAAAAGATATTCAAGAAAAATCTAAAAAGAGGTCAATTTTTATCTCACAATACAAAACAAATCCGTTAAAAAATTGTTTTATTTTAGTTACTAACTTATAGATTATGTAAATAAATAGTATATTATTTTATGCGGAGGAGAAGTATGACTTTTCATGGCGCGCCTGAGTTTTAATAGAAGGCAAGCCATGAAAAGTCACTTCTCTTCCAAATTAAATATGCTATTTTTTCTTCAAACGCTTTAAAATATGTTTATAAAGCTGCCATGTTTTTGTGTTTTTGATACTCAGCTCTGGGTTTGATTTATGCATACAATACTAGAAATGTAGTAGGCGTTTAATAAATTCAAGTAGTTTCGATTGTTATACAAAAATGTTTTGACAGATATAAATTCTTCATCGTTGCTGTTAGTTGTGACTGGTTAGTTTTTGAAATGCAACGGAGCTTGTCGGCAGAAATTGAGGCTGCGGCCAATGAGGCTGTCTCCTCTCTTGGACCCACAAAATCTAGCGAGAAATATTGTGCCGCGTATGATCATTTTAAAACGTGGTGCGATTCAAAGAATATAAATAAATTTGAACAAAATGTGTTTCTAGCATATTTCAACACAATGGCTAAAGAGAAATGGAAATCATCGACTATGTGGTCGCGATATTTCATGATCAAATCGCAACTATAGTAATTTATTATACAAGACGATAAAATTTTAGTTTATCTTCGAGAGTTTTGTTTAGCGTCGAGACGTCAGTCGAGACGCTAATGAAGCTCGAGAAGATAATTAAATTTATCGTCGTGTGTAATATTCTATTTTTTTCTATAGCAATTGTGTATTTTTGTGTATTTTCTTAATGAAAAAATATTACGAATCGTGTAAGGTTTTAAAGTCTAATTAGTATGAGCGTTGTTATGGTTAAGCAAAAGTTTGTTTATTTCGTTTTGTTTTGAGAAATTTGTGAGCGTTCAGTTGAAAAGTCTGTCGAGATGAGCGAAAATGAAGAAAATCTACCATCAGACGTGGAAGAAGAGGCATTAGAGGCCGTGGGAAAGCTACTGCCCCAAAAATCTCGCCTCGTCTACGAAAAGGAATATACGTGCTTCCACAAGTTGAAAACTGCAAAGAATAGTGGTAGCGAAAGGGTACTTCTGGCATACTTTTCGGAAGAGTCCAAGAAAGTCTAAAAAGCCCTCAACATTATGGTCTTATTACAGGATGTTGAAATCTACGCTACTTGTCAATGAAAATTGTGATATTTCAAAGTAAGGAATACGTTTAGTCTAGTGAATGCGATGTCAAATAGAATGTAAATGTTTACAGGTACCGCAAACTAATAACTTTGCTGAAGAAATTGACGGATAGTTACAAACCTAAGAAATCTAAAGTGTTTGAGCAAGAGGATATAACAAAATTTTTACAAGAAGCTGGAGATGAGTACCTGTTTCTAAAGGTTGTTGCGATAATGGACTTATATGGAGCGTGTCGATCTAGTGAATTATACAAGTTAGAAACATCTCATCTTGATGATCGAAAATCGGTCATAATCGGACACCAGAAATAAAGAAGATCGGTTAATCTGCATTACTGACAGTAAAAGTGGTGTGAGTGTTACCGACAAAGAAAATGCACCATCCAACCTGTGGGGATAAATACTTTTTATAATGTTGCGCAGAAAATTGATGTTTTTTTGGGTTTAACGAATGTAGAACGTTACACAGGCCATTGTTTTCGACGGTCTGCAGCCACAATGTTAGCAAATTCTGGCGACGATCTGGTAACAGTCAAACGTGCAGGAAGGTGGAAATCATCTTCAGTTGCTGAATCTTATATTGAAAACTCAGTAGCAACAAATGTTGAGGTATCGAAGAAAACACTTTGTGGAAATTCTTGCAGTTCTAGTTCTTCTTCTTCTTTTTCTTCTTCCATTCAGTTAGCACAGGAAAAAATATCTGTTCCACGAGTTAATATTGCTGGAAATGTAAGTTGTACAATTAATGTTGTTTTAGATCAAAATGTTAATCAAAAATTGTAAAATAAAAAAATAAATTACTTTATCTATCCTTGCTGTTAAAGTATTACTTTATCTATCCTTGCGGTTAAAGTGCTCCTTGACCTTTTGAATTGAATAGATCAAAGGAGACTTTAACATCTGCTATAGAAAAAATAATAATTAAAAACGGAATGGATATAAGTAAATGTTTCCATAGCAACACTTTTCCCTCCATGGAGGGTGTTTGTTGTTTTGAATTGTGGACACAAAGTACTAGTAAAATCCGCTTTTGGGTGATGACCCGTTTATTTAACACACCATAATTACACTATGTACATTTCATAAAAAGGACATTGTTAGGAGCAAGCTCCGTCTTAGTGAAGATTTAGATTTTGAATGAGTGGTGTGGCTGGAGCCACCTCAAAAGAAAAGGTAAGGTGGGGGTGCGTAGTACCCCCTACCCTAAGTGCCTCAAGGGCGGAAAAGATGGCTCATTCTCCCCCCCTTGAAGTCACCGACTTCAATAAACAAAAGTATAAATTTAGAGAATAAGCAATATAAAACAATATACGAAAATGAGTCATAAAAAACTAAGTATATAAGCTACACACTAATTGAAAAAGTGAAAACACAAGAAAATAAACATAATTATGTAGGTGTAATAATGATCACGCAGGATCAACGAACGGAATCACTTTTATAGTTTTGGTAGCAAACACAATTTGCGCACTGCACGTTTTATTTCACCACTTGGCGTCCTTAGCGTTGCGACGCGCACTACACCGTCACGTCCAGGGTGGAGTTCGATGATGCGTCCTAGTTGCCATCTCTGCGGAGGGCAGTTTTCCTCGACGATAACTGCGAGATCGTTAAGGTTGATTTCCACTCCCTTGGTCGATTGCTTTTTGGGTCGTTGCTGAAGTTGGGATAGGTACTCCTTTCGCCAACGTTTCCAGAAATGCTGCCGCATTTGTTCCACTCGCTGCCATCTCTTCAAACGGTTCTCGGGGACATCAGTGAGGTCCACTTCGGCGATGGTGGTCATTGGTTGTCCGATCAGGAAGTGTCCAGGAGTTAGAGCTTCTAGGTCATTGGGATCGGAAGTAAGCGGAGTAATTGGTCGGGAATTTAGGATCGCTTCGATGCGTGTAAGGAGCGTGTACATTTCCTCATACGTCAGAAATGACATCCCGAGGATGCGCTTTAAATGAAATTTAACGGCCTTTACATTAATTTCCCAAAGTCCGCCTAGGTGGGGCGAACCAGGTGCTATATTGTGCCACGTTATGCCTTTGCTTGCGAGATCTTCAATTACGTCACTAAAGGTGATTGATTTTAAAAACTGGCGCATTTCGCCAAGCTCGCGTTGTGCACCGCGGAAATTGGTGGCATTGTCTGAGTAGATGTGGGACACGTGCCCCCGTCTCGAAACCAAACGTTTTAATGCATTCAAAAAGGACGCCGTCGTCAAGTCACCTACAAGCTCGAGATGCACAGCTTTCGTAGCGAAGCAGACGAAGACAGCGACGTAAGCCTTAACATTTCGCTTACCGCGACCGTGAGACTCCTTAATTAGCAGCGGCCCAGCGAAGTCGACTCCGCTGACCGTGAAAGGGCGCGCATTTTTTACCCTAAATGTAGGCAAGTCACCCATAAATGTGTTTGTGCGTTTAGGATTTGACCTATAATATTTTATACAATTGTGTATTTCCTGCCGAACCGCGGTTTTGCCAGAAATGATCCAAAATCTTTGGCGTAGAGCCGGTAGGGTACCTTGTACTCCGGCGTGTAATTGGCTGTGATGCTCCTGCCTAATTATTAATCGAGTAATGTGGTGGCTTTTTGGCAATAAAATGGGGTGCATACTTTCATATCGTATCGCCGCGTTTTTTAATCGACCCCCGACTCTTATGACCTTGTCGACAGGATCAAAAAACGGATTTAAGGACAGTAGGTTAGAACATTTGTGAAGTTGCTTATTACTGCATAATGACGCAATTTCACTGGCGAACTCGTTTTTTTGAATAAGCTGCGCAATCTTTATTGTAGCTTCTCTGAGTTCCGTTGCGCTTAAATACTTGTTGGAAACTTTATCGTTGGGATTTTGACTATTTTTGCAAAACCGTAGAGTCCACGCCACGACGCGCTGGGTTTTGGCAAAGGACGAGAATTTTGTCAACATTTGGTTTAACTTTGAGTTATCCGTGGCAGCGGATGTCATGGAAACGGTGCGCCTTTCAGGCAACTCCTTGTCAATAGTAAATTTATCAGTAGGCCACGTATCTTGGGGTCTGGCTAGCCATGCTGGGCCACCCCACCAAGTTGAAATGTCTTTGATTTTGGAGGGCGCGACGCCGCGACTGAGTAAATCGGCGGGATTATCTTCTCCCTTAACATGGTACCAATCGTTTTCGTTAGACAGCGCTTGAATTGTGGACACGCGGTTGGCCACGAAGGTTTGAAATTGTCCGGAGTTGGACTTAATCCAGGCCAGAACTATTTTTTAATCCGTCCAAAAGAATTTTTTAGCGATGTTGAGGTTTAATGTTTTTTCCACGGACTCTACCAAGTGCGCCAAAAGTGCCGCGGCACACAACTCTAACCTTGGGATAGTTATCACACGGAGAGGAGATACACGTGACTTAGCACATAATAACCGAACGCAAATTTCGTTATTAGAATTTAGTGATCGAAGATACACGGCCGCACCGTATGCGGTTTGAGAAGCGTCACTAAAACCGTGCAACTCAATGAAACTGGGTTTATCTATCAGAACTTTTCTTGAAATTCGAATATTATTAAGCGATGAAAGCTCGCGTAAAAAATGATTCCATGTGTGACACATGTCTTCAGGTACGGGTTCATCCCATGACAGTTTGAGTTGCCATAGTTTCTGCATAATTATTTTTGGCGTTATTATGATGGGACCTAAGAGTCCTAATGGATCAAAAATCTGCGCTGTGGCTGACAAAATGTTTCGTTTTGTGATTTTGGTTGCATTGATTAAGGGTTTGACCTGGTATTTTAACGAATCTGAAGCGGGATTCCACAGAAGTCCAAGGGTTTTTGTGAATTCATTTTTGTCTAATCGCACGTCATGTTTACAATTATTGTCGTCATGTGTTTTAATCAAAGAAAACTCATTAGATGCCCATTTACGGAGTTCAAATCCGCCTTGTTTTAAAATTGCAATGATTAGATTTTTTATTTTTGAGAGTTTTTCTAGATCGTCGTGACCGGTTAATAAATCGTCGACATAGAAATCGCGTCGAATGACATCGCTTGCGTCCGAAAAGTTTTTCGCGTTCAAGTCCGCTAGTTCTTGAAGACAGCGCGTTGCGATATAGGATGCCGGTTTGGTACTGTACGTTAAGGTTTTAAGGCAAAATATCTTTAGCGGTTGTAATTTGTCTTCACGCCAAAATATCCGATGGTACTTACTATGATCGGGGTGCAAGAGAATCATGCGATACATTTTTGCGATATCGCCACTAATTACGTATCGAAACGTTCTGAATCGCGTTAAAATTGCAAACAAATCTTGCTGGATTGTCGGACCAGCCATCAGATTGCCATTTAAGCTCAACCCATTTGTGCTTCTAGCAGATGCATTAAAAACGACGCGTAATTTTGTTGAAACCGATTCTTTTAACACGGCGTGATGCGGTAAGTAAAATGCATTTGAATCGTCTAATTCATTTTGTGTGACTTCCTGCATGTGGCCCAAATGCTCATATTCGCGCATGAATTTTATATAATCCTTTTTAAGATTGGATTGATCCGCTAATCGGCGCTCTAAAGATAAAAATTGCTTTTCAGCTGTTTCCCTGGTTTTGCCTAGATCCGGGGGGTAATCCTTGAAGGGTAGATTTATTACGAATTGACCGGATGTCGCCCGTTGAGTTGTTTGTTGAAAGTACCGCTCGCACTCCAGATGTTCTTTAGCAATACCCGACGTGTTTATAACTTTATTGCCTTCGTCTTCTAGTCTCCAAAATTTCTCCAATTGCTGTTGTAAGTTCAATAGAGTGGTTGTATGCATTGAAATAGGCGGGTCGGAAACGTCCAATAAAGTACCTGCGACGACCCATCCTAAATGTGTTTCTTGAAGGACAGTTGGCCCTTTTACGATTTTACCCGAACGGAGTAATTTCCAAAATAAATTTGAGCCGATAAGAAGATCCACCGACGATGACGTCGTAAAATTCGGGTCCGCTAATTTTATTGAACTTGGTATTTGTAGGCCCAATTTGCTAATTGTTCTAACAGGTAAATTTTCGGTTATTTGGTCGATGACAAAACATTTTATGTGACCAGAGAAATCATCGTATTTTGATTTAAAATAGGCTTGGGCCGCGTATTTTATTTTCGTTTTAATTTGACCGATACCGCATACCGAAATATCGGTATTAAATCGTTTCAATCCTAATTTTCGGCACATCGATGCCGAAATGTAATTGGACATGGACCCCGAATCGAGCAAGACTCTACAATTGTGCCACTTATTGTTCGCGTCGCGGATATAAACTAGAGCGGTTGGTAAAAGCGCGATTTTGTCTTGGTTCTTTCTATTAGAAATTAGGGAAACCTCGTCATTTATGATTGGCGATTCAGATTCACTGGTTTGAGGTTCTTGATCGTGAAGCAACGTGTGATGCCGTTTGCTGCACGTTCGGCAATTGGTGCGAATCAAACATCTGGAAACGTGGTGCCCAATCCGGAGGCAATTAAGACAAAGTTTTAATTGTCGTACCCTTTGTGATCTTTGGCCCACCGTTAATTTTAAAAATTCTGCACAAGCACTAATTTTGGGGCAATCACCCTTGCAAAGGACACAGTTTACTTTTATTGCCGCTGTGTGGGAAAGTACCCGCTTATATTTGGGATCTGTGACATATGGTTTTGAAGGAGTGCTGTTGTTACCGATCGCGTTTAATGATTTTAATAATTGACATCGTTTTTCTAAAAAGCGTTTTAAAGATTCGAATTCTGGAACTTCTGTATTTAAGGTGATTTGCCATTCTTTAATCGTGTTATAGTCTAATTTCTCTACTACTATCGGTACTAATAAAGCATGGTACGTATGAATTGGTATGTTCAGCTTGTTTAGCGCGGCTATATTAACCTTAAGTATATTCAAAAAGTCCTGTAGTGCAGTATGTGACTGCCTAGACATAGCGGGATGCTTTAGAATAGCGAGGACGTGGTCCTGTACAATTAATCGCGTATTTTTAAACTGTTCTTCAAGTATCTGCCATGCGGTACGATAATTTGCTTCGGCGATTTCAAGAGCATCTATTGATTTTAGTGCATCGCCCCGTAAACACGATTTTAAGTACTGTAATCGTTGACAATCATTTAAACCGTTTTTTGGATCGTCGATCGCAGCAGTAAAGGAATTATAAAATGATAGCCAATCTTGGTATTCTCCGGAAAACGTTTTTAAATCTAATACCGGCAAGTTTACGTGGGGTGTCGCTTGACGGTCGCTTGTTTCTTCGGACGTTTGTCCCGTTGAATTATTATCGGAATTTTGCGAAGTCGACTCGGACGCTGCTTTATTAAGAATTTTAGTCATTTTCTCCGCTATGGCATAGTAATCGTTTTCAAAATGTACGCGTTCTTCGTCATGCTTTTCTCGCGAAGAGGTTTTGTCGATTTGCTCAATTTCAAATTGAATGTTTTCAAGATTTCGAAAAGCATCTAGGGCTTGTTGGCGGCGCTCCGCAATTCCATGAATACTGTCTTTGTTAGTATCAAATTTATCGATCCAATTGTAAAGACGCGTTAATTTCCCTTTAAGAGTGTACCTAGTTCTAACGAGTTTTTCGAGTTGTTCGGCCATCGTAATAATGTTTCAATTTGTCACGAATGAGAAAATGTACATGCGTGTAACACAAAGGAAGGATAAATAGAAGGATGACTGACCTTATGCCGTGGAAATGTTGCTTCGTAGAGGCGTGGGTTTTTCTTGATTTGGTTCGTTATGGTGTTGATGACACTGAAGTCTTTCCTCTTCCTCTGGAGACGTCGACGGAAAGCTCCTGGGTTTACGAGTACTTGAATCCGACTCGAAGGACCAATGTTTGTTGTTTTGAATTGTGGACACAAAGTACTAGTAAAATCCGCTTTTGGGTGATGACCCGTTTATTTAACACACCATAATTACACTATGTACATTTCATAAAAAGGACATTGTTAGGTGCAAGCTCCGTCTTAGTGAAGATTTAGATTTTGAATGAGTGGTGTGGCTGGAGCCACCCCAAAAGAAAAGGTAAGGTGGGGGTGCGTAGTACCCCCTACCCTAAGTGCCTCAAGGGCGGAAAAGATCGCTCAGAGGGAAAAGGAAAAGTAAAACTGTCGCCGGCGGAGAAGTTGCATTTTTCCGCAGCCACCTCAGTCAAATTATGACCTAATTATTTTACGTTTGAAGAAAAAAATAGTTATGTGGCTGAAGAGACAATTAAAAAACCTTTCAAACGACATATTGCATCAAAACATGTCCCCCTCGAGATAAAAATTGACCTGTTTTTAGATTTTTCTTAAATCTCTTTTCTTAAAAAGTTATTGAGGGCGGCTCGTTTTGACTGAAACGGTCTGTATATACGTCTGGAGCAGTGTAAAGGTCAAAGAACGAACGAAGTAAACAGAGGAAGAACCACCACTTCATACAAACAAGTAGTTTACACACAATAAGAAAATTGATCCACAAAGGCGATTTTATAGCACGAAAATGATAAGTGGAAATTGTAGATGCAAAAGCTATTATTGAGATTAAAATCTGTTGAGTGACTGATATTTTATTTAAAAATTCGTTTTCATTTTGTGCCGTAATTAGTGATACATATTATTATTTTAGTAATTAACGTGTGAACAATGTAGATCAAATTAAATTAATAAAATTGTATAACTTTATACAACAATTTACTGTTTACATACGTTTAATAAGAGGGTTCTCTAGCGGCATGTACATTGCTGCAATTGATTCAAGTGTTTACCATTTACTATTTACATAATTACATTACAGAGAGACAATAGTGAAATGATATGCTCAGCGTCAAAAAGAGTATCAAAAGAGAACCAAAAACAAACAGTCAATTCCAAATCTAAATCTCTATATCGAATTACATTTGGAGTCCTCCGACCGCACACGTTTTTTTTTCAATGATTTATTCAACAATCAGAAATACAATTTCTATTCTATCAGCCGATCTGCTGGCTTAATAGTAGGGGAGCCTACTGCTAAATGGGGATTTAATCGAGCGTCGTGGGGACCTATTGGATTTTGACAATTAGATGCTAAAAAGAAAAAAAGGTTATAGAATACGCCGAATATTTAGTGACTTACAGAAAATAGAGGAGTTTTCATAAAAAAAAACCTGATTATAGAGAATCATGTCTCGGCACGCAACTTTGATGGAATAAGATCGGACTGTTTTTTTTTTGCGCGTTTCCGTTGCATTTATTTATGCACTTTATTCATTTACGTGAATTGTGTCCTTTAAGTGCTGTGTTGTGTTTTAAAATTCTGAATTAAATTTTTGTTGTTGTGTTGAGTGTATTGGTATAATGATGTTTCGACCCCGGGAAAATGATGCTAGACCAAGCACATAGTGCAGAAACTAGGAGCTACAAGGAAATACTGGAAAATATTACAGATATGGAATACTGGAATCGGGATTGAGTAGTAGTGATGATGAAGCTGGAACTAAACAAATATTTTTTAATGCGGCTTTGACCTGCAGTCGACAATCTAGCTTTGTATGGCAGGCGCATGTCGGAAAACAGTTTTTTTTATGAGAATTTCTTTATTTTCTGGCAGTCACTAAATAGGTGGCGTATTCTATATATGATGTATACCCCTTCACCGGTGGGGGGAGCGTCTACAAGCTATAAAAAATGTAAAAAAGCAATAACATGGAAATACTCGAGCGCGTCAGATATTGATAGTGTATACGTAACCGTATCAAAAAATGTATTGAAATGAAGTCGTATGACATTGTCAAATGATAGCTAATAGTTTACAGAATGGACTAGATAAAAAAATTCCAAACAATTATTGTAAAACGTATTTTGTAAAATCTGGGGCACAAAAATTACGACGAATTACGAAATTTGTTTTTTGCATTATAAATTAATTGTATAAACAAATGCAGGTAACCAAGTTGTACTGTTATTACGGCCACTGCATAGCGCCACATATTTGATGCGGTATTCTGGCACCACGCGTGCTCGGGACGTCGACAGTCAGAATTACCTAAAAGTGCGGATATAAGGTGCTTCCGATGTCCCAATTTCATACCAAATACGAATAAAATTCGGCCAGAAAGTATATAGAGAGAAATTGAAATAGAATCGTCGATTGCCAGTAGACTACATAGCGCTAAAATGGAACCTACCGTCACATTAGTTGAACATGACATGTAGTTATATTGCTGTACATTTTTGCCCGCCGTTGAATGTAACTTTTTTATTTTTGAAGATTTTTTGTTGAAATTTTGTGGGCGTGTTGATAAAATATAGATCTTTGCAGCTACAGAGCGATTTTTTGAAATTTGTGAATTAAAAAAAAAGATATTCCGAGAAAATGTACTTCGACCGGCAGAAATGTACATGCCACTGGAAAACCCTTTTAAGACATTTACCTCTGGATGTTTGGGTGCGGGGTGAAAGTTGATTTACTATCGGGGAAAACTCCAAAGAAAGAGATCAGTAATAAATTATCATTGCGTATACCATGTGTAGAAACATCATTAATTTTATTATCATCGACGAAGTGTCAATGTGCCCACTTAATGTTTTAAAGTTAATAGATAAATTATTACGTGATATTGAGAAACATCTTTTGGTGGGAAAACCATTTTATTATGTGGCGATTTTCAGCAAACATTGCACAGTTATTCCTCATGCTAAAACGTGCATCTCTCATTGAAAGTTATATAACATCTTGGTCAAATTTTCCTTCAATCCCCTAATTATTACACTTTATCACAAAATATGAGATCTTTGCCACATGAAATAGAATTTGTTAATTTTCTTAAAAACGTTGGTGATGGTAATATGACAATGTTTCCTCAATTTGGTCCAGACACAATTGAAATTCCACATCATTTATTACGCACAAGTTGTATAATTACAAATACTTATGGTAATATTGTCGATACAATTCTGTCTTCAAAATGAAGATTGCGCATTTGTTAATAAAAAATTCTTCCACAAATGCCCGGTATAAAGCACGTTTACAGTATTTGTGATTCTGTTTTAACAGAAAGATGATGAATTCGAACGAAATCAATTTCCGATTGAGTTTTTAAATTAATTATCTCCCACTGGATTGCCTCCACATAAATTGGCTTTGAAATAAAATGCAATTGTTTTGCTAATACGAAATTTAAATATGAGCAACGCATTAGTGAATGGTACAAGAATGCGTGTTAAACGATTGCATCAAAATACAATTGATTGCGAACTTTTAACAGGACGATCAACTGCGAAACGTATTTTAATACTCAGAATTCATATGACGTATTCTGGTACATTATTGTCATTTTCATTGAGGCGAACCCAAGTTTCAATCATGTTAACAATCGCTATGACCATTAATAAATCCTAAGGGTAAACCTTTGATAAGGTTGGAATTTTATGGTTAACTGTATGTCGCTGCAAGTAGAGTTCATACATTTAATTATTAACACTTAATTTTTTTTTAGTTATTCAGACAAACAAATTAAAAATTCTAAATTGTAATATGATAACCAGTCTTTATTTAACACTATTTACGTAATTATTCACTTTTTTTTTAATTTTTACATTGTGTTGATTACCAATCCAATAGATACCATTCGAATTTCGGGTGACGGGCAATTACTAGTAATATTTAAAATGGTCGTCGAGAGGGCGAAGGAAAACAGGACGGACGACCCGCAGTCTCAAAAACGATAGAAGTTAAACATTAAAAAGAACGCGATTTGGAAGATTGGGAAATTGTAGGAGAGCGAGAAAGAGTGAGAAAAAAATTAATAGTAGACTAATATCTGTTGGTGAATAAGTTACTATCAAGTTTCAGTTAACAAGTTAATGTTAAATTAACATAACTGTATAGTAACTAAATAAGCCTATTAGTAAACTTAATGTAAAAGGCCTGCAGATGTCAGACGCTTCCCTTCTTGTAACAATTATTCTGGGCTATTCTGAACGCTCTCCGTATTGCTTATTATGAATATTACGTTAGTAACTGTAGCAACAATATCTCACAATAGTGTATCATACAAAACACATAATCTCTTTATTCAGGAGATTAATTTAACTAACCACAATAAATTGTTAAACGGAATATAAACTATATGATTTAATTTCGCAAATCAACATTCCGATCGCACCTGACCGCATTAATGACAAATGTTATAAAATCGTGTCAAATGCTTGCCAAATTTGTAACAATGCAATCGATTAGTATCATCAACCTCGAATTCAATTTGAAACTGATTCAAGTATTTAATTTCACGTAAAATTTGCCTCTATGGCTTGATTGCAGAAGCACTTTGTTGCAATGTGGTGCAAACAGAGAGATATGACTTCTGAGCAATGCCAGTAATAAATTCCACGTTTCTTGCGGTGTCTCACACAGGAACAAAGCTCTCAGAGTTAGTTATGACTGAGATGTGGTAAATCACGCTGGTAGAAATAATAAAATTGATAAGTTATTGTCTGCAGAAATGCGACATATCTTAATAAAACACAGTTTCCGGTCAACAATAAATTATGAGAACAAAACAATTTGGCAACCTTTGATTGAATCAGATGTCTAAATAAATGGTTCTCCAGTAGCGTTTATTTTTTCAACTGTAGGCTAGATGTAAGAAAAACAGAAAGATTGATGATGTAACACCATCCCGGTCGACCCAATTTTAATTAGTCACTTTGTAATTTTTAAATAACTTCGCCCTGTAGAAAATAAGCTTGTCAACGATAGAAATCACACAGCGGCGTTTGTTTACAAAATGTTCCCAGACCCATAAATTAGTTTTTTCTGGAATGTTTTAGAGGGTTTTTTCGGCGACTCGCCCCAAAATTAACACATATTGAGAAACTGTAGTCAGTCTTGCTTTGTTCTTCATTCAAACAAGTGATTGAGGTGAGGTTTTCACTGAGCAAATAATCCAGGTGCATTTGTAATCATTTCTGAGTCTAAGTTAAAGTGTTTTGAGTGATTTATTGCTGTGAAATTGCCAGACAACAGATTGGTGAGTCCGTTCTAATTTACATTTAACTGTTAACCAATTGCAAGTTGATATTATCATGAGAGTACTATAGTTATTTTGCAATATTGCTGAGATTGAAGTACTGGTTGATTCATTAATTGAGTCATTGTTGAATTATGATATTTGTACAAGAGACATTATTGATAATGAAGTACTGGTTGATTCATTAAATGAGTCATTGTTGTGTTATGAGTTTTGTACAAGAGATATTATTGAGATTGAGCCTTGACGTCAAGTTAATTAATCTGTAATTATTCTGCCGACCTCCCAATGTGAATCCAAGGACTACTGGGGGTGCTGGTGGGAGATCGTTGATCATTGCACTGGCCCATCAGCACTTTGGGGAGATTTATGATATCTCCAGGATGAATTCTAGAGTTCTCCATTTGTATTGATTTTGTACTCGTTGAGTATGCTGGCAGTACGAGTCCGGATTAAGTTTAATCCATTGCACGGATACTACTGTCGGAGTTGAACCAGTTAGTCATGACTCAGGTAGGGTAAAGCCCAGACGGTCACGCGGACAAAGGCTCTATCAGGGGATACCCCGTGATGGTATTGCACATCCTTTTGATAGGCCTAAGACTAGTTAAGATGGAGCGGGGTGGTACATTTCAGATATCTACACCGTGGTGACTGAAGAGTAGCTGTTCTTACATCATCATCTCTACCATCTCGTCATCATCATCTCTACCATCTTGCCAGCATCATCATCATCAACATCATCATCAGTATGTCACCACGTGCCATCGTTAGCAGGGGTATCGTTATGATGCTCAGGTACCGCCCATTGCAAGACTCACTTCTAGTCGTTTCAGTAATAGTCTAGGCAGGAGCTCTGGGTTTCCCCGGTCAAAGAAGGACCGCGTTTGTACGTTTGGGGTCTCCCACAGCTCCATTGCACTGCTTGCTATTACTTGAGTGTCTAAGGTCTCCTAACTACCTAGGCAGAGCTCAATCGAAATGTTAATAATTGATAATATGTTTGATAATTGAGTCAATTGATAATTGATATGATTAAGTATTCAGGTTCTAAAATAAACCAGTATCATCAGTTGATCAGTAAATGACGAACTCAAAGTATTAATTCTAATCTGTTGATTTGAAAGACTCAGAAAAGGTTACAATTTAAGATTGACGAATCTAATTAGGATTAGTTGTTCATAAATCATTTTCCATTTAGAATTGCAACATGACCTTTCGATACTCGATACCTCTCTCGACCAACATAACTGGCCATCCAAGGAGTAATTTTGTAAAACAGGTAAAGCACTTAATATTAAAATTTTAATGTGTTAAAGACGTTAGGCCTTTTGTTCACACGATGTAATGACAAATTTTGATAAATGGGAATTAACACTCAGTATAATTGAATTAACACTCAGTATATTTTCAAATAGTAAAACAACGTGTTACAAATTTCAGAAGTGGGATCAGATACTTATGTGCCCCTAAGAGCAGATCTTATGTATCCCTAAGATCAGATACTTATGTGTCCTTCAGATAAGTGACCTGTTTGTCCCTAAGATCAGGCACTTTTGAGTTGAATTTTAAAACTTGTTCTTAAAACATCTAAGGTCAGAGAGTGTTTTGAGGTCGGGGTGATCATAAAAAAAAGGGCTTTCATGTTCATTTTGGTAATTTAAAACATTAAAATGGGTCCACACAAGAGGAGACATAATCCGTGGTCATCTCCTTCTGAAGACCATCGTCATGAACGTCGTGGTCGTCATCGAGACCATAAACGTCATCGAAAACAGCATCGAGCTCGCGGGACCTCATCAACAGCCACTTCATGCTTCTTTGATCAATTGGCCGAACTGATGGCATGTTTTGTGGAAACACAAACGAAGAGGCCCACGACTCCCTTTGCTACAAGGGGCGAGATAGTACCAATATTCAACCCCGAGGACCACGAAGAGACCGCCGAAAAGTGGTGTCATAAAGTTGATGAACTCAAGGAGGTGTTCCAATGGCCTGAGAAATTGACGATCTACTTCGGGTTGTCAAAATTGCGCGAGATGGCTGAGGTTTGGTACAAGAGCCAACCAACCTTGAAGTTCTCATGGGCAGAATGGAAGCTCAAGCTTCAACAAAAAGAGACTTCCATGAGGATTTAGCCAAGCTGATACGTCGCCATAAACACTCAGATGAGTCGTATACCACCTACTTCCATCAGAACGTGGCAATGTTGACAGCATGTAAGATCAAGGGCACGGATGCTGTCGCCTACATAAGAGGAAGTATCGACGACAACGTTGTCAAGATGGGTGCCAAGGCCGGCAACCACACCGAGCCGGAGACGTTACTGCCTTATTTGACCTTTGTCAACACTCCAGCAACATCATCTCAACGACAGAGTTTTGAGGGTGAACCACAGACTACCCTTTGGTCTGACAAATGCCCCAAGAACCTTTCAGCGATTTATGAACAAATTACTCCACCCTTCTCGCGTTTCTGCCGCAGTCTATCTCGATGATGTCTTACTACATGCCAAAGCAGTTGAAGAAGCGTTAGAGGACCTGAGGAGGGTGCTATTGCTCTTCCGCAGGGAGGGTTTAACCTTGAATCTGAAGAAGTGTACTTTCCTAATGAAGGCTGTGACCTTCCTGGGTTTTGATATCGAAGGTGGACTCGTAAGCCCTGGAAAGGAGAAGACGCGTGCGATTCAGGAGTATATGCCGCCAAAGTCGGTCCACCAGATTAGACAATTTATTGGGCTGACAGGATACTTCCGACATTTCGTTCGGGATTACGCCATCATTGCCAAACCACTAACCCATCTCACGAAGAAGACTGTGCCTTGGCAATGGACTATTAAAGAGCAAGAAGCCTTTGATAAACTGAAAGAAGCTTTGGTCGCGAAACCGACGCTGGCCCTGTATAATCCTGAGTCCCAAACGGAAGTACATACGGACGCAAGTATGATGGGTTTGGCTGGAATTCTACTTCAAATGCAACAGGACGAGCGTTTACATCCTATCGCCTACTACAGCCGCCAGACAACAGACACCGAACAAAAATATCACTCTTACGAGTTGGAGACGCTCGCAGTAGTGGAAAGTCTGAAGAAGTTTCGGGTGTATTTGTTGGGAGTCCAATTTACGGTTGTAACAGATTGCAATGCCTTGAAGGCTACCAGCAACAAAAAACAAATAATTCCGAGGATTGCAAGATGGTGGCTTCAACTACAAGAGTACACGTTCGAGGTGAAGTACAGACCAGGAGAGCGGATGAAACATGCCGACGCATTGAGTCGCAATCCTGTACGTCCGGAAAAGGATGAACGGGTATTCCACATTACCCAGGCCGATTGGGTTCTGTCAGGTCAACTCACCGACCAAAGAATCCAGGAGATCCACAGGATTCTGTCGAGACCGCCGGTAACTGATGAAGAACGATCAGTCTATAAGGATTATGCCTTGAGAGACGGTAGAGTTTACCGCGCGAGGAATTCAGTGGGTAGTGCCTAGAGGCATGAGGCACCAGGTCGTCCGTGCTGCCCATGATGAATCGGGTCACTTTGCTATCGAAAAGACACTATACCGTCTGTCAGATCATTATTGGTTCCCTCGTATGAGAAAGTATGTGGAACAATACATCGCATGTTGCATTCCATGCCTCTATAACAAGAGAAACTCAGGAAAAAAGGAAGGTTTCCTCCACCCTATCAAAAGAACGGCTGAGCCCATTCACACCATCCATCTAGACCATTTGGGCCCTTTCCCAAAGAGCCGGAGGGGAAAGACTCACATCATAGCTGGAATTGATGGATTCACTAAGTTCGTATTCCTACGTGCAGTCAAGTCGACAAATAGTCGATTCGTGGTCGAGTACCTGCGAGATGTTTTTGCCACGTATGGAGTGCCAAAAATCTTAATTTCCGACCAAGGTAGTGCCTTCACATCAAGAAAGTTTGAAGAATTCTGCTATCAGAATAATATCAAGCATGTGTTGAACGCTGTCGCCACACCACGAGCAAATGGTCAAGTAGAGAGACTCAACCGAACGATCCTAAATGCATTGTTGGCAACCACTCTAGAGGAGGATCGTTGGGATGAGCAAGTAAAAGCTGTCCTACCAAACGATCGTTATATCATAAAGGACATGGAAGGAAGTCATCGAACCAGTCGAAAAGCGGTATATGAGAAGATCATCGCCGTGGATCGAATGAGACCTTGGTGTCCACCAGGTGAAGTGTCAGATGACACGGATAGTGAGAGCGGAGAAGACGGGGTCATGTTATCAGACGACAACTAGGTGCACCTCGGGACGAGGCGTTTGCAGGATGGCCGAATCTGTAACACCATCCCGGTCGACCCAATTTTAATTAGTCACTTTGTAATTTTTAAATAACTTCGCCCTGTAGAAAATAAGCTTGTCAACGATAGAAATCACACAGCGGCGTTTGTTTACAAAATGTTCCCAGACCCATAAATTAGTTTTTTCTGGAATGTTTTAGAGGGTTTTTTCGGCGACTCGCCCCAAAATTAACACATATTGAGAAACTGTAGTCAGTCTTGCTTTGTTCTTCATTCAAACAAGTGATTGAGGTGAGGTTTTCACTGAGCAAATAATCCAGGTGCATTTGTAATCATTTCTGAGTCTAAGTTAAAGTGTTTTGAGTGATTTATTGCTGTGAAATTGCCAGACAACAGATTGGTGAGTCCGTTCTAATTTACATTTAACTGTTAACCAATTGCAAGTTGATATTATCATGAGAGTACTATAGTTATTTTGCAATATTGCTGAGATTGAAGTACTGGTTGATTCATTAATTGAGTCATTGTTGAATTATGATATTTGTACAAGAGACATTATTGATAATGAAGTACTGGTTGATTCATTAAATGAGTCATTGTTGTGTTATGAGTTTTGTACAAGAGATATTATTGAGATTGAGCCTTGACGTCAAGTTAATTAATCTGTAATTATTCTGCCGACCTCCCAATGTGAATCCAAGGACTACTGGGGGTGCTGGTGGGAGATCGTTGATCATTGCACTGGCCCATCAGCACTTTGGGGAGATTTATGATATCTCCAGGATGAATTCTAGAGTTCTCCATTTGTATTGATTTTGTACTCGTTGAGTATGCTGGCAGTACGAGTCCGGATTAAGTTTAATCCATTGCACGGATACTACTGTCGGAGTTGAACCAGTTAGTCATGACTCAGGTAGGGTAAAGCCCAGACGGTCACGCGGACAAAGGCTCTATCAGGGGATACCCCGTGATGGTATTGCACATCCTTTTGATAGGCCTAAGACTAGTTAAGATGGAGCGGGGTGGTACATTTCAGATATCTACACCGTGGTGACTGAAGAGTAGCTGTTCTTACATCATCATCTCTACCATCTCGTCATCATCATCTCTACCATCTTGCCAGCATCATCATCATCAACATCATCATCAGTATGTCACCACGTGCCATCGTTAGCAGGGGTATCGTTATGATGCTCAGGTACCGCCCATTGCACGACTCACTTCTAGTCGTTTCAGTAATAGTCTAGGCAGGAGCTCTGGGTTTCCCCGGTCAAAGAAGGACCGCGTTTGTACGTTTGGGGTCTCCCACAGCTCCATTGCACTGCTTGCTATTACTTGAGTGTCTAAGGTCTCCTAACTACCTAGGCAGAGCTCAATCGAAATGTTAATAATTGATAATATGTTTGATAATTGAGTCAATTGATAATTGATATGATTAAGTATTCAGGTTCTAAAATAAACCAGTATCATCAGTTGATCAGTAAATGACGAACTCAAAGTATTAATTCTAATCTGTTGATTTGAAAGACTCAGAAAAGGTTACAATTTAAGATTGACGAATCTAATTAGGATTAGTTGTTCATAAATCATTTTCCATTTAGAATTGCAACATGACCTTTCGATACTCGATACCTCTCTCGACCAACATAACTGGCCATCCAAGGAGTAATTTTGTAAAACAGGTAAAGCACTTAATATTAAAATTTTAATGTGTTAAAGACGTTAGGCCTTTTGTTCACACGATGTAATGACAAATTTTGATAAATGGGAATTAACACTCAGTATAATTGAATTAACACTCAGTATATTTTCAAATAGTAAAACAACGTGTTACAATGATGAGTAAAAGAAAAAAGCACGTTAAAAACTACACTGAAATATTCTGGTTTTAGTGGCGGTGACTGCAGAAACATAACTAATGGTCGCGTGTAGGCATAATGGAATTTTTTTCTCATCAAAAGTTATTATATCGACTGGTCTGAAAAGCCTCGAATTAATATCTACGAGAGATAGGTTTGAAAGCTGTGACATCTGGTTGTCAGAGAGACATTAACCACATTGGACAAAAACGTGTCATCGCGAGTCCCGTTTCGCCGCAGGTTCCCCTGCCGGTACTTCGAAAATTAAGAGTTTAAGAAATTAAATCTACTACTTACATAGTAATAATTATAGTAACTTTTACACAATACGATAATTGTTTGTTAAAATTCGGAACTTTACTCAGTCCGGTTCTTTTATCCATGTTTTTTAAGCTTCTCTGCTTGTAACAATCTAATCTGACTTCACAAGCCGAACTTCCGTGCTTACTCCATAAATTCACTGATTTATTGGTATTACATTATTTGAGTATGACACTGAAAATTTATTGTAGCTGTTTAGGATATTATACCACATGCTTCCAGAGTAATCAGATGATACAGAGGCGAAACAGAAAAGAGCAGATATTAGTTTCATATTGGAGGAAAACCACAACTAAGAAGTTGGTTTAAATTGTGAAGTACGTCTAGCCTTTTGTTTTTCATAGACACTGTTCATCTGATTGAGTTCAATGATTCAAAACAGGACGCTTCCCATTCTTATGTCTTAGCGAGAATAGTCGTTTTTTACCGATTTGTTGAAAACATAAAAGTTCTTCGATGAGCGAGTTTTAATTCGAAGTTTAACAATGGTATATAACGGTAAAAAAATTTGATACGTTTCTTCGTTTATTAATTTTTCGTTTGTAATAAATGACAGCTATGAAGGTGAACGAACCCGAAATGTCTCAAGTTTTGGTAAAATTTTGTTGCCTGAAACGTGCTTTTCTGGAAATGAAATTATCAAGTACTGTCAAACAAAAGTTTTCCTCACTGTTTTAGATTACATCAATGAGAAGAACTTTCCTAAGGTGTCTTTCATAAATTCCCGCGATTAGAAACTTTCAGACAAACACGAATACTGATTCCCCCGTCAATGTTCATACATACTCTGTTAATTGGATTGAAACCAGGAAATACTACTAAAACCCGCAAAACCCATACCTCATGAAGCCGTGACAGTGAAAGTGATTTAAAAAGAAGTTTGGAAACGCAAAACAGGAATAAGCATTTTAAACATTACGGGACAAAAATAATTATTGTAGGGTAGTGTTAAGAATCGATGGGTATTTCGAACCTTCGATATTTTTTATCGAAGAAATTCAGGTTCGTTAATCACTTCAGCTGGATAAAAAACATCTACACGCGAGCCGAAAATAAATCTGTCACAAACAGGACATTTTTTCTAATAATACGAAATTTACACCATGACTTATTTAAACATCATAAAAAAGCTGACGTAAATCAGAGTACGCCTACAGTCATTTACAAGGCGCGAAAAACGTTTGATGCTTTGCATCAATTGTCAACAAAGGGTTTCCAATTTTTTTCGTAAAAAAAGTATCCGCTGGAAAGTTTCATGAATATGTAATACAAAACAATGTGTCTGTAAATTCGGTGAAACAAAGCAAATTGATGGCTAGTTTACTCCTAACTCCATAAAACACAAAAGTTGAAAACACTTTTTTCTTTTGTACGCACCATTTATGAGTATGTCTGAAATGCTTTTTGTAAATTATTATCGGATTTTTTCGGGAATACGAACATAAGACCACTACTAATTTACTTTCGATATTTCGCCTCCATGGGGAGCTTCATCAGGACTAAACAACAACGAGTGAAATTACAAATGAACACATTAAAATTCAAAAATATTTTCTTACCTAAATCCTATCTCTAAAATGGTACGCCATAAGAAAATCCCGAATTCGACGGGTTGAGTGGAGTAGGGATCTAATCACGACAGGACCGAACTAGGTAAATTTCAGACCAGCACGAATTAATATCACAAAGAACGCAGATAAATATGTAAAGTAGCCTAATGGAGAGTGACAAATCGGATGAATATGAAAAAGGAGTAGAGAAGATGATGAAAAGAGCTTTTCAAAAAGCAAAAAAAAAACGATGAAAAATGTTGTTCGGCTCCTGAGGACCAAGAATGTGATGATTATTGGAGCTAAGTGCGATATCTATATTCTACTTAGTTATTCCAACTTGTTGCTTAAAAAATAGTGTGGCACTTTACGTCTCATAAAAGAGAAGTCACATTTGATGAGGAAAGGTATTTTAATTTTTTGAATTCGTTCTTATTTTTATTCATTTTGACTTTTCTTATTTTTAGGTGGTCCATATTTGGAAGGAGTCACATTTGATGATTTGTCTTATTTACTGATGGTTAGAAGGCATGTAGCCTCTTGAAATTTACCCTAGCTTGAGAAAAGTATAAGTGAATTCTTCCTTTTTGAAGCAATTTTTTGCTGTTTTTCAGGAGATACCTAAAATACGATGGTCGAAAAAATCATAAAATTTTATTAGGATCTCCTAATTCTCCTACCTCTCTGAAGAAAGATACTCACGCTCAGATTTTTCACTAAATTTTACTTCACAAAATGTTGTTCATTTTATACACGGAAAATCACTTTATAACGTATTCCTGAGGTTAAATTAAGCAAAAAAAAAGTACAAAGAGCTGTAAAATTTAAATTATGACAGCCTCTTTCACTTTCAGCCACTGATTTTTATAAACTAGAAGAATGTTCTTAAATCCAAGTGGAGTAAATTTAAATTAAAAAATTTAAATATATCTAACTCGCACTCCACAAACTTTAATTAGCGTAAAATTATAAATGGAACATGTTTCGGCAGAACACTTCTGCCATCATCAGCCCTGATTTAACAAGAGATTAATGATACAATTGATGAATTAAAAGAGGGGTTCCTACCTTAAAGAATATAAAAAATTATGACATTGACGTAATTTTGAATTAAATTTGACGTTTTCAAAGGGTTACATGATTTTTAAAATATTTCGTAAAAACAACATTTTATAAAATGTAAAAATTAAAAATGGATCAAAGAGAATCTGGTAAGTTTGTTTGAGTGGTGAAAAATTAAAATAGTGAATTAATAATGGGATTATTGAAGTTATTCTGTTCATTTAAACAACATCTGTTTTCCAGTTTCAAGGCTTTCCTTATTTCCAAAGTCTCAAGAAAATCTAATTTCCGGCCTTTATTGCATTTATGAATCAATTTGGAATTTGATGGTGAAAAACTATGTTTCGTTATTAATATATGATTGGCGAAAGAAGAAGGTGTTGATGGTGAAGGATCAAGATCTGTGTTGTTATAGATGTGCCTGAAATGTTCTTTAATACGGTCTGATATTTTGCGACCTGTCTGGCCTATGTAGAATGACTCACAAGAAGAGCAGTTTAATTTGTATACACCTGATGATGATTTGTAATCTAATGGATCTTTATTTTTAATAAAAAATCTGGATAAGTTGTTATCTGTTTTAAATGAAACTTTAAAAACTATAAATAAATTATACTATAGATACTATAACAAATTCAAATACACACACTACTTGGTTAAAAATCCTTCAGAAACAATTTCCTTTTCAAATTCATTAACATACTTTGGCGTCGTCTCAGAGAAATGTTCTAAAATACTTAAGAAAAACGGTTTTAAAGTTTCATTTAAAACAGGTAACAACTTATCCAGATTTTTAATTAAAAATAAAGATCCATTAGATTACAAATCATCATCAGGTCTATACAAATTAAACTGCTCTTCTTGTGAGTCATTCATTCTACATAGGTCAGACAGGTTGCAAAATATCAGACCGTATTAAAGAACATTTCAGGCACATCTATAACAACACAGATCTTGATCCTTCACCATCAACACCTTATTCTTTCGCCAATCATATATTAATAACGAAACATAGTTTTTCACCATCAAATTCCAAATTGATTCATAAATGCAATAAAGGCCGGAAATTAGATTTTCTTGAGACTTTGGAAATAAGGAAAGCCTTGAAACTGGAAAACAGATGTTTAAATGAACAGAATAACTTCAATAATCCCATTATTAATTCACTATTTTAATTTTTCATCACTCAAACAAACTTACCAGATTCTCTTTGATCCATTTTTAATTTTTACATTTTATAAAATGTTGTTTTTACGAAATCTTTTAAAAATCATGTAACCCTTTGAAAACGTCAAATTTAATTCAAAATTACGTCAATGTCATAATTTTTTATATTCTTTAAGGTAAGAACCCCTCTTGTAATTCATCAATTGTATCATTAATCTCTTGTTAAATTAGGACTGATGATGGCAGAAGTGTTCTGCCGAAACATGTTCCATTTATAATTTTACGCTGATTAAAGTTTGTGGAGTTCGACTTAGATATATATAAATTTTTTAATTTTTTTAACTGATTTTTATGTTCTTGTGGTCCTGATTACGAATAATTATTTTTTGCTCCACAAGGTTATTCGGAAAGATTTATCACACGACGCGACGTGGCCTCTTATGAGTTCGCGGTTCGCTATACTTAAAACCAATGTATAGGGACTGATTGAAAACTTTTTCATACTAAATACACATACTGACCCATAATCAATTTTTTGAAGACTAAAAATAAAAATTAGTCGATAAAATTTTTGCGTATTCATTTTAATTTCAGTCGAAGGTCTGTGTTTACTATGATTCTTGATTTTTCGTTATTTGCGTTGCGTTGCGCTGTTTGTCTGAGATTTTAAGTCACTGACCATCAGAAATGAAGGAGTGGAAGTTGCTGTTGTGTGTCATGTAGCACTGGACCCTAATATCAGTTTTAGACAACTAGCTCAAACTTCAGGCGTTACTCGCAGTAGTGTGTTACGAATTCTGAAAGCTCATAAGTACTTTCCGTACAAAATAAAACTGGTGCAAGAATTGAATGGGGACGATCCAGACAGTCGCACTGAATTTTGCCACATTATGAGCCAACGATTAATCAACAACCCCTATATGCTGTACAATATTTGCTTTTCTGACGAGTGCACTTCTTTCCTAAACGGTCGTGAGTCTAACAGTCAGTATCCTCAAAAATTGAATGTTTGGTGTGGCATAATGGGTGATCATATTGTTGTTCCTTTTTTTATTGAAGAAAATCTAAATGGACCACGATGTTTGGAAATTTTGGAAAACGTAATTGATCCGATGATTACAGAAATTTTAGAACATGACCAGAATTTGTTGGAAGATGATATGTTTTCCAGCAAGATGGGGCACCTCCACACTTCGCGACTCCTGTGAGGCAATTTCTCAATAACAGATTCTCCAATCACTGGATCGGCAGAAAAGGATCTATTGAGTGGCCTGCTCGAAGCCCAGATCTAACGCCGCTTGATTTTTTCCTTTGGGGTCATCTGAAGAGCAAGGTGTATGTAACTCTGCCCGAAAACTTGGGAGAACTCCGTCAACGTATCGTCGATGAATGTGAAAGATTAACCCCCCAAATGCTTCTCCATGTACGATATGAATTTGAGAATCGTTTGTATATTTGCATGGAGGTTGGCGGAGGACATTTCCAGCATTTATTAAGATAATTTTATTGTTTACTGATTTTTGTGAATTTGCCTTTAAGTGAAACAAGAGAAATTTGAAATTAGGCTTCGAATTTTTTCAACTTTCCGAGTGATTTACCGAAAACAAATCCGGATTTGTGATAGCTGGTCAGGACTCCAGTTGGTAAGGTCATAAAGCTCTTTTACTTGTGTGCAGTAAATTTTTAAAAAGAACTTTTTCTAAAAATTTATTTCAGCCACTGATAGGGTGCGATTGATTGGTAAAAATAAAAAAAAACTACAATGCGCAAAGCTACTTGAAGTACAGTTGGAATGATGCAACTTTTAACCCCTAGTGCCATTTGAAATTTTAGAGGAAACTTTGATTTGTTTCATTGATTTAATATCCGGTCACGAATTCAAACAGGCCTCGACTCGGACCAAAAATTTATCTCCTCAAATGTCAAACTCGCGTTTATCTTCACCAAATGTGATTTGGCCGATTTTACCGCGCTTTCCCAAAGACCCCCAAAATTGGGACTTTTCGGTGGAATGAAATGGAATGTGACTTTTAATTTTCCGCATTCTTTTACCGTCGATTCCCTTGATTTTAAAAGGTTATTCGCACCCACGAAGTTGGTGCCATTATCACAAAATAAGTGACTTACATGGCCGCGCCGAGCGATTAACCGATTCAAAGCATTCATGAAAGTTTCGGATGTTAAATCGCTGCTCAATTCTAGATGGATCGCCTTTGTGGCCATGCAGACGAACACTACGATGTATGCCTTTACGCGCTGCCTCCCGCGTCCGTTAGATTGCTTAATCAAAAAAGGGCCGGCAAAATCGACACCGGCCTTAAAACATGGTCTAATGGGTTCTAACCGATGAACTGGCAAATCCCCCATTTTTTGAGCTAAAGGCTTTGGCCTTACTTTGAAACACACGACGCACTTGAACAAAGTGTGCCTTACGGCACCGCGACCTGCTATAACCCAAAAGTTTTCCTGCAATGACGCTAACGTTGCTTGTGCACCAGCGTGAAGGTTCCGTTCGTGTTCTTGTTGTTGAGCTTCACGATCGTTTTTTTTAATGATGCGAAATTTATAATCGTGTTCGGCGAAGTGTCTTCGACACCGACTAAGACGCGATGATCGTTAGATGACCATGTGCGCAGTACAAGTTGCCCTTGTAATAAAATAGTTGAAATATCCTTTTGTAATTGAATGACGTCCTCTAGATTTTCACCGCCCGTCAACAAATCGTCCATGTAAAAATCCGTTCTGATGGCCCGGCTCGCTTATGGTTTTGCATATTCGTTTTCTTCCGCTAACCGCAACAAACACCGGGTCGCTATAAAAGTGGCCGATTTGGTTCCGGACGTCAATGTTTTTAACCGGAACGTTTGTAAGGGTTCATTTTGATCATCCCGCCAGAAGACCCGCTGAAAGTAGCATTGCTCTGGGTTAATATTGATTTGCCGATACATCTTTGTAATATCGGCGTTCAACACGTACCGAAACGTGCGAAAACGAATCAAAATCGAGAAGAGGTCTTGTTGAACGATCGGACCCGCGAGTAAGTTGTCATTCAGACTTTTCCCGTTAAACGTTTTCGCGGAGGCGTCAAAGACTACCCGGCATTTTGTTGTTATACTTTCCCTAGAGAAGCCCAGGTTTATACCGCCCGTTTTAGTGGGTAATTCGGCCATAAATCGACCGTCTTCGTTTCTTTGAATCGTCTTCCGGAAATGCGTTTCGCATAAATTATCCTCGAGAGACCATTTATGATTGCTGTGGTTGATAATTGGGTTCGGAACTTGCTCAATCTCCCAGAACCTCTGTACCTGCTTTTCGAAAATGTACTTCGACCGGCAGAAATGTATATGCCACTGGTGAACCTCTTAATGCGGCTTATAAAAAATGAAATTTCTGAATATCGGTCAATTGCTCGTTTTTATGAATTAACGAATCAAAGGAATCGTGGAAGGCCATAAATTTCGCTAAATCGCCGGAAAATGTCGGTAGATTCTATTTTGGCAATTCGATACTTGTTTTCGGTAATTGTACCGTAACCTTATCGGTTTCCTGAATTTTTGTTTGAAGTTTGGCCATTGTATTGAAATAATCTGTCTCGAACGCAGCGGCTTGTGCCTCGTGTTGTTTTACTAACTCGGCGTATTTTGCATCGGATGGATTGAGTTTGATTAAGATCGCGATTTGAGTTCCGCGGAATTCTCGCTCTAGATTTTCTAATGATTTTAGACGAACCTTTAATAAGTTAATATGATCGTTCCTTTTAAATGATTTTAGAAACGCTGTTACCGTGACTTGTCGTTGTTTGATATATTTGCGCGCGTTTGTAAGTTGTTTTATGTCGGACATTTTGCTTGTTTAATAATTTAAACGTGGCGTGAGGAGGTAAACAATTTTAGATTCGCCAGATCCTGTGAATGAATGAAACGCACTGACCTGACCCTTGTTTGTGGAGTTGATGTCCGGATCTTGATGAATGGTGCGGATTAAATGAATGACGTGCTCGTTCTGCGTTTCACCGTTCTGCGTTGCACTGATTTATGAGTTGCACTCGTTTTTATAGCACTAGTTTCTGATTGTACTGGTTTCTGATCCGGCTCGAAGGACCAAATGTAAAGTACGACTGCTCGGAACTCTGATTTGTTTTATTGGTTTAATATCCGGCTCGAAGGACCAAATGGAAAAAACGACTTTACGCTGTTTGATTTTTACTCGCGAATGTAAAGTACGACTTTACGGTGTTTGATTTTGGGAACCACGGGTTCCGAATGGATGCTTGTTAACACGACAAGACGCTTGTCTGGTGTCACTGATTTTATTTAACAAACAACATTTTACAACTAGGGTAACAACTGTCTTGTTTGAGCCTAGTTTTGCTTCTTTTTACAAATCTTAAAATCTACCTCACCCCACTTTCAGAAAAGGGAGGTGCCCAAATACACCCTCAAGTGGGGGTGAGTTGCAGCTGGTCCGGGTTTTGGAGAGGGGACCGAACAGACCTGTTTCGCCTTTTCAAGGCTAGTCTACATCTATACAAGATATTCCAGGTGGAAGGTTTTAGTTGGACCATCCTGTAAAGAGTCAGGCTAACTCTGGCTCGTAACCTTCTTGTGATAAGGGACCATTTGATTAAATTTTAGTTTTGCCGTAGACCACCAAATGTTTGGCCGTAAGGTAAACTATTACAAGGTAGTTGTATAAATAAAATACGTTTAAAATTATTTGAAATCAAGAGTATGTTATTTGTCAAAGTTTTAGAAGTTACATTTTTAGTGCGACTTACTACATACTACTTACAAACTGCTGAATTCTTGATTCGCTGCAACTCCAAGCAAAACGCATTTGAATTTTGTGTTTAAGAGCATGGGCATTGCAGTCGGTATTTTTTCGAAAATACATTTTCCCGCAAATTTTATTTTTTTCAAATTTATTAATACACCCTCAATATTTCGGTGAGCTAAAATTACTGCTTACTTCAATCTGCTATTTAAATGGTTTTTCTACCATTCAGATGTCCCCACTCAAAAAAGTACGTTTTAGAAATTACTAGAACATCGGTTATCCCGGAAGCCAAACTTTTCAATAGTTGAAAATGAAACCCGAAGATTATAAGGCAAGCCAGGGAAATTGATTCTCTCATCTCCACTTAATAGTGGAATATAATATATAATCAAATATTAAATATTTAACAGATTAACTTGTCTATTTTAATTCCAGGTCGGATGGAGGGTGACAGGTAAATGGATCGCAGGAAATGTGGCCTGCAAAGTGTTCTTGTTCCTACGAGCCTTCGGACCATACCTCAGCAGCAACGTTCTCGTGTGCGTCTCATTGGACAGATACTTTGCGGTTTTGCATCCACTTAAAGTCAACGATGCGAGAAGAAGAGGCAAGATAATGCTGGCATTTGCGTGGGGCACTTCGTTTGTTTACTGTATACCCCAGGTAAATATAATTTATTTATTTTCTTCACTTCTTATAGCGTTCCTGCTCAAAACCTTCCACATTTACCAATAGAACACAGACGTTGCTTGATTATTATTTGTTTAATTGTTTTATATCAGGCAATTTTACACACCACTAAGCTTCTTTGCACAGATTTAATTTAAGTAAAAGATTTTCACGAAAATACCGAACAAAAATAAATAAATGTTCCGGAAGCCTGCATTACTGAAATTTGCATTTGATGAGAACACTTTGCTGTTTGCTACATTTTCAAGATCCACCAGTCCTCTCAGTTTAGTAGCAAGAAATGTTTCCGATTAAATTACATCATAACTTAGATTCAGAGATCCGCTTTTCCATTGGTTGGAAAATATAATTATGTTATTTTGTTACCGATTTCAACACGATATGTTAAAACTAGAATCTTTATAGACGATTTCTTGCCCTGATGTCTGCAATTTATACCAAACATATTTAACATAATTTAGTATTTGTCACAAGCTGACAAAAGGCAAAAACGATAGACACGCAAACGACTATTCCTAAATATCGACGAGATATTGAAGTATAATTGGATAAGATTAGTTATTTATTCTATTAGTGGGATAGAAGCATCATTACAGCAACGAGTATGAAGATAGCAGATGCAGAGGTCGTTAGAATTAAATTCTTATGGTACCTCAATCTATCCTCAAAGTTGCCGTGACAATTTTTTATTACTCAACTCAAATGACCCTATGAATAACAGACAAGTAGGCAACACACCTGCGTCAGCTGATGAAAAGAATAAAACAAAACAAGCAAACAAATTACTTGTGCACAAACACAAAGACGAAGCTGCGGCCCGCAGTTCAGACGACATCATATGCGAAGGCGGTAGTGGTGAAGACATTAAGCAAGACAACAAGACTAGGACTATGACACAAAAGAAGAAGATGTTGGCTTCAAGACTGTCTCTCGTGGGGACGATGCTTTCAGAACTGTGATCAGAGAAAGAGAAACCGAAAAAAAAAAGAAGAAATATTAGGTACAGGATCATCTCCAAACAACAGCCTATGTGGAGCTGAAAAAAAAATATGGCTATGCCTCAGCCGAACCAGCTCTGACACCACCACGGATAAGCACCTAAAAAGGGAATTTCCCACCCACAATTTCACCTGTGACAAGCAAGAATCAAAAAGCAGCTAGCCTGTCTTTAAAATTGGAGCCTCCTGGGATCTAAAAGATCGTTTAAATAGTCCGGACGTATGACCTAAAAATGTGAAGGTGACTAGATTTAATTTTCACAAAGGGTTTTTTCGTTCATCACAAAATGACAGAAACACTAAATAAGCAACTGACTGTAATAGTAATTTACGTTACAAGACCGGAAAACTCATTTTTACAGTAACGAGTCTGGAATTTTGAGACAAGTTACTGTAAAAGTTTCCGGACGTATATCGTAATGCGTTTTGTTTCATACTGCAGATACTAAATGATTGTTTTCATAAAAAAAAAAAAATTCGAATTCTGAATTTACACAACCATGGATTAAGTATCTATGACAAATGTTTGATTTGTTGATTTTAAACTTGTTTTTGAGAAACGAAATGGAAGAAATATTGATATTAATGTAAAATAAAATAAGTAAGTAAATAAAGTACTTAAGCTTGAACGATAGTAACACTGCGTATAAATTGAGTCCTGTAATTTTTTTTACGGGACTTGTACTCATTTCAAATCCCATTTTCCGGACTCAAAAGTCTGACGTAAAACTAACAAATATGACACAGTATGAAATAAATAACAATATAGAAACCAGTATTAGTAATGAAAATTGCAATACAGAACATCAAAATAAAAGTATGAACATATTCCATTTAAATGCTATACAGTGTGGAAATTAAGTAACGCATAAATTCAGTAATTCCGCTGATATAAATTTTTTGGAAAAAATTTTGAAGGAGTATAGCGATTTTAACTTCAGCAAATATTTTCAGCCTATTGTCAGTTTCTTATGTCATTTGTTTTTTATACGTTATGACGTCATCGACTTTTTTTTTTAATGACAACCTATATTTTTTATTATTGATTTTGGTAGTACTATTTATTCCGTTTCCAACCGTATAAAATTTTCAATATGTTATATTTGAAAAAAATCTAGAAAAACAGTCTTAAAGTTCAAATATTAAAAATTCAGTAAATTGGGAAAATGAATGTATCCACCTAAGTTTGACGGAAAGTTATCGATGACACATTCGTTTTTATTTTGAAATTATAAAAATAGTTGAAAAATCGAACTATAAATTTATTATCTGCTCAATTCAAAAAGTTTGTAACAACGATAACTTCGTGAGACAAACATTATAATAAAAAGAAACTAAATTGATTAACCAGAAAAAAAACTCTAACAATACCATAATTCACAAAAATAAGCACAGCAATAACAGTAGTTAAATTACATTTACACTAAATGTTCAAATTGACGACCCTGTACCATCTGACAATACCCAAGACGATTATAAAATTCATTTTTCACATTCTGGATAGTTTGAGGCGATATTAACCTAATCTCATGTTGAATTCTTTGCCTGAGATCATCTAAATTATTGGGTCGATTGTTGTACACTTTACTTTTTAAGTACCCCCATAAAAAGAAGTCTAATGGCGTTAGATCAGGAGACCTAGCCAGCCATTCGATCGGACCTCTTCTCCCAATCCATCTTCCTGGGAGAACTTGATCCAAGTAGCGTCGCACATCAATTGCGTAATGAGGCGGAGTGCCATCTTGTTGTAACCAAATGGTATTATTTGGTAGGTTAGGGTTATTTGCATTGGGGAATAATGCAGCTAATGCAGGCATCAATTCCAACTGTAAAAATTGCAGGTATCTATCTCCAGTCAAATTGTTTTCAAAAAAGAATGGACCTAGAATTCTATTGCCAATAATTCCTGCCCAAACATGAATTTTCTCAGGATATTGGGTATGCACTTCCCGCATCCAATGAGGATTTTCCCTGGCCCAATATCAACAATTCTGTCTGTTGAACGTTCCATTTAAACAAAATGTTGCTTCATCCGAAAATAAAACACGCTGGGAAAACATTGGATCGCGAAGGCAAATTTCCATCATCTGCTCACAAAATTCTTGCCTACGATCAAAGTCATCTTCTGCCAACTCATGCACCAATTGCAGCTTATATGGGTGGAATTTTTGCACTTTCAAAAATTTTAGAACTGAAGTGTGGCTTATATTGTGGTCCAAAGCAATGCTTCTACTAGTTGCATGTGGATTGTTTTCAATTTCTAGTAGCACATCAAGTTGTACATCTTCATTTAATGTCGGCGGACGTCCAGTTTTTGGAAGATTTTTTACAACGCCATGTTCCCGATTTTTTTTTTAATCCTACTATTTGTTGATTGATTTATGGACTGATCCGGGTATTTTTCTCTAAAAAGTTGACACACTTCTTGATGTGTTCTAGCTCTATCGCCATAACCAATCATGATTAACACTTCAATTCTCTGTTTTTCGCTCAATTGTACCATTTTTATTAATAAAATAGTTTTTTCTAATTTAAAAAAAACAGAATAATAACACTTATTTTATTGTGACATTTACAAATTGTGTAGTTCTGATAGCCGTAACCAATTTTTTTGTTTTTACATCGGCAACTAGATAAATTTTCCCAATTTAAGGAATTTTTAATATTTGAACTTTTAGACTGTTTTTCTCGATTTTTTCAAATATAACATATTGAAAATTTTATACGGTTGGAAACGGAATAAAAAGTACTACCAAAATCAATAATAAAAAATATAGGTTGTCATTTAAAAAAAAGTCGATGACGTCATAACATAAAAAACAAATGACAAGAAACTGACAATAGACTGCAAATATTTTCTGAAGTTAAAATCCCTATACCCTTTCAAGATTTTTTCCAAAAAACTAATATCAATGGAATTACTGAATTTATGCGTTACTTAATTTCCACACTATATATGTATTATCTTTGTACAGATCGCCCTCGGGTAATTTTCAGACGTTTTTAAGTATTACTGAACAGGCTTTGCAGATGATATGAGACGGAATAAACATTATAGTGTGTGGGGATTTTAATGTTAATTTCTTGACAGGACAAAAAGAGCTACTTGCTGTCCTCTTTCGATGTTTCAACCTTAACCCGTTAGTCAGGAAGCCCAATAGGGGAGGTAGCTGTCTGGATAATGCTTATGTTAGTGCAGAAGTATATGCAGCTAAAGCTACGGTAATAGAATCAGATATTTCAGATCATCATGGTATACATGTGGGAATACACGCCCAAAAAATAACTGGAAACCGGGAAATGTATAAAAATATTGTTCGACCAATCACTGCTGAAGGTAGCTTACAGTTTTATAATCTTGTTGAAGAATTAAACTGGGATTTATTTGTATCAGATCTGAATAAGGATATAAACACTAAATTTGACAAATTTTTGGATTACTTACTAATTGCATTTGACAAGGCTTATCCTCAAAAACTTCACATGCAAAAATGGCGTCAAAAAACCAAGCTGGTTTTGAGCTGACGAGATCATCTGCATTTGGTAAATGATCTAATTAAAAATTTTAATAGACAAGATCTGTTACAATATCGCCAGGAATATCGTCAATTCTACCGACGAGAGCTTAAAGTTGCAAAGCAGACCTCAAATTAAAATTTAATAAAACGATCTACAAAAAATACTAGTAAAACTATGTGGGACATAGTGAATGAAAAAAGGGTAATGCACGTTTAAAAGATACCTCCAGCAAGTTGATAGAGTCGCCCAATGAAATAAATAACTAGTTAATATATCTAATAACCAGAAGAATGTTGATAAATCCAAGTGGAGTAAATTTAAATTAAAATTTAAATATATATAAAACTCCAGAAACTTTAATAAGCGTAAAATTACAAATGGTACATGTTTCGGCAGAACACTACTGCCATCATCAGCCCTTAAAGAATATTAAAAATTATGACGTCAACGTCAACAATTCTTTAAGGGCTGATGATGGCAGTAGTGTTCTGCCGAAACATGTTCCATTTGTAATTATACGCTTATTAAAGTTTATGGAGTTCGACTTAGATATACCGGGTGTCCCAGAGGTGTGTGGACCATCAATTACGCCCTTATTTTGAAAGATATCAAAACGGGGTTTTCGGGAGACGATAGTCACACGATACCTTCACAATTAGTGTCCTAGTATTAGTAATATACCAAAGTTATGTTTTTTTAAATGGAATGCCCTGTGTATTAGTTGGTGAATTGAAAGAGCAGTTAATACTAAGCAAAATGATATCAGGTACTACAGGTTTATTATGGATGGTTCTTGAGTTATGAAGAATTTTAGGTAAAAATTAGTGCTTTTTTAAAAAATTTCAGAGACCATTCGAACCTAGATAACTGAATAGTTTTCTGTCAATATTTTTTTATAGACCCAAACTTTAATACACTTTGATTGAAAGTCATCTAAATTGATATTTCTATACAGGGTGTACGATTTCGCAAAATGTGTAATAACTTTTTTTTTTTCAAATGGAACACCCTATATTCCGTTATACCATCAAATAGCATTTTTAATAAGTTTTCTGTCAATATATAGTTTGCCTCGTCAAATGTTAGTACTTTAGACAATTTTTACAAAAATCGTAGAAAACTTTCCCAAATTGATGAAATCACGCCTTGGAGATATCATTTTAGACTGGTTACCATGGAGTCGTTTGTTCTTGTTGATAGTAAGTTATCCTGTAACAAATAGTTTAACTTTTGTGATTTTTTTACAAAATGAATTTTACGAAAGAAGTAATGATGAATATGGTGCAATGCTTTAGTTGAAGCCGAAAAAAAATCCTTTGTGGCCACAAAAATTTACAACGTTTTGAAAACACTGGGAACGTGAAAACACTGAGTAGGAGTAGGTGAAAACACTGAGCTAGAAGTTTTAGTAATGTTAGAAGAAAATCTTCACTCCATTACAAAAGAAATTGCTGCCCAATCTGATATTTCGAAATCTTCAGGAAACCTTGTGATAAAAAAACATCGGTTTCATCCATACCACACTGAACTCCATCAAGAATTGCAAGAAGCTTATTTTGCAAAAAGAGTGGAATTCTACGAAATAATGGACAATCTTCTAGAAAGAAATAGAAATATTTTAAACATAATTTTGTTCAGTGATGAGGCAACCTTTAAGAGTATGTAATGGGCATGTCAAGAGGCATAACATGCACTACTATGGCACTGAAAATGCCCACTGGATGCGGACGATTGATTATCAGAATCAGTGGTCCTTAATGTTTTTGCAACAGGATGGAGCTCCTGTACATTTCTATAGGAATGTAAGAAGATATTTGAATGACTGGTTGCCGAGACGTTGGATTGGTAAGGGCGGCCCTGTCAAATGGCCCGCAAGATCACCAGATTTAACTCCTCTAGATTTTTTCGTTTGTGGTTATGTAAAGGATATAGTCTATCGAATTCTTACGTAAACCGAAGCCTGTCTACATGGTAACAAGTCCAAGGCGATATGATCTTAATACGCGATTTTAGCAATTTCGGGAAATTTTCAAGGTTTTTTGTAAAAATTACCTAAAGTACTAACATTTGCCGAGGCAAACCCTACATTAAAGAAAAGCTTATTAAAAATGCTATTTGGTGGTAGAATGGAATATAGGGTGTTCCATTTGAAAAAAATAAGTTATTATACATTTTGCGAAACAGTACACCCTGTATAGAAATATCTTTCAATCCGTATGTATTAAAGTTTGGATCTATAAAAAATTATTGACAGAAAAGTATTCAGCTATCTCTGTTGAAATGGTCTCTGCAATTTTTTTAAAAAGCACTAATTTTGACCTAAAATTCTTCATAACTCAAGAACCATCCATAATAAACCTGTAGTACCTTATATAATTTTGCTCAGCATTAACTGCTCTTTCAATTCACGAACTAAGATACAGGGCATTCCATTTAAAAAAACAACTTTGGTATATTACTAATATTAGGACACTCTGTATATGATTTCTAATAATTTTAAATTGTGAAGGTATCGTGTGGCTATCGTCTTCGGAAAACCCCGTTTTGATATCTTTCAAAATAAGGGTGTAATTGACGGTCCACACACCTCTGGGACACCCGGTATTTAAATTTTAATATCTAATATCATCTTAAAAAATATAGCGCCTATTGGAAATGATGCCTGTTCGGAGCTCTTGGAGCCCAATGACGCCTCGCCACCTTATACTTTTTCATTCACTGCAGTATCTTACAATGAGGTACGTAGGATAATCGAAGAATTAGGTAATAAACAAACTAAAGATATATATGGTCTCAGCGTTAAAGTCATAAAAATTGATAAGGTTCTAATCGTAATGCCGCTGGCAAAACTTATAAATCTGGCTATAGAAAATAATATTTTTCCCAAAGCTTTAAAATGTGCTCTGATCAAATTAATTTTTAAAAACGATGACCCAATTCGAATATCTCCAACTACAGACCAATTTCCCTATTGCCGGTAATTTCAATTATTTTTTTTAAATATTAAGTAATCTGATTTTGATATATTTTGAAGAAAATAAATTGCTTACGCCATATCAATATGGATTTCAAAAATCGAGGCGTACAGTAGACGCTATTATAGAATTTATGAAACACGCTATTGACTGCTTTGAACGGGGTGAGTATATGGTGGCCACATTCTGCGATCTCTCGAAGGCGTTCGATTGTGTGGACCATGAACTGTTGCTCAAAAAACTTAAACGATATGATTTTGATACTAATAGTATAGAGCTTATGACGTCTTATTTAAGCTCTAGAACACAAGCAAGTCAGTGAGAGTGAGAGTGGTTTAAAGTAAATCAACTATGCTTAAATGAATAAAAAACACAAAAAATTGTTAGTTACGTTAAGAAAATACAGCGGTGACCTCCATCTTGAGTATACTTAAAAAAATTTGGGCGTGTATTTAGATTCGCAACTAAAATGGCATAAACATGTGGACGAGCTGGCAAGACATTGTGCAGACACACCTACTTAATCAGAAGTTTAAAGAACTCCCTGGCTAATGATGAACTTCTTAGTGTTTATTACGCTCTTTGTCATTCGCAGATGAATAATGCAATTTTGGGGTGTGGTAACGCTCTACAACGTAAAATAATCAGAATTATTAGCAACTTATTATACCGCCAGGACTGCAAGACTGCGTTTAGCAGACTGAAGGTGCTTACTTTGCCATGCATGTTTATATTACAATGAATTTATATATCAAACGTCATGAACGCCATATAATACTCGTAATAGCTCAGATATTCATGCTATATATTTTAGACTGTCTAAAAGTCAAAGACACTTTTTTCATCAAAGTGTTAGGTTGTATAACTCACTTTCCCCTTGTGTGACACAACTACCACTAAAAGCTCTAAAACAAAAAATTAAAACATTTCTTGCACATAAGGCGTTTTATAGCATACAGGATTTTATGCACAATGTTTGTGATAGAGGATAATGTGAGCTGTTTTATTCATATTATACAGTTTGTGTTAATATTTTTTTATATAAATATGTAAGGTCTTTTATCTATTTTTTTTTATTTTTTTGTGACGAAGGTAAATACTGTTGTTCGGCCGTGTTAGACTAAAACGCAGTAACTCCAACAAAAAAATAATTTGATTTATTACAAATTTTTGCTACATTTTACAGTCTTTAAATAATCTCATCCTCATTTTTGTTAGTCATTGAGTACAATTTTGTAGTCGCAAAATCGAGAAAAAGTTGAGTTACTGCGTTTTAGTCTTCATTGCGTCATATGAGTGGTATAAAGACATTATTATCCAGCAGTTGTAGATAGAGCATTATATGGCTATATTCAGTCTGTTTTATGAGGGTATTTTAAAATATGATTTGAATTATCTTACAAAGTAGCAATAAGTTTGTTTTTATTTGTAATTGAGAGGCCCTAAAATATAAATAGTTGTAGTTGATGGATACTTTTTAGTAGTCATAATAAAAGTTAATTTAAACTGAAGCTTAAAAATTAAACTGTTATTCATTTAAAGAAATATTTATATTTTTGTGTCACGGTTTTCGTAAGAATGTCTCATATCATAAAGGTAGTCACAATTCATATTGGACCGTGTTTTGCAGTTTATTCTTGTTTTATATTTATACTAGAACCAGTCTCAAACAACTGACGTTATTGCAGTAGAAGTGCAATATCTTGAATGTGCGGAATCCGCGCTTCTAATAAATAAATTAAATAATACTTCAATTAATATAAATAGATGCAGCACAGCCAACACATTAAATCATCCCAAGATTATACCTAAGTAAGCATACGTATCAGTTCACAAAATGTTTATTGATTATTCTCCTTAATGGCCTTAACACTCTCAACAGCTATGAAATCTCGACACCCTTCAGCGGTAATGTTTAATTGAAATGAATTTAACATGTCATTGTGAAAGCGGGAATAGGAGCGAAGCCGCGCCTCCACCAATTTCACGTGATAAGAAATTACAAGTCAACGACTAACACATTGTCAGAAATTACATTATTCCTTCTTAAATATTCACATTTTTGTTCGTTTACTCGACGAAGTTCAAGAAACTGCAAACAAAATTTTCCCATTACATTTCTTTAAAAGTTTTGACTTGACAATCACGGTATCCGTTTTATAACAAAAAATAATTTGATCTCAAACAAATGCGTATACAGACGCAAGCCGTTTCAGTTTGTAAAAACTCGAGACGTGTTTTCTAATTATACTAAACGGATTAAACACCCACCTGGGTACTTTTTGCACCTTGAACTTAGCTCAGCAGATTGCCAGAAAATTAAATAAAGAGAAATTAAAAATATGCCGTAATGGAACATTAATACCTCAGTAAAATATGTTTAACTTGTAACGGGTCATTGACGCAGCCGAATTTTCCAACTTTTGTAATATAAGACTGTTCAAACTTTCTATTATCAACATCAAAAAATTAAAAATTAAAGCAATTCAACTTCCAATAAAATCTTTTTGTTTAACTGTTGAGTCAGTATTAATTTGAAAAGTCTAACAGTAAAGAATGCCCGTTTCTTTTAACCAACACTGTTATTTACCATAGTTCGTGCTTTTATATGAGAGAAACTGTTTCAAAGCAAAGTCCGTCTATTATAAAAGAACGAATTATAACTCGAATCGTTACCAGCAGCTCTTCATACAAATATTTCATCCTTTGTGCACTTTTGGAATTTCAAGATAAACTTCAATGGCGGAATGTCGGATTAATTCTTCAACTACCTCTACATTTAGTTATTTGGGAGTGCAATATTTTTTATTACTTTTTAACAAAGATAATTTTGTTAGTAAGTTACGAAAGGAGACATTCCGACTAGTCAGTTTGCCACAGTGTTTGAGATTTAACTTTGTTCACGAGAAATTTTAATCTGATGTTTTCTAGATTTCTAGTGTTTTTAATGCCGATTCTATATTTCTGGGTACTAGAGTACGTATACTTCATTACCCCATTAAATGTGTCGCTCATCTGGAAGTCGTATTCCCCCTATAGCGTCTGTTTTTATTTTATCATTAGTTTAAAATATCCTTATTCTACCTTACTTATTAGATATTAGAGAGAAACTTTATTTACGCTTGGGAAATCTCGATATTCTAAATTTCATTTAAGATTTGTTTTACTGCTGTAATCTAAGAAAGTGCAAGGAGTAATGAGTGCAGCGGCAAAAGCAGACTTAAATATTAATTTTTGAACATAGTTTTATTACAAGAGATGCGCATTTAGATTCAATAATTCAACCGGAAATTAAATCTCCTGCAAAATAAACAAGTCCGCTTTTAGTTATTGGAATGGTCTCAATTCTCCCTTCCAAATATTGCAACTGTTGCATTGTTATTTTTATTACACGTTTTTCTAATTGTCAATAACGTTCGTTATTTTAATCATCCATCCACTTCAAACAAATATGAATGGATGAATAAGCGGACTAGAAAAACTTTAAATTCTTTGATGAGTGTACAGAACTGACAATTATCGATAAAATCAGTAAAAAAAAATTAAAGCAATACGCTTAATTACTTTCCAGTAAAAACAACGAACCGAAATTCAAGTCAGCGCCGAGCTTTTAAATTAATTTCACGGACTGATTGGGTAAGTAACAACATTTGAGTTAAAAAATTAATTTCCAGGGAATACCTATGAAAAGTGGAAAAATCGCTGATTTTTAACGTAGTAATCACCATTACGCTCTTATCTTCCAGCTCACTGCTACGTTAGATACCAAATTTTATTCCCAAAATATTATTCATGAAGTTTTTAAAGAGAAGCAATTTAAAATCCGCTTAATTTGTGGGGTAGTTTTTTTCAGAACAAACTTGAGCATCTGTGGAACAACGTTCTCTTTATTCAACTCTGATGAGTTCTTTATAGTAGCAGAAGGGTGACGAACCTGATGGAAATAATATGTGTTTCGAAGGACGATTTAAATAACAAAGAATAAAATATTTTGTTTTTATGTCATTCTAGCTTTATTAGCGACCTACGATGATGAACATAAACAACATATTTTACGCTGTTCGAAAGCATCAACATTACATTATAAGACTCGACGGTTTAAATGTAAAAATACCGATTAAAGAATATGTGGAAAAATTTAACTTAAAATTGCTTTTACAAATTCAATATGTTTTTAAAATTGGACACAAGCATTTCTTTATAACATGTATGACATTTGAAGCAAATTATTATTGATTGCCACATTGTCACATTTTGCCACAAATTACTCCACCGGAATCGCCGAACCAGTACTATGTAATTCCCCCGGAGTAGAACCTGAGACCTAAAGCAAGTTCAACAATAAAGTGCGGTAATTTGAATAGAACCATCCACGGCCACAAAGTAGTATAGGAAGTGGTACATACATACATTGTCCTTCAGGAGTGAAGTGACGAAGATTCTCTTTAATGAATTTATTATGATCAATGTTGTAATACTTTTTTTATTGACAATGAAACAATTTTGTTAAATTATTTTATTATTATTTATAGCTTTTGCATCTAATCATTAGATTTCAAAAAGAGGGTGACTGATAAAACTCCTGGGATGCCGTATTACCTATTTATTACCCTGTATTTAACTGGATTATTTCTAATCAGTTTATATTATTTTTTAAATCACAATTTGGTTTTATTAACCTCCAAATGTTATTATAAGAAAATATTATGTAGTAACGGACATACCTTACTTCAGTCAGGTTAATTAGGCCTATGCCAACTTATAAACAGTATTAATTTAGATATTGTTAAAGTATTACCAATAAATTTGCTATAAATAAGATCATCAGAGAGTGTCATGAACCAGTATAATCTGTACGGAATTAATACCAGCACAATTACAATTCACGATAAAACTCTAATAACCTTTCAAAGGGTTTGGCCATTTCAAATATACAGAAACATCAAAGCCAAATTTAAAACGTTACCAAAACAGCAGCTAAAATACATTTATCTACAACTGATTAATAATTGACGTATTATACTTGTAACTATGAATACTTAACTAGGTCTATTAAACACAGACAGCTAGGCCCGGTTTTTAAGAATGAAATAATGAATATTGACAACTCTTGACATTTCTTCTCAACGTCAAGTTTTTCACAAGATTTGTTTTGTTCTTTCTTTATTTCTTTATCTGGAACCGATTTAATTGACGTATTGTAACGTAGCCTGGGCCGGGCGGGTTCGAGGATTTAAGGAAATATTCTGGCGCACACCGTATTTGCAAACTTTTATTAAAAAGACTACTAAGACTAACTTTTCACAATGTACAGACTTTCACAATATCACGCGCTGATCACTTGTTCACGATGCTTTCAATAGACTGACTTGCTCCGTTGTTTGATCCCTTCTTATACCGCTCGCTTCGTTCTCGACTTCTTCTATTCCCGGAATCATGAGATCATGTTTCTGACGCAATGGATCATTCGAGAATAATGAGATCAGTCTCTTGTACGAGCGTGGTATAGCATGAGATCACCGCCACAGAGTCTTCTAGACTTATGAGAGCATCCCATGTGAATAATTATTCCCAGACGTTCTCATGTGGACTATTCCAGATTAATTACGTTACCATACGTGGTGAGATCATCATGACATCATCCGCTTCCGGGCCGTCGCGCCGTCGTCTCACTGCCCCCCTTTCAGAGATTGTTCGTCCCGAACAATCTACTTCAATCCTGTTGATTTGTCCCGGAGTAGGGTGCCAAACGATCCAGGTGAACCACCTTCATCTTGGCTCGGGGATTGCGTTGAATCCGGTACACTACGTCGTTGATCCTCTTTACAACCGTGTACGGGCCTTCCCAACTGGGTTGTAACTTTGGGCAGCGACCTTTCTTTCGCCGAGGGTTGAACAACCATACCAAGTCTCCTTCACTGAATCCTGCCGAATTCACCCTCAGATCGTAACGCGTCTTCATCCGGTCGCTCGCCACGCGAATGTGACTGCGCGTTAGTTCATGTATACTGGACATGGCTTCCTGTAGTTTGTCTACGTAGTTTCCCACGTCCTTCCGCTCTTGTCCCGGTGATCCGAAAGCCAGATCGCATGGTAGACGCATTTCCCGTCCAAACAGGATCTTCGCCGGTCTCTGGTGGGTCGTCTCGTGAATTGCCGCTCTGTACGCCAGCAAAAACAAAGGTAGACGCCGATCCCAGTCCCGCTGATGTTGATCGACCACCTTGGACAAGTGCTGCTCCATGGTCTTGTTGAAACGCTCGACCATTCCATCTGACTGAGGATGCAGGGGTGTCGTCCTTGTCTTCCGCACGCCCAATAGTTCGCAGACGCCCTGGAACACTCCAGATTCAAAGTTCCGCCCTTGGTCCGAGTGCATTTCCAGTGGAAGTCCGTAGCGGCAAATCCAATTTTCTACCAACGCCCTGGCAATCGTCACAGCTTCTTGATTGGGTAGGGCATAGGCTTCCGGCCACTTGCTAAAATAGTCGATGACCACCATGATGTACTTGTTTTCCGAATCAGTGGTAGGAAACGGTCCTGCTACGTCGAAGGCTATTCTCTCGAATGGTGCCCCAACGTTGTACTGCTTTATGGCTCCTCGACTACGCGTCTGTGGACCGTTGCTCGCCGCACAAGTGTCACATTTTCGACACCAGCTCTCGACATCATTTCGAACGTTCACCCAATAGAAGCGTTCACGGACTTTACCCATGGTCTTATTCACTCCCAGATGTGCGCCGGACACTCCACCGTGGATTTCTTGCAAGACCTCTTTCACGCGACACTTGGGCAAAACCAGTTGCATCGTCACCGACTTTCCGTCTGCACTCTCCGATGCTCGCTTCAGCAGGCCATTTTCCACCTTCAGTGAATCCCATTGGGCCCATAGTGCTTTGAGAGCAGGACTCTTGTCCGAAATGTCTTGCCATTGTGGTCTCTGATTTCCGTTCTCTTTGCTTTCCAAAATTGCACTAATCTCGCTATCTCCAAGTTGTTCTGCCCTCATCTCCGCCGTTGTCCACCCATCTTGAGGTTGCAGAACCAATCTCTTCACGCCCTCTAATTCTTTGGATGCAATGTTTGCAGTCACTCCGGCACGGCCTCCTAGAAAGTGCGTCCGCATTCTGGTGTGATCTGCCTGGTCGGTGTTCGATTTCAAAATCATACTGCTGCAGCCTCTCCAACCATCTGGCTGTCTGTCCTTCTGGATCCTTAAGGCTTAACAGCCACCTCAACGCAGCATGATCCGTTCGGATTTTGAAGTGTTGACCGTACAGGTACTTGTGAAAATGTCCTACTGCATTTACGATCGCCAATAACTCCTTCCTCGTGACGCAGTAGTTTCTTTCCGGCTTAGAAAGCACCTTGCTATAGTATTCGATGACTTTTTCTTCGCCTTCCTGTACCTGCGAAAGGACTGCCCCGATACCATTGTTACTGGCGTCTGTATCCAGGACATACCGCCCCATTACTCTCGGGTAAGACAGAATAGGACCCGTGCACAGCGAGATCTTCAAAGTTCTAAACGCTGCTTCGCTTTCGTTCTTCCAGATAAATGGAATTTTGTCTTCCGTGAGTCTGTGCAGAGGCTTGGCAATGTCAGCAAACCCTTTGACAAATCTGCAATAGTAGGTACAGAGGCCCAAGAAGCTTCTCAGCTGGTGCTTGTCCCTTGGTCGTGGCCAGTCGCGGACGGCCGCGATCTTGTTTGTACTCCGCTGGGCGAAACCACATGGCCCAAGAACTTCACTTTTGTCTGGAACAATCGGCATTTCTTGGGATTGAGCTGAAGGTTGGCATTCCGCAGGCGGCTGAAGATCTCTTCCAAATTTTTCATATGTTCTTCGAAGGTTCTTCCAACTACCATGACGTCATCGAGGTACACCAAGCAGGTTTTCCATGTCAGCCCTCGCAGAACCAGTTCCATCAACCTCTCGAAAGTGGCTGGAGCGTTGCAGAGTCCAAATGGCATGACGTTAAATTGGTAGAGACCGCCGCTTCCAGTCGAGAACGCCGTCTTCTCTTTGTCATCGAGATGGATCTCAACTTGCCAGTAGCCGCTTTTCAAGTCCATGGTTGAAAACCACTGCGATCCCGACAACATGCTTAGGGTGTCATCGATACGTGGCAACGGATAGCTGTCCTTCTTAGTTACATCGTTCAGCCGTCTGTAGTCAACGCAAAAGCGAGTGGAACCATCTTTCTTCGTTACCAATACAACTGGTGACGACCACGGGCTTGAGGAGTCTTCAATTATTCCGTCTGCTTTCATTTTGTCCACCATCTGAGCCACCTCTTGGTGTTTTGCGAACGGAAGTCTTCTTGGGGGTTGTCGGACCGGAGCAACATCTCCTGTGTTGATTCTGTGCTGCACCATGTTGGTTCTGCCGGTGTTTCGGTCTTCTGTAGCAAAGATGTCAGTCTCCTTGCGGATAAATGCCATGGCTTTCTCTAATTGATGGTTCGTAAGGTGTTTCCAGTCTTCTAGGAAGAGCTTCTCTACACTCGTTCGCTGAGCCTCTTTTCTGTTACACCCAACAGGTTGTTCTTCGCAACGGACGACCCGTAGTACAGGATGGTATAGTCCGATCGTCTGCCCTTTCTGTAGTGTAACACGACTTTCGCCTAAATTCGCTACACGGATAGGAATTCGTCCATTAGCCTCAACGAGTGTTCTTGCTACCATGATCTGTGTTTTCTGTGTCACGTCCGGGTTGGTGGTCACGTTCGGTTCTATTATTCCAATCCGGTATCCCCCAGGGTCTTCTTCCAACTCTGCCAGCACGATCTGTTCCGAGTTCTTCTGTACACGGACCGTTTCGGAGACTATCACTTTCACTTCGTCGGCGGATGGTATCGCAGAGTGCAGGGAGATTTCTTCGTGGCCAACTAGCAGCATGCGATTCTTGATGTCCAGCACGAATCCGAACTTCTTCATGATGTCAAGACCCAAGATGAAATCGTCCACTATATCAACCACAATAACCTTGTGAACGAACTCGAACCTCCCCAACTCGAGCCTTGCCTCAACTTCTCCAAATACTCGTGCTGCTTCTCCCGTTGCTGTTTTTAGCACCAGGTCGCTTTCTGCCAATTGGAAATCTCCCAGCAGTTTGAAGATGTCTGGTCTTCCGATCGAGACGGTCGCTCCGGTGTCGACGGTCATAGAACAGCCAGCTCCGTTGATTCGACCCTCCAGCAACAGACTGTCGTTCCTTCTTCGTAACTGCGAGACGGTGATGATCCTAGGGGCTTTTGTGGGGCCAGCTAGCACACGCCCCAAAGCGCTAGCTGGACTTAGTTTTCCGACTGCCTCGAGCTTGAAGGGCCGGACTCCGGATTCCTATGGGTCTGCTCCGGCGATCTCCTTAAGCGGCAGTCCCTCCTCAAGTGACCCACTTTCCCACAATTAAAGCAACTGGGCCTAGTTGTCGTGCTTCCGTGCCGCATTTCTTCCAACAAGGTTCTCATCATCTCGCTCATCTCTTTCAACAAGTTGTTTCCGTCCTTCGGGGGTTCTTCTATGGTTACTGCTCGCAGACGTTGAGCCGCCGGACGACAAGCGTTTTTAGCCGCCTCGAACTCCAGGGCGTGCACGAGGGCATCGGCGCATTTTTGATGTCTACCTAGTCTCAACATTTACTGCAACTCACCGTCGCGGACTCCATCAATAAATGTGCTTGTTCCAAGTTGGTGGTGGAACGCGCTAGGGGCGCTTGGGTAGGCCAGATGTACCAGTCTCTCAACGTCCGCCGCAAACTCCTGCAGGCTTTCGCCATTCTTCTGAACCCGTGACTTCAGCTGCGACTGGTACACTTGGTTCAAATTGAGGTCTCCATATCGTAGCTCGAGAGCGTTGACCACGGCGACGTAACTCTTCTGTTCCCTCTCCGGGACGGTTTGCAGCAGCTGAAGAGCTTTTCCTCTCAAGGATAACACCAGTGCAGTGGCTTTCTGTTCTTCACCCCAGTTGTTCATTTCAGCCGCTGCCTCAATTTGCCTCCTGTACATAAACCACGAGGTCTGGCCATCAAAAGTCGGAGGTTTTAGCCTTTGTGATGACGGCTCTGTCACAACTGACTGTCCCGTTGTCATCCTTTTTAGCTTTGTTTCCAATTCCTTGACTTTCTTTTCCAAATCTTCTTTTATCCCTTTCACGTCTTCTTTCATTTCCAGAACTTCTTCTTTCACACCTTTTTGAATTTCCAGAAATTTCCTTTCCACAACTTGAACCTTCTCTTCCACGTCTTTTTTAAAACTGTTTTGCAAAATGTCAAGCTGTTCGAAAATTTTCTTCTGTTCCTCTTGTCGTCGATTTTCTTGTTCTTCTTTTTCTACGTGAAGTTGTTTCAGAAGTTCCATTTGTTCTTTCTTTTCTTCTTGTCGTCTCTTTTCTAATTGTTCTAGAAGAGCGGCCATTTGTCCTTGTAGAGCCTCCATGGTTTTACTTCTCGTGACTCTTCCAGAAGGTTGCTTTGACATGCGTCACGTACCGGTTGGTTCCATTTTTCTTCTTTTTTTACGTCCACTTCTTTAAATCCCACTTCTGACACCAATGTAACGTAGCCTGGGCCGGGCGGGTTCGAGGATTTAAAGAAATATTCTGGCGCACACCGTATTTGCAAACTTTTATTAAAAAGACTACTAAGACTAACTTTTCACAATGTACAGACTTTCACAATATCACGCGCTGATCACTTGTTCACGATGCTTTCAATAGACTGACTTGCTCCGTTGTTTGATCCCTTCTTATACCGCTCGCTTCGTTCTCGACTTCTTCTATTCCCGGAATCATGTTTCTGACGCAATGGATCATTCGAGAATAATGAGATCAGTCTCTTGTACGAGCGTGGTATAGCATGAGATCACCGCCACAGAGTCTTCTAGACTTATGAGAGCATCCCATGTGAATAATTATTCCCAGACGTTCTCATGTGGACTATTCCAGATTAATTACGTTACCATACGTGGTGAGATCATCATGACATCATCCGCTTCCGGGCCCTCGCGCCGTCGTCTCAGTATTATACATGTAACCTATGAATACTTAACTAGGTCTATTGAACACAGACAGTCAGGCTGGGTTTTTAAGAATTATTATTAACTGGCCATGAAATACTGAATATTGAAATTTTTTCTCAACGTCAAGTTTTTAACAAGGTTTAATTTCTAATTTTAATTCTAAAAGTGCAGTTGTAGATAAAACGTCGTATTTCACTCACATATAATGGTGGCTATTATATGCTCATTAAATAATGTACTATTATCTACAACTGCTTAATAATTGACGTATTATACTTGTAACTATGAATACTTAACTAGGTCTATTAAACACAGACAGCCAGGCCCGGTTTTTAAGAATTATTATTAACTAGCCATGAAATAATGAATATTGACAACTGTTGAAATTTCTTCTCAACGTCCAGTTTTTCACAAGGTTTGTTTTATTCTTTCTTTATTTCTTTATCTAGAACTGATTTAATTTACGTATTATACATGTAACCTATGAATACTTGACTAGGTCTATTGAACACAGACAGTCAGGCTAGGTTTTTAAGAATTATTATTAACTGGCCATGAAATAATGAATATTGACATTTTTTCTCAACGTCAAGTTTTTAACAAGGTTTAATTTCTAATTTTGATTCTAAAAGTGCAGTTGTAGATAAAACGTCGTATTTCACTCGCATATAATGGTGGCTAGTATACACTCGAATGGTTAAAATCCTCGCCTGCGGCTCGTATTTTAATTTCCATTCTCGTGTATAATAGCCACCATTATATGCTCATTAAATAATGTACTATTATTAGCAATCATAATAAAAATTTATTTACCTCGACACATAACCTAGTTTACAAACCGTTCAAAACGGAAACCAGGACTTAGGTAACTGGCTGTTCTAGGAAAATTTTCCCGTACTCATTCCCCGATTGGTTCGAATTAAAAAAAGAAAAAAATGTCTGGTGTATCTATACCAATACAGCATTTGTCATGTACAATTTATAGGAGTTTGCAAATGTCCACTGTATTTAGTGAAACTGCACAATAAGGCGTATAAAGGGAAGCAAAACTTATATTTGGGGCGTTATAATAGTAACATTGTGTCTTTCTTGAGATAGTCTAAAGCGCATTTGAAATTCATTTGCACGGGAAAGTGGCACGTTTGAGTCCATAAAGAGGTGAATTCTAGTTGGAGCTCTGAATAATTTATTTTTGGTACCGCCCCGAATCTAACTCGATGGAGATGGGGGTGGGTAAATGATTATTTTTTTTTTTCAAACTTAAATAAGCACCACCAGCTTTTACAGTAGAAACTGATGGTTACGAATGATTAGAAATGTAGTTGAAAAACTATACAACTTTAATAAATACTTTGATTTAAATAAACATATTTCTAAAATGTTTATTTGTTGACAATTGAAACTAAACAGTTTTAGTCAATTGGTAAATTCATCCGCGGAATTTAGTCTATAAACACAACATATATTTGACTCAGAATTGCCGTAGAATTGGTTTACTGGTTCATTTAATTACTGATCAGCGGCAAGACCATAATACGATTAGTTTTATCTTACACGATCAGATATTTAATATTATTGCGATGGGCGAATTAACCAACAGAGAAGAACAACATAATGTACATCACACAAGATGACTTATCTGGTCTTGAGAACGTTGGTTGGTGCGATGGGGTGTCTTTCAGGATGAGACGACAACGAACGATTCTCCAGCCCCTGCTACGAATAAATCCTCTCTCAAATGTTCCTGAAGGAACGTAAGGGATTCCTTACAAGCACGGCACCTTACAATGTAGGCCAAATCCAAAGACGTTTTGTTGGTGACCATTTTAATGTCCACCCCAAGCCAGGACCCTAAGATGAAGAGAATCCCCTTAACTAACCCCATCAACAATTAAAATTTCATTTCACCTCTAATGAAACAAAACGTGGTCGTGGCCAATATTCTCACAAATCTTCGACGAAACGAATCGTTGGAACGGATGGCTTAATCCCTTTCGGATAAATTTAGAAATTTATGCCACCAATTTCACTTACCCACACCAACCAGTCGAGCTTCCATTAGTTCACTTCCTTACGTTCTAGGCAGTGATAGAAGTATCGAATGGCTTTCAGGAACGAACGAATCTAAACAAGCTAATACCGGCAGGACTAAGAATGAAGCAGAAGGACGATGGGCATTGAGAGTAACATTCCGCAATATCGCTCACAATTACGTATACAGTACAATTAGTCTGAGCGAGACAAGAGTGAAATTCACGAAGAAAAGAGCGGTTTAAAATTCAGAGTGCGGCACGCCCAATACACACACTAAAGTAAAGTATTCATTCTAATTTCATTAGGCGACCCGTTGTAAATATTCCAGTATAAAGTTGCAATTCTGTCACAAAGTTAACAACATTTAAATAAGAAAAATTATACGTAATACCCTTCTGCGTAAAGCTTACTTAATGTTGGATATACCTTTAAATGTTACAATTTTCTTCAATATCCGACTCCTGACCCCTGTGAAAAGTTCTGATTTCTAACAAAGAAGGAAGAACTGCTACTGAAAAAGGATATTAATTTTTTGATAAAGATAGCCATACTCCCCGATTTAAATGCCCTCTCGTTGAAACACGTACGCTGCGCCGTCGCCAAAGATAAAACCTATATGATTTTATTGGTGAAGCCAACAAAATAACTGAGTCACAAGGCGGTAAGAATATTAAATAGGCACTATATCATTTTAAAATTATTATTGTTTATATATTTAATCGTTGAACATGAATCGTTTGGGGCTAATATAAAACAGTAAAAGACATTGATAAGATACACCGTCGATTACTTTTCATTTTCAAAAATTTTACAGGTGCATTATTTGCATTTTGTTTTTAACGAAAAGCAGTTTATTACAGTCAGCGACGTGAACGAGCGAGAGTCGTTTTCAGTAAGAAGCTGGCGAGCGACAGCTAAATATAAGTTGGCCCCTCCCCTGAGGTTTGGGTTCCTGGTGAATTATGTTTAGAGCTTCAGAGCTACGGTTCAGAGTGGTGTCGGAACTCACTCATCTTATGGCATTTATCTCATCCATATCGCATAAAAAACCATCTGGGCAAATTCGGGATGTTATAAACGTTCGTGGAGAATGCTGCGACAGGAGTAAATCGTCGCCTAAGAAGCAGCACCGCCTATCAACCATTTTCGAACACCTGGTTTGTACTTATTCTTTTTCGAATTCTCAAGCCGCATAGGATGGTTAGCATAAAATTGTTCTCACTAGTGTATAATTAACATGTTTTCTATACAATAGTTAGAACAATTTATGCTAAGCAGCCTATGCGGCTTCAGAATTCGAAGAAGAATAAGTACAAACCTGATTTTCGAAAATGGTTGATATGCGGTGTTGCATCTTAGGCGACGAAATACCCGCAACGCATTAGTGAATGGTACAAAAATGCGTGTTAAGCGATTGCATCAAAATACAATTGATTGCAAAATTTTAACCGGACGATCAACTGGGAAACGTATTTTAATACCCAGACTTTATATGATGTATTCTGGTGCATTATTGTCATTTTCCTTGAGGCGGACCCAATCATGTTAATTAATTAATAAATCGCAAGGGCAAACCTTTGATAAGGTTGGGATTTTATTACCACAACCTGTCTTCGGACATAGTGAACTGTATGTGGCTGAAAGTAGAGTTCGTACATTTTATAACCCATAATAATGATCAAGTGTTTACGCAAAACATTGTATATAAAGTAATTATTCCGGCGGAGCATAAAGTCAGCTGGCGGCACTTGAAATTACTTTTTGCGCCGCTGATGGTCATTCAAATCAAAGAAATTGTCAGATTTTCGGTGTTTAAAAAAAAAAGTAACATGTTTTATTCGGAGAAAAGTGGATTTTTGTGGCTCATCTGTATTTACCAAACCTACAGACTTGCCACGAAAATCCTCAGTTTTGCTCCTCATAAAACAATCTACTATTTTTAATTAATCAGACCTTTTTTTATTCAAAATCAGAGTTAAACAAAACAAATTTAAAAACATAATATTGAAATACGTAATATGGTAAGCAGTCTTTATTCAACACTATTTACGTAAGTATTCACTTTTTTATTTTTACATTGATTCGAATACCAATCCAATACATACCACTCGAATTTAGAGTGACGGGCGATCACTAGTTCTATTTTATCGCTTCCGAAACGTTAACTTGTAACCACCAAGAATAGTATCACATGACGACAAATGGTTTTAATAACGGTTCTACATGTAAAATGTAGCAAAGATACAATCGAAGTAGTACCAATACTCCCCGCTACCATCACCAGTGAAGATGAAGTTACTTCACTACAAATTAATATAATATGTACCTATGCTTTTAAGTTGTAAATTGATTTATATCTTGTTTAGGGACATTAATTAATATTAGGTGTACCTAATTAGGGGACCATTTTCGAAATTACATTATCTCAAGAAACAATATCAAATATTTTTATGCTTATAAAATTATGCACTAAATTTTATTTCTTTATTAATTACCGAAGATGTTTAGAAATAGTATATTATTTTGTATCCTTTTGTGTAATACATAATGGAGAAACTGGTATGTAGAAACTGGTGATTGATAAATAGATGGATAACGAAATTTATTTATTACAGTTTATTTGATTTATATTTGGCTATGACTATACAATTCTGGCTGCGCCTTTTCAGCGAAGGGAGTCTAGGATTTTCTGGAGAGGTTGGATGTGCATTCACACACAGCTGCGGTCATTTGTGTTACAGCTCTGGGAAACCGCAGAAAACCAGTTCCAGGAATGTCGTTGTGAATGCTCGACATAGCTGTACAAGTTATATAGGGTAGATTTCTGCCAGTTAAGGTGCTGGAGGACTACTGGTCCGAGAGGCGCCGGATACATGCCTGGTTGTGAGTCTTCTTGACTGTCTCCGGGGAGAGAGAGAGGGAGGGAGAAAGAAAAAGCGTGGGGATCAGGTCAGTCTGATGTAATTGAATTCACGCTCTGGAATATGCGCCAGGGGAGCTGCACCTGGCCGCAAAATGGAATTCTTTGGGATCGAACTGCAATTGGAGTTCCTCCAAGAGATTACCCAGAATTGGTGGTTGATCGAACTGTGTACCGTGGGCCCGGATTTAGTGCATATGTAAGTTGCGGTACTAAGGGGAAGGGTCCCCATCGGGGGGAAGCGGACTCAGGTGGTTCTCCCTGACAGTGCTTTGCGTCAAAGTGCAGCCGCCGGAAAGTGTATGACGAAAAAGTACGACATGACGCTATTTTTTGAAGGTCATATTTTGAAAGAGAGCCCAAGATTGGTGCTGTGAAGTCGATAAGAGGTCTGATGTTTTGTAAATGTGGAGAAGAGTTGCGGTGGGGCAGCCCCTGATACCTCCCCGCAATTTTGAAGTTATGGACGGAATTATTAACTTTTTATTGGAAAATTGTGGGAGCCCAATAGCGATGTAAATATTATATAGATGTGATATAATCCAACTACTCAAGTCGAAACTCCGTAGTCTAGACTTTAAAGTAAACTTCGTATGTTGACAAAATAGTTGAACAGGATAAATTAGAAGTTTATCCAGAATTGGTTCCCTTCAGATGAATATTTGTCATGTCTGCAAAAATCTTTAATAAAGCAGTTGTTGCACAACAGAATTATGTCTATTATTCGCTTTCCGCACGGCTTGTCTAATTTAATTTTAGTAACAAATTTTTCACCCGTTCACCGTTCACAGCAACACCAAATAATTGACAATTTAGTCGTTCGACTAAAAACTGTGCTTAATTTAATTTGTCTTATTCTGCACATTTAAATTGAAATTAGTGTCTGGCCGAACACACAGGAACCAGTAATGATTAATTTTTTGCTTGTTCTCAATCTCCGAGTTTAAATAATGTTTGTTTGTTTGTTTTCTGGAGACACATTGAGAGAAAATTGGCATCCCTACAGTAAATAATTATCTTAGTTTCATGTATCTGAAATCTGAAGAGGATAACGTACACGTCATGCGGTTATAGAATTTTTCTTCTTTATTATAATAAGTTATGCACGTGATCTTCTTATTTGACGTTAATCGTGTTTATATGACGTGACCAGAAGAAATATTAAGTTGTCAAACAATGAAAGAATGATTCATTGTGGTTCTCTTGTTAAGAGCCTAGAGTTCTTGTGGTGTGTCAATTAACGCATAATGTAAAATTACTCATTAAATAATAATAAATGAATTAATGAATAAATGGATTTCAAAAAGTCATCTTCTAAAACTGTAGAGGGAATTCTAGCTTTCCAGGTTTGTTGTGACAGCCGTCAGAGAGATAACAATACTCCGGAAGACCTGGCGAAGATAGTAGAAGAGTTCTCAAAGAAACAATCGTTTTCTTGTTCGACTGCATTCATAAATGCCTCGTAACGTAACATGACTATAATACTCGCATCAAAGTTCCTCCTCTTGCCTGACTTCTCACCAGGGAACATGGAGTTGCCAGATCAAAATTTGTTAGAACCCAGCCGGAATAGAAGCCGAAAATTCTATCAACGTTTTATCATCTGACGAATCCAAATTAATTTTATATTACATGACCAAGTTAAGGGTCTATTCTGTATAATTTGGTAAAGGCTTTATCAAAACCCAAAAAAAATGGCGTTCAAAACTGTTGGCTTATTAACTGGTTGCTAAGACAAATTAGAAAACCGTTGAATTATGGTTTCATAAGTCACCAGTGTCTTATAGACCTTATAATACATTCCAAATCGGCATTATTATGACTTCATAATAAACAAGTCTTGGATAAAAAACCTAAATATGAGTAAATATTGTAATCCACCAAAAACTTAAACAAACACCTGGGCAAATAGCGATAAGGAAAAAGCTCCTGAATTGCAAAATATCCAGAAAATGTCTTCACAATCTTCAAAAGAAGAAAATATAATTTATTAAGGACTATCTGGAAGCTTCTTATCAAATGGAACATTTACCATCCAAAAAGATTGGAATAAGGGAAGTTCTAGACACAATAAAAAAAGTAATCAACATCATGAAAGCACCAGGTCTCGATATTATCTCAGGCAAATTATTACAAGAGCTATTAAATATTTCAAGTTAATTACATTCACCTTTAAAGGCAATAATACGAACTTAGTATTACCAAAATTTCTAAAAAGTAGCACAGATTATAAACCTGGGAGAAACTAGAAAACGAAAATATCTTTGTCTCATCAAGTCTCACATAGTGTTAAAACGAAAACAGCTGGGTCTTAAATTCAGTAAAATGTGTGGGATTATTATTGACAGACGATCGAAATTATCCATAGACAACAATTTGCTACTCTACAAATCCACACTTCTGGACATAATAGAGTCCAACAAATAGGGCAACACAAACATCTCCATCATCCTGAGGCACCTTCAACCTACAAATAATGTAGACGCTCCATATTATGTACAATATCATCCAACCAGGCTTTCCTTTGGAGTCACTGAAACAACTTACTGATTGTGGAGTAGAAACTATCGCAGAACAATAACAACATCCTAATAAGCTAACAAGTGAAAATTTAGTACTTCCTCCCCGTGCCTCCCTTCCAAACGTCGAGGTATACTTTTAATTCAATAATTTCCCTATTCGTCTACTAGCGCATTTTGTAGTTGATTTAGCTGTCTCAATGCCGAATTTGGGACCCATTGTAGTTCCGAACATGTTCAATTGAATTTAATTAAATGCGGGATCTTTGGTGGCCACTTCAGTTTCAGTATTTACTTCCTCCGCAAAGTCATATTATATATTTTTTAATACCTTCTTTATTTCAGCAATCTGTCCTAGGACATTAATGCTACTCTTTTTATAATTGACGATTTAGGTGAGACCATTACAAGAATGTCTCATTAATAATATTAAACATTGTCAACAATTTGTCGAAAATTATAAAATGTATTCATTACAGTGGGATGCTGCATGAATCCGTGCGTAGAGAAAATGAACGAACGACTGAATGATTTACTCAAATTCTTGTGGTTCGTCGGTTTGGTCAACAAAATATAGCATCATGTTTGAAGATTATATCAGTGTATATACTAAGGGTAATGAAGGATCCTCGCAAAGCGGCATGGAGTGCTGCCAAAATTTAATGTTTATAATAAGGCATAATTTAAAGCTGCAGTAGTGTTGAGACTACGGAGTGGATTTCAGTCTGGCTAGACTGTGTAAAAAGACACCAAAATTATAGAATCCCTTTTAGTTAGAAATAAATTTAAAAAAGCATACAAAATTTTGAAATCGATACACGTGGATGTTATAATAAGACCAGTAGATATTGTGTTACAGATTGGTCTTACAAGACATTATTAACAATTTATTTAGACTATTAACTAACGAAAAAAGTAAAAAATTAAAACACACTACCTGAAATTGTCTTTGCTATGCGTGACGTGTTTACACATAAATGCCACTTCACGTAAATTCTTCACTTTGCCGATTCAAAATCTGAAAATGTGTTTAAAATGGCAACTTTAAGCAGGAAGAGAGCATGCCACAAGACGCGGTTGCAGTATCCAATTTATTGCCAGAAAATTTAAAATTTGTCTACGAAAGGAAGACAACAAAAAATGTGTTCATCAAATTAGTAATAGTACATTTAACAATGTAAATGGATCACCTAAGCAGTAAAGTTTTCTGAAAATTCTGTGAAAATGAAAAAAATATTGTCCGATACACGTGAAGGAAGAAATTTTGTCGACCTAAATACATGATTCACCATTTTTCACTTACCTTAAACCACAATAACTATTTATGGCAGATAGTTATTTTTTTCAATTTTGACAAAAATGGATATAGCTTTCCGCCGATGATGTATCAACAGAATTAATTTCTTTTTTACGTAAATTGAAAACCACGCGAACGAAGTCGCGGGCAACAGAATAACAAATTAAATAAGAAACTGGTTCTACGCAAAGTAACCGAAGTAACGTTCCATTATTAGTTACATTCAAAAGTATTATTAAATTGTTTTTGTACTCACTTGTTAAATAAAACAACAAATCTTAGAATAATAATACTCATTTGTTTTAGCAGAATAATGTTAATGTTGGAGGATTAGAAATAAGATAAGATAATTTTTAAACAACCTGTATATAAGTAATAGTAAAATATTTGACTAAACATTTCTTCTGATAAAACGGACAAATTGCTGGACCGGCTGAGAGGTTCAAACGAATATGAAAGCAGAAAATAAAATAATTGGGGGAAGAAAGCGATTTCCTTCAGAGTAGAGCATACCAGCAGATGTAGGACAAAATAAAAAGCTTCGTACTCGCAAACTGAAGGATTCCTTATTACAAAACTCCTTTTGTACTTCCACATACTGCATGTTGTAGGTCTCTGTAATGAAATATCTTTGAAAAAAATAATCGAACAACATAATACATTTATGTTTTGTCGTAAATTCGTCCACACAACAAAATCATATCCGCCAGGTCAATACCAAATAACTAGTCACATGTGGCCTTAGAACCCTCGATTTTAATAATTGTAGTGTTATGTGTAGGGATAAAAATAAAAGTATGTACATACAAAAATTGACATTTAAATATGAAAGATCTGGTCATGAGATTGTGTGGACTTTAGTTTAAAATATAACTTAAAAAAATGTGCCACCTGCTGATCCTCCTTTTTTTGAAATCGGTAATAAATTAGTGGCGACACGGACAAGATGCGTCGAAGATTCTGAAATATCCTTTTTAGTTTGGCTGGAAGATAAACTCGACAGAACAGATGTGTTTGAGGCAAATCAAGGGTACAAACGTAAGCCCAGTTTATTCAAATAAAGGACACTGATTATAAAAAAACTTCCATTCTATTATATTTATCTATTTATTTGCGATAAAAAATAGGCAACAAAAATTTCCCAAAACATAAAATGAAGACTCACTTGTGATTGTATTCAAGGACTATATACAAATTAGGTAGAGGCCTGTATAATTTTAAGCATTTAACAGAACTAGCGCACTTTTGAAGAAAAAAAGTACAGAATATCCCTATTGCAACAAAGAAAACCGAAATTGGAAAAATTCAACATACTTTCCAGACAATAAAGCCGAGAATCCTGCCAGCTTCCCTGCAAACCCATAAATCCTACAACACAGAGCACTAGTTTATTACCATCTACTACGTGTTTTCCTACAAGACTATATAACAACACAGAAAAGAATATTCTAAATTCATTTCACATATTAATCAATTTTTGCCACTCCTATCAAGGCATCAGTTGCAACTCGTTTTCATCACGTGTTAAATGTAGATGCAATAACTGATTCAACCTAACCTTGATTAATAACAAGCACGAAATCTCGGTTTTTCAATGCAGCTCTAACTACATATGTGATGTAATCGCAGATAATTGGCGACAAGGGTGGTCATGTTATGACACCAATTTGCATCACTGCAAGTTCAATTCCTGTTTTAAAGATTGAGGATCCCCCAACGTTTTAGGGCTTAAATTTCTCACAGTTTAAGAAACTTTATCTGCACCTAATTTATGCCCGCAGCGATATTAGACTACTAATTAACGCAACGTGCGCTACAGCCAACAGGTTTAAAACATTGCTAAACTATGCACTTAATTGACGTTACCACATGGATGTCTGATATTAGACTATGAACAACGTTAATTACTCCAATTTTCACTCACCTATTGTTTCCTCTCTAATCTGTTTATTACATTTTTTGTCAAAGCTTTAAAAGTAATTATTAATTAGGACTTTCTGTTACAAAGCAGGAGAGTTAGAGAATGAAGAATAAATTTTTAATACAGGGTTATTCACGTACGATCACGAGCCTGACCAGGTAAAAATGCAACCCAAAATACTTTTTACTAAACACACATTGTTTTTTCTATTTGAAAATTGAATCAAGAATCCAAGTAGGTATTAATTAAGTAGTTCGAAAGGTGTCATCACAGTAGTTATTAGTAATGTATTGAAACAATGAGGGAACGGACAATGGGGAATGCCAAAAAAATTATGTTGCTGCAGCAAATTTGTACCGAGAACGTTATCTCGAACGTCGAGCTCCAAGCAACAAAAAAAAAAAATTGGCTTGATTTTAAAAGAGCAAGGACTAGAACTGCGACTTATCTCGAAAATGAAGTAGCAGTTATCGAAGCTGGGAGATATCAAGGCAAGTTGGAATAAGTCAGTTTCCAGGATTTTTAAAGAGAATAGATTTCATCGGTACCATTTATGCAACTTGTCCGGGAGTTAAAGCCAACAGATTACCCTAAAAGACTCCAGTTTTTATAAATCTTATTTTGTTCAGCGATGAGGCAACATTTAAAAACAGACACAACTGTAATTATTACGCACAAGACAACCCTCAATGGATCAGAATGGCACGTTTTCAAACTGTGTACTCTGTGCATGTTTAGCATGGGATATTGTAAGATCGTATAATGGACAAAATTATTTTAATTTTCTGCGAACTGAGCTGCCGGTTTTATTAGAAGATGTAAAATTAAATACGAGACAACATTTGTGGTTACTGATGGACGGAGCACCTGCACATTATCATAGGATAGTTGTAGCATATTTGAATGACAATTTCTGAAACAGGTGGACTAGAGATTCGGAACACGCTTGGTCTCCTCGTAGTCCTGACATGACCGCCTTAGATTTCTTCCTTTGGAGCATGGTAAAGGAGAGAGTCTACCAGGCACCAATTTTGAAAATCGAACCAGGGAAGCCTGCAGAGCTGTAACTCCAGATTTCTTACGCTGTTAAGCATTTGTACCGTACCTGCCTATTTCTTTTGTGATTTTAATTATTTATGGTTATTGCATTTTGCTAAGAAAGGTATTTTTTCTGTCATATTTTGACGTCTATAATAAGGCTATCTATGTTTTATGTGCATTATGATAATGCAATAGAAATCCAGTCAGCTTTATAAATAGTATTTTGTGTTGCATTTTACCTGCTCAGGCTCGTCATGGTACGTGAATAACCCTGTATAAGTGAATAATTCCATTCATTTCCACCTGATAAAACAAACAAACAAAAAATTACTGCAGTCCTAAGAGTTGTATATTTTAAAAAATTCATTTCTTGCATCAATTGTTGCATAAACAATAGGGTTGTGGGTAAAAAAGTTGAAGTTATTCTGGACTTTTACCGAGTTCCGTATGGCTTCTGTAACAAACACACGTTATGAACCTTTGCCCGTGGAATGAGCATTTTTAACTGCTTTGTGTTGCAAAAGCCTTTTTTGGATGCAAACCGCAGTACAGGGAATTATTATGCTGTCATGTGATCTAATAAGTTAGTTTTTGTTTAATATTGTTGCTTTAAACACACTGTTTGTTTTTTTACATTTTACATTTGATCTCTTATAGGCTGTACTCATTGGACTATTTATTAGGAGTATTTTTTAAATATTACTTAAGCTGTGTTAAGATTTTTTTGAACGACTCTCTTTAAATGTGTTCCATTGAAAGATATTAGATAGTAGAATCTGTAGATTAGACTTATTTTACCAGGCTCATCCGATAAGCAGGATACAGGTTATTCCTAGATATTATCCACCTAGAATTTATTTTTCTCCATTCGAATAATCTAAATGCACTAATATTGTTTTTATAGTGACGCTACTACGATACGGTTTTGCGTGTCATAATAGACAAAATCGGTGTTATAGTAATTGTACTAAAAATAGTTTTTTTTTTAATATTGACAAACTTGGCAGTCCTAGGGCAATCCTAACCTATAATACTTCGCTGTCAAGTGGCTGGTCAATTGGCATTACTATTGTTGGCACTTGTTTGTGGCACGCGATTTTGTTGGGTCATTCTTTCTTGTGCTGGTCAAGCTGGTAACACAAACAAGTGCACTGATGGCGCTTGCCGAAGACTGTGATGCCGTGGGTCAGGAAATGGTTGAGGGTGTTTGTGTCTCTGGTCAGTGATGACGCGGATAAGGGGGTCCACTTGTTTGTGCGGCGGGATTTGATTCTAAACATTTTGTGGATGGCGAGATTGAGATTTTCTAGGGCCAGAAAGATATAGCGTTCGTAAATGTATACCTCGCATGACTGAAAGTAGCACATTGAATAACTTTAGAACAGAACGACGTAATTTACGAAAAACATGTTTACGATAATGAGAGTGAATTTATCTGATCGACATCGGCTAATTTTAAACGGTGTGGCGCAACTAGGATGTGCTAGCTTTAAGCTGGGATTGATTTATTTACGTTTCAAATTAATTCTTACGCACTGAAAAAACATTGATCCTTCGAGCCGGATTTGTCGGTAAAAATTGTGTGAGTTAATGTCTCTTAGATAGTCAAAATGTCCTGTATAGGAATACAATTAATGTAAAGTTTTTAAACAGGCCTGTACTTAAAATAATAAAAAAAGAGTCTCCATAAAGAACAAAAAAGAAGTCAGGGATTGTGCGATGACAGAGAGCGATTGTGTAACTCGCAACATTTGTCGCAGGCTTACTCATGTTACATGTGCTGCTCTATCACGAGCTAAAGTTGACTGTTTAAAGTCCAAGAGGCGTGTTATCGCAAGAAGATATCATTAATGACATCGGGACATCGCCGCCAACTTCGAGGAAATAATTTGATTCTCCATAACGTTTCTATACTGCGTAAGGATTATGATCTTGAACAATGTAAGCAGTTAATATTACCTAATACTACTAGAAATTATATCCTTAACAATGTTGAAATTATATCCAGCTTTAGGTTAGGCAAATTTGATATTAACAAAATTTGCTTAGCTAATCAATCATAAGCGTTAGATATATTAAAATCTTACAAACTTGTTAATCGCCAATACTTAAAGCGAGATTTAACCGAAAAGCAACGCTATACAGCATTTAAAGTTAGATCTGAATTTAAAAGGCGACGGGAGGATGAAAAATCGTTCATCTGAATAATACTAAAAAGAAGAATAAACAAAAGGAGAAACTGTAGTAATTATGTCAAGACACAAAAAGCAGCTATAATGATTACAACTGTACCCTCAAGGGTAAAGGTCATAGACATTTAATAGAAAGAAGAACCTAATTAAAAAGTAGATTTTTTGTTTGCATATTGCATATTGCTTCTTACTAAAGCTTTGGTTTTGCCGAAATTTGTATCCGAATTTTTAGGTTAAACTATGACAGTAGTTTTGTTTTTTTAGAATATTTGAGAAAGAGGGCAGGTCTGCAATAAATATCTTTTTTAACTCATCACGTAACAGAGAGTTCTGCTATTGTAGATCATTAATTTGGTTACTCAACAATTTAAATTGTTTTAACATAATATTGATAAAATCAAAAGAAAAGTACCCTAAAGTTGTCCCTGAATCACCTCCGGTATACTAGCGATAAGACCTTGCAAAAACCACAGCCTCACTCCGATACAGAATTGGATTGAACCATTATTTTATATGTAGACTTATCTAATCCAACACAAGAAATGTGGTAATGTCATTCGGCAACAAATGTAATAAAAATCATGCTTAGCAATACTTTTATTGCACCTTAGGCGTTCGACCGCCATTTTAAAAAGAAATGTCCGACAAAAAGGCTGTTAAAGAAATAGTGATAACAGCAAGGCCGCTATCAAGAGGAGACTAAAACAATGCGGTCACCTAAGAATAAATTGTACTTACTCTTACTTGTAATTCGATGATCGCAATAAGTATCATTCAACGCACAGAACACGACCGGCAATTTCAACTTGAACTAGACGTTGCAGTAAGTTACAAATAAATAATTGATTTGCAAAATAAAGTCTTAGTATTTTTAATCAATCAACGCGAATTAATGAATTAAATGGAAGTTCCTACTTTCAAAGACATTGAAAATGAAAATGTGAAAACCATTAAAAAATGCATGTATCACGCAGATATTCAACACTAATTATTATTATCATTTATTTAAAGTAAAGTATTTTTTATACGTCTCTGTTCGTTTTATAAAAAGAATAGTTCAAGATCCCGTGAACGCTAAACTTACGTCATTTTATAAAATCTGAAAAAATTCCTACGGAAACACACAACTACAGGTAACAACGATTGACTACTATGAACAGTCAGTCGGTCGCGGTGGTATATAAAAACGAGTACGAATGCGACAGTTAGGTTTAACGGATAATAGTTCATTTATGTAGAAACTATTTTATAGATTACACTGGTCTGCAATGAAATCCTCCTTCGAATAAAAATATGATCAATATGAAGAGTTTAACGTGCTAAATATACATCTGCTTTTATTTTTTTTTCTATCACGTATATATTTTTTAAATGTTTTTTTTTCGAATTTGGTTTCATAATTTGCAAATTATAACACCAAAGAAATCTCAAAGAAATGCAATACCTACTTTAGTTAAAAGTGCTTATTAACGTTACTTTGGGTATTTTGTCGATGAAAGGGGTATAAAAAGTTCAATAACTTTGAGAGGTTGGATCGAAGGCAAGAAAATGAAGGAAACTATAAAATGAAATTACTAATAACAAGTTATTAGATTGTTTTAATGATTTTTAACATTCGGAAACAGAAACGGTTTTTCAAAATTCAATTCCTAAGGGGGGTAACAGGACGGGGGAGTAATCTGTAGATCCACTGAAGCGATTGGAATTAAATTTTGCACACTTATTCATTTTACCACGTAGGCGCTCACTAAGAAACGGTTTTTCAAAATTCTATCCCTAAAAATGGTAACGGGGCGAGGGAGTTAATCTCTACATCCACTGAACCGATTGGAATGAAATTTTGCACACTTACTCATTTTAGCACGTAGGCGCTCACTAAGAAACGGTTTTTCAAAATTTTATTCCAAAGGTGGGTAACGGGGCGGTTGAGAAATGTCTAGATCCACTGAACCGATTGGAATGAAATTTTGCATACTTATTAATTTTACTACCTAGGCGCTTACTAAGAAACGGTTTTTCAAAATTCCATTCCTAAGGGGAGTAACGGGATGGGGGTTAATCTTTGAATCCACTACTTCAAGGGTGTCTGGCAGTGGAGGACGTGAATTATTATAGTATCTCGTAAACAATATCAAAAAATGACGCTTTATAGTATGACGTATTTGAGCACCAATTTTACACACCTTTGCTACCTGTTACCTGTCAAACCTACCGCGACCGACTGTTCGTAGTAGTCAATCGTTGTTACTTGTAGTTGTGTGCTTCTGTAGGAATTTTTTCAGATTTTATAAAATGACGTAGGTCTGGCGTTCACGGGATCTTGCTCTAGAAGATAATATACAGGGTCAATAACAAAAACATTGTGACGCTGTGCACTGAGAATACACTGTTATAAGTTTCACAAAATAAATGAAGAATCAGTGTCAGCATGATCGATTAATAATAAAGAGAACATCTCTTTCGTCTGTACTTTTTATGTAAATGGCAAACTGTGAAAACAGAAATTCTATTTTCTACTTATTTACTCTGAAAAAAGCAAATTCCAGCACTACTATCCTTATAGGAGATGTAACCATCGATCCAGCAGAGAGGACGGTTATAGCTCGTTTACATTCTGACTTCATCCAAAGTGAACTTGACAACGAATGTTACAGCTGGATGATCATTATTTATTTACATTCAAAGTGAAACAGTGTGTACACTCAGCTTTAGCTTTAGTATTTAATATATTTCTGATAGTGTGAATGCCAACATAATAAATTAATAATAATAATCAAAAATCATTTTAGTCAAAGCTTGTGTCTAGATTTGTAATTATTACTAGGAAGGTAGAAATCTCACGTTATTACGCTTTACTTACCAATATAACCTTTGTACAATTTGGTTTCTTTCAGTAAACCAAATTTTTGTTGAGCAACGATACAGCAATCCATCACTTCCATCCTCATGCTAGGACTTACTGATTTTATTTCACTTCAGACTAAGACGAATCGCCTTCTTCCTGTAGTGCAACGATTTCATCCAGTAGCTAGACCGCCTTATTATTGTTTGACGAAAAACATAAAATATTCAACCTCTAGTATTTTAGACTACGGTCAAAACTCATCAATATAACCATACACCTTTTATAATATATATTATATATGCCACTAAATTAAGCCAATGAGAGCATTAGTGAAGAAGTTTGGTATTAGAATGTTGTATCCATTAATCACTGAAGGCAAATAAAAACAAAAACATTGGAAGGGGGACATTATTGTTTGTCTTCGTAGGACAATTTGTATTCATCACATTGTTAGTCCTATTAAGAAGAAATTAGCGAAGTTTGTTGGTGGCTAGTGGATAAGTCTGGGCTTAGTTTAATCTGCTGTACTCGACTGTGTTGACTCCGAAATTTTCACGACCAAAAACTGCTGCTTGTAATATGCTTCTTCAAAACTATTACAAATTATTTCTATATCTCTTGACTGAAAATTTCTTTCTCTTTTTCGATGTCATTCTGGTGTTTCTTTAAATTCATTCTATATAAATTCATCCGGTTAATATTAAATTCTTTCTCCCTCGTTCCTTTTCGAGATATTCTGTTTTCTTTCAAAGCAAACTGTCAATTTATCATTTTCTTAATCAATCAGTTTTTAGTTTAATTTGTTTAAATTCTTCTATATCCTATTTTTGTTCTTATCTTATTTGTTTGATCTCATTCAACATTGCAGAATTATGATTCATCATTTTTTTAATCGTATCAATCATCTAATGTTCAACTTCATACAACTTACCTATTGTTGGAGTTCTAGATGTTACTTTACTCGTTTGAATTCGCGTCGAGACCCATTTTCTCTTTTTCTTTTTTCGTCATTGTTATATTCATCGTGCTCATCATACAGCTTTTTGCGCCTCCTAGCAGACTCATTCTGACGCCGTCACTGTTTTTCAACCTTAATCAATCCTCAGGTATAGCACACAAAACACCAGATCGTCACTGCTTTTTGGGCGATAAGGTTAAAGGCTCCCACAGACCAACGCGGTACGGCGGGAGCGGTAGCGGAAACGGGAACGGCACGGGAGAAACTTACATTGCGGGATATGACAACATTCAAACAAAAGCGTTGGCTAAAGCGGGACGGGGTGGCGATGAATTTTGTTGACGCTGCATGCAGCATTTTTCCCGCTGTCGCTTTGTTCCCTCCACTTGAAGAAATTAGTATGTGTTTCACAATGTAGTCGAACACAGAGAAACTCGTCGAATTAGTTAAAAAATATCTAATTGTCTATGACTTGGGGAATCCTGAGTACGAAGTACTATGTATATTTATTACCTTTACAGGTTTATAAAGTATCCGGATACATTTCCCATAACTCAAATAAAATAAAATATAATATAATACATAAAACTAAATAAAACAATAATTCAACACAATAACTAGCAGCTTTTATCCCTTCCCACTTATTGTCCCTCTTCTCCACTCAACCCTCCTCATCCATTCGATCATTCTTCCGTCCTCATTCAAAATTTCTTCTCGACTATCATCTCTCCTTCTCAATTCTACGCATTCCTTCAACAAATGCTCTATCGTCTCCTTTTTTTCTCCACATATCCTGCATATTCTTTTATTATCCTCACTCCAATATTTATTTTCTCTTTCCTCATTTCCACATCTAAACCTTGCTATTATCACGCTCTCTTTTCTACTCTCTCTTCCAAGATACTTTGGCATTTCTTCCGTTATTATTTGTTCATACTTCCCATTGTACCTAGACTCCCTAATTCTCGTTCTTCTTTCCTGCACTTGCACATCTCTATCTCTCTGCACTAATTCATCTGTCATTACTCTGCCTCTCTCTCGCATTCTTTCTATCTCCGCGCCTGCATACCCGTTTCTTTCGAAATATGCCTCCCTCTCTTTCCATATCCCCTTTCCTATTTCTTTCCTTTTTTCTTTCAAACACGCAAAATTCTGCACTCTCCTCTCTCTATCGCTCTCTCCTCAAATCTTATTGCTTTTTTTCCTGCTTCTATTCTTATTCCATCTCTCTTTGTTTCCTCCATCACTATATACCCCAGTGTCTCTCTCTCTACCCCTAGCACCCATTTCATATATTTTCCTTGCACCCCTTCCAATCCTTCTTGCTCTCTCCATCCCCATATTTCCGCTCCATACATCATCACGCTTTTCACCAAACTATCAAACATCATTACTCTCCTTCTAAAATCATGTTCAGATTTTCTCTCTCCTATTCCCCATACAGCTCCTATTATCTTATTTGCTTTTTTCACTAACTCTCTCACATATTAAAATTTAAATATGTCTATGTCCTCATTCAAAATTTCTTCTCGACTATCATCTCTCCTTCTCAATTCTACGCATTCCTTCAACAAATGCTCTATCGTCTCCTGTTTTTCTCCACATATCCTGCATACTCTTTTATTATCCTCACTTAAAATCTGGTGACTTTACAAAACTCAAAAAAGATCCTACTTCAAAATTTGTTTCCAACCTTAAATCTACGCTCAAAGACGTTTCAGAAACTATTAAATATTTTGACCCAAAAGCTTTCACACTAATACCCATGAATCCTTGCATACCTAGACTATACGGTCTACCTAAAATACATAAAACTCAACCTTTTCCCATTAGACCAGTAGTTTCTTTTGTTAATTCACCTGTATCAATACTTTCAAAATGGCTTAATACAATTCTTAGACAACATTTAGATTTTAATAACAAATTTGCAATAAAAAACTCAATAGATCTTTGCTCCAAAATTCGAAATTTCCAAATTCCATCAGACACTAGACTTGTTTCATTTGACGTAGTTAATTTATTCCCCAGCATCCCACCCAAATCTTGCTTATTAATTTTAAAAAACCTACTATTTAATTCTAATATGCCAACCATACATGCACTAAATTTACATTCACTTTGTGAGACTGTCCTAGATCAAAATTTCTTTCAATTTAATAATAATTTTTATTCACAAGACTCAGGCTTAGCAATGGGCTCTAATTTGTCACCTCTTTTAGCAGAAATATTCATGAATAACTTGGAAGATCAGTTTTTAACTTCTTCACCTTTTAAAGATCATTTTCTCTTTTGGTACAGATATGTAGATGACATAATTGTTTTATTCAAAGGATCTGATTCTGAACTTGATAACGCACTCAGCAACTTAAATTCTTTAAACCAATCCATTAAATTCACCGTTGAAATTGAAATCAATTCCCAAATCCCCTTTTTAGACTTGTTAATCACTAGAAATAATAATACTTTTGAATTTGACATTTATAGAAAACCTAGTATCACAGATTGCGTAATACCTTTTGACTCTTGTCACCCTGTTTCCCATAAATTTGCAGCTTTTCATTCCTTTTTCCACCGATTATTTTCTATACCACTATCAGATTCATCTTTTCAAACAGAACTTAATAACATTAAACAAATCGCTTCAAATAATGATATTCTTTAAAAACTATAAATAAATTATACTATAGATACTGTAACAAATTCAAATACACACACTACTTGGTTAAAAATCCTTCAGAAACAATTTCCTTTTCAAATTCATTAACATATTTTGGCGTCGTCTCAGAGAAATGTTCTAAAATACTTAAGAAAAACGGTTTTAAAGTTTCATTTAAAACAGATAACAACTTATCCAGATTTTTTATTAAAAATAAAGATCCATTAGATTACAAATCATCATCAGGTGTATACAAATTAAGCTGCTCTACTTGTGAGTCATTCTACATAGGTCAGACAGGTCGCAAAATATCAGACCGTATTAAAGAACATTTCAGGCACATCTATAACAACACAGATCTTGATCCTCCACCATCAACACCTTCTTCTTTCGCCAATCATATATTAATAACGAAACATAGTTTTTCACCATCAAATTCCAAATTGATTCATAAATGCAATAAAGGCCGGAAATTAGATTTTCTCGAGACTTTGGAAATAAGGAAAGCCTTGAAACTGGAAAACAGATCTTGTTTAAATGAACAGAATAACTTCAATAATCCCATTATTAATTCACTATTTTAATTTTTCACTCAAACAAACTTACCAGATTCTCTTTGATCCATTTTTAATTTTTACATTTATAAAATGTTGTTGTTACGAAATCTTTTAAAAATCATGTAACCCTTTGAAAACGTCAAATTTAATTCAAAATTACGTCAATGTCATAATTTTTTATATTCTTTAAGGTAAGAACCCCTCTTGTAATTCATCAATTGTATCATTAATCTCTTGTTAAATTAGGGCTGATGATGGCAGAAGTATTCTGCCGAAACATGTACCATTAGTAATCTTACAGTTATTAAAGTTTGTGGAGTTCGACATAGACATATTTAAATTTTAATTTAAATTTACTCCACTTGGATTTAAGAACATTCTTCTTGTTTCTCTCACATATGCTGTTGCTGTGTTTCTTTCATTCATCACATAACCTATATACTTAAATACTTTCACTTCTTCAATTTTCTCTTTCTCCCATCTCCACTCATTTACTTTTCTCCTACCACCCCCTTTTCTGAACACTATCATCTTGGATTTCTCTACATTCACCGTCAACTTTTTCCTCCTCATATATTTCTCCATATTTCCTATCATTTCTTTTATACCTTTCTCCTCTCTCGCTAGCACCACCAAATCATCCGCATATGCTAAAGACCACACTTTTTCTTTCATGTTTAGCTCTTCTTCCATCCGTTTCTTTTGCTTCTTCTCTTTGCATACTAAATTGTACCTCTTGCGTGCTCTCTTGTACTCTTCCTTGGTTGCTTTTTCTTTTTCCAATTTCTTAATTTCCTTCTTGCTTTTTGCTTCCTTTCCCTGCATTCTTTATCCCACCACTCGTTCTTCCACAGCCCTATTTCTTCGTATTTTGCCTCCCTAAGTCTTGCTCTATATTTTTTTTTTCCTTCTTCCGTCCAAATATTCTTCACAATTTTCCTTTTAAACTCATTCACACTTCCTCTATCTTTCTCTCTTCCTTTTGTCTTCACTTCTAAAGGCATATGGTCCGACTCCATTCTTTCTTCCACCTTGAATTTCGCTATTTATCCCATGCTTCTTCATTTATCATAACATAATCAATAACTGTCTCCCCTTTTGATCCAATATACGTGTACTCCCCTTTTTCATCTCCTGTGCAGTTCCCATTAAGTATGTCCCACCCTCTTTCTTGTACTAAGCTAATCAGTACTCTCCCTTCTGCGTTTTCTGTTCCATCTTTTGTTAATCTTCCTTCTATTGTTTCTTGTTCCTCTTCTATCCGTCTTCCTTTTCCCCCAATTCTTGCATTAAAATCCCCCCCAATCACCAAAGTTCCTTATTCTTGCTCTTTTACTCGGTCTTCTATTATTCTCTATGTTTTCTTCATACTTCTGCTGTACACTGTTACAATTCTCCATTTTTTCTGTTTACTTTTCACCGTTATTTCCATAATCCCTCTTTCTTCTTTTGCTTCAGTTCCATTTTCTCCTTCCAGTCCCTCTTTCACCCCCATTATTATCCCACCTTTAGCTCTTCTTTTCTTGCTTTCCCTCTCTTCATATTGACATTTCCACTTAAACTCTTTCGGCATTCTCTTTTCCAATTTTTTTCACTTCTTTTCTTCCACCCACGTTTCTACCATTCCCACTACGTTAAATTCTCTCAAATACCCCCAAAATTCATTCTCTTTGTTTTTCATTTCCGCTACGTTCCAGAATACTATTCTTATTTGCTGCTTTTCTCCTTTATTCCTCTCCGTATTCGTTTTCCCTTTTCTGCCCTGTCGTCTTTTTCTTGTGCTCTTATTCAAAAATTTTCTGTATCTAACTCCCCCTTTCCTTCGTCCCACCTAAGCCTTTTTCCCCTCTATCCATATCTTTTTATAACCCACTTTCACCCGCTGTTCTTTTTGTCGCTCTTGTTTGGCTATCGCTCTTAATTCCTTCTGTATATCTCTTTCCTTCTTTGTCAGATCATCTTGTATGTATACTCTCTTTCCTTTTTTTTCTGTTAGTTTTCTTTTATTTTCCATAACTTTCCTCTTTTCCCCCCAGCTCCCAAGTTCCGCCACAATACTTTTTCCTCCATTTATTTTATACATCTCTCTCACAGTCACTTCTACCTCTAATTCCAGCTTCATCCATTTTTCCAGTTTCTTCTCGCTCTCGCATTCCTCTTCGTCCAATCCCGTTACTACAATATTCTTTTTTCTCACTCTTTTTTCCTGCTCTTCCATTTTCTCCTCCAATTTTTTCATTTTTTCTTTTTGTTCCATCTTTTCGCTTTCCCATTTTTCTTCCTTTTCACGGTTCATAATTTTCAACTGTTCCAGTTCCCGGCTCATCTTCCGATTCTCTTCCTTTATCTCCCCTACATCCTCTATAATTTTTTTCAGCATCTCTTTCATTTCCTCATCCATTGCCTTTTTAACCGGTGATTTTTGAAACATCTTACTTTTCCTAAAGTGGTTAATCCTCTCTTCTGATTCTCGTCCTTCTTCTCTTTTTCTTTTGTAATCTTCTTCTCTCTCGCTCTCACAACCACTTTTTTCATTCTATTTTTTACTTTTTCACGCTTTTTTATCCGCTTATCTTTTCGAGCGCCGCAAAACACGTCCGCTCGGCTCAACTGCTCGAATCGGAATTGGGGAATCGTGAGTGTAAAAATATTATTAAGCGCAATAAAATTTGGGACGAAATAGGCGTCGAATTGGATGAAGATGGTAAGTACAACTAAATAACTTCTTAAAACTTCTGCGACGGCAAGTAACAAAAGATCTTTTTCATCTGATGAGAAATTAATTTTTGTAGGTATATTTTTGTAGTGTGTGTTTTCGTCGGAAAACCGCTACCGCAACTGAGCTATCGTTTTGGTGTGAATAGGAACAATTTTCCCGCTTCCCGCGCTCCCGCTCCCGTTCCTGCTACCGCTCCCGCCATACCGCGTTGGTCTGTGGGAGCATTAAGGCTCGCGATAACGCTTTTGATTAATAATAATGTTTCAATTATCAAATTATCACTTTGCGGGGGTCTACTTTAAAAAATTATTTATTTTATTTTCAGTTTTTACTGTTACAATTTCTGGCGCGTAACTCGAAGTTTAGAATTTACACTCTAAATTTTGATTTTAAACTCTAAATTTCTCAGATTTTCTGAATTTTAATGACGCGCCTATCCAGTATCTCTAAATATTTAACCATACATGCACTAAATTTACATTCACTTTGTCAGACTGTCTTAGATCAAAATTTCTTTCAATTTAATAATTAATTAAATTTTTTTTCCACCGATTACTTTGTATACCACTATGAGATTTATCTTTTCAAACATAACTCAATAAACGAGGAACGTAAATTTACTTGCCATGAAAAAGCGATACCAAATTTTGACCACATACGAAATTTGGAAAGGCATACAACGTAGAACAATATGATCCAGTGAGTAAATCAGATGGTTTGTTTGAGGAATACGTAAATAACTTTTTAAAGCAAAAAGTTGAAAATAGCGGGTGGCCTGGTAAGTGTCAAACTGCCGAAGACAAGGACCAGTACGTAAAATTGTATTTTGAAAAAGAAGGCATAACCTTACAACCAGAAAACATTTCACATATCGCTGGGCTTCGATTTAACTCCAAATTAATGTTAAATAGTTTTTGGGAAAAGTTTGGTCAGCGCGAAAATATGATGCAGTCATCAATTATACAAGACCCTAAAAAATTCCATGACGTCAGAATAATTTTCCAAAAGTAAAAACTAAAAGTATGTTAATTGAATTTCAAGATTGCGGTAAACAAAGTTTTTTACGTTTTCACAATAGGTAAAAAAATAGAAAAAGATAATTCTAAATTTTTTTGTTAAAAACATTCCTAAAAGAACTGATTTACAAACATGTGTCAAAAAATAAACGCGTATATAAGTATGTACAAAAGTTGGTCGAAAAGATTCTCACTTATGACTCTCGTACTTCGTCAGGTTCATTTCACTTTTTAGGTTCTAATTTTTTCTCAAGATTTCAATTTCTCAATTTACAGGTTTAAAGCTTCTTAGATTCTTGTTTACTCGGGTCCTGACGGCGTCCGGTCGTTTGTTTAATTCTTCAATACCATTATTAGAAACTGGTCGAAAGTACCGAAGCACTCAAGATTTCACGAATATATAAATAGTAAAACATTATTCTACAATGAGACATCATGGCTCATAAGATCATGTACTGGATTTCGACGGTTACAAGACTCGTTTGACGCTTTACCCTATGAATTTAGAAACTAATAGTATGTAAGGTAGTAGGAATAATTGTCCGTATTTTTATGTTTTATGTTTGATTTATTTAATGATGTAAAGTATTGCATGTATTTTTTGTATAATAAAATATATTTAATAAAAATATAAATACATATCAAATATTTCTTGACGTATTCTATCATTCCTATCAGTATCACTTGTGAACAGTCAGAACATTCAAATTTTAGCGCCAAGACGCCATCTTGAATAGAAAAATTTCCATGATGTCAAAATAATTTAAATATAGGAGATTCAAATTTTACCGCCTAGACGCCATCTTGACTAAAAAAAATTTCATAACGTCAGAATACAAACTTTCAAATTTAAAAAAATGCCATTATGATTCCATTAAAAACAAGGTCATCATGTCATTAAAATGGGTTTCATGATGTCAAATAAATGGGTTCCTAATGAGGATCATTAAAACCTAATGCATTATAAACGAGGTCATGATGTCATTAATGGGCTCTTAATCAGTGTCATTAGAACTTAATGATCCAAAAGTGAAAGTGAAAGTTAATTGATTTGAGCTTCCAAGTCCCCCTACATACTACTTTCCTACCATCGTCCCACCCCTGTCCCAAGGGGGCCTCCTTGTTCTAGTTACCATAGGCCACTTGAAGTTAACATTTTTATCAGAAAATAATGAAATGAACTCAATTTCATTGGAATACTTTCAATTTTCAAACACTAAGACTAAATGCGCGCGCACAGGGCAGATTAAGTGACCGTTCAGGGGCTAGACGTAAGTCAAAATAGGAGCAGACATGAAATAAATGAATTTAATTCGTTGCGTTGTTACTGGGTGTGTGCGCGCGCATAATTTCGACTTTAATCTCAGAATTTCGAGTTTAAAGTCGAAATTTGTAGATTAATCGAAATAATGAATAAAATGTCTTTTCTACGTCTTTGTAGTTTCTCTTAGAATAACAGAAAAATATGAGAACGGTCTTATTTTTCTCTTCGGTAAACATCTGTTACGATATTCACCCTGCTTTACGATATTTGTTTGCAAGACCATAAACGATCGTAAACTTAATGACAGTAAAGTTATCGACCTCAAATTCGAAATATTGTTAGAATAGAAACACCGTATACAAGGAATACAGTAATTTTTATGAGAAAGGCCATAAAGACGTCGTGTGGTGGAAAGTATCTAATAACCAATAAAAGATAAACGTGACGACCGGCAGTCCCCAGAGGGTTCGACAATGCAGAATACAATATTACAATAAAATTAGATAAACGCCTGTAAATTTGAGAACGTTGTTGAAATTGATTTATAATTTCATGGGTACATCTCTTGAATGAATTTTTACTTCCTCGTAATTCCACCATAATCGGCTATAAATCTTACCTAAATATCGTGACCAAATTTTAAAAAAATTGTTGTTATTTGTGCCATCTTTAAATATCGATGTCCTAAAGGCAAGACCTTGTAAGTGTAGAGTAAAAAAAAAACAACGGGTTGCACTCCGGGAGTGCCGGCAGAAGTGAAAACTTGAACATTAACGTTGTGCATTTTTGAATATTTTGGAATGGTTAGGGAATAATCTCGCACGAATTGCTTTATTTATCAGTATAAAAGTACTAACGAGTGAGCAACAAAATTCGTGATCGTAGGAGCCTCTGAATCCAAAATTTTGAGTCCGTTCTTAATCGATACGATTGTGTAAAAAGTCATTGAGTAATGTGAATTGACGAATAATGAAACAGTAAAGTAAAAGAACCGATATACGTTTAGCCAACTGCGATTATGAATTTTGTTGCCCACTCGTTATCATTTATGTGGTAAAATACAATATTCATTTATTGCGCTATCGTACATAAACATGACAATTTACATTACATTAAAAATTTAACACTTCAGAACTATTACAATAATTTTACATTAAAAAGTTTATCTGTCAGAAAAATCAACTTTCATCCCTAATATCAACGACTCTTTCACCATCATCATTACCAGCATCATCATCGCCAATCTCTAAAACTGATACAATAGGTTTATGGTAGCTGAAGTAAGAAACGAACAATTTTAATTCGAATCTATTTAAATGTCTAATAAAGACCGCATCAATAGTAGTTTTGTATTTCGTTCTGCCAAGATTGCGATTATTTGACATCGTTAAACCAAATTAATGATTTAAAAATTCAATTAATTGTTGATTTTTATCGTCTGCAAAGTTTATGTTGAAATCTCTACTCAAAATCATTGGCAAATCATCAAAGCTTTTCCCATTTTTTATTTGAAGCAATGCAGATGCGTCATGAGAATAAATGAATAAATTTTCATACAAGAAGTCTCGTATAGCACGCAATGACTTATCTGGAGAAATGTAAACGGCAACCATAATAATGAACTGATTATCACCAGAGTGGCAACGACTTATACACATATCGCGATATCAGAAACAGTAGCATTAAACATGCTGGTGTATTTCGCATGCACATCCATTTGTGAAATCATGAACTGTGTTCATATTTTGATAAATAGCTACTCCTCCCGCTGGATGATTATTTCTTCTGAAACTCGCAACAAAGAGAGGGGGATATTACCTCCTCTCCTACGCCGCGCCGGCGCGGCGGTCTACCCTCCCTCCGTCCTACGAATTTTCGATCAGGGCACGTGTCCTGACGCGACTTTAACATTTTTTACCCATCCCAAAAAGTGCTCACCGCCGGTAAAGAAGTTTTCACTTCAAAAAATTACATGAGACGACAAAACGAGGTAAAATTTAGAAGGTCCTGTGTAGTCTGTAATATAGGCATAATATGCCTATGTTATATATATTATGCCTTATGTTATTTGATTTATCGAGTTTAAAAGTTTGGCAAAAAATGGGGAGGACAATTATTGACAGGAATCCTGCGTTGAGGCCGTCGATATGTAATTTTGCAATCCCGTCCATATGTAATTTAGCAATCTTAAATTTTAATTTTGCATTAAATTTAATATCTACCCACATATTGTATAATCACTAACAAGGTTGGCAAACAGTATTATAAGTATGAGGCATTTAAAATTTTCTTGACTGACCTCCTCAGCAGAGAAGTTCGATTTCTTCTCAACCATTTTATGCTCGTTACTTTTATTGCTGGCCTGGCTTGCGATGTGGTGGCGTTTATTACTCCTTAAAGTGTCAAGTGTGGACATATACTTCACGTTGATGGATAAACTAGAAACTCGGAAACTTGACTTGCCTTGATATAACAACACATCAAATTTCAGAGTGGGTGTTTGACTGATTTGCTAAATGTAGCATTTCCGGCAACTTTATTTGGCGGTCGCTTTGTTATTAGATTAGATGCTATTGTTAAACGAAATGCCCTCATAAAATCCATGTTCACCTTATATTGGGAACTGATTTCTATACACAATAACGCGAAGCTGAACATGGAAGCATTAAAGTGCGTATAGACATGCAACCGAACCGCGTACTGTAAGTAAGTTGCTGAGTGATGAAATTCATCAAACATTGTCGCGTATAACGGGTTCGCCTGCCCGCCTAAACGGGCCAACAGGTGCTGCAACGCCCTCACCTCTATTCCTTTTATGCGACGATCGAAGACCGACAACTTAGTCGCGTCAATAAATACATAAAACAGGCAATCTTCGGAAGTCCTCAGAAACAGCTTCGATTTTAATGATTTTTTTTGTGAATGTTTGTTTTTATATATTATTCAAAATCAGAAACCTTTTGAAGTGGGGAAATAATTATTTATATTGTTTAAACACTTTTTATTATATTTATATAAAAAAATTAGTTTTTCAATACTTATTCTACAAATAATATACGAAAGTAAATTATAAAATTATTATGAATTGTGGATTATTTATTTTAGACATTTATAAATAAAATAATTAAAAATTGTTCATCAATTCTTGTAGGAAGGAAAAATTTGACAATTTTCCTCGATTTCCATGGGAGTCCCTTATCAGATCCTGACTTTTTGACAATGGAACTACCTCAAGAGTATACCCTTTCAAATAAAAGAAGAATTTTGAAAATCGGCCCACAATTGACGAAGAAATCGGTGAACATATACATGAAGTCGGTTAATAAAAGGGAGCGAAAATTTGAGGATCTTTCTCGATTTCCATGGGATTCCCTAGTCAGATCTTGACTTCTTGACAAAAGAACTTCCGCAAGAGTATACCCTTTCAAATAAAAGAAGAATTTTGTAAATCGGTACACAACTGACGAAGAAATTGATGAACATACGTGAAGTCGGTTAATAAAATGGAGCGAAAATTTGAGGATTTTTCTCGATTTCCATGGGATTCCCTGATCAGCTCCTGACTTTTTGACAATGGAACTACCTCAAGATTATACTCTTTCAAATAAAAGAAGAATTTTGAAAATCGGCCCACAATTGACGAATAAATCGGTCAACATACATGATGTCGGTTAATAAAAGGGAGCGAAAATTTTAGTATTTTTCTCGATTTCCATGGGATTCCCTGGTCAGATTCTAATTTTTTAATAATGGAACCACCTTAAGAATATACCCTTTCAAATAAAAGAAGAATTTTGAAAATCGGCCCACAATTGACGAATAAATCAGTCAACATACATGATGTCGGTTAATAAAAGGGAGCGAAAATTTTAGTATTTTTCTCGATTTCCATGGGATTCCCTGGTCAGATTCTAATTTTTTAATAATGGAACCACCTTAAGAATATACCCTTTCAAATAAAAGAAGAATTTTGAAAATCGGCCCACAATTGACGAATAAATCGGTCAATATACATGATAAGTCTGTTAAAGAGGGAGCGAAAATTTTAGTATTTTTCTCGATTTCCATGGAATTCCCTGGTCAGATCCTGATTTTTTGATAATGGAGCCACCTTAAGAGTATACCCTTTCAAATAAAAGAGGAATTTTGTAAATTGGTCCACAATTGACGAAGAAATCGGTGAACATAAATGAAATATAAATATATAAATGTTCTGAGGTAACAAGCATTAAAAAAAAAAACATACAACCGAATTGATAACTTCCTCCTTTTTTGAAGTCTGTTAAAAAAAACGCAAAACTATTTTTTTTAGATAAATATCATACATATTGTTTAAATAATATTATTAGTTATGTCCCCGCTCCAAAAGGTTTCTGATTATAAATAATATAAAAAAAAGCAAATATTTAAAAAAAAAACATCAAAATCGGAGCTGTTTCTGAGGACTTCCGAGAAAAAGACTTCATTGACGCGACTAACTCATTGAACGCTTTGCGGTGTTCCGTCTACACAGGTTACGCTACGAGGTTCGGTTGCATATCTGAACGCACCTTCACATCACAATAACAATGTTTTTTGTTATAGTTAAGATGATCGACTGTTTATCGCTCATTTTATTTGATCGTGATTATTTTTAATATTTTTTAATCACCTACACAAAGCTGCAAAAGCATTGTTGTATCTTTTCGATCCGTCTACTACATCGTTGTAGACTAACTATTTATTTAAATAACATCACTTTGAAAATGACAACCACAAAGTGAATGTAACTATAACTATCTACCACAATGTGCTTGAAGTGCATCAGTTTGTCACGGTATCCAAACAGGGATGACACTAGCTCTTTCGGTGACATAGTGGGATGACAGTATGTTTCTTAGGTCTGACAACAAAGCTAATTTCCACAAACAAAGAGGTAAATTAATTTAACATTTAATTAATAAAATACTGTTTGAATTTTGCACTTATTTGTTTTGTAGGAAACGTCAGAATTGCTTTCGTTCACTGTGCGTAAATTTGTGAACGTTACAAGACGTTCTTTATTTGAATGAAATTATCAAAGCGAAAAGCGTCGATTCCAACCGTAAGTGGATTTGAAGTGTCCCACTTTTATAGAAAAATTACTTCCTCAAAGTCTCAAACTCGTGTCTCGCAACGATTATTCAGTTTGACGGTAATGTGATATATTCCACCTTCGCGTGAGATAGTACTGTTTAAAATTAGAACTTTAAGAATTAGGTAAAATCTTTTGGGCGAGTTATACGCTACGAGTAAAATCTAAGTTGATAATTCATTTTTGTTGCTCTGATTTTGAGGCACTGCAGCTGGCAAGAAAAGACTGTAAAAACATACTACCACTCTACCTAAGAGTTTCAGTAATGGTAAATAGTTTTCAATTCGATAATGGTAAAAATGGTAAATATTTCAATGCTCACTTTAGAAATACCCCATAGAAATACCTTTTCAAATTATGTAGTAAAGCTCTCGTGGTTGTGCAGATGCAAGTTTGGAATGCAGCAGCGAGTTTTCAGCTCGTATATTAATTTGGTGGCTGTACCTCCACCATTTGCAGTTTTCGACGGGATACGTCAGTGTATAGCTTAGATAATTATAATGATAATTATCATAGATTAATCTTCAATTTTTCGTTTTTCATTCACTTTTAACAAGACCGTTCTGAGAGATACTCCATTCTGTAACACGTTCGCCAGTATAAAGAGATAATAATTTATAAAATTATTATAATAATTTTAGAAAACCTGCATTGGTGTCCCGTGCACGTGCATAGAGTATAGAGGATTAATCAGTTTCTTTTTATGCAGCACATACGTGAGCGAAACGGTTGTTATTACGTGTTACAACCACAATAGATATGTTTACTGTAACTACTTTAACGCCAGGAAACTTAATACACATTCTGGATACCGAATTCAAGTTGGGAGGCGGTTACCGATAACACTGTTGGTGGCTGTGAAATAAGCCTTTCGGTCTAATTGCATAAATAGTTCACTAGGTATTCTGATCCGAAATAATTACAATTATATTGTAACGTGTATACAATTACACATTCCTAGATAACATGGCGTCACTTTTTTTTATTTTAGCACTTTATTTACGGTAAAAGGTTGTCAAATAAAAAAAGTTGTAAAAATGGTGGATGCGTCGGGTAAATTTCTTGTAAATGACAACTTTGATAAAAAACGCAGTCTCCATGAAAATATGTAGAAGTGAGCAACTATGAATGGTCGGTTGTCAGCAGCACAAAATTTACAGAGCAAATTTAATTTTTCACTTAATGAAACAAAATTCTTTATTTTATTATGAGAGCACATTCATTATTATCAATTCATTCACCAATTCATTAACTTATGATAGACAGAATATTTCTCTATCTAAATCTATAATAAAATAAGGGTTTCGTAAAAAAACGACAATGTGCCGAACGTTTTGTTTGATTAAACCGTGAAGCTGCCATAAATTCTTGCGAGTTGCATCTCTGGTGAACACCTCTCCTGCATTAATCTTCCATTCCAAAGGAAATGGAAGCCTGGATCAAATATTTATCCATGAAAGGGACAGTAACATTAAGACTTAAAATCTTGCGGAAGTTAGTACATGCATAATGAATTTAAAGTTTTATTTAGGAAGAGAAAACTTCAGGGTTCCACTTAGAAACCTGTTCGTTTAACAAATGTGTATTCCATATTTTTACTAAGTGTGTAGAGACATATTTTAACAGCTGGTTGCTGCACTCTGGTGACAACGATTTAAAAATAAGTAAAAACAACACACTGTTGGAGGCCCCAATGCCTTCCGAATCAAAACCTAGTTTCACACTTTTTAATTCTGTTTTCAAGAATACAAAAAATTAATGTAGATTTTAAAGTGATGAAGAAGTGTTATACTGTAGGCTGTTCTCCTTAGTTCTTGTTGTAACTCACTGTTAATCACTTAAACACTGAATAAATGGTCAACCAATTTCTGTAACAAAGAGTGTTATAGCAAAAAAGATTTTAACTTTATGAAGAAGTTTAATTCAATAGCTTCGGTGAATCTACACAATACTCAAAGTCTACTCTAAGTCCTGATCCACGCCACCAAATGAAAATATATTATCCTGTTCTTTTTTTCTTCTCAATATAAAATGATCGAAACCTTGAACGAAACGCAATAAATTATCCTCTTCGCTTTGAATCCCACTGAAAGAAACTTATCCTTAATTGCGCCTGTCGTTAAGAAAAAAAACGAAATTGCCACATTATTTCAATTTGACTCGTAATCAAACTTATATTAAAATTTCACTTATATTTCTATTTAAATTTAAATATATCTAAGTCGAACTCTACAAACTTTAATAACTGTAAAATTACTAATGGAACATGTTTCGGCAGAACACTTCTGCCATCATCAGCCCTTAAAGAATATAAAAAATTATAATTATATTTTTTTATATTCTTTAAGGGCTGATGATGGCAGAAGTGTTCTGCCGAAACATGTTCCATTAGTAATTTTACAGTTATTAAAGTTTGTGGAGTTCGACTTAGATATATTTAAATTTAAATTTACTCCACCTGTATTTAAGAACATTCTTCTGGTTTACTTATATTTCTGTTTGTTTTTTTTATATTCCTGTTTATTTTTTTAGCAAATCTATTGACATTTAGTTATTATACTCTGTTGGTTGGGTTTCCGACATATTCAGAGTACCAAAATCAATTATTACGATGTGTTAAACAGTGTTCAAAAATTAGTATAATTTTTTTTTATAAATAAATAGAAATCTAAATTCTTTCATGTATTACCGACTGATGCAGCTACACGTGGGGAGTAAATATAGAGAAAAGGGCAGAAAAATTGAAGAGAACAGCAAAGAAGTAGAAGAGAGACTGACGAAATGTAGGAAGAGGATAAAGCGATTGAAGAGAGAAAGAAAAAAAATTAAGCCGTCACAGCAGATGAAAAACATCGCAATTGATGGTTATTGAAAGAATTTATAATTAAAGTAAACCAATAAATAAAAATGGATTACAATAATAAAATAAATATATTTTTTCTACATCAGTCAGAAAAACGGAATGTTGTATACGTCAGTGTGTTATGACAAAAGGCCATTTCTCTCCCATGTCAGGCAAAGTCGTATTATAGCGACGCATAAAAACTTTGAAATTACTTTATGTGCCGCTGGTGGTCAGTTCAGTTTTATCAAATAAAAGAAATTGTCAGATTTTCGGCCTTTCAAGAAGAAATATCATGTTTTATTCGGAGAAAAGTGGCTTTTCGTGGCTCGTCTGTATTTGTCAAACCTACAGACTTGCCACAAAAAGCTTCACTTTTGCTCCTAATAAAACAATTTACGAGTATTTCTTATTATTCTTGTGTTAATAATTCATACAGAATATAAATACAAGACAAATAAAAAAAATTCATTACCGGTTAGAAATACCTCATTACGAAAACTCACCTTTCGCGAAAGTGAATAAAAAATACATTTTAAATAGATTACTTTACTCTGTTGTCATAAAATTTTAGAACACACAAATGCGATGACAAGTTGAGAAAACAAATTACCAAGCCTACGATTCAATTCTTAAGAAGTTCGTTTTAGCCACCTACTTTGTTTGTTAGAAATAAGTATAACAATTTTTTTTTACGTTTTTACAACGAGGTTGGTAGGGATTTTTTTTTATTCAAACCTTGTTAAGAAAGTGCCCTTGCAAACCTTGGGCAATTACAAACCTCGCCCACGGCTCGGTGTATAAACTTTGCTCGCGGGCTGCAAAAGAGCAATTTTGTACCTTGGTTTGAAATATACTATTAATATAAACTTTTTTACAATGGAGTTACGGAATCTATAATATATAGAATATATAATATATATACGTGCAGAGAAACTTTTGTCCCTCTTTTTAACCTTATTGCGCGCACGGAGGAGTGAGATTTAGCATAGTTGAAGTTTATATGGAGAAGGAGAACAAAAAGCTAAAATCTATATATTGTAAAATGTGTTACAAATGCATTAAATAATAAATAGTCTGTGGTCAAACAGTCGCACAGAGCACTGAATGAGTTTCGCGCTGCGAATTTTGTGATTTCAAATGTTCCTTTTTCATAAGTATTGCAGAGAATTAGGGCAAACAACACATGTTAATGACATATTTGTACACCCTTGCAGCTGACGTAATAGAACAAAATTCAAAAAAATTATATGCAATGGTTATAGATGTGTACTAAGTATTTGAAAAAGATACTCAATAACCTTCAAGTTTACAAATTTAATTAATTACGGTCGAATTTCGACCGCTGGGTGACCACTAGTATGATCTGTGATTTCTGTAAGAGTAGCTGTTTAAGGTGTATTAGAAAATGATTGGCCGCTTGATCGTCACTGTCACTAATATTTAAACTCAATAATACTGTAACTGATTTATAATCTTCCAACACTTCAAACGAAGTTCTTTTGAAAATAATAATAAAAGATTTCGGAGATTCGGCTTCTCAGGCTCGCAATATGTATTCGTTTTCACATAGGAATAGTCATATTTTCTCAATTTGTGAATTAACCATTCGTATATTTCTTATCGTTAAGGCAGCGTTCGTCGCTCAAACGTTTTTTCGTCGACTTTTAAAGATTGACGATTGGTAGCACTAGAAAAACGGTGATCTGACAAGTAACAGCCGTCATAATCGTCATAACATTTCGACGGGTCGCGGGTTAACAATAATACGATAAAACTAATTACGCCTGAAAACGGCCGAATCATAGTGTAGCCACTACGCGGTGTTACAAACTGATTTTCATCTAGTTAACTTTGGAATTTTTCTACATGTAAATCTTTCTATGCCGCTCTATTCTTTTTGCATTTGTTAATTCTGCCAATAAGACATTGGTTGTCAAGTGATAAACGTCATTTAATTAAATCAATTTAAGGAAGATCTGGGATTCATCCGAGGCTCCGTAATGGCAATGAGTACACTTCATTTTCATGGTAAACCTGACCAGACCCGAAAAAGACGGCTACAGAAGATTTTTTATCGGATTGCTTCTCGTTAAAAGTATAATTATTTTCAAATGAAATTTATAAACAACCTGAAATTTATAAAAAAATCCAAATAAAAAAATATATTACAATTTTTTATATATATATATATATATATATATATATATATATATATATATATTTTTTTAATTTTTTAAACAGCAATATTATTTTTAATAAATAATAAAATATATTTACGCATAACTGCATTTTTTATACTTGTTTACATATTGGTTACCATGATTGAAAATGGAACATTACACCCGTGAAGCAAATGCCCGTCAAGTAAAAGCCCGTATAGAAAAGGCCCGTAAAGGAAAAGTCCCTAAAGTAAAGGCCCGTAAAGAAAAAGCCCGCAAAATTTTATTTATGGTAATTATAAATATTAATTGTGCGTAAAACGTTGTATGTACCTCTGGCCGAAAGACCGTTTACGCCCTCGGACGACTTAAAGGCCCTCCTTTGTCGGGCCTCAAAATCGTCATCTGGATTAAACTCTTTCTTTCGACCCTCTATACGTAAATAACTATACTTTTTTTAATAAAAATGATTTTTTTATAAATTATTATTTATAGTTCGACACTGTCAGAATTTTCAATTTTTCGCTTGTGTAAACACTCTCCTGTCAGGCAATAAGAAAATGTCAGATAAACGTCACACAATTTTTATGGATTTAAGCAATTGAAAGCCTTGCCGCGGTTATGTCGAACTATAAAACGTTGTATTACACTCGTTCCTGTGTAAATTTGGGTGCTTTCGGGCACTTGAGGCTTAAAAAGCCCTCGTGTCCGAAATAACCCAATTTACACAGGAACTCGTATAATAAATAACTATTTTGGATTTTAATTTTTATTTTTTATTTTATTTTTTTAAACAGTGTTATGGCGCAAACGGCGCCACACAGGGAATGGATAAAGGAGAAACCTTCTTCAAGCTCTCTTGTCAAAAATTAAATCATTTTTTTTCTCTTTTGTTTATTCCCCGTAAATTATAACAAATATTAGTAATAATATACAACATAAAAAGTTAGGCCTTTACCTAATTTGAAAACAACAAAAAAGATTGTCTTAAAAAACTGTTTTATTAGATGACTCACTCCCGAGATAAAACATTCAGATGAAATAAAATGTATACGTTCCCTAATAAAATGTCCTGCCAAGTCCTTGTTTATCATTCAGAAAAATGTCGTTTTGTCCGAAACATTAATGAATTTTTTCAGCGCAAATTAATGTTCTTCTAAACACATCCCCTTCCTACATTATTTTGATGCGTCTTGTTAAGATTGTTGTTTGCAAGAAGATCAATTATTCAACACTTTCCATTATGTTGCAGATCTTTGTGTTTCGAGTGAAAGCACATCCCAGAGATCCGAAATATGAACAGTGCGTTTCCTTCGGGTTCTTCACGTCTATGTCTCAAGAGATTGCCTACAATTTGATGTGCGTCATGTGTATGTACTTCATTCCTCTGTTCGTCATCATCGTTGCTTACACAGCAATCATGTGTGAGATTTCCAAGAACTCCAAGGACACGAAAGGTAAGTAGTAGTGCAACAGAGCGTTAAGACAAGTGTATTTGCCAGTTTTACCATAAATTTTCTTGGAGACTTTTGATTTTAAAAACATAATTATTCATATACGTCACTTTCTCGTTTAAATACGTTTGAAAATTGTTTACTGTTTTCGAACAATGAATATTGCATAAAAGCGTCAACCAAAAGCAAAATATACTGAGTGACATGGAAAAAAAGGACGTCCAGAACGAGCTGTCGATTTACTGTTTTTCTACCATAAGTATGAAGTCTATGCTCGCTTCTTACATAAAAGTCGCTTTCGATTCCCAATAAGTCCCAATAACATCGTTGTGGAGTGCTGGCCACCTCCTAAAGTAACTTCCCCCCTAAAGAATCCTCTGAGTGTGGTGTAATACCGACTATTTTCTTTGAAACAAAATCATTGAACTCAACGTTTTCTGATTCTATTGAAACAAAAGAATAAAAAGTCAAGCACATATCCTGTTGGTAACAAAGCGTTCACAACTTTCCACAATTTTCCCATACATCCAGGGATTATTTTAGGATATTAATACGTTGTGTAAGTAAATGAAAGCACCTATTGTTATTTATTCTCCTCTTTTTTTTTTCTCATAGGCAGCCAAGGTTCAAGATTCAAAAATGCACTGTTATTTTGTTCTAAAATCTATATATGTATATAAAAAAAGTCGTGTTAGTTACATTATTTATAACTCAAGAACGGCTGAACCGATTTGGCTGAAAATTGGTGGGGAGGTAGCTTAGAACCGGGAGAAGGACATAGGATACTTTTTATTGTTTATTGAACATGGGGGCCCAGGGGGGCCCCTTACGTTTATTACTCGAGAACGGCTGAACCGATTTGGCTGAAAATTGGTGGGGAGGTAGCTTAGAACCAGGAGACGGACATATGATACTTTTTATTGGACATGGGGGCCCAGGGGGGGCTTTTGGGTTTATAACTCGAGAACGGCTGAACCGATTTGGCTGAAAATTGGTGGGGAGGTAATTAAAACCAGGAGACGGACATAGGATACTTTTTATTGGACATGGGGGCCCAGGGGGGCAATTTGGGTTTATAACTCGAGAACGGCTGGACCAATTTTGGTATATTTGGTAGGTATGAGAATAGGTCGTAAGGTACTTTTTACATGGACATGGGGGCCCATGGCGCCCCCTTGAGCTGAACCAATTTTTTCAAATGGACATGAGGGACCAGGGGCCCCCTTGGATTTATTACTCAAGAACTGCTGGACCGTTTTTTATGATCTTTGATTTGTTGGATTTGTCTCCGCTCCGAATAGCAGAATAACTATTAAAACATTACGGGGAGCTTGGTATAGGGCAACGACAATAACGAAAACCCCCTTGGTACAGGGCAACAATAACAAATAACGCCGGCCACCAAAATTTTTCGTACCGGGCTTTAAAAATGATAATCGATTTTTGAGAAGTAAACTCCAAAGTTTCACTTCGGTTGCGCGTGTACTCCATACAAAAATCTTTTGATGATATCTCGAGAACGGATTGACAAACTTTTTTCGGGGGCGAATAACTATGAAAACATCGGAAAAATTACGAAAAAAATTTTCTCATACATTTTGTATGGAAATCGTATATATAACGCTATCTTTGATACATGACAAAAACAAAAACTAACATAGCGTTGTATGCTGGTTCCGGTAATGCCAGTAGATGACGTTGTGTGCATTATGCTTTAAAAACTGAATTTGATTCAGCTAATAAGTTAACACAACATTTATTGATTCTGAGGCGGTACAAAGTTCGCCGGGTCAGCTAGTTTAATATAAATCTTTTCAAAAAATACCTTCAATGTTGACTGCTCTCATTCAGATAACGCTATGGTATAATAGGCTTTAATTTATTAATTTTTTAAACTCGAAACTCAATGATGGAAGAATGATTAATGGTGGGAGCCATTCATTTAGACTGATAAGAGAAGGTACAAACAAACAAATTATTTGTATTGGCTTTGCGCATTTTTGTTGAAGAACCAATTTATATTCGCTGTTGTTATGTATTAAAAATGCCATCCCGTTAATAGTAAGATAGAATTTTGAAGTTCATTCAAGGTATAATTCTGAATCAAAGTTCAGAAACTGACTTTATATTTAAAATTTAATGCTTCCAGGCATATATAAACCTACTTTCGGAATTCTTCGCTTACATCTTTGTTCGACGGGCACATATTTACAATTTCTGTTCTGAAACCGTCACAATCTCTTTCTTTCTCGTCCATACCGCTGCTGCTAACTCTCGGAAGTCATAATCGGAACGTCGCGTCGTCCCTTAGCGCTCCTCAATTTTTTAGTATCCTCGAGGCTTCGTTGTCTTGACTGACTGGATCGAACTTGGGAATTTCGACTATTATTGCAGGAATTGTTGTTCTTTCAACCCCACGCCTTTAAAGATTAACGCTCGTCCCAGTACACAATGCACGGATCACAGTTAAAGAACTCCGCAACAAATACGTTTGGCACAATGCCAATTCAGATCTGAGAGTTGATATCACTTTTTAATAAAAAGTTAATTCTCCGGTAATCTCACTTCTTTATTTTCGTTTTTCTCACGAACAAAGTTGGAAATAAAGTGCTTGACCGTTCACCGTCGTAATATTTGAACGCGATAAATCGAAAACTGAGGACGGAGTACTTTTATTGCAACACCCACAAGTTCATAAAATTTTTCAAATCTCACTATGTGATAATTATTATTGTTCTCATAGCAGCTAGATTATTAATAAAATTGATTAACTTTTCATCAGAAAAAAACTGTACCTAAGAGTTTTTTGCTTTTGATGTGTGTTTTCAAAGCTTTATTTATCTCGAATTTTTCAAGTTTGACAGAACAAGTTCGGTTGTAGCTGTGGATTTACCAATATCGATGGCCACTATTGATCTCAGAATCAATTCGTTTAGACTTTATTCTTACCGTCCTTGACATCACCTTCTTCTGACTGATTCTTAACGAACCACCAGACATCAAAACTGGGTGGAGGAATGGACTTTTGTTATCCAATGAGTCCAGACTATCTTTATGACGAACAGATGGTTGTATAAGGGTGAGAAGGATCGTTCCGTGTCATTCTTCCATAAGAACTATTATGAGAACCGATGTAAGAAAAACGACTGAAGCAATTCCAATGAAATTTTGACACAACAAAGAACAGGACACACTTTTTACTCTGTTATTTTGAAAATCCTAGTGCTAGTGGTTTTGCAAAAAAAAATTGATGAGATTGAGACCTAATTTATGAAAGCCGTTATGCTGATTCCCAATCCGAAAACCAAAATAAATTTTGACCCGTGGTTTTACTTAAAATGGAGTTAAAAAATAAGGATCGAGAGGCTGTTAAAATAGAGACGTGGGTGTGAACTTATTTTACTGGGTCAACGAATCGTCTTTACTGCGTCTATCGGTACCTACTATTTATTAGGGGTTCCCATAAATTATTGAGATTCAGGGAACTTCCTTTAATTGTTACCATCTTCATGATTATTATACAATGTGTTGTTTGCATCGTTCTAACTATTATATTACTATCTTGTGGATTTGAAATTTGTCACAGGAATACCTATTTTATTACTTTGTTATGTTTTTCTGTTTGCCACTACCACAGCATCTATGCTGTGCCACTACCGTCAACTTAGGTACCTGATATTCACCCTTCCGAATGAAGCTATTATGAATACGTAATTTCTGGTGATTTGTGACAAATCGCAGAATATAAAAAGGCGTAATTAGGGAGGTCTATTTACAAGCACGTCTCCACTAAACGCGTGCATAATGTGTTTGATGTGCCGACAACAATAAGGACAGACAAAAACGGTTCATTCGGATTATTTGTTCAGAGGCGAACAGGTACAAATACTATAATTAATAATATTTTCTATTATAAATGTTATAAACAAATGTTTACTATGAAAGTCCAAAATTATTTTACATTTTATTATATATTTTTTTATTAGAGAATTTATATTTTGCAAAAATGGTTTATGTATGTAGAGCGTTGTTTCTTTATGTATGCTGAAGACTAAACTCATTTTCCAACGTCATTGATGAGCGGTGGGTGGGAGATGGCAAAAACTTCATAAGACTAGTTTTATGCAGAATTTAATGGACAACATAAGTCCTATAACATTTTCTCATCGGAGTTACCGTTTACGAGAAAAAGGCAGAAAGGCTTCATGACGTCACGTTCGGGAGCGGTTTTTTGAGTAAAAGTGGATGACGATCCCACCGGGAGAGTGGGAACTCTTCGAATTTTTATTTGGGTGCCTCCTGGGAGTTCATAACCAAAATTTCTAAACTTTATAAATTATTTCTTCCAAAAAGTCTAATTTGCTTGGACTAGATTTTCATCGGCACATATCTGGAGAACGATTCAGCCTAGTACCTTCTTAGGCATACGGTTCTTGTAGGGAATTTTATCAGCTTTAATTTTTGTTCCAAAGATTTTTTACGTAGGACATATTATAAGCGAAAAATCGATAGAAGTCAGAATTTTTCTATTTTGAACCTATTTTGGAGTAGGGAGAGGCACACTTAAAAAAATCATATCTTTTGTAATATGCTACCAAATCCATCAAATGAGACATCCACAAACTCGGAAAACATTGCTTTTTCAGAAAAAAAAAAATATTTATTGCAAAATTATTTGAGATCGATCTTCGTTGTAATCCGCGCTGAAAATTTGATTTTGTTGGAATTTGCAAATCAACCCCCAAATTTGGCGCCTCGTAGAACGGAAACTGTTGATCGCAAACACAAAATGAATACAACCACAATTACACTTACACGATAGCACTTACAACAACGGCGCTATTTTCCGAAAAGCGTCGCAGTGCAGTGTACAATTGGTAAAATTTTGCTTCTTTTCGAAAAGAGTTCATGATCGTTGATATTTGCAACAATTTTTTTTCATCTTGATAGTTCAAGAAATCCTTGTTTAACTAGTTTCACAAGTATATAAAGAGCAGATTATTATTATATGAAAATGCTTTATTTAAAATAAGAATAAAATAACATTAAAAAGCATAAACCAAAAAAAATAAAACTTAGAAACTGTGAAGATAAGAATATCTGAAAATGACTCAAACAATTTTTGAAACCTTCTTAATCTTTAGAATTCTTTAAGTTTCCTCAAAAGTATTGAAAACTTGAACTCCAAGATACCTTACTACTCTTCAGGTCACTACAGGACTGATTGCACTATTCCTTAATTTTTCAGGACTTTGAATTTCTTTTCAGCGCCCTTCGAATTTTCAGATTTCTGACTCAGGGATTCACTATTCAGGATTCTTTAGCGGCTTGAACATTTTTTTAACTCCAGTACACTTGGCATTCCTATAAAAATTTTAAAACTTTTCAGAAAAAAATCTCAACATTTTTCACGGCCTAGAATTTACTCTGAAATTCTAAGTGACATAGTTGTCTGAAAATCTACCTGTTGTAGAATTATTTTAATTTAAAATCCTATATTTATTTGTATGAACGTATTACAATAAATGTGTTAAAAATATGACTTGTCTAATTCTACAAATGCCGAAAGTCACGAAATTTGTAATCCACTTTGGACTTCGTCTAAAAATTTGTCTAGACAAAAGGGAAACTGTCTGCATTTCGTGTTTTGTCTGTAACATCTATATTTTATCATTTCAAAATGTTGAATCTGCATGATGATGTTGAGGGACTAGGAAATACATTAGACTTTGACATCATTCGTGACAATGAAATTGAGAATCATTTTGGAGAAAAAACTAATGAATAAATATTAATATTACTTAAAATTGTTGATTAAAATTTTGATAAATTTTGTTTTAATTTTTAAATAATAAACCTAAAATCATTTTATACATAGTATTAAATTCATACATTAATTTGCAATAATGTATCAACAGACTTCACATATCCATATTCTTGTCGGCACCTTGTGTTTTGTGTGGGGGGTGTCGTCTATTCGGCAAGACGAATCCCAAGTCTCAACAGATGGCAGCGTGGAAACTGCGCTACCGAGTACAAAACCCTGGACAGACCCTTCAATTTTTAACACGGTTCAAGGGTTTTATGGCTTCTACAATTTTGGTAGTTAGCAGGTACCCGGGGGAGGAGACAAATTTAAACGACTAAAAGTCCGATTTACGTGCCATCTACAGGCGCCTGTTAGGTTTATTCAACGAGGACCCCATCCTTAACGTCTTAACCTGACCGTTACGTTCACTGTGGCGTTGCAATTGATTTGAAAGTTTATTTGTTAACATATTACAGAATGGCTTACAGGTGCCCTTTTTGCAGGAATTGATGAGAAGTGGAATCACCTCCGCTTTAACCACATTTTTTCTGTACAAAGACTAGGTATTCGTCTTCTTAGAGATTTGGATTGATGAGCAAATTTGTTCTTGTCAAGAAGCTTTTAAGGAACTAAAATCCTGGACCCTTATGGCCGTTATATTTTTATTTTAATGTAATGAACATAAAATGAATTAAACTTGACTTTATATGTAGTTATTATTTATCCAGTAAGATTCGAACGCGAACTAAGAAATATTAAATAACGTAAGTTGCATATTTTAGGCTCTTCAAAACTGCCAAATATGTAATTGCAACTGCTTTATGGTCGGTAGAATAAGTGTATAACCACCATAACAAAAATGGAGAATGCTCAGGAATGGGAAACGTCCCACTCGTTTTCCTTACTCGGGAAACGAGCAGGAGATGAGATGCTTTTTAGAAAATTGAGTAAATTGGAACAGAAGTATCACAATTTGACGTTTCATATTTTACATTATTGTAGGTGTCTTATTTACTATTTTTATGCTGATTCTGAAACGCGCATTGGTCGTAAGACTGGTTTCCGACTGGGATATTGTGTGCCGGAGACTGGTATCACAGATAAAAAGACGCTCGTGTGAAACAAGCCTAACGGTAGTATAGGAGTCATAACATAATTTGCTGGGAGACATATCAGCACCTTCTGCTTACAGAAATTCCAGGAAGATCGAAAACAAAGACTGTTTCGAATTACGAAGTTTTCAGTTCAGCCGTGTGGTCTTAAGCACACCCACAATGTTTTTTTTATGAAACTGGTCATCAGATAGGGTCGAGTAATCAAAAAATCTGTATAATTAAGTTTATGGCTTTCATCAGAGAAAAATATTTTTTACCACATATCGATCATAAATTACGGCTCTCTCTAAACAGGATCTATATTGTTCTGGTCGGTTCAACATTTTCTTTCTTATTTTCTTACGACACATCCCTATTATTAGGTAATTCACTTCAACATAATAAATCCATTTAGGAAATGTTGTCGGAAAGGTGATACACAAGTACACTGCCTTGTAAATTGTCTTATAGACTGATATTCAGTCTTTTTTTATGACAAAGTACGGTCTTGAAAGGGCACTTGGAATCAATATTTGTGAGAGAAAGTTGTCTTACTTTCTTCGTATAGACTTATCGTAAACCTGATGTTAAGAAATGGGCTGTGGCCGAAATTATAAAACAGAGTATAAAAAATGTTATTCTCATTTTTAAATTAAATAAATCAAATTTTATTACAAGCTCTTTTTCGTCACTTACCACATTTCTTTTTTCAAAATGATCTTATAGTAGGTACACCATACTTAAAATACACCGTTGAATTAAAAAAAAACTTTTAAAATCACGAAAAATTAAAAAATCGACTGTAAATCCTACAATGAGAGACACAATTAACACACAATAATTTTGTCATTAGTGTCTCTGCTACACAAACTAATCAAAGAGGTTATAGTATAGAAATTAAATGTCGATGTACATCCTACGGGCACATATCGTATTGCATGAATTAATCTCTAAACCTTAATGTTAATCAAAGTATGACTAATTAACGGGAGATCCCAATAGAAAACCATTCATACACCAGTGAAATTCAGCTTAAGTCAAATACATTGCAAACAAAATTTCTCTAAATATTCCATCGTATTCGTATAGCTGCTATACCTGCGGCATAATGTTACGAAAATAAAAGTAAATCTGCCTTCCCAGTATTATTTATAAAGTAATTCTGAAGTTTTGAATTTAGTTGCTTCGAAACTAGAAATTACATAAAGTCTCTTATTTACATTTTCAAATCACGGCTACACCTACGCTGCTAATAAATGTTTGATTGCGATTTCACGTCCTACAGAAAGTTTAGTTTACATTGTACATCATTAACTTTTTGTCAAATATAAAGTAGATCGGATAAAAATGACATTTTACTTTATACGATAAAAATAATTGATAGCGGACTTGTGGAGATAAAGACCCACCTATTATTGATTTATACCACCTAGGTAATTAACTTGTTTACAAGCATTGTTATCATAATTTTTAATAATATCGAGATCCAGTACGCTATGTACATGGTTAATTAAAAATTCTTAATCGCAAGATTCCCGGCTTTCTCAGAATTTAATAAGTGAATATTCAGCATTAGTCTTGTTTGTCTTACATTAAAATATTTCAAGATCTTGAACGCAAGTAGGTAGTTTGTTTGCTAACAACTTTTTATTAAACAGAGTAATTTCAGGAATTATTACACTATGTTGCATGTAATTCTAGTTGTTTATTTAAGGGGTGAAATGAATTATCAAACCCGCAACCGGTATATCCATTTTTAATAACAACAGGGGCACGCCTTCTGATCCATCACAACATATTTGCAAAATCAAATTTTTATTCGAAGAATACCGTAAAATCTATTGGATTGTTTTCTTCGAAAAATAGAGGAAATTTATCCTTAACTTCTATTTCATCCCTATTAAATCATTAAATTGGTTCCATCAAATTGTCTTTCAATCTATTTGTTAAAACTCTGAAACAAGAGATTCAATTTACAGGAGTAATTAGGTAATACTCCACAACCTTCCCTTTTAAAGATAAAGCGTTTTTTTAATTTCTTCATTGGACAAAAGCTTTCTTTATATTATCTTTATATTCAACCCTTACTTTTTGAGATAAAACTCTATCTAGAGTACAGGAGCATGAATTTAATTTTTTATGCAGTATGGCATAATGAAATAATCTTTTTTAAAATACACTGAACTTTTCCGCCCATGTATTTAATTTCACAGCTCTCAAACTTAACCTCAAAATTTGATGTTAAATGACACGTTAAATATTTGGACTTACATTAGCATGCATGACATAAAATTTTGTAAATATTTAATTAACGCTTCTTTATTTCAGAACCGTTGAAGATTCTAAACATAAATGTATCAATGTATATTCGATGGTTTAAAATAATAAAAAAAAAACACTAATGACGTTTTAATATCTGCTGGAGAAAGAACGTGGCACAATGAACAATCTGTAAAATCAGTCACATCGATTCAAATGAGATTTCAATGAAAGAGTCTTAAAGTGACTTGATTCTCTCGCCTACATTTTGAGTGTTCAATCAGATTATTTTCTCGATGGAGTCGGTGAAATAGAAATATAAAAATAAAATAAACTTGCACCGTTACGGTATTACATATATGAAAGTTTGATTTTAAGTTCCAGAAGAGTAAGTCTGTCTACTGTTTTTCATTTCTAGCTTTCACAATTTATAATACATACTACTAAATTCATAAGCAAATTATTTGCATGGACGTAAGCACACAAACAAATCTATGCCATTTGGTATGAAGAAAACTGTGGTATTTTAGGAAAATCTCTAGCATCAATAACAATGAATTCTCCATTACGCTAGAGTTTTATAACCACTTCTTTATCGATAGTAAAGTATAAAGTTTTTTCACGCAAAGGAGAGTCATGGAAATGTTACAGGTTTGAATTAACATTTCAACTGACTTAATTAAACAATAAATTCAACAACATATAGATAACTTTTTATGCAGTGAGAATTTCTCTTTATTCTCTAAATGTTGAAAATACAATGATACAATCTAACAATAGAATTAGAATTTCCACATATTCTCCGCAATGAAAACTTTGTAGATCACAGGTTAGATTAAAAGCGGTTTGGCTGGAGATTGGTAACAAAAGGCCTTTATTGCCAGTTGCACATGCAACAGGAATAAGGGAAACGTATCCTGTTATACTAGATTTGGTTCTTTACGGTTGATGCTAATGGAAGCTTTGTTAGGATGCTACAGGGGTTCACATCAGAATCGCAATGAAGAAAAAAATAAGAGGAAGACATTCGATTAAATAAAAAATACTTATTACATTACATTTCATTAATATTGTTTGTAAAGATTTTTCTGTACACGTATTGAACCGGATAATTAATTTTTATGGGCACAAATAAAATATTATCGAATTATAATTAAATGAACAGTTATATCAAATCTGGACGCAAATTTAATTACTACCTAAATTAATTGCGCATCAATTCCATTTCATGAATTGTCAAGCCGAGTGCCACTCGAAGTCGCTGATTTCTCTAAATCTACATGTTGATAATTGTTGCGAATTAGCGAAATACAATAATTAATGAGGCACATTATACAGGGTCTCATAAATAAAAATTAAATAAACTCTTATATTTTGTTTTCTTTTACATGTCGTTTACAAATTTGCTGTTTTTCGCTTATGTGCACATTTTGTATAAGATTTGTAACCTTCATATTTGTCAACAGCAAAAGCGCGAATGTGTTTGTGAGACCCCACCAGGACCATTTGCTTTTTTCACAAAAGTGGGGATTTTATTTTGGCTCCAATGCTTCAAGACCGAATGTACAACAATCGTGCTTTTGACGTTGTTGATTAAAAAGATATTTTATCGTTCGACACTGTCAGAATTTTCAAATTTTCGCTTGTGTAAACACTGTCATGAAATAATGAAAATAACAGATAAACGTCACACCATTTTTATGGATTTTAAGAAATTTAAAGGCCTTCCGGCGTGGTGTCGAACGATTAAACGTTGTATTACACTCGTTCCTGTGTAGATTGAACACTATATTCCACTCGGGGCTCACAAAAGCACTCGTTTCACTCGTGCTTTTATAAACCCCTTGTGGGATAAAGCGTCCAATTTACACAGGAACTCGTATAATAAACTACTATTTACAATTCGGAAAGTTGTCTACATATTATACAACAGCAAATGAATGTCTATTTTAAAATTTTTAGTAGCTCTGCAAATGTTTGAAACGCGATTTTCTTAAAACTATTATTTATTTGCGCATTGGTGGTTTTGGAATTTTGAAGTGACGACGTAATAAATTTTCTTTTGTATTGTCTTTAAATCTTCGCTAGTCGGTGTCTTTTTCTTATTCTCTTTTTATAGTGCCTTTTTAACTCAGTCTATATTGTTATTAATATTTCTGCATAGCTTTTATTCGTTTCCTGCTTCTTGACCTTTTACACTCTAAACGTATTTTTTTTTTCTACTGCGTTTTTAGTATATTTTTTATTGTCCTCCCATAACTTTTCCCCTTATACCATATTCTTCTGTTTCTTCCATGTCTTTTTATCTCTCTTTAACCTCAAATTTAGTTGTTCGTCTTTTACATTTCATCCGTGATTTGGTGCCCTAATTCCTTTCATGTCTACTATTACTCTCTATCCTCCTTCCATGTTTCTTTCCTTTTTTTCTTTATTGTCTTTTTCTTTCTTTATCTATCTTTTTATTTACAGAGAAGATTAGCATGGTCCCTGCGTAAGGATCTATCTTTACATAAAAAAGCATAATAAATTTTATTTATCGTTCGATATTGATGAATAGAAAACAGATAAATTATTATTTCGAAAAGGTACCAAATAGTGAAGTAATACTTTTTATCGTTCGACACTGTCAGAATTTTCAAATTTTCGAAATAATGAAAATGACAGATAAACGTCACACTATTTTTATATATTTTAAGCAATTTAAAGGCTTTCCGGGGTTGTATCGAACGATAACACGTTGTATTACACTCGTTCCTGTGTAGATTGAACGCTTTACGCCACTCGAGGCTCACAAAAGCACTCGTTTCACTCGTGCTTTTATAAACTCCTTGTGGCGTAAAGCGTCCAATTTACACAAGAACATGTATAATAAACTAGTATTAGCAAGATATTCAAGGGACTGTTTAAATTTAATGCATTCTAGTTATAACTTTCTATCTATCTATAATTAAATTCAGCATTGTCGTTAATGACTTCATATACATAGGGTGTAACAGGAATACATAAATGTATCAAAATCTTAACCAGTAACAGAACTTGACAAAAGCAACATAATTTCTATCTACCATTTTTCTGTTTTTTTTTTCTATACAAAAAAATAAACACATGTGAGCCGCATATGGATATTGATATTAATGTTACCTACTGAGAATCAATTGTTTTTGTCCGGGAAAGTCAGCGTCCTTATCAAGTTTCTAAATTTTTTGCACACTCTGCTGCAGTTACCTGTTAAGAAATTCGAACGCATTGTTTTGCAAAAAAACCGCCAGTACCCGAAGGTTAGCAAAATTTGGAGAATTTTGAAAGAGCAATTGTATCTCTATCATGTACAGAAAGTCCAATTTTTACAGCCTGAGGATTTACTTTTGTAAATTGTGAACGGGCCTTGGTAAAAAAAAACAGGGGTGTAATTTTCTATTTTTTCGTTTATCAACTGACGAGGCGGGTTTCACCAGAGAAGGTATTTTCAACTTAAATAATACGCACGTATGGGCAGACGAAAATCCGCTTGCGATTAGGCCCTACAATTTTAATTTTTCATCAATAATAACATTGGAAGTAAAGACGTTTTGTACGTACTCCTAGAGTTGTAACGTTATAGTATTTTACATTACAAGCCAGGTGTATCTTCACCAACTATCAGAAAAATTTAGCCCCAAGTCTTTGTGGTCGAAATGGTCCATGTTAAAAAGCTGCCTGGAGATTAAAGAAAATGCTGAAGTTCGCAGGTTTGTTTTCCTATTACAGACGTTATCAAAAAAGTGATATTTTAACTTAACATTTGTAGATTTCATAAGGTAATTGCCTTTCTCAAGAGAAAAAATGAACGTTACGTGCCGAAGAAGGCAAGGGTTTTAACAAAAGAGCAAGTAGAAAAATTTCTTGTTGAAGCTCCTGATGACTATTGGTTGTTATATAAAGTGATTACAATTTTTGGAATTTTTCGTCACTTTACGGAATACAAAGAATTTAACAACAAGGAGATTTACGATCACAGATGAGGGCTGCAGTTTTCAACCTTGTGCTTTGTACAGAAAATATGCAGCTCTTCGTCCTCGTCAAGCAGACCAATTACGTTTCTTTTTAACCTACCGTAATGGTAAATGTATTTCCCTTAATGTTGGCCAGCACACTATTGGCGGTGTACCGAAAAAAATTGCAACATACTTAGGGCTACAAGAACCTGAATTATACACTGGTCACTCATTTCGCCGATCAGCAGCAAGGATGATGGTCGTGGATGCCGGCGGAGATATTTTGACACTAAAACGGGCGGGAGGATGGAAAAGTAGTGGAATTGCGGAAGGTTATGTGCATGCTTCTATCAATAAAAAAATTGAAATTGCGAAAAAAATGTTTCCTGGACGAAACTCAACAGATGTGGCTTCCACTTCGATAAATGTGGCTTCTACTTCGGGAGGTTCTACAATTAATTGTCCAATGAGCGAATTCACTTCCGCTTCAGGAATGTTCGGCTTTAGCGGAAATTCTAATTCTACATTTAATTTTAATTTGTATGAAACAAAGAAATAAAAAAGTTCAAATGTTAAAAACGCTACTATCTTTTTCAAATTTAAAATTTCTCTACTAACTTGTTAAATTCATAACTGGTCTGCTGTCAATTTAACACTACTAGCCAGTTAAAATGACTTTTCAACGTCAAGTGACAGTTCGAATAAATGACGTTTACAATTTCGTAACAAATAATAGGTATTTTCATCACTAGTCCAGAAAATTATATTTTGCGAGTGTGAGTGATATTGCGTAGCCGAGGCGCAGCACCACGAGTACTCGCAAAACATTTTCTGATATTACTTAAGCTTCGAAGCTCTAAAATCACTTGCAACAAATTATAATTTATTTGGTTATTTACTTTACCAATCTCACAACGGCAGTTTGCATTGACCACCTTCCGTGAAGGTTGTATTTCAAACCACAGACTCAGTTGATGTGCTTTTTGATTTCTTAGTATATTTCTCAGTATACAACATGTAGACGTTGGTCACTTTAATGCCTTGTATTATGGAACTTCTAGTAATTAACAACAAAAAGGGTTCTTATGTCAATACGAGCGTAGGACGAGTCGTCACACTAACGTGCCGCCAGTCACACATGTGACGCAGTAGGGCGGCGAGGTTACCGTTCTCCAGTCATACTTGCTAGGTTACGGTTGTCTTGTAGCGCCGACATCCGCGGAGCGCCGACACGGCCATCCTGACAAGTAGCTCCTCCTCAAGTGAAAGAAAATGACACGTTCTTAGGACCTGTACACGACTTACGTCCGTGTAAAGTATGGATTTCAGCTTTGGGTTGAAGATTGTTAAGATTGGTCGAGAGCAAATCAAATCCTTCAGCTCTTGAACTACTTTGGAATGGGAGTCTCTGCATACTCATGGTTTCTCACCACCTGTCAGTCTAGTTTTTCTTGCGAAGTTAGGGATGAACTGTCTCACCTGATGAGGGTTGGTGGGCAAGGAAAACTTTTTAGCAGCTACGACCTGATGATGTAATTGAATTAAGTGAAATTGTGTATCCAAGATATAATTTTTGTTTCGAACAATTTGCATTTTTTTAACCGGCATGTCAGGTAGTTCTTCTCTAAATTAAAAATACATTTTGTAACAGATTAATTCCCTCTTCAACGGTTTTACTCCGTATTAGTACATCGTCAAGATACGGAATAACTTTCGACTGCCGCAATGAAAGAAAAATTTCGTTCATCATCGCCTGAAACACTGGTGCCGTATTTGTACGGCCAAACCGGGCCCTTAAAAATTCATAGTGGCCCTCAGGTGTCACGAAGGCCGTCAGTGGCACCGACTCCGGGTCACTGACGCCAAGTCCAGGGTGGTAAAATATTTATAATCGGAGGCCATCCAAAACGTCTTCTATAATGAGAAGCGGAAATTTATTCTTAACTGTAATTTTGTATAGGGCCCTATAATCCACGCCCATTCGCCTTTCCCCTGACTTCTTGTTGACTAGTGTACTTTCCCTTATAAACTTAGCCACAAGCAGTTCTTGGATCATGCCTTCCAAAACTAATGTTCCCAAATCAGAAAGGCGATATGGTCGATAGGACACTGGTTTGTCTGTAGTTGTTTTGATTTTTAGTGTAATTAAATCGGAGTTCATTTTCTAGTAGATTACATTTGGGTTTTCAGTAAAATTCCTGCCTATTAGCACGTCATGTTCCATATTATCCAGAATGTACAATTTAATTTTCTGCTCCACATCCCCTATGACGACGGTGGTATTTACATTATATGGCATTCCCGATTGTTTTAAATACGCAGTAGGCCAAGATTGTTTTTTTGTTAGATTGGCGTCAGGTCCTGTCAAATGACATTTGGTTTTAAAAAATTCGAGTCACTTTATTTGATCCAAAATGCCGAAAGTAATTTCTGCCGACAAGAAAGCATGTATTAAAAGGTGTTTTGGTGAATACAAGCAAGACAGGCCAGACCTTACAAACAAAAACATTTTCGAAAGGCTTTCACGTATTTTTGAGGTAACTTATTTTTTAATATTTAGTAATGATGTAGATAAATTAAAATATTTCATTGCAGATCGGTAGAAATTCAATAATTAATCTATTGAAACAAGATTTTGAGCACCTAGAATCTTCCTTTGGATATACCAAAATTGTAGCAATATTCGTCGATGGGTTCACGAAAAAGATCTAAAAAGTAATCCTTCAAAAACTAGAAGTGAAGGCAAAAGGTTTACCATTTTTTTTAGACGGATGTGAGCTTTTACTGGATGCAGCGAATAATGACAGAGATTACCACAAGACAATGAATGGAGAAATATTTCAAACGTGGGTGATTAATCAATTAATTCCTGCTTTAGTAAGACTACCATATAAGTATGTAGTGATACTAGACAATGCACCGAATCACTCAATGCGATTGGAAAAACTACCCACACTGTCTTCCACCAAGGCAAAAATGCAAGAATGGTTGATTAATCACCATATACAATTTGATCAAAATTTTACCAAAAATCAGTTGTGGAAATTAATAATATAATACCTTTCAAAGGAAACAATCAAAAACAATATGTTATAGACAAGATTTTAAATGACCAGGGATATGAAGTTCTTAGATTACCCCCATATCATTGCCAGTACAATCCAATTGAATTGGCATGGGGGTTTTCTAAAAATTATTACAATAAACATATAAATGAACAACCTTCGAGCAAAAATAAAGTTTCTAATTTATGGTCTGCGAACAATTAATTGCTTCAGATTGGACAAAACATATGGGTAATTGTTCGGTTGAAAATATACCTCCATTCATTATTTCGTTGGAAGACTCTGAGTCAGAATCAGATTTTGATGATTCAGATTCAGAAATTTAATATATTTACATAGGTTATTATTTAGCGAAATTTGTTAACTATTGAAATATTATTAATGCTCTATAAAACGAGAATTGTTTCATTTCAATTAAACTTAAATTAAATTAAAAAAAGTATGCATATTATGTACGGTGAATTACTATTTTTTTTTTAATATTGCACACTGGCAGCAGTGCTATGTTGTCATCAATGATAACCTAAAATAGGGTTATTATGACAATTTACAATACTGCCAACTAAAATGCCAGATTTCCATAGATAGTCCGAATTTGAAACAATCCTGAACGGCATATACTTATGCGTTGATACGTACATACAAAAAGACATACTTTTCTAGATTACCAATTTTAATGCTCAACTTTTCAGACGTATTTCTTTTTATTATTGAACAAGTACTGCCTAAGTCAAGAAATGCATCCACGACATTACCATTGTGAGATACGTATACGTTTTTGTAATTTAAGACACGGTTCACTTGATATCGCGTTTACTTATTCTCGCTTCATCCCTTTTCCTTTATTATCATGAAATTTTCATTTCTTACCTGTAGCCGTTTTTTTTTTTCAAGCAGCTTCTACATGCCCGGTTTTTTGACAGAAATTGCAATTTTTGATTTATGAACACAATCGGAACGTCTGTGACCAACTTTGCCACATGAATTACAGGGGAGGTGGGTGGTCGACTTTAACAATTCTTTTTTTTTTTTTTTAATTGAACATTAAAGTGCATCAACCTCTTAGGGTTATTAGCACAGCGATAATGATAAGGGGGAAAACGGTAAGGGTATAACACTTTTCACGTCAAGAGGCCAGTGAAAGTTATAGGAATTATATTTCCTTGAAAAGATTTGTTAACTTTATAAATTGTATGACCCTTTCGGGATCCTTATCCAGGACAGTATAGGGACTGTTTGTCATGGAGCACTGCTTTCTTTCATGGTTAAAATTGGGGCATTCAAACAGGAGGTGTTTGACACTTATGCAATAACACCTTTCGCAGGAGGGTCTATCTGAATTTGGGGAAAATAAATAACTATTTGTTAATCGAGTATGGCTTTTGCATTCTTGTCTGCATCTTCATTTCCCTGTATTCCGACATGAGATGGGGCGTATACGAAGGAGACTGTTTTGTGTTCGGCTTCAATGAGAGCTACTTCTTTTCTTATCGTTTTCACTAGTGGGTTACTGGAGAAACGTGATGTTAAGGATTGAAGTGATGACAATGAGTCAGAGCAGATTATCCATTGCGAGCGAGAGTTGTTTTGTTTGATGAAATTGAGAGCCTCTAATATGGCATATAATTCTCCACTGTAAACGCTGGCGAATTTGGGAAGACAAAAAAGGAGAGTTTGATCTGAGGTCACTACTGCGCAGCCAACCGAGGCGTCTGTTGGATGCATCTGTGTAAACGATGTTTGATCTAGGAAGGTTGTCTATTATGCTACGAAAGATGTTTTGCAGTACTAGATGAGGAGTTTCAGATTTTTTCCATTGACTCATTTGGGTATTTATGAGTAGTGGGGGGAGTAGCCAAGGTGGTGTCTTATTGATATTCCTGATGAGCATATTGGGGATACTTGTGTTGAGTTCATTAAGTCTATTTAGTCGCTCATAGAGGGGAGGTATTGTGTTTGGTCTTGAGGTGTATATTGTGTGGAACCGATTTGAGAAGGTCATGTTTCTTACTGGATGATGATCAATAGATCGGACGTTTGCAGCGTATGACATTGTTAAGAGTTTTCTTCTGTATGTTGTTGGTAACTCACAGGCAAGTACGTGTAAACTCAAGGCTGGAGTGGTTTGGAAAGCACCTAACGCAATTCGTATAGCTGTGTTCTGAATAGGGGCTAATCTTTTCAGATAAGACTTTCTGCACGCAGAGTAGGCGATACAGCCGTATTCTAACTTTGAGCGTATTATGCTCTTGAATATTTTTAGGAGGCTGGATGTGTCGGCACCCCATTTATGGTTGGCAATCACTTTCATAAGTTAAAGGTTTTTTGTGCATGAGGTTTTGACATGTTCTAGATGATGCTTCCAATTTAATTTTGTATCGAATGTTACTCCTAGGAAACGGACACTATCCACAGCTGGTAATAATGTGTTGTACACAGTTATTTTAGGGATTTCTCTTGTTTGAGCGCGATTGAAAAGCATGCATTTTGTCTTGTTGACAGAGAAACGAAAGCCAGATGAGTCAGCCCACTTTGTGATAGCTGTCACGGCTTTTTGGAGGGTGTTCTCCATAGTACTAAGGTATAATAGGATGTCGTCTGCGTATAGGCTGCATTGTACGGGTTTTGCGTTTCGAAAAGCTACCGTTTAATCTTAGTCTGAAGATCCGTTTGCTTAGAAAGTTGATAATGAAAGCTAGTATGTTACCGTTAAAATCCCAAATCTTCAGCTGATTAATGATTCTGTATCTCCAGGTCATGTCATAGGCTTTCTCTAAGTCAAAGAAAACTGCCAGAAGTTTTTGCTTGTTGGCGAAAGATTCATGGATTTCGGATTCTAAGTTAATGACGCTGTCATGTGTTGATCTAAATTTCCTGAAACCGTTTTGGTTAACGTTTATTAAGTTTTCTTTTTCTAGGTACCACATCAACCTGTAATTAACCATTCTTTCGAGGATTTTGTATAGATTACATAAAAGCGAGATAGGACGATATGAAGAGGGTTCAGTTTTGGGTTTATTCGGCTTTAATATCGGAATTACGATTGCCTCTTTCCATATTTTGGGAAAAAGCTGTTTACTCCATATTGAGTTAAAGAAAGATAAAATACGTGTTTTTGCTAGCACTGATAGGTTTTTGATCAGCGCGTAGGGGATGTCGTCACGCCCTGTTGATTTGCTATTGCTTCTTGACAGAGATTCTAGTAATTCATCTAGTGTGAAAGGTGTGTTCAAGGGATGTTCATAATTAACTACTGGTTTTATAACTTCTAGTTCTATGATTTCCTTTGTTTGTCTGAAAGTGTTAGTATACTCATTACTAGAAGTTTGTTGAAATTGGTCGGATAAGGTTTCCAATATTTCTTCTTTGGATGTGATTGGTCTTCCATTTACGGTTAGTGTTAGTAGTTCGTTATTGTTTTGTTTTCCTTTGAAGCAACGAATTTTGTTCCAGACTAGATTTGCGGGAGTAGACTTGTTGATGGATGAGGTAAAGTTATTCCATGATTCTTTTTTACTTCGTTTATATACGTATCTGGCCTTGGCTCTTAAACGTTTGACATTCATGAGGTCTTCGTTAGTTCCGGATCGTACTCTTTAGTAACCATTTTACACTCGGCGTTCCACCAGGGGACCGTTCTTTTTTGTAGCCGGATGTTTTGCCGATGTGAATATTTGCAGCATTTAGGATCGTATTCATGATATATTCCAGTTGGTGGTCCACGTCTATGCCAAAAGTGTTCTCAACATCAAATTCCCTAAGAGTCCGGTCCACTTCACTTGAAAAATCTTTCCAATTTGCGTTTGCTATATTCCATCTATTGAGTGGAGTTACGGGAGAAGACGTTATGTTCGAATTGTACTCGATAAAGATTGGAAAATGATCGCTACCCTACAGAGAGTCGAAGGTGGTCCATTTAACAATTCTGTTCGAGTAAATTTATCTAATTTTGTATCGGGCTTATTGTGTGATTTTTGAGAATGGGCTAGACCCTACGAGGAAATAGAAACAGGAGAGAATGTATGGGTAGTGGGGGTAGGCACAAAACGCGACGGAAGTCGGCCATTGAAGAGACCACATTGAGCAGGTCCTGGCCAAGTTTCACGCGGTATCCATCTTATTTTGTTGATTTTGTGCCAGTGGCGTGCGTTAGCATCCCCAACGTGAATGTACAAAATTAATAGTATTTTTTTTTTCTGTTGCGTTAGTAGTTAGTACATTAGATAAAACTAAATTGGTTTTTTAGTTTTTCAAAATGCAGTATTTGGAAAGCAGAATGGTTGAAATTTGTTAATCGGACAGAAGAGAGCATAACAAAGTGGGCAGTGCTTTGTTCGCAACACTTCCAAGCCACAGATTTTAATACGTTCAAGACCGTCCTAAATCGTAATGCAATTCCGTCTATACACGTTTTTTTCCACGCTTCTTCTTTTATCCTTATGTCGACGCCTATGAATAATGCATCACAACTCTCCCCACCATCAGAGACCACTTTTTTAACAGCTGATTTCCATTTCCGTCGCGCATCGTTTGTACCATACGTTCCCTCCTGTTTCTATTTCCTCGTAGGCTAGACCACTTGTCGAAACAGTTACTTTTGTTTTATTATGTAGCAGATTTGCCAGCAACATTAGGATTGTTGATACACGCCGCCTGCACCGCCGATGTTATGCTTTCGCCATTGATAGTGCCCATTGAGGTATAATATAGGAGGAGAAAACAAAGCCCGGCTACTAGCATTGCTTGTTTTGAAGCCGAATAGTGGGGATAGTGTTGTTGTTTTTCCCCAAGCAGGCCGCCAGTGGCAAAGCATAATAAACTGTACTTTCGGTTTCTTCAGCATATAAGATTAAAAATAAAATTTCAAGCCAGATATTTACTTTATTTAAATCATTTGCAAGCCTGGAAAACGTATTTACAAATAATCCAGTGCTCACTTATTTTTTTTATTGTAATTTATTTATTATGTTTACCTCCACCAAGTCACGTATTGACTCCATTGCGTGAAATCAAATTCCCCACCGGTTCCCACATTCAATGTTTTCACAAAAACATTTACAGAGTTGTCAGCTTGCGCTATATGGCACTGTTTGGTATGTCAATTATACGAAAATTAGGTGTAAACGTTTCGATATCCTTATATATATTTAATCATTCATACATGATGAGGAAATTTCAACAAATTACTTTTACGATCTGGCAATATTGGTCATTCTTCCTTTTGGTTAAATGGCTTCACAACAAAAACGCCAATGTAGCTTCCCCTTCTATTTTAGTTCCATGATAGCGGCCAAAATCAGCGAAACTTTATCGGTGTACCAGAAATCAACCCGCAATTTATTAATCTTTGCCAAATGTTCGAAATGAAATTCGTAAAGCGAACAATTTTCGGTGGGTTTATGATTTCCAATATCCATGAACAATTTGTATGCGTGACGCCCGTCTTGACAGGGTTGTAACAGAATCTTTTACCACCTTCGCCACGTAAATTGGGACCAGCCTCGTTCGCTACTCACGAAACTATCATACCAAGTTTTTGCTGTGTAACATTAGGTGCTTTCCAAGTGAATTAAAACAATTTTCTAAGGTGTTATACCCAAATTTTTTTTACTGGATGAGTAAGTGAAACATTATACGTATAATTCATCACCAACTTGATCATTTCCATCGACTTGCAAATTTTAAATTAAATGCGGTAAATAGGTACTGACCAAAATTAGATAATCCACTACTACTACTGTCTAAGTTCTCAAATATCTTCTATCTATTGCTAAACAACTCATCCAAACTTAGAGCACACAAGTGTAAATCTTATCAAACAAGGTTATGTTGGTTCTCCAGACCCGTCGAGGTGTCAGTTGTCACCTATATTTCCGCTGTTGCTAGGTTACGGTTGTCCAGAAGCGCCGACATCAGCGAGGCGCCGACAAACACTATTTAACAATAAAAATTCAAATAATAACTGAGCAGCAGCGTGAGGCAAAACCAGAAACCAAACAAGAATGCCGAAGCAGGCCCAAGAATTGCCACCTTTTAACATGTGCAGGTCTGTCCAACAAATTTCAAATGTCCCGCATTTTTGCGTTTTGACAGTATCCTTTTCTATTCAATACATGGGTTCAATGGATCTATATTTCGTAACTTAATAGTAAATGCTTTGTTATTAGAAGAATCGACACTGCATTATGTAAGCTTTCAGGTTTTAAAATAACAGCCACGATATGTCGCCAAGCTTGAAAGCTTCTGAAGATCTGTTTGGGCATTCTCTGGTTTTGTGGGTTATAAGTGGAACGCTTCAGAATTTCTTGTCTCGTAAACAGTGAAAATATGTATCTCACACTTTTTTTTTTCAAATATAACACATGTTTTTCCCAGTTTCGAATCCCAGCAGTAAAACTGGATAATTAATGTCTGTGAGATGTAAAGATCTAAACAAGCAGTATTTATGCGAAGGTAGATTACAGTGTGGGCGTATTAAACTCGGGCAGTATAACTTTAGCTCTACCTGTACCTGTAATATGGAAGGTTTGCTGTCGAGTTTAATCTAATTTTAGCTTATTCCTTCGGAAGTAAATTCCAAGTCACAAGAGTGAAAACATATAAACGCATTTTTTATATTTGGAGACAAAATTTAAATCTGTCAGAGCACTTTATTTCAAAGCAAGTTAATTAAATTAATTCACCGTTCCACGTTTGTATCATTTATATTCAAATATATTCTGGAATACTTAATAAGGATGGATCCGATGATGTTGATGTGTACATAAATGATCGTTTACTGCAGTGTTTGTATTGCAAACAAAAATCAACATTTTGGCGGTCTTCTTATATGGGTTATTATTTAAGAGAAGGTTTCCTGTTCTGGGAATCACACAATAGACCACTGTACTTAATTGTTTTCAGGCAGTTATAATACTTAAAAAAAAACATAAATAATTAATTAATGGTTACATTTTTTGTACGTGCTCTTGCAAACATACAGTTCCATTATTATTTCATCCAAAACTGCTTTCTGTAGATCTTAGGACCCCATAGCGTAAAGGTGCAAATTTAATATAAAACTGAATTGCGCGATATATCTAGATGCATTTTGCGAAAAAAGCTATGTCATCATGAACTTTTTCAACGTGATTTATGTACCAAATAACAAAGACTCTTTCATCCTTTCAGAGTAAGATAAATTGGTTTTTAATCTGATTATTTACAAACTGGCATCATTTTTATCAGAAATATTTTTAAATACTTTACACGAACACATTGTAAACAATAAACAATTCTGTTATTACCAAATATTTTTTGGCTTTTTAAGCTTTTTTACGAACTGGATCCATTACAACTACGGTCGTATTTTTAATATCATTCTGAAAAGTCACAAAAGGTATATTAAACATAAATATTTAAAACAGGACAAAAAGTTTGGCTTCTGTAATTTTAACAAAGGAAACATGTGAGTGAGTTGGAGGCATCAAACACACTTGATACAAATGTAAATTACACTTATTTTCCTCATTTTATTTCTTTAGGAAGCTGCTCTTCTATCTCGAAATACAACAAAGACTGTAGAAACCTTATTTTTATATTTGAAGTTGAAAGATCTTTTTGCTAAAGATCTTTGGTATAAATTTGTACGTACCAGGAGAGCTCCATATAAAATACAAAATGCAGTTTGGCTTACACCACTGGATTTCTCTAATCCACGAAATTCCATGCACGTTCTTACTGGTAAAATAATTCCGGAGATTAAATTTTCAATGCGACCGAATCTGCTATAGCAATTTCTGAAGATAATATAATTACAAGGCAGTTATTACTATCATGATCATGTCACTAATATTTTGTATAATAGATTACAGAGTTCATGTGTTCATGGTGTTCTTTTATAAATCCAAACCCTCGTAGGATACAAGTAGTTTACACTTAATCGATCCGGAATTAAATCCCAGAATTTTCGTGTTTTTGTGTTTTAAAACCGAATAATAGATGTAAATGTTAGTCTACTAACATTATTCATTAATTTAAAAACAAAACTGTCTACGTTGGAATAATCAAGGGTTTTGTATCATGAACATATTATCGGGTTTCATTCAATAACTGCCGTGTATGAATGGAATAATTTCATGACGGTTTTCATGGAATTTTCATCAATACTTGGTTTATTGAACCGTTTATTACATTTATTTTTTGAGCTCCACTTTTATTAATTTGTTTTCAGGTTGCTGTAAATGATTAATGTGGCTATCAATTAAAATTTAATGAAAATAATTATCATTCTTGTGTACGCAAAGTTTGGCAGCTACATTTTTAGATAATTTTCTTTACATTATTAATTATACACGCTTAATAAATTAAAATGTAGCATAAAATGTAAAATACACTCAAAATTGTCGCATAATGGTGATTTACATCATTCCAAACGGTAAATTAATATATTATTTATTTATACAATCCTATAAAAATAACCAAATAAATAAGAAATTTCTTTCTTAAGGTTAACATTAACAAAACAGAAAATTCTTTGATTTTCAAGAAAATTCTTAATACCGTATATTTCCAACTCGGGCTCTTCTAACAGCTTGGATCCGTTGAGGCAAACTGTTAATCATATTGTCAATGTAATTCTGGTCTATGTTGTCCCATTCTTCGACCAGATGCGTTGCTTGCGAATTCGCCAAATTAGATCATCCCAAACGTGCTCGATAGGATGTAAGTCCACACTAGTTGGAGCCCACACCATTGATACAATTCCGACCTCGTTAAGGTACGAATTCACAATTCTGGCAAAATGCGGTCTAGCGTTATCCTGCATCAAACCAAAATTATCACCAATATATGGTGCAAACGGAAGTACGTGTGAGCAGTTAGTTTTGCTCTTGGTAAAGAAACTAACTCTGTATGAGCTCCTCAAAAAATGCCTCCCTACAACATCACAGAACCTCCACCAAAATGTACTCGTGGAATAAAATTATACTGAAGATATCGTTCTCCTGGTTTCCTATAAACTGGCATACGACGATCTGACGAGTACAACGTAAATCGAGATTAATCGGTTAACAGCAATCGCGAGCTTCAGATCTTGATTTCTCCCGCAAAGTTTAGCTATTTTGTGTCGATGGGTGAGAAGAGATGCTCTAACCGGCACATTAGCGGTAATTTGATCTTCCCTGAGACGTCGACGAACAGTTTGGCGAGAAATCAAAACATTAATTTGTTGCATCAAAAATGTAATTTTGCACCATTTTTGCGGTAAAGTGTCGGTGTTCTCAGAACCATTAAACGTAAATCTCTGTCGTTTCTTTCAGTTGTAGCTCTTGGGACACCCTCCCCTAGTCTTCGATCATATCCTTCTGTCTCCCTAAACCGAGCAATGGCTCGAGACACCGTCGATTGACTCAATCCAAGTTGTAGAGCGACTTCCAGTTTAGATTGCCCCAGCTCCAATAGAGTCACCACTCTAACCGTTTCATCGTGTGTTAGCACGATTTGGATTAGCCAGTGACCACTTTACAAATATACCAAAAAAATATCTTTATAATATAAAAACAAAAGTTTAAGATATAGTCGCGTCAATAAATACATAAAACAGGCAATCTTCGGAAGTCCTCAAGAACAGCTTCGATTTTAATGATTTTTTTTTGTGAATGTTTGTTTTTATATATTATTCAAAATCAGAAACCTTTTGAAGTGGGGAAATAATTGTTTATATTGTTTAAACACTGTTTATTATATTAATATAAAAAAATAATAATTTTTCAATACTTATTCTACAAATAATATACGAAAGTAAATTATAAAATTATTATGAATTTTGGATTATTTATTTTAGATATATATAAATAAAATAATTAAAAATTGTTCATCAATACTTGTAGGAAGGAAAAATTTTACAATTTTCCTCGATTTCCATGGGAGTTCCTGATCAGATCCTGACTTTTTGACAATGGAACCACCTCAAGAGTAAACCCTGTCAAATAAAAGAAGAATTTTGAAAATCGGACCACAATTGACGAAGAAATCGGTGAACATACATGATGAAGTCGGTTAATAAAAGGGAGCGAAAATTTGAGGATTTTTCTCGATTTCCATGGGAGTCCCTGATCAGATCCTGACTTTTTGACAATGGAACCACCTCAAGAGTATACCCTTTCAAATAAAAGAAGAATTTTGAAAATCGGCCCACAATTGACGAAGAAATTGATGAACATAATTATTAACGGCTCTATGTTATTTATTTAACATTTTGAGACCACATGCTATTTCTTTTGCTGAAAATATGGGACCCGAATTCACCCTGCAACAATATAATGCTCGACCTCACATAGCAAGGAGAGTGAGAAATTTCTTTGACGACTACAATATTCAAGTGATGGAATAGCCAGCTAACAGTCCGGACCTGAATCCGATAGAACATCTCTAGGACGAATTGGAAAGACGCATACGGGAACACCAACCCATACAGTGGGAACAGCTGTCTCAAAAAAGGATTAGGAAGTTAATAGGAGCATGCTTGGTCGTTGCGCAGAAGTTATCCGGGTTAGAAGGCGACACACGCATTATTAAGTGTCTTTGTTTTCAATAAATTTGTTTTTTTTTTTAAATTAAACAAATTGAGGTTTTGAGCCGTCGACTATATAAGACATATAAGACTAATAATTCAGAACACAACTTTATTTGAAAGTAAAGGAAAACCGCCGAAATGAACCAAATCCAGTTCAGAGATATGTTCAACAAGTGACTACACGCAAACCAATACATTGCGATCAAAAATAATTGTCTTTATCAGTGGTGGTCATGGAATAGAAAACGGCTGTCTTAGCTTAGTTGCCAAAGTTTGTATAGTTGCCTGCAATATATCAAACATAAGATGATACTACTGATGACAATTATTATAAAAACCACTATAATTTATATCTATTTGTGCCGGCCAATTGGGGAAACCCAGGGTCATAAGCCCTTACCTGACTGGCGAGACCCATGCCCGCTTAATCCAAAATTCAACCACCGCAAAGAGCACACTCTCAATCGAAAACCAGGAACGATGTTCCTTTATTCAAATATTTCTAAAACATTACACATGCTCTGTGATACTAACGATGTGACTCAGTTCTGTTCATACCAGACAGATTTGCCAGATTTTTTTAAATTATCTTTTGGAAGAAGCCGCATAATATTTTTTTTATTATACCGTCGTAATCAGTAAACAAAGCTCTTTCAGAATATGAAGAAAAAAAATCGGTGCCAAGGGGCAACTAACGTGTTAATAATGCGAGGATTGTATGCTATTTTTTTTCCATTCGTATTTTTTTTTTGATAATTATGACGTCATCAAGATATTTTTTTTAATGGAAACCTATGTTTTTTATTTTCCATTCACATAGAGTTTTTTTGTTCTGAGTTCAACGTTATCAAATATCGTGAGTTCAACAAAAAGCGACGTCAAGTGGGCCATGGATTAAAGAACGTATGGCGCAGATGGTGACAAATTTGTCACCTGACATCTGATATTTGACATGTCAGATTATTACATTGGGGAGGTTTTTATGGTGATGCCTCATCCACGCGGCCAGATACTGATCTAAATGCAGACATGACTTGAAGATTCCAAGGCTTGCTTCGTCGTCGATTTTTATTGAACGCTCGTTACTTAATAGGTTACAAAAGAAAAAATTAATTAAAACGGCGCTAAAGTTCAAATTAGTAAAATTTCATAAAATTAACAGAGCTGTCTGATTTTATCGGAATTTAAGGAAAAAAAAAATATTAATCCAAACAAAACAAAATTGACAAAAGCAATCAATGAGAAAAAATAAGAAAAGAATAAGTAGGGCTAACAAAGAGTATTAAAATTTAAATTTAAAAATTTAAAAAAATTAGGGCTGATGATGCGGGTAGTTTTCTCCCGAAACATGTTCCAATTGTAATTTTACGTTTATTAAAGTTTGTGGAGTTGACTATATTTATAAAAAAGACTATTGATGTAAGAATTATAAACTTAAGATATTACACCAAATGTTCAAACTGATGACAACTGATTATCATCTGACAAATTCTAAGGCCATGATAAAAAGCAGCTAATATACGTTTTCAATGGTTTGGGGAGTTATTAAACTGCATTCATGTCGAATTCTTGCTTTAAGATCATCCAAATTGTTGGGTCACGGTCGGTTTTGATACAACTGGCTTTTTAAATGCCCCCATAGAAAAGAATCTAATCCCAGTGAACACATGACCTAAAAATTAGGTCACACGTAGATCATATGTGTGTAATACAATTTTACGTCAATTTGATATAAAACTGATTCTTTTCATGATCTCAGTGTGATGTCATGTTGTTTTATATCACTGTGACATCATATTGACATAAAATTTGATCATATGATGTCATTGAATGACTTACATGTTACATACATCATATGTAATATTTATATCATATCGTGATGTAACATAAAAGTCATTATTTTATGTAAAGCTGACATAACAAATCTGTCATAGTGTTATATAAGTTATAAGTCTTTCGCTTACGTAAAACTGACATCACAATTCTGTTATAGGGCCGGTTGTACAATGTCGAGTAAAACTCCCCGGTAACTTAACCACTTAAACTTCAGGTTGACAAAAACGAGTATTACAATGAGTTTTCTAGCCGTGGTTAAGTTTACTTGGAGTGGTATTGTTAGGCACAAAAATTACTAGAATTGTCACTTATAATACGATAAGTAGTCAAAGTTATGTCGACAATTTTTAAGATGTCACGAATGTGCATTGCAATTGCTTAAAATGCGACGAGTGCTTGCACAAGTCGCATTGGCAATTGAATTGAACATGAGTGGAACCATCTTAGAAATTTTCGACTCAACTTTGACTACGAATCGTATTCGGAGGACTATTCAGTGAACCAAACCATTTTTCTTTTAATCACTTTGAATTTAGTGAACTCAAAATTTAGTTACTCATAATTGCGTTTGAATGGCAACTACAAATCAAAACAAAATAAAACGAGAGTTTTGTCAAATTTCAAGAAAAAGCTTGTCGTCTGTCTTGAAGGTACTTATTAAAAGCAGCCCAAAAGTGTGGACTAAGAGATGTCGAGAAGATTTGGTCTTAAGTCAACTGAAGAAATCGACAGGGATATTTCAAATAATGTTCCGGCAAACACCAGAAAATCCCGTGAATCTGTTTGGCGTCAATTTTCGAGTTTTCTGAAGGAAAAGCAGCTAAAATTAGAACTATCTACTTCAACAACAGATTTGAACGACATTTTAAAATGCTGGGCCTCCAACATGAAAAAACAAGATGGAACCGACTACAAAGAAAAGGTTGTAAAATACATGTGGAATGTTACAGCGAAAATGATTCAAGAAATGTACAAAAATTGGAATATTGAAATTAACCCGTTTAATGACCCCCTTTTTGCAACGTCACGCCAAGCAAGGGATGCTACCAGAAAGCTATTACAAAGAATCCCTGAACAAAGAACTGTGAATGCTGCAGCTTTAACAGAAACGGAATATTTAAAAATAGTGAATCTGTTCGATGAAAATACTCCTGTAGGCCTTCAAAAGAAATTTTTTGTGATTGCGTCTTATGAATTGGCCTGGAGGGGAGGAGAAGGGACTCAATGCATGACGTACTTTTTTCAGGAAGAAAAAAATCATGAAGGCATTAAAACAGCTCGTGTAGAATATAATCCAGTTTTTACCAAAACTGCACAGGGAGGTGCAAAGAAATTGGCAGAGAGCAAATTGCTTATACTAAATAAGAATATTGACCTTTGTCCTGTTAGGTAAGGACCTTCTGAATGTTACAATTTCTATTACTATGTTGATGTCATCTGTTGCAAGGAGGGGCAACAACATAACAACAGATTGAATGTTTTTAACTCCGAACATACACTGGAACTCCTCGCCCTCCAGCAAATGGTACAAAAATTCGCCTGTTGGAATTCACGAAATGGGAAAGTGGGTGAAATCTGCGGCTCAACAAACAGGTTTAGATATTAAAAAAAGGAAAATTTCGAATCATTCTCTTAGATCTACTGCTGTATCGACACTAGCAAAATCTGGGGTTGGCGAACAACAACTTATTAAAATTACAGGTCACAGTAACATTAACTCGATTAAATCGTACCTACAGTTTGATGGTGAGCACCACCAAAAAATTGTTGAACAAATGAGGTCCAACATCACCAGCGAGATCACTAATAAAGAACATTCTGTATTTATGACAAGAATTGAAGATGAGCCGTCGACCAGCACAGGATTTTTGTCTAATTCTAAGAAGATAAAGTTTTCCAATTGTACTTTTAATTTTGTAAAAAAATAGTGTCAATAAAGATTTTCATTTGTTTAAAATTGTCACTTAAAAGTACTAGTCCGATTGTCAGCGGCAATTTGTACTAGTACAATTATCACCGCAATTGATTTTGATTGGCCAAAATTTTGAAATTCTACGGCTGTTATTGGTCGAATGTCACAGTTTGACAGGTGAACTGAATAGTCACTATTATTTGGCAATTGTAACCGTGGTAGTTCGCTCACAGAATTTGAATAATTTCTTAGGTCATAAATTTTAGGGTTGTAGCAGGTAGGAAATTCCAAGATTTCCGAAGGTTATTTCATATTTGAACCTTGTCTGTTAATGTTGAGTCACACATCTGAAATGATATTTTATCTGAATGTTATGTTAAAACTTTTTGTAGAAAACAGATGCTGTCATCTGGTTGAATAAAAATACTGCGTGGGAACAAATTGCTATTGAATTCAATTCAATAAGCGGGACCACGCGTAGACAAATAAATTTAAAGAAAGCTAAAAAAAAAATATCTGACCACAAAATTAAAATATTTAAAATATCGTCAAATATTTCGAAAACATCCTCCATACTTGTTAAATGAGCGTTAATTGCAATAAAAACCAACAAACAACAAGTACAACGGATAATCACGTTTCTACCGCGTTGTCAAATTCGAACAGCTCATCCCTCGATGAGTCGGTGGTATTTGCGCATGGGTAACTTCCAACCAACAGTTTAACCACTGGAAATCCAACGGTAAGATTTACCAGGACTTTACTCTCTAGTTTCGAGATAAACTGTATTTGTACAACCGGTCTTTTGACGAATCTGGAAGTAAACCTGCAACCTTCAGTTTAACTCGACATTGTACAACCGGCCCATAGTGTTATATAAGTTATAAGTCCTTTTCTTACGTAAAGCTGACATAACAAATCTGTCATAGTGTTATATAAGTCAAAAGTCCTTTTCTTACGTGAAACTGACATCACAAATCTGTCATAGTGTTACACAAGTAATAAGTCCTTTTCTTACATAAAGCTGACGTAACAAATCTGTCGTAGTATTACATAAGCTATACGTTTTTCTTTTACATAAAATTGACATAACAAAAACATCATACGGATATGTAAACTACAGATCACAACATTTTTTTATTATGTATGAATATGTATTAAATAAGTCACAGTTTTTTCGCACGCCAGAAGACGGGAAGAACCAGGAGGAACATGATTGTTCCCAAGTCGGTTTTGTGTGCAGTTTGATTGCTGCTTGCACTTGTGCCCCCTCGTGAAAGCTCGGGGACCTCTTCCAACAGTCAAAATATGGGTAAAGGGGTGAAGTAAATTGTTAATTATAATTGAAATAATCAATTCCGAATATTAGAACGAAAACTTTTGATGGTTGATACAAAATCATTTAATCAATTAAATATTAATGTCAGCAATAATACAAATCCATCATTTTACTGATATTTCTTTGATGTAAAAATGACGTAATTACTTCACGTAACATTGACGAAAACACTTTGACGTCATGATTACATCATTATGATGTCACATTGATATCATAAAGTCAGGATGATGTCAAATACACGTCATATTTATGTCATATTTATTACGTCAGAGCCTGACGTAAAAAAGTGTGAAATAATGACTCTTCTATGACTCAGGTGTGACTTATATCTTACGTAAATTGAGACGTAGCATGATGTCATTCTGACATCATTTTTACGTCAACGTGTTCACTGGGATGGGGTTAGATCTGAGGACCTCTTCTTCTTAGCCATCTTCTTGGGAACACTTTGTCCAAATAACGCCGCACATTAAGCGCGTAGTGTGGTGGAGCACCATCCTGTTGCAACCATATATAAAATATATACCGGATGTCTCAGAGGTGTGTGGACCATCAATTACGCCTTTATTTTGAAAGATATCAAAACGGGGTTTTCGGGGGACAATATCCACACGATAACTTCACAATTTAAAATTATTAGAAATCATATACAGAGTGTCCTAGTATTAGTAATATACCAAAGTTACGTTTTTTTTAAATAGAATGCCCTATATATTAGTTGGTGAATTGAAAGAGCAGTAAATGGTGAGCAAAATGATATGAGGTACTACAGGTTTATTATGTATGGTTCTTGAGTTATGAAGAATTTTAGGTCAAAATTAGTGCTTTTTTAAAAAATTGCAGAGACCATTCCAACAGATATAACTGAATACTTTTCTGTCAATAATTTTTTATAGATCCAAACTTTAATACATACTAATTGAAAGTCATCTAAATTGATATTTCTATACAGGGTGTACGGTTTGGCAAAATGTATAATAACTTATTTTTTTCAAATGGAACACCCTATATTCCATTATACCATCAAATAGCATTTTGAATAAGCTTTTATTCAATGTAGGCTTGCCTCGGCAAATGTTAGTACTTTAGGTAATTTTTACAAAAAACCTAGAAAGCTTCCCGAAATTGCTGAAATCGTTTATTAAGATCAGATCGCCTTGGACTTGTTGCCAATAAATTAAATTTCAATAACATTTGAACTTTGGCGCCGATTTTATTCATTTTTTTCCTTATGTAATCTATTAAGTACTTGATAACATTGAAATCAAAATAAAAAACTATGCGAATGTAAAATAAAAAATATAGATTGCGATTAAAAAATATATTGATTACGTCATAACTGTCAAAAAAACGAATGAAAAAAAGTTGTATACGTTCCTCGGATGCGCTATAATTAACCCTACCACATGCTATTTAAGTTTTATTTCTAATTTAAATAAATAAATTTCCACACTGTCTGTACACCACATATTTTATATTAAGTGTCATTTAGTGCCTGTACTAACATATTTGATTATTCATGGTAAATATAAATTCCAAACGTCAGTATCAGCGAATATTTCAATAGTTTCAACTTCCTAAACACCATAAAACCTAAACATTTACTGACTCCGAAATGAAAGTATAATAAACACTGAATCTCTGGGATGAACATAAATAAAAGCCAAAATGACAAAAAAAGAATGTTAGCAGGCTTTTATACGTTTTTTAGTGGCAAAATCGTATTTCCAGGAGAAAATTATTTCGCAGTTTATGGTCGCCAAAAACCGGTTAATTTAGATTGAAACGTAATATCCTTCTGTAAATACTAGGCACGGCTCTGAGATTAATTCCAGTTAATAATTAAGTTCTGTGTAGGGTCACGGCTTAAAAAGCAACAAGTTGTTGAGATGTTCATAAAAGAAGTTAATATAAACCATGACCTTAGGGCTTTTAATATATTCAGTAAGTTTTCATAAAGTGTATTATTTGCAGGGGAGTCATATCGCACATCAAATGGACGAATGAGGCTTCGTAGATCCGATATTAGTAATATTGAAAGGGCGAGGAGCAGAACATTGAGGATGACTATAACTATTGTGGCTGTTTACGTGTGGTGCTGTACTCCTTATGTGATCATTACAATGTGGTGAGTATAAATCTGAGATGTATCAGATATTGGTGGAATGGCCCTCGAACGTAAAGCCAATAAACTTAGGAACCCGGTCTAATTGAATAAACAGTTTACGAGACAACGGTTGTAGAATTCTGAGACAATAATATAATAAATTAATGCAAATTACTACATAAAAGTACATTTTCATTTAAGCACTTAAAACGATCCGGCTATTTTGAAATGGCCAAATTTGGAAAATTGGTGGATGCGCCGAGTAAGGTTCAACTGATAGATTGGATAAAAGGTCCAAACGAAAACTCCGACCAGATATATGCTCATTCGTTCCGGTCGTGGAGCCATTAGGGTCGTAACAATCGAAAATGCAAAATTAACAGAATGTTTGTGATTCAATAATTAATGTGACAACATTCTTTATTACAGCACATTAATACACTACTCAAAACATGCCCCTGATATTCTAAAAAATTAGTAAACAATGAATAAATGGATAGAAACTTTCTAGGAACAATACAAAAACATCGATACGCTTAGCTTCAGTGAATCTATACAATGTTGTAATGGTGATCGTAAAGTGTTGATCACGCCATCAAATTTAATGAAAATGGATACTCCTATCATTTTCTTTCTCCATGCACTGAACTAAACGCAATAATGAACCCTTTCTCTTTAAATCCTACTACGGGAAACTAATCTTGTGTTAATTACGCCGGTCGTTAAGATAAAAGCGCCGAAACTGCCACGTTTCTGTCTCGAAATCAAGAAAAAAAAATATCGTAACTCAGATCTTTCACTTTCCTTTAAAGCTAATTGTCAAAAAAGATTAGTTTTATTTTTCAAGAACAAAATATTCCTTAGCTTTTGATAACAAATTTATTGGCATTATTTATGGCACTCACAGCGATTAAGAAGCTCAAACCCTTAAAAAGACATGTAGTTAGGGAGGTAGAGTTAGGGAAATCACACATTTTCCCAATAAAAAGTTACGGTAACAGCTATGTTAATTAAGGGCACTGCTCCCTTTTAATCTCAGGTGTTATCGTTGTTCTCGTCGTGCTCAGTTTCTTCAATGATAAATGATAACAAGACATTTGTGTTGCTCTTTAACGGTTGGCTCTTGCTTCCCAACTCATACCGACCGTTTGCTATGTTAGAGTATAGCAAGTAAAATCTAATGAAAACAGGACCTTGCCTATGTTTTGTTATTTTCAAAATTGTTCTATTAATTAAAAACTAACTAACTAAAAAAATCGTATACAGAGTGATTCACACCTCTAATTCATAAGACCAATCTAAAGACCGTATTGTTAACATACTAGTGTTGCCTTTACGGGTCCATAAACTTTTTTTTTAAACAAAGTATTTACAATTTATTTCAACAACATTAGTCTATTTACAAATTTTACTTATAGCGGCACTGTTTTTTATTTACACAGTTCGCCCGAATCACACTGTCTTTTCGACTTCTGACTGACTTAGAGGGTAGTTTTGCGTCGTATTTGCAGGGAAGCGGCTTCTCGATCTTTCGGTCACAGAATTAGGTACTCTGCAACAATCTTGGTAGTATGACATTGAAATAATCACGAGCTTCTTGCAGAACATTGCACTGCTCCTCTCCTTAAAGATGTTTTATCCCGAAACGTCACAGCACTCCAATCGTGACGGAATCTACACTTTGCTGCTTTTCTGTATCCAGACGTGCCATAACAGCAACAGTCCTATTCACAGACGATCTTCGGGATTGCTTGTTCCCTCATACACTGGGAGATGACGGTTTCTCTTAATACACATAAGGTATACCAAACATTGTGGTAGGTATATCCTGCTTAAAGGCCATCTGCATCGTGAATACATAGAACAAATTTCTTTTTGAATCCTGCCCAGTGGCTGCCAGACGTTGGTGACTCCAAATCAGGATTTATAACTTCCCATAAACTATTCGAATAACTGACGGTTCTCGTTGTTTCTGTGGTGTGGTGCCACATCATTAATCCGGTTAAGAACTTCGTACGGTCCCTCCCAAGAAGACTGTAACTTTGGGGACAAATCACGTCGTCGTCGTGGGTTATACAACTACACCAGGTCTCCTGACTGGTGTGATCTCCTTTTTCAGCATTGATGTCGTAGATATCCATCATCCAACGGCTAGCAGTTTGGATGTTCAAACTTGTTCGATGGTGAAGGTCTTCCAGCCTTCTGCGTAGGTCGATTTAAAGTTTCTCCCTTGATCAGAATGTAATTCCAAGAGCACACCAAATCGACAGATGAAACGGAGCAGCAATATCTTTAGCAGAGATTCTTTCGAATAAAGTTTTTGTGGAGACAGGTTGCACACTTTTGCACCACTCCTTAAAATTCTATCTTGCAGTTCAGCCAGTACAACCTTACCCTCAGCTTCCCAAAAGTCTTTGACACTCCCAAACGTACCAACTGTTACTCCGCAATGGAGCGCTTCCGCAATTACTGTAAACTGTTCCAATTCAATTTGCCAGTAACCACTTTTTAAACCCAAGGTCGAGAAGATCTTCGACCCCGCCAAGTTATCAAGGGTACCATCGATTCGGAGGAGCGGTGGCTGTTCTTTTTCGTTACGTTGTTCAGTTGAGGATAGTCCACACAGAATCTAGTGGATTCATCCTTTTTCTTTACTAAAGCAACCGGCGAGGCGCATGAACTACTTGACGGCTCAAACACTCTTTCTTCCTCCATTTTTAGAATGATCTTGTCAAATCTTCTCTCTTGAAAAGGGGCTCTCGAACCGAGTACGCCTTCTCCGTGTTGATGCTTGACGGTTCTGCCTCTTTTAGGCCCCTTGGTGTCAAAGATGTCATGATAACTGCTTATGAGTCTTCAATGATTCCTATTTAGCAGATGATTGATGAGAATGAATGATAAATAGATTACATTTATGGGTTTATGCGTTCGTTTATTTATATACACTATATACAATTTATTTACACTTCTTATATACAATATTTACATTATTTACACTATGTACAAATTACTACGTCACCGGCACGTCTCGTATTATTTATTTACACATCACGTGGCACTCCGGATAGGTAAAGGCAACTGTCCGACTCGACCTACTGATTTGCGACTATACTCGATGATACGACTAGACTCCCGCGGGAACGTCCTCCAATAAATATACCGGCGCCTAAAGCCTTCTAGGCGCCTCCAGATAGTTTCATTGATGACATCATCGCGCTCTCGATGTGTACCGGATATTCCAAAAGATGATGTCATACTACCTCCAGTACATTGTAGTAGTAAATCCAGACTGTTCCAGTAATTGATGACGTCACAATCTCAAGCCATTGCAACTATGAGTCATTTCGGGTCCACGTCCGTTACACAAAACACGTTTCCTTCGACTCCCATAAGGTACCCCAAACACTTTGGTAGGTGGCCCTCTTATACACGAGTCTCTTCGTAACCACTTCTTCTTGGTTCCTGTCGGGTGTCTGCCAGGAGGAGTACTCTTTCAACTTGCGATCTTTACATTCCCAGGTCGACAGGTAGACTCTTTCATAATGGCCTCACCAACCGTCGCAACTTCCTAACTCGCTAGAGCTTCTGGTCGAACCTACTTAATGGAATATTCTAGAAGGACGGCATTGTATTTATTTATACTTCTTCTCTTGGAAAATGGACAAATGTTGACTACGACATCTTTGTCAAATGGACTATCACACTATGTTGACGTATCTGTGCCCCTCGACGTTTTTATGGACTCTTGCTTGGGGCGAAAATTACACAGTTCCTGTTCCACTTCTCAGTATTCTGCATATCTCCAAGGAAAACTTCTCCCGCGACTTCCCAAACTTCTTCGACACGTGTCCACAACGTACTTCACAGTCGAGTGCCTCCAGAACTTCCGGAATTCTATTTATGGGAACCAGATAAAACCTTTCACGCAGGTCCCCAAATATCGTCGACACTCCCCAATGGAGTTCCTCCAGAACAGAATTCTACCCATGGGAGCAATAAGCTGCCCACTTTCCATATGACCCACGCGCTTCTCCAGCACACGTGTCCAGACTCCATTTCCACATTCATGGAGTTTCATTTTGCCCAGCAGGATTTTATTCAGGGTAACTTACACGTCGGCCTTTGGTCTTTATTTTCCCATCCGAGTACCAATCACAAGTCCGGGTCGATCTTCGGGTCCTTCCAAATGTTTTAAAACTACCAACTTCCGGTTTAACTCTGGTCCTTAATAGTGGTTGCAGTCTTCTAGTTAAATCTTCCGGGAACTGTCTCAGCTTTCTATAACACATACCAACATGATTTTTGCGTCAATTTTCATTCCATTGAAACCTCTTTTCTGCCTCAAGGAGTCGTGTTCAGTCAACACCATTATCTAATCCAAAAAATGAGTGACGCCAGTTTCCTGTCTCCTTTCCAGGTTCTCAAGCAGCCTTCTCTGGAGACCCGATTTTATTCCAGTTATTTCTATAACTCACGTTGGTTGCTCCAGCTGTCTCTCAAACAACCTCAAACTTCCCTCTTTCTTCATGCTCAACTTCATATTATGTCTTCTTAACCTTCATATCGATTCATATATTTATTTCTTTAAATTTTCGCATACCACTTCTGACACCAATGTTGCGGTTGTAGGTTCCATTTATTTAAACAGTATGTACAATTTATTTATACTTCTTATATAGAATATTTATGGTTTTCCATCCAGAAAGTTGGTGTGTTACACATGCTGCGCTTGCTTTCAGGACATGCTAATGGCAGGTCGACGGCTTTCCCCTTACCTCGACATCACTTAGTTTTCTAACCTCAATGAAGTCCATTCCTGGCAGCGGCTCTTTACATGAACTTCTTTTCTCTCGTTGCCTTTGGGGCGTTCGAAAGCATTCCAGCAAAAGAGTTCTCATTATTACATAAAGGCCCAACTATTTGTAATACGCCAGTGTATATTTACACAAGTTTGTAATTGAGGATCCTAGGGTATCTAACATTAATTAACAGGCAAAAAACAATTACAATTGATTTGTTGGACAAATACAGCCAATGATAGGAAATTGCGTATCCGTACGTGCTTCTCTGCTTTTGTCGGAATAAGTAAATTGAATATTGATTCTGAAAATCACTTATTTGTATTTCGGTATGACAGTCGTGGTTAACTGATGGATTTCATATGGGAGTTCATATTGGCGAGAGCAATATTATACATTTTGTTGTGTTGGAGTGTCACGTCTAAAGCGGTACATTTTAAACAGTCAACTTACTCTTAGAATTTCGTTTGATAAATGGAACGCTTATTATTTGGGTGGTATTTTTTAGCCCACCAAAATTAGTACGATTTACGACAAAATTAGTATCCTTCACGGAAAATATGGTGCCTGACAAAGATTATAGATAACGACAATATAAGTTAGTATTGTAACGACAAAGAATGTAACTTCACAACAATATATTCTCCCCTACTACAGAAAATATAAATGAACGACAATATAAGTATTGTATCGATAATAAATGTAAATTCACGTCAATAATATTCTTCCCAACACATGGGCCTCCAAGTGGAAAAAGAGAGCTGACCCAGGTTGTTCTCACTTATCCTAAGTAAAAGGAAGAAATGAAATTCCGAAAAACAATATGGCCCCTGCGCAAGTATTAAAAATTGTATAATTGAAGTTATAGTTCTTTAGGTATGTTATGAAATATTGATTGAGTGAATTTTTGTCGTTTGATATACCAATTTTGGCGTGCAATTATTATATGTTACCCTTATTAATAATAAGATTTATTTCTTTGCCTTACGGCTTTGAAAAGGATTCCTATTCCCATACAATACTAGATAAATAAATAATGAGTCAATAAAACTATAAAACATAAACAATAACAATAGCTAAATTAATTTTATTTTCCTTCCATCTCTTCCCTAATTTTCTCTACATCTTTTCTTCTGTCTAATACTCCTTTCATCCAGCCTAGTCCTTTCCCTTTTTCTCCTATCAGTACTTCCCAATCTCCTCTCTCAGCTCCTCACATTCTTTCATTATGTGCTCTATTGTTTCTGCTCCTTCTCTGCACAGTCTGCACACTCTCTCGTCTCTTTCTATCCAGTATTTGTTTTCTCCTTCCTCGTTTTCACATCTAAACCTTGCTATTACTTTCTTACGTTCTTCTCGCTTTCCCTTCTCAGGTATGCCCGCAGTTCCTCCGTGATTAGTGACCTCTACTTTTCATTGTTCTTTGACTCATTTATCCTCGTTCTCCTTTCCTGCTTCTGTACGTCTCGGTCCACCTCAACTATCTCTCTTAGTATCTTTAGTCCATGGTTTCTTCGCCTCTCTACCTCCTCCACTGCATACCCGTTTCTCTCGTAGTATTTTCTTCTTTCTTTTCCTGCTTTTTCCATCTTCCCATTCTTTATCTCTTTCCAACACTCTTGCAGAATCTTACATTCCGTTCTTTCTCTTATTCTCTCTTCAAATATTACTGCTCTGTTTCCTGCTTCCACTCTTATCTTGTCTCTCTTTACTTCTTCCAATACGATATATGCTGGCGTTTTCCTGTCCAATCCTAGTACTCACCTCCAGTACTTGGATTGCTTCCAGCTTTTCCTGCTCCTTCCATCCCAATATTTCTGCTTCGTACATCATAACACTCTACTAGCTTTTCGTACATCAGTCCTCTCCTTCTTATATTTCGTGGGAATTTTCTCTCGCCTATTCCCCATACTTGACTTACCACCCCGTTCGCTTTCCTTTCTAGTTCCTTTATATGACTTTTCGCGTTGTTAGTATCGTTAAAGGGGTAGCCCAAGTATTTAAATTCTTTTACTTTTTCTAGTTCTATTCCTTCCCACTTCCATTCCTCTTTCTTTCTTCTGCCTCCTTTCTGAAAAATTATCATTTTTGTTTTCTCCACGTTTAATTCTAGCTTCTTTCTTTTTAGGTATCTTTCTAGGCATCTTATCATTCCCTTCATTTCTTTGTCTTCCCTCGCTATTAGCACCATATCATCGGCGTATGCCAACGAATGCCCTTTCGTGTTCCCTACCACCACTCGCCCTGCCTGCGCTAGTCTTAGTTTTTCTTCCAGATCGCTTATACAGGCTGTCTTACGAAAAACGCACCACGCTATAACTCTGTTATTAATAATCCGATTTGAGAAATTCAAAAACCTTGTAAGACAGGTGTATAACTGCTACAAAAGAGTATGATTCTTAATTTTTTTGAACAAGTCATTTTTGTCAAGCGATAGTCAACTTTTTTTTTTAAATAGCAACACATTTTTTTTATTCAGTTTGGTGGGGATTTTTTTTCTCAATACAATGGTATGTTTCAACTTGATTTTGTAAAATATTCTTGGAAAAGTTTTTTTTTTTCTAAAATTTTCAAGTCTGGGTCGGAATACAATGAAAGCGCACAAAAGGCGCACTGCTTGACCAGAATTTCTGTGGCACTCGAAAAACACTTGCATCATAATTTAATTGATTAATATTAATTCATTGTTATCCGTAATGAAATAACAATGTGATCACAAAATAATAACAAAACTGCAAGAAATAATACAAACAACAATAAATAAAAACAAGCTGACAAATCTTAAATGACAGGTATTGTTTTGAGCGCTTTCATTGGATTCCGACGAACACTTGAAAATTTTTTTAGAAAAAAAAAACTTTTCCAAGAATATTTTACAAAATCAAGTTGAAACATACCATTGTATTGAGAAAAAAAATCCCCACCAAACTGAATAAAAAAAAATATGTGTTGCTATTTAAAAAAAAAGTTGACTATCGCTTGACTAAAATGACTTGTTCAAAAAAATTAAGAATCATACTCTTTTGTAGCATTTATACACCTGTCTTACACGGTTTTTGAATTTCTGAAATCGGATTATTAATAACAGAGTTATAGCGTCGTGCGTTTTTCGTATATGTATATGCCGCGAATAGACTGGGGCCGAGTGGGCATCCTTGTCTTACTCCTTTCGTCGTCCAGAATTTCGTTTTCCCGTTTACTTTTACTCTGTTTCCCGTTTCTAGGTTAATTTTCTCTATTCTGCTCACCAGCTGCTCGTTAATTCCTTTTTCTCTTAGGTACTCCCAATTTCTTGGTAACCCCTTCCCTTGCCAGACGTCGTTTACTCCCTCCCTCTTATCTCTATTATTTCTTCTGTTGCATAGATCCACGCTTCATTTTGCAGTTCATCTTCTCCCGCCGCTTTTAGTTTTTTCATTCTTCCTATCACTCTCTTAATCATTTCCTCCGTAATCTCTTCCCCTTTCTCTTGTTCTCTTGTTCTCTTGTTTCTTCTTCCTTCTTTCTTCTTTCCGTCTAGTAATTCTTTAAAGTATTCTCTCCATTCTTCTATCCTTATCTTCTATTCTGCCTTCTTTTTCTCTTTTCGTTCTCTATTTTTGTATTTCCAAACTTCTTCTGTGTTGATTGACCCAATTTCCTCTTCTACTTTTATTTACTCTTTTCTTTTCTTCCTTCTTCTTCTCACAAGTGTTTTTGTATTTCTTTAATTGCGTCCGGTATTCTTCTCTCGATCCCTTCCCATTTCTCCATTTTCTCATTTGCTTTCTGGCTAGTTTTTTCAGTTCTTTGCATTCTTTATCCCACCATCTATTTCTTCCCATTTTTTCTTTCACTTCTACTTCTATTTTTTTTGTCATCGCTTCTCTCATTCCTCTTTCGAGTTCTTTTATTCTTGTTTCGGTGTCTTTTTGTTTTTCTTTTTTTGTTTCAATATTATGTTGTAGCGCACTTTTGTCTTTTTGTATGCTTTCTTCTTCCCAAATTGTTTTTATAATTGATTCTTTCTCTTTTTTTTTTCTTTTTATTTCTTCTCCGGTGATTTCTATTTATAACGGTTGGTGATGTGATTCCACTCTGTTTCCCACTTGAAATCTTCTTACTTCATCCCATGCATGTTGATTGACTATTGCGTAATCAATCACTGATTCTCCGCTCGGCCCCACGTACGTAAATTCTCCTGTATCCTCTTCCCAGTTTCCGTTCAGTACCTCGTATCCTCTCTCTTCTATAAATTCGATCATTTTTCTTCCTTCTTTATTTTCTGTCTTGTTGTTTCTGTCTCATTATTCCGTCTTCCTAATCTTGTCCCAATTCTCGCATTGAAGTCGTCCCCAATTATTAAAATTCTTTTTTTTTGTCTCATTATGGTCTCTTCTAACATTTGTTTTGTTTTACTCATCCCTTTACTGTATACTGTGATTATTTTTGTTCCTAGTTTTAGATTTCTTTATGTTATTCCAGTTCTCTATAGTTCTTGTTTTGTTTTTATTTCGTCCTCAATTTTTTCCTTACTCCTGTGATCATGCCTCCTTTCGCTCGTCCTTTTTTTTTTCCTTTCTGCTGCTTGACATCTCCATACATAGTCTCTTCTATCCTGTTCTACTCCTTTTCATCTACCCACGTTTCTACAATTCCAATTACGTCAAATTCACTTATGTATTTCCAGAAATCTTCTACTTTGTTTCTTATCCCCGCTACATTTCAATATACCAATTTTATTCTGTTGCTTTCCCGTTGAATCATGTACCTTCTTTCGTTTTGCTTTCTGTCTGCTTTTTCTTTTCCGATTTTTTCCTTTCTCCTTTAAAAATTTTCCAGTCGCTCGGTGTCATCGTCCTTCCACCTGAAGTTTCCTGTAGCTTACCCTTACCGTATTTCCTTCTTCCCTTCTCCTCTTCGCTATCGCTCTTATCTTTTTCTGTATCTCCCTTTCTTTCCTTGTTAGGTCGTTGTCTTATTTCTTACTTTCTCCTTATTCCTCATGACGTTCATCCTCTGTTCCCAACTCTCAGATGTTGCTATTATCATCTCTTCTCTCTTTATAGCATAGGCCTCTGTTATCTTCACTTCTGTTTCCAACTACTTTTCAATCCATTTCGCGATTTCTTTTCTCATGTTTTGTCCAGTCTCTTTTAGTCTTAGCCCTGTTATTAATATTAAATATTTATATATTTAATAAAATATTTATTCTATCTATTTACTCATCTCCGCGCCTTTTTATTTCAAGTTATGCAGATAACCCGGAAGCTAAATATCAGGGAAAATTTTAACCCTTATGAATTCGTAATAGCCTCGTCAAGATGAAACCTGAGTCTTTTCATCACTTTTAATAATCCTAGTTAGACAAAAATTTTATTTTTAACGAACATGAATAATTCACCACCACGAATTACTCCACGGTTAGGGAGGTTTCCAAATTAATTATGCTTAAAGCACTCGTTCTTGTAGTAACTTGATACTATAATCTTGATTTCGGCAAAATGTGGAGAAGTTGTAAACTTTATTTTCGTTCGGTCCTGTAGATGCGACCAAAATTTTTAGAGGCTCACTAAAAAGTTTTAAAATGATTTGATCTTATCTACGCTACGGGAGGATAGAAGGATCGACTGAATTTCTATCTAGCGTCCAAACCAATGAATATGATGTGAATTCCACATAATTAATATTTTTCTGAAACTGAAGAATAACGATTCATTTAATGGTACTATTTCATACTGTTCTTAAATTTATCTTAGGAAGTAAATCACGGTTATAACGGTTCTCTCATACTGCTGAACATTTTATACCTTTCTACACCAATGTGTGAAATTGCGATGTTGATTAACCGTGGCACATGCTTTTGCCCTAACATTTATAAAGTCCGTCACCACCAGACTGCAATTTCAGGTATCCCAACTATTTTCAGGTACATGTTCGATAGAGTAAGTGCGTCAAGTTTACCGTCATGGCTGCAAGACACATTTTTCATGATGGTCGTTTCCAACAGCTGCATGAACCCCATAGTTTATGGAAGTTTTGTGATAAACTTCAGGCGAGTGAACTGCAACTATCTGTGTTTCGGGAAAAGCGGCAGCGAAAATAATATCAACAGTAAGTAGAATTTATCAGCTTTATGATGTGCTCAATCCCTAGTAACACCCCCTTTTTGTTGCTTCTCATTGAATAAAAGTTTAACAAATTTGTGTGACAACCGGGAGGATATTTATTTAATCTCCTTAACAAAGATTATCAGGAGCGGTGCACGCTTTTTGTAGAAAACGTGTGCGAATTATTGGCGATTTTATCACCCACTTTTGGACAAGCGACATGTGTCGGCCAAATCAGTTAAGCAGTTTTTTTTAGTGTGAACATCGATACTAACAGCCGAATTTCTGTTCAACAATAAAATTATTTACACTGACAAAATTGCCGCTCCAAGTTACGACAGCGTCATGATATTTTGAATATTTTAAGGCAATAAAACTACAACACTCGATGATAGTTTTTCTATCACAAAAATAGTATATTATGATACGAGTTTTATAAGAAGCATTTTGTCGCACGCACAAGCTTAAATGAGTAAATGCGACAAAATGCCTTATAAACGAGTTATCATACAGTATTTTTTCTACTTTGCCACTTTTTATACAAAATAATTAAATTAAAAAATAAAATAATTAAACAAAAAGAATTAATTTGAAACGTCAATACTATCAAAAACGTGGTAGTGGATTTTAACCTATCCCAAACGACCTCCAAAAACGTCTCTCAGCTATGACTGAAGCCCCTAACCTCACAATAACTTCTCCTAACTCCTAACCTACGGCATCCCATCCCATTTGTAAGAATTACCTAAAGTACTAACATTTGCCGAGGCAAACTATATATCGACAGAAAGCTTATTAAAAATGCTATTTGGTTGGTATAATGGAATATAGGGTGTTCCATTTGAAAAAAATTAGTTATTATACATTTTGCGAAACCGTACACCCTGTATTGAAATATCAATTTAGATAACTTTCAATCAGTATGTATTAAAGTTTGGATCTATAAAAAATTTGTGACAGAAAAGTATTCAGTCATCTCTGTTGGAATGGTATCTGCAATCTTTTAAAAAAGCACTAATTTTGACCTAAAATTCTTCATAACTCAAGAATCATCCATAATAAACCTGGAGTTCCTGATATCATTTTGCTCAGCATTAACTGCTCTTTTAATTCACCAACTAATATACAGCGTATTCCATTTAAAAGAACATAACTTTGGTATATTATTAATACTAGGACACTCTATATGATTTCTAATAATTTTAAATTGTGAAGGTATCGTGTGGCTATCGTCCCCCGAAAACCCCGTTTTGATATCTTTCAAAATAAGGACGTAATTGATGGTCCACACACCTCTGGGACACCGGTATATACTGACGCTTGAAGAATTATACCTACTGCATGGTTTTATTTGTTGCGGTCTCATAGTAAATTTACAAAGTTATTCAGGCATAAGAACCATATATGGATTCCCCAATAGAAATTCAAATTCAGTTTTTCATATAAAGCCGCTCGAGTTGGAACTTTGTTGTCAAAAGCCGAACCTCCAACTTTTGCCAACTTGAAGTTTTAGTAAATACTGGACGGAAATATAGAAAGCGACTATTAGAAAATAATCCGATTCTGAGACAAGTACAATATATTCATGACGAGCCACTGCTCCGACTAATGTGTAACAAAGAAAAAGCTTAAACGAGAAGTTTCATTACATTTATTTAGGGAACTACAGAAATATTTATACGTACTTTAATTTATCGTCATAGGGTTCAATCTAGTGAATCAAATGCACCTCTCATTACAAAAACAAGTAAACTAAGAATTCGATATTAAAAAATTGCTTCGATTTTAAAAACCCAAATATTTCAGTAAGAATAGCACATTGATGAATGAACTGAAGCTACTTGAGGATTATTAGTAATCGTGTCAATTTACGTCATACATACTACAAATCCTTCGACTTTAAAACACAGATTACGTTTTGTATTCGTGGTACCGAATTACTAAAATTCTACTAAATACTAAAGCTGTGAAATACAGGTGAAATTAATGTACAGTTATTATTTTGCAGTCATTTTTAACGCCTCCGTATTAGTGCTTTGGGAACATTTTGTGTATACGTAACACTGATTTATTCCTCCACTTATAAATCATCTTTGTGATAAATTCTTAAGTATTTCAAAACTTTCTTCTCTCGTGCGGTCTTAAAAGATATTGAGGTGTCCGCAACTTAAATAAAATGCTTCGCTTAATTATCTTTCGTCGTTTGAATTTATTGTTGTACGAATCTGGATAAAATTTATTAAGACACAATGAAACAAACGCTTCAAGTACAATAACCTGAAATTAGAAATATTTACAAAGAGAAAGTTGCCAAAAAATGCAGAAAAAAACTTTCCAATTACGGAATAAACATTTTATCTTGCTTGTACGAGTGTACGAATATTAAATCTCTTCAAACATTGCAGATTAATGTGCTCAAACCGCTACAAGAGCACATAACAGTTTCCACGAGCAGTTCAGACTTCCAGAGTTGGTAACTTTTTGCTGTCGCAACAATATTCTGTTTGTGTACTGGAAAATTACGCCCCCAGTTGACAAGTTTTATTAAACTAGTTTTTTTAGTCTTCTTAAATAAGATATACATCATATATGAAAATGCAAATTCAAAAGCGTCCCACACGCTAACTATTTGAAATTGGAATTGGTGCTGTCGCTTGCATTCCTCCGGAGCAAAGTTCGCAGTGTATGTTTTTTGTAATTCTGATATCGTATTGGTGTCGGAGCTGAAAAGTTACACAGCTTTTTAGCTTTTAGCCGTTTCGCTTATTTGGAACGTTGCCTATTTCTGTTGCTAGTTAGAAAATCAATCCATGTATTGAGTGTCGTGTCAATAGCACAGATGTTAGTTGACGTCTTTAGATTAACATAAAAAAGGAGGGAAATTAACTTTTACTTATTTTTAGGTTAAAAGGATTTCATTTATTTTTTAAATCTGAAATTAATTAGCTTAACTTTGAAGGTCTGCATGATACAACTTGTGAGTAGTTTTTTTTTTATGAATTGAATTAAAAACCATCAAAGCATATAATTTGATCTTACCAAGAAATGTAATATACTGCTTCTATTACATACCATGTTATATTTTATTACATATTTAATATTCAGTAACAGTTCGTTTTTGATATGAAGATGAAAACTTTCTTGCATTTGCAGCAGGACTTTTTTACATTTCTGTACACTGACCGATATTTCTACTATTAAGCTCTTGTTTTTAAATTTTTCTCTCAAGCTTTTTTGTCTCGATAGTATAGTGTGCACCGTTCTAAAGCAAATCTATCTAATCTATTATCTCGTTGCGCTGATTCAGCTATCGCGCTGCTTACATACAACACGCTGGACATTAAATAATTGTAATCGAAATGATGAAGAAATAAACAATTCACATTTGAGGGTTTCTTGAACTTTAACCTTCATGATGTTTGAAAGAAATATAGAGAATAACTCAATTCTTCCCCAAACTGAAATGTAAAAGGTATTATAAATCGCCAAATATTTATTTATAATCCTATAATTTATATTTTACCTTTACCTTTTTTACTCACGGGATTGGACATTCAACCCTCAGGCCTACTCGGTGAAGTATGGGGCGGCTACAGCGAGCTCTCCCAGAAGGAAAAGGGAAAACATCAGTAGAGAGTTGCAGTTGTTCTTCTCTTAGGGGAACATCAAGAAGAAAAGATGCCATGGATGAAAAGTTTCTTTCCACTTACCCGGAGCACTTGCTAGAAATTCACCAACCAATCCTCTGCTGGAGAGTGTATGACCAGGACACTAACCATAAGCGCTAATGAAGTTAAATTTGACTAAATTTCCACCGCAGGACACTAAATCCTCCTCAAAAGAGGTTGGAAAAAGTCTAGCAGCTTCACCTACCAACGCACCGGGCTAAAGAGAACGTCGAAGGAATGTGGCTGCCAGCGTGAAGAACGATAAATAGGTGGAAATTTTAAATCGGGCTTCTTAGAAGGGTGTTGCAATCAACAATCCAGCTAGTGTAGAACTCAAATCGTAACACATTTTATGTGCTCTGGTAACTGCTGATAACTCTTTTTCTTTAATCCTGCGCCTCTAAAAGGAAATTCAAATATGATTTTTCGACAAAGTAATATTTTTTATCTTCATTTAAAACTTGTGTTGAAAAATCCGCAAATTCCAAATATTACGAGAGGATATTATATTATCTATCTAGCCATGAAGAAAACAAGAGACGATCGCAAGTTTTTCAACTGCCATCTGGCACTGTCGAGAATAGCACTAAACAATGTCGTTGAGCTAAGATGGGTTCGAGGACATAACGGAAATGAGGTGAATGAGAGGGTCGACGAGCTGACTTGACAGGGCGCGACGGGAACACCGGATGGTACCGAACCGCCCATCCGACCGGACAACCGCTACCTCTTAAACTTGATCAAATCTGACACCCATTCTAGACACTGTGCTAGATGGGAAATGACAACAGGATGCAGACAAAGCAAACTTTTATCAAAAATCCTTCCTTTAAAAGAGCCAAGTCCTGCCTGCATTTATCAAGGCACAGACTCCGCCTTTTGGTGGGCATCTGGACCGGACACTGCAGGCTAAATAAAAACCTCCACGTGATGGGGGTGGTAAACGACCCAACGTGCAGGGGGTGTTTCGAGGAGGACGAGACTGTCGAACATATCTTACGGGAATGTCCGGCTCTCGCCTCTAGTCCAGTAAATCTAGGTTCGATAAGCCCGTTTCCAGCAAAAAAATTCCGGAAGTTTGTTTCTCAACGGTTCTATATATTTTTTGGTCGCTAAATCCGAATTTGAGGTTTGCCCCCTCGCCAGAGGTGAGCTAACTTCAGGAAATACAAGAAACTTCAAAAATTTCTGACTATCTCCAGTTTTTTGCTTATAACTCGAAAACGAGGCGTTCTAGCTAAAAGACCATTACATACAAAATTAAAGTAGATAAAATTTCCTACCAGAATATGGTATTAGATTTGTTTCTCTCTTTAACGGGACGGCCGCTAGAGCGTTCTGAATATATACCACTTTTTCGTTTTGTCTGTTAGTCGACGAAAGGAAACTTTCCTTCAGTTGAATATTTACGTGAATGTTTGAGCTTTATATGCACAACATGTCTTGAAAATGCTTCATTTGTGAAGGATCCTTGTTAGATGGATCAGAGAGGACTGTATTAAACAAAAGGCGTTGCAGTCTTTCATTGAGGTTAGTAAAAGAGGTAACGATGGAAACCAAGTTTTATTCAAATGGAGCACAGAACTTGAGGTCCACGAAAAATGTAGAAAGCAGTACACCAAACAAAAGTCGATTGCTGCTTATATTAAGAGGAGTAAAGAGGATGGTACTGCGCCTTTATTACGTTCAAATACCATTCAGTTTTCATTCAGAACGCATTGCTTTTTGTGTGGTGAGGAAGTTCCCCCAGATATGGAACCAAACAAATGAAAAAGCCAGCAAAGAAACGTAATCCTGTTTTCCACATTTTCCACAAAGAGCGAAAAAGTGGTCTATATTCAGAGCGCTCTAGCGGCCATCCCATTAACGATAGAAACGAACATAATACCACACTCTTGTAGAAAATTTTGTCTACTTTAATTTTGTTTATAGTGGTATTTTCGTAAAAACGCCCCGTTTTCGAGTTATAAGCAAAAAACTGGAAATAGTCCGAAATTTTTTCTTGCATTTCCTGAAGTTAGCTTACCTCTGTCGAGGGGGCAAACCTCAAATTCGTATTCAGCGACCCAATAAACATATAGAACCTTTGAGAAAAAAACTTCCGGAATTTTTTCCTGGGAAAAAAACTAGATTTTCTGGACTCTAGCTATTTTCGTCAATGTCGGATGGCTGGATGAGAGACAGGAATGAGGGACACGAGGGGGTAACACAATGGGTCCGCAGTGTAGTCTAATTGTTGGTGAGGGGAGCAGATTCCCTCACACCCCTCAACACCTAATCTATCTATCTACTACTTCACCCGAACGTCTCGTATTATTTATTTACAGATAGCGTGGCACTCTGGATTGATAAAGGCAACTGTTCGACTCGACCCACTGATCTGTAACTGTGACGAACTGCGATGCCAGCGGTTGGCTGACTGGCGACTAGGCTCGACAATAAGACTAGACTCCCGCTGGAACGTTTTTCAATAAATATTCCGGCGCCTAAATCTTTCCAGGCGTCTCAATATAGTTCCATTGATGACATCACCGCGCGCTCGATGTGTACCAGATATTCCAAAGATGATCATACTATCTCGAGTACATTGTAGTAGTAAATTCAGACTGTTCTAGTAATTGATGACGTCGTAATCTCACGCCGCTGCAGCTATGAGTCACGTCCGTTACAGTCACATTCTACCGATGTCTATGTCTTCCTTCCGATGTCCTTTCTGGTTGCAGCAGAGTACACCACTCGCATAAGCCAAGTGAAGCGGAAGACTCTTTCCAACAAGCTTCTGACTGTTCTCCAAACGAAACAGTCTAATTCACATTTCATCTTTACGATTGCCAATTTGCTGATACTCAGGGACAAAACACGTCTTCTTCGACTTCCATACGGTACCCCAAGCACAAGTAGGTGGCCCTCTTATACACAAGTCTCTTCGTAACCTCTTCTTCTTAGTTCCTGTCGGGTGTCTGCCAGGAGGAGTACTCTTTCAACTTGCGATCTTTACATTCTCAGGTCGACAGGTGGACTCTTTCATAATGACCTCACCAACCGTCGCAGCTTCCTAACTCGCTAGAGCTTCTGGTCGAACTCAGTTGATGGAATATTCTAGAAGGACGGCGTTGTATTTATTTATACTTCTTCTCTTGGAAAACGGACTACGACAACTTTCTCAAATGGACTATCACACTATGTTGACGGATCTGTGCCCCTCTGTGGACTCTTGCTTGGGGCGCAAATTACACACTTTCTGTTCCACTTCTCAGTGTCCTGCATATCTCCAAGGAAAACTTCTCCCGCGGCTTCACAAACTTCTTCGACACTTCCCCGTGTCCACAAGATACTTCACAGTCGAGTGCCTCCAGAACTTCCGGAATTCTATTTATGGAAACCAGATAAAACCTTTCACGGCAAATTCTCTCACACCCCTCAACACCTAATCTAATTTAATCTCTAGAAGCGTGATCAAGTTCTTGACGAAAGAAGGAAGTGGACCCAAATATATTCATTAGAGGATGATTAACGTGTTTGGGGAAGATGCGCCGTCATATTTTACGATTAAATTTTGGTCTAAGAAATTTCTATGGGGTAGGGAATCAATTCCAGTGGAACCAAGATGCGGAAGGCCTGTTGAAGGAAAATATCAAGAAAGTTGAGGAATTGGTCTTAGCCGATGGAAGAATAAGGATGTGGATATCAGAAGCCACAGTGTTAAAAATTCTACACGAAGATTTAGGAATCAATAAGGTGTCAGTCCATTAAGCTCGCCAAGTCCGAGAAGCTCGCACAGTCCGGCACCGTGTGACTATTATCTCTTTCCTAAATTAAAAAAGTAGTTGTGCGGACGTCGTTTTTCTTCGAATGAATGCCTGAAAGAAGCGGTGGAGGTGATGTTTAAAGACCTTCCGAAATATATTTTTTTGAAGGTATAGCCTTATTGGAGAAACGGTGGAATAAGTGTGTGACTTTTAGTGGATCTTATATCGAAAAATAAAATATTAATTTTTTTCTAACTCTTTTCCTTCATGGCTAGGTAGATAATATAAAAATCTCCCATAACAGTAGAAAAATGATAAATGCACAATTTCAAGAGAGTAGAACTTGATGGCCGCTTATTTTACTCACAGATTTGAAATATATTTTCTTAGATGAATTTCCGCGAACTTTAGCAATGGTTTTCCATCTATATTAATGTGTTTTTGTTCGTTTTAAATTTGAGTCTTTTCCATTAGTTTCAATGTATTCTGATCTATACTGTTTTAACATTTTTATTTCTAGGACATTTTAAAGGACACATTTCTTTTATACTTTTCTTAGAAATTGTAATATTCTGCACGAGGAGCACGAGGTATTTGTGTAGTTGAGATCTTAAGAGTTTAATTATTAATTGCATCACTTGTATAATCCCTCGACAAACAGTGAATCTAAAGAAAAGTCGAGTTGTTCACCATGTATTTATTCAGGTTGGCACGTGTTGTGGTGATGTTTTCATGTCTTAAAACCTTATTATACACAGTACATTAATTAGGTAATTGATAATTATGAACTGAGCGTCGACCAATTCCACCAGCAAAAAAAACAGTGAAGATGGGTTACTTGCAGAGCATGTACCTACCTATTTAATTTCATTCATAATATGTATTTAAACTTCTTTTTTCACTACTAGCTCTAGAATGAACGATTATATAGTTTGTAGAAGATGTGTGAAATTGTTTTTCTTTCCTAGTAGTTAATAATCATTTCATTATTGACTAGTAGTTAATAATTGAAGACACTGGATTTGATGCAAAATCCATATCGAGTATTTTATCTACCAACTTTACAACAGCGCTCTTCGATTTTTACAAATTGCACCAGTTGTAAATATTTAGCACTAATTACTGCAATTCATGTAAAAAAAGAAACAACGAAGTGTTAAGCTATTACAAAATGCGTTGTGTAATTTTGCATGAGAATCCGGTCTCTGACTGAGAAATGTCTCAAAAAATAGATAACCTCAAATTCGTTCCGACTTTTGGCATTATCATGATTATCATTTGAAGAAAAGTTAAACAAATGTGCTAGTAGTGCAAAAAATAGTATATAAACCACGGTTGCGAAGCCTTTTCTTAGCCTCGCACTATTATTTACCGAGATGCGAAGCATCTCGGTAAATAAAATAGCTCGGCTAAAAAAATGGCTTCTCAACCTTGGTGTATAATTACTATTAATGTGGATTTGTAGATTTACTAGAAATAAATTTGTTAATTAACGTTACTACTAATGAACACTTTAGGGTATAATAACACGTGGTATACTGCGAGTTATCAATGCATAGATTAGAGTAGAGAGACGTTATTTAGTATCCATTGAATGAAGTATTTCTATTTGTACTCACAATAACGGGGGTTATCAACAGAATAACAAATTTGTAATAATTTTGGCTTAAAAACCAGAAGAATGTCGATAAATCCAAGTGAAGTAAATTTAAATTAAAATTTAAATATATCTAAGTCGAACTCCACAAACTTTAATAAGTGTAAAATTACAAATGGAACATGTTTCGGCAGAACACTACTGCCATCATCAGCCCTTAAAGAATATAAAAAATTATGACGTTGACGTAATTTTGAATTAAATTTGTCAATTAAATTTTTAATTTTGGCTTAGCCACTCCGTGCAGATACAGATTAAACACTTCTTATAAATATCAGTAATTATTAGTAATTAGGTATGTTTATTTTTATAATAAATTATAATTTTTGCACCATCCTTTTTTTTTAAATATAAATAATTTTCTGTTTCCAGAAACGACCTCATTTTGTTTATTTCTACAACAGCAAAAATTTTTGTATGATTTTGAAGTGGGTCCAACTGCAAAGCTATACAGTTACATTTTGTATTCAACAAGGTTCTATCTAAAGTGATCGTGATTTGCAGAATTCCACACGTCTGTATCATAAGTATTCACGAAATATAACGATAAGACGACCATTGTTTTACCTACGAAATTATACATTAATCTAATTTACTACCAAGTAAAAATTTATACGAGGTGCACCTAAACAAGTTTTCACTTCAAAAGAAAAACAGTAAAAGCTGTGAAAACATATTTCATTGAACTTTACATGATGATTTTACTTTAAAACTTAGTCCCGTAACTTTTCAACTAATAATATTTTCGTAAATAGATATGTAGTTAACTAATTCAGTAGGGAAGATTTCTGGAGTAAAATGTACCGTGCATGCAAATGTGCATGAATTTTCTAGTTTAAAGTGTAACATAGATTAGCGTAGAGAGAAATTACTTGCTAACTATTTCATATACCATTAAGGGCGCACATGTTGCACCACATAATTTTAAAATTTTTATAGACAATATAAGTTTCATTCTATACTTAACCTATTTGCTTTGCAATAAATTTATAAATCAAATACATACTGGCACGTCCTGAATTTAATCTATTCGTTCTAAAATCGGTCTTTATTAGGATGAAAAAACAAAACGTCTATATAATCTTAGAACAGACACACTTCTTCGAAGCTAAAGAGTATGCTGCAAATAAGGTGGATATTCACAGTTTCTCAAAATTGATTGCGATTACGAAAAGTCGGTGGATTGGTTATGTACAAGAAAAGTATGAAGCATTTTCAAAGGAACAATTAACAGCTTTTTGACAAATCGATGGTCTCAAATCAATACCACGTAAGTCAAAAGGCCATCGAAATGCACCATGTCAAAGTCGCTGTCATATACCCATTTTATGTGATTATTTGTATAAAATGATTTTCATCTAGTAGCCTGTGAATTTTCCATTTAATTAAATTACTTTTTTCATTTGACAACCAATGCGTTATTGACAGACTAGCAAATGCAAAAAGAATAGAGCGGCATAGAAAAATTTACGTGTAAAAAAATCTCAAAGTTAACTAGGTGAAAATCATTTTATTATAACACCCCGTGGACGACATTAAAGACATCACTAAAACACATGGGCCAATAATTTTCATTATAGAACACATAATAAATTGAGCCAATCGCAATTATAGATTTTACATAGTTACCGTGATGTGTATCAAAGTAATTAAACCCTTGACGACGACGTCACTTTGGTTTTTCCCCTGGCCCCAACAATGAACTTTGTCACAGTAACGATTTTGTTATGATTATTAATAAACGTCAGAAAAAACTTCCGTCAAAATTTTGCATTTTTTTGGTTATATAATCGTAACGAATACCACTCGAACATACAAAATAATCTGATTAAATTAACCTCACGTCGATTCCGCGAAATACGTCTAATGACTCGGAAGTTTAATCGATTATTTTCTATGTTCTTGTGGTATTAAAACTGATTAAACAATATTTGTGACCAAAACATGTTATTAAAAATTGGAAAGTTTTTTTTTTATTATAATAACGGTAAATGCATCTGCAACCAAATTTCTAAAAATATTGCAACGTATGGTAACCAGTAGGTAGATGAGACATTCGTTCCGGAAGACGTCTGTCACAATTCTAATAATAATAATGCCGCATATACTGGAACTATTCATTCTCCACCGTCAGGCAGATATCAGCAAACAAGCCTGACGTGGTTCTGCTGGACCACTCTTCCAAGCAGATGTTTGTAATTGAGTTCTCGGCTCCTGCCGAGAATAACATCTGCATCAAGAAGGAGGAAAAATGGACGAAATATCAAGACCTGCTGCCGCACGCTGTACACAACTTATGCGGTGAAATTAGTCGTTCTGGTAATTGGATGCATGAGAGGCATCAGGATTTCGTTGGTCTCCAATCTCAAGATCATACCCGCCTGCCCAAAATCGGCAGAAACTCTTGCGGCCGGAATACAGAAGGCAGTCACCTTGGGGTCCTTGCGTTTGCTCAGGGCACATCATTCCCGGCTACGATGTGCGATTGAAACACTGACCAGCAAGGAACCTCGTGAAAGTCGGAATTACGAGAATTTCCTTCTGGTCAATTTAAAAAAAAAAATGCCTATCGCAGCTGCGTAATGGGTATAGAGGTCCCGAATGTTGGCTGACGAGCTTACCCGAGGGCTCCAGAAACAACAATGCATATACTTGCGGCTTGTATGGAGAATGAGTGTGGATTGGTAAATGGAGCCATATAAAGATATTAACTCCGGTGATTCAAAGACGTGGTTTATATAAGTTTTCAGTCTCTCACAGTCTAAGAAAACACTCAACGTTAAACGAAATGAAAAACTCGTGGTGCAAATAAAACAAGACTTTATGAATTTTAAGAAAATGAGCTTGCTGCGGCGGAAGGTTGTGGATGGTTTACGGTCAAGAAGCAAAGGGCAGATCAATGCAAATGCCCTCATCCGTCCGCCCGATATCCCCCACCTCTGGATCTGCGCACCCTCTAGCCAGCATGTCGTGTAGACAATCCGTATTTCTCTTTTACAGGTTCTGTACTTCAACGGCGAATCCAAATAATGGTCAAATTTGGAATCTCTCCGTACCGTACCTAAAGTGTACCATATTGTTTTCATGACGACTTTATGGTACATAAATCGTCTAATAATAAAAATTGTGCCATAATGTGACGGATTATAAACATATTTTATTGTGTCAAAAAGCAATTATACCCTTTGAACCACTAGAAGAACTGCAACCACTAAATCTAAAAGAAGTTATGTTGACGGATCACATGATATTAATAACATAATCTAAAGGAGAAATCAGCTAGACATAATATATAGCGGCACAGGCATCGAAGCCTATTCAAAAACTTGGGCTGGTCACGGAAAAGATGGGAAATGTAAGTAGGTTTTAGGGTGAAGCAACTTAACTTTATACTTGTACTAGATGTCCCGTCCCCGCTTCGCACGGTGATTTTATTTTATATACTTCACACGGTGATTTTATTTTATTATTAAACCCCCCTTAGGAACGGAATTTTGAAAGACCGTTTCTTAGTGAACGCCTACGTGATAAAATGTGTTTAAAATTCAATTGCAATCGGTTCAGTGGAGTTTTTGCTGTAATAGATTATGTTACTAAGGGCAAAAATGTAGCTTTATGTGCTGCACGTGCTCCTAATAACATACCTACACCAGACCTTTTTCAGCTTTATGAGCTTATGGACAAAGCACTTCATATACTTAATCAAACAAAATGTTACTTACTCAATCAATGAATAGAAACTAATATCTTCATGACGTTTGAAAAAATGCAATAACAATTTAGATGAAATACCTACATCAAATTTCTTTCTGTTTCTGCGTGAACATGCATTTCTCTGTCTAGCCGATGCGATGTATCAATAGTTATAAAAGTTCAATTTATCCGTTTCCAAACCGTCTATGTAATACAAATTGGTATTGTCTGCAATTTAAATTTAAAATTGGGTTCACGATAAATTATTTCTAGGATGTTTGCCTTTATTTGAAGCACTGCTCCAGAATAGAATTTTTAAAAGAGCAAATTAACACTGTAATCTAAGACCATTATTTTTGCTTCGCACCCATTATACTCGCCTAGCAATAAAACTAATAAGGCCAGGATACATTTAACCAACTCTGAGATTACTATAACGATTCTTCATTAAATTTTACATTTTGTTCACTCGTTTCAATACCTCATTGTAAACAGAATCCGTACTTCCAGGCATCAAACGTCATTATTCACTCTACCCTAATAAAACTTATTTCTCATATTTGCAGTGCACGGAAGCTATCCACACAGTTAAAACTACTTTAAACTTTACTTTACATATATGTGGGAGTGTAAAAAGAGAATCACAAAGTTTAATTATTATTTTCTGATTCCCTGCTCGACTGCCGCTCGCAAATTTGTTAAATGGTCATAAAATGCCTCACTAATGACTAATTGGTGGATTTCAGATGGGGAGGCTCAGGCGGCGGCCGGGCGGGGAAGGAGTTTAGCGCGTGGAGTTATAAAATGTGTACTCCGGTTCCAGAAAGGTACGTACTTACAGGGATTATACTGATATGCGATAAAAAGTTACGTAAAGGCGCAGTTCAGCTCCGCGCCTTAGATTTTGACGTGAAAACGTCGTCGGTATAAAATCTCACTTTGGGTCCTAGTAAAGCTTCTCAAGCTCTTCACAATGGCACCTGAATCAATGTCCTAGTTAAACGCGTTTTCACGCAACACTAATTTATAACTTTATACAACGCTATCAATCACACACATGCATCTACACTAGTTCGATGACGTCACAAGCAAAAGAAATGCAGCACGACAAACACGTACAGACATTTCCTACCCATTGTGGGCTCAACCGTTGTTAACGCATTGTTAGTCTCGTAGTTATTAGGGAGTTTTTGCACGCTTACGATAAATATACGGTAACGCTAAACTCTCCCAAGGGTTCATTGCGCATGCGCACAACTTACGGTAACACTATTTAAATAGCGGCCCACGGTATTTCCCCTGGTTTAGCGGAGCACGTTAAATGCTTTACCGTATCGTTTACTAACTTTTGATTGGTTAAGACGTGTTTGCAACGCATGCCAAATATCTTCATTCGACTGTCATGTCATCTTTTTTGACTGAACTCGATAACGGTAGGTGACTAGTGGTGTGACAAGTGTAAATTGTAATTACCTATTTGGAATGAGTAAAACCATTGGAAAATCCGAAAGGTTGAGGTTCAACGCCGACGACGACCTTACCCTCTTAAAAGAAGTCGTAGGAGTTTCTTAAACCTAAAGTTACAAACACACTCTTCTGCAGTCAACATATCTAAATTTAACCGATCATATTTGGTTGATCTTATAAATGGAACCTGTCTGGGCACTAACAACTCATTTAATATTGCATCTTCAATCACCTCCATATCATCAAAATGCACTAATACATTTAACAAGTCTTCCATACTTTAAGCTTTGTTGTGTGATATGAACCAAACGTAAACGTCAAATGATGAAATGAGTAGTTGTAGAGGCAAAAACTGTCACATTTGCTATGCCGCTATTTTTTATACCGTATTCAATCACGTGGTTTTAACGTTTACGGTATTTTTAAGGTGTGGCGTGCAAAAACTCTAGCGATTCAAATTTGACGATATTTGTAACGCAAAAAGATTGACCGGCTACCACTGTACTTGAGCGAATAGATGTTTTCACGTCAAAAATGTTACAGCTATAAAATGTTACACCTTACATGTGAGGAAACAAAAAATTCTCTCGGTAAATTAAAATAAAAGTTTTGTCGTTTAAGACTTCTTTACAAGTTATGTGTAAATCAAAATACATATCATGTTTCCTCATACTGTAATAGTACCATTGCTAACAGTCCCTGTTCAGGGGATTATTAACAATATAATACAAATCAAATTTAATGCAAAAATTAATTGGATGGATAAATGTTCCCTTGAAAAACAAAAGGGCGTAGCTCCAGTGGTCCAGCCGAATCTGAAACGATCGATTCCCACCAAAAAATTTCCTATTTTCTTCTCTAATGGGGCCGAAAAAGGGCATCGCGGGGCGCGGAAGTCAACTGTGAGACAAAGAACCAAGCCAGCTCAGTTGGCTTGTAGAGTCGAAATAATTTTCCACGACTTTCTCCAGGAGACGCTTCAGCCCTTCTCTTCTTCCCAGACCTCCTCTCTAGGAGACACCACCACTTAACACATCTACGAGAGACGCCTAATCGCATCTCCTCGAAATACACTGCATCACTTCTATATATCCAGCGTGTGCCCGTGCGCGTCTATGAGTCGTGTGTACGTCCCTCTGCTGGAATAAAATTGAATCGCTGGCGGAGCGTGGTCAGGATGATCCGTTCAATTGTTTGGGCCCTCTATCGAAGAGGATCGTAACCGTAGAAATTATATCAACAAAATTTATTTTGTCTTGATAAGTATAATTTCTGTTGAAGCATCACAGTGTACGTTTTGTTTTTTTTCTTTGTTTCAAACCATGTCGAATAGTCATTGATACCGAATAGCATTTTTAAAAGTCTGCAGAGAATATTTAGTCGATAGTTTCCAGATGTGGGTCGAAGAAATTGATTAACCCCTTGGAAGCACTCAGGCAGCCTCTTCGAGTGTAAACGAAGTCGGTAGTAATTTTTTTGTTACAAAACGGCAAACTAAGCAAAGTAGTTATCCATTACAAATTGCAATAAATAATATTGTTACCCGGAGCATGGCACTCATTCCACGCAAACAAGTAGTTTTAGTTTTTTAGAATAGGAATTAATTAAAATAGGGAGCGTGTGAGGTCAGCCAATACGCTTCTCGACCCTATAGCTTTATTTATTTAGGTCTTAGCGGAGAAGAGAGCTAAACAATTTCTTTAAGCAGAACGAACGAATCAAAAGTGTGGCAGCAAAGCCTACATCCAAAGACCCGATTCATGAAATGTCGATACATAAAATGTTGTGCGCAGATCTTTTTGTGGGTGGAGATTGCTTTTTATCTCCGTTTTAGCCCTTTGTGGCTTTGTTCGGTTTTGTTGTTTTTTATTCTAACTACTGTATAGAGACAAAGCTAAAACTAAATCTAATACAAATGCGATCAATCAACTTAATCTCTTAGGGCCGGTTTCACCAACATCGATTAACTTTAACTGATAAATAAATGGATAGATACGTTTGTTAAAACTATAGCAACAATTGTTCCTAACAGATGCTTAAGTTTAACTGAGGTTGGTGAAATCGGCCCTTAGTCATTGTTATTAGCAAAGTGTCACAAAAATTTCTATCGCCCCCAAAGACTATCGTTTTAGCTCCCTTTTTGCGTTGATCTTACAACTAAAAGCAAAGTTTATCTCTTTAGTGAGAATCTAGAGCTTATGTTTGAGATCAAGTCTAGTAAATCTTTTGTCAAAATTTTAAATAATAATTTTAAAAATGTGGAAATCATGCGAATTCTCAGTTTCGCGGTATCATTAGTTAAACGATCAAACGAACTTACCTGTGAAGTTCGATCGTAATTATATGAGGCATCCATTCCTTCAGATATCACTGAGATAATAAAAACGTAGTACGGTCCTGTGCTACTTCGGTCACAATGTTTAAAGCGCATTTCCCTTCCCTGCTGTCCCGGCCATTCGAGTCATTGTTTGAAAGTATATGAGTTTTATTTGCGACTGCGGTTGCGGGAAGGGTGGGATGTGATATCTTCGGAATGGATGCCTCATATAATTACGATCGAACTTCACAGGTAAGTTCGTTTGATCGTTTAATTATATTTCGGCATCCACTCCTTCAGATATCACTGAGATAATAACAACGTAGATCTTCAAAGCTTAGTTGCCAAATAAAACGGTCCATTGAAAAGGTTCTTGGACATGGTTTTAAAAAACCGGGAACCAAGAAATGTGATAAAATAAGAAAATAAATGAAATTAAAATATACTCTCGCCGTTCAGGCGAAGACGAACTTCAAAATGGTGGTTGCATAATGACGGTTCGAGTAGAGGGCGATGATAAAATCGAACAAATGTAGAGCTCTCGAACCGGTCCACCGTGGATCAAATATCGACTAATGTACCCAGGCGACGAGCTGCCGAGGTGCTTGTATGACGGGCCGTGTCGAGTGAGGGTTGAACAGACCTATATAGACACCAGATTGAAGAAGAGATGGCTTTGCCCAACGGCTCAGAGTCTGTTTCGTGACTACGTCATATCAATGTAGCTTAAGATGGACTAAGCCACAAACAAGTCTTGGGTTTCCTGGAAAAAATATTGGATTCAAGACTAGTTGATTTGGTCTCAAAGCGACGACTAATTCATCCGAAGTGAGAATATGAACACCTTCGTCGTGGCTAGCGAAGCCCGAGAGACGTATCAGGGAAATTGTTTCTAGTCGATGACCAATAGTCAGCAACAACAAGCTAACAAGCTTCCTGGGTAAATACGGCAAGGTGTAAGTCGATGTGTCTTGCCAGAGCCGGAGCACCTGTTGTGGGTCCCAGGTTGTTGCATATCGAGGACGGGCAGAACGTAAACTCGCCAGCCCCTTATGAAGCGTCCTGACAGGAGGAAAGATAGTGCCGAGCGATAGGCATTAAAAAAGCCGTACGCTCTTGCCCCTGACTCAAGAGGTGTTGGAAGGCAAATCAGACCTTCCAAAACCTTGCCTGCGAATGGTGAAATGCTTTGGGAGGAGTAAAAGTGCCAATTGGAACACGAACTGTATTGTGAGTGTTACGGGAGCTAGAGAGGCGAGCATGGTCTCTATAACTTTCTCGGGGATGCCACAGCGGCGGAAGGCTTCGTTGAGACACGTGTGGCCCCCAGGAAAATTTGTCGCCACAGTGGATGAAAGTTGGTGAAAAGGACAAGTCGGGTTGTGTTCACCTGGAGGGAACACGATTGGAGTGCTAACAGAGACCTGGGTGAAAAAGAGGGGTACCAGGGTTGAGAGATCCAATAGGCGACAATAGGAATGCCCTCCATCTGCTTGGTCGTGGAGAAATTTTTGTAGTTTTGTATCTTTCATAAATAGTCCAGGCAATGGGTACAAAAAAGAGGGTTTTGATCGCAAAAGGTTGGACAGAAATGAAATTTGGTGGGATGGTAGACATAGGTCTCCTGATAGTACACCTGAGTTTGCGACCTCGGGGGCTTACCGCTCGAGGGGAGGGGGGGTAAAAACTCTGCACCGCGACGCTTTTCGGAAAATAGCGCCGTTGTTGTAAGTGCTATCGAAAAAAAGTTCAAATAAAATATGTAGAGAACAAAATTGTGCATAATTTTGGTTGTATTAATTCTTTGCTTGTGACCAACAGTTTCCGTTTTACGGGGCGCCAAATTTGGGGGTTGATTTGCAAATTCCAACAAAATCAAATTTTCAGCGCGGATTACAACGAAGATCGATTTCAAATAATTCTGCAATATTTTTTTTCCGAAAGTGCAATGCTTTCCGAGTCTGTGGATGTTTACCATCTCACCAAATTTCATTTCTGTCCAACCTTTTGCGAATAAAACCCCCTTTTTTTGTACCCATTGCCTGGACTATAGACTTTTTAAAAGAAGTAATTTATAAAGCTTTGAAATTTTGGTTATGAACTCCCAGCAGGCACCCAAACAAAAATCCGAAGAGTTCTCACTCTCCCGGGGGGAGCTTCATCACCTTTTGTCCAAAAAACCGCTTCCGCACGTGACATCATGAAGCCTTTCTGCTTTTTTCTCGTAAACGGTAACTCCGATGAGAAAAGGTTTTAGGACCTATGTTCTCCATTAAATTCTGCATAAAAATGCTCTTAGGAAGTTTTTGCCTATCTGTCACTAAACGCTCATCAAAGACATTGGAAAATGAGTTTTGTTTTTAGCGCAAAGGCAAAAATTAGTCCACCCCCGTTTTTTGACCAATAACAATTTATTGCAAATGTTTTATTCAATATGGACCTTGTACAGAAAAAATTGCTTTACAATTCTGTATTTATACATTTTTTGCTCCCATAGTGGCTCACGAGATAATCGCCGCAAAACAGGGGGATTTCCTTCACGCTGAAAACTAAACTCATTTTCTAACGTCATTGATGAGAGGTGGGTGGGAGATAGGCAAAAACATCATAAGAGCATTTTTATGCAGAATTTAATGGAGAACAGAGGTCCTAAAACCACTTCTCATCGGAGTTAACGTTTACGAGAAAAAGGTAGAAAGGCTTCATGACGTCACGTTCGGGAGCGGCTTTTTGGGCAGAAGTGGATGAAGGTTCCCCCGAGGGAGTGGGAACTCTTCGGATTTTCATTTGGGTGCGTGCTGGGAGTTGATAACCAAAATTTCTAAACTTTATAAATTATTTCTTCTAAAAAGTCTAATTTCCTTGGACTAGATTTTCATCGGCACATATCTCGAGAACGATTCAATCTATTACCTTTTTAGGGAGTTATTTTTGTAGTAAATTTGATCAGCTTTAATTTTTGTTCTAACGATTGCTTACGTAGAACACATAATTCTCGAGTTATCAGCGATAAACGTAAGAATTTTTCAACTTTGAACCTATTTTGGAGTAGGGAGAGGCACACTTTAAGAAATCATATCTTTCGTAATATACAACCCAATCCATCAGGTGGGACATCCAAAAACTCGGAAAACATTGAGCTTTCAGAAAAAAAATATTGCAAAATTATTTGTATTCGATCTTCGTTGTAATCCGCGCTGAAAACTTGATTTTGTTGGAATTTGCAAATCAACCCCCAAATTTGGCGCCAAGTAAAACGGAAACAGTTGGTCGCACACAAAAAATGAATACAACCAAAATTATGCACAATTTTGTTCTCTTCATATTTTATTTGAACTATTATTCGATAGCACTTACAACAACGGCGCTATTTTCCGAAGAGCGTCGCGGTGCAGAGTCTTCACCCCCCCACCCCTCGAGCGGCAAGCCCCCGAGGTCGCAAACTCAGGTGTACTATCCGGAGACCTATGTCTACCATCCCACCAAATTTCATTTCTGTCCGACCTTTTGCAATCAAAAACCCCCCATTGCCTGGACTAAAAGTAATACAAAAGGAAAAAATGGCTAAAAATAAAAATCGGCCCAGTCATATTTAAAGGCGTTGACGCCAAAGACGCCAGGGTCTCTAAAGCATGAAGTTATTTAACGCATTTTTTTTGCACTAAGATGCGAACGAGTTGACGCTTGGTGCTACAAACTTTCCTGTGGATTGGACAATGGATTCACGATCGATTTTTTTTTTTTTGAAGTAAAATTTTTTTACGGACACTTGACTTGGCGAGTAAGCTGGTGAATGCCTGACGAGAGCGTTACGAAAAGTGTGATCGGGCGAAGCAAAAAATGTTTTTTTTTTGCTTTAACGGGATTCGAATCCGCGTCTTTTAGGTTGTGGATCCAGCCTGCTCACCTGCTCACGACAGAGCCATTTGCCTGTGTCAATTTTGCCTGCAATTGCGCTACTTATCTTAATCGCTACACATGATTGCCGACATTTCGCTGACGACAAACTGAAACATAAATTAAGACCACTTTCACAATGGCGAACTGAAGTTTTACTTCAGTCGTGTGGTCTAAAGCACAGTCGTTTTTTTTTTAGGAATAAGGGCGTTTTGTGCTCCCAGCTCCCCAACCCCTACGGGAGATATCCGAAAAATCGTTAGGACAAATTTCCTATTTTTGGCACTAAAAACCTTATGTATGTTCTGATGCCACCAACGGAGATCTGTCTCATTGCTCTTGAAATGCCCATTTGAGCTTTTTTTTTTAATTGACAGTTCGAGAAAAACCTTCCTGGAACAATCGCCATAATCCGCTCCCAAGCTCAGGAAATCGTCCAGATAGATAAAATTCCCTCGGATCGAAATGTTTTAACTATGAGTTTTTCAACTTGGTGAAAACAAAAGGGGCCAAGGCCTGTACAAAAGGGTAACAGGTGAACTGATAACGTTGGCCCTCGTGTTGGAAACATAAAAATTTTGATCATTGATGGATTGAAATTAAAAAGTAGGCGTCCTTGAGGTCAATGGAAGCTCTAAAACAGCTCTCAGAAATGAGACGCAGTGCAGTGCGAATATCTCAAAGTGTACGGTTTGAATGAACTTATTATTATTATTAATTCTTTTTTTTTAATTAAGGATAATTTTTTTTTCCTGATGATTTTTTGGCGAGAAGTGAGCTGGAAATCAATTGACCTGGCGCAGGAAAACAGGGATTAATGGCCCAATTGCTCTTAATTCCTCGACGCATTTGTGCATATGGGGAGCGTCCCTGGTCAAAAGCTGCGGCCGAGCCGGGGCGTGTTGTGTTGAAATTACTACAAATGGTAACTGTATCTAGCTCAAGCTGACAGAACCTGTGGTGATTTGTTGCCACGCAGAGTGAAAAGATTTTAAGCGCCCCGCCCTGCTTACCTCTAGCGTCTCTGATGATAGCGCCGGTCCTCACGCCGATCTAATCTCTACTCCCTCGAGGGACGCGACCGTGGAAGTTTCGTCTCCCTCTGACGAACCGGTTGATACCGGTTTAAAGGTCTTGTTATGGTACGAGAGTAGGGTTGTGCCCCCCCCTCTTCTTTCTTTTGCAAAACCTCTATTTGTCTGATACAGGCCTAAAAGGGTAGGAGCATTCTCCCTGGTTTCCAGATTTTTCCTTGTTTAACTTTCCCCCCAAATCTGGCCTAGAATAAAAATTTCCAGAATGAATGCTCTCGATCAAGGTCCTAAATGATTTGTTTAAGATTGGAAAAACCTCTAGACGAGCTGATGTCGTAAAATAATGTGAGAGGAGGCGGTCAGAGCCACCTAGGGGAGATTTTCTTTCACTAAGGCTTTGGAAGAGTTTCTGATTTCTCTATTATTAGTGAAATACCTTTTTTAAGACTTACAGTGGTGCACCGAGTGTTTCTAGGAACCCATAAAGTGAGCCACGCGATGTGTGTGGGCGGCCGACATAATAGCTGCCACTTCCGGGTTGACGATCGGCAGCATCAGCCTGTCGCAATTGTGCGGTAGCCGGTAGCGAGGAAAAACAGGAGACCACACCCTGTTAAAGAATCGGGTGTCAGATAGCCGGAAGTGCTTTTGCACATTTGACTAGGTGCAGGGCTGTTCTGGTTCGCCTCCTAGAATTCTTAGTATGTCATCCCCCAACTCAATGGAGAGGAGATCGTCCTCGACGGCAGGTTGGGCGTCTCCTGCCGGCGGAGAGTCGGTGGGGTGGCGAGGAAGCGACACGACGCCTCGCGGGCCGTCATCTTCGCTTCTGCACACGTGTCGGATCTCTCTGTCCCCGATCTATGTGCCGCCACCCCCGAGATGAACGCTGTTTCGAGTGTTGACCTCGCAATTCTACGGCTTGGAGATCGAGTGCAAACCGTGGAATCACGCCTATATAATGTTGGCGATGTCATCTGCGCCGTCCTTCTTTAACTTCTGAATTTCTCGATGAAAATGCCGCGACGAAACCTCAGAATGACGACCTGCTACTTTGAAAATTAGCTAAGATAGTACACATTCTAAGTTAGCGTGTATAAGAAATTGATATAAATAAGGAGAATTTATTATACAAACCAGACCAGCTGTGGTGCGATGTGAAAAATCGAAGCACACAACCAAGAATGACTCGAATAACTGGGACAGCAGGGAAGGGGAATGCGCTTTAAACATTGTGACCGAAGTAGCACAGGACCGGACTACGTTGTTATTATCTCAGTGATATCTGAAGGAATGGATGCCGAAATATAATTTTGGTATGATATACTATTACAACAGTTAAAATTATTAATCAATTTTTAAGCATCTCTTATTATATTTATACATACATATAATGTATTTTAAAATTACTCGTGAATGTGAATTGACAGATTTGGCCATTATTTACAAAAGACATTCTAAAAACTTCATAAATCGTCTACAAGAATAAATTACTTCGCGAGTAGCACACTTGCGTTGATTTAAGACAAATGACGCTAAAATTCAATGTTTAATTAGTGAATAGGCACAGAATTTACAAGGTAATCGCAACAATTAGTTCAAATTTTCACAAGTAGAACGACAGTAACACAAGAAGTAACCTAGGAGAAAAAATTTTGGAGTTTTATTTTCTTTACGAGCTCCGATATAATTACATTCGAACTTCAGTTAGGTAGGTTGGTTTGATCTATTAAAGCGGAGTTCGTTTGGTAAAATAATAATTGAAATCTTAAATGTTGAAAGTTAGTTACAACATTAATAATACCATGTTAATGATATTGACAGACGACCTAGCAAATAATATAATTACCAGTGCATGCTGACTTTTGTCATCAGAATAACGTAACTTCCATTGAGTCTGCACGTGTCGGCATAGCTAATGCGCCTAGATCCAAGAGCCTTTATAGCAGTAATTTATTTATCCCATAACAACTTGGATAAAACGTGTCTCCCGGATACATTACCTTTAACCGAGCTTATATTTATTATTGGTGAAGTTCATATCTAGTTCAGGTTTTTCCAAAAGCATTTCTTTTTGTTTATCGATTTTAAGATGAGAAATCTCTTTGAAGAACTGATCATAAGAAAGACAACAGTGTTGATAAAGTTGCGCACAAAATTCATAACAATTAATTAAATAATTCAAAATAAAAAGTGTCATTTTAAAGATTCATCGTCAGTTAACGGCGGAATTATGGATTTTATGCGGAGCTTTATCAATACTCTGTATAAGGTAAATTGAATGAAAATTGATTAAGCAACAAATGAACAATGAGTAGTAGTAGCGGTCTTTACATTTCTGTCTTTAAGAATAAGGACTTACATTCATCAAATTGTAGTTGCACATTTCTATGTGTAACTTAGGCGTAGATTGTTTTATTTTTTGGAGAATTACTTTTAATTGACGACACTGTAGTCTATTAGTTTTGTTAAGTATTGACACACTACAGGTCTATTTATTGGCTCCAAGAAGTTAACTAAAACTAAGTTAGCTATTCTGAGAACACCTACGGTAAGTGTAAAGTTGCTGTATGAAGTTTAACGTATTTTAGCAGAATAACACGAACAAACTGAAATCTAAAAAAATCCTCTCACCCAAGTAGTTTTACGACCTCGCCATATTTTAGGTTTATAAATGAAGAGTTATTGGACGTACCATTAAGAAAATACCGAACTCAGCAAAACTGTTAAAACCAAAGAATCCAACAAAGGAAAATCCACTTATTTGCGGTCATTTTTTTTCAGCGATTTTCGGCTTTTTGTCTTATTCGATGGTATCAGTTTTCAATGTCGTGAGTTATTATTATTCTTAGTTCCCGTAAATGGCATAGTCAGTTCGGATATCTCTGTCGACTTTTACAATTTAAAAATTGATCGTTTAGGGATTACAAAAATATTCCAATTACAAATTCTACCTTTCTGTTTCTGGACATTTGAAGTTTAGTTCTTTTTGTTTGTCTTAGTGAGTAAAACAATCTGTCCTGCGGGCAATACGCGTTAAAATACAGGATGAAATGAAAGCCGTTAAAAAGCTTTAATTTTAATTACAATTTAACTTAAAACATTGAAGTAATAATTTTAATAATGTAATGGGGTCTGCGAAACTAGAATGAATGCAATGAATCAAATTTATTAGTTCTTTAAACACACCTTTCATCAATAAAAATATTAAATTTTTTTAACCAAAACTAACGGTGCAAACATGAAATACATAATATCAATTATTATCTACATTTATATGTATCTATTATCAAGTATTATTTTCTTGTTTTCATTATATTATGTAGTACTTTAATCAATATGTAAGTTCAGTGTTGTTATTCCCTTTATTTCTAACTGTGGGCATATATTCTTTCGAACTATCCAGTTATGTGAACTCACTTCACGTTATCGAGACTCTACTATATATTTAATCGCTGAACATGAATAATTGATTCGTACCCAATAAAACAGTGTATACTGCACCGATTTTTATAATTGTTTTTTGAAATGAAAGACATTGATAATATAGGTGAGTCGATTACTTTTCATTTCAAAAATTTCACATTTTGATTGATTATTTGCATTTTCTTTTCGGCGAACAGCAGTCTATTACAGAGTCACTGACTTGAATGAGCGTGGGTGCTCTCAATAATAAACTGGCGAACTAGATGTTGTATACGTGTGCGCATGTCTGAATAAAAACGCGTATTGTGCACTCCGCACTAGTCAGTTCTGAGTCAGTTGTTGGAGCCACTCCACTATCCCAAATAACTGCAGATAATAAACAAGCTAACAAGTCAAGCACTGGAGGAAAAAAGCACGTTGATGAACGCTCGGATTAGAATGCTGAATTTTTAATATTTCATTTCATTTCATTTCGGGACTTCGACTACCAATCCAATACATACTACTCGAATTTCGAGTGACTGGCGATCACTAGTTCTGTATTAATTTCAAAGAAACAACGCATCTTCACTTGTTCTTCCCTCCCCTCCGCTCTCCTGCCTTTTCCCTCCTCTCCCATATCTCTTTCATCCATTTTATTTTTTCTGTATCCTTTCTCTCTTTCATTACATTCTCTCATCTCATTACATTCATTCCACAAGACGATTGAACAGTGTCTCTCTCCTCATAGCATATTCTACACCTTTTTCCTTCCTCTTCCATCAAATACCTATTCTCCCTCTCTTCATGTCCGCACCTAAACCTCTATCTTTCTTTCACACTCTCCCTCTCTAGATACTTCGGTTTCCTCAATGATACATCTCTCGTAATTCCAGTTGTACCTGGACTCTCTTATCCTTTCCCTTATTTCTTGTCTGTCCTTGTTCCTGTCGATTAGTTCTACATTTATCTACATTCCTCTTTCTCTCAGTCTCTCTACCTCTTGACTCGTATAACAATTCCTCTGGTAATATTTCCGCCGCTGGTTCTCCCCTGCGTTCCTCGTCCTTTCGTATATCTTCTCTATCTGTTTTACCACCCATTCACACACTCCAACATCCGCTCTCTATTCACTTTGTCGGCTCGCCTTAAAGTCGAATAATGCTTACACCCTCTCCCCTTCCTGTATACTAAATGCTGCCTGGCTGTCTGCCATTGCTTCCTTTTCCCCTATCTATCTCCTCATCCTTTCTTTTAGAATTGATGGATACAACTTATATCTTGCCTTTAGCTGAGTTATTCCAGGGTAGTTTTCCACCTTACTTTTCTCCCCTTATTCGTAAATAGGACATATTACCCCGTTCCTCCACCCTACCGGGTATCCTTTTCCTCTCCATACCCCACAAAACCACTCTCTCTAGCATTCTTCTCGTCCCATACATCCACGATTCCTTCTGTACTCCATCCCTCCCTGGCGCTTTCCTCTTCCTCAGTTTCTACACTTGACTCTCCACCTCTTCGAGCGTGATTGTTTCTCCTTCTGGTGTTGTTTCGTTTCCCTACATCTCTATTTCTATTTTCCCTTGTACTTTTTCCCCTCCAGCAGCCACATGAAGTATTCCTCCCACTCGTTCATCGTTATCTCCTCACTCACAGTTTCTTTGTTCTTTCTCTCTATTGATATAGTTCCACACCTCCTTCTCTGTTCTTATAGTTTTTATCTCTCCCTCTTCTCTTTCCATTTTCTGCCTCTTCTTCTCTCTACATGTCTCTCTATATCCTTTTTTCGCTTTTAGAAAGCCGCTTCTATTTGCTTTCCTTTTTCCCTTGCTTACATTCTTTGTCTTTCCATTCATTTTTCTCTCTTGTGCCTCTATACCTCCTATTGTTATTTATCTTTTGGCGCTGCTGCTTCTTCTAATATTTCTTTCAATTCTTTGTCCGTCTTTCCTACTTCTTGTCCTTCGAATCTTGCCTTTGATACTTTTTTCTTGTATTCTTTCACTCCTTGTTCGTCCCATGTTTTGAGCATCGCCTTCTTCTGCGTTTCCTCTGTTTTTTCTTCTCCTCTTTTTTCTTGCCTCTTTTTTTCTACACTTATTTTTACAGGCAGGTAGTTTGACTTCGTTCTTTCCCCTACTCTGAACTTACTGAACATAGTTACTTCTACCCATGCTGCTTCGTTTACTATTCTGTTCTAGTCTATCACTGTTTCTTCTCTGCTGCCTATATAGTTCCATTCTTCTTCTTCGTCCTATTGTGCATTTCCATTCAACACATCCCACCCTGTTTCCTCTATCCATTTCCTCCAAATTTTCAATATTGTCTTCAGAAGAATATACATTCTTCTTTGCTTTCTTTTATTATTTCTTTTATCTTGCTTATTGTTGTCCTCATTTCGTTGCTATATACTGTCACTATTTTCGACCATTTATGGCCTGTACGTACGTTCCCCGTCTCCCTACTTTTGATTATTGTAATTTACTCCTTAAGAATCGATTTTTAATAAAGCCCGGTACGACAAATTTTTGGGGAGTAAAATCGTTAAGTTAACGCGTTAACAAAAACCGTTAGGTTTTCATTAACCCTGTGAACTATGTCATGTATTGTTGGTGGCCGGCGTTCTCTGTTATTGTCTTACATAGGCTATTTTGTTATTATTTGTCCACCACCTCTTACATATGTTTGTTAAAACAAAAAACTATATTAATGTAAATAAAAAATTGTGTAATAACTTGGATGATATTTGTTGTCAACTGTCAGTGCCATGTCAGCTCGACAGCATATAACTTATTATTACTATTTTTGAGTACCTAATTTTTGTTTACAATGACAGAAAAAAACACCAGCCTCAGCCATGTTGTCCCTTGTAACGTGCGATTCTTTAAATTTCTATTCTGAGTAGGCGGTGGGAAAAAAGTCATGTCTCCTTCTTTAAATGTCATGTTATTGTTATAGTTAGGTTTTCTGGTTGACGTTTCAAACTGACAGCTATAAGCAGACGAAACAATTCGCCGGGGACCTATTCCAAGACTTACCTAGGATGGAAATTTAAAGAATCGCACGATATTTTCAATCGAGGTTACCACATGAGTGGAAAAATATAAAAAAAATATTTCTTTACTCCTCAGCCCCTTCCTTTTATTTATACTTTTTGATAGTGATATTTATATTTATATACAGTGAAGTAATTAAAGGTATAAAATATTGTAAGATATGGAAGAAACCAGTTCAAGTGATGATGAAATACAAAAAAAATTATTATTGTCACAGTATTTAATAATGACGATAGTATTGATGACATTAATGTTCAAGATGATATCAATAGTGAAAGAAATCAATAACAATCTATTATGTGTAAAAATATAGACATGCTCTCAGTACTATAAGAGATACGTTTATTTACCCCATATTTCTATTATATATTCAAAAGATAATCGCACTTAAACGTAAACGTAAACTCCAGTCGCGTGTCGAAGCTGACACGCACAATAACTTTTTCTGTTATTTATTCCTTTTTGTACCCCCATTATTATTTTCCTACCGCTTTTTCTCTTCTGCCTCCTTTCCCCCCTGCCAGTTTCATTTGAATTTCCTCATACTCCACTTTCCCTTTCAGCTCTCTCTCTCTCTCTCTCCCTCTCTCTTTCTCTCTCCCTTCCATCTCTTCTCTTCTTCTGTGATCCCTCTTTGCTTCCTCGAACTTATCCACGAGTCTCTCAATAACACTGTCAATTTCCTTATCTGCTACTGATGATTTTGCTGGTATTCTACTTATTCTAAATACGAGGGGGTATTGATAAATTGTTAGCCTACTATAGAAGCAACTAAAATTTGGAACTCAAAATATTTTATTATTTAACGTAGTCTCCTCTTAAATTCATTCATTTTTTACAGCGATTCTACAGCGACTCTAACCTTTAAAAAAAAAATTCTTCTTGCTCCACAAACCAGCTTTCCACAACTTCTATGATTTCTTCTTTGCACAAAAATCTATTTTTTTAGAGTATTTTTTAGTCTAGGGAATAGATAACAGTCTGAGGGGTAGATCTGGAGAATAGGGCGGATGATCCAGTAATTCAAACCCTAAATCCCGAATTGTATTCATGGCAATGTGCGATTTGTGCACAAGTGCATTGTCGTGAACTGCATCAATATTTTTGGGGGTAGACACCAAAATCGGTCTTCCTGGTCTCTTGTGATCTTCGACAGAAAGTTTTCCTCTTTTGAAAGACGCAATCCAATTTTTCACAGTCGCGAATGAAGGGCACTGATCACCAAGTGTTTCAAGCATATCTTCGTAAATATCTTCACCCCGTAACCCCTTCAAATACAGGTACTTAATGATGGCTCGATACTCCAATTTCTCAATTTTCACAATGGGGGGTCGACATGCTTTATTTCAAATTTTACTGCTCAGCAAAGCTTCAAATTTTTGAAGTGAAATTTTATAATAACATTTCTAATAAGTCATTATTTGTTGCCATGGTAAAACGATTTTGTTTTGTTCAAAGGAAACGGTCAAGGCTAACTAGATATCAATACCCCCCTCGTATATTCTCTTCTTCCTCGTCTTGTCTTCCTGTTCCGCCCTCTCCTGTTCGTTAGTTTCTTTTTTTTCTGCTATTGTAATGTTGATAAAAATATTGACTCGTCTTCTTTAAGATTTTTTTTTTTCTCTTTCCAACCCCTTTGTCCTCTTTTGTCTATTTACTTCACGTTTACAACATTAAGAGGGTAAATAAATAAAAATAGCTAAGACTGTAGCTAAGTGAACTACACCAAATATTCGAAATCCTTTTTTCGATACCTGTGCCTGCTTACCCAACGCTCTGAATTTATGACACAGAAGAGGATACGTAGATATAGTGCCAATCAGGTGTCACAAATCCGTTCTTCTCAATTAACTTTTTAACCACAGTGATTTAGTGTAAGCTGCCAGGATCGTGAAGAATTCATGGCGTGGTGTAATTGATTACGTTGACCATCAGGATGAGGTAACGATTTTAGAGAATTTACACAGTTGCTTTAATTAAAGGGAGATAGTCACCACACTGTTTGCGGATGCCAAGAATCGGGTTAATGGCCATCCTAAATTCCATTTTTGTAACAAATGATTTTATTTTCCAGCGGTTTTAACTACAGTTCCACTTCAAGAACTGCATTTCCGGTTGTAATATGGTTTTATATTGAAAAATAAACCACAACAAAAATTTAAATTATTAGCTTTTAATGGCGGTTTAGGAGTTCGTTAGAGACTTTTTGAAAATTAACGGCTGTATACGCTGCAAGAGTCAAATTATTACGGAAGCTTTTAACATAAAACAAAACGTCCTAAATAAGTTATTTTTTCAACATCAGGTAGTAAACTATTTCGACTCCAATATCCACTAAATGCATGAGAAGAGGATTTTTATGGACTGGTGTTCATTTTTATATTAACTCGGAAAATAACTTTCCGTTAATTTAATTACAATTTAATGTTCTACCTTTCTAGTTTAACATAATGCCATAAGGCTGCAAATGATTCAGTAACAGTTGACAGGGAAAATATCCTATGAAAATATAAAATTCTTCTTGAAAAAATTAATAATAAAATCATGAATAAGTGAAGTGCTCCCCTACAAAAAGTAGGACTATTTTTTATTTTCTACGACTAGTATTGTATTGTGATCAAATCTTACGGATATCGAAATGTGCTTTTTAGAGAGGATACGTACAACAAAGTGTTCTAATGCATTGGCAGATATTAGGGAAATGTGATTTCTAAACAGTATACATACAGCATATTTTAGAATTTAAAATCTATTACAGTCATATACAGTGTTCTAATATCAAAGCAAAGCTTGCGAAATCTGTGAATTTTTTCAACACTAATTTTCTCCCATGTAAGTTTGAATTAATTCTCCTAAGTAGCAACACGGAAGGAAAGATTATTATGTCCGCGTAGGAAGCTGTATTTAAACTTTAAGCTTTGTTAAAATGTACGTCGTTGTATTTTAGTAATAATCCTACATTTGCAATATAAAAGGATTACAGGATAAGATGTTTCGCCTACAAAAGGATGTAAGAGAAAAACAGCTGGAGACGATAAAGAACGGTTAAATAACGATGTGTTTATAAGCTGCACCAAATAAGGAATGTAATGACATAAATTTGAGTAAATAAGCTTGCAAAACGATTTAAGAATTATTGTTTTAAAAGACAAGAACATTATCTTCTCTTGAGAGATTGCTCCAGAGCAATTTGTTTAAAGTGTTTTCTGAACGAAACTTGGTATTGAAAAAATTTAATAACGCTTCAAAAGATGGTGATTGGATTCACAAGAAAGCAAAAAATGCGTCTAACTGTCTGATATTTTTTAAATACGGTTTTTACAATTTTTTAGTTCATCTGTCAAACATTTGGTTAAATCAATAATTATACCTGCATAATGTACTTATTATTATCGGCAATTAAATAAACAATGTTCCAGTCAATGGATGAAAGAACTGCAGACACATTTAATTAATCCAACAAAATTCTGTTTTGAATGATGAATCCACATATTCATTTAAAGTTATTAATTATATTTAATTATATGGTTCATTAGATGCAAATTTTTATCTAAAAAACACGTCATCAATTGCACACCTACGTGAATAGAATTCATAAGGACGATTTTTGTAAGACAGCATATTCAAAAAATATTTCATATTTCCACCTTAATAAAGATTGGATCTTATTTCTCGTTCAACATTTCCTGACTGCAGTTGTCAACATATCTACGAGCTCTTATTTGTCTCTTCATATTGTCTAGCCTGATATATTTATACGACTTGTAAAACTACATACGTAGCGTGAATGCAAAAATAAAACTTAGTAGTTGCTTCTCTCTGTAATAAAATAAAGGTTTCACAGGTGATTTTTTGTCATAAAAAGCATTCTAGCGAATTGCATTACTTCCGGCAGTGAAAATATTTTTCGATAGAAAAAAACCTATGAATAAAAGCAACGCAACAACGGAAGAAAACAAAATTAGATTTACAAATGCTGATATTCCGGTAGAGCTTTTTAAAAAGAAATTTTCAGGACATTACCTTTTCAGAGTTTATTCTTACAAATACCCCATCTTTTATTACGAACAAAACTGCAATTTCCAAGACACGCAATATACTTCAAGAGAACACGTTTGGGAGTAACAATGCTAAACAAAAAGTACTACAAGCTGCTACAGCATCAGGCAATTATCTGTACATTATACACGTGAGAATCACTTAAGAGAATCGTTTAGGTGTTATTTCTATTGTAAGTCAGATTAATAACTTTTGACCTCATCAGGTAGTGCAAATTTCGTATCGATATCTTGTAAAACGAGCTTTAAGTGAATTTTCTATAAGCAGTAATAGTGTAAAGCTTTTTTCAGCAGAGATGTTAGATAGGGCCTTGTTATAGTTCCTCTTCAGTTACCGCAGTAGTTTTTCTTTTGTTTGGAAACTTTTATGCATACGAGTAACAAATGGCTATTTATTATACAAGTGTCTTGTAAGGCAAAGAAGTCACGAAAGAAATGTTCGGCCGCGAGAGCTTACTCGAGGGGCTAATTTTTCTTGAGTGACTTATTTGCTGTTAAGTGTGTAATACTTGTGTAATACATAGTTTTATCCAACACCTCCTTCTGTAACAGTTCTTAAAACATTAATCAAAATTTGATGTTCAGTTCGCTTCGCTTATGAACTGGTTGCTATGACAAACTAGACAACCGTTGAATTAAGTCACTAGTGTCTTAAAGACCTCATAATCGGCATTATTATAACTTCATTACAAACATGTGTTTGATAATAGTACATTATATTACAGTAGATTAATTAGATTAAGTGACAGAAATGCTTCATTGTCAGCGAGTGAGATCTTTGAATCACGGGTGCGATAGCATGAGTGATACACATCTCACGAGCTTACAATATCATTTCGGTCACGTGTAAGATACGACGTTTTATGCCCGACGTGTAATTTCTTGTAAAGGTTAAAAATCCAAAAAATAATGAAAGTGTCAAAATGACCTTTCAAAAATTAATTCATGTCTTACCATTGTGTAACCAAAGTAATTCACCCCTTTTTATCATTATATCACTTGTGAGATAAATACTCCATTATACCTTCCTTTTGCGTGGCAAAAATAGTCATCTAGATGTTAGTCGGGTATAAGAGTATTTTATCGTTCCACACTGTCAGAATTTTCAAATTTTCGCTTGTGTAAACACTCTCTGTCATGAAATAATGATAATGACAGATAAACGTCAAACTATTTTTATGGATTTTAAGCAATTTAAAGGCTTTCCGGGGTTGTTTCGAACGATAAAACGTCGTATTACACTCGTTCCTGTGTAGATTGAACTTGTTTCACTCGTGCTTTTATAAACCACTTGTGGCTTAAAGCGTCCAATTTACACAAAAACTCGTATAATAATCTACTATTTTAAATATCTATTTTTCATTTATAATTGCAGTATGTGGAATATTTGCCTGATTTAATGCAAGAACACAACAGCGATGCGGAAAGCTTTAAATTACCTTATTAAATGTACCTTGTGCGCTGGCCGAGGGCTGGTGTAAAAAGCAATCACTAAAAATACTACAAAAAATACTTAGCTAGTCGATGGATGATTAATGAGCTTCTCTTTGAGATCCATCCTCTCGCTAACCTAAAGTTAATAAATCATGTACTATTTATAAGTTTGTTGTCCAAAATCAACAGATTGTTTACTTTTCAGTGGGTTCTGGAGCAACAAGAAGTACAGCAATGGTCCATGGCGTGGGTGTCAACGGCAACAACCGCTTACAAACTTCGAAGGGCAACCCGAATCTAACAGGATTGCTTGTCAAGGTAGGGTCAGTGCACATAACATATTGGTTTATGATCATATTATCTCAATACTGCCTTACCTGACAAAAACAAAAACACATTATTATGTCGAGAAGTAATATTACTGATAAGAAAATGTAAGGACGTTTATATCATCAATACGGAACTGTTATTTACGATGAAACAGACGTAGTAACTTGGATCACTAGGTCAGATAATAGCATTGTACGAATCTGAGTGGAATTGTGTAATCGAGTGCAACCAAGGCTTAAGGTACATGTACACTAGAGATTTATTTTATGATAGATATCTCAACTATCGGAGAGACAATTTCTTGATGTGTTTAAATTATGACATAAAGTTGCGTGAATAAAATGCTGATATTTCTGGTTGACACAAAAGTGTGTCGATATAAATAAAAATGTTTACTTAAGGTACATGTACACTAGAGATTTATTTCATGATAGATATCTCAACTATCGGAGAGACGATTTCTTGATGTGTTTACATTATTACATAAAGTTGCGTGAATAAAATGCTGATATTTCTGGTTGACACAAAAGTGTCGATATAAATTCTCATTATGTTTACACTTGAAAGAGAGAAATATGTAGCCACGTTTTCCTGGACATTTTATTTCCACAATTTTAATAAAGATTAAAATTACTTGGTGTTAAATTGGTCTCTCAAACTGAATTTTTCTATTGATGTCTTCTGGTGTAGTTTTAAATTGTTCACTTAATACTGTTAAAGCTTGCGTCGTCTTTATTTTGTTTTTTATATTCTGCGCAACGCACATTCCGAAAACACTGCTGTTCTTCATAAGACGAAATCAATAATTTTATTACAGTTGTACTTCTGGACGACTGCACTATTTTGTATACGACATTTTTGTTACTCTAAACGTTTTTGTAATTTTATAACCTACTAGTGATCGCCCATCATTCGAAATTCCACTGGTATGTATTGTATTGGTAATCGAATTAATATAAAATTTAAAAAAAATGTGAATACACACCTACGTAAATAATGTAACCAAATGTTATAAAATGAAATTAAAGCGCCTAAAAAAGTGTAGAAGTTAAATAAAAGGTAATTGAATTGAATAAAATAAAATTAAAAATTAAACTGGCAGTGCTAGAACAGAAATCTACGTTAGCCTGAACCCAAAATAAAAACATTACTGAATAATATAATCCAACGGTACAAAGGAATGGAACAAGAAGGAAATAAAAATGTTTACTTACACACACAATCGTTAGTCAACTACTGCTTCCAGTTGACCAGTTTCTGGCAGCTTCAAGTTGGGTTAGTGCCGGTAAAGTTATAAATCTTTTTTGGTAATATGATAATTTAGACTAACTAATAAGACTAACTCCTGTCGCAGCATTCTCCACGAACATTTATATTTTACTTATAAGATCCCGAGTTTCTTTGCCATATTCTTGAGGTAAATGCCCAAGGTTAGAATTCTCCAAACTACTCTGAATTCACCGCGTATCCAAACCTCAGCTCAGGGGAGGGGCCAAGTTATATTTTGCTGTAGTTGGTCAGCTTCTTACTCAAAACGACTCACACTACTTCAAGTCGATGACTGTAATGGACGGGTATTCGCAGAAAGTAAAATGCAAATAAATTAATGAACCTGTGAAATTTTTGATAAACAGAAGTAATATCCGCCTGTATCTTATCAATGTCTTTCATTTAGAAAAACAATTATAAAAATTGGTGCAGTACACACTGTTTTATTTGTTATCAATCGATTAATATTCAACGATTAAATATGTATATCTATATATGTATAATATATGTATATGTATAAATAAGCTATAGATTAAATGTATAATAGATAAACACAGAAGAGCTATACTGAGTAGTTATTCTGACTACTATTATTCCCCCTATATCACACAGCCATTATTTAAGGAAAACACCCTGATTTTCAAGGGTAATCAAAAAAGTAAAAAAATTTAAGAATACCCATACCACACAGCCATTTTTTAAGATCATATACGAAGCAGAAATGCAATTAACATTATTATAAGAATTACTGAAATACTTTTTATCTAATTAATATCCAAATGGTATTGTATCAAAGTTTTCTAGAATAACTCTCTTATTATAAACAAAACCAAATTCTTTTGTTTCTATTTTATTTAAAAGTTTTTTAGTTTTAGTATCTCTGGTAATTCTATTATATTGTGTAGAAAACACCCTGATTTTCAAGGGTAAACAAAAAGCAGAACTGCCTCTAGTTGGTCAGTTTCTGGCAGCTTCAAGTTGGGTTAGTGCCCGTAAAGTTATAAATCTTCTTTGGTAATATGATAATTTAGACTAAGTAATAAAACTCCTGTCGCAGCATTCTCCACGAACATTTATATTTTACTTATAAGATCCCGAGTTTTTTTGCGATATTCTTGAGGTAAATGCCATAGGTTAGAGTTCTCCAAACTACTCTGAATTCACTGCGTACCCAAACCTCAGCTCAGGGGAGGGGCCAAGTTATATTTTGCTGTAGTTGGTCAGCTTCTTACTCAAAACGACTTCAGTGTGTGACTTCAAGTCGATGACTGTAATGGACGGGTATTCGCAGAAAATAAAATGCAAATAAATCAATGAACCTGTGAAATTTTTGATAAACAGAAGTAATCTCGGCCTGTATCTTATCAATGTCTTTCATTTAGAAAAACAATTATAAAGATTGGTGCAGTACACACTGTTTTATTTGTTATCAATCGATTCATTTTCAACGATTAAATATGTATATCTCAATAACTTTTTAGGAAAAGAGATTTAAGAAAAATCTAAAAACAGGTCAATTTTTATCTCAAGGGGGACATGTTTTGATGCAATAGTAAGCAGGCTTGGTGCAACCCCATACCCCTGATAGGAGCAACCTCGATTTTTTAAATACGGAATAGGGATCGAGTAACATGTCGTTTGAAAGGTCTTTTAATTGTCTTTTCATCCACATAATTATTTTTTATTTACATAGTTTATAAGCTAGTAATTAAAATAAAACAATTTTTTAACGGATTTGTTTTGAATTTAGACATGCTTGCAATTATTAACAATAAAAAGCTTGCAATCAACAATGTTAGACAATCTGTGTTTTTGTACAATTATTTGCGTATTTATTATCTTATCGGTTTTTGGCTAGAGCTAGAGAACGCGTTGGTCTTTCAACAGGATGGAGCACCACTTCATTATACTGCGCCAGTACGGCAGTTCTTGGGCAATAACTTCCCCGACCACTGGATTGGTAGACAAGGTCCTGTAGAATGGCCAGTTAGATCGTCCGATTTGACTCCCCTGGATTTTTATTTGTGAGGACACCTCAAGTCCAAAATTTTTGCGACAGAAGCAGCTTCTCTGGGAGATTTGCGACAAAAGATTATCCTGGAATCTCGACAAATTTAGTGTTCAATGCTACAGTTGCTTTATCGCTCAGGAAATTAAACACGACTATTTTGTTTTCAGTATATTTATTTACTTATTGTTAAGGATTGGTATAAATGAGTATGGATGAAGACAAATTTGATTACAGCATTATTCAGATCAATAATAAATTGTCTAATAATGTTTATTGCAAGCTTTTTATCGTTAATTGCAGGCATTCCTAAATACAAAACAAATTCGTAAAAAAAAACATTTTTAATTACTAACTTATAGACTATACAAATAAAAAAATAATTATGTGGCCGAAAAGACAATTAAAAGACCTTTCAAACGACATGTTACTCGACCCCTATTCCCTATTTAAAAAATCGAGGTTGTTCCTGTCAGGCGTATGGGGTTGCACCAAGCCTGCTTACTATTGCATCAAAACATGTCCCCCTCGAAATAAAAATTGACCTGTTTTTAGATTTTTCTTAAATATTTTTTCCTAAAAAGTTATTGAGGGTGGCTCGTTTCGATTGAAACGGTCTGTATGTATTTATAAGCTATAGATTAAATGTATAATAGATAAACACAGAAGAGCTATACTGAGTAGTTATTCTGACTACTATTAAGTCCCGTATATCACACAGCCATTATTTAAGAAAAACACCCTGATTTTCAAGGGTAATCAACAAAGTTAAAAAATTTAAGAATCCCCATACCACACAGCCTTTTTTTAAGGGCATATACGAAGCAGAAATGCAACCAACATTATTATGAGAATTACTGAAATACTTTTTATCTAATTAATATCCAAATGGTATTGTATCAAAGTTTTCTAGAATAACTCTCTTATCATAAACAAAACCAAATTCTTTTGTTTCTATTTTATTTAAAAGTTTTTTAGTTTTAGTATCTCTGGTAATTCTATTACACTTACCGGCACAAAATTCGATCCATTTGATATTTTTATAAAAACTTTTTTTTTTTAAGAAAGATGAAATCAAAAATGGGTTGTATATGTGACATTATTCTGTTAAATAGTCTGTAAACAGTGCTTAATCAGTTTTCTACAATATTCTGTATAAGAGCAGGCGAGAAAAGTTTCTTTTGATTCGATTGAATTTTAAAAGTTTTTTAGAATTTTTGCTGGCTACTTCTTTCCTCCCGTTTTGCCACTTTTTGTGCAAGTTGAATACAATCTTGCCGTAAGAACAACAAAATTGGTTTTGTTAAAAACAAATTATGGTCTTAAATCAACTCGACACAGCCAGGGCAATTGCTTTAATCCAAGATGGTCGGTCGCAATATTATGCGGCTCGTGTGCTTGGTGTATCAAGATGTGGTGTGCAAAGAGCTGTCAAACGTTTTCGTGAAACTGGAAGCTACACCAGAAAAGTTGGATCGGAAAGAAGAAGATCCACAACTCACCGGGATGACCATTTTCTAAGTTTAACAATCCTGACTAACACTACTGCTGTTAGTGCACGAAATCAGCTACAAGAGGTGCGGGGTGTGGCAGTAAGTGAACGAACAGTAAGAAGAAGGTTAAAGGAACAGAATTTAAGTGTAAGAAGACCCGCACATAGCCCTCTCCTTACCAGAGAAAATCGAGTAGCGAGGCTTCAATTTGGCCAGGAACATCAAAACTGGGACAATAAACAATGGGGCCGAATTCTGTTCACTGACGAATCAAGATTGTGTCTCAAGTCTTCAGATGGCCGTCACAGAGTATGGCGTAGGCCTGGTGAAAAATTTGCTCAGTGCAACATTGTGCCAGAAATCAATTTTTGTGGCGGCTCAATAATGGTATGGGGTGGCATTAGTATGGAAGCTCGCACCGAGTTAGTGGTAGTTGACAGGGGAACAACGACTGCAGACAGGTACATTAGGGACATCCTTGAACTACATGTTGTGCCATTTGTTCCGTTTATTGGTGAAGATTTTATGCTGATGCACGATAATGCCCGTCCACACATTGCTCGAATCGCCAATGAGTACTTGGACAATGTTGAAATTCGCCATATGAATTGCCCTGCAAGAAGTCCAGATCTTAATCCAATCGAGCATGTGTGGGTCATGATCGGAAAACGAATAAAAGCCCGAATTCCAGCTCCTACAAATTTGAGAGAATTGAGTGAAGCAGTAACTCAAGAATGGAAAGAAATAGACCAAGATGCCATTCAGCTTCTTTTTGAAGGAATGCCACGAAGAATAGAAGCTGTAATTAGGGCTCGAGGAGGCAATACACGTTATTAAATTGGTAGTTTAGTTAGATTTGTTGTTAAATTTTTATTTATTGTTTAGTTTATTTTAAAGGAATTTTGCATTGTTTTTGTTTTTGGTAAATTGGTATAAATGAGTATGGATGACGACAAATTTGATTACAGCATTATTCAGATCAATAATTGTAATAGAAATTGTATAAATATCTCGAGAGCGCGGTAAAAAGTAGACGATTAGCCAACTTTTGATACTTATGTCCGAGACTTGTTGAATCGTGTCTCAGCAGTGTTTACATTTGCTACAATTTATTTCAAGGAATATATCTCCGCTACGTGAATAAGTCTCCGATAGTTTCTCTCACCACCGTTTACACATAAAAATACTTATTGCAGGGGAGAAATGTCTGAAATAAATCTCTAGTGTACATGTAGCTTTAGTAAGGCAAAAACATTCTCGCTGCGTTTTTATATGGATTTATAAGCCAATGAGATAATATGTATTTTGCCCTAATTTTTTTACTGCATGAACATTAGAAAAACGTTTTAATGTTAATGGTCTTAAGGAAATTCATAACTTGTTCCAATGGTTGAAAAGTGGAGTTGTAAGCAGATATGAGTCTAATAGCAGAATTTACTATTCATAGTTTATTATATAGATTGTCTTCAATTCAGAACGTAATGAAAAAAAATATTCTTTATTTTTGAGAAATTATTTTGTAATTATGAATTTTACTCCGATTGAACAGTGCACATCTAGAACAATGTGAAGGTGTCTTTTGTTATTCTAAGTATGTATATAATATATTTCTATTTATGTTTAATAAACTATATAACTAATATAAATTGCAACACTAGTTGTGTATGCTCTTGTGGTTTTGATGCTGGCTTATTGAAACTCTTGTTATTTTTTGTGGTATTATTCTCAACGCAACGGTAACAACATCGGCATCTGGTACCGGCCGGGCGGGTCGTAGGTCCTGCGCAAGGACGCAAAAATCTAAACGCATGCGCTGCATATTCTTAATAATTCAGTAATGTCGCTTTAATTTTGCGTTGAAAGTGATATTTTGATGATATAACTGCGGACTCCTATAAGCCTCCCACATGTGGAGAGCGTGGTGGTATAAAATAATTCCATCATTACTGACGGAACTTTATCACCGTATTACTAAATGTTTGCAATTCAAATAATCTTTTTACGTCCAACAATTGTTTATTAGCTCCAACAACGTTTGGTCCGTTAACAGAAAAGATGGGTATGATTTTAACGCGCAGTGAAATGAACCTTTCTAACGCATTAATAGTTTTGTCTTTCGGCATAATTATATCACTTAGTTTTACTATATTTTTAACTAAGTTTGTGCCTGATAGTGGGCAAAATTCACGACGATGGCTGGTATCCACAATGTAAATTTAATTTGTGTTGTTCCAAAGCAGTTAATTTTCTAATACAATGACTTTTTAGTAAAAGCATTTGATGTTTTTTATTAAAAAAATTTGCATGACTTGAATTCACTTGAATGAATCTCAGCTGAAAATTCTTGTTTTTGAACAAATCTAAGTATTAACAGTTTTGCTTGATGCAATTTATTTGGTGTCAAAGGAACTTGCTGAACTTTAAATCTATTCAGAGAACGTGCAAAATAATTGTTTAAAAATCGTTTCCAATACGCAATGACTCTAAAATTAAAATTTTGTCAAAATGTAGTAACACAATTTGAATCGGTAAACATACTCGTGCAAAATGTCACGTTTCAAGTAGATACCAAAATCCGAAGAACACACCTGACACTATAAAGCACATCTTAATATGCAGTACGTTTCGTGTGTTCATCCTTTCGTACAAGACAACAGATGAGACTAATAAAATTTACCCTCCGGCTTATAATCATAAGACATCATACAGCGCTAGGTCCGGGAAACTTAAACTTCATTTAGATTCACTATGACTTGAATGTTACATGTAGGCCTAAGGGAGACGCACCTCGGAAGACATTTCATAAGCGAGATGACATAATATTTATTATAGAGCTTACATAATATATTATTGAGCTTTTAGTTCTTCAGGTAGCAATTTAAAATCATCCAACTGGCGATTTTAAATAATAATTATATGAAATAAATTATATTATAGATTTTTTATCAGCACGTATTAAATGATCGGTACCTACCTCTTATACCTGATGTAGAGAGTGTAAAATATAATGTGCATATAAATATATAAGATCGTTGTTTTATAGCAAAAAGATATGTTATACTAGAGAAAAATTACAATTCACTAAGATTTGCTGCTTTCAATTCTGCAGTGAAAATCCAAATATATTTTATACATTAAACTTTCTGAGAACTATAAAAAATATCTTTTTTAAGTTATTTGACTTTTTTTATAATTAATCCAAAACAAGAACTATTATATACCATTGCTGGTAATCTTGTAGCTGCATAAAAATAGAAAAAAACACAATGCTTCAATATCAGCATTTAATTAAATCATTCAAAAGCAAATATCTCAGAACTCACTGTGTGGCAAGTAGTCTTAGTGTGGCAAGCGCTGCAGTTAATAGATACTTATTGGTTTCACTTTATTTCAATTTTGCCATTTAGACGGAATTGGTGAAACAATAGATGAGATGAATTGTCTACACAATCATTGGAGCATTTTGCCAGTTTCCAGAGAAATATGTTAGCAATCCAAGCAAACCTCGGAGCAGTGACTACATGAATTTCCTGAAGTTTTCAGTGGGAATCCATTCGAACAAAAATCTGAAACTGGAGGAAATCTGTTGCAATAAATTTCATTGCGGATGCAATGTTGACATCAGTTCGAGATTATTGAACCACTGGTTTGTGTGCAGTTCATTTACATTTGAATGGAATTGGACTATTATTCTCTTAAGCTGCGATTTCCTAGGAAAGCGGTAACGTCATTTGACGGCCATAATATGACGGTGATGACGTCACGAAAAACATTTCTATGTAATGTAAATAGAAGTGGGCTCCCTAGGAAGTAATAGCAACCACCGTCTTCACAGAAACCGGCGCCGTTTTATTTGTATAGCGGTGGTGATGACGGTGGAAACCACAAACGATTAATAAGAAAAGACGGTTAGAACGGATAGCAAAAAAGGAAACACGTGAGTTGCAGCGCTGCGGTGAGCGCTGGTATGAACTACGGTATAAAGGCAGTGACATTACCGACACTTTTAAAACCAACTGCCATCAAATCGTAATTGCATTGAAATCTAGTGTCTAAAACAATTTAATATTCCATAAAAGCTACAATAGAAATTGTGAGGAAGATGATGGGCACATGTTATATAATTTAAGGCCCATACGAACAGGATGTTTAAATTTTCCCGCCGCTTCAACTCTAGTTCACCCTGCTTCTCGCGCCGCGCTGCCATCGTTCGTGTTGGCCTCTTTTTATCGTTGTCCTGCTGTTTGTGGTGGAAACCTTTCTTGCAACGTTTTCTTACGGTGACGGTGCAATACGGCTGTAACCGCCCGTTGCAAATATTTTTTTTTAGCCTTTTATTAATTTAAAAGTATGAAAAAATTACTACTACTATCTTGACACTTGAAACAAAAAAGATCCGCAGTTAAAAAAATTATTCATAGATTTTTCATAAAATGAGGCTGTTGTTAATTAACAATTTTTTTTTTCGATTAAAATTTAAAATTATTCTAGTCAATCTCCATAAATTTAAAGAAAATTAAGTTACAATAGGAACATGTTCCGGGAGAAAACTACTCCCATCTTCAGCCTAACCTTACAATTTACAAGAGATTTTAATGGTACAATTGATGAATTACAGTGAGGTTCTTACCTTATAGAATGTTTTCACGCTGTTTTTAAAAGATTATTAAATTTAAGGTTCTGAAGAAGTTACATGATTTAAAAAAAATGGAAAAAAATATATTTTTTAAAATGCAAAAATTAAAAATGGATCAAGGAGAATCTGGTAAGTTTGTTTGTTTTGAGGTCCAACATTATTTTAATTCAATTCAATTCTCTTATAATACTGAAAGCATGTATATACTTTTATTCATATTTATTTATATTGATTCCATAAATCGATAAAATTTGAGTCAAAAATTTTAATAGGGCAAACCTCTAAACCATCCTACTTTCCGCGTTTATGATGTCGACATGACAAAAGAAGGCATACGCTCGAGTGCCAGCGATAAGGTTTAAATATTGAAGTTAATTTACCTGCCTCAATGACATTATCTCAAAATGACGTCCTTTATTTTGCCTCAAAAATCACCCACGACATCGGCCCATCAGACGTTGATACGGAACTGTTTTTTGCACACCTTCACGTGTACCTAAAGCCCGCTTCGTCTGTCAACAACACAATGTTTAAAAAGTTTTGCTCCTATCGACTTAACGCGGGGAGTAACAACCTGCACCTTTGCGTACGCGTGTTCTGTCTTCGGTTTCAATGCTCGATCAGAACTTACTGAAGTGGATTAAAAAATGATTGCAGTTTTTGTCTACTATTTAAGAACTAAAGATATATCGGAAAAAAAAACTTGTTTTAATTGTACCGTATTATTTTAAGTTCCATAGGCGTGCATAGATTTTATAACAAAACTTTAAAGAATTTTATCTCGATACAGGGGCAGAGTGGAAAACCCAAACCAAGGGGGTGCACTGTACTCATCCAGATATTTTTTTACATACATTTATATTTCACCCTGTATAGCACTTCTAGAACAAACCGGATAATGTACTTATTATGCAATTTCAGCCCTCTAGTAGCTCCAGCACTAAAAAATGGTTTGTCCCGGGGGAACGCTATTTGATACAACACTGCTTGCTGTCTGTCGCCATAAACATGCGAAAAATTTTACATACGTGGGAATCCCCACGGCAACTTAAAAAGTTCACTTCAGAACAAGTTAGTTCACAACAGTATAACAGAAACATGTCATGATTTTACAAAAAATAATTCAAGTAAAGTCGTGCACTGACAAAATAATATAAACTCGCTCCCCAGAAAAAAGGGTCCTGAGACACCCTGTGTAAATAATATGTAAAAAAGAACATTCTTAAGGAAAACCTATTGCACACCGCAACTATTTATTTTCATTCGTCGTTCCTAATAAGCTTATCGTATTATAATAACAAATGATAAACCAGACAGTAAACTTTTCCTGTCAACATTCTAGAACTTAATGAGCTTGCATTTATAACAACAGCGTAGTACGTTCTTTCAAGTGACTTTTCATGTCAACGTCAACAGAAACTATTCCTTTTTCCTTCTTAAAACTTCTGACAGCATAATTTCCTACACGTTTTTCGTTATGAAACTCACTGTCAGGTGGTCGAACTGATTCTGCTTGGTGAATGACTTACTTTACTGAGGTGGACGGTTTTACAACCTTCCAAACTTTCCCCATTTTCGGAGAGATTCTTAAACATCTACTTACGTACCTGAAAAGCATTTTCAGGCGATATTCAAGCAAATTGCTTGTTCTAACGAAAACGTAAGGACGAATTTTTGTGAAATCAATTTTTGTAGCCCTGGATCGTATTGTAAGTATCTCAAAACTAATAATACTGAAAGGAAAAATACCGAAAAATACTGTCACTTGACGTTGAAAAGTCATTTTAACTGCCTAGTAGTGTGAAATTGACAGCAGACCAGTTATGAATTTAACAAGTTAGTAGAGAAATTTTAAATTTGAAAAAGATAGCGTTTTTAACATTTGAACATTTTTATTTATTTGTTTCATACAAATTAAAATTAAATGTATAATTAGAATTTCCGCTAAAGCCGAACATTCCTGAAGCGGAAGTGAATTCGCTCGTCATTGGACAATTAATTGTAGAACCTCCCGAAGTAGAAGCCACATTTATCGAAGTGGAAGCCACATCTGTTGAGTTTCGTCCAGGAAACATTTTTTTCGCAATTTCAATTTTTTTATTGATAGAATCATCCACATAACCTTCCGCAATTCCACTACTTTTCCATCCTCCCGCCCGTTTTAGTGTCAAAATATCTCCGCCGGCATCCACAACCATCGTTGCTGCTGATCGGCGAAATGAGTGACCAGTGTATAATTCAGGTTCTTGTAGCCCTAAGTATGTTGCAATTTTTTTTGGTACCCAATAGTGTGCTGGCCAACATTGAGGGAAATACATTTACCATTACGGTAGGTTAAAAAGAAACGTAATTGGTCCGCTTGACGAGGACGAAGAGCTGCATATTTTCTGTACAAAGCACAAGGTTGAAAACTGCAGCCCTCATCTGTGATCGTAAATCTTCTTGTTGTTAAATTCTTTGTATTCCGTAAAGTGACGATAATATATTTCTCAACATCTTCTACGTCCTTCACCGTCAACGAGCACACCGGCAAGCACCAAAAATTCCAAAAATTGTAATCACTTTATATAACAACCAATAGTCATCAGGAGCTTCAACAAGAAATTTTTTTACTTGCTCTTTTGTTAAAACCCTTGCCTTCTTCGGCACGTACGTTAATTTTTTCTCTTGAGAAAGGCAATTACCTTATGAAATCTACAAATGTTAAGTTAAAATATCACTTTTTTGATAACAAACCTGCGAACTTCAGCATTTTCTTTAATCTCCAGGCAGCTTTTTAACATGAACCATTTCGACCACAAAGAATTGGGGCTTAATTTTTCTGATAGTTGGTAAAGATACACCAAAAGAACGTCTTGCGTTACACCAGTTACATTATTGTTTTTCTGCCAATTTTTAAATTCTTCATATTCTCGTTCATATCTTGCTAAAGACTTCGCTGACTGTAAACTGGAAGTCACGTTTATAGCTTGCTTTTTGATTTCTTCGGCACGTTCATTTGAGAACAAATCTTGACGGAAATAAACAATTTGAACAAACGGCGCGTTGTCATAGTAATTGTACTAAGGTTTCTGAGTTTTGAGCAATAATTTGGAAGAAGACAGAATTTGATCATTTTTAATTTTATTCAACTCTTATTTAGTTGTTTACAATTTAGTAACAAATAAAATATTATACAAGACATGCCAGGTAACTGGTTTTACTGGCTCACGGAGGTAACTGACTCGTCTTCGACTCGTCAGTTATATCCTCCATTCGCCAGTAAAAACCATTTTACCTGACTTGTAATGTAAAATACTATAAATTTTTGCATAATTTGATTATCATAATGTGTTGTTAACCTGCTACTTAAAAATATCTAATTGAACCTAACCTTACTTAACACAATTATTTTTAAATGAAAACGGAAAATTTCTGTAGCAAAAAAATGTTTGTATGTCTGTCTGTTGTCCCCGCATCAGCCAGAACTTTTATATGGTTGAAGTTCAACATTTTTCTTATCAAATGCTCTATAGGAAAGGTCTGAAAGTATTTTTTATAGAAATAATAACTATTTTAGTCTTCGATACTCTTCTTCCATTATCTTGTCTTCCTAATCCTGACCCAATTCTTGGATTGAAATTTCCCCGAATTATTACATTTATTTTTTCTGTCGCACTTATGGTCTCTTCTAACATTTGTTTTTTTATTATTATTCTAACTTTTCTTTTGTTTTTAGTTTCAGATTCCTTTCTGTTATTCCAGTGCTCTGTAGTTCTTGTTTCGTCATTATTTCTTTTTGAATTTCTTTCGTTGCTCTTATAATGATGCCTCCTTTCGCTCATCCTTTCTTGTTTTCCCTTTCTGCTGTTTGACATCTCCATACGTTGTCTCTCGGAATTCTCTCTTCTATCTTCTTCCATTTCAATTATGTCGAATTTACTTGTATTCCAATATAACAATTTTATTCTTCCTTTTGTGTTTTTCTGTCAAATCGTATACCTTATTTCTTTTTCTTTCTCGGTTTTTTCCTTTTTCATCATTCAACATTTTCCATTCATTCGGTGTAGTTATTTCATCTCCGCCAAGTTCCCTCTACCTGAAGTTTCCTATAGCTTATTCTTACCTTCTTTCCTTCTTCCCTGTCATTGTTCTCTATCGCCCTTATCTTTTTCTGTAGCTCTCGTTCTTTCCTTGTTAAATCTTGGTTTATGAAGATTTTTGATGCTGACTTATTTTTCAGTTTTTCTTTGTTTCTCATGACGTTCTGATTCTGTCTCTATTTTGGCTACTATCATGTCTTCTCTTTTTATAACATAAACCTGCTATCTTCACGTTTGTTTCCAACCCATTTTTCGACTTCTTTACTCATGCTCTGTCCCATGTCTTTTTCTTTCACCTCTTTCTTTTTCTTCCATCGTCGTCTCCATTTTCTTTTATCGACTTCTGAAGTTGGTTCAATTCTCTCTTCAGTTCGTCCATATCTTCCCTGATTCTGAGCTGTCTGTTATCGTTCTTCAGCTCTCTCATTTCTTTTCTGGTTTCACTTGTATCTTCTTTTACTTGTTTTAGGTCGTCAGTCATTTTCTCCATTATCTGGACAAATTACATTATCTTTAACTAAGTATAGCCTTAACAGGATATCATTTGTCAATCCATTCCTGATTTCTTTGTTTATAGATTGTGTTTGATAAAAAATAACTTTCATTCGATAAAGATGGGACCTTGGGCTATAAAAGAATACAGTTGGTACACAAATTAATCTTAACGTTCTAACGTTAACTTAAATTACAGTATGTCTAAAAGTCTTAGCGAACGAAGAAGGCACTAGTTTTTAATAAATTTCAATTCATTTTTTTTTTATATTTTATTATTTTATATACAGTGTGCAAATTAAGTAAGGAATAAATTCTGTAACTCCGTTAGTATTTGGGCTAGAAATAAAACTTAAAAAGCATATGGTAGGGTTAATTATAGCGCATCCGAGGAACGTATGCTAATTTTTTCCATTAGTTTTTTTTGCAGTTATGACGTCATCAATTTTTTTTAATGGCAACCTATATTTTTTATTTTACATTCGCATAAAGTTTTTTATTCTGATTTCAACGTTATCAAATACTTAATAGGTTACATAAGGAAAAAAATTGATAAAAACGCCGCCTAAAGTTGAAAATAGTAAGTTTTTAAAAAATTAACAGAGCTGTCTAATGTTATTGGAATTTAGGAAAAAACCATACAGGTACCAATAAAAAGTTGACAAGTTCTGAATTGGTACAAAATAATTGTGTTTCATTGTTTTTCTGTGATTAAATATGTATAGCGACTAAGATAAGTAGCGCAATTGCATACAAAACTGACACACGCATATGGGTGTATGGTGAGAAGCGCAAATTGACAACCCAAAAGACGCGAATCCGTTAAGGCAAAAAAATTTTCTATGAATTAATTATTACAAAATCGTGCATTAATGAAAAATCATGCATTAATGTAAAATCATGCATTAATGAGGTACATTAACGATCGTTTTGTTAGTCAAAGCAAACGTTAAATTGGCTCTTAATAATCGGTCAACGAAAAAGATTAATTAACCGTTATCCGTATATGAAACCGCTTGTCAAATAAGTTAACTACAACAAAGAGTCGCGGATAGAAAATCTTGGAGGTCAATGTTATTCCACTGTCACCAAGTTTAAGGCGAAAAGCTCAGTCGCCTCAAATTTGAAACCGAATTACGGCTTTCATTGTTAGGTATCTTAACGTATTGGGCATCAAAATTAGTAAACAAAAAACCTCACGGCAAAACGTTGTTTGTTCAGAAAAAAAAAATTATTGCCAAAATGAGAAGCCAAAAATTTTTTTTTTTACCAAATTTGTTTTTTTTGATTTATTGATTTTTACTGATCGGTAAATTCGGTAAATGCAAGGTGTTTTTATAAATATTGAAAAATAAATTTGTAAATTGTCCCCAAAGTTCGCTAGTTTCAAGCAATGTTGGCGTGGTTCAAGGTAACACAGGCCCCGCCCCTCAGCGGCAGGTAGACGTGTCTACGGCTGACGGTATTATATTTCGTGTGTGCCGCAGCTCGTTCTTTAAAAGATAACAAAAAAGTAAAGTAAACAAAAACGGGCCAGTCGCCTTAAGACACTCTTAACTATTATACAGGTTGGCAAGTGGTTGACAAATTTAATAAACGGCAAACCCCAAAATAACAATTAAACTTTAATATTACTACATTAGAATATATATATTGAAACACTAGTTTTGTAAAACTGATATTAAGACACGAGTTCAGGTTTGCAGCACGACTGCCGTAGGCAGTTTGATTTTTCTGTACCTGACGTATGTTGACATGACAAATTCTAGATTTTGGGTGCGTTAATGAAATATTAACTCAAAATGAGCGCGTTAATAGCTTTGTTACAACAGCAAATTAGAAAAAAATATTTTCAAAATGACGTCCAAGAATTTTGCCCGCGACAGTGTATTAATAATTAATGCTTAATTATTGACGTTCGTACAATTTAATAATTAATGCTTAATTATTGACGTTCGTACAATCGGCTATTACTGTAATATAATAGAATTAACTGCAAAAAGTTGTAGAAAATAGAAACATTTTGAACATAAAATACTGTACTGATTGCATCGTCGGAAACGATACACAGTTGTGGCTATTATTATTTTATCTTTATTGCATGAATACATAAATATGAGCAATGGGTTAAAATAAAATTTTATCATTTGAATTTCAGTGCTAAAATTACTTCTTATTTAAAATTTTGTTACACTTTTGAATTCATATTTTGATCACTTTTAATTACTGCATTAAGTTTTTTTCTGATTTTATTGACATCATTATTGCTTTTCCTTCAGTTTAACTCTACTCTAAATTTACTCAACACTGTACGTCACTGTACCATGGAATATTGCGTATGTTGAAAAGTTCAGTCCAATTTATTTCTAAATTGAGGGTTGGGTTACAAGTAAACAAATACGGGAATAAATCTGAAGAAATAGCATCTGGTAAATGATACGTACTCCTAATGAAAAAATCAACCTTTCACAAAAAATAATAAATATGAATACACGAGTCACAAAATGCTCTGGCTCGATGCATTACCTCTGGGCATATACTATCGATCCGACAAAATAAATTAATGAACAATGAAAAACATATCCTTTCATAGAAACGTCAAACAAAATGGTAACTATGTTGTGCCATTCATTTATCTTTTTTTTTGTTTCTGGTTTGGCCAATTATCTGAAAAAGTAACTATGTATTATCTCGATTAGTTTAATTTTACAATAAATGTAACAATCAATACAAACCATCCTCTGCCTGTCAAAATATAATCTAAAAGTCAGCTACTGAACCATCAATTAATACAATGTCAATACAAACTTAATCCCTTCAATTAACCTTGGGATAACAAATTTAATTTGCGATGAAGTTCAATTTCAATAAAGGATATAAGCAAGTTTCAAACTGAAAACGGATTTCCGTCTCGGTATTTTAACATGTATCATATTAATGGTAAAAGCAAAAATCAAGTGTTAATGACCCATCTAGCGAAGAACCACACAATTATAGATAAGTCTAAAGCAGAGATTAATTAAAATCATGGATGTTTAATTTTCAGTAGTAATAGCATAAGTGAGAATAAATTGAAAATAATTATGTAATACGACAGTTTGTCGAAACTAACTATAGACACCCTAATGGCAGCAAGTTTGAGAAATAACCCGGAGAATTATTTATTCTGACTGCCGTGTGGTATTGGAAAGATTATTTTTGGGATTGAAATAAAAAATTCAATACAGGTGATGAAAAATCCTGCTATACGATTAAACCAAAACATCAAAAAATAGACCCTCTATTTTTATTTTCAACATATTTATGAAACGTTTTTATTCCAACTATAAAAATACTAGATCCCGGATTCACACGGTGATTTTATGTTATTATTTTATTTAATAAGGAAAGCAATGGAATTTTGAAAAACCGTTTCTTAGTGAACGCCTACGTGGTAAAGTAAGTAAGTGTGCAAAATTTTATTGCAATCGGTTCAGTAGATCCGGAGAGTAACCCCTTTACTCCGTTACCCCCTGATCAAGTTTAACTGAGGTTGGTGAAATCGGCCCTTAATGAAAGATTGACGAGCAATAAGGACAACTTTATATCGATTATTAAAATATATTTGCTTATGCTGACATGTTTCGACGAGAAGCGTCCCGCCTTTGGTTCTTACTTTACCTTTACCTAATGTTATAATTTAAAATAAAATGTAACAAAACATTTTTTGAATAATCGATATAAAGTTGTCCTTATTACTCGTCAATCTTGCATCATTGCATCAAATTTAGGATCAAAAATGGACGTTAATAACAATAAAAGATTTATTTCAGCAATAAAACCTAATATAGTTTTATTACTCTCGTAGAGTAGTTCTCACCTCCTACATTGTCCTCTTTTTTGGTCGGAAATAGTAATAAAACGGTTTCGGTTTAGTGATTTACTGAAAAAATACTGTGGAAGGTTTTCCTTCATTCTTTTGGCTGATCATTTGAGGCAAGAAATTCTCCAATATCTCTCCCAGAATCTGACCTTAAAGTATGTGATCCATGTCGTTTTGTAAACAAAATTGGGACCAACGAGATGTCTGTAAGGCCGTTGGAAATGCAAAACAAATAATACTAGACGTATCTAAACACGATGTCAGTAAAATTACGATCTCATGCATTGATTTCTACCGTATTGTTATGCGTTATACCTTTATTTCGGATGTAGATTTGAGCAACACAAAAATAATTCCATTATGGCCCCTTAGCGCCTATAAATATCAATTTGGAATATCGGAAGAATTTAGGGCGATGTTTCTGTAATAGTAATAAACAAGACAGGGTGCTTTAATTGTCATAATTATGATTCAAGAGAAATCAGATAAAGGGACGCTGTTCACCAATAAATCTAAACGCAAATTGGGTTAGCTCACAGGCACCCTTATTTTTTTAATCAGGTTGTATTTTGATTGCTATTACCACGGTCATAAAATGCAATTATTTCTATCTAAGAATTGGTCTCCAATATTAAATTCGAATACGTCAAAACAAATATTTATACGCATCCAATTGTGTTTCCTGCATTGGGTCTCCTCCATAACAATTCAGAACGCAACACCGTCGTGTAACTGAATCCAGCTTTCGGGTAATTAAAAATAACAAATGAATTAGCGCTCAAAAAATAGGATTAAATACAGATGTCGTTACGCAACGTTTGCTTTTGTTTGAACTTGACAACATCCGCTTCTCGTGTTTCTGTTTTTACGCGGTGTCTACTCTCGATGAACGTATTATACATCGTTGGAAGCATCGAATGATCTACATAATTTTATATACATAATAAAAAAAGAGAATAAAAGAAAGAAAGAAAATAAAAACATTAACGGAAAATATACATACTTATTATATTCAGTTTTAGTAACAAGAGCATAGAAAATAATTGATTAAACTTCCGAGTCCGGAATGACGAGGTTACTCTAATCGGATTATTTCCGTTTGCTCGAGTGGTATTCGTTACTATTTTCAAAAATTGTTACTATGACAAAGTTTATTGTTGGACTCAGCCGAAACACCGAAGTGATTATACCACGTCGTCAAGGGGCTAATCGCTTATCTGTACATCGTAACTAGGGCAAATCTATCTAATATCATGTACGTCATCGTTTTGCTGTAAGCATTACCAACGAACTGTTGAAGCGTTCAATTTTCTATAGCTAGGAAGACAACTTACTGTTATTGTTTGAACAATTCGTCAAAAGTAAAACGTCGAAGAAAACCGCCAGCAGTTATCCAACAACTGCCAAGTGTCACTTCGATTTTAAGTTATGTTAATGAAGTGTTATCATAGGTCACGTGCAGAATTGACATTTTGACAAGTCTGGAGAACCAACACAACCATGCTCCATATAATGAGCGTGTAACATTGTGTGTTTTCAAAGTCTATTAAAATAATTTTCTATGGGGTTATACCGAATTTTTTTTACTGGATCAGTAAATGAAACACATTATGAGTATAATTTTATTAATCACCAACTGCACCATTTCCATGGATTTCCAAATATTAAATTAAATGCGATAAAGAATTCAGAATTAGATAATTCACTATTCGATACTGCACGCAAATGTAAATCTTATGAAGCCTGGTTATGTTGGTCCTCCAGACTCGTCGAGGTGTCACATATGCACGTCAACTATAATATGTCAGCCACTATGTAGTATGTATTGCTGGTTGCTGCCTTTCAACTTGTAGAATAATAAAACATGAAGCAATAAGTCACATACGTTTTTCAATTTGTCTTCGTCACTCAAAAAATAATAAGCAACTTGATGACTAATTTAAATGAAAACCGGTTGTATTTTCACTCCATCCCGGCGCATGCACCATTCCTGACTAAAGTTTGTTAGGTTTTCCGTAATTATTTTCAATATTCTTAGTCATTGAAACATTAAGATTCCTTAGAACTTTGACTGTATTACAGCTGTTCTAACGACCACTTTCCCTTCCATTGGGAGGCACTGCGTTGTCGCTATAGACCTGCAAAAATAGGGAAGTTTATGCGTAGCGTTAGCACTCCCCGACCACTCGTTAAAGCCGAACGCGCACTTTCGAACCTCGAGGCGAGATGAGTATGAACAATGAAATTAAATTATTGGATTAGGATACGGAAAATTGAAATAAAATTAACAAGAAGAAGGTCATTAAACTATAACCGTTTTATAATTTTACAACAATCTAAATAGTATAACAATCTAAAATTTTCTTCATTTTTGCTTTTCAATAATAGCTATTTAAGTAACAAGGAACGTAAGGACGCATTAACATTGAGGCAGACATGTACAAGACAAGGTGAAGCCGCGGCTTGGGATCTGCCGAGAATGTTAATACATTATCAGTTATCATATTACAAAATTCCAATTCCAATTTGTTTTTCCTACTCTTGATAATGTAAGTCAGTGATGAAGTCCTAACAGCAATACGTGTAGGTTGACGATTGTATTTGTTTATTTTACCCTTGAGAACGGAACTTAACCATGTTATTAAGTCCCTAAGAAAGTATAAATTTGCTAAAATAAAGTTGGTAAAACATAAACAAATACAATCGTCAACGTATCGGTTATTTCTTTTTATCAAAGGCCATACTCCTTAGAGGGTTTGAAAGGCTAAAAACTGTAAAAAGTTAAACTAATCTAGAAGCGTCTAAGTCTGGCCGCAAGCAGAAAGAACAAAACAATTTTAATCAAAACTAAATGAGTTTGATGCCGATGTTTGAACGTAATTTAAAAAGTGTGCGTCAGCCCATTTAGTTTACATTAAAATATCAACATCAAACTGTTTTGCTCTTTCTGTGTACATCCAGCCGCAGCGATTATGGTAAAATGTAAAGTAGGAAATCCGTTAACACGACTTTAAGTTTATAGCACGTTGAAAAGCTCACAGCCGGAGAGCTGCTTGTGGGCGAGTTAAATTTGCATATTTTCTGCTGCTTTTCCTGAACTCTTTATTAATAAATAACTAGATATTTTACCAGAAAATATTTTGGTAATTTGTCACTGAAACTTTAAAATCAATGTCAATGACGCAAAGGGTCGAACCATCAAGCTAACTGATCGTCTGTGTGAACACTGCCAACACAATAATCAATTCAAAATGACAAAGAAATTCTATTTTTCTCATTTTAAAGTGAGTTACTAAATTAATAGTCCAGTAAATCTAGTTTTTTCACAGGAAAAAATTTCGGAAGTTTTTTTCTCAACGGTTCTATATGTTTTTTGGGTCGCTGAATCCGAATTTGAGGTTTGCCCCCTCGCCAGAGGTGAGCTAACTTCAGGAAATGCAAGAAACTTCAAAAATTTCGGACTGTTTCCAGTTTTTTGCTTATAACTCGAAAACTAGACGTTCTAGCTAAAAGACCACTATATACAAAATTAAAGTAGACAAAATTTCCTACAAGAATGTGGTATTATGTTTATTTCTATCGTTAATGTAACGGCCGCTAGAGCGCTCTGAATATAGACCACTTTTTCGCTCTTTGTGGAAAATGTGGAAAACAGGATTACGTTTCTTTGCTGGCTTTTTCATTTGTTTGGTTCCATATCTGGGGGAACTTCCTCACCACACAAAAAGCAATGCGTTCTGAATGAAAACTAAATGGTATTTGAACGTAATAAAGGCGCAGTACCATCCTCTTTACTCCTCTTAATATAAGCAGCAATCGACTTTTGTTTGGTGTACTGCTTTCTACATTTTTCGTGGACCTCAAGTTCTGTGCTCCATTTGAATAAAACTTGGTTTCCATCGTTACCTCTTTTACTAACCTCAATGAAAGACTGCAACGCCTTTTGTTTAATACAGTCCTCTCTGATCCATCTAACAAGGATCCTTCAACATTCACTTAAATATTCGACTAACTGACAAAACGAAAAAGTGGTCTATATTCAGAACGCTCTAGCGGCCGTCCCGTTAAAGAGAGAAACAAATCTAATACCATATTCTGGTAGGAAATTTTATCTACTTTAATTTTGTATGTAGTGGTCTTTTAGCTAGAACGCCTCGTTTTCGAGTTATAAGCAAAGAACTGGAAACAGTCCGAAATTTGTGAAGTTTCTTGCATTTCCTGAAGTTAGCTCACCTCTGGCGAGGGGGCAAACCTCAAATTCGGATTCAGCGACCAAAAAAATATATAGAACCGTTGAGAAAAAAACTTCCGGAACTTTTTCCTGGAAACGGGCTTATCGAACCTAGATTTACTGGACTATAAGAATATTCTGACAGGTCTATTTTATAATTGTATTTTAGGCTTTGCAGCACTAGATCGTAGAAGACTCGTAATAATCGAGCAACGTTAAACGTTATATTAGTAAAATTAAATAACAAAATAAGACATTTCAACTCAAGAGGAAACATTAAGTCTCAAGAAAATCTAATTTCCGGCCTTTATTGCATTTGTGAATCAATTTTGAATTTGATCGTGAAAAACTATGTTTTGTTATTAATATATGATTGGCGAAAGAAGAAGGTGTTGATGGAGGAGGATCTGTGTTGTTATAGATGTGCCTGAAATGTTCTTTAATACGGTCTGATATTTTGCGACCTGTCTGACCTATGTAGAATGACTCACAAGAAGAGCAGTTCAATTTGTATACACCTGATGACGATTTGTAATCTAATAGATCTTTATTTTTAATAAAGAATCTGGATAAGTTGTTATCTGTTTAAAGATATATTATAGTATAATTTATTTATACTTTTTAAAGAATATCCATTATTTGAAGCAATTTGTTTAATGTTATTAAGTTCTGTTTGAAAAGATGAATCTGATAGTGGTATAGAAAATAATATGTGGAAAAAGGAATTAAAAGCTGCAAATTTATGAGAAACAGGGTGACAAGAGTCAAAAGGTATTGTTCACAAAACTCAGGATTAGTAATGGGTTCTAATTTGTCATCTCTTTTAGCAGAAATATTCATGAATAACTTAGAAGATCAGTTTTTAACTTCTTCTTCCTTTAAATATCATTTTCTCTTTTGGTACAGATATGTAGATGAGATAATTGTTTTATTCAAAGGATTTCATTCTGAACTAGATAACGCACTCAGCAACTTAAATTCTTTAAACCAATGCATTAAATTCACCGTTGAAATTGAAATCAATTCCCAAATTCCCATCTTAGACTTGTTAATCACTAGAAATAATATTAACCTAAATACCTACTAGCACATATTGCGTAATACCTTTTGACTCTTGTCACCCTGTTTCCCATACATTTGCAGCTTTCATTCCTTTTTCCACCGATTATTTTCTATCCCACTATCAGATTCATCTTTTCAAACAGAACTATAACATTAAACAAATTGCTTCAAATAATGGATATTCTTTAAAAACTATAAATAAATTATACTATAGATACTATAATAAATTCAAATACACACACCACTTGGTTAGAAATCATCCAGAAACAATTTCTTTTTCAAATTCATTAACATACTTTGGAGTAGTCTCAGAGAAATGTTCAAAACGTCATCCGGTGTATACAAATTGAACTACTCTTCTTGTGAGTCATTCTACATAGGTCAGACAGGTCGCAAAATATCAGATCGTATTAAAGAACATTTCAGGCATATCTATAACAACACAGATCTTGACCCCCCCTCCATCAACACCTTCGTCTTTTGCTAAATTAATAACGAAACATAGTTTTTCACGATCAAATTCAAAATTGATTCCCAAATGCAATAAAGGCCGGAAATTAGATTTTCTTGAGACTTTGGAAATAAGGAAAGCCTTGAAAATGGAAAACAGATCTTGTTTAAACGAACAGAATAACTTCAATAATCCCATTATCAATTCACTATTTTAATTTTTCCAGTTTTTAATTTTTCATTCAACATTATTTTAACCTCAAATACCAACTTTTTTGACTTATAATGATTTCATTATTTATCACCTTTTCTACCACTCAAATAGACTTACCAGATTCCCCTTGATCTATTTTTAATTTTTACATTTGATAAAATGTTGTTTTTAACCAATCTTTTAAAATCATGTAACCTTTTCAAAACATCAAATTTAATAATTTCAAATTAACGTCAGAATTTTAAACATTCTTTAAGGTAAGAACCCCTCTGTGATTTATCAATTGTATAATTAATTTATCATTTTTATATCATTAATTATTAATGAACTGTTTTAATACTTTGTATGCTACATTAAAGGACATTCGTTACGCCACTCATATGACGTCGAGGTCATTTGCGCCCAGGTTTTTGCGAGGGCAAGCAAAGTAGCCGCAACTTCTTAAAAATACCATATGGGAACAAAGATCTAAATCTACATCGAGTCTCTAAAGGCCCTGTTTTTTTGGAATTATATGAACGGTGTGCGTTTTTGAAAAGAACATATATCGATAAGAATTGAAGACATGCTCTACAATAACAGGAGAAATCTATAACTAAACAATCAAAAAGTTGAAAATTAAATATTAGATTAGAAAATTAGAAATAAAGATTATGCTGCCTCATGAGAATTGCCGAGTCATTTTCCTTCGTTTTTCCTCGGAATGCCTGAAAGAAGCGGTGGAGGCTATAGCCTTTTGGAAGACCGTTGGAATAAGTGTGTAACCGTTAGTGGATCTTAGATAGAAAGATAAAATCCTACTCTTTTCCTTATCGTACTTTTTTTCTATTGTGTTTTTAAAATAGAAATCTCTTCCGAGAGTACTCCCACCGGTGTCAGAAACCAAATTTTACTCTTGACAGAAATACTTGCAGTTAAGAGGGTTCTCCAGTGGCAGGTACATTTCTGCCGGTCGAAGTACATTTTTCAATCTAAAATTAAAAAAATTTAAAAAAAAACGCTTTGTAGCTGCAAAGATCTATATTTTATCAACACGCCTACAAAATTTCAACGAACAATCTTCAAAAATAAAAAAGTTACATTCAATGCCGCACATTTTTGCGCGCCGTTGAATATAACTTTTCTATTTTTGAAGATTTTTTGTTGAAATTTTGTGGGCGTGTTGATAAAATATAGATCTTTGCAGCTACAGAGCGATTTTTTTGAAAATTGTAAATTAAAAAAAGATATTGCGGGAAAATGTAGTTCGACCGGCAGAAATCTACCTGCCACTGGAGAATCCTCTTAAGGTTGTCATTTACTGAGAGACAAATTTCTTCCGATGTTGAAGTGAGATAAAATTTTGTATGTTGGTTGTGAGATGCTGTAACCTCGTGCATAATAGTGGGACTAAAGTGTCTCGGTGTGATTTGCTTTTAGAGACCAAGAGAAAACCCAGTTAACCAAAGATTGTTTTTTGTGTTATTCCGCTTGAGTGACCATATCTCTTTACAATAGGGTCCAACGTCCCACATCTGTTCGTACCCGCAATAAAACTAAGTAATAGGAACCTCATTTATTTTAAACGTTGTTTTATATATAAAAAAGTAAGTTGTTTATAAAATATAAAATTACAATATTTATGGTGGAGTAAAGAAATGTATTAGAAAAATATAATATTCTGAGAATATAATTTCGACAAAACTCAACAATGTAAATTCATTGTTGTCATTCCTTATGTAATAAGTGACAATGTATTGTCACTGTGTCATTTCCTCCCTAATACATATAGTGTGATGAGAGAGTTTGAAACAAAATTATTAATTGCGTTATGTAATGTTTTTTACACGTTCGCTAACGCCATTGAAAAAAAAAAAAATTTTTTGAAAATCTGCAAGTAAACAAAGCATTTTTCAAACTTATTTGCAGATTATTTTGACAATTTTTTTAATTTTTTTTATAGTTCTATGGCTGGTATGTGAGACGACAATGGTCTATAGTAATAATTTTGACTAATAGACCATGTATTGTGTCCTATATGTGAGACATGAACTTGGATTCTAAGAAAATTTAAAAAGAAAAATTAATTGATTCCACTACCAAATAAAAATTATTCAGTACACATCTGCAACAAAATTAAATGCTATAAAATCTGCATAAAAAAAATGCTTTAAAATCTATATAAAAACCAAAATTAAATGCCATAAAATCTATACAATACATACAATACACAATGGTTGTTGGTTTTTACACTATTACGTACGTCATCATCAATTGTTTTAAATGACAACCCTCAACTTTTTTTTTGGTTTTGGTAGACCTTTTCCTCCCTAAATAGTGATCTAAAAAATTGATACGTTCACGTAGTTACTATTATTATCACAATTTTTATTCCCAATTATTTGTAAGATGTCTTTTGTATTTATTTCCACATTGTTCCGTTTTAATTTTTTGTCATTCCATAAGATCTTTTTTTTCTTCTATTTTTCTCCGTTTTCTTACTTTATCAAGTCTTAATTCTTTTTTATTTTGAATTGCTTTTAAAATATGGAGAGGATCCGTGCACTGTAAGCTTCGATCTCTTCTTCTTATTTCAGGTGCTATGCAATTTAAAAAATATATTTTTAATTTCTTGCCAAAGAATTTCATTTGCATAATTTTTTTCAATTAATAAATCACTTTATCGCCGGAATATACAACGAAATTGCAACAAATTGCTAATTGTCCTTGAATCTGAAAATTTACATAATCAGTTTACAATATAATTGAGGTATTAATTTTAATTTACTTGTATTATATAATAATCATGTTTATCTGTATTTTTTTTTTTATTTTTATTTTTTTTTGGTCTCATCGTTTATACAGAGACAAGCAACTTTATAACTGGTCTTGGTCCAAACTTCGGTATTCCGAAGCTGGAAAGCATCATAAAAAACCTGCTGTATTTGTGTTGGCCCAATTTTATCATTTTATGATGAGTTTTGTAGAGAGCATCTAGAAGATCCTACCGGACCTCGATGGCCGATGGTCGATGGCCCACTCTAAAATACATCTTTCGTCCTAAAGCTATAGCAAATTTAGATTTTCTACCCAATTATTTTCTGTATATTTTAAGCTTACTTCAGTAATTTTCCCCACAAACATTATTGAATTTTATTCACGAACAACAGTGCTAACGCACGCGAGTTTTTTACTAACTTTTACTAAGTTTAATTCTTGCTACAGGGTAACGTCTATTTGAAATTTACCATTTGTGCGTTGTTTTTCATTCAAAGATATTCATCTATTGTCCTAAAAATGAAGCAACTTTGTCATTTTTTTATGAATAAACAAATGCTGAAATGAAGTTTGTAATACCGTCTTACCCTGAAATACACGCAACCGCATATTCAAATAGTCAAAACGAAACCCGTGAAATTCAATAAAATGGTAGCATGTTTTCCGAGCATTTGGTATAGCTCTATCCCTAGTAACTGATACCCTTAGAACTGAAATGCAACATCTAAAATTAGAAATCTATAGGAAGGGAGGCAGAACATGTCCGAACACGTTGCATTTATTGGCGATTTAGTGCGCGGTTGGTTCCACCGACCATGTTCCTTTTAGTGTAAAATGAGAAAGTCTTGTTTTGTTCATTGTGATTAGTATGAATTTTGGCATTTTTACTACCATTTACTGATTCACAGTGAGCACTATCTAAATCTCCTGACCCTGTTTAAACAATTAGTTACTGATGTGTTACGTTATCAGGCGTTTTCCGTGAAATAACTTACTGATGATTACTTACACGCAATGTGCCCAATTTTACGCGTTCATATCTGTACATTTACGTATTAAATCTCCTCGCCGATTACTGAATTTTCATTTTATTTTCAGGGTCGTTTACCCGACAAACCTCCCAGCGTAGGTCATATATCCTTTCTCAGCGAACCTCGGAGCGGCCGAAATTACAGATCCAGTTTCCACAGTGAACCATGCACCCGATCCCGGATGTGTCCAGACGAACTTTGTCTGGATACTTCATGCCACAGCGCCGATGATTATTACGGCTCTGCAGTTTTATAGGAGCGGGAGATGTCACCCAAGTGTGACATCAAAATGGGTATAAACGGAGCTGTTGCTCTGTATAATAATTTCGACGCTGCCAGATCTAGGAACATTTAGTGTTTGGAGGGTGCGTCGGAACCGCAGGGATGGACCAGGGAATACATGTGCTAAAGTGGAAAACGGCAGGGAACAGTTTTTTACAGGGTTTGTTGCGAGATGTACAAAGAAACTATTTTTTATTTTTGTATTGGATGTGAACTTAATCGGCACAAATAGATGTAAAACGGATGATTTGTACTTGTAATGGAATCAAACATGAGTTCATATCGTGTAGATCTAATACATTCTTATTTTCTTGGTGCTCAAAAGCTTTTATCTGTCGTTATTCGTTATAACTCTCATAATTCAGCAATTAAATCTCAACATAATATCAGGTTTTGTACAAATTTCTTTTTTTAAGCAGCGACGTGTTTTGCAAGCGTCTTTGTACATAATCGGTCAATGTTTATAAAATAATATTATCTGTGATTCATTTTCACTAAGAAATGTTTAAAATTAGTGTAAGAATATTTGTAAAATTACTCAGATTATAAATATACTGTAAGTATAGGTACTGTCTACACGTCTTTATTTTCCTGGTTTATACCACATCACAAATGTAGTGAAGGTTTAGATCGAAAGGAAAGCTAAAGGTGCGTTAAATTGATGTAACAGTTTAAAAAATATATATTTAACGGTCAATTGGTGTTAAACAGTTCATGATCGTTTACATAGATTTTTAGGAGCACCGAATCACATAAAAAGTTCCACCTAACACTTCCATTCAGATGGAGAAGTTTAGAAGGAAAATGTCGAAGGGAAATTTGGCGACATATTTACGACATACTTGTAGCAACAACACACTTTGAAGGCTACTATTACTTACTAATTATTATTAAAAATCTAAATCATAAATTTCCATTTGATGTGGCTATATCTAAAGAACCAAAACTTCTATAAGTATATTTCTTAACCAATTACTGTCTTGAAGAGTTTATCCGCGAGCGTGCATTACCACTGAATTAACCAAAAGCTCATACTGGTAGGTCAAAAACATTACAAAGAAATTATTGCCACGTGTAATTTTCCCTCTACTACTACACATTCGTATTAGTGAGTACTACATTGTTTAAAGAGCCGCACACCCTTCAAACATCTCGCTAATTCCGTTCGTCACAATTTATTGTTTTTGGTCGACAAATACACTCAATGTGTTTTTCCAATACTCAGACACGAGGCACTAATTTGAAGTGATGTGTTGATTGTAGTCGTTTTATCTCGTTATCCTACAGAAAACGTGTATTTCCAATATACCTAGTTATAAGGTCGTATTTTCTACTCTTCAGTAATACCTTTTATCTCGTCAAACAAACTTTCACAACGAGAGGTAGCTGAAATGCTGTAAGGACGCTTTGCGACATTAAATGAAGTCTGACTTATAAAAGAACTACTATGTTTGATTGAGAACGATTACAACAGCAAACATCAGAAAAAATATACCTCGAGGATGGAACTTCCGGAGATTCAAATCCCTTTCTATTGAGATTGACAGAAACAATCTCTCTGTCAGTGCAGGCTATTGTAACCCATTTTGTTATCAGGTCTACCCTTCTCAATTCACGAATTTACGTTGGTCGGAGAAGAGCCACTTATCGATATTTCAAACCACCACTAAGATCGACTTGCTTTCCTCTACATCAATTCAGGAAATCTTGTCATCTCGTTTAATAGTTCTTACAAATGTAGAATGAAATCGTAATATTCAAATGACTCGTTAGACAAGATCCGAAAACGTTCAAAACCCTAAAATGTCAACACTACCACATGAGGTATTGATGTAATCTCAATTTAATAGTACGTCGAAGTAAAGCTTAAACTGTAAGCGAAAATATTCTATTATTTCCGTAATTACCCAGATATTCGAGATTACTTCAACTATGAGCATAAAAAATGACACATTATTTTTCATTTTTTTCAGTATTGAAGAGATTATTTAAAAACATTCAATAATGTAAAGACAAAAATTAATAAAAATGAAATTATTATTCCAACTTTAGAACTTGGCTGATAATTATTATTATTGATCATGGAGCACCAACAAGCAGCTTATTGAAAATGTAAGCTTATGTAAAAATGGGAAAAATTTAATTAAAAGCCGGCTTCCGTTATTAAACGTTGCGTTATTTGCATCCAGTTTGCTGGAATCAGGCTTTATTTTAATTTTATCATGTTTTCTTTCCGTCGAATTACTTAGTTTAACATCGTTGTTATGCATTTTTAAGTTGAGTTATTCCCATAATTGGGTTTTTATAGATTTTGGCATCGAGCAGGACACAACTTTCTTCAATATCTTACGCAATTGTGGAATCTAAATTTAGTGAATTAATAAAAGACCTTGCACTCGACTTCGCCTCGTTCGTCAGACTTCACACTCACTCACAATCTTGTTTATTATTAACCCGATTATTAGCACGTGATAGATTACATTTTAAAATTGAATTTAAATCGGGTTAAAGATAAGAAAAGTCCCCCTGTATAATGAATTACTTTTAATTACAACTTCCGGGAACAAACTTTTGTATTTATCAATATTCTAGGAGTTTGACAGCAGATCAATAAGTATAATTGAATTCACCACATCAAGTCAAAGTTCATTATAATAATTTCATTGTAAAACTTATATACTCCAAACCACAAACAAAATCCTTCAAACTTTGTGAATTAAAATCCAATCTGATCTAGAACAATAGGTGTAAAATAGAATTATGTGCTGCAATAACTATAAGATATTAACATTTCCTTGCAGTATAAAATTTTATGTTCAGTTTGTGACGATAAATTATTCATAATATTTAGCTCAGCTGGAATAATAAAAACAAAATTTATATTTTATGAAACTTTATTGCTTGAACTCTGTCGTTATCTGAAGCTTTACGACATCAAAATATTTATAAATTCTGTATACAGGTGTATCAGGTAAATGAGCGAAATTAAAATTGTTGGAGATATCATCAAATAGCATAGCACTAATAGGAGAGAGATGTTTAATACGGATTTAAGGGCGGTAGATGTCACAACAATTGTGGACAATAATTGTAAGCGTTAACGTCTAACGTGGTTGTAGCTCGGGAAAAAAGTTAAGAACAATTTTTTTTATAATGTGCAGACTTGACTGTTTCTCCAATCAATTTAGGCAGCAGCATTCCACCAGCGTCTTCTATAGGATCGACTACGTTTTCCTGTCCGATACCATCGGGCGAAGTATTCTTCTAGGGTCCCGTTGTTGTAGGGTAAAGAGGACCAAGGTGGTTTCCTTTTGGTTTAGTGCTTCCTTTTATTTTTGAGACAACGTCGTCACAATCAGCGTGAATTAAGATAAGTAAATAGTTCATTTTTTTGTCAACGTCTTTATCTTACTTTGTTCTCACAATCTACTGTATAATCAATATGTTAAATTTTGTCGTTCTTTACATTTAATAATTTCGTTAAATTCTCAACTTTATTAATTTGGTCATCTTAACATTTAAATAATTTGTTCTTTGTCAACTTAAACACTGTCACGATTTTACATTAATATATATTATTTAACTATCATATAAATCACCATTTGTATTTTATTATTGTTAAATTTCTTATTTTCGTTATTAATTTATTTGTGGGATAAAAGTGTATTCTTTTTGTAACCTTGACCCCACGTAAACCTTCACAGGAAGGTTACGTAAATTTAGATCGTAACAGTACCCATGAACACGAGATCGTCTCTTGTTGTAAATTATATAAACTTTGTACCTATACGAAAAGGTATTAAAAAGGTGGATAAGCTGCATCGGGATCCTCTCACAGTGGGGTACGTGAAACATCGAATTTAACTATCATCTTAGGCCAATTCCAAGTTAAAGAGGTATAGTCCTGCACGTAGTCTGGGTCTTCCTGACGGATGCTGATGGTGTCATCGTCCATCTCTGCCTTGGATCTCTCGATAGACAAGAGCAAGGACCCTACGGCCAACGTTTTCTATTTCTTCAGTCCTCTTCTTCAATTTTTTTATCAGATACTGTCTTCCCACACATTCGCAGGTTTTCATCTTCATCATGTTTCTGTGAAAACTGCCGAAATTTTTCCCTTGTCAAATAAGATTTTTATCCGAATAACTTTTTTATAGGGAATGCCGTTTCTTATGATGTGGAATAATGATGGTCAATAATGTTACTGGTAGTAAAGCTGACGTGTGAGGGTATGGAGAAAACCAGAATGTACAGCAAGACTGGGGCTTGTACTAAAAAGTCATTCCTTTTCAGAAAAGGACTGTTTTGAAATAATATTATGCGTGGTCCTCGGACCCCACTTATTCATACAGAGTAGAATTGAAATATATGTAAAAATTTTAACTGGTGCATTATCAGGTCCAGTACAACATATCTGTGAAGATTTGAGTCAAATAGGACATAAACCACGTGCAATAACACCCGGTTGTTGTCTTATTGTTAATGCCGCGTGTCCAACTCGCTGGGGAAGTTCCTCTTCTGTGTTTACTAGTGTAGCGTAAACAATCTGCTTCATCCACCTCCACAAAAAAAAAAACAGTCGCACGGGTTCAACTGAGGTGGATCTCCAAAAAGAGGATAACAAAGTTTTTGTCTATTATTATTTATGAAGTAAAGATAGTAAAAAAAAAAACTTTTTATTATAAGTACCGGGTTATTTTCATTTCTATAGGCGTGCACCCAAACTTTAAAGAGTTTTATCTAGATAGCACTGTGCTCATCCCAAGGTATTACAAGGTTTTTTTAGTGTTGACACGCTGATTTGACACGGAAAGCATGCAACAGAACTTGACATTGCAAAGTGGGGAGTTTGAAGCGAGGAGAGTATAATACGACGATGGGAATTCATTCTGCATAGAGCTGTTTGGGTAAGTATTAGTAAGGAGGCTCGACGTTACAGAAGTTTGCGATAGTTTAAAATCTTTGGGAATCATATACAGAGTGTTCTAATGTCAGTAACACAGAGTAAAAACTTTCTTTGCATTAGCCGATCGTGCTTTTTAAAGAGGATACGTACAGCATATTTTAGAATTTAAAATTGCTGATAATCATATACAAAGTGCTCTAATCTCAGCTACACAAACAAATAGGTTTTCTTTGCATTGGTATTATATCGAAATGTGATTTTTAGTAGTAGTAGTAGTATGTATATTTATTACCATTACAGGTTTATAAATTATCCGATTACTACATTTCTCATAAGTCAATAAAATAAAATATAATATAATAAATAAAACTAAATAAATCAAGAATTCAACACAATAACTAGCAGCTTTTGTCCCTCCCCAAATATTGTCCCTCTTCTCCACCCAACCTTCTTCATCCATTCCATCCCTCTTCCGTCCTTATTCAAAATTTCTTCTCTACTCTCATCTCTCTCTCTCTCTCAATTCTACGCATTCCTTCAACAAATGCTCTATCGTCTCCTTTTTTTCTTCACACATCCTGCATACTCTATTCCTATGCTCACTCCAAGATATATTTATTTTCTCTCTCCTCATTTCCACATCTAAATATTGCTATTATCACTCTATAATTTCTACTCTCTCTTCCTAGATACTTTGGCATTTGTTCCGTTATTATTTTTTCATACTTCCCATTGTACCGAGACTCCCTAATTCTCGTTCTTCTTTCCTGCACATCCCTATCCCTCTGCACTAATTCATCTGTCATTACTCTGCCTCTCTCTCGCATTTTTTCTATTTTCGCGCCTGCATACCCGTTTCTTTCAAAATATTCCTTCCTCTCTTTCTATACCCCCTTTCCTATTTCTTTCCTTTTTTCGTTCATAAACTCTTGCAAAATTCTGCACTCTACTCCCTTTATCACTCTCTCCTCAAATCTTATTGCTCTTTTTCCTGCTTCTATGCTTATTCCATCTCTCTTTGTTTCCTCCATCACTATATACCCCGGTGTCTCTCTCTACTCCTAGCACCCATTTCAAATATTTTCCTTGCACCCTTTCCAACCCTTCTTGCTCTCTCCATCCCCATATTTCCGCTCCATACATCATCACGCTTTTCACTATACTATAGAACATCATTACTCTCCTTCATCATGTCCAAATTTTCTCTCTCCTATTCCCCATACCGCTCCTATTATCTTATTTGCTTTTTTTACTAACTCTCTCACAGGTAATAATAAATAATAAAAAAATTTCACTTCTTCAATTTGCTCTTTCTCCCATCTCCACTCATTTGTTTTTCTCCTACCACTCCCTTTTCTGAACACCATCATCTTGGATTTCTCTACATTCACCGTCAACTTTTTCCTCCTCATATATTTCTCCATGCTTCCTATCATTTCTTTCATACCTTTCTCCTCTCTCGCTAGCACCACCAAATCATCCGCATATGCTAAAAACCACACTTTTCCTTTGCCCATCACATGCCTGCCCCTTCCTGAACATCTCTTCTATATTTCCAGTAAAAGCTTCAAACAGGCTGGGGCTTAGTGGACAACCTTGTCTTACTCTCTTATAAGTCTTAAAACATTCACTCACCCTTCCATCAACTTTCACTCTACTTATCGTCTCTTCATATATCTCTTCTATTTTTGATACCAGATAATCATTTATCCCTCTGTTTCTCAAGCATTCCCACAGTAAATTTCTTTCCACATTATCAAAAGCCGCCGTCAGGTCCATAAAGAATGCATATATGTTGCAACCCCTCTTTTTTATCTCATTTCCTGCTATGTGATTCAAGATATATATATTAACCAAGGTCCCTCTACCTTTCCCAAATCCCGCCTGTCTGGTAACACCCCCCACTCATTCATTTCCTTCATCAGTCTCTATCAATCATCATCGCGTATACCTTATATGCCGTATTTAGGACAGTGATCCCTTATAATTACTGACTGTATCCTTTTCTCATTTCTTATATATGGGGCATATTATCCCCTCCCTCTCCCTTCCACACTGCCATTCATTATCTCTAACAACCTGTCAATTTCCCTTTCAGTTCCATATATCCACGCTTCATTCTGTATACCCCGGTGCCTTTTTCCTTTTCAGTATTCTTAGTTGCACTAATTCTTCTCTTGTTATATCCTCCACTTCTTCCACTCTTTGTTGTCTTTTTTCTTTTTCTTGTCTGTTTTTATCACCCCTCAGCAGCTCTCTGAATTACTCTCTCCATTCCTCCATAGTATCCATCACTCACTCTCTCTCTCTTTTTCTTTCCTTCCCTATTTATGTATCTCCATACCTCTTCTTCCGTATTTATACCCTTCATCTTTAGTTTTTCTTCCATCCGTCTCTTTTGCTTCTTCTCTTTGCATACTAATTTGTATCTCTTGCATACTTTCTTGTTCTCTTCCATAGTTGCTTTTTCTTTTTTCCAATTTCTTAGTTTCCTTCTTGCTTTCTGCTTCCCTTCCCTGCATTCTTTATCCCACCACTCGTTCTTCCACATCTTCTCTCTCATCTCTATCTCCTTTTTCTATTGCGTTTCTTACGTTTTCAGTCCCCAGGCAGCACAACAATATTGAGCCAATATTGGGCCATTCTCGAGGATATATTGGCCCAAACTTGTTTCTCTATATTGGGCCATTATATAATGTGGACATTTCGCAATATTGGTCCTACAACGTATTTCAATCATGGCCCAATGATGTATACCAATCATGGTCCAACAACGTATATGAATGATGGTCCAATGACGTTTACCAATCATGGCCCAACAACGTATATCAATCATGGTCCAACAACGTATGCTAATGTTGATTCAATAACTCAATATTTGTACAATAATCTAATCCGATGCAAACTTAATGAAAATGTAATGTATATTTAGCTCATCATCGTGATACAACTGTATATATGTATTACTATAATTATTATTCATAATTCTAATTTACTACCAATTTAAAATATTTTACAATAGACTAGTGTCCGAACTAGTTAGAAAATACCAAAAAAATACTAAAAGGTATAATATAATCAAGGGCAATATTATCTAAAACCAATCTTGACATTGATCCATTTAAGATGAAACCTTTAAACTTAAAATTAAACAAGAAATAAGAATAATATCGTAATTTATTGTAAACTTATAATTAATAAAAAATTTATATTACATACTCGTGTGTCCATACTCATGTATATTGCTTCATTATTTAGTGATTTATTTTCTGTAAAAAAAGTTTAGTTAATGTTTGATAATAATAAATAAATACAAGCCTGAGACTCTCTTAGTTCTTCCACCGTCGCGATCCCCAGCGGTTATTTCCAACTCATTGTTAGTCAACTTGAAGTTAGTCTTAACTGCTTCTAAAAAATAAAATTTAACGTACCGTAACTTATTTGAAGTATCAATAAATAATATTATATATACGGCAAGAACTACTAGATTTTACTTATTACTCTTTTATGTCCATTTATTCCATGCAACTGATAAACTTAAAGTTTACAAATTCTCTTTCATTCACACTCCCGCTCATCAGACTGAGAGGGGTGACAACAAACTTGTTTATCGCTTCAAGGACCGTAAAAGACTGACAAGGGCTTGTGCAGGTACTCGGAAAAAGCTACAAGGTCACAAGAAACTGACCGGCTTTCTCGCATGTCGAAGAAATGTTTATTATAAACAGTTACAAATATGTAAATCCTAAAACTACCCTAATCAGTATTCGCTATAATATTAAACTACAGTATAGGCGGTGTGCACATTTTAAATTCCGCGCGTTGTCAGTGCCTTCAACGGCCTTTCTGGCATTTTTAGTGGTAAAACAAATAAACGTCATATTTGCAACATTAAATTTGTCTAAATTCTTAAGTATCCTTAAAAAAAAGAAGGCTCTGCAACAAACTATAAAAGGCTGATCTCTGATTGTGATATATTAGAAGTTTGCACAAAATCTAAATGCAAATTTTATCCAAATCTGCTGTCTTTCGTTCTCATACGATTTGTTCGGAACGGTGTAAAATTTTACAGACGGTTATATATTATTATAGTATTTATTAAGACAGCCAACAACACAACAACCAATTCTCGATGAAGCATTTTCTCGCACTTCAGACATTTGTTGAATTGAAGAAATCTGTCGAATCTGTTCATTCGGTTCGTACCGTAAATTACGTACCACTAAAAATGACAGAGATGCGCGGCTTACAAAATTTGAAGAAAATGAGCCACACCTGAAGAAAAATTTTGGCATAATACAATATTGACTGAATCTCGTAAAAACAATATACCAAAAGCGACAAGAAAAACGTATTGGACCCATATTGTATTACAATATTGTAAACGAAGATATAGGGCCAATATAGACAATTTCATCAATGGCTAAAGGAAGTATTTTTATATTGGCACAATGTTGGTTTACAATATTGTAAAAACAAATATTGTACCAATATCGGTGATACGTCGAAATGCCAATGGAAATGAATCGATAATGGGCCAATATAAGAACAAGCTTTAGCCAATGTAATGTGCTACTTGGGTCAGTTCCCTCACCTTCACAATTTTTCTTCTAAACACATTTACACTTCCTCTATCTTCCTCTCTTCCTATTGTCTTCACTTTCAAAGGCATATGGTCCGACTACATTCTTTCTCCCACCTTGAATTTCTCTATATCATCCCATGCTTCTTCATTCACCATAACATAATGAATAACTGTCTCCCCTCTTGGTCCAATATACGTGTACTCCCCTTTCTCATCTCCTGTGCAGTTCCCATTAAGTATGTGCCACCCTCTTTCTTCTACTAAGCTAATGAGTACTCTCCCTTCTGCGTTTTGTGTTATATCTTTTGTAAATCTTCCTTCTCTTGTTGCTTTTTCCTCTTCTATCCGTCTTCCTTTTCCCCCAAATCTTGCATTAAAATCCCCCCAACCACCAAAGTTCCTTCTTCTTGCTTTTTTAGTCGCTCTTCTATTATTCTCTTCGTTTCCTTTATACTTCTGCTGTACACTGTGACAATTCTCAATTTTCTCTGTTCTTTCCACAATCCTTCTTTCTTCTTTTGCTTCAGTTCCATTTTCTCCTTCCAGTCCCTCTTTCACTCCTATTATTATCCTACCTTTAGCTCTCCCTTTCTTGCTTTCCCTCTCAGCATATTGACACTTCCACTTAAACTTTTTCGGCATTCTCTTTCTCTTTTCCAATTTTTCCCACCCCATTTCTTCCACCCACGTTTTTCACATTCCCACTACGTCAAATTCTCTCAAATACTCCCAAAATTCATTCTCTTTGTTTTTTATTCCCGCTACGTTCCAAAATACTATTTCTATTTGCTCGTTTTCTCCCTTATTCTTCTCCGTATTCGTTTTCCCTTTTCTGCCCTGTCGTATTTTTCTTGTGCTTTTATTCAATTTGCTGTATCTAACTCCCCCTTTTCTTCGTCCTACCGAAGCCCTTCTCCCTCTATCGATATCTTTTTGTAACCCACTTTCATCCGCTGTCTTTTTTGTCGCTCTTCTTTGGCTATCGCTCTTAATTCCTTCTGTATATCTCTTTCCTTCTTTCTCAGATCTTCTTCTATGTATACTTTCTTTCCTTTTTTTCTCTTAGTTTTATTTTATTTTCCATAACTTTCCTCTTTTCCCCCCAGCTCCCTAGTTCCGCCACAATCTTTTTCCTCCATTTATTTTATACATGTCTCTCACCGTCACTTCTACCTCTAATTCAGCCTTCATCCATTTTCCAGTTTCTTCTCGTTCTCGCATTCCTCTTCGTCCAGTACCGTTACGACAATATTCTTTTTTCTCACTCTTTTTTCCTGCTCTTCCATTTTCTCCTGCAATTTTTTCTTTTTTTTTTTTCTCATAGTTCCATCTTTTCTCTTTCCCAATTTTCTTCCTTTTCACGCATTATAATTTTCAGTTGTTCCAGTTCCCGGCTCATCTTCCCATTCTCTTCCTTTATCTCCCCTAAATCCTCCATAATTTTTTTCACCATCTCATTTCCTCGTTAATATCCTTTTTAACCGGTGATCTTTCAAATTTTTTGCTTTTTCTAAAGGGGTTAAGCCTTTCTTCCGATTCTCGTCCTTCTTCTTTTTTTCTTTTATAGTCCTCGTCTCTCCCGCTCTCACTAACACTTTTCTTCATTCTACCTTCTTAAAGTTGCTGTTATTGTTTGAATTTTTGGAAATTTACAATTTTAGTAGTGGAATTTACATTTTTGGTCTCAATTTTCTTTTTATTACTATTTTCTCCAATATTACACTTAAACAAGCAAGCAATTAGTATATTTCAAACGAGTGCCCTGTCATTACACTTTTCAGGGGCGGGGGCGAATTTTTGCAGTCCGAGCCCCTGAAGAGTGACAGGGCACGAGTATTGAACAGTGTTTTTTGTATTCGTTCCCCCAAAATGAGAAAAAGTACAAATTTACATCAGATTTTGAGGTTAGGTTGACAGCTGCCAAATTAAACACATACGATGCAATATTTATGTATGTTGATATGTATTTCATTGTGAGTGAGTGAGTGAGTGAGCAACAAAATTCGTGATCGCAGTTGGCTAAACGTATATGTTTACATTAATCGTCACATTAATTCACATTACTCGATGACTTTTTACACAATCGTATCGATCAAGAATCGACTCAAAATTTTGGATTCATAGGCTCCTACGATCACGAATTTTGTTGCTCACTCGTTAGTATATTACATACTGAGGCGGAAAGAATTCCATTTCTGTCGAGAGAACTATAGTTTACCGAGAGGCATAGCCTCGAAGTGAACTAGTTCTCGAGACAGAGGAATGGTACTTTTGCCGAAGTTTGTATAATATTTTATTCACAATTAAGTATTCAAAATTTAATAATTAAATCTCATTAACATGAACTATTGTTGCAACGTTTAATTTCAGTCAAATGTTTGCACTTAGTAAGCACTGCAACAATTGATATTATTTGTCAGATAAATGTCAGAGTATTGTTTGAAATTTGTACTATCACACAAACTAGTAAATCACACTAAGGGTAATTTGTAATCGTAATTTTGTATTTGTCAACTCCTCACAAGTTGTCTCAAGGCTGCAGCAACAGTTGTATGATTGCCTTTATTACCAATCATACTTTTAATAATAATTTAAATTTGGGTTGCCTGGCAACATCAGGTGAGTAATGTTCCTTTGCAGTTGGAACGCAGTATATTACTAACCGATTTTTTGCTCCATCTTTGAGAAAAAAAAAGGGGGGTTTATGTTGTATTTAGCAATAGCTCGTACGTATTCTCTACTAAGGCCCATTTTTGTCAACACTTGGAAGATTTTTCTTTAAGGGTACTCTGCCATAATATACGCTTCCTTTAAGTCAACAAAAAACAGTTGAATGGATAAGTTATTCTTTACTAATGCCCATTTTTGTCAACACTTGTAAGATTTTCTTCAAGGGTACTGTGTTATATATGTTTTCTTCAAGTCAACAAAAAAAAACATGAATGGATAAGTTAGTTTCGTGCTCATCTCAGCTTATCCTTCAGCACGAAAGCAAGTTTCTCTATGTCTCCATATTCTAGCTCTATCCTCTTTCTTTAATATCGGGCCGTACAACCTCCACATTCCTTTTGTAACAGTTATGCCTCTACTATTAAAGCACAGTCGCTTATTTTCTATTTTATATAAATTACTATATCCTGCATTCCAGTAGACTGTTATATTTTCTCCTTGCAAACATTTAAACCAGCAACTCAGGTAGTATATCTGGTCCATACCTTAAAAACTCAATGGGAATATTCCATTTTTCCATTCGTGCAGTACTAACTTATTTTATCTCTTTCACTGTTATTTTTTCTATTTGTGTCTTCAATATTTTGGTACTATTTCTTTCCTTGGACTTCGCATCGATCCTCTGTCAATAACACCTCATAATACTTTTTCCAATCATTTACCTCTATTATACAGGGTCACTAAAATGGATACAGCTAAATACACTGACCTTCAAAAAATTTGGGACACCTCAAAAATTCGTGATAAAACTTTATAATCCTAATTTTTAAACATTCTGGCACTATAATATCTTAGATCATACATATTGCCTTTATTCTAGTTCACTTTATCACCTCCAATTTAATAAATGTCGTTAAAAATGAATTTAAACTATACTATAAGGTTTTTTTTAATAATCTAGCATAAAAAACAATTAACAAAAAATGAAAAAAAAAATAGAAAAAAAGGTTAACATTTAATAATGAATATGGCCTCCTCGGGCTTCAATTACTTCTGCTAAACGACGTGGCATGGAAGAAATTAGGTCAGACACATCTTCTTGTGGAATCGCTGCGTATTCTTCTGCCAATGCTATTCTCAGGTCTTGCAGAGTCTCTGGACTGTTCTGACGACCTCGAACTCGTAACATTAGTTGGTCCCAAAGATGTTCAATCGGATTGAAGTCTGGACTACGGGCGGGCCATTCCATTCGTAGAATACCCACTTCATTTAGGTATTGGACTACTGCTTGTGCTACGTGTGGACTAGCATTTTCTTGCATTAGCTCAAAGTCATTTCCTATAAAGTGTGCATAAGGAACCACTGCTTTTTCTAAAACCTCCCTCACGTATCGGTCAGCGTTCAGACGGCCGCAACCAATAAAAATAGGTTCCGTACGAGCATTCATTGAAATCCCAAACACCATAACTGAACCTCCGCCATATGAGACCCGCTCTAACATGGTACAGTCAAAATATCGCTTATTTCTACGTCTCCATACTCTTTCTCGTCCATCGGAAGAATGTAGGCAAAACCTGAACTCATCCGTGAAAAGTACACTACTTCACTGTTCCAAAATCCGATTAACATTTTCATGAGCAAACTGCAATCGAGCTCGTCTATGATGTAAAAGTAACTTTGGACCAGTGGCGGGTCTGTAAGACCCCAAATCAACTTCCTGAAGTCTTCTCCTAATGGTGCTTTCACTGATCATCACTCCACGCATATTTCTGAGATGTTATTGTAAATAAGGTGCCATACGTACAACGTCGGTTTCGCAATGTGTTTAACGATAAAAACCGATTATCTCTAGCAGTTGTCGCTCTTTTTCATCCAGAACCTGGTCGCGTGACAAATGCTCTAGTCTCTATAAAACGACTCCAAGCACTCAGTACTCTGGAGCGGAGTATGTTAAGAGTTCTTGAGACGTATCGCCGACTTCTACCATCTTCAATTAAAGAAACGATTTGGCCTGCTTGAGCTGTAGCTAAAGGCATTTTTAAGAAATAGAACTCTTTTTAATTACTTTACAGTACCCTAGTGAAACCAAACATTACAAATCCACAGCAATCTTGATGAAATTTTATAACCGCCATTAATCGGAATGTGATATTTTTACTGTTAAGGCGAATTAACTAAACCAACAAAGAAATTATCAAGACCAAATGCCAAGCACACGTTAGAGAATTGTTTAAACTTAACATAAAAGCGTTTAAACAAATCTTTTAGCTAACCAGATTCATTATTTTTGAAAATATTTATGTGTCCCAAATTTTTTGAAGGTCAGTGTATTTTCAGAACAGTTTAGCAGGGCACGTTGAAATTTGCAAAATTTGAGATTTTTTTCAATTTTCTACCATCATTTATTGTGAAAATTTCCTTACTCACTCCTCTGTAAATGTGTATGTACTCTCCTCTCTCTTCACTACCCTACCATTCTTCTTAGTCTATTTCCACACATATTTCTATTTCTCTTTTCTCTATCTCATTGTATATTTAGTCTCTGTACATTTCTTGTGGCGAATATTATTATCCATTTCCTTTGCTTGTGTTCCGAAGCTTATTGTCGAAATTTTTCACATTGACTTCTTCGAGTGATGAGTTGCTAGCCCATCACCCCAACCATGATTTTCTGTTGGGGCTTTTTACCTACTTTTTAGGTGCCATATACAACGCATCCATCCATCTTCGAGGACGTGAGAGCAGGATTTGCTGGCGAAGCTGAATTCTGTTCCTATAACCCCATACTTTCCTGTTAGGGAACAGTGGGTATGTCTAAGAGTTTTATTACTAGATGGGAATCGGTTTCTCATATTCTCTATGACCCTTTACCCACCTTCAACAATCCTTACACCTCTCTTCTTCTACACAACAATATTAAAGTTACAGACATATATGCGTAGTATAGTTGCAAATACATAAGCAGTTCAAATGTAATAATGCTTTCGTTACATTTGATTTCAGCAAATTTAATGACACTATTCACCGATTTTAAAGACATTCCCATCAAACCTAAGATCTACACAAACAGACGAGAAATTTTAGTAGACATCTGATTCCTTATACGACTCATAAATATCGCTGACACAACAGTGGCTGAAATTAAACGATTAGTTTAGAGTTCCATAAAGCGCCTGGCAAATATTTGAAACTAACGTTAAACGAGCGTTCAATAAAAAACCTGGTTAGAGTAGGCTTTGAAATTGCGTTTTTGTTTTATTTTTTTACAGTGTAGCGCTTGACTGATTAACACGAAACTCTCCATGACAGATAACATAACCTCAAAATTTCAGAGAAGCTGCAGTATTATTAATAATTAATATTATTATGCATCTTAAAGAAGTGTTGACAAGTGTTTTAGGGTATTAGTTAGCGGTTTTATATAGACCGACACGATTAGGGGGTTTGGGCTGCAATGTCCTGCAGGTATCTCCAAGATTCCTACAACGGTTGGTAAAAAGTTAAGTGCATTCAGACCTTTGGGTGTGATGTTAATCGAGTTATTTTTAGATATCGGACACTTTATGATTTGGTTTTACACCTTTATTTCTTCAAAATGTAGAAATTAAAACACTCTTCGAAAGGATATGACCAACTGACAGTTTCTAACCAAATTTCTACAAATGTTTATTGAGAATTTTACAATCCCTTAGAAGGACACAAAACAGTTACAGTAAATTAATGGTGAAAATGTATTCGATATTTCTTGTAGAGAATTGTGCTTTTTTTTCTGATCAGTGCAAAAAATCTTCAGTTTCATATTTTTTCTTACAACGGCTACGGATGCTTGGTACATACATGAAATTTTTAATGTGGCCAAAGGAAGAAATTACTTGCAGTTTCGCTTGTTACTTTATCATATTTCACACTCAAACTTGTTCTCTTAAATGCGCAAATCTGAAAAGTATGGTTAGGTAGAAGTTTTAACTCTTGAGTTTCAGAAGCAAAAGACAAACCTTTTCTTTTGCAGCTGTTATTAGATCAGGGTGCGCCTCACTCAAGTTTCATTAAGAAAGTGTAGAGCATAATATGTAAGTGTCCTTAGTGATATTTCTATGCTTCGGACATTCTTTCTTTGATGACACTTTCACCTACCGGTCAGCTTTGGCACAACTCACGCATTTTCTGATATGTTGGGACCGTCTTAAATTCATGTTTTCGTACCATTTCGTACTTGCAAACAAGGTTTAGAAACGGCTGCTGTAGCGACTGTCATTGCAACGTCCATGTGCTTTGTAGCAGCACCTTTCCGTGTCTTTTGATCACTTGCCATCTTGCTAGTTGCAATACTTAACTCGAATTACAACGAAAGAACGTCCATTAAATTTCAATAATTTGTCCGAATTTAGTGCTGGTTGCCTAACCTAAACTGAATTAAATGACAAGTTAGTTTTTGTAACAATTGCAATGTACACTGTTATAAAAATGCCCAGCCTCCTCTAACCAGGTTTATTTTTGAACGCTCGTTATAAGCATACTCGTTAGTTGTCAGGAAAAATCCATTCAAGAGTCAACAATCAGTAATGACTAGTTGAGAGCACAAAAAATATTCCACAATAAATGTAATGATCAGTTTTGATGAAGTAATTAGTGATTTGGATCTTTACTGTAGCCGTAAACCGAAATTAAGTGGGTTCCCGAAGTTTTTTGTCGTTTCGTAATGAAAAACATGAAGTATAGGTCCTTTTTGACTTTCTTTTAGCGTTGCGTCTTTCCGGCTATTTCAGCTTAGTTCCGACCCAAAAGGACGAAGTGTTGCTAGACATCTATGAAGTGCAACTTTATGCAAGGAATCGGCGGCCTCGGCACGATGTAGACGAGTCTTTTCCATTGCGGGACTAAATTATTCTTGCTTTCACGTCCACGCTTTCACATTTAATTTCCACTTTTATACTCAGGGAGTGACAGCTAGCTGAGCTTTTATCTGGTTTTGATACCGTTCTTGGTTCTATCCGTAAAGGCTTCGCGACCCGCAAGATTCTAATTAGAATCCTCGACCTACTATCGTTCCAACGAAAACTACCCCTCCTTATTAAACAAACAGCCCATCAGAACCGTCTGTGACACCCCCCCCCCAGATTTTACGTAAGTATCATTAATTACTACAGGAGTGGTACCATTACAGTATTTTTTACATTGCAATTTATTTTAAAGTACATACTGTAAGCATCTTTCTGTGGAATTATACCCTATGAGGAGGGTTCAAGGATCTCCTGAAGACTTTCTGAATTTGTTTACCAGAAAGGATCACGAGGCGAGTGTATTTTAAATCAAACTTGTTCTAGATTGTTGTTTTCAATCCTATTCCGTCCTTCCAAGAAATTGCGACGGTTTCATAAACGGATCTTTGAAGGATCGAATTCCCGGAGTTGTGCTTACAATGTCTTTACCATGTCTTCATAAGCTTGTTGGGTAGCTCAAAAATCAGGGCACTGCACTAATTTAAAATGCATTTACAATTTAGGGACCTAATAATGTTGAAACTGGTTAACAGTTATTCTCCTTCGTCCTCAAGTCATATAAATGTAAAAAATATTCAAAAGGTCTAGCATTTGACCAGTAACAATTTATAATTTGCCACAGGATCTATTTTGAGTTCATTGTCGACCCAAACCATCATCTAGCAACAATTTTTGTGCATCTTCTTCGATGTATAAATTAATGAGATAATCAAAATTTAAAGGAAATTTTAATCAACGGCGTTAACTAAATCCAGCACGGATTTAAAATATTCTCACTGAAATTAAAAGCAAACAAACTGTTGGTGGTTGGTGTAGATATTTTAAAAAGTCGCAAACATTTCTAAAAACATAAATTCATCTAATTTAGTAAGCATTATCTCTCGTTATCTGTGTCTGTGCAGACATAAACCAATACGAAAAAGTTTAATAATGTATATCATTGATGTACGTGACAAAAGGCAAATTTTAATTGAATTTAGCCGTTCTGATTGATTTCAGCACAACACTGAAAAAGTTTAAACGTTGATGTCAGTGTAGCAGTTATTTCTACAACGCAGACGCTAAATGATCAGTTAATCTAATAAATATATTACGTCGGCAAATCGTTTATAAAAAATTTCACTTACGTACATGCAACAAACAAGTAAATGAGAATATGCCAGTAGCATGAATATGTGCCGCCCCTTACCAGTTGCAAGCACGCATTATAGGGATAAATAAAAGTACTAACTTGTATAATCCTGTAGTTTTATAGTCTTTCGTTAATGCTATAATCCGCCGTTATAAATTTACGTATTTATATTAGTGTCTTATGTGTAGGGATTTACGTGAATATGTACAGTTTTAGCCACATAAATCTCGTACAACCTCATTTTGATATCACTACAAATTTTTCCAATAATGTTTGTTGTAGAACAAACTTTGACAAAAAACATGAATTTGCGTAAATCAAACGATCAAATTTTATTGAGATGAAATTTGTAATAATTAAAAAGCATCATAATATTATAGTATTAATTAAATTAATATTATATTATAATTTATTTTGTACGAGATTTATCTGGTCAAAACTATACATTAGTGAATAATATTGTAACGGACGTGGACCCGAGATGACTCATCGCTATAGCGGCGTCAACAATTACTAGAATGTGCTGGATTCATACTACAACGTACACGAGTATGACATCGTCTTTTGGAATATACGGTACACAACAAGAGCGCCATGGAATATCTGGAGGCGTCTAGAAAGATTTAACCGGTATATTTATTAGAGGACGTTCCAGCGGGAGTCAGAGTAGTCAGCGGAGTCTAGCCAGTGGAACCAGCCCCATCGAAGTCGAAGATATCAGTGGGTCGAGTCGGACAGTTGCTTTTATCTGTCCGGAGTGCCGCATGATGTGAAAACAAATAATACGAGACGTGCCGGTGAAGTAGTAAATTGTAAATTGTGTAAATAGTGTAAAATAGTGTAATATTAGAAGTATAACTAATTTGTAACTAGTGTTCAAATAAATAAATAAATGGAACCCAGAAACGCTACAATATGATCAATGTATATTTTTTAAAAGTTTCCCTAAATGGTTTTCGCCTTACATTTCTTATTTCCGAAAGCCAAATATTTTTAATACAGCATAAAATTCCACAACCTTAAAATAGAATTAATTACGTATATTAAAAGCTGAAACCCCCGGAAGCCTGGCAAAAGATCACACAAGTTCAGGCATTTTCTACCCGAAATAAAAATTAAGTAAAGTTTGATCTTGATGTAAATGCCATTCAATTCTTACCGTCGTAATAAACAAGTTGTTACATTTTGTATTGTTTTTTTGAGTTTATTTTATTAAATTATAATAAATCAAGAAATAACTCGTAGCCTCAGTTTTTTAATGAAAGACATTGATAAAATACATTGATTATTTGCATTTTCTTTTCGTGGCAGTCCATTACAAAATGCTAAATTAGCATCATTTTGCCAATATTTTATTTCATTTTGGGACTGTATATTTATTGAACTCAAATTGAGTGACAGGTGATCACTAGTTGATAGTAAAAATTCTTAAAAAGGATATCAATTATTAAAGTAAAATTTATTACTAAATCCGGATTTATATCGATTAAGATTAATTTGACACACTGTGATATAATATTAAGAGGAGATGATCTTATTTTTCTTAAACTCCAATGTGAGACAAATATGGATCCCTTTCATCCTTTATGAATGCATCCCCCTGGTAGTCTTTATTATCCAATTCCAATTTTGACCTTCTGATATTATTACTCTTTTGAAACATTGCCGTTCACAAAATTCCTTTATTTTCAACAATTCAAAAGCTGGTTTGAGTATAGGTTCTCCCCTGTCTAACATTTTAGCTGAAATTTTCCTTAAAAACTTTGAGATTAACCATATCTCTACTAATCTCCTTTTCTCTAAACACATCTATTTCTATAAACGTTACGTCGACGACATTTTTGCCATCTTCAATGGTTCTACAATTGAATTCAATCAATTCACCTTAACATAAATTTCACTCATGAACTTTCTAGTAACAATTCTCTCCTCTTTCCCGACCTCTTGATAACCCTTTCTTGCGGAAAATCCTCTTTCAATATCTTTCGTAAATCGACTACCACAAATCATGTTATTCCTTTTCATTCCAACCACCTTATCCAACACAAACTATATTATCATTATTATCATTCCAATAGCCAAATCTAACAAGTACCCCTTTAATTTAGTCCATATCTTTTTTTGAGAAAATCCCTACAGTTTGATATTAACAAATACACTGTTCTAACTCCTTCGCCTAATTCTTTTCAATATTTCAGTCTACCCTTTTACAATCCTCTTTCCTATAAGATTAAAAAAACTTTCAATAAATTTAACATTCGCATCTCTTTCAAAATTTGTAACACTATTAAATCACTTCTTTCCCACAAAACTTAGAGAACGTAGAACTTTCAATACTAGAATCAGAGAACATCTTAAACTTATGGAGGCCTCTTCCATCTTTGATCCCAACCCCACCGACCCTTCCAAATCAGCCTTTGCTTCCCATGTCATTCATTGTTTACATGATTATCACAGAGAACCTTCAATACTCCACATTTCTTCCTCATTTCCCCTAACTGACACCTTGAAAAAAAATTATATTACCGAAGCAGCATCTTCCAATACCGATTTACTACACGAAACCACATTTTTCCAGACTTACAAATTTCCCCCATCCTTTTCAATAAAATTAATGATTAATTAAAAGTTTTTATATTCAGCATCTCTGTTGCCTGCTTTGAAGACATTTTCAAATAGTTAGACTAGTTTGTTAAATTTCATTCATTCAATTTTATCATGTTTTGTTAGATTTGCACCTTATTATTGTCAACCCTCTTCACACTCATGTTTCACATATTGTTGATATTTAGCGCCATATTTTTTTCTAATGTTATTCTTTGCGCACTTGTTACCATTGTCAGACAGGTTTATTTCCATTATTTACATTACTTCATTTCGTTGACCGTGTGGTCACCGAATGCCGATTTCAAGTATAATATAATATATTTTTAAATCTTTAAACATCTGATTTTGGTCTAATTTAACGAAGTTAAATATTTATCACACAATGGCTCGTGGTTCATTTTACGGGGGGGAGTCATTTCAAATTTTAGATGTATGTTTATAAAGGATACGTGAAAAAATAATGCGTTTAAAAAATATAAATTTAAGTCTATTATTTTACTTAAAATGATTTTTTTGTTACATTTTCTTTAAAATCTGTTTTTCTAGATTTAGATCTTTATTGTTTGAACTACCGACATGATGAAAGTTGAAACATTAGTAGCAGGTCAGCTGACTGAACTAAAGAGGAACACCATCCTACCTCCTACAACAATCTGTTAGTCGGACGTCCGACTTTCTATCTTTATCTCAAGCGAGCAATACCTCGGTTACAATAAAGTACATGATTCGATTCTACAATAGGACACTCTTGGGTTGTTGACCGTGAGAGCGGAGATGGGGCGTCTTGTTTCCTTGTTTAGTATAATGTAGAAATGCAATAGCTTTGTTTTTGTCGCAGTCGTTACAACTGGCTATCAGCATTGGCATAAATAACTTATACGAAAATTTAATTGCAATAATAATTATATATAAACATGGTTTCTTAGTTTGGTTTATTTGTTTTTTAAAAGCTTTTTGGGTAAGTCTTTCATACCATTATTACAAACATGTAATCTTCACCTTAAAAATGGCCAGTTTTGAAACTTTATTTATGATTTTACCAATCAATCGGATTTTATCTGAACGCTGTGTTAATTTGGTTTTTGAACAACACATTTTCAGTCTATTGTACGTTTAGTATATACAGGGTGATTCAAGACGTATAGTAGTTATTTAAACCTGTGAGAGTCCCTAATATGAGGAAACCTAGAAAAATATTTAAAAAATTCTAACTGTAAAAAACCCCAAGATAAAATTTAAAATTTACGCGAAAACCGATTGAGAACCGCTAGCATGATTGAAGAATCATTACTAAATAAACTCTTGGCCTGAACAAGAAAGGACTTTCTTGCTGGAACGAGTGCGGTGAACGGCTGCCAATTCATTACTTTTAGTTTTACTTTGACTGTTGACAGTGCATACAAAATATTTTAAAATGCGTTTATTTTCAAATAGTGATTATGTCTATTATCATATTATGTGACTCCCGTGGGAACTCTCTCAGTGTGTAATTTATTAGCGGACTTTCGGAACATAAAACAACAAATGCACGAAATTTAAACGAAAGGTGGATCAGAATAGGTGATCGGAATAAGTAATTTTTTCGTTTGGAGCCACATAAAAATCTTGTTTATGCCATCAACACCGAAAGATAGTGGGGTATGCATCTGCGAAATGCCCAGGGCTGTCGTCATTTCGAACATTTTTTATAAATGGTACGTTGGCCTAGTCTGGATCTTTATGTTTTTCAATTGAAAGCAAAAGTGGTTTTTGTCTGTCGGAAAGGGTTCATCAATAAAAACCGAAATGTTTACAGTGTGTATCCTAAGAAGTAAGTTTTTTGCCATTAATTTTTCAACTTTACATTAAGCGTTTTCTAATACCGTCAAAACTACGTTTAGGGGCATATAATTTTAGGTTTAAATATCTACTATACTTCGTGAATCACCCTGTATGTGTGCATGCATTTAATTATGGGCTAGCTCTTTGTGACTATAAATGTAATAATTATTCATCTCGCTTTATATTTATTTACTGATATAAATATGTATATTGGTTGCTCAATTTTCACTGCGTTAATTGGTTTTAAAACTTGATAATCTTACTATTTACAAACTATTTTTTAATTACTGAATACAAATTATTGATTCATGGAAATACTGTATTTCTGCTATAGCCGCCTCTCTTTAATTATTTATTAACAGAAGCATATCCAAATACGAAGCGCTAAACCGATTGCATAATTTCACGGAAATATGATGTGTCAGTCAATATTTAATTCAGAACTCTCAAAGCTGTCGGTAAAATACTGTTTATTAGTGAAAATGGAATTTACAAGTTTACTTTAACAATATATTTTGTTTAAAATTTTATATATCATTGATTAACTGCCATTTAAGAGTCCGAAGGGGGAGCTAATACTACGACATGCGACCGTCTTTAATCAAAATACAAATTTTTATCAATAATAATAATTATTATGAATAGAGGAATGTTTTTGTCAAGCTGTCTATCAAAATATTGTCGCAAGTACTTTTAATTAAAATTAAATTAATTTATTTTTTAAACAATTTCGTTATTTTTCAAATTATATTTCGGCATCCATTCCTTCAGATATCACTGAGATAATAACAACGTAGCACGGTCCTGTGCTACTTCGGTCACAATGTTTAAAGCGCATTTCCCCGTCCCTGCCATTCGAGTCATTGTTGGTTTTGTGCTTCTGTGAGTCACATCGCACCACAGCTGGTCTGGTTTGTATAATAAATTCTCCTTATTTATATCAATTTCTTATACACGCTAACTTAGAATGTGTACTATCTTAGCTAATTTTCAAAGTAGCATAGGATAATGACCAGCAGGTCGTCATTTTGAAGTTTCGTCGCGGCATTTTCATCGAGAAATTCAGAAGGTAAACAAGGACGGCGCAGATGGCATCGCCAACATTATATGGGCGTGATTCCACGGTTCGCACTCGATCTCCAAGCTGTAGCATTGCGAGGTCAACACTCGAGACAACGTTCATCTCGGGGGCGGCGGCACATAGATCGGCGACAGAGAAAACCGACAGTGTGCAGAAGCGTTGATGGCGGTCCGCGAGGCGTCGCGTCGCTTCCTCGCCACCCCACCGACTCTCCGCCAGCAGGAGACGCCCAGCCTGCCGTCGAGGACGATCTCGTCTCCATTGAGTTGGGGGATGACATACTAAGAATTCTAGGAGGCGATCCAGAACAGCCCTGCACCTAGTCAAAAATGCAAAAGCACTTCCGGCTATCTGACACCCGATTCTTTAACAGGGTGTGGTCTCCTGTTTTTCCTCGCTACCGGCTACCGCTCAATTGCGACAGGCTGATGCTGGCGATCGTCAACCCGGAAGTGGCAGCCATTACGTCGGCCGCCTACACACATTGCGTGGCTCACTTTATGGGTTCCTAGAAACAGCTCGGCGCACCAATGTCCGTCTTAAAAAAAGGTATTTCACTAATAATAGAGAAATCAGAAACTCTTCCAAAGCCTTAGGGAAGAAAATCTCCCCTAGGTGACTCTGGCCGCCTCCTCTCACATTATTTTACAACATCAGCTCGTCTCGATGGTTTATATTCTCCCAATCTTAAACAAATCATTTAGGACCTTGATCGAGGGTATTCATTCTGGAAAATTTTATTCCGGCCAGATTTGGGAGGGAAAAATAAACAAGGAAAAATCTGGAAACCAGGGAGAATGCTCCTACCTTTTCAGGCCTGTATCAGACAAATAGAGGTTTTGCAAAAGAAAGAAGTGGGGGGCACAACCCTACTCTCGTACCATAACAAGACCTTTAAACAGGTATCACCCGGTTCCTCAGAGGGAGACGAAGCTTCCACGGGCGCGTCCCTCGAGGGAGTAGAGAGAAGATCGGCGCTATCATCAGAGACGCTAGGTAAGCCTGGCGGGGCGCTTAAAATCTTTTCACTCTGCGTGGCAACAAATCACCACAGGTTCTGTCAGCTTGAGCTAGATACAGTTACCATTTGTAGTAATGGTAGTAAGGACGCTCCCCATATGCACAAATGCGTCGAGGAATTAAGAGCAATTGGGCCATTAATCCCTGTTTTCCTGCGCCAGGTCAATTGATTTCCAGCTCATTTCTCGCCAAAAATCATCAGGCAAAAAACGTTTCATCCTTAATTAAATAATAATCATAATAATAATAACATCATGGTTTTGAGGAGTGGCTATGATGTACGAATAGGACCGGAATCACGGGGAGCTCCTTCTGGCCAATTAAAAAAATAATAAATAAGTTCATTCAAACCGAACACTTTGAGATGGACGATATTCGCACTGCACTGCGTCTCATTTCTGAGAGCTGTTTAGAGCTTCCATTGACCTGAAGGACGCCTACTTTTTAATTTCAATCCGTCCCAGTGATCAAAATGTTTACGTTTCCAACACGAGGGCCAACGTTATCATCGTTACCTGTTACCCTTTTGTACAGGCCTCGGCCCCTTTAGTTTTCACCAAGTTGAAAAACTCATAGTTAAAACACTTCGATCCGAGGGAATTTTATCTAGCTGGACGATTTCCTGAGCTTGGGGGCGGATTATGGCGATTGTTCCAGGAAGGTTTTTCTCGAACTGTCGATTTAGTAGTCTCTAGGTTTTGTTCTAAACTATGAAAAAATCATCATGTTTCGTCATAACGATGAAAGACAGATCTCCGTTGGTGGCATCAGAACCTACATAAGGTTTTTAGTGGCAAAAATAGGAAATTTGTCCTAACGATTTTTCGTATGTCTTTGGGGTGCTGGGAACACGAAACGCCCTTATTCGTGGTGGATATTGAGCGATCGCTTTTACATAAATATTTTGGATTTACAAGCTTAGGGCTTCAATGTTTTGCTGACATCAAGTCTCAAACACCGCTCGTGGTGTTCCACAGCTCAATCCTGAATCAATACCGTCTGCAGTATTGGATAAAGCATGTTTCAGTTTGTCGTCAGCGAAATGTCGGCAATCATGTGTAGCGATTAAGAAGTAGCGCAATTGCAGGCAAAATTGACTCAGGCCAATGGCTCTGTCGTGAGCAGGTGAGCAGGCTGGATTCACAACCTAAAAAGCGCAAATTCGAATCCCGTTAAAGTAAAAAAAAATAATAAAAAATAATAAAAAAAAATTGTATGAATTAATTAATGTAAAAACGTTTGCTTCGCCCGATCGCACTTTTCGTAACCCTCTCTTAAGGGATTCACCAGCTTGCTTCCCAAGTCAAGTGCCCGTAAAGAAGTTTTACTTAAAAAAAAAACACGATCGTGAATCCATTGTCCAATCCACAGGAAAGTTTGTAGCACCAAGCGTCAACTCGTTCGCAAAAAAAAACTTAGTGCAAAAAAAATCGTTAAATAACGTCATGCTTTAGAGGCCCTGGCGTCTTTGGCGTCAACGCCTTTTAATATGACTGGGCCGATTTTTATTTTTACCCATTTTTTCCTTTTGTATTACTTTATGAAAGATACAAAAATACAAAAATTTCTCCACGACCAAGCAGAGGGAGGGCATTCCTATTGTCGCCTATTGGATCTCTCAACCCTGCTACCCCATTTTTTCACCCAGGTCTCTGTTAGCACTCCAATCGTATTCCCTCCAGGTGAACACAACCCGACTTGTCCTTTTCACCAATTTTCATCCACTGTGGCGACAAAGTTTCCTGGGGGCCACACGTGTCTCAACGAAGCCTTCCGCCGCTGTGGCATCCCTAGAAAGTCATAGAGACCATGCTCGCCTCTCTAGCTCCTGTAGCACTCACAATACAGTTCGTCTTCCAATTGGCACTTTTACTCCTCCCAAAGCATTTCACCATTCGCAGGCAAGGTTTTGGAAGGTCCGGTTTTCCTTCCAACACCTCTTGAGTCAGGGACAACAGCGTTACGGCCTTTTTAATGCATATCGCTCGGCACTATCTTTCCTCCTGCCAGGACATATTCGTGAAGATCACAACATCAGATGTTTTATAAGGGGCTGGTGGGTTTACGTTCTGCCCGTCCTCGATATGCAACAACCTGGGACCCACAACAGGTGCTCCAGCTCTGGTAAGACACATCGACTTACACCTTGCCGTATTTACCCAGGAAGCTTGTTAGCTTGTTGTTGCTGACTATTGGTCATCGACTAGAAACAATTTCCCTGATACGTCTCTCGGGCTTCGCTAGCCATGACGAAGGTGTTCATATTCTCACTTCGAATCAATTAGTCGTCGCTTTGGGACCAAATCAACTAGTATTGAATCCAATATTTTTCCAGAAAACCCAAGACTTGTTAGTGGCTTAGTTGCTAATTGATATGACGTACTTAAAATCAGAACGAGGACTTTTATATACAAAATAGGAAACCCTACAAGGAAGTCACGAAACAGACTCTGAGCCGTTGACCAAAGGCATATCTCCTTCAATCTGGTGTCTATATAGGTCTGTTCAACCCTCACTCGACACGGCCCGTTATACAAGCACCTCGGCAGCGCGTCGCCTGGGTACATCAGTCGATATTTGATCCAGGGTGGACCGGTTCGAGAGCTCTACAATATTTGTTCGATTTTATCATCGCCCTCTGCTCGAACCGTCATTATGCAACCACCATTTTGAAGTTCGTCTTCGCCTGAACGGCGAGAGTATATTTTAATTTCATTTATTTTCTTATTTTATCACTTTTCTTGGTTCCCGGTTTTTTAAAACCATGGCCAAGAACCTTTTCAATGGACCGTTTTATTTGGCAAGTAAGCTTTAAACATCTACGTTGTTATTATCTCAGTGATATCTGAAGGAATGGATGCCGAAATATAATTAAACGATCAAACGAACTTACCTGTGAAGTTCGATCGTAATTATATGAGGCATCCATTCCGAAGATATCACATACCACCCTTCCCGCAACCCCAGTCGCAAATAAAACTCATATACTTTCAAACAATGACTCGAATGGCCAGGACAGCAGGGAAGGGGAAATGCGCTTTACACATTGTGACCGAAGTAGCACAGGACCGTACTACGTTGTTATTATCTCAGTGATATCTTCGGAATGGATGCCTCATATAATTACGATCGAACTTCACAGGTAAGTTCGTTTGATCGTTTAATAAAATTAATTATAATTCATTTCATAGAGATATATAGACAATTTGAGAATTTTAAAAGTTTGGGCTGCCATTGCTCACTTGGTCGCAACTTCTTGGCAAAATTTACACGTTCATAATAGTATATTATGATACGAGTTTTATAAGAAGCATTTTGTCGCACGCACGGGTTTAGGGCACGACGAGCGTAGCGAGAAGTGCCCTAAAAGAGTAAGTGCGACAAAATGCCTTATAAACGAGTTATCATACAGTATTTTTTCTACTTTGCTACTTTTTATACAAAATAATCAAATTTCACAACATAGGGAATTTCGCGGCGGTTGGCACGCTTGCGAGGTGAATTAACGCAGCTATGAAAAAGAATTAATTTGAAACGTCAATACTCGTATGTGACTCGTGTTTTTGTTTATGCTTTTGATATGTATCAAAAACGTGGTAGTCAATTTTAGCCCATCTCGAACGACCACCAAAAATGTCTCTCAGAGATGACTGAAGCTCCTAACCTCACAATAATCTCTATAACAAACGCCCCCAAACAACTCGCACAGGACCGTTCTTTTCCGATATCCTCTCCCTGGAATATCTCAAGCTCCCCATCCATAAAATCTTTAGAATCAAATGCCGCCGCACAAACAACTGGGCCCCTTTTAGCCGCCAAACACCAAGTACACTTGTTTGGATGGCTCAAAGTCCGCCCCGTCCCACTCCAATACGCCAAGTGTTGGCCCCCAACAAAATCGCGTACTGCAAATGCAGTGGTATTTCAGTATAATTGGTATTTCTGCTAAATGACGTTTCTGATTTGGAGGTTAGATTTGGAAACTTTTGATTATGCAGACACAAGCTGTACCTCACGTTTGATTGCCATTTTTTCAATTCTTGTCTTTACCAATGTTTATATCTAGTCATGGAACGAAAGTCATTTACTTCTCTTTGCTTTATTTTCGTTCACACCTGGTTCACATCTGTCGTACGGCGCGATTACTTGACGTTTATAACGTCGTGTCGCCGTCACACTGCAGTACAGTTCCAAAGTTGCAGGCAACATTAAGACAAGAAAAGTTACCAAAAACAGAATTATAATTTAGATCATTATGATTCTGTTTTTTGTGTTATAATTTGCAAATTATGAAACCAAATTCGAAAAAATTTATTTATTAAAATTTTTCACGAATTATAGATCAAATTAAAGCTATTTTTTTCTAAACAGGATAAAATATCGTTGCCTATGTAAAAGTGGTCGCAAATAGGGGCTGCTAGCTGTTAAAGTTAGATAAGAGAGAAAGTGTGTTAGCGCACCATACCGTCCATCAGACAAGGACGCAGTGTGCCAGCTGTCCGTCGTTTTACGCTAACTTTGCTGGGCTCATTTGCTTTCCTCTTGTGCTTCAAAAATTAGCCCTCGCCCCTGAAAAGTGTCATGGCAGCGCGCTTGTATCGAAATAAGTTATTACATAACAAGAGTTGCAAGAAGCATATTGCACACGACCGATACAGTAATATACTATACTACACATAGGTAAAGAAAGTCTTTAATTATATAAAATGTTATTGATCGAACTTATTAACACCAGAGAATTATCACTTATAATATCCCAAATGCATTGATTATTTCCGGAAATTTTTTCGAATGCATTTCCAAAACGTATTAATTAGCCCGAGTGGAACACGAGGGCTAAGTATGTTTTGAAAATGCATGAAAATAAATTTTCCGGATATTAATCAATGCACGAGGGCATATTGGGTAAGAAAATCGCAACGACACGGACATTATATGCTTCTTAAATTCTTAAATTATAAATTTCTGTTAAAAAAATCAAGTTGTGTAACAGAATTATGCCATTAAAATAATAATTAACAAAACAATTTGAACAACCCATTGCGGCTCAAATGAACCCCAGGAATTTTTTCTTGAAATTCTTGGATTACGTGCCGATATGATACGTCGCCAAGACCGTAATACTGATTTTAAAAAATTCTTTGCTGAAGACTTAGTACTCCGATTTTTTTTTTTTTTTGACAACGATGAAGTTTAATGAAGTTCCAATGGTATTTTTTAGGCGTTGCTAGGCAGTGCTCGGGTTTAAATACTAGATTGATCAAAAAATTTGCCCCCAATTAAAACAGCAACTAAGATTTGCAATGTTTTATCTTTTTTTTGTAATTTTATAACAAGCAAAACCAGTCAAGACCAGAAATATACTTCTCCAAACAACTCACTAGAAAAAAATCACCACATGGGCACCCCATCCAGGGACACATTGTATACAGTCAAATTTACATCTTTGACTGAATGGTTGACAAACTGGTTCGGAATGACAACCATTTTCATATTGTATCCACCAAAAGAGTTTTATATCGAAATATATATACATATACTCAAATTTACATTTTTGACTGAATGGTTGACAAACTGGTTCTGAATGACAACCATTTTCCTATTGCATCCACATTTAGTATCTTGTATTTGACAATAAAATTGTTCTTTGTGACTAAAAACCGTTTCGTTCATGACACGACTTGTGAATGCGGTTGGCGGGTGGGCCGTCGCATCTACAACTGACCGATTGACTAATGGTATTGGAATGACAACCATTTTTTGACTTCCATTTTTTTAATGTCGATGAGTATAGTGAACAGGGGGGTACACCCGCCCACCGCACTGACAAACGATGCCAGAAGCATACGCTTTTTAGTCTCAAGCAAACCTTATACCAGTAATAAGAATCCATCCAATTTGAGATTTACACCAAAATATATACTCAAATTTACATTTTTGACTGAATGGTTGACAAACTAGTTCGGAATGACAACCATTTTCATATTGTATCCACCAAAAGAGATTTATATCGAAATATATATTATACATAATAATATAGTCAAATTTACATTTTTGACTGAATGATTGACAAACTGGTTCGGAATGACAACCGTTTTCTTATTGCATCCACATTTCGTTTCTTGTATTTCACAATTGTTTTTTGAGACTAAAAACCGCACGACATGTGAATGCGGTGGGCGGGTGAACCGTCGCATCTACAACTGACCGATTGACTAATGGTATTGGAATGACAACCATTTTTTGACTTAAAAATTTTGAATTTGGATTGAACACGAGCGTAAGTTCTAGTTGTTTTTAAAGGAAAAAAAAAAACAATAAATGGTTGTTAGTTCTCATCTATTTAGTCAGTCGATGAGTATAGTGGAGCACCATCTTTTTCATCTTATCTCACAGTAAAGGAATGGTCTTCGAAACAAAACGGGTAGAAGTAAGACAAAGACTGCTGAGTTTTAAAGCCAAAACAAAGTAAACAAAAACTACTTTATAATTACAATTATTCAATGTAACTTTTTTATAAGAACTCTTAGCTCTAACATAATAATTTTAGTTTAGATTTAGACAAAGGGCGCTTGCATCTGAAAAAATAGTTGTTTGTTATCTTTTTGCAAGAAAGTTCTCAGTAAAAGCACTATTCACTCCAATCCTGTTGAGTGGAGAAATATCTTGAAAGCACCATTATTGAGTAAACTTTACTTACTAGTTAATTTCAAGGCAACTTAATTACTTGCCACTGTCGTTAACTTCAGAAAAACTTAACAAAACGTGTGCAAACACACCTACAGAACACTCGCACATTTAGTTTATAAGCTCGCAAAGTGGAGAAAATCTCACTCTATGAAAACGTGAGTCATTGACATTACATACAAAACAACATTCAGTGCACAGATTTATCAAAGTTTTACAAAAAATAACGTAATTTACATTGTAAATTAAATTAAACAATATCATTAAACAACTGGAACCCCACTGTCTGATGTGCTAATTATATTTAAGTTTCAAATTGTTGCATTTACAGCTTACTTTACAACAATTAATTACAACTAAAATTACATATTTACACAAATTATTGGACTCCTGAAATTGAAATATCAACGAAATGTGTTATTGACTCAAAGGCGAATCCGTTCATTTTCATTAAATAAGCTCATGAATTGACTAAACAGAAGAGACCTCTGAATTCACTGAAATTTGTTGAAGCAAGATATTGACCAATTTCTGGTCGCGACCACATGTTTGTGAGCCACATGTTTAATGCCCATCTTTTTTAATTTTACAATATTTTCTGTCATTCAAAATGAACTTTAGATATTGTAATTAATTAAAGTTAGATTAAGAAAGGTCAAATATTGAAATTCCCTCTACCATTTGCTACAATTTGAAGCTCTTCATTTTAAAGAAATGATTTTTTGTCTGTTCTTCCTCCACTTCATTTAACCATTAGGTTTTTCAGTGTCCTTTTTTCATTTTATTATTTCTGATAGACCTTTATTTTCTAAACTGCATTTATTATATTCTTCAATTTTCTCTCTTAATTCCTGCTATTCTAATTCAATATACTTCTACTGGGATAATAACTAAGTATTATTATTCTTAAACATATTCATGTATGTATTTTCTACTTTTTAGTCAATGTTACATACACATACGTTCATTTCGTTACAATTTCATGTATAAGCACCTCCCTTTCTCATACATAGCGCGTCATATTTTTGATTTCCCCAACTTCTTTATACACAATATACAGGTTGTCATTGAAAATACTTGCAATAATTTTAACCACAACATCATCAAGTAAGGGAGGAAAAACTCCTTAGAATCATCCAGCAACATTCGCTACTGAATGAAACTACTCGGCAAAAGTGAATGCGCGTTGTCTGTAAGCAAACTCGATAAAAATCACCGTCAATTTTTTGTTTCAAAACAGCGAAATTTACACAAACCAAATTTACCTGCAATAAATGCTCAGAACGTGAATAATGCACACACCACAACTTGGTAACATGCAATTAAAAATAATGTTTCACGTACTACTTCAAAATGTTAAAGAATTGCTCCTTTTCGACCCATCGAACGGTTTTCACAATTTTGATTGAACCATCGGGTTACTTGTGTGGTATTGCCGTGAACTACGACTGTCATAATGAAGGACCAGGCCGGTAAATAGTGCCCGTAAAATCAGATTCAGAAGTCATATTATGCAAATCTTACAAAGATCGTTGTTATGTTAATTCTTTGTATTGTGGGTCACTTTACTGCACGGAAATTTATTATAATTTAAATTATTAGATAATTATAACTGAATTAATGGCTATTCTATTCAATGTGCAAATAATATATGTAATTATTTTACCCTAGAATAAAGAAATACTTATCTACTGAAACCTCATTTTCAACACAAGATTCAAACTGTTTTATTAATAGATAAACACTTATTTCTACTGATAAAGAGGGGCCGGGCTCATGGGCGGCTGAGGGTGGCGGCGAACACGGGGCCATTGCATCATCGGAGTCACAGGTGGAGGGATGATAGGCTGTTCTCCCGGTGGCAACGGAGTACCGAACGATATGATTTCGAAACGATTCTGAAAAACTGGTTTTGGTGGTTTTTATTTCCAAACCAATTCACCAGCTGCGGAACCCCAACTTTCGTTGCCGTCCTCGACTCAACTGCCCCGACCCGAGTACATTTCTCATTTTCTTATGATGGAAAAATCCATCCGCCTTCTGACGTGACTGGCCAAGAAGGCTTGTGAAGTTTTAATCCCACGGCTGTTTTTTCCTTTGAATGTAAAAAAATTACCTAATTAGTAAAGTTAATTTATACTATCTTAAAGATAATCACACGCGTCTCACGATATTGACCGCAGAAAATACCGCGAAAAATATCGTGGGTCGTGACTCACGGGCGCCGCATTTAAGGCACAACCCAAAACCAGTTTCTCTACCTATTATAATTTAAGCACGGTTGTGTTCTAGACGGAGTAATGTAATATAACTAAAACTACAGTTCTTCAGTTATAAAGAATTTTAGGTCAAAATTAGTGCTTTTTTTTAATTTCCAGACCATTCCAACAGAGATAACTGAATACCTTTTTGTCAATAATTTTTTTCATACCCAACCTTTAACACACCCTGATTGAAAGTCATCTAAGTGGATATTTCTATATAGGGTGTACGGTTTCGCAAGATGTATAATAACTTTTTTTTTCAAATGGTACATCCTATATTCTAGTATTATTATTATTAATAAGCTTTATGTCAATATATGGTTTGCTTCGGCAAATGTTAGTACCTACTTTAGGTAATTTTTACAATAAACGTAAAAAAATTCACCAAATTGCTAAAATCGCGTATTAAGATTGCCTTGGACTTGTTGCCATGGAGATAGTCGTTTATTGTTTAATTTATTAAATTACTTCAGAAATGACACCGAGAGGTACACAGGTTTAGGTTTAGGTAAGAAGTTAGAACAAAATCCATATTGCAGTACGAAAGAATTTGCTGAAAAATCAAATTGGCTTTAATTCTCTAATATCAGAAAGTATTTATAACAGATGTTCAAAAATGAATGTCTGGGATTACGTTTTCAAAGTCAACTATAATGCTTTGGTTCACATCCTCGCTGGTTGTAGGACGAATTCGATAGACTATATATATCCTTTACATAAATCCAAATGAAGAAATCTAGAGGTGTTAAATCGGGTAGCCTTGCTGGCCATGTGACAGGACCGCCCCTAACACTCCAACGTCTCGGCAACCAGTCATTTAAGTATCTTATTGCATTGCTGTAGAAATGTACAGGGCCTCCATCCTGTTGCACACAATCTCTTTTGGAATGGTTTCTGCAAATTTTGAAAAAAGCACTAACTTTGACCTAAAATTCTTCATAACTCAAGAACCATCTATAATAAACCTGTAGTACTTTTATATCATTTTGCTCAACATTAAATGTTCTTTCAATTCACCCACAAATATGCAGAGCATTCTGTTTAAAAAAAAGACATAACTTTGGTATATTGCTAATATTAGAACACTGTATATGATTTCTAATAATTTATAAATATAAATTTATAAAACCTTTTTTTGATATTTTTTAAAATAAGGGTGTAAATGATGATCCACACACCTTTGGGACCCCTGGTATGTACAAACAGGCACAATCATTTTACAAGCTACATCACCAGCTCTAAATTTAAATCAAATTGATTTCTTTCAGAAGTTATTTGCAATTTGAAATTTCTCTAAATAGTACATGAGATGATCATATTGAATAGTACTCATTCATATGTGAAAACGATCTAACAAACGTGCTAAATTTTTATTCCTGAGTAAACATTTTTTTATCCACAAAAACTACGGCTAGAATGTTAATTACAAAATGAAACTTCCAGCTTATACCAGAACTAACCAAAGGATAAACAATGTAATTAGTGAAGTTCTAATGAGCGAAAGGCAAATGCTGAAAATAACACCTCAATTAGAAGCAATCCTTTCAACAATCACAGATAATTCGGTTTTGTTAAGCATTAATGTTGCATGTTGAAAAATATTTTTTTGTAAGTGTTTTATTAATAAATTAGCACGTATTACTGACAGATATTCCATAAACATTCGTACACCCTGATATTTGAACAAAAAGTAACCTTATCGACCAACCAGTCCACTTGTCGAAAGTTGACATTATCACCAGTTACAATGTGTATTGTAGCGCTTCCGGTTCTATACCACAACATTTCCGATTTCAGTCACCTTCTTTTCAATCAGTCATAAAAGCTTTTATAAAGTAAATGGAATAAATTAACGTGCATTGCGCAGTGAATGAAAACTTGTTAACGTTATGACAAATTAACGTAATTTTGTGAAAAAAAAAGATGCGTGTACCGGTAAATTTAAGAGAAAAGGCAATAATGACTATGTGTAATCTTAAGCTAATATCTCATTGGGGAATGTTAAGTTGCAAATCAAACAAAAGCCGACTGTCCCTAAGAATTCACAATTTCAGCAGTAAGAAACGTAAATTTTCATGGTAAATTAAAAAATTGTGAAAAAATCTTTTGACGTTTGTTGGGGGTATGTTAATTAATATGGTATTGTCTTTTAGATAATGATAATTGAATATAACTATATGACTGTATTATGTCCGCATTCGTCTAAAAAATAGTGTTCATAACTCGACAGGCAGTACACACAACGGTATTACAGCTTCTGGTTTGAATTTTCACGGGCTGTGCATGTATGGTTAATGTTTTCTTTAATCACTACTACACCAGTGTGAAAGTGTAGAAATTAAAAAAGATCTTCTACAGTATGTCCCCGGATTGAGTTTACAAGAGGAAAATATTTTTTATTTTTGACTTTACGTCAAAACCTCAAAGGAATAAGATTTTTTGCTTGTCCTGAAACCATCAAATCTGTAATTAAAACTTCATTATTCTGACCGAGTTGAAAGAAACGTATATTTTTCTCTTGATTTTGGACTTGGTAATGATTAATTTTAATTTTAAAGTTTTCTTATCACGAAGGCAAGCTATCGTTTTGGAGTAGAATTGTGCGCAGAAATGGATGGGGGGTTAATTGAATAATTATTGTTCTTGTTAAAAATTAGTTTTTTATGTTAAATGTGTTTCTTTGAGTTGCCATTTTTTTATTAAATTAATTTTAATTTATTTAAAATCATTTTTTTCACAAACATTTTTGTTATTTAACTTGCGTAAACTCATTTGTCAACGTGACATCGTTGTCAAAAAAATAAAATCGCCAATGTGGTGGAATTTAAAGAGCAGAGAAAAAAATTTATAAGTCCAAAATTAAGAGAAAAATTAAGTTTTCTTTCCACTGAGTCAAAATAATAAAGTTTTAATTGAGGCGTATAGTGCAAGAGTGGCCTAACCAACAAACTACTAGTTCCAAGATATAAGCAATTTAAATATCTGCAAAACTTTCATTTATTGTATTTTTTTCAAAAGCCTGCTAAATTTTTGCTTTTTTTTATCGTTGTTACTGTTATAGCATCCTTATTATCAATTTATATTCGTACCTTATGTAAGTACCACCATTTTGGGAAAAAAAGGCCGTAGGCCATTATTGCACCCGAAAATTAAAACAAAAATACAAACATGTGAGTTTGGACCGTTTTTGCATTAATACAATTTATGATTTCAACATTTTTTATTAGTTTAAAACGTATCTAATTCATATAAAGAAAGTAAGAAGTGGTTAATATATTTTTTTTATCGACCCGCGTGTTTTTTTCTGAGCAGGCTGGGCCAAAGGTTTTTTTTTCAGCTACATTGACAGGTTTTCTTTTCTTGTTTTGCCGTCCCTCCCCAGAATATTCGACTTCACACACAGCTTGCGCGCCTTCGACTTCCACGGAGACTAACTCCATGCTTGGAAGCTCGTCATCTTCAACGGCATGACAAGTTTCCGTATTTGCGGTATTACCTGTCACAACTTGCAAATTATTATAAAACGGGTGTAGAACTGGTGGTATATAGGGAAGCAAATCTTGCAGGTCTTTGTATTTTTTTTCATCAATTTTCTTACCATCAGGATAAAGTAGGGGAAGATCTCTGAGTTGGGATGATACGGCTTCAGATTTTCGTTTCTTAATGTCTATGGTCCCAAAAGGAACGTGTTCACTCTTAGATTCTTTCATGAAGATTTTGTAGAGGGCATCCTTAGTGAATCTAAGCCACTGAGTTTTAAGACGGCTGATTTTTTCTCCTTCGTCATCCTTCTTACGATTAGTTATATTTTTTTCCAGTAACCGGGTGCTGATAAAATCGTAGCTTTGCATTTCATAAACAATGAACGGTTTCTGTTTCTTAGCATCTCTTATAATCTTTACCCAATCTGCAGGAATATAGATATCGTTCTTCTTCCTATGCTCAATAACCCCAAAATCTCTATCGCACGGGAGATAGCTATGCCCCGATACCAGAAATTTGTGATCAATCTCTCGAACAGTAGACACTTGATGTTCCAAGATATAGTTGCATAAGACCGCAATTTTAATATTCCGATTCTGCCCTCCGCACTGATCGCTATACATGATAAGCTTCGAAGTCTTCACGTAATTTTTAATATAGTGGAGGAGACAACTTCCAATTTCGTCAGGACCCCTAGATGCTAACGATTCGTTCCAAACATACATGTAGGCCTCATTAGTACACATATTGTGAATGCCCAGACAGTATGTCCAAAGCTGTCTTTTATAATAAGTTACTCCAGTCGAAATATGTGGAGTTGGCAGAGTGGACATTAGATCAAATGCGATGACTGAAACATTACTTTCTTCAATTTTTCCCAAAACACTGTCAGTTTCCATTCCTGTTCGAGCAGCTTCGGCTTTTCTTAAGTGAAGTTCATGTTTGGATTCATTCGATTTCATCGGTTTCAGATCGTATTTGCTGATTTAAGTTGTCACATGTTTTGCAGCTGTCTGATACGGGGGCATGAAAACTTAAATTGAATTCTTTTCTGAAAATATCTCGGAAAACATCTTGTAACTGGATTATCTGTTTCCCCTTTATACAGATCATGCATTGTTGTCAAGTTTAATGTTGGTGGTAGATACATCTTGTTTGGATTTTTTTTCTGGAATAATGAGATTGATAGTTTGGAAACTTTGAAATAAAATTGATCACTTCTTGAATCTTCTCTGCCTTCGTTTTATTGTGGGGTTAGTTATGCCCCCTATTTTCTTTTGCGGGAACACTTCCACACTGTTTAATTTTTAAAGTGCGGGTTATTCTTCCATCAGATACTTTTAAGCTTTTTTTGAAGAATTGTTTACATACTGGTGTATCGATACCAATCTCATTTGGTAAATAATAAACTCTAGTATAGTTCCTATTTCTATTATCTTTGGTTTTCATAGTGCTAGTGCACCTTATTTTGGATATTAGCTTTATTTGTCCACAAAGGTAAGCATTTTGAATGGCGTGATCGCCAAGACTATAAAAGCTTTTAAATAATTTTTCTCGTTGTGGCAGGGAAATTAGACTGTGGCATTCTTTAAGGCAAGTGCAATGAGAGGCGCCGAATTCCTTTGCAGTCACAACTTTTCCTGTAACACCTGTGTACGCAAGTCCAGAATTTCTATTATGTTTCCTAATATTCCTTTTCCATTGTCTTGGATCTCTAATTTTACGTCGTGTTCCTCTTTTCATGTTTCTTGGACTAATTATTTCGTTCTGAACAAATTCTGTAGGTTCAGAAATTATTTCAATTTGTGTCTCATTTTCAGGATCAGGAGTACTTGAACTCTTCGAATCTGCGTTGGAATAAAATCAAATTTTATAAAATTTACCACCTAGGTACCTAGTTATTTACATACCATCAGATTCCTTTTCTACGGCAGATGGCACATAATTATCATCATCGGAGCCACTGTAAGGCTCATCTTCCGAATGAGAGAGATTATAAAAATCGGTATTCTTGCTAGGTCCTGTGGAAAAATTAATTTCACATTGCATTTTGAATTTTCGAATAATTAAACTTGGTAACAGTAATTTACAGCTTTATTGTCAATTAATAGCACTATGTATACCTATAATTACCTGGTAAATCCATCGTGGATACGCAATTTAACCAAAATCATATGATTCACTTGCTCAAAATCACAACCGAACTATCAATCTGAACAAATAGAATCTTTAGGTTAAAAGTTGGTCCGTTATTGCACACGTTTATATTTGAATCATCATTCACACTACAGTTAGGCCGTTACTGCACTACCGGTGAAGCAGATTTCTTTTATGCAATAATGACATTTGTGCTGACATCTCGTAGATTTCTCACAAATTAATCTTGGGCCACATGTGCATACAAAGATATGATTGAATCCTACCTAGGCCAGAAGTAGCGCCAAATTTGAAATTTTGTTGGTTAGGCCACTCTTGCACTATACGCCTCAATTACAGATTTGCTGGTTTCAGGACAAGCAAAAAATCTTATTCCTTTGAGGTTTTGGCATAAAATCAAAAATAAAAATTTTTTTCCTCTTGTAAACTCAATCCGGGGACATACTGTATAGTGAATGTTGATAGATGAGCTTTTGCTTGTATTTTTGATATTTGTCTCTCATTAATATTGTCTGAGCACCTGCCTTCATATTTGAATAAATTTCTTTCTAGGCTGTCTTGGGTCCTGTTATCTTGGGAATCGTACAGCCTAAGACCCGCGAACATGAATATGCTGAAAAAATCGTCATGGTTCATCATTTTCACTAGAGCCGCCACAATAACTTTGGGCGGACCGCGTCTACTCACAAAAACCAAGTTTCCTGAAGTACCTGAACGATGGCGTAGGAGTCATCGACCATCTATTAGAGATATTAGTATTATTGATGAAGAAGAAGTGAAAAATCACAACAATGAAGAGTCGATATCTACAACTATAAGTAACAAAGAATCCTCCAAATATGGACCGAAGTTTAGACGCGGTACATTGAATAGATAATAGTTATTTATTATACGAGTGTGGAATGTACTATATTAGGCACGCTAGAAAAAGTTTACTTAATTTTCTTAAGTGCCTAATATAGTACTCCACACGAGTGTAATATTAAGTTTTATCCAAAATCATTCCTAATAATTATATCCTTTGTGTTTTTTATCCATTAAAAGCAGAGAGGTATGGAATGGTTGTTATAGTTTTGCATTTGGTTGATTTAGACTATTCCGTGAGTCCGAGTTGTTTTCTCACTAGTTTGTAATGATCAACATTACACCCTCAAATTAGCATAGTAATTCGCTTATTACACAAAATTTTGGATAAATGTAGATATTGTAACGGACGTAGACCCGTGATGACTCATCGCTGTAGCGGCGGCGTCATCAATTGCTGGACTGTACTGGAATTTACTACAACGTACTCGAGGTAGTATGACTCATCTTCTGGAATATCCGGTACAGACCGAGAGCGCCATGGAGCCTCTAGAAACATTTAGGCGCCGGTATATTCATTCAATATCAACAGCATATGAAACCTTGTGGTATTTAACTCTAATTATTATCTACAATAAAATTTGTAAAGAAAATAGAGTTCTAAAGAGTAACAAAAGAAATTGCCACCAGCAGCACCAGATAATTTTCTGACACGACTTGTATCTTGACTTTTACCTCTGGATTTGATTAACCTTTGCAAAACCTGCAAAAAAGATACGGCTATAACTTGCCATTCCGCTTTAGATTTATTCTAAAAACAAATTAAGTCAACTGTTATTGTGTTATTGCCACATTATTAAACATGGCACTCATAATATCTAAGACATGTCACATATTTGAAATACCGGGTGTAGAATGGATAAAATACTACCTAAATCCATTAAATTTGTAGTCCTTTTATAAATAGCTTTTGGTAGAGCTGCAAAACAGGAACGAAATAAAAGCTTGGAACGTCACTATCAGTTACTTGCTAACTAGTAAAAGAGAATGTAATAATTTGACCGTGCATTCCGATACTTTGAGAACCCGTAAACGCTGCAGTATAATCGCATAAGAAATTTCACTTCTGGTGTGTGGTCCAGCAAGTATACTAGAATTCAATAAGCTTTAAAATGATGTATCACACGACCCCCCATGCCATTTAAATTTTTTGAGGAGGTGGCTCCCCTGGCTCAAGGGGTGGGATCTAAGACTTGAAAGTTTAGTAGAATTTGGTCCCCCTTAATAACAAAATTGACCTGTTCGAGCGTTTTCTTCTGAGTCTTTCGAAATTGGAATTGTTGGGGGGTACAAATTTTAGTTGGGACACCCTGTATATTTAAGTCGAACTCCACAAACTTTAATAAGCGCAAAATTACAGTTGGAACATGTTTCGGCAGAACACTACTGCTATCATCAGCCCTTAAAGAATATTTAAAATTATGACGTTATTTTGAATTAAATTCGAAGTTTCGCAATAACGTTTTTACTCCACTTGGATTTATCTACATTCTTCTGGATTGTATTTTCTCATTGAATATGTATGTATAAAAGGAAATTCTTTCTGTAGGTAAGTTGTCATATACAATATCCCAAGAGTCAGGCATATTGTCGAAAATTTTCCCGACCTGTCTGGCACAAGTGTTTGTTGCACCGAAAACTTCCCAAGCGCGCAAAACCAACTTTTTGGAACTGTTACAGAAGGAGGTGTTGGATAATGTATGACACACGTGTCTTAACAGCAAATAAGTCGGTCAAGAAAAATTAAACATTTCTTTCGTGACTTATTTGCCTTATAAGTATATTAGTGTCAAGTATATTAATTACTTAATAGTTTATTATGTATCAAGTTTTATAAACGCTCTTTTAGTCACGAGTGTTAAAAAAAAAGAGTGACTAACAAGTTTATAGAACGAGTTGCATACTATCCTTTTTCTAAGACAAATATAATATAAATAAAAAAAAATCAAAGATTAATACATTCTCAGATGATAAATTTGTTTCGCTTTCTTGACGCCAATCTTGGAAAAGCTTCTATGAACGTTCGTACTGACTTTTTGATTTCTCCGGCAGCAAAATATCAGTTGCGGATGCTTGAGTAATTTCGGGTGAAGTACCAATGAAAACATCTTCTTCACTTCTACTGTCGTTTAGACTCATCTTTCTCACAAAATACAAAAGTACTTGTCTCTTGTGACGCCGCGTCGAGTTATTTTGACTGACTGATGACAGCGAATGCGGACAACTCACTTTATTTTTGCAATTAAATAATACCTAGTAACGAGTGAGCAACAAAATTCGTGAACGTAGGAACCTCTGAATCCAAAATTTTGAGTCGATTCTTAATCGATACGATTGTGTAAAAAGTCATCGAATTGTCAAATATGATTTCAAATAAAAATCTGTTCTTTTGCACTTGAGGGGGACCAATACAACCTTATTTTCACGATGCAACAAAAGTAAACGGGATTTGAAAACATTCTATTCCGGATATCTGCACGATGACGAACTAACGATGGGTTATTTCAAGCAGGATGAAGCTGCAGTGCACACAACAAGAACTTCCATCAACTTATTAAGAGAATTTTTTGCAGAGAATATTAAAGCATTGCCCCTAAAACCAGGCAACCATAATCACCCCATGAGCCCGTTCTATAATTCTAACCTCAAAAGTTCTACATAATCGTCGACTGCAAAGACATCACAGTCAAAGGTTTGGAAATTATAAAACCTTGCGACAAAGTCTATTTGGAGGCCTACACGTCGATCCTAACATGTGGAAGCGCTAGTAAGTCCCAATATTTCAAATTCAGTTATTATAATGACTCTTGGAAAGCCAGGAGGATTTCTACGGCCCCAAACTCAACACCAGGCAAGAGAGCGTAGGGTTGACACGAAGGTGGTCCACAATGCTTCCATTTTGAATGCTGTGGATTGCAGTTGTACAGTTTTGAGAAGACTGTCTCAATTCTCTATCGGACGGGAGTTGGAAACCAGACAGTTTTTATGAGAGGATTGTTTCTAATAATAGGAATAATTTACACACTTTGTGTTTGTTGGGTAGGTCTGTTCAGTATTGTGATAGAGTACTGCAGGGAAATGTTGCAGATATAAAGGTCAAGCAGCCCACATTAGAGAGTTTAACAAAGAAGAAGAAGGAGTACATGCCACCTAAATTCATGTCTGTGAGTGGGGCTTCTCAGGATGATTTAGGTAGATGTCAAAATGGTGTAAAAATGACTCTTATTGGATTTGTAGTGACTGAAAACACCTTTTGCATTGGGCTTGCCAGAGTAGGATCTAAAACTCAGAAGATTCTGGTTGCAGCCTCTAGGAGATGTCCCAGGTGGATTTGGGGGAACCCTCACTTTCTCTCATTATTGCAGGACCTCTATTACATCCTCTTGAAGTAGAGTATTTTGAGCATTGTAAGGGGGGAATAAATTTGAATTAGTCACTCTTGTTATTTCAACATTATGCAATTATAATGTCCTAACTTTCTTCTCTAAAGCCTCGTCTTCAATGAAGAAACATTGAACAACTTTTGTGTTTCTGTTGATTGTTTCCGAAAATGTTTCTGAATCTTCTAGCGGTAACGGTAAAGGAAAAATCGACACGCGATAATAACACGTCTTCCTCCTCCATTTTGCTGCAACTTTTCACATCTTATAATTTTTTTTTGTCTATTTGGTAGATATGAGAATAAGTGGTAAGCTATTTTCCACATGGACATGGGGGCCCAGGAGGGGCCCCTTGGGCTGGATATATTTTTCGGGTCGACCGATTCTTATGAAATTTTTTTGTATATTTGGTATTTATGAGAATAGATGGTAAGCTATTTTTCACATAGACATGGGGGCCCAAGGGACCCCTTTGGGCTGGACCGATTTTTCGGGTCGACCGATTTTTATGAAATTCTTTTCGTATATTTGGTAGGTATGAGAATAGGTGGTAAGCAATTTTTCACATAGACATGGTGGCCCAGGGGGCCCCCTTGGGCTGCACCGATTTGTCGAGTCGACCGACTTAATAAGGGCTTTTATGATATTTGATTTCTTGGATTTGTCTCCGCCCCCAATAGCAGAATAACTGTTGAACCATGGACAGGGGGCTCAGGGGGAACCCTTGGGTTTATATCTCAAGAACGGCTGGACCGATTTTTATGATCTTCGATTTGTTGGATTGGTCTCCGCCCCGAATAGCAGAATAACTATTAAAGCATGGACAGCAGGCTCAGGGGGCACCCTTAGGTTTATAACTCAAGAGCGACTCGATCGATTTTTATGATCTTTCATTTGTTGGATTTGCCTACGCACGCACCGAATAGCAGAATTACTATTAAAACATCGGAAAAATTACAGGGGGCAGGGAGCTAAGTACAGGGCAACGACAATAACAAAGCCCCCTGGTACAGGGCAACAATAAGAAATAACGCCGGCCACCAAAATTTGTCGTACCGGGCTTTAAAAATGAAAATCGATTTTTAGGGAGTAAACTCCAAAGTTTCACTTTTGTTGCGCGTGGACTCCACACACAAATTTTTTGATGATATCTCGAGAATGGATTGACTGACTTTTTTCGAGGGCGAATAATTATTAAAACATCAGAAACATTAACAAAAAAATTTTTCTCATACATTTAGTATAGAATCCGTATATATCGCCATCTTTGATACATGACAGAAACAAAAATAAACATGGCGTTGTATGCTGGTTCCGGTAATGCCAGTAGATGGCGTTGTGGGCATTATCCTTTTATAAAAAAATGAATTTAATTCAGCTAATAAGTTGCCACAACATTTATTGATTCTGAGGCGATACAAAGTTCGCCGGGTCAGCTAGTAAAATATAAATGTTAATTTTTTGTATTTAAATCTTATTGATATTCTGAATACTACTATAGGAAATAACACTAGTATTAATCATAGTGATGTAACTAGAGAATATGATACCTATAGATAGGTACAAAAAAAAAACAATAACATATGTGATTCCAGAATAAAAATCAGCACATCTTGACTTTCATTATGGATGCAGTTCAGCTCATGAATCATCATCTCGGCGGTTACTGAACTGCTAATAAAATAATTCCTACTGTATGAATCTTAGGGTAAAAGATCGCAACTGGTACGAACGAACGAAGTAGTAATTTCTCTGTTCTATTGCAAATAATAAAACTAACAGTTGGAATAGCGTAAGTCACTATTTGTTAAATATTTTATGTAATCCACCTATACACGACTCATGTGCTATTAACTATTGGTCATATTCACAATTTAAGTTAACAGTTCAAAATCATTCTGGTAGCTAAAATTTGATAATTGCATAGAGATTACTCAAGCAACTTCCGATGGGCTACATGATACCCATTTGAAAATAAAATTGTATTCATTCAATCAATTTATACCAGCCTTCCATTTAATGCAATGTAAATTAATATCTAATTTATGAAGAATTTGGTCCACAGATTCTAACTCGTTTAGTCCACACACAAATTTGAAACTATCCAAGGTAAGACAAAATTGACAAAAGTTCAAATTCCTATAGAGGGTCAAACTCGTAACACAGTTTTATTACTTTAATAATGTAAAAATACCGCTATAATTACTTAATATTCCGAGCGCACTCATTTTTGCTTTTACCGGTACCGACAGAACGTTATGTTTTTGACCGATATTACTGTAAGAAATGCCACAATCAAATGATTATTCTTAGCTACTTATTATAATATAAATACTAGTCGTGATTATAAGACAATGTAATTTCTTTTAGGTCAGATTGATTAGACTAACGTACTTAAAGATTAATTACATCAACGGATCTCGTGCTTTAATTGAGACATCACGTGGAAGTAATCGACCAGACATTCTGGTAAATGAATGAATATGTTACAGTTAAATTAGTACGTGGATATTCAGGCTGTTTCAATACTCCAAAATATATTTCTTAAATGCGCTCACACATTTAAAACAGAAGATGGTTAAAATGATTAAAATAAATTTAATCATGTTTATATCTAAATTTGGAAAAATTGGATTAGCTTACTAAAATGTAAAAACCAATTGAATCGCTTATTATTAAGGGACTTATTTTCAGTATTTTTTTTTTTTTAATTTTGAGTTACATATACAGAGTGGAAAGTTTAACTGGAATAAATTCAGTATCTTCACTGCAATTGATTTTGCAAAAAATTCCTGAAACAGGTCGATTTTTGTTTTTCAATTGCCACTTTTTAGATTGATCAACTTTCTTTTGTTTTTACTCATGGGGCTGTTACCACCCTTAAGTTTTTTTTTTAAATGGGAAGATAAGTCAACCGACACATCATTGGAAAGCTCATAAAAAAAAGGAATACAACGATGTCTTTTGTTTCATGTATTTCTATCTCACCTGAGAATAAGACCCTAAAAACTGTTTTTAGGATCATAGGACCAATGTTCTTTCCTGATATTCTTAATGCAGAAATAAATCTACTGTTTCTTCAAGAAACGCTTCGCCCAGCTCTGGCGGACCAATTTAGAGATGAATTAGATCCAAAACTTTCACATGAGAGAATATGGTATCAACAGGATGGAGCTCCACCGCAATATGCTGCATCCGCTCGGCGTTATTTGGACGACATTTTTCATAATAAGTAGATCGGAAGAAGAGGGGCAATAGAATGGCCAGCAAGACCACCAGACCTCACTCCTCTTGACTTTTTTTTTGTGGGGGTATCTTAAAAGTAAAGTCTACACCACAAAATCCGATAATCTTGAAGATTTGCAACAACGTATTACCTATGAAATTCAGCAAATCACTTCAGAAATGTTGTAAAATGTAAGAAATGGGTTTTATTATCGTCTTGCATTTTGTCAAGAAACACTTGGTGAACATATTGAACATCTGTTATATTAAAAAAACATTATACTTACCTAAAACGAGATTTTTTAAATGCAAGTCCTACAATTTTCAAACAGTAAACCTACCAAGAAAGAAATAGATTAAAGTAGTTTTTATTTATTTCTTCTTACATTATTAGCTGGAAAAGTAAAAAAATATATATCGTTGTACTCCTTTTTTTATAAGATTTCCAATGATGTGTCGGTTGACATATCTTCCCATTTGAAAAAAAAACTTAAGGGTCGTTACAGGCCCCTGTGTAAAAACAAAAGAAAGCTGATCAGGCTAAAAAGTGGCGCTTTAAAAACAAAATTTGACGTGTTTCAAGATTTTTTCTCAAAATCAATTGCAGTGAAGATACTGAATTTATTCCAGTTAAACTTTCCACCCTGTATATACAGGCTGTCCCATTTAAAACTCCCCAGTCCAGATTTCTCCGAATTGATTATTGTGATTGAAAAATCCTCGAACACGTCGATTTTGTATGCCAGGGGCTCATCTTCTCAAGTTGCGGCATTTCGCCCTCTTCGCGAGGGGGCTGTTAGCCCCAAAATCTTAAATGGCACTATGGGTCGAGTGATACCTCATTTGAAAGGTTTTGGAGACCTCTTTACAACTAACCACTTACTTTTCAATCTTTTGGTGATTTGACCGCAAAAAATTAAAAATTAGGCTTATTGAACTTGTAGCATCACGAACAGTTTTGAAAATCGTCTGTATTTTGGCATGGAAATGAATGGTGGCCATATCCAACATTTATTACGTTAATTAGCTCATTTTATTGAAAAATAATCGTGTCGCATACTCACTCGACCCATAGTGCCATTTAAGATTTTGGGGCTAATAGCCCCCTCGCGAAGAGGGCGAAGCGCCGGAACTTAAAAAGCATCTGAAAAGATGTGCCCCCCGCAAACAAAATCGACCTGTCCGAGGATTTTTCAATCACAATAATCAATTCGGAGAAATCTGGACTGGGGAGTTTTAAATGGGACAGCCTGTATATATTGCATGCTCTCTACTAAAATGGCCAAGACGGATCATTTGGTGACTGTATTCTAATTTGAAAAAGTTACCTTGATATAAGAGGTTCTGATTTATTTACATTTTTTATAGCAACAATAGATTATTCCGTTTTTTTCAAAACCTGGTAAAATGACTTATTGTTAGTTCCTTTTAATAAATAATAAGCGATTCAATTACATTAAAATCAGTGTACCAAAGTGACTTTGGTAATACCAATTTATTATCGCTTTGATAATGAGAAGGTATGGAAACGTGTTAGTATATATTACCAAAAATAACTAATATTATATCGGGTGTTCATTTAAATTAGTCATCAAGTCGCCTATGAATTTGACATAACATTTTAACGTGTGTTTGTTGCCAATTTTTTTTTTTTACTTGATATTAAATTAATACAATGTTTATCTGACAATGAGAAAAATTAACAAAACAAAGCAAAAAGAAAGGAATGTTCTGGTGACGTCTTGTTCCGTCCTGAGGTCTTCTCCTTGGTGGGTGTCCTTACGTTATCGAGTGCCCTCCGTCGGCACTCTGGTTGGTGGTCTTGTCCATGTTGGTTGCGTGGTGTTCTCGGTTGCTCCCCTGAGCAACCTGGGGTTCTTCTTAGCTGGAAGGGGAAAAATATAGGGGAAGACTCGTCCTTGGGTTGGGAGGTGGACCATCGGTTAATTTCTCTGTGTTTGACCGGGAGTTTGTGAGTGGTGTACAGAGTTTGGATGGCGATTGTGTTCTGATTGTCTAAGGTTCTGGGAATATAGTTTTTCCGGAGTTTGGTGAATCGGTCTGTTATAAGTGTGGATTTGGTTTCCTGGTGGACTTGGTTGCTGGGAAATCTGGGGTCAAGTCGAAAGATTTTTCGTTGGATGTGTCTTTCAAAAGCGGAAATCTGGAAGAGGAGGCGTTTTGAGAGTTGGGGGCGTAAATTACAGCGCGGTATTCTAGGATGGGTCAGATGAAGGTGTTGTATGTGTGGAGGAGGGTTTGGGGTTTGCAGCTCCTGAAGCGTCCACGTACCAGGTAGAGGAGGTTATCTCGGTTTCTAGATTTTTTGATGGTGTTTTGGAGGTGTAGATTAAGGTAGGTGAGGATTTACATTTGGGGATGTGTTGGTTGTTTAGAGTGAATTGTGTGCGTTTGTAGAAATCTTGTTTTTGTGTGTTGTGTGGGTAGATGAAGAGAATTGATTGACACTTAGCCGGATTTGTCTTGACTCGCCAGGTGTTGGTTCATCTTTCGATTCGCTGCAGCTCCTTCTGGGCGATTTCCGCGGCTACTTATGATTTCCGGTGACTGGTCCAGAGGGCATATACACCACCATGACCCTTATATGCTTTAGAAAAGGCTTTCACTTCTTGTACATCGAACTCTGGCACCTTACTTTGTTCTGTTGGTGCATTTGTTGTTGTGGTCGTATTTGGTAGTTTGGATGAAAACTACATGTCTTCTAGTTTGTTGTAGAACTGTCCTAAATTTTGGTCCCACCCAATATGTCAGCACATCTGTTACCGATTTGTTTTGTTTTCCTACATATTCAAGTGTAAAAGGAATGGCTGCAACATGAGTACAGGCTTCCCCAAGACCAGCTACACATTTTCAGTGACTTGATAATATTTCTCTCGTTAGAGAGAAAATTTGCCAAACTTTTAATGTTGCATGATTAAATTCTTTGGGAATGCATAACCTGTAACAATATTTCTATTCGTTACTACCACTTAAACAATTTAAAACAATTATTTTTACCTTCCTAAGTAGGTACACAGATGTTATTATTAATCTTAACGCCTCTGATGTCTTCTATCCACTTCAACAGCACTTGTGCAAAAGCATCAGATATGCCCTTATTTCTTTTTGCGTAAAGGGGCTTATAGTAAGAATTAGAAAATCTGTAATGGTAGCCATCAAAATCCTTGGAATTTCCTGCAAAAGAAAGTTGAAATCCTCTTTTTCCAATGCATATGAGTCTTTACCATTCAACAAGGTCATTTTGTCAAGGTATCGTCTCTTAGCCTCCAAAGACAATGCCCTTGTTTTTTCAAACTGCATATAGTCCACGACAAAATTTGGAAATTCTTCTTGAAATTCTTGGAGACAGTCCTCTATCGAATGTACCCAAACTCCATCCACTTTAGCCCCATTTCGGAAATAGCTTCTAAGTAAAAACACTTTTTGTTCTAAACTGTAAGCCATCGTTTCGCCATAAGCAGTACCAACGAACTGTTGAATTTTCTACCGCTATGACAACTGTTATTGTTTAAACAATTCGTCAAAAGTAAAACACAATGGGAAAACGTTGAAGAAAACCGCCAGCAGTAGTTATCCAACAACTGTCAAGTGCAACTGTCAAGTGCCACTACGATTTTAGGTTAGTTAGTATGAATCGGTATAAATTCTATGAAGCAATAGATCACATGCGTTTTTCAATTCGTCTTTGTCACTCAAAAAATCATAGGCGACTTGATGACTAATTTAAATGAACACCCGATACTAATAACTATACTCAACAGCTGCATCTGCAAAGAAAAACACCTCTGATACAACAGATTTTATTTACCTTCCGAATCCGACAATAACAATTCTCCCGTCGTTCCATCGAAGAGTAAAATTTCCTCGACCGTTTCATCACCCATTTTTTGCGGATCACATAAAACAAGAGTCAAGAGAAGAGAGGCCTGCACAATGATTCCCTACATAAAATATGATATTTGTTTGACCACGAAAAATTGACGTTTTAGCATTTCCCCTCGCATAAATACAGCATCAAAACCACTCTTGGACTGGTTTCAAATATTCACCAAAATTATTCGAAAATTGACACGTGTGATGTTAGTTTTGACGATAAAATGCAAGGTTATAAAATCTGACCAATAAATTTCAAACATACTCGTCGCCAAAAAACGACTTTTATTTGGTAAATTCTGAAGTGAATACAAGCGATCTCTCAACATTGATACGGTCATTCGATCAGAGGAAAAGCTGAGTTATTTTTGAAAACATTTAGTAGTAGATGTTAACAATGGACCAAATAGATAATTTATTTTTGGGACCTCTACTTTGACGGTCACAGATTATTTAGTAAAAAAATTTGAAAACAAATTTTTAGTTAGCTTAAATAAAAAATATGTACCCAATATGAAATAAGAGTCGGTTTCTTGGTTACTTTTTCAAAAAAGATCAATCAAAAACCTGAAAAATCTGCTTAAAACTGAACGGAAAAACTATGAATTATTATAAAAACAAACTTAAGTTACAACATTGTATGTACAATATTTGCACAGAAATTTAAATCGTGTCTCCTAATAATTCATCTTTAAAACTACACTCGGTCAATATTTTGCAAGAGGTCCTATTCTAAATAGGAATCTCTTCTGGATTAACGCACATGCCACGACCAAGGTCCGATGATCTGCTAATTATCCTAATCGATCCATTCAAGTTTCGTTTAACAACTGTTATCTAATTGATTGTTGATCCTGAACAACCATCTGATCGATCGACTACAGTTGTTCTATTGAACTTTTGTTTGCGTTTCGACCGTTACGGACACTTTAACACCAAACAAATTAATTTTTAGGTCATCGAAAGTTGAAAACACGAAAACATAATTTAAACCATTCAATCACATCAGCAAGAGCAATAATTTGCTCTAAAAATCTCAGATTTTATTGTAATTTCTGTATGGTTGTCCAAGATCCTAAAACGGATTTTATTTAACTTAAAACCAAATCTTCCTTCTTGATCTTCTTCTTTCTTCGCGTAGAGCACATGTCAAAGAGTTATTCTCTGACAAGAGCTTTAATTTTGTCGGAGCGGAACGCGAGTTATTTAAGTCATTTTGTAAATAACCGTACGAGATTCAACTTCATCCCTGGGAGGTCGCCCCATTTTGGAGGGCTTTGGGAACGATCAGTTCAAAGTGTCAAACATCATTTGCGCAGAGTAGGTACTAGGTGATGCTTGCCTCAATTATGAAGAGTTTTATACACTGCTTACGCGAATAGAAGCATGTTTAAATTCGCGCCCTTTAATCCCGTTGTCCCAAGATCCTAACGACCTTCAGGCCTTAACTCCCGGGCATTTTTTAATCGGAGCACCGCTCACGGCTCCCGTGGAAGACGACATTACCGATCTGAAAGTCAACCGCCTATCGAGATGGCAGCGGATTTTTTGCAGAGATGGCACAAAGAATATTTGTCGCAGCTTCAGACGCGACCCAAGGGTCAGCAGGTGCCCCAACCCGACATCGCCAACGGGACCCTTGTAGTCCTGGTTGAAGACAACTTGCCACCTCTTCAGTGGCGCCTTGGACGCGTCGTCGAAGTGCACCCAGGGAGTGACGGTGTCGTGGGGGTAGTGTCCGTAAAAACCATTAGTGGTGTTTTCAAACGCGCCATCAAAAAAGTGTGCGTTATTCCGCAAGAAGAAGACCATTGACAACTTTATATCTGTGTATATTATATACAGACCGTTTCAATCGAAACGAGCCACCCTCAATAACTTTTTAGGAAAAGATATTTAAGAAAAATCTAAAAACAGGTCAAATATTATCTCAAGGGGGACATGTTTTGATGCAATAGTAAGCAGGCTTGGTGCAACCTCATACCCCTGACAGGAGCAACCTCGATTTTCTAAATAGGGAATAGGTGTCGAGTAACATGTCGTTTGGAAGGTCTTTTAATTGTCTTTTCAGCCACATAAGTATTTTTATTTACATACTCTATAAGTTAGTAATTAAAATAAAACAATTTTTTAACGGATTTGTTTTGTATTTAGACATTCTTGCAATTATTAACAATAAAAAGCTTGCAATCAACAATGTTAGACAATCTGTGTTTTTGTACAATTATTTGCGTATTTATTATCTTATCGGTTTTTGACTAGAGCTAGAGAACGCATTGGTCTTTCAACAGGATGGAGCAACACCTCATTATACTGCACCAGTACGGCAGTTCCTGGACAATAACTTGCCCGACCACTGGATTGGTAGACAGGGTCCTGTAGAATGGCCAGTTACATCATCCGATTTGACTCCCCTAGATATTTATTTGTGGGGACACCTCAAGTCCAAAATTTATGCGACAGAACCAGCTTCTCTGGAAGATTTTCGACAAAAGATTATCCTGGAATCTCGACAAATAACACCGGAAACGTTGCGTAACCTAAAAAGGGTATTTCATAATCGTCTGTACGAGTGCATGGAAGTCGATGGGAATCATTTTGAACATTTCATATGAAATCAAATTTAATGTTCAATGCTACAGTTGCTTTATGGCTCAGGAAATTAAACACGACTATTTTGTTTTCAGTTTATTTATTTACTTATTGTTAAGAATGGGTATAAATGAGTATGGATGACGACAAATTTGATTACAGTATTATTCAGATCAATAATAAATTGTCTAATAATGCTTATTACAAGCTTTTTATCGTTAATTGCAGGCATTCCTAAATACAAAACAAATCCGTAAAAAAAATGTTTCATTTTTAATTACTAACTATGCAAATAAAAAAACAATTATGTGGCCGAAAAGACAATTAAAAGACCTATTAAAATTCCCTATTTAAAAAATCGAGGTTGCTCCTGTCATGGGTATGTGGTTGCACCAAGCCTGCTTACTATTGCATCAAAACATGTCCCCCTCAAGATAAAAATTGTTTTTAGATTTTTCTTAAATATCTTTTCCTAAAAAGTTATTGAGGGTGGCTCGTTTCGATTGAAACGGTCTGTATATTTTTTTTCAATTAGTAATTATTATAACCCATGTATTTGTGTATATATTTTTAGAATTAGCCATTATTATATATAACCCTTTATGCGATATTTACAACTTCATTATAACCCATGTATTTGTGTATATATTTTCTAGTAATTATTTTATAACCTTTTATGCGATATTGAAGTTTGCAACTTCACTAATAACTTTTTTTGTATTGTATATTTTTAGCATTAGTAATTATTATATAACTCTTTATGTGATGTTGAAATTTGCAAATTTAAAGGGGCGGCAATGTTCACGCCTATCACGAGTGGGGGTGCTAACCCTCCTCCCCCCATCGGTCTGTATTCCCACTCTGTATTCCATTCATTCATTCGGCATTCACTCTGTATTCGGCATTCATTCATTCGGTATTCAACATTTATCCTGTAACAAACACTATCACTTGTATTTACGAGTACACGACTCGTAAATAAACATCATTTAAGTATATTCTGAAATCATTGGTCCTTCGAGAACATCGCGACTCACAATACACCGCAATATTTTAATTGAGTGTATTAAGATAGTACATAATGATACGGCACGTTAAGGGCAAGAAGGTGAGAGCGAAACAATCGATAGATAAATCGCATTTATTTGAGGTTGTCAAGTTGTAGGAAAATAAGGTTTGCGCAGGACATTAAAATTCATAACTTCCTAACCTTCCGAGAATCCGTGTACCTTGGATCCAGAACCAGATTCAATGAGAATACATTGGTGTCAGCTTGCAATAACAACAAGCCCTAACAATTTCTTTCTCTTCTTACTGCTAATGCTATTCTCAGCAATAACAGAGAATTCTATGACAAATATTTGCTTAGAAGAGTGATTTAATAAAAATAAGTCAGTTTCGGCGGATGTACTGTCTGACTGTGGAGAAGGAATAATTCCAACCGATTCAGCATCTTTCGCTTTGCTCAATGGATGCAAAAACATACATTTCCATTACGTTTAGAATGCTTCTGATACGACCTCCCTTTAACACTCTAACTGCCAGCATGTCATTTTTTAGTTGTTTTATTTCGAGTTGTCAGTCATATGGGTCTGACAACTGTATTGTACAGTTTTGTGCTGTCAGTCGTTTATAACGACAGCACTGGTCTCACTGAACGCCGTGTCAGATACTTAATACCGACGCTACATGCAATCCCTTATGACCATTAAAATCGTGGCGCTTGATTTTACAAACCTCCAAAAACTTTCAGCGCATAGAAAAATAGCACAACTGAAGAGAACGATTCAAAAATTTTATTCCAAAATTCTTATTAGGACATGCTGCATCGCTTTCTTCTTCAACGTCCATGCATTGCCCACTGAATAATTTGAAACCCTACCCAATTAACTGTCTTCTGATTCATTATTTTCATAATCAGGATCAACATCGGACAAATCCGAGAAATATCTAAATTCTTCCCCTAACACATCAAACAATTTGTCTGCTTCTTCCTGAAGTTCTTGGGAAGAAAAAGGTTTTCTTAAATTCTAATTCCTACAAGATCGACCGACGATTTACCTATTGAGACGACGGCGCGACGGCCCGGAAGCGGATGATGTCATGATGATCTCACCACGTATGGTAACGTAATTAATCTGGAATAGTCTACATGAGAACGTCTGGGAATAATTATTCACATGGGATGCTCTAGAAGACTCGACTGTGGCGGTGATCTCATGCTATACCACGCTCGTACAAGACACTGATCTCATTCTTCTGGAATAATTCTTTGCGTTGGAAACATGATCTCATGATTCCGGGAATAGAAGAATTCGAGAACGAAGGGAGCGGTATAAGAAGGGATCAAACAACGGAGCAAGTCAGTCTATTGGAAGCATCGTGAACAAGTGATCAGCGCGTGATATTGTGAAAGTCTGTACATTGTGAAAAGTTAGTCTTAGTGGTCTTTTTAATAAAAGTTTGTAGATACGGTGTGCGCCAGAATATTTCTTTAAATCCTCGAACCCGCCCGGCTCAGGCTACGTTACATTGGTGTCAGAAGTGGGATTTAAAGAAGCGGACGTAAAAAAAAAGAAGAAACATCGAACCAACCGGTACGTGACGCATGTCAAAGCAACCTTCTGGAAGAGTCACGAGAAGTAAAACCATGGAGGCTCTACAAGAACAAATGGCCGTTCTTCTGGAACAATTAGAAAAGAGACGACAGGAAGAAAGGAAAGAACAAATGGCACTTCTAGAACAACTAGAGAAGCGACGACAAGAAGAAAAAGAAGAGCAAGAAAAGAGACGACAAGAAGAAAAAGAAGAACAAGAAAAGAGACGACAAGAAGAAAAAGAAGAACAAGAAAAGAGACGACAAGAAGAAAGGAAAGAACAAATGGCACTTCTAGAACAACTAGAGAAGCGACGACAAGAAGAAAATGAAGAACAAGAAAATCGACGACAAGAGGAACAGAAGAGAATTTTCGATCAGCTGGACATTTTGCAAAACACTTTTAAAAAAGACGTGGAAGAGAAGGTTCAAGTTGTGGAAAGGAAAGTTCTGGAAATTGAAGAAGTTGTAAAAGAAGAAGTTCTGGAAATGAAAGAGGAATTGGAAAAGAAAGTCAAGGAAATGGAAACAAAGCTGAAAAGGATAACAACGGGGCAGTCGGTCGTGACAGAACCGTCATCACAAAGGCTAAAACCTCCGACCTTTGATGGTCAGACCTCGTGGTTTATGTACAGGAGGCAATTCGAGGCAGCGGCCGAAATGAACAACTGGGGTGAAGAAGAGAAAGCCACTGCACTGGTGTTATCCTTGCGAGGACAAGCTCTTCAGCTGCTGCAAACCGTCCCGGAGAGGGAACAAAAGAACTACGTCGCCGTGGTCAACGCTCTCGAGCTGCGGTATGGAGACCTCCACTTGAACCAAGTGTACCAGTCACAGCTGAAGTCACGAGTTCAGAAGAATGGCGAAAGCCTGCAGGAGTTTGCGGCGGACGTTGAGAGACTCGTATATCTGGCCTACCCAAGCGCCCCTAGCGACTTCCACCACCAACTTGGAACAAGCGCGTTTATTGATGGGGTCCGTGACGGTGAGTTGCAGCAAATGTTGAAACTAGGTAGACATCAAAAATGCGCCGATGCCCTCGTGCACGCCCTGGAGTTCGAGGCGGCTAAAAACGCTTGTCGTCCGGCGGCTCAACGTCTGCGAGCAGTAACTATGGAGGAAGCCCCGAAAGACGGAAACGACCTGCTGCGAGAAATAAAGACGTTGCTTGAGGAAATGCGGCGCGGAAGCATGACAGGCAGACCCAGATGCTTTAATTGTGGGAGAGTGGGTCATCTGAGGAGGGACTGCCGTTCAAGGAGATCGCCGGAGCAGACCCATAGAAATCCGGAGTCCGGCCCTTCAACTTCAAGGCAGTCGGAAAACTAAGTCCAGCTAGCGCTTTGGGGCGTGTGCTAGCTGGCCCTACAAAAGCCCCTAGGGTCATCTCCGTCTCGCAGCTACGAAGAAGGAACGACAGTCTGTTGCTGGAGGGTCGAATCAACGGAGCTGGCTGTTCTATGACCGTCGACACCGGAGCGACCGTCTCGATCGGAAGACCAGACATCTTCAAACCGCTGGGAGATTTCCAATTGGCAGAGAGCGACCTAGTGTTAAAAACAGCAACGGGAGAAGCAGCACGAGTATTCGGGGAAGTTGAAGCAAGACTCGAGTTGGGGAGGTTCGAGTTCGTTCACAAGGTTATTGTAGCTGATATAGTTGACGATTTCATCTTGGGTCTTGACATCATGAAGAAGTTCGGATTCGTGCTGGACATCAAGAATCGCATGCTGCTAGTTGGCAACGAAGAAATCTCCCTGCACTCTGCTATACCATCCGCCGACGAAGTGAAAGTGATAGTCTCCGAAACGGTCCGTGTACAGAAGAACTCGGAACAGATCGTGCTGGCAGAGTTGGAAGAAGACCCTGGGGGATACCGGACTGGAATAATAGAACCGAACGTGACCACCAACCCGGACGTGACACAGAAAACACAGACCATGGTAGCAAGAACACTCGTTGAGGCTAATGGACGAATTCCAATCCGTGTAGCGAATTTAGGCGAAAGTCGTGTTACACTACAGAAAGGGCAGACGATTGGACTATACCATCCTGTACTACGGGTCGTCCGTTGTGAAGAACAACCTGTTGGGTGTAACAGAAAAGAGGCTCAGCGAACGAGTGTAGAGAAGCTTTTCCTAGAAGACTGGAAACACCTTACGAACCATCAGTTAGAGAAGGCCATGGCATTTATACGCAAGGAGACTGACATCTTTGCTACAGAAGACCGAAGCACCGGCAGAACCAACATGGTGCAGCACAGAATCAACACAAGAGATGTTGCTCCGGTCCGACAACCGCCAAGAAGACTTCCGTTCGCAAAACACCAAGAGGTGGCTCAGATGGTGGACAAAATGAAAGCAGACGGGATAATTGAAGACTCCTCAAGCCCGTGGTCGTCACCAGTTGTATTGGTAACGAAGAAAGATGGTTCCACTCGCTTTTGCGTTGACTACAGACGGCTGAACGATGTAACTAAGAAGGACAGCTATCCGTTGCCACGTATCGATGACACCCTAAGCATGTTGTCGGGATCGCAGTGGTTCTCAACCCTGGACTTGAAGAGCGGTTACTGGCAAGTTGAGATCCATCCCGATGACAAAGAGAAGACGGCGTTCTCGACTGGAAGCGGTCTCTACCATTTTAACGTCATGCCATTTGGACTCTGCAACGCTCCAGCCACTTTCGAGAGGTTGATGGAACTGGTTCTGCGAGGGCTGACATGGAAAACCTGCTTGGTGTATCTCGATGACGTCATGGTAGTTGGAAGAACCTTCGAAGAACATTTGAAAAATTTGGAAGAGATCTTCAGCCGCCTGCGGAATGCCAACCTTCAGCTCAACCCCAAGAAATGCCAATTGTTCCAGACAGAAGTAAAGTTCTTGGGCCATGTGGTTTCACCCAGCGGAGTACAAACAGATCCAGACAAGATCGCGGCCGTCCGCGAGTGGCCACGACCAAGGGACAAGCACCAGCTGAGAAGCTTCTTGGGCCTCTGTACCTACTATCGCAGATTTGTCAAAGGGTTTGCTGACATTGCCAAGCCTCTGCACAGACTCACGGAAGACAAAACTCCATTTATCTGGAATAACGAGAGTGAAGCAGCGTTTAGAACTTTGAAGATCTCGCTGTGCACAGGTCCTATTCTGTCTTACCCGAGAGTAAAGGGGCGGTATGTCCTGGATACAGACGCCAGTAACAACGGTATCGGGGCAGTCCTTTCGCAGGTACAGGAAGGCGAAGAAAAAGTCATCGAATACTATAGCAAGGTGCTTTCTAAGCCGGAAAGAAACTACTGCGTTACGAGGAAGGAGTTATTGGCAATCGTAAATGCAGTAGGACATTTTCACAAGTACCTGTACGGTCAACACTTCAAAATCCGAACGGATCATGCTGCGTTGAGGTGGCTGTTAAGCCTTAAGGATCCAGAAGGACAGACAGCCAGATGGTTGGAGAGGCTCCAGCAGTATGATTTTGAAATCGAACACCGACCAGGCAGATCACACCAGAATGCGGACGCACTTTCTAGGAGGCCGTGCCGGAGTGACTGCAAACATTGCACTCGGAGAGAGGCATCCAAAGAATTCGAGGGCGTGAAGAGATTGGTTCTGCAACCTCAAGATGGATGGACGACGGCGGAAATGAGGGCAGAACAACTTGGAGATAGCGAGATTAGTGCAATTTTGGAAAGCAAAGAGAACGGAAATCAGAGACCACAATGGCAAGACATTTCGGACAAGAGTCCTGCTCTCAAAGCACTATGGGCCCAATGGGATTCACTGAAAGTGGAAAATGGCCTGCTGAAGCGAGCATGGGAGAGTACAGACGGGAAGTCGGTGACGATGCAACTGGTTTTGCCCAAGTGTCGCGTGAAGGAGGTCTTGCAAGAAATCCACGGTGGAGTGTCCGGCGCACATCTGGGCGTGAATAAGACCATGGGTAAAGTCCGTGAACGCTTCTATTGGGTGAACGTTCGAAACGATGTCGAGAGCTGGTGTCGAAAATGTGACACTTGTGCGGCGAGCAACGGTCCACAGACGCGTAGTCGAGGAGCCATGAAGCAGTACAACGTTGGGGCACCATTCGAGAGAATAGCCTTCGACGTAGCAGGACCGTTTCCTACCACTGATTCGGGAAACAAGTACATCATGGTGGTCATCGACTATTTTAGCAAGTGGCCGGAAGCCTATGCCCTACCCAATCAAGAAGCTGTGACGGTTGCCAAGGCGTTGGTAGAAAATTGGATTTGCCGCTACGGACTTCCACTGGAAATGCACTCGGACCAAGGGCGGAACTTTGAATCTGGAGTGTTCCGGGGCGTCTGCAAACTATTGGGCGTGCGGAAGACAAGGACGACACCCCTGCATCCTCAGTCAGATGGAATGGTCGAGCGTTTCAACAAGACCATGGAGCAGCACTTGTCCAAGGTGGTCGATCAACATCAGCGGGACTGGGATCGGCGTCTACCTTTGTTTTTGCTGGCGTACAGAGCGGCAATTCACGAGACGACCCACCAGACACCGGCAAAGATCCTGTTTGGACGGGAAATGCGTCTACCATGCGATCTGGCTTTCGGATCACCGGGACAAGAGCGGAAGGACGTGGGAAACTACGTAGACGAACTACAGGAAGCCATGTCCAGTATACATGAACTAACGCGCAGTCACATTCGCGTGGCGAGCGACCGGATGAAGACGCGTTACGATCTGAGGGTGAATTCGGCAGGATTCAGTGATGGAGACTTGGTATGGTTGTTCAACCCTCGGCGAAAGAAAGGTCGCTGCCCAAAGTTACAACCCAGTTGGGAAGGCCCGTACACGGTTGTAAAGAGGATTAACGACGTAGTGTACCGGATTCAACGCAATCCCCGAGCCAAGATGAAGGTGGTTCACCTGGATCGTTTGGCACCCTACTCCGGGACAAATCAACAGGATTGAAGTAGATTGTTCGGGACGAACAATCTTTAAAAGGGGGGCAATGAGACGACGGCGCGACGGCCCGGAAGCGGATGATGTCATGATGATCTCACCACGTATGGTAACGTAATTAATCTGGAATAGTCTACATGAGAACGTCTGGGAATAATTATTCACATGGGATGCTCTAGAAGACTCGACTGTGGCGGTGATCTCATGCTATACCACGCTCGTACAAGACACTGATCTCATTCTTCTGGAATAATTCTTTGCGTTGGAAACATGATCTCATGATTCCGGGAATAGAAGAATTCGAGAACGAAGGGAGCGGTATAAGAAGGGATCAAACAACGGAGCAAGTCAGTCTATTGGAAGCATCGTGAACAAGTGATCAGCGCGTGATATTGTGAAAGTCTGTACATTGTGAAAAGTTAGTCTTAGTGGTCTTTTTAATAAAAGTTTGTAGATACGGTGTGCGCCAGAATATTTCTTTAAATCCTCGAACCCGCCCGGCTCAGGCTACGTTACACTATTATACATTTTGTAAAGAAATGGAAATTATTTTTAATTACAGGTCATGTCAGATGTTTTTCGGACAAAGCTTTTTTTATAAACACGCTCAGTGGGAATCCTCTAGCAAGTGCATTTGCATGTTTCTGCATGCTAGAATTCTCTTACTACCAAAATAGCACGTGGCCTGAGGCACTTAATCCAATGAATATAGCGCGGCCCCACTCCAGAATACACTGTCAGGCGAAAAGGAGAAGGAGTGTTAAGATGGCACCTCTCGCTTATTCAACCTTTTTAATATTACCAGGTTAATGGACAGTATTAGAGAATACGCCACCTATTTAGTGACTTCCAGAAAATAAAGAAAATAAAGAAGTTCTGGTAAAAAACCTTCTTTCGAACATGCACACCTGCTATACAAAGCGAGATTGCCGACTACAAGTCAGAGCCGCATTAAAAATTATTTGTTTACGGTCCGATCTTATTTCATCAAAGTGGCGTGCCCACACATGATTCTCGATAAGCAGTTTTTTTATGAAAGCTTCTTTATTTTCTGTAAGTCACTAAATAGGCGGTGTATTATATACACTATATATTACTAATTTACTAATTTAAAATTATTACCATTATTACCTCATTAATTTAAATGAAAAAAAAACACAAAAATCAATAAATTAGATAGCGTGCCTTGTTGAATGTACGAAGAGATAAGCAGAAGGAAATAGTTATTTAAGCAGCAAGGACGTAGGTAAAAATTACCAGCCGAGTTTTGCGAGTAGTCAGACAATAGTCAGACAACAGAGAGTAGTCAGTACAAGATGTCCGATGATATTCACCACCCCATTAAAGTTAATACACTTTAAAATTTCACAATAATCATTTTTTTTAATACATCCTTTAAACAAAAATTAGGGTAAGTGGGGTAGTGCCATTCATCAAAGCTTCAACCTCTACGTCAACCAACAACTTGGTCCTTCGAACAAACTCAACTGCAAAGGTCCATCCACACTGTTGATCCAAATTCTTTCCCAGCTATGTTTGAGCCTGATATTATATTATATTATATTATAGTATATTGATTTGAGGAAAAAATGCAACACCCGTAAATCGTTGTTCAATTTCGCTTTTTTCTGCCCAGATGTTTTTTCTGCCTAAACAAGAAATGATCAAAATTTGAACAGGAATCTCCAACTGATTATCTTTTTGTAAACAGTTCTTCTTCCCTACATTAACAAAGAGAGCTTTTGTATTATAACATATAACGTATACAGTGTGGAAATTAAGTAAGGAATAAATTCAGTAACTCCGTTAGTATTTTCGCTAGAAATAAAACTTAAAAAGCATGTGGTAGGGCTAATTATAGCGCATCCGACGAACATACACTAATTTTTGTTCATCACTTTTTTTACAGTTATGACGTCATCAATATTTTTTTTAATGGCAACTTTCAAATTAGTAACATTTCAAAAAATTTACTGAGCTGTCTAAATTTATCAGAATTTAAGGAAAAAACCATAGAAATCCAAACAAAACAAAGTTTCCAAAAGCAATCAATGAGAAAAAATAAGAAAACAACCCTAAATTTCAAAGTAGAGCTAACAAATTTTCAAAATTAACAAAAAGACTATTGATGTGAGAGTTATAAATTAAAGATATTACACCAAATGTTGAAACTGATGACCCCCCAAGACGATCATAAAAAGCATTTTTTGAATGGTTTGGGGAGTTATTAAACTGCACTCCTGTCGAATTCTTTCTTCAAGATCATCCAAATTGTTGGTTTGGTTTTAATACACCTTGTTTTTTAAGTGCCCCCATAGAAAAAAATCTAATGGGGTTCTATCTGGGGACCTAGTCTGCCATTCTATTTAACCTCTTCTTCCATCTTCTTGGGAACACTTCGTGCAAATAAGGCCTCACCGGGCTTAGTGTGTTGGAGCACCATCCTGTTGCAACCAGATATTATTATTTAGAACTTCATTTATTATTTAATAGAGAAAAACAGTTCAGACACAATTATTTTGTACCAATTCAGAACTTGTCAACATTGTATTGGTATCTGTATGGTTTTTTCTTAAATTCCGATAACATTAGACAATTCTGTTAATTTTTTGAAATTTTACTAATTTGAACTTTAGCGCCGTTTTAATTCATTTTTTCCTTATCTATCCTATTAAGTATTTGACAACGTTAAAAACAGAATAAAAAACTCTATTCAAATGTAAAATAAAAACCATAAGTTGCCATTAAAAAAAATATTGATGACGTCATAACTGCCAAAAAAAAAAACAATGCAAAAAAAATAGTATACGTTCCTCGGATGCGCTTTAATTAGCCCTATCACATGCTTTTTAAGTTCTATTTCTAGTGCAAATACTAACGGAGTTACTGAATTTATTCCTTACTTAATTTCCACACTGTATATAACAAAGAGATCGTATTATTGGCATACGAGAGGTTGGACTTTCTTTTCAAGAAATTGTCAATTGGGTTGGCTATAATGCAAGTACGTGTGTCGATGTTGGAGGGCACGGTCTGATGAAGATCGTCATCAAGGTCAACGAGGATATGGAAGGCCAAGGAGTACGACAGGTAGAGAACAACGCCACTTAAGAGTTTTGGCTCTGAGAGATGGATTGTCTACGACAAGGTCCATTGGAAACGATTGGAGCAAAAAGTTTAGTTCAGAGGCTCTCAAGGGCATCCGTATATAGCCGCATTTATAGTTTTGGACTACTTACTTCACGTCATCGTGCTCTGAGATTGCAATGGTGTAACGAGAGGGTAAACTGGGGACAAGAATAGCAACGTACCGTCTTCACGGACGAATCGCCCTTCTGTTTATGGACCCATGATGGACACAGGAGAGTCAGACCACGGAGTAGTTTTTGCATTTAGCATTTGCTGTAGAACGTCACATTCGACTTACACCAGTTGTTATGGTTTGCGTTGGCATTACTTATGGAAGTAAGCCACCTCGAGTTTTTATCCCTGGCAGTTTGAATGCTCTTCGTTATATCACTAACGTACTGCAGCCAGTTCTTCTGCCTTACGTGCAAAGCAACTGCAAAACCCTTATCTTTCAGCAAGATAACACGCGTCCTCACACGGCAAGGGTAACGAGAAGCTAACGTGGAGATTCTTCCTTGGTCTCCGGATTTGTGAAATGAAGTCCCAATAAAAAAATCTTCACTGGGAGTAATGAGATTTCCTTGACTTGCAAATTATTCTCTCACTAGTGTGTAATGATCAACATTACACACTCAAATTAGCATCGTAAATCGCTTATTACAGACGATTTTGGATAATAGTTATTTATTATATGAGTGTGGAATGTACTATATTAGGCAGGCAAGAAAAAGTTTACGAAGAGCGAACGGGTAATTTTCTTAAGTGCCTAATATAGTATTCCACACGAGTGCAATATTAAGTTTTATCCAAAATCATTCCTAATAATTACATCCTTTGTGTTTTTATCCATTTCCCATTAAAAGCAGAGACATATGGAATGGTTGCTATAGTTTTAAAAATTTTTACAAATTTGCTCCATTAATGGAAAAGTGACACAAGTCAAAATTTGCCGCTTTTGCGACACAATGTTATGTCCTGATGGTGAGATTGCATTTGTATTTTACTTCGATAACTGTCAAAACTGTCGACTCCAAATAAGGGATGAAATCGACATTTTTTCGACATTTTTAGGGGTTGAAGTCTTAGAAATCTAAAGAATATTGTAATTTACATAATTTACTATCCTAATTTGACATACTTTCAATTGACGTTTTAAATTATTTTTAATGGGATCTCCTGAAAAATTGATGATTTTGAGTGTCACTTTTCTATCAAAGGAGCGAAATGTATGTGCACATTCTTTTTCTGAATATATCAGGTCTCGTAAATTATTCTTACATCATGTTGCCCCTGGAAAAAAGTTTGATAAAGAATTTCGACGTTAAAGCCTACTGGATGTATCAATCATATGAAGACTCGTATTTACGCTGGACAAATCAACAGTTTTATAATTTCAAGTTGAGCTAGACTTTTGTAATGAGTTACAAAACATAAATTTTAGTTCAATATATTTAGAAAAGAACCACTAGAAATGTTGAATTGGCACAAAACAATCGTGGTAATTTCGAAAATCCGTTTTCTATCACGAGTTGGTTTTGAGTTTTTTTTAAACAATGAAAATTTAATTATTGTTTTAGCATATCCAAATTTCCACCAACTATAATGGAATTTACAACAGTATGTAAGGGGGCGTCAGAGCCCCTGAAGTGAGCTGTGGTCCCAGGAGGTAGTGCGATTCCAGCCGATTCGGCGAGAGCTTTCGGGCTTAAATTGACGTTCCGTCGCTGTGGTAAAGAAGGGGACTCTCGTCAAGATGTTAAGGGGGCTGCAGGGCGATAGGGTCTCGAGTGAAAGAGTGTCATTGAAAATAAAATGCAGGCAGGCGCTTTAACTGCCTATTTCCGCTGCTGGCATAGCCCTCCTCTCTCCGCTAAGACAGACTTATTCCTTTATATCATTACTTTGGAAAATTCCAGTCACTCCCATAGCATAAACTCATACAGGGTCGGGAGGCGTATTGGCCCCTGACAGTACTGACGCCACACACTGCCTATCTTAATTAATTCCTATTCAAAAAAAATAAATATTATGGAATCATTTTTGTACCGCCATTCCATGACCATGTTTACTACAGACTGATGTGCTATCATTGGTAACAATCACAATAGCATAACTTAGATACGTAATGGCAATTTCCACAAAACCTAACAGCACATAGCGTTTGGAAAAAGTATAGTTCATTTTTCTTGTTAATGGACATTGAAAAACGCGGATAACATGACAGAGCAAAGAATGGAAAGGTTCTCTTGGACATGGACGCAGTATTCTGTGTTGTCTACTAATAAAAAGTCCATTTAAACCTTTAAGTATGAATATGAACATTTACATGTGATAATAAGTGTGTAAGTATAATATGATGTTGTCATGATCTTTAAAAATTTCCATTATTTCATAGAAAACAAGGAACTTATTATTCCAGTTCTTCTCTTGTTGAAGAGGTAAGTTATGCTTATAGGTAATTTCCTGACAGGCTTTTGGTAGTTTTTATTCCACTTGTGGAATTAAATAGACATCTTTCAAATATATCGAAGGTAACGGTTTTCCAAAGCGCAGTGCTAATTGCATTTACTCGTCTTAATTGAGGCGGTGTACCAAAACTTTTGGATGCTAGCATACGTACATGCAAAAACCTCCCATGAGTGTAACCAATATTACCAACAAAAACGTATAAACTTTTGTTTGTAATTACATTGTAACTCGTGAACGAAGTTAATTGTTTCTATGTATATTGACCTATAAAGTCACTTTATTGCAAGTTTTTTTGAAAAATACGTGACTTAATTTGTAAAATTATCATGTCGACCAGAAAACTGTGCAAACTTTTTTTTGGCAAAATTTAATGATTATGTGATTGGAGTCTTTGCATTGGACTCGTTAAATAAATTGTATAAAAAATTACACTTTTCTTTGTTATGTTTTAAATTGGCTGCCACAAAGTGTATTATGACCACCTTTGGCATTTTTTTTGTATACAGAGTGATCATAAAGTTCCACACAAAATTCATAATTTAGTTATGTAATGTTCTTGCGAAAAGCACTCGAACAGGTCGATTTTTGTTTTCAAATTGCCATCTTTTGACATAAAAATTTTGATGCTGACGTCATCTGTTTTTGAATTATGACACCGTCATCAATTTCTTTAAATGGAAACCCCAAACTTTTTTTTGGGTTTTAGATTCACTTTTCAATTCTCTATTCAATTAGAGGAAAAAAGTGATACCTTGCATAACTTTTTTTTTAAGTTTTACTTCAAAAAATTAAATTTTTATTCCTTTGAAAAAATACTATTTCACTACGAATTTCACTACGAAAGTGAAATGTATTTTCAAGTGTTCAAAGTGTTAAAACACGGCTGGGAATGTGTCAAATAGTGGGCGGGTTGCAATTTGAGCACTTGCGTTAAATTTTATTAAATGGTTTTTAATTTTTCGTTGTTTGCTTTCCAAATTTATTGTTACTTTTAAATTTCTTTCAAGTTTTTTTAATTTTTGATGTAAAACGTATTAAAAAAAAAGTTAAGTATCAATTTTTTCTCGTTGAATAGAGAATTGAAAAGTGTATTTAAAACCCAAAAAAAAGTTGGGGGTTGCCATTTAAAAAACATGATGACGGTGTCAAAGTTCAAAAATAGATGACGTCATCAACAAAATTTTTATGTCAAAAGATTAAAATTATGAATTTTGTGTGGAAATTTATGATCAGTCTGCATAAAGTTTTTCCTTTTAATAAGTTTGTAGGTTTTTGTATGCACATACATATTAATATGACTTTATTTTAATTGTTCTAATTTTCAAAATTATTTCAAGTGAATAATATAGGTCCGAAACATGTCCCAATAAAAATTAATAAACAGTGTAAGTAGACTTGGTCCAAAATTTACTTTTTCTGTCTTCAAGAATCTTATGGTAATTAGTGTTTGAGTCTTGTTATGCCAGAGAAACTACTGATGTCATTGAAGACAACGTGTGTCAAAGAAATCTCAACTTATTGTTTAGTTACCTAGTACATCCAGATCTCGGGCACTTAGGAGGAAATGGATCATCCCACTCTACATAATCGACCTCCCTGAAATATTTATCGCTAGTTTATTATATTGATGCGCATGTTCAACATGCATTGATTAGGCTAGTCGACGTAAACCGGATACAATGAGTAGCACAACGTCTCGTGCCATCTGGTGTCTCACAGTTCCCTACTCTCCTCTAAAAAACAAAATTTTACGTTGGACCCACTTGTACCACAAAAACCTATCACTCAACCGCATTCATATTCTTTATTTTTTTGCCCATGAAGAACATCATTCGGACCCACTGTGAACCACAAATAAATGCGAATTTCCGACTCGAATAATGCGGTTATAAACGACTCTTTTATTAATTGTCCACTACAGCGACATTAGGGTGTAGGATGTTCCAGTCAACATTAAAATCTCTTCAATTGCGCAGCGGTCACTGCAAAAATTCTGAAATGTCCCTTGTGATTTCTGTTTAAATCTCCGAAAATGTCAAAGCCCAAAATGTCTACATCTATATTGAAGCCTCCACGAATAAGAATTTTTCAGGTGGAGTCAAGTAAGTTTAATGTCAGTTTCTCTGTTTGTAGAATTTATAATAGTTGTTATACGAATTGAAAAGTTTACCATTTTCGCATCTGTGTTTGCCCAACGATTACAAACCTCGTGCGACTGTTATGCCAATACTAGTTATTAATTGTCTGGGCGATGTTGGATCATATGATTGCAGTTTATTTGGAACCACTGAATAATTGCGTAAATAGCGGTCAAACCTTGTAATTAGCATCTATTATGGCCATTATCATTTTGTGTGATTAAACTATAAACTTCGGTGCTAACAGCTGTCATGCTGGAAACATAATACATGATAATGTATTCCAAATACCTGCTACGAAAAATTTTTTAGTTTTCTTATGAATCGTACTAATTTATCTCGTGGTTGTTTATTTGTTGTGACCAATTCATTAGCATCGTGGAATTTCTGGTAACACTTCCTTGTATAGTCTCCTCTTGATGTGTAAACAATATTATTTATTGGCAAAATCGCTGTTTTGGTTAAGTGTTAAGCAGTATAAGAAAAAATCGTACGGTGACATGGAGTTTTTTATTTTGTGTTGTGATAATTATTTTTTTTTAAGTGGGTAAGACATTTAATTATTATTCAGCTTTAAGGAAAAATATCTGAGTTTTGATTTATCCACCAAATTCCTCAAATAATTTTAAATTTATACTTTTTATTAAGTCACGTAATAATAATACATAATACTAATCATCAAAACTCCCAAACGGTTACAATTAACACATGAAAAAATTATTTTTAAATTTTTTCAGTTTGGTAGACGTCCGCTGTACCTCAAGATCGAGAGAGAACAAGCGTTTAGTTTAATGAGGCACGCAAACAAAGTGAAAATAAGAATTGACAGAAACTTGTGTAAAGCCTCAAATTAATGCGGCACGCTTAGTTGTTGATCCCACCGTAATACTTCGAGTCTGAAATAAGCCCAGAAATGATATCTATGCGTGACGCCCAAATTTGCATTATACACTCGATTGAAGTTACTCTTAGTCACCCGATACTTTATAATTATTATACCAAAATGAAACATAACATAACTTACATTCTGTATTAATTTCAAAACAACGCTTCTTCATTTCTTCTCCTCTTCAGCCTTCTCCCTCCTCTTCCATTCCTCTTTCATCCATTTTATTTCCCTTCCATCTACATTCAGTATTTCCTCTCTTTCTCTCATCTCACTACATTCATTCGACATATGTTTAATCGTCTCTCTCTTCATATAGCAGATCCTACCAGTGGGATCCTACAACTTCTTCCTCCCTCCTTCAACGAATACCTATTGTTCCTCTCTTCATTTCCTCACCTAAACCTCACCACCATTTTTCTTTCCTTCCCACTCCTCCTCTCCAAATACTTCGGTATTTCCTCAATCATATCCCTTTCGCTCAGTTCAACATTCATTCGCATGCCTCTATCGCTCAGTCGCTCTATTTCTTTGTTCACGTTCCCATTCCGCTGGTAATATTTCTCCCTCTCGTGCTCTCTTGTCTACTTATTGTTTTCTCTCCGACACTCCTTCAGTATCCTTTCTTCCATCTTGTCTTCGAACTTGGCCGCTCTTTTCCCCGCTTTCACTCTCAACCTATTCCTTTTTCATTTTTTTGTCACTATGTACTATCCACCCCTTGCACATACCTCAGGTAGTTCTCATGCACCCTCTATCTTCTTTTGTTCTTTCCATCCCCAAACCTAAACATGCTCCCAAGCAGACTTTCAAACATCATCATTCACTTCTTGAAATCGCCTCCCCACTATCTCTCTCCAATCGCTTTCCTCTTTCTCAGTTTCTTCAATTATCTCTCCACATCTTCCAGCGTGATTTCTTCTCCTTCTGGTCCTGTTTGGTTCCATTCTCTTATCTCCTTTTTTCGTTTTTCGCATTCTTTGTCCCACTATTCATTTTTCTTTCTTGTTCCTCTACCTCTTATTGTAATTTCTTTTTTTGTCGGTTCTTCTACTAATATTGCTTTCAATCTTTTCTCCATCTTCCCTGATTGTTGTTCTTCGAATCTTGCCTTTCTTAGTCCTCTCTTGTAGTCTTTCAGTCCTTGTTCGTCCCATATTTTGATCATCAGCTTCTTCTGCGCCTCCTCTGTTCTTTTATTTCCTGTATTCTCTTGTCTCTCTCTTCATATACCTATTTCTATAGGCAGATGGTCTGTGGCTACTCTTTCTTACTTCTTTCCATGCTTCCATCAGCTTCTTCCCATCCGCATTTTCTACCTTGCCTTTGGATTTTTTTTTTTACATCCTCTCTCTCTCTTCTTTCCAATCCCTGGCCCCTCTTTCTTTAAATACATTTTTTAAATTTTTCTTCTATGTTGTGGAAGTTCAAGCTTTGCAACCTGGAGATGCTCAACGTCGTGTAGAATATTATGAATAGTTGCTAAGAAAAATTCGTCAAAGTGTTTTTTTTTTGTGTGCGGTACTTTTCACAAGCGAAACGAGAATGTGATTTTTTATTTACATACCACTATTGTCTGGAATGATGAAACTCCGCATGCCATTCAAGAAACTCGTCACCAACGACAGTTTTCTTTAAATTGGTTAATTGGGATTGTTGGTGGTTGTTTAATTTTGCCGTTTAGTTTACCGTAACGCTTGGCTGCCGAGGGATATCTCAATTCTGTAAACAAACAGTTGGGTATTTTGTTAGAAGGCTATACACAACAGGGTTCGTACCTTAAGATTGGGGCGGTTCTTATGGTGGTGCAGCATCCACGCGGGTAGACACTGTAGCCAAGCCTTCGTGTCCCTTGCCTGCCCTACCCTGAACATGTGTGTGAGGTCTTTGCCCAGGTCAGGCGGTTCACGGTGTGTGTCGCGAGCGGGTGCGCGGCGAGAACCTGTGAAGGCCGTTCTTTTATGCGCCACCTGGCGACGCGCCTGGTAAGTAGCTCAACCCGCAGGTCAATATTAATCAATATTATATTAATTTTTGGTCTGTATATTAAATAGAAGTCTGCCGGTAGCGCAGTAAGGTGGGGTAGTTCCTCTTGTGTTGACGGTCCCGGGATATAATCCCAGCTGCGCCAAAAAAAAATTCTGGGCCTGCAGGGTTAGGTGCTAGGAGAAACTAAGCTAGCGTAGTGGCAATGCAAATATCACAACCATACCTACGAAAAGATTGGGAATAGGGATTAACTCCTCAGTACGGCTCGGTGAGCTCAGACTCTCGACACCTTGCGGTAAAAGAGAGAAACAGGTGATGTGTGTATCTATATATATAAAAATGAATCGCCGTTCGTATGTCACGCTAAAATTAAAAAACGGCTTTACCGATTTGAATAATTTTTGTTTTCTTTTGTTCGACATAATCCAGGGATGGTTTAAAACTATTTTTCACATGGCCCCACGTCCCCCAGGGGGGGCCCTTGATCCGAACCGATTTTTTGGCTAGACCGATTCTTATAAATTTTTTTTTTGTTTACTTGATAGGTATGGGAATAGGTCGTAAAGTATCTTTTACATGGACATGGAGGCCCAGGGGGGCCCCTTGGGTTTATAACTCAAGAAGGGCTTTTATGAAATTTGATTTGTTGGATTGGTCTCCGCCCCGAATAGCAGAATAACTATTAAAACATGGAAAGGGGGCTCAGGGGACTAACTTGGGTTTATAACTCAAGAGCGGCTCGAACGATTTTTATGATATTTAATTTGTTGGATTAACCTACGCCCCAAATAGCAGAATTACTATTAAAACATCGGAAAAATTACAGGGGGCGGGCAGCTAAGTACAGGGCAACGACAATAACAAAGCTCCCTGGTACAGGGCAACAATAACAAATAACGCCGGCCACCAAAATTTGTCTCACCTGGATTTAAAAATGAAAATCGATTTTTAAGGAGTAAACTCCAAAGTTTCACTTCTGTTGCGCGTGAACTCCACACACATTTTTTTTATGATATCTCGAGAATGGATTGACTGACTTTTTTCGAGAGCGAATAACTATTAAAACATCAGAAAAATGAAAGAAAAAAATGTTCTCAAACATTTTGTATGGAATCCGTATATAACGCCATCTTTGATATATGACAGAAACAGAAATGAACATGGCGTTGTATGCTGGTTCCGGTAATGCCAGTAGATGGCGTTGTGTGCATTATCCTTTTATATAAAAAAAGAATTTAATTCAGCTAATAAGTTGCCACAACATTTATTGATTCTGAGGCGGTACAAAGTTCGCCGGGTCAGCTAGTATTAAATACAAATTAATTAATTAGACACTGGGGGTTACGAAACAATTTACAAAAATTGTTTCACTTTTTGCTTCGAGTGGTCGCGGTCGGTCCAAAACCTGTTAGTGTGACTTCGATATCTTCCTTGTTTTTTCACTTATCTCTTCTAACTTTAGGTGCATTAGTTTTTCAATAATGATTTTTTAGTGTCATAAAAAGTCCGAAATTGTCTAGTAATCACCTAAGACTATATTTTATCTATATTTTTACAGTTGTTATTTTGGTAAACCATAATCTGTATAATTATATAAATCGGAAATGTAGCGTTTACGGGTTCACAAACTTTTCAACAAACTTTGATATACTTCGATATACATATTTCACTTATAACGGCACGGTTATTTATTTAAACAGTTCGCACGGCTCACACGAATTGTGTCGCCTAGTAGTTTCGACTGACTCAGACGGCGTTATCGCGTTGTGTTTGTAGGGAAGCGGCTTCTCGATCTTTCGGTCGCTGAATTACTCTAGAACAATCTCGGTTGTATGAGTTGGCAATGGAATCATTTCGAGTTTGTTCCAGAACGTCACAGGAACAAAATATTACTTTCTTATTTATTATATATTATCGCAATCTCACAATGAAACAATGGGCTTCTGAGAACTAAAATTCCAGATAAATAAAGTATTATTTCAAATAAATTGTAATGAATGAGCATTACATCTCCGATCATGACGGATTAAAATGGTAAATTGTCCCGCTATATTAGAGATCTGCAGGATTGTTAAAAAATGACTTAAAAACTACATTTATGTATGAACCGAGTAAATTAGTGGGAAAAATAAGTAAAGTCTTTATTTACATGATCTACAAAATCGTGTAGATAATGTACCTTTAGACATTTAAAAACGTATAGAGAGGTAGTTGATACTTGACATTATCATTGTTAATTAAAAAATAAAATTAATAATCCGGCAATTATTATAAAAAAATATTCCACGGATGCCCTTGATGACATCTTGCTAAAAACGGAGTAGTTATTGCATTGCCATAAGTAAAACCTACGTAATTTTTTATTTCTCCATTTAGTAGGATAATGTGCCAATAAATTTATAGTCGTAACGTGAGCTAGATTCAACCAGATAATGAGGGCTTAAACAGTGTTCATACCTAAATTGAAAAATTGAATACTTAATTTTATTGTATGGGCTGAAAATACCTACCGGACAATGGTGTTATAAAACAGAACTATCTTCACTTTAAGAATTATATCCTGAAATATAAAAAACGTTATTATTTTGATAATCTGCTTAATGAGAACTATTCATAGCTTACGTCATTTCCAATGGTTTATTTCGGTAACATGATTAAAAAAATACCCTTTTATTATTTAAATTATTTATTACTTTTTAACGTAAGATTAGCTGTTACATTTATTGTATAAGAATTACTAAAAAATATGTATAGTGCAGTTTGAAAAAATAGAGTTGACCGCCATCTGTCAAAAATTGACAGGAAGGAAAAATATCAATCATACTCACTTAAAGTGTTTTTGTAATTTTTTTTATGCGTCATGAGTGTATAGTAACAGTATACTCACCCTGTATATGAGAAGCTATTGCAGCAATTTAGGTATGCGTAACTTTCGTTAACAGATAAAACATAATTATCACTTCCCTTTGTTTGAGTCCTTTCGCCCATTGCAGTTAAAGGTTTCTTGGTGGTGTTTAAGTTGAACACACTGTACATTCAGTCCGGTTTTAGGAATACATATATTGATAGTCTATCCAACATTTATCAAAACATGATTAGAACTCATTTATGTTACGTAGTTAAAACTTAAAATACAATGATCATTGTCGAAAATAGAGCTATTAAATGTATTAAAATCAATTACAGTTAATTGTACGTTTTAGTATAAACGAATTTTTAAGGACTCAATTATAAGAAGTAATGACAAAAAAATTAACAAGAATTTAGGACATTTTTTAATAAAGTCATGTTGTATGTAAATTGATAATATATACTTATATACTAACTAGACCTTCATAGAAATGGATTATTTTCCTTCAACAATTTCTCCACTCCAACTCTCGCATATACATATGTGCCAAGTGAGAACGCTGTAATATTATGAAGCATCTATGAGGGAAAGCAGTTGAAACGTATATTGTGGAACAACTGTGTTTTCACCGTCAAATTGGCGACTGAGGATGTGCAGGCTTGGTGCGGTCAGTTATGGGACCTTGGCAGTGCGCAGAGCTCGCACTCTGTGATTGAACACCAGAGAAACATGTTAATGTAAACGTAGCCCACGGGTTTGGCTAGTTATGTATTAATAGATATCATGTGTCATCTGTAGTTTAGACACATTATTTTGGTAAGTCATACATAAAATTTTAAAAAACTACGAACGCCAGTTTTTAAATTTTAAATCATAAAAAAGTTGGTACAAATTATACAGGGTGAAATCGAAATGCTTTTATTAAAAAAAGTGGTAATAACCTTATAATGATTAGATTAATTATTATCATCCCGTTGGATTTAAAGCTGCATTTATTTTTGTTAATTGATTTATTCACAAAACTCGTACTTTCGAAACGTTCTTCAAACGAATGAGATTCAAACCTAATTTAAGAGGGGTGATTATTCAAATTTAAAACGAACGGATATTGTGCTCCTTTATGAAGAAACCGGCGATAATGCACGTCTTGCTCGGGATTTGTAGATAGAATGATTTCCGAGTCCAAGTGCATTTACATTTTGAAGAACAACCAACTACACCAAACAATGCAAGCGATTTTCCAACGCAAGTAATTTATAGCGTTTGGGGTAGTAAATTGTTTTTAAAATATCTTCGTACCTTCAGGATCGCGGTACGTTTCGACAACAAACACAAAACGGGTCGTGATCGTACTGCTCGAGTGATTGACGCTGAAGTACAAATCTTACAACAATTGTAAGCACGCCCTGAAATCAGCACCAGACGTCTTGCAGCTGAAATTGAAATTTCGCAGATTTCAGGATGTCACAGATTAAATATATAAAAATATTTCAATTTCACCCTGTATAATGTATGGAACTAAAGAAAAAATAAAAATTTCGGTTCCATTTTTATTTCTATAATAAAGGAACTTCATAAAAATGAAAAATTTTGAACTATATCATTTTCACGAAATTTGAAAAATTTGTTTTGTTTACTTCTTGACTTTTAAATTAGATTATACAGATATAAAATAAAAACTACGATTACAAAATCATTAGCTTTGTGACATATTTCCAACGCAATACATACCTATGCAAGCCTTATCACAAATTTCTGCTTTTATTGAAGCAGCCTTTAACCCAAATTGGTTCCAATAAATTTTAACTATTATGTCTATACAGTGCTTGAAGATTAATTAACGATAATTTCTTGTCGCAAGATTAACAAAACTCATTACTATAAATAAAAACAGTAAAATGTATTGAAAAAAAAAAGAGTAAACTTACTAGGTAATACAATTTTATTAAAATACAGGGAGATCGAAAACCAAATTAGTCAAAGGTGGCGATGCACGAAAAGCCGCCTGTCATAGAATTATTTCTGAAATTTCAGGTTGTCAATATTATATTTGACATTTCATAAATAATTCCACTGAACTACGACGAGCGGATTCTCGTACAATGACCACCTTTGACCAATTTAGTTTTCACTCTCTCTGTAACTTCATACTGTGGCGTTTAGCTTTTAATTACAAAATCTAGTAATAACTTCTTAATTTTTTAAACGAACATAATACCCTGTTACAACACCAATTCGATAACATGCATGTCAACTAAGTTCTGCGTCACAAGATTTTTCAAAAACTCCTTTCGGTTATGAAATGTTTACGATTGTCAACACACATGCCAATAACAATTAACGTTTCCAACCACTCCACAAAGCACTGACGTAACCGCTTCACCACACTACAGGTACAACTTGCAGGTATAAGTTAATTCATCTAATTCGTCAGTGCAAGTTTAAACGTTGCCAGTATAATATAAGGTGGCGCATGGCGTCCCACCATTCATTTCATTCAACAATACTCACAGTAAAAATCTACACAAACGTGGAATCGTGAAAGTCGTTTCCAAAGCATCACAAAAAGCTCTCGCGACCCACAATTCAATAATAATTTATTATTAACGATTGTGGGAAGATCTGCAGTGCCTTCGGGATTACAAACTACGAGGTGCATGTGCTTCATTTAGACGGACATGAGGATTTAACGCAGGTAATTTAATGTAATTAGTGCGGTAGTTAAAACTAATTGGGCGCGTCCTTCGGGTGGTCACATTGTAGAGTGTAAACCGTGAAAGATGCACGTGGAAAAATTTAAACAAACGGCGAGAAATTACGTTAATTCTCTTCCAATTTAGGTAATTGGTCTGTGCAGTAATTCGTCATAAAAGCTCCAAGAGCTAATTTTTTTGTGGCTTTGGCCATTTTATCTTGAATTATCACGATTTGAATCGGTTTTTAAAATTCTTAATTTAATTCGGACTTAATTAATACTGACGTTATAATTAATAGTTTTTCTCATGTTGATTGATTATTTAGCGAGTCGATTAACTTTTAAGCGGACTGTTTGGCTTTTCTTTTGTAGCGGTAATTGGAAATCGTCCGGTTGTCATTGAATGGAATTATCATGGTCGTAATAATAAAATTATGCCGAGCAATTTGTCGATATTTTCAGTTACACAAGTGGTGTCTCATTTTAGGCAAGTTATTCTAATAGGTGGGAATTTCCTTCTTAAATCAAAGAGCAGTGGGCAAAGTCATATTACATTAAATGTTCAAATAAGTGTCCAAGGAAAATTACGAATTTCCCTCTGTACTTGAACTGCAATGTATCATTTTTAAAGTCAGTATAAGGATAACTTTTTATAAATCCTAAATTATTAATTTTCATCCCCTTCTAAATAAATTCCAACGCTTGCAAGAAAACAAGCCAAATTCTCTGTTAATTTAAGTCTCGTTCAACAAAAACAACATTTTCACTAAAAGTGTTTTTTTGTAGTCGGTTTGTAAAATACATAATCAAAAAAGTGGTACATAACTAAATACATAATTTTTTCGTATGTATGAAAATTTTATTTTAATTCGTGTTTTTTCTTATTTTGCGTGGACTACTGAATCTGTATTAAAAAAGTTGAAAGACAATGAAAAATGTTAAATTGTAATAGAGAATTAAAGATAAAATTGCAATAAAACTTTCACGAACTAAACATACCGGTATCTTAATTTCGCCTTATTGTTAGTGACGATAAAACATTGCACCAGTGCATTGTTCGGATCGGATTAGATAATTTAATCGGCAATTAAAATTGTGATTAAAAAGTGATTTTTCTGCTTTCTTTAAATAATTTAAAAAAATGCCCAAACTAATAAAATTCCAAAACTCCAAAAGCCAAAAGTGCAATATCAAATACTCTCACTGCGAAATGAAAGACATGAAAAATAAATATATGAACAGAAACATAGAAGGGCATATAGGTAAGACGTAAGAACAAACGAAACAAGAATAATCCAGCAAGAAATAAAAAAAAACAAAGTGATATAAAACTAAGAAGAAACAAGGTGACAATAAAACTAAGAGAAACAACTAAATGAAGGTACCTATTAAGTATAAAATAAAATAGATTACCTATTTCAACACAATATATATAAACCTACTTACACAGTACAAAATCGAAAAATAGTAAAATTAATAGGCAGGAAAACTTAAAAGGTCAGCACAGAAACAAAAAAAAAATATGCAAAATATAAAAATGCAAAATGAACTATAAAATGCCATTTATAACAATAAGGAAGAGAAAGTAAAAACCAATAAACTTAAAATAAAAGAGTAGACCAAACTACATTCAAATAAGGATTGGAGAATTAAAGTAACATAACAAGGAATGTATACAGAATAACAGAATAGAAAGAAGAAGAAAAAAAGGTTATAAAATTTGAAAATTGAAGTACCTACATAAATCAATAAACAATATACATCAAATAATTAAAATTTAAATATATTCAAGTCAAACTCCACAAACTTTAACAAACGTAATTTACAATGGGAACATGTTTCGGGAGAAAATTACTCCCATCTTCAGCACTATTAAATTAAATTTTAATATAAATTTACTCCACTTTGATTCATCGACGTTCTTCCCGTTTATAATATACATCAAGTCAAGAGAAATGAGACGTAGACGTTTCTATCCACTTCTGCCTTGGGTTTGTATTTAATTCTGCTTTTTTTTTCAATCTATATTGATGTTTCTATAATTGTGTAATTGTTTAGTTGTTGTATTAGTCTCGTCACGACATGAGGCATGTGACGATAACACAATATCCATTTTGGAGTTTGACAGAATTTTCAACTTCATCGTAATTAGCTCCGCCATGGATTCAGGTAGATCAGCTATTCTTTCAGCAATATATTTGTAATGTTGGGCACCATTTACAGTAATAAAATTATTATCAGTGCGGTTTTCACCATGGGCTTAAAAAAAATACTGCGACCGCTGCCTGATGACTTAAAAATGAGAACTTTTTGGTGAGGCATAAACCGAAAGATTACTATTGTCTTATACGGAATCGAGAATTGCCGCGAGCACGAGAGCAAAATTTCGTTGACGTTGTCAGGTCAAAATAAAATGCAATGCCGCAGGATCTTGAGTCAGGATTTTTGTCTTCGGCTCGGACCCCGACTTTTCATTTTTAGTTTTTAATTCTTTCCTCTTTTCTCTATTTTCTCTTTCACTTCAAAAGGTTGAAATTTTCCTTCTCTCAGCAGAACCTCGCTCTCTTCATTCGTTTCTATTTTGTTTGCCTATTAACATGAACTTTATTTTATTTGATTAGTGTTTTCAGTAGTGATACTTACTACACTTCTATCTATTCAATGGGGTCTTTCAGAACCTGGCTAAAGAACTCCTCCCTGTATATGCGAACACAAAAAGGGGTAATAATACAGCGGTAAAGCCACAACTATGTTTTCATCAATCAATCATGTATACGTAATTAATTTTTTGCGTCTTTCTTTCACATTGAAATCATCATAATCTTTTGCCTTCTTCCACCGTTAACTACTTATCTACTTTTAATTTCATTCGTATCTTTGACAGTGATGTCTTAACACAATATTGCTTGTGCACGTTAAATATTTCTTACGTAAGTGTTATCTTTTGCATGTGGCTTGTATTTACTCCCATAATAAGATTTCCGATTTACAGATTTCAAAGTAGATCGTTTCAATCTGACACGCGATCGTGAAAATTGTTGCTTTATTGAACACTGTTGACATGAACAACATAAACACGGCTGGGATAATTTGTGACGCGTGTTCATACAGGTGGCCTATAATCGCCGTCTTTATTTTAAAGAAGCTCCCTGCTTTTATCAATTCCTTAAGTTAGGATATGCTCATTAAATAAGTAATCGTGCACTTTTTGATCTATTTTTATTGAAAATTTATCTGCTTTGTTTACTTAATTTATCACAATTTACAGGTTGTTTTTATGTAAACATTAAAATAATCTGCTCAATTGAATTCTGTTAAAGGCCTGTTGCCTATATCTTTTTAATTGTTAAAATCATTGTATGTTAAACTTTTATAATATGTATCTGTTTATTACATCTGCAAACTGAGAATTAACAAAGAACATAATATTTAAGAGTTTTTGTCAATTTGTGGGCAAATAATTATTAGTACTAAATAAATCAATCATCATGTTTAAAAAACATCCTATTTAGTAAGGTCATTAAATTTGATTTATTGTTTAAAATACAAATTTAATGGGGTCATATTGATTTGTATGCATGTGATGATACTACTGCATTTAATTATTGCATTTTAATATTAGAAGAATGTAAATGTTTTATTATCTAACAAAATGAACGAACAATGACATACAATAGGGATGTTTCCACTATCGCCTCTTTGACCCCTACGCACTATTGCGCATGCGTATCAGCATGACAATTCCCAACGGTCGGACAAACAAGAGGTTCCTATACACAAGCGTTCTATCGTACGTGTTTGGAGTGTCTCGTTCCAAACACTTGCGAAAGCCTGTGAATGTAAGTGCCATGTGGTCACACAGTTTTCAGACGAGTCCGTAAGCACATTCAAGGAACGAACGACCCACTCATGGCGCGTCGAAAGACTGTGTGATTAGAACGGGACGCTGCAAACACGTACGATAGTTCGCTAGTGTAATAGAGGCAAATAGTGTGACGTAAATGCACTGGTGGGGGAGCCAAAACCTTTCCAAACAATGAGTCATCCTTTCCATTCCATGCTTTGAGCATTTGAGGTTATGTAAAAGTGGTTTAAATCGACGTTCATTTTCTAAGTTTAAGAACACGTTTTGAAGTCATGGTTCAACGTGGGTCAAACTAGGGAGGCTAAAGCTAACAACAATTGGACGAAACGTAAAGTACATGAGAACAAAAATTACAGCGAATGACAGGTAACCTTACTATTTCGAGCCAGCTGTTGACACGTGCGTTTGTTTGGAAAAGTCCCCACTCTCATTGACGTCACGACTTTTCCAGTCTATAGCACCTAAACACAAGCCGCTTGACCACTTTGACACTTGAACCTGTCATAACTGTAGTTGTACGACGTTTTTCGCGCATGCGTCACTTGTCTGAAACCAGTGAAAACATCCCTATTATACATAGTACAATGCAAAAAGAAGAATTTAGTGAGTCTCTGATCTTAACTTATTCTCTTTGGCACATCCGGTGTATGTTTATTTAATTTCTGAATACAGAAAACTTTTCAAACATAAAAAAGTACAATTTATATAATTATTTACTATTATAGTGATGTAACAAACATTCGCGAATATTCGCATTCGTCTTAATATTCACATTCCCAAAATTCATATATTTCTGGAAAAACCTATCCAGTTTAAATCTATATAATAGAAATGAAATGCCGTCGCCTGATTTGGCTATTTTTTTAATATTCGTAATAGTCCATGCAAGTTCTTTACGGAAAGAAAACTTGGAAAAGTTTCCCGAGAAATTGGAAAATTCGAGAAACTGAAAGTGCATTTCATGTGCGTAAATGTTGAAAGGATGGACCGATTTTGCAATTTTTTTTAATAGTCGTAATATTTCATATCATAGGTTACAAAGAAAAATTGGAAGTTTAGATTGATTCACAATTTGACAGTCAACTGTCAAACGACATTTACGTACGTGCATGCTGTTCAGATGTAAAAATAAAAAATACCATCTGTAAAAAAGTCAAACCTTCGCAATTTCTACGTTTTAAGAAGTTTTTCGTTAAATAGAAGTTTGCTATATAGAGTTTACACTGTAGCTGTGTTAATTCTATCTCCATTCAAAATGTCGCACTTACGGTACCTATTGAACTACAAGTGACATTGATATAAACAAAACCTTCACATACCAAGTTCCTTGCATTCTTAAACGTATTTTTTCAATATATTTCCTTGGACTTCCATTTATGCCGATCAGATTTTTTTTAAAATTTATTTTCATTTAAAATATTTATACAGGATAAATACAGGAGGATGATAAATTGAACAATGTTCCCATGGTTTTCATACTGTCAGGAAAAATGACAGAGGTTCTTGTTAAAGTGCAAAAGTCTAATTACATTTTCCATAGTAGCCTCCCCGGGCTGCGGCCCACGTGTTTAGGAGCACCCTCGGGCTAAAGGTCTCGTGGATAGGAGTCCCCTCCGGCTGAGGCCCCCGTGGGTAAGAGCCCCCTTTGGATAGGAGCCCCCTTGATAGCAGCCCCCTCGCGCTGGGGCCCCCGTGGATGGGAGCCCCCTCGGGCTAATCTAGTAACTACTAACATGCTGAAAGCCACAAATACAACACACCTAAAAAGTTGTCCCAGATTTATTTGAACAGAACTGTACTTCTGTTTATAGTAGGGGGGAGCCCTGGATGCTAAATTTGCAGTTACTAAAGCATCATGGGGACCCATTGTATTGTGAAGATTAGGTTCTAAAACGAAAAAAAGTTTATTTTAAGTTTTCCATTTTAGTGGGGGAAGAGCGTGTACAAATTTTCAAAAAAAAAAAAAAGCAGACATGGAAATATTCGAGCGCGTCAGACATTCATAGTGTACACGCGCTTTGTCTTTCTGATAACAGGGAAATATTAATCTGACGAGTAACTAGGGGGGGTAGCAGTAAAAAGGGGTAAAAAAAATTTAGAAAAAAGTTATTCGAGCGTGTCAGATATTCAGAGGGAATGTTAAGTGAACTCAAAAAAGTATCCTATTCAAATGACTGACGATTTGGACGTGACCAAAAGTCATGACCGATTTTTGAAAATGTAAAAAAAATGTGACCTTGAAATACTCGAGCGCGTCAGATTTGTATACAGACGGTTCAACTTGATGCCCTAGTCGTCCTAAATGGTAATCTGACAATTATATGGAGGAATATTGTAAATCTGACAATTTGAAAAAAAAAGTGTTTTCTTTTATTACTGGGTGTAATGAAAATAATATGTACATAGAAAATTTAATCATTTATTGATATAAAATAGATAAAAAAATATTAAAAACAAGTATTTTAATCTTCATCCTCACTGGATTCGTCTTCGAAGTTGATTTCCACTTGTTCAACTCAACGAATTTATTGTAATTATTAATTTATATGTAAGCCCAAATTCAGTGAAAATCTATCAAAGTAAGGAAACTAAGTGCAAGAAATATTTTAGACCAGTTTTTAGACCTCTAGATCTGGTCAAGTATAAACACAACAATGACTGTCTTTCATACAATGGCGTTCTATATTACATATTTTATAGATTGCCAGTAGTTTCATATGCATATTATTCATTGATTTACGAGGTACCGTCGCCCGACTCCATAATCTAAGATATTATTACTTGAAATGTTTTTTGGACCCCATGAGAGTGCAGCAAGCATGTTGGACAATTCTACTTAAACTTTTTGATGATATTATTTTTTCAATGTCAAATTAAACAAGACTCCGATGTCAATGTGAAAGGGAGTGAACTGATTCCAACTGGCGCGGAGTGGAAAACATACAGTTATCGGCATCTGTACGCTTCATCATTTATTGATGGTTTTAGCTACATCGCCCCATGAAAATCGTCAGATTACATGTTTTTCGTAATCCTAATAGGATTTCTTTCAAAATAAAAAAAAATTAATCGCGCTCGAGTATTTCGAGGTGACATTTTTTTTACAACTTTGTGACTCGACCATTTCCTTATGTCACGCTCAAATTGTCAAATTATTGAAATATACACTTTTCTACATGTACTTAACTTACCTTGTCTTAATCTGATGCGCTCGAGTTTTTCTGAGGATCGATTTTTTTTTTTCTAATCTGACGGGCTGCCCTCAACGAACCCCTCTATATTAAGGGTTCATATTTGGTAGGGGTATATTACAGGGTGCAATGTTTCTCCCCATATGATTTTCTGACGCGTTGGAGTAAGGCGCAAAATCCCCGCTTGGGCTCCCGTACTATAGTTATTATACCAAAGGTTCCAAAATTTCATTTTACAAAAGTGCCTTTTAATCTGTTATTGTTCAATTTTGACCGTAATGGTACTTAAATTTTCTGTTTGTTTCAAAGTAACGAATCTAATGTTCCAGGAAACGGGATTTAAGTATGTGGGACACCTGTACAGGTATTTATTATACAAACCGACGCGATGTACATTTAGTAACTACGCAGTCATTTTGTGGCAGTGCAAAGTTTATAGAAACATTTGAATTATTGATAATTATCTTACTTTTTTTTAACTCAAGTGAAGTTTTCTTGATTAATTTGTTAATAGACTTTACTTAAAAAATCTGGTCATCTGACTTTTCAATGTCTAAAGCGGGCCGCACATTATCGCGGAACGGAATGGAATCGTTTGGATTGTTCACTGAGCGAATTTTTCCTTGATTTCGCAGCCCCCTCCACTATTCAGTGTGGATTGCCGGATGCAATCCGGAGCACAATGTTTAGTTTTGAAGACATAAAGAAAAAAATATTTTTCTTTTGCCGTAATTAACATTTTTTAAAAATACTTAAATAATCACAAACATAAATTCGGACCTAAATATAGTGGCTTCCAAACACCTAACTATCGGTCAGAATTATAACAAATAAAAACACAGTAGCTTTACGCTTAGACAATAAACATTTTTAAATCGTCCAGATTAGCTATTTTTAAAGTTTTTGCAATGATGAATAATCACACTGAAGGTAAGTAATCTATATCTGTAAAATTTTAGGATAATGAATCAAGCAATTAATAATAAATTACAATTTCGTTAAAAAATTTCTGTAATTTCAAATTGAAATTTCGTTTATTGGGACAAAATGAGAGTTGTGATTATACTTTCTGATTAAAATATAAGATTTACTATAAACAACCATACAAACTGCTACTTTTTGCGATTTTAATTATTTTAAATAATTTAGATATTTAGACATTCGGAAATACTTGAAAAATGTTTGCTCATCTTCTAAAAGGTCTGGGAATAGATGATGAAATTCCCCATATTCTTGTCTTTTTATGTTAATTTCATGGGCACATTTGCGCTTTTTTTTTGTTTTCTCTCTTAATTTCTTCTTCATGTGAAGCTACACACAGCGCCACAAATTCTTCTTCTGAACTGTCCATTGCAAAAGAACAAGAAACACTAAAATTTATCAAGTTACTCTATACAAGTACATTTTTCCGCAAAATTTTCAAAATTTCAGAATTTCCATTTCATTCCATTCCGTTCCGCGATAATGTGCGGCCTGATTTATACTAAATAGAAACAAACTCTAATTTACAGGAAACAATCTTTGATATGCAAGATATCCATTACATATTATTTGATAATATAAAGATAAGCAGATCTAAGTTACATTTCTTCAAGTCTTATAAAAAGAACCACAGTAGTTTTCCTCACTAGTGTCGTGAGTGTGAAGTGAATGTGAAGTTTGTTGAACGAGCCCAAGCCGACCAATGATATTTCCACTTTCTTTCCAACGAGCTAACACTATTTTTTAGACGATTGCAAACATTGGGCAGATACATAGTTATAGTTAGATTATTAATTAACACTAACAAAAAGCTCCAATAATTAAGTCACACCCCCCACAAATGTCAAAAGATTTTTTTTTCACTATTTTTGCAAAATTTTGTAATGTAACTTTTACTAATAATATTTCAAAATGTCTCACTGAAGCATTGGCTTTTACCCCGTTTTCTTCTTAAATTTACGAATCACCCGATTTTTTATATTTGACTTCAATTAAACATACCAATGAAAAATTTCGTAGAAATCCTACCTAGCTGTATTTGTTAATTTTTGCATGTGCTTGATAAAAGTTCTTGTGGATGTTGTCAGGTGACTGAAATGGAACCGGAAGCGTTGCGATATATTTCACATTGTAGCTGTGGTGATAACGTCAACTTTCGACAAGTAGGTTGCTTCGTAGATATGGTTACTTTCATATGTAGTCGCCTAAAAATTAATATTCATATAATATTCCATTGAGAACAGTTCCATCACATTTAATATTAATTAAATTTTTTGGGATTATCAACGCTTTGATACATACAACAGCGTTTGATGTTTTTAAACAGCAGTGGTTGAACAACAATTTTATTGTTATATTACTCTGTTATTTGAATAGCAATGAGTTAGATCAGCTTGTATACCACGAAAAAATATATACTTTTATATACTTTTAAATATCTCGAATCTAAAAATATTGATTAATTTTTTGTTGCTTGTGTGATACCACATAAATTGCATCAAACTTCTAAGCACAACAACAATCATCAGTATTTACATTCTTGTCTATTCGTGACAGGTAACTTATATCTCTAAACAAAGTCTTAACAACAATGCGAAATCATTTTATGTGTTTAGTGTTTAGACACGGATATACTTCTATTATTATCAATCTGTTGATATCCAGTAGAGAGGAAAACATGATAAGGTGATCGCTTCGTGTTTCTATTAGCTCAGGAATTTTTTAAGCATTCTTAACGATTAGAATCAGTCATATCAGGCTCGATTTTCATGATGGTAAAGTCATAAAGTAGTATAATCGATTGATCGACCCTCATTTACGAGTTCATTACAGTGTGAATAATCAATAAACTGCTCAAAGTCATTGCCAGAACTGTTTTATTTCTCTTAAATGTTTTTCTTTAAGTTAGTTATATTTCATTCTAAGAATGGACAATTTGAGCGCTCTTTCATGCGGGGAATCTGGCGGAAATAATTACCTGCACTCGTATTCTAATAGCTTTGTAATGTAAGTCAGGAAATCTAGCACCTACACCAAACAATGATAATTACCATGATAAATATTCATTTCCGCAAAATGTGCATACCTACTGCAAATAACAGACGTACGTCCACCTGTACTTCTATATAAAATATACACCCAAAAAATGATTCATAAACAGTACTTTCAGAATCCATAAATGGAACTAACGGACATTCTCTACGTGTAATTGTGAACTTGCACTCACGAATCACGATGTAAATTATAATTAGATACGGTCTTTTTTGGTGTGAAATGGAAAGAGGTGAATGTAGTCTTCGAGAAAAAATGTAATAACTATGCTCTTGCAGCAAGGATGTCAGTGGACCAAGATCCGATAGTTTCTTCGGAACCGTCGCCGACCTCTCATCTCGAACCTCCTCCTGGTAGGAAAGTTAGCGTGAATGACAGCTCCTCCGGACAGGAAAATTTAGCGTTTGAATCCCCCAGAAGTCGGAAAGTTTCCGCCACCTCGGACCATGCAGAAGTCGGCCCTGTCAGGAAAAAGGCCATCCTTCATAACTCGCACCCCCTGGACGCCCTCATCTTACCTGGATATAATGGTAACAATTCCCGATCACATGACGCTATTTTAATGCAATCAATGCCACAAAAAATTGTCTCCTTTAAGATCTCATGTGATTCCAATTAATTTAATTCAAAACAATACGTCCTAATTGATCTGTCCATTGTTATAACGCCACCATTCCGGTTCACCACAATTATGTTTTTACAATTTCCTTGACATGCACAAAAAGAGTCAGTCGATGTTCTTAGTTTGTGCCGGGTTTTTGCCTTCACTTGAGGTAAACAATTATGGCAAGGCATGGAATAAAGTGTTAGTGTCAGTGTCCAATAATTTTATTTACAGATGTTGTCAAACAAATAAATGGGGACTTAAGGGCCAAGAAGCACTCAGTCACGGATTCACTGCACTCGAAAACTAGGTTTTCTGAAATGGAGGACCGTAACGATAACAACAGGTTAGTCCTTATTCACGTGTTTTATATAAAATAAAATGCAAGTGCTTTATTTCATGTAACAATTAGTTTTCACGTTGTTGCACGAGCATGGCTAATTTTTTCTTAAGTTAAAATTTAAAATTCGATTGTCAGTGTTCTACCCTTTTGTTGCCAAAAAAGTACATTCTACTACCTGTACTGTAGATTTGTAATTTTGTTTCATATCTTGAGACATTGAGTGGTCAATTATGTTCACTTTAAATTTTTATTACCCTGGAAATGGTAAAAATAATAATTGTTGTCTTCATAAATCCAGTAACGTACATTTAATAATGTTTTACTTGTAGAAAAACTAAAATTTGGAGTATACTAAATTTGGTGGGATTACTACAAATACAATAACAATTTACCGTTGCACCAACAAATTGATGATAACATCCATGCATTCATGTAGTTTGCAAACCTTGTTAGGAAATATGTAAAATCAGTTACCTACTGGCAACACGAAACTATTTATTTTGTTCATTATCAATTCCTCGGTTATTGGGCTATATAGTTGTTAATCAGAAGAAACAATGCCTAATATTTGCTTACGTTTTAGGTCATGGTGGTATTTATTCTGTCTGAAATGTCGACAAAAGGAGTCGCACCCTTCATGGCAGCCCCAGATATGGCCAAGGATCTGCCCCTATCCATTTTGTCTCACCTACAGGCAGTTTTCCAGGATAATAGCCCTCACTCTCATTGGCACATTATCATGGTGCATCTTTTACGCCATCGTGGGAAAAACAGCTGCTCCAGGTGGTCACCTATTTCAAATAATACTATTGGCAATAAGTGCACATTTTGGAGGATGGCTGATAAGTTTAACGACTCTCCCAAGATTAATTGGAATGTTGTTTACTGGATTGATATTACAAAATCTGGGCATCGTAAACATTGACCACTCGTTTGTACACATCACCAAGGAGTTGCGGTAGGATTTGATAAATTATTCAAGTATGGGACTAATCATTCAAATTTTAGGACCACTGCTTTAGTGATTATTTTAATTAGAGCTGGTTTAGATCTGGACCCCTCCGCCCTGAAACGCCTAAAATTCACTGTGATCAAATTAGGTTTAGGTCCATGGTTTGTAGAAGCAGGAATAGTAACAGTTATGAGCTATTTCATATTGCATATACCGTGGGACTACGCCCTAGGACTGGGCAGTATTGTCGGTGCCGTGTCTCCTGCTGTAGTGGTCCCTTGTCTCTTCAGGCTACGTTCTAGGGGTTATGGAGTAGCAAAAGGAATACCCACCCTCATTATCGCAGTAGCAGGAATCGATGATGCCGCCTCCGTGGCTGTTTTTGGAATCATTAAGAGCATAATGTTCTCCAACGATACTCTCACATTCCAAATCCTGCAAGGGCCCATTTCAATTCTTGGTGGCTTGGGATTCGGATTTTTATGGGGAATAATCAGCAGCTATATCCCCGAGAGACACGATCCTTTCATGGTGCCTCTACGAATCCTGCTTCTTTTAATAGGAGGGATGATTTCCGTGTTCGGAAGCGAATTGATTGGCTACGGAGGTGCGGGACCTCTGGCGTGTGTTGCCGCAGCATTCGTTTCTTCCTGCTGTTGGTCTAATCAAGGATGGGAAATTGACGAAAACCCGGCATCCACCGCTTTCGAAATTTTCTGGATGATCTTCGAACCAATCCTCTTCAGCATTACTGGGGCCCAAATCAAGCTAAACGAACTCGATGGACAGGTTGTTTCTATCGGCGTCGGTATCCTCATCGCTGCAGCCGTCATCCGGATATTGGCTACGATCTTGTTAGGGATCGGTTGCAACCTCAATTTGAAGGAGAAGATTTTTGTGTCTATTGCGTTCATGACGAAAGCTACAGTCCAAGTAAGTCAATAAATTTAATGCAGTCGATACCTTCGTCAAACTCAAAAATTTCAAGATACTGGGCGAGATGCTTTGCTGTAGAATCAATTTTGTTTGTTTATCTGTTTTATGCTTTCAGGCAACTGAAAGATCTTTTCTAACTAGTAAGCAAATATTCATTTTTAAATTCTAAATTCCTTGATGTTCTCTCAGACTAATATCTAGAATCTCATTGACCAGTTTGTCCAATTCCAAGTCAGGAGTTTTTAGAGGTACTTTCTCAGCTAGTGATCGGATGTATCTGTGTTTTTTAATCCAATAATTAACAACGGTGATATTATAGCTTTTGGTCTGAATCTTCACGGGCGGGGATGTTTTCTTTAACCACTACTACACGAGTACCGTTTGTTGCATTTTCGAAGTGTGAAAGTGTAGAAGTGAAAAATGATCTTCTAGTGAATGTTGATGAGCTTTCACTTATACTTTTGACGTGTACTTGTCTCTTCATATTATAATAAATTTGTTTCTAGGCTGCCTTGGGGCCTGTTATCTTGGGAATCGTAGAGCCCAAGTCCCCTGAACATGAATATGCTGAAAAAATCGTCATGGTTTGCATATTGTCCATCATCCTCACCGCTCCAACCGGAGCAGCCATAATAACTTTGGGCGGACCCCGTCTACTCACAAAAACCAAGTTTCCTGAAGTACCTGAAGGATGGCGTAGGAGTCATCGACCATCTATTAGAGATATTAGTATTATTGATGAAGAAGAAGTGAAAAATCACAACAATGAAGAGTCGATATCTACAACTATAAGTCAAAAAGACTCCTCCAAAAGTGAACCGTGATTTAGAAGCGGTACATTGAATAGATAAATGTATTTATAGTGTAAATATTCATGTTTTAACAAACTATTTCTGTACAAAGCAAAAGAGACTATTTTAACATGTAGTTAACGATACAAAATGATTAAAGTATTTTTAATAAACTTTTATGAAGTGTAGTCTTAAGGGAAACGTTCCAAATAAATTTAAACTGAATAAATAAATGTACTGCTCGTTTTAATATATGTATTTTATTTAGATAAAATGCACATCAATAGTGCCTTTCACCATATTCTTACATTCATATGATTTGAATTGATACTTATACAAAAGAAATCATAAGTAACAGCAAGGCATTTAGATGAACGTATTAAATTAAACTAAGATTATATACAAAATTGATATAGACAAACAACGAAACTGGATAACATATCGTCTAGCTATCGATACAAATCCAAAAACAATAATCAGTAGCATAGATCTTTCAATATTTAATAGCTATTTACAATGTATCAAATTTTAGTTCTTTATTTAAATATTAATTACTTGTATTTTGAAATATCAATAGACTCATTCAATATCAACAGCATATGAAACCTTGTTATAAGTATTTAACTCTAATTACAATAAAATTTGTAAAGAAAACCGAGTCCTAAGACTAGCAAAAGAAATCGCCACCAGCAAAGTCACAACTGTTCTTCGTTTAACGCCCCAACTAAACGATAATCAGGTGACCTTGCCAAGGTCAGTGCAAAACCTAAAAGGAGGTCACAGATCTACTACTATACAAATATTTTGTTTGTGTAGTGAAATTGGTCAGTGATATTTACCACTATAGTGGCACATGCAGTTTCGAAATGTACAATTTGTAAAGCCTATTTATTTTCAGTTTCATCATCACCTACTCTCCACTAGTAACGTAAATTTTGTACCACTGCTTCTCTAGCAACTAATACCAGATTCTAACTAAGGATGATTTAGAATATGTCTTGTAGTGTCGAAAATTTGTCTAAACTAACTCTAAATTAACAAATCGTTTGATTGTCATCGACATTATTTGTAATTAAAACACTAACACTCGTAGGTGATAATACATACTGAAAATAGCCTAGTAATTTATTTAAAAAATATGACGATATTTTATACGGTTGAATCGTAACTAATCTTCAAAAGCCTCGATGCCTCATGCATTTTTTCTACTTTTCATAACATTTCTAACAGCAGTGCACGAACTTCAACTTGACTAGATTTCCTAGATTCAGTCAAATACTTGACGATAATATCACGCAGGTATCTTGAAAGTATGAAATAAAAAGCAAAATCATATAACCACTCAGTACATAGTACACTTTCCGTTAAAGTATAATATCTCAGTTCTTTTGTAAGCTATTTTACAATATATAAAATACATAAATTTATACGGCTTTCAACAATATGCCATTCCTTATAAATAAATTTAAAAATCCTAAGTATAGCTACAGTTTAAAGCTTGAATATTCTATTTCAATAATAGATTGTTTAAAAATTGAGCTATTACTCAAATATGGCACCAAACTGGTCAAAATTTTTAATGTTTATTTTAAGAATTAATCACATGTACGGAACATCCCATTGAAGATGCATCAAAGATACTCCGAATTCGGTTTGTACACAATTTCAGTTATTTAGGCCAAATCTTGTATTATTATCTAAGATGGTTTCATTCGTAGTACCTTTGATGGGATCGGAAGTCATGATGTTCTTCAAAATCCATATCGGCAAACCTCTCTAGCAACTCCTTTCGGTAGTTCCTCCCCTCTTGCTTACTCTTCTCGGCAGTTTTTCGGTCTTCAAGATATCGACTCCTTTCTCCATGTCTTCGATCTTCTTCAAGTCTTCTCCTGTCTTCCATTCGCACGTCGGGCCTCTCTTCCCTGTACTCTTTAGGAATCTGAGGTTTGTAATACGTTTCGGCTTTCGGAGAAAGATCATCATGCATTTCTTCTTCAATCGGCTGTTCCGTAGAAAGCCTCCACTATATGGCATTAAGAGCCCTGCGTGAAGACCCCCTATGAGTAGGATATTCTTCTTCCCTAGTCACCCTGTGATCCCTCGGAGGTATTCGATCCATGGTGCGATCCCTGTAGTCGTCATTACCGTGGTGGGGCACTCCATGGGTGTTCGCATGGGTGTAACCCTCTCGTTCACCGTAGTCTTCATACTCACGCTCTCTTTCTAACCTTGGTCTACTTCTCGCGTGCGCCGTATGAAATGTGGGAACTGTCACACAAAAAGCAGTCAGTAAATCAAAGGAAGGCAGAAATCGCAAGCGAACGACTGAACCAAAGAGCCGTGTAAACTGATATTCCAAAGTGAAAACCGGTCACTTTTAAACTGACTAGGCTTTATTGAAGGATTGTTCAACTCCTAGTTTGATCATCGGCTCCAATTACAGAGTTAAAAAGAATTTGAATAGAGATCAACCTTTTTGAGCACTGGCAGACGCAATATAATTTCGGATTTTTTTTACATCAATAATTGACTATTAATATGACACAATACATTAATTTATACTCTCTCAAGAACGCTTACAAATTTGTCCCCATTAAAATGCTTATCTCTACTCCACTTTTTCAAAAGTTTCTTTGGCTACGCTGTATGCTTGATTAAAATACACACAGAGTCAAAAGTCTTGGGCCCCCTTTGTGAATTTTTTTATCCGGATAACCTTTTTATAGGAATAATTACATACAAATTGCCATTTTTTGTGATGGTGGAAAACAGTCAATAATATTATCGTCTACTTGTAGCACCGGATGTGTTAATGTGCTGAAATAGTATATTACGACCCAAGGCCAGAAAGTTGACCTGATACTATTTTTCTTCATCCCCTAGCTGAAAGTCGGTCTTCCCAGTCGCGTTTCCTTTTTGTGGACGGCGAGCAGCAGCGCACCCCACTATTGCAAAAGCGAGTCTAAATCCAATGTTTTTATTGGTTCTAGACGCAGGCCACAAGGGCGGTTGTTCCCATCCTGGAGCGCTATGGGGCCGGGAAAACCGACATTAAGGCTATGGGATGCAGAAAATAGTTGTTTATTATACAAGTTCCTGTGTAAATTGGACGCTTTACGCCACAAGGGGTTTATAAAAGCACGAGTGAAACGAGTGTTGCTGTGAGCCCCGAGTGGCGTAAAGCGTTCAATCTACACAGGAGCGAGTGTAATACAACGTTTTATCGTTCGACACAACCCCGGATAGCCTTTAAATTGCTTAAAATCCAAAAAAAAAAAAATGAAAATTCTGACAGTGTCGAACGATAAAGATAATTTGTCTGTTTGTCGAAAAATACCCGGCCATCAAATTTTACATTTTGATAGGACAAGAAAAATAATCGCCGTCAATTGGTCAAGGATTGGTCAAACCACCGAATTTCAGCAACACTTGTCTGTTATCAGAGTAAGGCGATTATTCCAAGAGACTGGACATGTGATGGACGCCTAGTTACCAAGTTACAAATGCACGAAAGAATCGCTACATAGCCAATTTTGTATGATACGTATAACTTTAGCACGAGAACACATAAATCGAGGAACCTAGATTGGGCTTAGGAGGTGAAATCTGACGTGTGAGGGTATGGAGGGAACCAGAATGCACAACGAGATTGGCTTCTGCTAAAGTCATTCCTTCATAATTATCTATCTCCAAAATTTCATCAAACCATGAAAAAGAAAATTATTTTTAGGGACGATACAATTCGAACAAACCGCACGAGAAGGGTCCAACATGTGTTGTAAGAAGTAAGTGTGTAATGCCAGCAAGCTCGCCGGATATGAATCCAATCGAGTACGTGTAGAATATAGTTTAGTAAGTTCAACTCACTAGTCACACAATAGAGTAATGAATTTGATGAAATTAATTGAATTATTTAACTCCATCATCGTAGAAAATTGTGGGGGGTCCAAGAGTTTTGACGCTATGTGTAATTCCAACCGTTACTAAACGTTCTACTTATTATTATTTTTATATTTGAATTATGAAGATATTAGAAAAAGCAGTAAGTTATGTCTTTGTAGCCCACCAAAACAAAAAACTTACTATTTAAGTGAGAGTGTGTCAAAGAATATTTGTCTCAGCAAATTTAAATAAAATCACCTCCTGACAGAAGTGACTGTTATCTTCTATCAGTGTCAAGTGCCAGTTCAAAAGTGGCATTCGCCAATGAAAACAATTTAACACGGCTCCCCAACGCCGTCTTAAAAGCAAAACATACAAACTTGCAAACTTATCGTCTCAACAAAACCAACTCGGTGACGTCTAAGAACTACTCAATCTCAAACTTACTTACAAAAACCAATCAGCTCTAAGCAAATAAGTCAGTGGAGCCAGCGCGCCAAATTTTACCAGGACTCGGTGTTACTTCGCCTGATGTTTTTAGTGCAATAGCAAAAGCGTAGCAGTTAAGTAGAATGTAGCGAAGCGATCGAAAAGAAAAAAAAAAAGAAAAATTAAAACCGTGCAAAGATAACTGAACCTGCTTGAAAGATATGCATTTCTACATTAGTCTACATAATTATTCGGAATCGGTGTCATTGACCCGGAAAAATCTGAAAAACAGTTCAAAATAAAAGTATAAACTCTGATTCAACAAGAAATTTATTAATCATCACATTTTTTATATTGGACCCACGAGTTACACATACACTTTAGCAAATCAAAATGTGTAATAACATGGTTCTCTTTCAGCTTGACAATGTATCACAAAATGGAAGTTTGAAATGCAACTAAGCTAAATTATGCCAAATACAATAATCAGAAACATTTGATGCATTATCCAAGACAATCATGCAGTGATTTATAAGAAAGATAGTGATTCTAGAGAGTCTACTGAGTCCCAACTTTGCAACCCTATGTATCTAACACCTGCGTGACTACCTCTAGAATCATGAGAGTATCCGTATACTTCATGGTGCGCTGGAAGAAATTTGTTAGCGATTAGTGATGGTATTCTGCCAACTAGTTGTAGATTATTATTAGTTAATGGAGTGACCACAAGCGTCAACAGATAGAGTTTGACACCCGAAAATGTTTAGATTTTAGTTTGTTTAGAACTTGTGAGGAGTCGGATGAGATCCGTACCTGGTAGGGTGGGTCTTCCTTGGTCCCCACTTGGAGAGGCTTGCGGTGAAGTACCCATCGGTCGAGGTACGTTCGAAACATTCATCTCAGGATGCGTAGCTCTCCAATAAGCCTATAGCAAAACTGTAGAAAATTGAGATGAAAATTGAAGCGACTTACTTCTAAATATTCGGCTATGTGTTCGCAAGCATCTTCCAGCTGGTTCTCGTCCAGAATCACGTCGAACATTTCTGGAGGACATTGAGCTAATTTTTCTGACGCGACCATTTGTACATTTAGATGTCTAGCTTGACTTTTACCTCTAGATTTGATTAACCTTTGCAAAACCTGCAAAAAAGATACGGCTATAAATTAAGTCAAAACTGAAGGTGTTGAGGTTATGATTTATAGTTATTATTAATGTATTTTATTTTTTTAAAGCGACTTATGCACAGTAGTTCTATATGTTCATTCCCAACTAAAATTTGTAACCCCCAACAATTCCAACTTCAAAGAAAACTCTCGAACAATTTGGCCCCCCTTGATAACAAAATTGACCTGTTCGAGTGTTTTCTTCTAAGTGTTTCGAAATTAAAATGGTTAAATTAGTTGAGTATTTTATGTAGATTTGGAAAATATCGATTTCGCGTTTTTTTTTTTTGTAGAAAGGAATCGATAAATGCAGGTCTGGATAGAGAATTGAATAAGCTTTAAAATGATGTATCACACGACCCCCCATGCTATTCAAATTTTTTAAGGGGGTGGCTGCCCTGACTAAAGGGGTGAGATCTAAAACATGAAAGTTACAAAGGTACAATTTGGTCCCCCTTGATAACAAAATTGACCTGTTCGAGTCTTTCGAAAGTGGAATTGTTGGGGGGTACCAATTTTAGTTGGGACAACGTGTATAGTATCTTTGTGATAATATGTATATATTTGATATACCGGGTTTAGAATAGAATTTGAGACAGAAATTTTGCATGTAAAAACAAAGATTTCAAAATATTGGCTCCCCTGTTTCGTTTAGAGCAAAACTTTAAATATGAAAGTATTAGTGTAAATAATACTACCTAAATTCCTGTATTAAAATCCATTCTACACACGCTATTATGCATAATTATCTAAAATTTTCTTTTTGTAGTTGTGCCTTCTGTACGTCTTTTAGAATTAGTATTGTGCTTCCAGTATTATTATAAAATATGTATCGGACGGCCGGGGCGGCGGCGCGGCGGCGGGATGTTTGCCAAATTTCTTGAATACATTCCAAGGGATTGTCTGCATTATCTTTTTTCTATTAGACTGGGCACAATTTTAGAGTGAAATGCAAGATTTTACTTTTAATTAATGATGGGAACATTACAAATTATAACAAAGTATTTATACAAAAAATAAATAAAATAAGAAAGAGAGTTAAAAAAATTACCTAAATAAATCAATATTAAACAAAGAGCGACTAAAGAATTGATTTTTTCCAAACTGTTGGCAAACGTAATCAAAAAAAGGAGAAGCTAAACGATAATAATTTAACTCTCGTGGTTTATTTTATTTACACCTGTGAATTAGCCAAGTTGTTTCGACGTCTTTAGTAATACAACAGTCTCCTTTTAATCCATAAAAGAAAATCTCCTGTTAACCTTGGAGCAAAAGTACAATTTTTTTTTTTAGTACATAGAATTAAAGCGTTATTATTAAAACACAGTCTTTAGACGGAAAATCGGGTTGAATACTTAACTCAAATTACGTGATATGAGTGGTATAATAAGATACAGCAGTGGATAATAGTAGATTATATTACAAGTGACAAAAATGCTTCATTGTCAGCGCGTGAGATCTTTGAATCACGAGTGATACACATCTCACGAGCTTACAATGAAGCATTTCTGTCACATGTAAGATATGACGTTTTATGTCCGACGTGTAATTTCTTGTAAAAGTTAAAAATCAAAAAATTAATGAAAGTGTCAAAATGACGTTTCAAAAAATTATTCATGTCTTACCATTGTGTAACCATAGTAATTCACCCCTTTTTATCATTATATCACTTGTGAGAGAAATACTCCATTATACCTTCCTTTTGCGTGGCAAAAATAGTCATCTAGATGTTAGACGGGGATAATAGTACATTATATTATAAGTGATAGAAATGCATCATTATTAGCGAGTGAGAATTTTGACCCACGAGTGCGCTTGCGCACGAGTGGGGCACTTCTCACGATTTCGATCACGTGTGATATACGACGTTTTATCTTACAGGTGCATTGTATAAAAATCCAAGAAATATTTATTCAAGTAAACATCCGCTTGTAACATTAGCATGGTTCTAATATCAGTTTCCGTAGTAACCTGTGATTGTTATAGTTATGAAATAAACAGTCTCGTTGTTTTTCACAATTTTCACTAAAGTAATAAAAATTGACTTTCTACCGAAACATTCAACCAGACGTGGAAGCCGCTGTTTCCAGCTTGCTCCCGGTAAGGTCGAGACACATGTACGAGAAAGAGTATGATCTGTTCGTGAAGTGGAAGGCAGAGAATTACATTACATCGCATGTAATTACATTGCAAATTAATAATTACGATTTTTAATTACAACTGACAGCTGTCAGATTTACTCACTTGTGAGTAGAACTGACAGCTTTATCTCTCTTGTGAGTAAAATTTGATTTCTGTCACCGAAAACTATGGTATAAAGGACCTAAAAAACTACACCTGTAAGATAAAATAATTTACAAAAGGATCAAAACGGGGATAATATTGAAAATGAGCAAAAATGGAAACAAGATATTTGGCCGAAGTAAATAACTTCCAGTCATCTTATTAAATATAGTAATAGAGAAAATAAAAAAGGTAGTACGAGGATAAAAGGGTTGGAGTGAGAAAGAAAGAATCCTCTGAAAGAAGAGGAGTTAATATTTTTATCAATATTAGAATTGCAGAGAAATCTATGCCACCTTAGAAACAAATAGAAACCGGTCGTTTAGTCAGGGAAGTTCAGTTCCATTCCTGGAAGAAAAAAAAATAAAGAAAAAAAGAGAGGGCGATAAGAAGCAGATAAGAAAATTGACAGTGAAATGGATAAGTTGGAAGAAATTAAAAGGGAACTATACGAAAAAATGAAGGAGAAGAGAAGAGAGAACCAATAAATTAAAAGAGAGATTAAAAAGCAAATAGAAGTATTTAAAGAGAACGAGAAGAGATGGGCGGAAGAAAGAAACAAGTTGAGAGAGTGACACAGCTGGAAGGGAAAGTGAACTATGAGGAAAGAAGAAGGAGGAAGAACAATATTGTGATAACAGGATGGGGTGGGGAAAAGAAAAGTAAACAGCAGGTCAAAAAGATTATTTTCTAAGAAAAAATGTACGAGAGGTCAAAATCAAAAACTGTTATAGTATAATAATACAGATCAAGTACTAGTAGAAATGGAAAAGTGGGAGGGAAAGTGAAGAATCAAAAAGAAGTACTAAGGGAAAAGAAAGAAGCTGAGATGATATTTATAGATAATAACCTCACAAAGCAAAAAAAACAGTTACAGAAGAAATTAAGATGCATAGCAAAGGAAGAACGGGGGATGGAAAAGAAGAAAGAGTGGGATACAAGTAATTAACAATATACTGGATTCAAGAAGAAGAGAAAGACTAGGGGTTTCCCAGTAAAAAAAGAAGAAAGGGTAAGAGAGAAAATCATGACGACGGCAAAGGAAAAGAGAAAAAGAGACTGGAAAAGAAGAGGAGGGGGAAAACTGAAAAGACATGGGAAAAAAGGGGCGAGGGCACTACTTTGGAATGTAGCTGCCAGAAAACAAAGACTGCTACCAAAATAATTCAAGTGGAAACGTCGGGGGGCGAGAAGAAGAAAGAAGAAAGGAAGAGCAACGGGGCCAATAATAACGGAGGTGAAAAAAGATATAATGGAGAAAAAGTAAAAGAAGACAGGATACTTGGTGAGAAGCTTACATACGAGCAAAATATGGTGGGAAATACTTACAGTATATAGCAAAGAGATAAAAAAACTAATAAACAATTTAACACTCATCAAGCAACTGATACGGGATTTTGATCAGTGTAATAATTATTGTATTCAGTTATTTCATCTGTCATGTTTTTTGTCGTTGTGTAGTAGTAATATTTTAATTCTTCATCAGATGGTAAAAATTCTTCATCGGTAAGACCAATGTATCTATGGGGTGATTCCAGTGGATGTATTTTGGTCTAAACGTAAACAATTTTGGAAATAGCCAAATCGGTAGGTATATTCACAGTCTAATGCAATTATTATGATAGTGCTACTGAATATAAATTAAGCTGTACTCCAAAATACTGTCGACGAAAGATCTAAAAGTTGATGTTGTATCATGGTAGTAACTACTACAGTTATTTTGCAATACTGCTGAGATTAAAGTGCTGGTTGATTCATAAATAGGCATTTTTGAGTTGTGAGTTATGTACAGGAAATAATCAATAATTATTCTGCCGAAATTTCAAAGTGATTCCTCTGACACTCAGGTGCTAGTACGGATTAGATTATCGCACGCGCCTGGTCAACTCCTAGATGATTTGGGTACTCTTTGTTTGAGTGATGCTGACAGTATGCATCCGGATTTAAATCAATTGCACAAATAGTACTGTCAGACGTAAACTTGTTAATCAGGACTGAAGTATTGATCAGTAAAGTCCTGAAGGGTACGAGGACAAAATTATTTATGTTAGTCTGTTGATTTGAAAGACACGTTGCAATTGAAGGTTGACGAGTCTAATGAAGAATTAGTTCCTCATAAATCATTTTCCATACATAATAATAATTGTAACATGAACTTTCAATATTTGACCAACCCAGTCGACCATTCAAGAAAAGGAGTAATTTGGTAAAACAAGTAAAGCCCTTGTATCCAAATTAAAATATGGTGTAGGCCTTTTGTCCACACGCACATGTTTGCTCACCGGAAAGAACTGGTAAAAGAAATCAAGAAGAGAATAAAAAAGACAGGGTCAAAGTTTTTTGCTCAAACTAAAAACATACCCTGCTAAACCCGATTAAGCCATTGTTCTTTTATATTACTGAAAGTGGCCATGCATGAAAAGCAGTTTGTGGTATGAAATGTCAAGTTGAGCGTATGGAATTGGACATGTCACAAATAACTTAATTAAACTACGACAGCGGCTTTTCGTACATCGCCAACTTTGACTAATTTAATTTAATTGTCTCTGTATGAGCTAATAATAATTTAGTGAATTTTTAGGGTTGAGGTTGTTTCTTCTGATTATATTATGAGTCGTAAAATTGCAATGAGTGTACTTTATTAAAACACGAATTTTTATATTTTCATCTCTCAATCACACGTGCATGGAAGACACAATTTTCAATTCTAATCAACTTCGTAATCAATTAATTTTTTGCCACATCTTGAAAATATTCCCTATTCAATGTAGAACTTCAGAACAATTTACATCCATTTTCAAGCTACAATTTTCATTAACCTGCATTTAGATAACTGAATTTGCGGAAGACATTCGTTTGGTAAAAGAAATCTATTTTTTTTCAGAATATTTTCCATTAGGATTACAAGCCTTACTTTAGCACTTTATTTTGGAAAATAAAATACACCTCCATATTTCTTTTTGTATCCCGTGAAACACTTTGGACAGCAATAGACTTTAATTTCTTAAAAGACATGCAAATTAATACATTTTTTTTTAATTTAATTTTTAGCTTTCTCTTTGCCGACTATTGGGAAGTGTAATAATGTGAACGGTAACATCAAATTAAAGTATTTTCAAAGACCTCAAATTTCGTGAACCTCTATATCCTCTATATCTAAGTTTTTCCTTACCTTAGGACTAGTTATTTTAAGATAAACAATGCATGGAGCTAATGAAGTTTTGGCAAGTTGCGAAGGATGGTTTATAGTATCACAATCCAGCACCACGAGTTGTAAAGTTGTAGCTAGCTCGAATATTCTTTCGATTTCTGCTTGGACCTCTGACAAACATGATGAGCGAGTTGTGGAACGTTCCATAATCGCCCGTTTTGAAGGATTATTTAGAAGTGAACGTTTTGCCAAAGATATATCCGCCATTACTCTCGTGATTATAATTCTGCAAAAATAAAACAGAGCAGTGCTTGAATTTTTGCACTCAAAATTGTACTCACCTTCCTTCAAATCTATGTTTTAAAAAATCAAATAAGGCTTTTTGCATCATGTCTGTTACTTCGTATCCTTTCAACGAAGGACCTACTAGAACTACTGGCCTCATGGAGGGAACTACGTCGTAAGGAGCAGTTGCTTCCTGCTTCTTAAAAAATGGTTTCTTCTTCTCCTTGGCAGGAGGTGTGGTGAGAGACTTGGCTGATCGCGGGTTTCCGACCGAATCAGACTCGTCTCCTACAAAATCCATATCACAATTACAGTCTTTCCTTTTGTAAGTAATGCACTCAGTAATCTAACATCTACATTCGCTATTCTACTGCTACTTTCTAATTGACCGGTGTTGTGGGATCTCACAGGATACATTGAAAAGGTTGAGAAGAGACGGGATGCAGAAAGTCAGACAGTAGTTACAAAAGTGTGAATGCTGCAAAATCAACCAAAAGTTAAAAACTGGAACGTGCCACAAAACAAACCCAAATCAACAAAACCTGCAAAAACTGCTTTGGAATTCGTCAGTGATGTCGTGTTTGCTCTCATCAGAAATGAATAAAAAGTGATTCAACATAAAACATTAATTGACCGTATACAAAACACCGAAAACACGAGTACTAAAACATCAAAAACCCGCTGCAGTGAGTGTGGATAGGACATACCAGGCGTGGGAGGAGTGCTACCTCTGGAAACATCGTTACCAGCGGCCCCTATATTAGAGCTGGAACTTGTTTTACTTGAGTAAAGTTTTGTAGTCCTCGACTGCGCTTGTTGCAATCTCAAATTTTCGAGCTTTACCGGAGAAGGAATGAATCCAATATCGCAACCTTCTTTCACCAGACGGCCGATCCACCAGCTGTTGTCGTATTTTTCCTGGAATTATTCATCAGTACAAGATTGAGTATAAACTGGTACATGTCGTTATTGAGAGCGTTTTCGTCAAGCCATAAGATTATTGAAAGACAGTACCAAAGATAAAAAATATCTAAAAATTAACCTGTAATTGATTTCAAGTCATTATCTTTTTACACGTATGGTAGTTTTTGGGTAGATAAGAAAGAAACATGAAATAATACGGTAAAATAGATAAATATTCGATTACCATAATGGAAACAAAGTATGTCGTACGCAGTATGATCGTACGAACTTCAAATTATGGTGGTGTAACTTGTACCATTGCCACGCAACGTGTTCGTCGTAATCAGCGTTACAATCAACTGGCTCCTTTTGAAAGGGGTCTAATAATTGTGGGAATCTATGGCGGAGAAGTATCCTTTCGCGAAAGTATGGGTCAAAGTGTCTCCACAATTATTGAGGCATAGAGTTCAACGAACGTTCAGAAAGCCCTAGGAGAAGTAGTGGTCGAAGAAGAATTACGAATGAACGTGGAGAAAGGCGTCTTCGGCGACCAACTTCTTTCGAGACAACTCAGTTGGCTACTTGGAAGGCAGGTTTGGAAAGAGAGCTGTCCATGGAGGTGTCTATACAAAATGTTAGGCTCGAATAGTGTAGGCAAATGGAGCAATGGGTCGATGAATGACACGAAATCATCTTTAGTGATGAACCTCGGTTTCGCCTAGCAATCTGATGGTCGGTTGCGTGTTAAAAGACGTAAAGGCTTAACACCTGGTGATATGGTTTGGGGTGCAATAAAGTCTGGAAGCCGGTATCCCCTGGTATTTATTCAGGGAAGTCTCAATGCGGCCTGGTATATCAACGAGATTTTGGAGTTTTGTTGCCATACCTTCAAAGACACCCTAACAGTGTTTTTTAGCAAGAAAACGCTAGGGCACACATTGGGAGAGTCACACAAATACTTATTAATGATAATAACATCAATTTGCTGTCATAGCCTGCGACATGATCGGCAGACGAATCGAAGATGTTTATTAACATTTGACACACACAAAATACGTTTCCGTAATATGTCAAAAATAGACCTTATTTATGGCGTATGTTTTATCATACACTGGGAAAGTACATGTACTATCGCGGAAAAAAATTTAACGTTCTGTCATTTTAAAAACAATGATTATAAATCACCCCTTATTGTTATTCTGACTGACTTTTGTAAATAAATTTAAAATTCTGGCACTTTGAATTTATTTTGTCAACAATGCCAGCAGTATCAGTGTATCAGGGGATCCTGACTGGATCCGTAGATCAGCTTCCAGGATCTGGGAGGCACCGAATATCTTGCGGGAACAAGACGGACCTACAGTAAGAAGTAACGTTACAAACAAAAAATAAAAAGTTTATTATTTGATGAAACATTTATGCAATATATTTGTAACAAAACAGAGAGATATGCAACATTATTTCATTTCAAAATTACGGTGGATGATTTCTATAAAAAAAAATCGCTTTTCTCAGGATATTCAAAAGTGCCATTCAAAAGGATTATAGGGAAACCAGGGGCCCGTTTCATAAAAAAACTTGTCAATTGTAAAACCAATTCGTTGCTAAGCAGCAACCAATCAATGAAGCTCTTCCTTGACTACACACTTGTATTACAAGTGACAAGTTTTTTATGAAACGGGCCCCAGGTCGGATACATACAATCCATTAGTGACAAACAGTACCACTAGAAATCGGTTCGAGGCAATTCACCGATTGCTTCATTTTAATGATGTAACGAAGTTAGCGTTCAGTATTCCCGGTGACATTAATACAGAAAAATAGTATATTATATACCAAGGTAGAGAAGTAGTTTCGATGCTTCGCATCTCGGGAATTAATACTGCTCAGCTGAGAAAAGGCTTCTCTACCGTTTTTTATATTTGTTTTTTTTTCACTACTAGCAGCTTAAATCCTATAAATCATTTTTTCTGTACATTCTTGTATTTATAATTACGTAAACAATTTCACGAATATCCTGCCAAATTCTAAGAGAGAGATTTTTTTCATAAAGTCCTACCTTCGGTATTACCACATTTATTAGATATGCATTTTGCATGAAATCCGGTCTCTTCATTATTAACTACTAGGAGAGAAAAACAATTTCACACATCCTCGACAAACTATATAATGGTACATTTTACAGCTAGTAGTGAAAAAAATTCTTCCCGGCGCCGTATCGAAACCGTTCCTGCTCTCAGTCACTGAATAAATTACGGCGCTTCTGATGCTGACGTCCGGAACCCTCCACGCTGCCTCTAACCGCCGCCGCACCGTCACTCAGAGTCGCGCGTCGGTTTAGCAACACTCACGCGCAGCCTTTCCTCACTCCGTGATCTATTGTAACGAAGTTACAGAATTTTCCGAGACTAGAATACAGCCAGCGACGTTCGCCGTCACGGTTGGTGAGTCGTGCCCCTTCCGAAGAAGTTCCAGTCCAAGAAGGTGAGCACCAGGCGGCCATCCTCCCCATTCCTAACCACATTCCTAGTAATATCTGGACGCGTTCCCTTCCGGTTTTCTAGCCACCACCTGCCAAGTAAATTCCGGTACCCTCCGGTTGTCTGACTTTGGTAACGTGCAGACGCATCCCCCCCCTCTCCCGGAAATCCCGACTATAACGTCCCAACCCTTGATATCCCCGACTACTACCATCACCACCGTGGAGACTCGCTGCGATCAAGAGGAAAGCGTGCCGAGTGTAGTGTAGATAGTGGCATTGTACATAGTGTAAATAGTTGTATATAGGGTGTTTATTAAAAACCGTCAGACCGTATCACTTTTATTTTTCCCTCCCGCCAAACTAGATAGCTGACCTCTGGCGTACCGTACTCCGGTGTAGCTACCCACGGTAGAGCATACCATGTAAAAAAAACTGGCGCTCGAGGCAACCCGACCGCAAAAAGCGTCACACTATATAAGGTCCACCACTGGCCATTACCGGAAGTATGAGTCCACCCGTCTACCCAGAAGGAATCTGAACAGGAAAACCAAGTCTAGGAGAAGTTAGAGACACACTGCCGGAAGTACCAGCCCCCCACGGCCTCCCAACCACCGACAGTACATGTTAAGCCTGAATATCCCGGTGCCGAATGGCTGCATGAGGAGTTTATCGGTTGCCTTTCCGCTGGACTGCAGGAGCCTTGATAGCTCCTCGGTTGTCTGTTAGAGAGAGAGAGATACCGTGTAAATAAATAGGGGTAAAACGGAGAGAGACACTGTGTAGATATGATGGGTTAAACGGAGAGAGAGACACCGTCTATATAGGAGATATAGGAATAGAGAAACCGTGTAAATAGTAAATTAATAAAGACCGTAATACCGCTAAACTCGACAGCTGACTCCCGGCTTACCGGTCTCCGCTTAAGCTACCCGTGGTCACGTGGAGCATACCACGTAATAAAACTGGCGCTCGAGGCATCGTGACAAGCATCACAAGGACAACTCGCAAATTGATGCCGAAAACAAAATATATAAAATAAGACCCGTTATTGAACATTTAAATAAAAAGTCGTCACATTTTATTCAACCTTTGGGAAATTTTGATGAGGCAATGCAACCATACTTTGGACACCATCAAATGAAGCAATTTTTGAGAGGTAATAAATACCATACGATATGGGTATAAATTTTAGGGCCTTGCGACAGTAATCAAATTTTTAATCCATATACAGAAGGCGGGGATAAAAAAGAAGGAAAAAAATTTGGAAGTAGTGTTACAAAAAAGTTTTTTTACTAAAAGCACTGTTTTTATTTTGGACAACTACTTCAACTCCTAAATACGCTAAACGTAAATAACATCAATTGTGTGGGAACCATAAGGCAAAGCCGAATAGAAAAGGCCCATATTCTAGATTTAAAAAAAATGCGGATCGTATAATTATAATGTTTTTCAAGATTCGAATTTTGCTTTAACACTAACCCGTTGACATGATAATAGTTAATGGAATCATGACAAGGGCACTTGCAAACGCTGGTCTATAAAAGATAGGAATCTTTTTGACAAGAGCGCGGTTTATACCAACGACGTCAGAATATCTAGACCAGCAAAGACGGTAGTTTGTAGGCAAATGTTTTGAACAACTTAGGCGAGAGGGGAGAGTCGCGGAGGGGACACAGTTGTTTCAAGGAACGTTTTTGAAATTTCGACCTTAAATCCCTCTGCGCTGATTGGTTCATTTAATTATTCATTTATTTTCGGTAGATTCCGTTCAAGTACGTGAGCCAAGTAAACAAAAATCATGGACGTTACATTGTTGGGATTGCAACAATACAAAAAAATCATTACAATTTTTATACTTCAGCTTTCCACGACATACGGAACAGCACAAGAAGTGGTTCCAATGTTTGAACATGGAATCTAATTTCAATAAAACCATTGTTTTTGTTTTATTTAAATTTATTTGAATGCTCCCTAAACTTGATACGCCACTGACTCTAAACGACCAACTAAAATGAACCAAACAGCGCAGAGGGATTTTGAGGTAGAAATTCCAACTTCCCGTGTTTTCAATTTTCACCTTAGTTGGATGTTAGCTTCAAACAAATCCAACTGATAACCTTATCTAGAAACTTATATGGTCAAAGGTTTATATAGAATCCGGATCAGATCTAAGATGTCCCATATTCAGATTTTGTCTAACCGGTGCGGTTATCAGCATCTGGAAATTGTTACGTAACCATGGGCCTTCTGGAGTTTACCAGAAGAATTGTTCTGGCAAAACTGACAGCTCCTGAAACTCCAGGAATAGGGCCAAAACCCAAGTCAAGCAGAGAGGTGTTGTCAGATTCGACGGGAGAGATCACTGGATTGTATGTCAACACAGCATAGCAAATGTGGCACGTCCACAAAATTTTAAAAGTAAGATTGGCCTTCATCCAGATGGATGTCTTAACAAATTCCATACAAAATATTATATAATCCATAAAATAATAATAATATATTTTTTTCACTTTTTAAAAATACTAACAATTTTTATTTTTAAATTTGTATTACATACTTTCTTCTATATATGTTTTATGTTTATTTGAATTTTTCATTTAATACAGTTTTTTTGCTTTAATAATAATAAACTGAAAATTAATTCTTAAAATTCAGTTAATCAATTCATTAATTCATGAACTTTTATAGAACATAAAACCAAATTTGCAAAACAAATATTATTAGAAAAAAATTTAGCGGATTTCTAAAACACAACCTATTGATTACTGCGTTATCACAAACGATTGTAGTTAAAAATGGTGTGTTAAAAATCGATCAATTACGTTCCTCAAATATTGATTAATATTCATTACATTTACTAAAATATCCTTCTGAATTACGAATTATTACAATAAGTTACTACATAATTATATCCGTCCATGATATTTTATGGCTTAACACAAACAGATTAACAACAATAAAATACCTTACCTTAATGTGTAAAAAATCCCTAACTTCGAACGAAATGGCATATCCATGGACTGGCGAGTCGTCGTCCAATGAACCGTCATACGCTACGTTGGTTCTGACAGCAAATGCTACCGGTTTCGTCTAAAAATTCAACATTCATTATTCAACACTCCATTAAATCTGCTGATGAGAACATAAATCACGAGCAAAGCAGACGGGTCCACTAGAGGGTTTTTACACCAGTTTATCAAAGAATTGCATTAGACATAACTGTATGTTTTTGTTTTGATTTTTGTTCACTTCGTTGCAACGTTTGCTCCACAAATAGATCAAAGAGCTTTTGATCAGTGACATGCATAAATATTAACTAGGCCAATAGATAGTTTAATAACGCTGAACAGGAAATAAGGTCGAAAGAAACGGTTGTAGCTTTAGTTGGAAGACGAGGAGGTAGTTGCTTTACAGGGTGATGATGAAAAAAAAAACAGTTATATACAGGTGCCCTGTAGAAAGTACACAATTTTTGTTTGTTGTTTTTGTTAACTTAGATGACTTTAAGAAACATTTTGATGCCTCATTTCCCTGTTGATTGTGCCAAACTAACCCAAACCGTCCAGAAACCACCTCTTTTTGACATAGACTTTTCAGACTTTTCAATTATGGAATTATTTAACTCTGGAATTTACATTATAGTTAGTTGAGAAGATTTGCACAATTTCACACCAAATCAGACCAAGGGCCCTATTCTTGAACATGCGAGTGCGTGAGTGAGTGAGTTGTGACGTCACGTCGAGTAGTCGAGTAAGTCTCGTCTCACATGTTCAAGAATGCAGCCCCAACTGGGGTTACATTTGGGCAATGAAAATTTTTGTTATCTTATATCAGAGATTTATTACAAATCATTCACAACACAATTCTGGACGTGTGACAACGGAATTTCAATTGAGTAAGTTAAAGTGACAGAACTCCAAGAACTAAGTGTAAAGTAATTCATCATTTTTAACACGTTGCTAATTTCCGGTGTTCATAGAAATCTATAATGAAAGCAGCTGTGTGGGTTTGGTTACACATCCCAAGTGTGAAAATATTTACGTCTTTCATATCTTTACGACAAATTACTAATTACACGTGACGAAGAAAATTACTTATCTGCAATAGCGATTTTTTTGTTTCCTGCAGCTGTTCTCTACTATTTTTCCGTTCATTGTGTCATTATCGACTTCCAATCTGGTATCCAAAAATAAAGTCGTCTTCAAGACGCGTCTTTCAAAAGCAATCAATGTCTAAGGATAATTTCAAGTGTCGTCACAATAGTAGGTACATATTTGTTCAAGTTTCTCCAGAATCGATCAACTTCCTGCAAACCTCTCGTATTTCACAGGGTTGTATAAACAGGGACACAGACTGGCGGACGGCCAGCATTTAAAATCGTGTCTAACCCAGCATAAATGTATGTAAAATTTGCTGCATTACAACACCAGTTTTTTTTTTTTTTATTAAGTTATATTTATGGAGGTTGGCAAATTACGACTGTTACATTGTTAGGAAGTTTATGCACACACAACCTACCGATGGATACTTAAACAGTAAACATTAAACTCTGTTGTAAATATTTTCAAAATTCCAATCCGATTACGTTGCGGTTTGGACTAAATAATTAAAAAGGACGTCCAGAAATACAAGGACTTGTTGGTGCATAGAGCAGTCAGAAATAAACCAGCATTTGGGCTCAAAGTGTATAGAATTTATTGAGCATATTCTTTGTGTTTATAACTCCCGTTTTTTTTTTTCTAAATGATCTTTCTTAATGGAATGTATTTTTCATTTTTGAATGAGGAACTGATATGAAGAGTGTTCAAATTAAAAATCATTTGGAGTAGGCCACTTAAGCTGTTAACATCCATTTGGCAGAAGGAGCTTTCGCCATCAAGGAAGGTTTGTTGCCCGACAACAGCGATCTGAATCTTACTTGCCCTTATGTTTAGACGAAGGTGTGCATTTCCTGTTAGAAAAAATTCTTATGCCCTCGACAATAAAGTTTTATTGGGACATCCGATAGCATGGAAAATAGTATTTTTACCAAATTGTGGTTATCTTAAATATAACGCAAACGGTAATATATTATCAACTTTGGGGATTTGTATCTGGTTGTCAGGTCCAGGTCTAAGAATGATTCAAGCAGAAACCAAAACCACCCTTACGCGTGGTCCCTGGTATGTAAAATAAATGTTATTAAATAGCATTAATCTAGATTTTAATATCTAAAAAGATTTAATTGTATATTATGATACGAGTTTTATAAGAATGATTTTGTCGCACGCACGGGTTTAGGTGAGTAAGTGCGATAAAATGCCTTATAAACAAAGTTATCAGACAGTATTTTTTCTACTTTGCCACTTTTTATACAAAATAATCAAATTTCACAATGTAGGAGATTTCGCGGCGATTGGCCACGTTTGCGAGGTGCATTAACGGCGGCTATGAAAAAGAATTAATTTGAAACGTCATTACGAAATGTATCAATAAGGTGGTAGTGAATTTTAACCCATCCCGAACCACCTCCAAAAACGTCTCTTAGCTATGACTGCAGCTCCTAACCTCACACTAACCACCATAACAAACGCCCCCAAACCACAAACAACTTGCACAGGCATCACAGTCTTCGGCAAGCGCCATCATTGCACTTATTTGGATTGCTCAAACCGTCAGCCCCCGTCCCACTTAAATGCGCCAAGTACTACCAGGTTGGCCACCCCCGGACAGAATGCCCCAACAAAGTCACGTGCCCCAAATGCACGTGAAGCCACCCCCCAAACAAGTGCCAACAATATTAATGCCAATTCACATTGACAGCTGTTGTTAGCCAAGATTGGCAACATTAAAAAAATGTATACTACTTTTTGTATAATTATTATAACACCACTTTTGTCTATTATGACACGCAAAAGCGTACGAACACAAAATAGAAAAAAATATGTTACCAAATATAAATGTATGTAGTATGTACGTAGACCAGTCTAAAAGACTGACACAAAACCTTATCCAACAATTACATCATTTTAAGGTAGATTCAAAGTGCTCTTAATTTATGTAAGTATATAAATGGAGCTAGAGAATCCTGAATTAATACCGTCTGCAGTATTCGATAATGCATGTCTCAGTTTGTAGTCAGCGAAAAGTCGGCAATCATGTGCAGCGATTAAGATAAGTAGCGCAATTGCATACAAAACTGACACAAGCAAATAGGTGTATTGAGAGAAGTGCGGATCCACAACCTAAAAGACGCGGGTTCTAAAGGCAAAAAAAAATCTATGAATTCATTATTGTAAATCGCTTCGCCCGATCACACTTTTCGTAACGCTCTCGTCACGCATTCACCAGCTTACTCCCCAAGTGAAGTGTCCGTAAAGAAGTTTTACTTCAGAAACCCCAAGATACATGGTTTTAAAATTTACATTTACGGGAAAACCGATTGAGAACCGCTAGCATGATTGAAGAACCATTAGTAAATAAACTCTTATCTCTTGGCCTAAAAAGAAAAGAACTTTTTTGCTGGAACGAGTGCGATGAACGGCTGCCAATTAATTAATTAATTAATTTCAGTTTCACTTTGACTGTTGACGGTACGCACAAAATATTTTAAAATGTCTTTATTTTCAAATAGTGATGTGATTAGGTCTATTATCCAATTATGTGAAACCCGTGAGAACTCTCTGAGTGTGTAATTTATTAGCGGACGTTCGGAACATATAGTCGCGTCATTAAATACATAAAACAGGCAATCTTCGGAAGTCCTCAAGAACAGCTCCGATTTTAATGATTTTTTTTTTGTGTGTGTTTGTTTTTATATATTATTTAAAATCAGAAACCTTTTGAAGTGGGGAAATAATTATTTATATTGTTTAAACATTATTTATGATATTTATATAAAAAAAAAACAGTTTTTCATACAATACTTATTCTACAAATAATATACGAAAGTAAATTATAAAATTATTATGAATTGTGGATTATTTATTCTAGACATTTATACAAAAATAATTAAAAATTGTTCATCAATAAAATTTGAGAATTTCCCTCGATTTCTATGGGATTCCCTGATCAGATCCTGACTTTTTGACAATGAAACCACTTCAAGAGTATACCCTTTCAAATAAAAGAAGAATTTTGAAAATGGGTCCCCAATTCACGAAGAAATTGGTGAACATACATAAAGTCGGTTAATAAAAGGGAGAGAAAATTTGAGGTCTTTCTCGATTTCCATGGGATTGCCTGGTCAGATACTAATTTTTTTTTTCAATGGAACTACCTCAAGAGTATACCCTTTCAAATAAAGGAAGAATTTTGTAAATCGGTCCACAATTGACAAAGATATTGGTGAACATACATCAAGTCGGTTAATAAAAGGGAGCGAAAATTTGAGGGTTTTTCTCGATTTCCATGGGATTCCCTGATCAGATCTTGACTTTTTGACAATGGAACCACCTTAAGAGTATACCCTTTCAAATTAAGGAAGAATTTTGTAAATCGGTCCACAATTGACGAAGATATTGGTAAACATACATGAAGTCGGTTAATAAAGGGGAGCGAAAATTTGAGTATTTTTCTCGATTTCCAAGGGGTTCCCTGGTCAGATCCTGATTTTTTGATAATGGAACCACCTTAAGAGTATACCCTTTCAAATAAAGGAAGAATTTTGTAAATCGGTCCACAATTGACGAAGAAATCGGTGAACATAAATGAAATATAAATATATATAAAATGTTCTGAGGTAACAAACATTAAATAAAAAACATACAACCGAATTAACAACTTCCTCCTTTTTTAAGTCTGTTAAAAAAAAACGCAAAACTATTTTTTTTAGACAAATATCATAAATATTGTTTAAATAATATTAATAGTTATATCCCCGCTTCAAAAGGTTTCTGATTACAAATAATATAAAAAAAAACAAAGATTAAAAAAAAACATCAAAATCGGAGCTGTTTCTGAGGCCTTCCGAGAAAAATACTTCCTTGACGCGACTAATAAAAGGTGGATCGGAATAAGTGATCGGAATAAGTAATTCTTTCGTGTGGGATCACATGAAACATCTTGTTTATACCATTAAAACGGAGAGATAGTGAGGTATGCATCTGCGAAATGCCCAAGGCTATCGTCATTCCGAATTTTCAATTGAAAGCAAAAGTGGTTTTTGTCTGTCGGAAAGGGTTCATCACTAAAGACCGATATGTTTACAATAGTTTGTATCGTAAGTAGTAAGTTCTTTTGCACAAAATAAATCCAGCGACTATCAAAATGTTTTGAGTGCATCGCTGGTTGCCATTAATTTTTCAACTTTACATTAAGCGTTTTTTAATACCGTCAAAACTACGTTGAGAGGCTATATAATTTGAGGTTTAAGTATCTACTCTACTTGGTGAATATAAGTATATATAAAGTACATATAAAATTGTGTCTACTTGTTATACTACATATTTATATATTGTAATACCTACTATTTAAATACTGAAAAATACTGAATAATAATTGAACATTGTAAAGATTCATCTCGTACTTGCAAAAATAAATAAAATATCTACAGCAAATTTTGTTTCCAATGGATGGCTTATGCTTATAAAACATAATAATATGACACTTCACACAGATTCTTCAAATTGTCGATTTAGAGTCTGAAGTAAACGAAGATGCCCGACGCTGCGGTTGCAGTATCCAATTTATTACCAGAAAAATCAAAATTAGTGTAAATTTAGTAGTGTCCCTTGTTTGCCCGATTAAGTACTATCTTTATTACCCCCGCAGTGTCGTTATTTTATATGCTAAACAATTTTTTAGAATTTTTACAATTTTTTAGATTTTAAGAATTATTACAGGAAGTGATTCGTCAAGAGGAAGTTTAAATTAAAACCATGAAGGTACATCTTATGTGTATTTAAGTTCTTATTTTAACTTATCCTAACTTAACTAACTTGGATTAATTTCTTTTCCCTTCACCGCTAATATTGTCTTTGATTGTATCATCCCCAATAGTTGGATTTTCGTAAGAAGTTCTCAATTAAAACTAGTGGTGTGCAATCCGACAACCCCGGAAGAGATTGGAATCAAAAATTTTGTCGCACCAGGTCCGGACGGAATTAATACCTTTTGGTGGAAGAGATTTCGAAGTACGCATAAGCGTCTGGGCAGGGTATTTAATTCCTGGCTGAATGGTGAGCGGCTTACTCCGGAATGGGTTGTCGAGGGGCGAACCGTTTTGATACCCAAAACTGGCGATTTGTCCCCTCCAATAACATGTCTTAATGCGTGCTACAAGATTTTCACCAGACTCCTGTACTACCGAATATACCACGCTATTAACCCGGTGTATTCGAAAATTTTCGAACAGCGAGGCTGTAAAAGGGGCGTGGACGGTTGCAAGGAAAACCTGCTGATTGATAGGTGCGTCACGGAGGATGCCGTCCAATATAAGCGCAACTATGGCCTGGATCGACTATCGTACGGCATTTGTCACACGACATCTCATGAGCTGATTATTCACTTGCTCCAATGCCTTATGGTACCCGATCCACTGGTGGGATGCATCAAACAACTGATTTCACTCTGGAAGACTCTATTCTCGATAACATCTCGACGGGACTGAGTTCAGACAGAGTTGATATCATTCAGAAGAGGAGTATTCCAGGGAGATTCCTTGAGTCCTCTTCTGTTTTGCACCACACTGTTGCCGCTGTCCGTAGCCTTGCGCGGTGCAAAGGGTTATAACTGTGGTACACCCGGTAACCGGAAGCATAAGATCACGCACTTGTTTTACATGGATGATTTGAAAGTGTACGCTTCCGGGAAGCAAGAACTGACGCAGTCATTGCGCATAGTACAGGAGTACACAGATGCTATTGGCATAGAGTTTGGTTGAGACCAATGCGCTCAGGTTCATCTCAAAAGAAGACGATGCGAGTATTTCGATGAAGATGCTCAACTCATTGACGGAAGCGTTCTGAAACATCTGAACGCCGGAGAGACTTACAAGTACTTGGGTGTGGAGCAGTGCCACATCCAAGCGTCACACCAGGTAAAAAAGTCTCTCTGCGGCAAGTACAAAAATCTATTCCGACGAGTCTGGTCGTCAGAGCTTTCGGGGAAGAACAAGATTTTGCCACAAATATGCTTGCCGGTCCGATCCTGCTCTAGTCATTTGGAGCAATGGTTAGAAGATGAGTTGAAGCAGATTGATCGGGATACTCGAAAACTGATGCATCTACAGCGCAGTTTGCATCCAAAATCGTCCGTTCCGAGGTTATATCTTCCACGAAACCAGGGAGGCCGAGGACTTTTGAGTTTGGAGTGTCTTCATAACAGGGTAATCTTGGGTATAGCCTGTAAGATCATCCAAAGTTTTTGTTTAGGGCGGCACAAGCAGATGAACTCGGTCTTGACTTTGACGCTGAGCGAGCTCGGCCACACTCTATTACCGAGCTCAATTTGCTCCGTCTTACAGCCCACGTCAGAATCTGTGAGCAAGATATGCTCATGAGAAGGCATATGGATAGTGTCATGATAAGTCGGTGCAGTATGTTGCCCATAGTATTTTCCGAAGAATTGCGACGTTGAAGAGTTAAAATATAAACAGCTTATAGTTTTAGAGTTATGTTTTACTAGTAATTTTTAAAGTGTTATTTCGTCGCTTAAGATGCAACACCGCATATCAACCATTTTCGAAAATTAGGTTTGTACTTATTCTTCATCGAATTCTCAAGCCGCATAGGCTGCTTAGCATAAATTTTTCTAATTAATGTATAGAAGACATGTTAATTGTACACTAATGAGAACAATTTTATGCTAACCACCCAAGGCGGCTTCAGAATTCGAAGAAGAATAAGGACAAACCAGATTTTCGAAAATGGTTGATAGGCGGTGTTGCTTCTTAGGCGACGATTTGTTCAGCTCAATTTTGGCTTTTATTTATTTTTTGTAACCAGCCGTTTTTGCAAAGTGACGTAATCAACGATATTTTTAAATGACAACGCCAATTTTTCTTTCGCATCCTGATAGATCTTTTCATTGGTTAAATGGCCGTAGAACCTTAGCCGTAGACCAATACTTTCGGCTCCCAGATGCGCGCGCTTGCCGCGCGCTCAAATACTAGTCTAGATTTTTTGTATAAGGTAATTCCGAATAAAATCACCGATATTGCGTAGAAATATGTTTAAATAAATCTTGCAAATTAATGCTGATACTTTTTTAAATATAATTGACAAAGGTTTATCGTAATGTTTTATGTTAAAGCTGGTATTTCAATTTCTGAAAACAATAATTTTCTTCACCGTTTATTTTTCACATTTTTTAAAATTTATGTAATATAATTTTCCGTAATTTTCGCAAATTTTGGAAACCGTTAAAAAACCGCGGAAATACATCTTTCTCAATTGGTCCATGATTCCACCACCTTCATCCACTTGTCACCGCCCTCATCTAACTTAGGACTTAGGATAATATAGCACAGAATTATGTTAAAGTAAAGTACAAGTTACGATATAAAGGCGCTGCAGATAAGGCATACGATAAAACGATTCCTAAAAATAAGTTAAGATGATACGTTTCCGCCATTTAAAAAATACATTTTTTTTTAAATTTTGGTAACCAGAAGTTGAAAAATTTCAGTTTTTAATATTAAAAACTCAAAATCGACAAAAATTAAGTTACGATGTTATTGCAATCACACGTCGAAATGTTGTATAATGTAAATACATAATTATGTAAACATGCGCGCCGGATATGCGGCCCTTTTGGACTTTATTATGGTTTTAAGGTTTATGGATGCAAATGGCCGAATTTTTCAAACACCGGGAACTCCGACCACCGGATTATTGTTCTATGTTGTATATAAGATGTAATTTTAGCGTTAGAAAGTAGTATTGTAAGAAATCACAAGAGTACCGAAGGGATCAGTGCATCAGACATTTTTCGACAAAACAAAACTTAAAAGCGCACGTTAATAAAAAACACAGAAGTGAATCCGATTGTGTGCAACCCTCGCAAATAAAGTGTGCTTTATGTCTGTCGGAAGTTAAAAGTCGAGTTTGAAGAACATTTAAAAACGGAACCTACAAGTTTCCATGAAGAAACTAAGTTTTGCATCGTATGAAGATTTTCTTACATGGAAAAATACACTGCAAGAATAATCAGCCACAGCTTTTATTAAAACTAGTGGTACAAAGAGGTTGGCAAATTGTCTGCAGAAGTTTACTTTTCATTGTCACTGTTCAGGAAGCTAGTGGAAAAATAAATAAAATTTAAATCTCCCCTACATCATGACTGCTCGCGCATCTGGGAGCCGAAAGTATTGGTCTACGGCTAAGGTTCAGTAAACATAATCATTTTCTGACTTCACGTTGGAATACCATTTTCTTCCAGATAACCTTAAATTCCATTAATATCACTATTATATTTTCACTTTCCAATTTACTCTACGTCCAAACGTAAGAGTTAGGTTAAGTTGCTGTTTAGGCCGTCAAAATCGGTGGCCTAAGATAGCGTTAAGCATTTAGGATGCTGTTAGCTGTTAGAGTGCCTTTAAATAATAAATAATCTTTAAATATTGTTCAATTTTCAGGAGCTGAAAGATTCTTTTTCTTCAATTTAAGTATCAAACTCAGAATCAATTTGATCATCACTCACATCGATTTATCAGACTCGGGCACAGATATTATATTTTCACCCACGTCTGAGTTAGATTGAACCTTTCTAGAAGTTTTCCTCCTTTTAGACTTTTTAGAAGTAGGCGCAGAATGTAAAACTTGTTCACTGGTTTCAATCGCTGTAGACGAGACTTTCTTTCTGAGATATTATGTTAAATATAAAAATATATAAGTAACTAAGTAATTCGTGACCTATAACATTCAGTAAACCACAAAAAATAAATAGATCTTGGATTAAATATAGAGGAGCACTGTTTAATGGATATGCAATAAAATATTATGCTATGGTCATCTGATTTGAGAAGACATTCGATTGTCATACCAAGTTTACGCTTTGTTTCTTGAAATATAAAATTGATCGTGGGTACTCGGAAGACGTGTCATCAAACTAGGGAGCAGCAGCTTCATCATTCTTGGACTCACCGTCATCTGTAGAACAATTTTCATCTTCATTGCCATTAGTACTACAATCAGTAACACTCATTTCCTGCAATATAGCTGTTGGATGGAGTGAATTCGCGGCCGGATTTTCGTTAGTGTAGTGTTTAATTTTAAGATTTAGCATTAGTTAAATAAGTTTAGATCTAAACACCACGCTTTCTGTTGCGGCATAGCATGAGGTTGCAACAGGGAGCGAGCGTGCGATAGTAGCGGAAGTCGAGCGGTAAATGGCGCCAGCCGCTGAAGGTTTACCTTTATACTGTCTACCGCTTGGCCCTCCCACTTCCGCGCTCTCGCGATAAAGCGTTTTTTACGCTTTGAGTCGCGAGTAGTTAGTTATAAGTAGTGTAATAGTATAGTTTAGCGCTCGCGCTATAGTTTAAGTTTAGTTTTAAGTAGATTTAAGTTTATTAAATGTTAGTTTTAAGTAAGAATAGACTGCAGCCAATCAGAAAGCAGGACGCCACCTGCGATCGGGTTTTACCCCGTCGCAGGTATAAAGGCAGGCCACTCTCTGGTTGGAGGGAAGTTCTATTCGGACCTTGTGTCTGAATAAAGTGCATATAAAATCCAAACTGATGTCTTCTCTTTAACAACTCGTCGACCCCAAACCCTGCTGGTCCGGTGGACCACTACGTCGAGGCGCAGAGCACCAGGTCGAGCATCCGCTCTAACCGACAACCTCCTTCGACGTCGGTCGATGTCTCTGGCAACGCTTTCACCACCGAGGAGTCGCGGACCCCATCCGTGACCTGGTGTAAACCCTGTTCCTGCGACACGTGGCGCCCAACGTGGGGCCCTTCTCCAGAATGGCACCTGGGGGAACCCCAAACTAAAAACCGCGTCGAAGAGGAGAGAGAAGGAAGTCAGCACCAACCTGGTGCACCAGCTACGACGGAGGACTGCCCACACCAACCAGTAGGGGGCGACCATACGACAACAGAAGACATCAGCAACACCCCGAGCACTCGACCATGGAGAGGGTGGAAACAACGCTCCTGCAGATTGCAACCCAAATGGCCGCCCTGCAGGAGGTGGTCATGAACTCCCGGCGATATGTAATCGCCCCTGACGAGTCGACAGACGTCATCCTGCCCACCATGGAGCCGGAGGATGAAGTCCAGCACTTCCAGGAGGTCCCGGAAGAATACCCGGAGCAGGAGTACATCTACGAGGACCTGGAGGACGATACCGCCGCTCCAGAATACTTCGTGAACTTTTACGTCCCGTATTTGTACTTCGGCAGCTACCCGGAGAACTTCATCGAGGACGTCAGCGAAAACGTCAGCGGCTACATCCGCCGGGAAGGTGACGAACAAGGAGTCCACAGAGCGATCATCACCCACCTCCTCCAAGCGATCGAGAGCGTCCCCGGGAGGGTCAGACGACACCTGGAGGACCGAGGGTACGTCGAGGAACTGTACGACGTGCTCAGGAGGGCGTACAGGGGCGAGTACGACGAGGACGGCTACCACCTGGGCTACCTCTACAACGAGGATGGGTCAGCTCTACCAAGGCCATCCACCTCTGGGAACCCGGAGAACGACGCCGCGGACGTCACTTCCGCTTCCAACCACCTTCTTCGAAGCTCGACACGGAGGGACGACTTCACGGCCAGCCGCGAAGAAACTGGCGACGCCGTGCAAACCGCGCGGACCGGCGGAAGGAAAAGTGAAGGGCCCGCAAATCCGGTCGTGGTGAAGGAGGGAGTGTCTTCTCTTTAACAACTCGTCGACCCCAAACCCTGCTGGTCCGGTGGACCACTACGTCGAGGCGCAGAGCACCAGGTCGAGCATCCGCTCTAACCGACAACCTCCTTCGACGTCGGTCGATGTCTCTGGCAACGCTTTCACCACCGGGGAGTCGCGGACCCCATCCGTGACCTGGTGGAAACCCTGTTCCTGCGACATAGCAGCAAGCTCTTCTGGCTTTTGAAGGCCACGATTATTCATTTTGAAGATCAGCAAAATAAAAGATTTTCATACATAGTGTAACGGTTCAGCAGCAATTACTTTTACAAAGAAAATAAATTTTGTTGAAGTAATTTCCAATGTTACTATATGCCTCGACCTGCAGCACATGCAGATGATCCTGACGTTCCGCTTGCGGCGCACCCGCGCAACGATACCCAGAGACATTACAAACAAATCCGCAATTTACTCCAGCAGATGGGAGCACTTGTCAGGGAACATGCCTCCTGGGCGCGTCACGTTCAGGAAGGAGGTCGTTTGCCCCTCTCTGTAATGAAGAGGAGATGCACTGAGCGTGTCCCAGAGAGGAGGTCGTCTGCCTCTCTGTAGTGAAGAGGAGATATTCTGTCGACTCTCCGTATCGAACTTGGGATAAGGTGTTGTGCTCCCTTGTGACGATTCTTTGTCTCATAGACAACTTCTTGGCTCCGCGCGGCCTCCTTCGCGACTTAATTAGACTTCATTTGGGGCAAACGAGGCATTTTAAAAACACTAATTCACAAACAAAATTATATAAATTGTACTATTGCAGACTGCAGAACACTGAGGGAATGAGAACCTAAACTAACTTTGCGTCTGAACATTTAACAATCCTATGTGGGTCCAATGGACCCGCTTGGTAGTTCGCAGAAGAAATCCTATGCAGCTATGCAAAAGTGCCTGTTACCGTCATGCTCCACATACCAAGACTGTGTTTAATGTGGACATAAAAAGGCCAAAAATGTTTTCCATAGACTCATCATCTTATATTATTCGTTCTAGATGGTTATTGGTTGGTATAGGTAGATATGAGTGGTTCTGTGGTACTCAAACGCTCTATTCTCCTTGTTTTGGCACTTTTTTCGCTGAGTTGGAAATATTTTCAGTCCTTATTTTCAGCCGAAAACAATTTTGATTAAAATTTTCGGATTAAAAATCTTAAATTTAGGGCATATAAATTTCAATTTGAAAGGCCATTTCGTTTACTGACGTACGAACCATTTTTTAGCTTTTCACCGTGACACCGTAGCGGAAGTAGCGGTTCTCGATATACAGTTTATATCAGCATTTGTAAATACAATATTCTTTCATGTCGATTAATAAACACACCTACGCTCTCAACCGGAAATCGATAAATAGTCGTTGCAATGTTATAATAGATCTAATTTTAGCGATCATCGATAAAATACCATTTATTGCTGCCAAAATCGGACAGTCCCCCCAAGTGGCACCGTCTGTTTTATGGTTGAGGAAGATAGAAGAGAACAGTGAATTTTTCACTTTCGACTTCGACATTAGATTTCCTTACCCTTGCTTTTTCCAACTGACTAAGCGCTTGGCGTTCCTTCTCCCGTCGCAACGTCTCTTTCTCCTCGTCCAGCGACAGATCCGAAGAAGGCTGAGAGTAGTTAGAATCAGCTGAGCCCTGCAAAGTACGAACGACTTCAGCAAACGTTGTCAAAGATCTAAAAATATGTTCAAATCATGAACTAAAACTAACCAACCTAAGTGGCATCTAATGAACATGATTATGAATGATAACGATATCGACGGTAAATACGGCTCTATAATATTACAATATGAATAGATAAAACTAACTATAAATGAAATATGAATCTAATTTTGTCAATGAGTGGATAGTGTCAGAAAATGGTGATCTAATTCTGGCAATGAGTGTGATAGTGTCAAACTAATCAGTCACCTACGAGTTTTGTTGATGTTTAGTTATACTGGTTGTAATAGAAACTACTAATAGAATCAATATCCAGATTTTAAGGGAAGTATTCTGGAATAAAATATGGGTGTATATTAAAATCCAAAATCTTTAATTTCACAAATTTGAATTTAATTTCGATATTGAAGGAAGTGGGTAACTCTAAACTCATTAATGATTCAGAATTAGGACATTGATGTCAGGTGTAGCATTTCATTACAACCTGCACATTTAAAGGAAATAATGCCTGTGTAACTAAGCAAACTGACCTCAGTTAGTAGGTTTCTAAAGTATCTAAATCTACGTAAGTCTACATAGGTTGCATATAAAATTCGAAACTCATCAAAGCGAGACAAAGAACGGAAGCGTATGAGAAAGACAAGTGCAGCTAGAAACGTCATAACAGTGATTCATAAACTCTTATTGTCTTACCAGAGATGTGTACTTGGACATAGGTTAGTTGCGGTGCCACTGGCAAGCATGCGACAATATTACAAGGCTTCAGCCGACCAGTGACCCTCAAAATGTTACTTACTGACGCCTCTACAAGGTAACCAAAAGTTACAAACCATTAGTTATTTTGATTACCCCGCATTACAGGTAACATTTAAGGGACACATTCCATTAAGACAGCATTATCACATGTAACGGATCGACACAAATGGGAACATTTCAAATGCGTGGAAACTTTCCCACAATAACAATAATTAAGCAAATTATAATTCACATTGCGGGTTTCACTAATTGCGTTTTCCAACGAAGAATTCAGGTGAGCTGACGTTGTGGCAAAGTAATTTAAAATCATGAAGTTTTCCTGCAAGTTGTTAAACACGAAGGGTGGTTTTTACAGTTGTACACCAAAGTAATCTGTATTTAACTGCACGGATATTGTTGGAACTTGGTAATTTAAGAGGGTCACGGTTTGCAATAGCAGAATCTTTCAAAGTTAAAGTAACAATATTAAATCGTGTCCATTCTTCCATTCCATTCCAATTGCAGCCTCAAAATCAATTTCAATGAAATTGTTACAAAGATTTATATTCAATCGACAGTAAATTGTAAAAGGTATCCCATAGAATTATAACATATTTTTTTGCTACCAAATTTGATGGAAATTACTGAAGCACACAGAAGTAAAGTTTTGTATTTAATATATTGCCAGGTTTTGTTCTCATTTGGAGTGTAATACTAGAAGAATCTTCACAATAAAACATACAATTATTTATGATTTCAACACTAGAGTTATTCAAAATACTTTCCATTGTTCAAAATCAATTACTTACTCTTCCTTATGCGGTTTAGAAAGAAATTACAAAAACGATAAAAGCATGTACAAAAAGTTTTGTAAAAACCAAGTACTACTTCGATTTTACCCACTCTGTCTTCGATTATACGTACATGTGGGTACGAAGTGGCAATCAGAATTTTTTCCACAACCGGAAAAAGGGCACTCATTTCGGCGAAAGCACTTCACACACTACTCATTCTAATAAGGTTTCATATACAATAAAAGGTTATTACTTGGCGTTCATAATAATGGCGCCAAGAAATATTCCATAGCACGCAAGCGCGCCCAAACACAACAAGGGTTATTAAAAATTAATCTAAAACAATCTTAAAAGTTATTGTCGATTCCAAGTTTGAAGCGTGGGCGGTGAAGGCAATCGCCATGAAAAATTTATAATTACTTGCGGCAATAAAAGTGGAGTCTCTGTAAATATAATAACACGGCGACTTTATTGAACAATAAAACACGTCGGTACAGATTTTTACGCACATATTATGGAATCCTTGTTAAGAAACATTAGGATCGATAAATCGCAACGCCAAATCAGATTAACTGTCAATTAGAACCATCGCGGAAATGTTATGAAACATGCACAAAAGGGTGTAGTCATGTTTCTGCGTTATATTCTCCAGAGAAATCAGGTTACCTGTTTCCGGTATCAACTGGTTTCTGGTAAATTCAAAAACTACCCACACAAAATCTGCCGCTGAAATTTTAAACTTTTCTTTTCCCTTCTAGGAAGAAACTCGATAACCTTTACGTGGCTCAATAAATTCACCCGACGCAGGATTTTTATCTGAAAAGGGAATGGAAAGTAACTTGTTATTTTGGACATGAGCGTCGCTTCTTGTGGACAAAGTTGGATTTGAATTATTAAAACATCAGACCGAATTTTCTAGAACCGCAAGAGCGAAAGACGATTTTGACTGCATACATTTTACTATTTTGTCTACTTCGGTGGAGGTAGTGGGTTGAATTAATAAAAGTAGCAAATGCTGCTGAGTAAAAGCAGAAATGTGTACACATTACATCTGAAATGAATTATTTTTTCACTCAGGGGAGCTGCTCAGATCCTAGTTGCTTTGATTTTGCCAGCCACTCTAATGGACAGTTGAGGATAATTATAAATTACATGAAAAGCATGAACTTGAAAAACGGCCGCTCACTGTCATTCAAAAGTTAAGTTAAAGTTTGTGTCAATCACGCCCACAATACGACCGCTTATTTCGTTATTGAAATTTGGCAGCTCAAATTTTGGGTTTCCAAAGACAAAGATGACGAGTTACATCATGGATATTTCCAACAGAAGAAGGGAACTTCTCTAAAATAATTGTATAAGCCCTACTTCAAGGGTCAAGTTGTTTTTATATAAAATCTGGAATCACTTTCTTTGTTCTACTGTATGATTGCAGTGTTTAGTGCGAGGTTGAGTGTGAAAATATTAAAATCTTGTGAAACGAACAAAAATATAACTTTCAGAACTTCAGAAAAACAAGACTGAAAAAATATCGAAATATGTAATTTCCATTTTTTCGAGGGGCTGTTAACTTGGAAAAAAATTTACAACTAATTCCACATGGAATTAATTCAAGGTAATCACGAACAATTCCGGTAATTCCGATTCGAGGAATTAATTCGCATGTAATCGTGGTAATTGCAGTAATTCGTAGGTAATTCCAATAATCAGGAAATAACTCCCACAAAAAGTAACTAATTCCAGTAATCGAAAGGTAATTCCGGTAATTCCAACAAAAGGTGAAGCACTTACTTCAATTCCCATTTTGGAATTACGACAAGTATTAAAAACGAAAACTATTTAATTTATTGCATCTATCATCGTTTACATTATTCAGGCACAGTTTTTGAATAAAAAAACAGCATAAATAATAGAACTGGTAATAAAATAACAAATTAGGTTGGCACTTCCAACTTTTGACAATTTGATTTAAAATTTGAATGTCAAGGTGACTTCAAAAAAACGGCGACAGAATGGTGAATGAAATTATTCTATAGAACGCTGTGTCCAGCAGATTATCAAAAATTAGTCCAATAAATTTATAAATGCGAGATTTCGTTATGTTGTGACTGTTGGTCGAAAAGCGGGTAGCGGAGCACACAAAAAAAAGAACTCCTGAGATTGTGGCAGATGTTGCAGCAGTAATAGAAGCGTCTCCCAAGAAACCTCTCCTCAGGTTAGCACAAGCGATGGACCTCTCATATGGAACTTGTCAAAAAATACTAAAACAAGATTTAAATCTTCATCCCTATAAAATTACCGTCGAGTTGTTTCCACGAGATTTTCATGCACGAATAGTATACTGTAAATAAACAAAATATGCAAATTTGGTCCGCAATTAATCCTCATTAATTCGTCCAAACGCCTCTCTATCCGCAGAAAATTGCTGTTTGGCTGGCGGTCTCTCGAAAACGTATAGTTGGATCTGTTTTTTTTTTTTGAAGGGACAGTAAATGCCGAGAGATAGCGCAATAATTTACTCGAACCTTTTTTCCAAAACCTTCATGGTGGAGAACCTCCACTTGGGTACTTCCATGCAGGATAATGCACCAGCTTACAGGACAAGGGAAACTATGGACCGAATTCACGAGTTTTATGATGATCGAGTCATTCAATTTCCGCCTCGAAGTCCGGACCTGACAGTTCTAGATTATTTCATATTCTCGTATCTCAAAAACACTGTATTGTATATAGTTGTACTATCAGATGTTGGAAAATGCATTTGAAAATATGAAACCAAGAGTTAACAACTGCATTGAAGCTGGGGGAGAACACTTTTAACATTTGCTGTAATTGACTGCACAAGTGTGAGGTCGCGGCGGAAGTTGGGTCATAGTGCTTCAATTATTATTTTATATGAGTAGCCTAACCAAAGTAAAAATAAACATTCATTGATTTTATTTGAAGAAAACATTATCCAAAGTTTAGACCTTGAGTCCTATATATTTTGGTAAGGGGGTTCCTATATATTTTTTATTAATTTTCTTACTTCTGGGATGATGCGCTACAACGTTCCAAACTCGGAATACACTAATTTTGCGACACCGTGTATAATGTAATATGTGTTATAAATTAAAACATTAAATAATAAATAGCCTGTGGTCAAACAGTCGCACAGACCACTGAATCAGTTTCGAGTTGTGAATTTTGTGTGATTTCGAATGTTCCTTTTTCATATGTATTGCAGGGAATTAGGGCAAACAACACACGTTAATGACGTATTTAGACACGCTCACAGCTGACGTAATAAAACAAAATTAAAAAAATATATATGCAATGATTATAGATGTCTCCTATTTGAAAAAAAGAACCCCAATAACGTTCATTCATACAAATTTAATTAATTACGATCGAATTTTGACCACTAATAGTAATAAAACCTGGATGTAATTCAAGTAATTCCAGAATAATTCCATATTATTTGAAGGTAATTCCAGTAATTCCAGGGTAATTCCAGTAATGCATGAGTACTACCTGTAATCACGAGTACTTCCATCATTTTGAGTACTTGAAATAATTCCATGTAATTCCAAACTAATTCCGGTAATTCCGATAGTACTCGGAATTAATTCTCGCAAGATGAACAACTAACTCCATAGTTAACAGCCCCGAGGGGCTGTTAACTTGGAAAAAAAATTGTACAACTAATTCCACATGGAATTAATTCAAGGTAATCACGAACAATTCCGGTAATTCCGATTCGAGGAATTAATGCGCATGTAATCGTGGTAATCGCAGTAATTCGTAGGTAATTCCAATAATCAGGAAATAACTCCCACAAAAAGTAACTAATTCCAGTAATTCAAAAGGTAATTCCGGTAATTGCAACAAAAGATGAAGCACTTAATTCAATTCCCATTTTACATTATTCAGGCACGGTTTTTCAATACAAAAAAACATAAATAATAAAACTCGTAATAAAATAACAAATTAGGTTGGCACTACCAACTTTTGACAATTTGATTTAAAATTTGAATGTCAAAGTGACTTCAAAAAACGGCGACAGAATGGTGAATGGAATTATTCTATAGAACGCTGTGTTAATGATTTTCGAAATGCCTACCCCAATTGTCCAGCAGATTATCAAAAATTAGTCCAACAAATTTATAAATGCGTGGCAAGATTTCGTGATGCTGGGACTGTTGGTCGAAAAGCGGGTAGCGGAGCGCCCCAAAAAAAAAACCTCCTGAGATTGTGGCAGATGCTGCAGCAGTAATGGAAGCGTCTCCCAAGAAACCTCTACTCACGTTCGCACAAGCGATGGAGCTCTCATGTGGAACTTGTCAAAAAATCATAAAACAAGATTTAAATCTTCATCCCTATAAAATTACCGTCGTGCAAGAGTTGTTTCCACAAAATTTTCCTGTACGAATAGTATACTGTAAATAAACAAAATATGCGAATTTCGTCCGCAATTAATTCCCATGAATTCGTCCAAACGCCCCTCTATCTGCAGAAAATTGGTGTTTGGCTGGCGGTCTCTCGAAGACGTATAGTTGGACCTGCTCTTTTTTAAGGAACGCCTAATGCCGAGAGACATCGCAATAATTTACTCGAACCTTTTTTCCAAAACCTTCATGATGGCGAACCTCTACATGGGTACTTCCAGAAGGATATTGCACCAGCTTACAGGACAAGTAAAACTATGGACTGAATTCACGAGTTTTATGATGATCGAGTCATTCAATTTCCGCCTCAAAGTCCGGACCTGACAGTTCTAGATTATTTCATATTCTGGTATCTCAAAAACACCGTATTGTATACAGTTGTACTATCAGATGTTGGAAAATGCATTTGAAAATATGAAACTGAGAGTTAACAGCTGCATTGAAGTTGGGGGAGAACACTTTGTACATTTGCTGTAATTGACTACGCAAGTGTGAGGTCGCGGCGGAAGGTGGGTCATAGTGCTTGAATTATTATTTTATATGAGTAGCCTACCCATAAGTAGAAATAAACGCTAACATTCATTACTTTTATTTGAAGAAAACATTATCCAAAGTTTAGACCTTGAGTTCTTGAACCCCAATAACGTTCAGGCTTACAAATTTAATTAATTACGATCGAGTTTTGACCACTGGGCGATCACTAGTAGTAATGAAACCTGGATGTAATTCAAGTAATTCCATATTATTTGAAGGTAATTCCAGTAATTCCAGGGTAATTCCGGTAATTCCAGTAATTCATGACTACTTCCTGTAATCACGAGTACTTCCATCATTTTTAGTACTTGAAATAATTCCATGTAATTCCAAGCTAATTCAGGTAATTCCTTCAGTACTCGGAATTAATTCTCTCAAGATGTACAACTAATTCCATAGTTAACAGCCCCTCGTTTTTTTCTAAACTATACGTGATGGATTTTAAAAATTTATAATTTGCTCAAAATTAAATATTTTAATAAAACGGAAGTGACTAATCAACATAAAGTATTGCAGCGTTTACGGGTTCACAAACTAATTATTTAAACGAAATATTTACAAAACACTATTTGTCTATGTACAGATTTCAGTAACGGCACGGTTATTTATTTAAACAAATCGCACGAACCACGCGAATTGTGTCGCCCAGTAGTTTCGACTCCCGGCTTCCTTTAGACGGATTTTCGCATTGTATTTGAAGAACGTAACAGTATTATTAAAAAATGACTAAAAATTGAACTGAGCTGCTAAATGAGAGAATCAAGAGTACAAGATTCAAAACAAACAATATAGAAGGAACTTAATAACATAATCACAATCTATGCGCGATACAGAAGTTTTGGACAAACCTGCAAGAGCTGGTAGAAATAAAACATGTAAAATTAATAGAATCATTGATTTTTGCGTGATGAATGATTTATTTGTGGCAAACACCTTCTTCGAGCATCCGGCCATCCACAAAAATATACAAGAGTTACAGAAAGTATAAGGGAAAACTCTGTGAGTCACCTGTTTTTGGTGGAAAGGAAGCATAGAAGTAAGATCGGTGACGTTAGAAGCGGAGAAAAAAGCAATGACAAACTGTTGAGGTGTCAGAAGTTTGTAAAAGAGAAGCAAGAACAATTTCAAGATGAATTAAAAAAAAAGTCTGAAATAGAATTAATATCAGAGAACTTATACTCCGGTCAAAATAGACATTTCAAATAACAAAAATTCCCACAGAGCTAAATTTTGTTGGAGACCTTGGGTACACCATTATAAATAAAGTGTCAAAAGTCCCCATCAATGTGTTCTAAAAAAGTTATTCGGAGACAAAAGTCAAAATTTGAGATTTTTTGGACTCTTTTCGAAAACGGTAAGTTTTATCAAAAAAGTAGCCCAAACAAAATTTAAGATCTTAAAATTATCTACCAAAACGGTCGTTATACTTTTTTTCTAAGAATCACCATTCCTGAGATATCGCGATTCTAAATGTTGAAGGAGTCACGTTCTACATGATCTGCACACTTGCACACTAGTCTGTCCCTTTTTCTGAAATAATTTGAGTTAAGAGGCACCAAAAATTATTATTGAGGTGTCATTCGATTCGTAATTGCACCAATAGTTTTTAGTTGAAAATCAATATCCGCAAATAAAATTTACTAAAGTTATAAACAATTAAGTAAACAAAAAGAAGGTGGTTACGTTTTTTGCAAAAATTTCAAAAACTATTTGAGATATCCAAAATTTGAAAAAAGATCCTTAAAGAACAAGAAAAATGGCAAAAACGCGCGGCTCAGCTCCCGTCCGCGCCGATCGAATCTGACACCTGAACAAAAAAAAAATGGATTGTTAATAGAAAAATTGAGGTAATTTTTTTTTACCCACGGATTATTGCTTATTGATATGTCCAGATAATACCTAAATGTTTTTATTCCTTAATATTAATATTTACTCCTTTGTGATAAAACTTACCGTCTTCGAAAAAAATTCAAAAAACCTCAAATTTTGACCTTTGACCCCGAATAACTTTTTTAGCACACATGGGATCGATGGGGACTTTTGACACTTTATTTCTAATGGTATACCCAAGGTCTCCACCAAAATTTAGCTCTGTGGGAATTTTTGTTATTTGACCACTATTTTTATGACTAATTTGACCGGACTATTAGATATAAGTAAGAAATCCGTTGGGGAGTTTATTATTGAAGCAGGCATAGAAGGTATTGTGCGGAGTGTTCAAAAAACAAATCAACAAAAACAAATGGAAAGTTACTAAAACATAAAACAGAGATTGAAGAGAGGTGGAATGAATATTGCGAAACTCTAGAGGACAGAAAGACAACTAGAAACTATACAAAAGAAATCGTGGAAGATGAAGTAAAAACAGGAGCTGAAACGAAGGGGAAATTAGAACATGCGAACAGAGGAAAGCGTTAAAATTCAGGGGATAAAACCATAAATCTTAGTATTGAAAAAGCGATCGAATATGGACCTCCTTAAAAAACCTCCAGAACTGATAAACGCTATTCGAAGTATATCTACCACACCACTAGAAATGCGAAAGGAACAAAAAACGGAGACAGAAGAATTTAAGACAAGAAAAGGAATTAGGCAAGTCAGTATACTGAGTCCACTTTTGTTTATAGTATAGACAGATGAATTAGCAAAAATGGTGAAATTTACGATCGGTGTTTTTGGGGTATAGAAGACTAAAGCCGTTAATATAAAATAGGTGATCTGACTAGAAATTTAAAAAAATAAAAAAATTTTGGACAAATTAATTGGTGTCAAATGTCTTAAACAACTGATATTTAGAGTGGCACCAGTTTGCTGCCATGCTGTTCGTTATGAAGAGTCAAACCACACCTCTTTCATCCATATTTTAAATATTATTTGTTTGTTATTCTGGTACTTTGGACTTAAGTAAAAATTAATTTGCACTACAATTCTTCAATGACATTAAATTTAAATTACCGCTGTCTCGAAAATAATTCAAATATTTATTCCCACCGGATAATTCACTGTCAGACAGTGTCGGACCAGCCCCTCTTCGTCGTTCAGAACTTGAAGAGATCAAAACATTTGCTAGGTTTTATTAATTCCCCTCACTAACATTTCCAATTAATTTAATCGGGTACACATTGTAATGTTTACCAACAAAAACCAATGGTTAACAATCGTGACGTCATAATGACGTAAAATATCGTGCGTACAGAATTTTAAACGATTGCCATTATCGCTGCGGACTTCCAAGAATTAACCACTTTCGGTGACAATTATGCAGGTATTTGTAACAATCAGATATCTGTTGATGGTGTAAATAGCAGGTGCTTACCTGAGTAAACAGTTTATTGTATCCCTGATTGTTGAAATTGTTGTATCCTATCATATTGCGACATTTCAATGACACATCCGTGTGCACCATCCAATATCAGCAGGATCGCAACATTAATTTCAGAAAAAAATAGGAGTAGAGTTGAGGCAACGGTATTCGACGATATCAGGTGAAATTCGTATGAGTGAGTGCTCGCAGGAAACTAATGGAGTTTTGTGATTATACGATGTCCGAAAGCTCGATTAGATAAAGCTCCGCTATCACTTAATCACCAAATCTTCGCGAACTGGGACGTCACAAATCACAGACGAGAGCCACATTAGCCATATTTATGACACGAGCAACTTTTCTGAATGGAAAAGTAATGTTTTGTTCAAGAATATACGTAGTGTAATGCGGGTGAACGCCGCTAGGTTGAGTATAGTCGGTGCGGCATTTTAAGCTCGACGTTTTCATGTAGGGTAGAGCTTTGAGCTTTTGACTGTACAAGCTTCACGAGGTGGGGTTGCTTTCAGACACGCACGCGCAAGTATCGATTCAAACAACTGACACACTGGGGGTGTGTCGTATTTGACTTTACGTCTTCCTGCCGACACTTGTTTGTTTTCCTGCAGGCAGCAGGAATTCTTCGGGACGAAGGCTTTAGACATGGCTTTCGTCTCGATGAATGAAAGGAAACTATCGCATCGCATCTATCGATCAGCGGTTTTAATTCCATTGATGATGGCATGTTTTTCGGACACAAAACGTTATAAAAACTAAAATAGGTTTTGTGTATATGAACGGAGCAAAAACAGGTGTGCACCTGTGTGGTTTACAATTTCCGCGGATCACGTGCTGATCAGTAGCGGCTCGTGGGCCGAGAAATTCGTGAACAAAACCAATAAGTTCAGTAATAACAATCCTGACAAAAACGTTTACATTGATACATTATAATTATTGATATTATTACAACTTCCCATTAATATATTTGTGTTAAAATTGCTACAATACTCAACAAATTTGCATAATTAGAATGTGGATTTACAACTGCCCAAATTTCTAAATTGTATATGTACATTCATCCAAATCAACTGAATTATACAACATTTAAAGGGTATTTTGTCACAACAAAATGCTAGAATACTATTTTTTACACATATACACAATTGATGCATGATTTATTGAAGTTCTTTATGTCAGTTCATCTTGAAAGATTAACTTATTCTTATCAGATTATATTCTCCTATAAGTCTATCAGTATGAATGAATAAAAAGTTAATGTGAAAAGTGTGAAGGCCAATTCCTCCTGACGACTGGCGAAATAACAGTAAAAAAAATTTTTCCACGTGGTCCTTAAAACACTTAATCAGATAACCCAACCTCACTCATATTGTACACCTAAATTGTTGAATTTTATTAGTGGATGTTATTCTCTGGAGAACTAAATTGTTACCCCGATGAAATTATTGCAAATTGTAAGATGGAATTTGTTGTCTGTAAATTGTTATTAAATTGTCAAACCATTGCCAACCAAACGTCAAAGTCACTAGAACTTGTTAATCACAGTAAACAATCTCAAGAGTCAAAACAACAAAATTGTTAAAGCCAATAAACATTTAAAACCATACTTCTGTGTACATTAACGCTCTGCCTGCTGAGCGCTCACGCCCTCTATCCAAAGTATTGGATAGGCTCAAATTCAGCCCCACTGCTTTGGTTTGTCAAAAAAAAAATAATACAATGTAGGGCTCCGCTTTTCCTTGTAGCATGATCACTGGCCAACTTTTTAATTTCGAATTTTGCGGTTTATTTAAAATTTTCGAATTTAACGTTACATTTCATTTCATGTTCAAAAAGTGCCGGAAGCGTCACACTGTATTGGATGAAATATTTTGACCATCATAAACAAAAATGTTCCAAAAGCCTAATTACCGTCATCAGGTCCCATAGATCAGTCAATATCAATGAGAGTTCACAAATCCAAGAGAAGACGCACATTTTGAATTGAAAACGCGTTTATGCAAGAAATTAAAACAGTTTTCAAAAACCGAATGCAAAAATTACTGAAATTTAATTTAAACGATGATCGTTGCTCGAAGTGCCCTAATTTTATTACGACCTGTTCTTGATTAGCACACTATAATACTGACGAGAAATAAAAATCTAGTTTCAAATAAACATGTTGATTTTGGCCACTCCACTAAATCCTTATTCACTCTGTACACATATTTTTAGAAATTCCTTCCCGGAATATGCAAAAAAATCATGATCTTAATAATGCGACCTTCAATTTATTTATTCTTATCTTGTTGACTTGAACGTCCACGTGGAATTTAAACAAACAGTCCATTAAGGATGTTTCACTCTTCTCCAACTTGAGGCCAGAAAGCAGTGAAAAAGTTCGATAAAAATACTAACTGTTTTTTTCTATCCAGTGAATTTTGAAACAAGGTCTAGTGACTTCAGTTTCCTGAAAATGCCAACACTGCTCAACACAACAGGTCAGCTCGAAACCGTATAAATTGAAAATTTAATAGCAACTGTCATAGTGTAATTAACATCAAAGGAACTTCGCATAAACTATCTAGACAAAACATTTACACAGTTTTTTTTTTAATTTGGACACCAGTAAGTTTGATAAAAGCAGTCGTTAAAATGTGGATCATGGCTTTCTTAAAACTGATAGCTATCTATACTTCCGTAATATTTGGAGTATACTTCTGCATCATTCTGCATTTGTGGCAACCTCTTAAAAAGTCTAGATACAACCCTTTTGATAACATGAAACATTTGTACTAAATCTTTCAATTTAATCACAGCCTTAAACATTAAGAACTCCGTTTCTGTTCCTCCAACAAAGTTTTCTTAGTTGCCACTGTGAAAATAAATTGTTGTTAACATTTTATTTAATTTTAACAAAAACCATACAACTTGATAAACTTATTTTGGACAAAAATTACAAAAGCCCGGTAACTGTTAAAATTCTTTTAATTATTGTTATTTATTTCTTCGTAGGCGGCGATTATTGAGAGTTTCAAAATTTTTGTACACCTAGATTTTGAAAGTTTCCAGACTGTTGAACCCACAACCGAAAACCTGCAAATGTTTGGTTCATGTTTGTTTCAATTTGTCCCCAATTGTTGTAATCACTCGATTTGTTCACATTTTCGTATGACTGTATTTCCAGTACGTTTCTTCTTTATTTTGTCTATTCCGTCATTTTGTATGAGCACTACCGCGTTTTGACCACGGTATTTACAGAGTGATCATAAAGTTCCGTACCATATTCAGAATTTAGTTATGTACTGTTTTTGCGAAGAATGCTCTGATTTAAAATCTTTTGACATAAAAACGTTGTTGATGACGTCCTCTGTTTTTGAACCATGACACCGTCATCAATTTCTTTAAATGACAACCCCAACTTTCTTCTGAGTTTTAAATACATTTTTCAATTCTCTATCCAACAAGAGTAAAAAAGTGATACCTTGCATAACTTTTCTTTTTGAAACCCACACCCAAACAGAGTACATAACATGTCGACATATTCAGTGAAATATTGTACTCCATTGTATGAATGTGAAGTCAATTTATTTCCATTTGACCGATCTGACACATTTATTTAGCCAAAAATTTAACATTGTTTAATCACAAATCCATGGATACGCTTCATTCTTTAAATTTGCTAAAATTACGTTTATATTTAGATTCAAAGGAGTATCTAGCTGGTTGGCAATGTTGCCAATATTAACGGATTTTCTTGGGATCGAAGAATTGCGCCTTTAACATCTCTTACAACTTTGGTTGTTTTCAATTTTTAAGAATTATTTTTGATAAACTTCATTCAGTACCTCATTATCTACCTTTTAGAAATAAAATTATGAAACAAATATTTACCGTTCATACCTCAACTCGCTTTTGAAAATAACTCGACCCGTTTTTGACGATTTTCCAAAAATTTATTCACAAACGGCGGAAAAGGGGGGAAGGGCCAAAGAGTTTTCTCAAAATTTTCATAACTCGAAAACCAAGCATGCTAAAAGCGTGAAAATTGGGATTAAGACTCTGCTTTGAAAATAACTAGACCCGTGTTTGAGGAATTTGCAAAAATCTCTTTACCGACATTTTACCTAAAATCTATAACTTGAAAACTAACAGTATTGGAGTCGTGAAAATTTGGATCTAGATTCTCTGTTAAAATTACTGAACGCGTGTTTGACGATTTTGCAAAAAAA